>CAWUFW010001903.1:0-1264086 GCA_963921515.1 Calotriton arnoldi
TTGTGGTACACCGCATTGTTTACGACGCCACTGCGTCACAGAAGTGACGCAACGGCGGCGTAAACTTGTTGCAAGGGGCTTGTAAATCTGCCCCTCGATTGCTTAGTGAAAGAAGGTTAGAACTGCCTCAAGAGTGGTGCGATTAAGCTATGCCTTCTGTTGAAAAAGGAATTGCTTTGCGGTAATATTAGTCAAAGGGCGCCTATTTCCTTACATTCGGTCACAAAATACATTGACAGCCACCCCGCAGGAGCATGAAATGTTGCTTTACTAGTTTGAGCACCATGCAGCAGTTGAAATGCTTCGGTTTACCATCATATGCCTGCACCGCTGAGAAGTGTGTCTGGCGCTGAGCACGCTCCTTTTTCACAGCATGACCGTTACATAGGCCGACGGATAGCGTCTTACCCCACTCGATAAAGTCGTCACAGCCAGAAGGGATTAGAGTTAAATGTAAAATATGCAGTTCAAACAAGACTTCCACTATTTCTCTCAGTGAATGCTTTATCAAACACGTCATACCGGAGGCATGCGGAGTGTGGGTCACATTTGATCAAATTTTGCCTTAACATGAAAACTGAAGAGTTTTGCGTGCTGGCAGTCAAGGCTGATAATATACAGCTCATACCATGCTGCCCTAAATTGCAGCAATCAAGGTGTGCCAGATGGAGCGCTCGTCACACCTCTTTTCCTTCAGCAGGAATATTGAAATGCTGCCTGTGTCAGTAGATATTGCTCATGATACACAGTTCATCCACACAGCTGAACATTATTACGAATTTCCTCAGAGGTCACAGTGCGGCTGTTTGCTGCAACGACTTTGCGCGGAATGCTCACACACACAGCAAGAACACGGCCATAAAGTCATTAATTTATCAATGCTGTTTTATAGTGGTGAGCTTTGGCAATGCAAGCACAGTAAGCAGGTTAGTCACACTATCGTGCAGGTTTTCAAATAATCCAAACCACGAGGCACCGCAGCGTTGCTGTTATACTTGCACAAGATACCTCGGGGCAGATTTACAAGCTCCTTGCGCCACTTTTGCGTTACTTTTAACATGGAAAAAGTGACGCAAACGTGGCGCAAGGGGCTTGTAAATCTGCCCCCTCATTGTTGTTATTTCTGGTATTGGTCGCGTTGGCTCATTAGTTGTCCTTGTAAAGTGCTTCACTCGAGAACAAGGTGGGGGTTATTGTGCTGCTGTCCTCACACAGCGTTTAATACTCGTCCCAGTGTTACAAAGAGAAGTCCATAAACAAGGTTATATATCAACAGGCTTATTAGAACGGTACATGCACCATCACATTCCAGCCAGCTGGTGAGTATATGGAGTTGGTTTAGTATCTTGGGGATGACAGTTAGGACAAGGAGCATTCCAACGGGTGGAGAAGGGAGGAGGAGGAAAAGAAAGGGAAATACCATCAAGTGATTACAACAACCAAGTTCACCCGTGTCACCAGTGGGTGGGAAAGAACACCTTGTAGAGGTACGCCAAAGTCATAACTTACGCAACAGTGGCGTTCATTACATACGTTGTTCATTATATACGTTGTTGCAAGAGATTGATAGTGTGAGCAGAACCTTTTACTTTTGTAACTGAATGTGGCCTACAGGCCCCTCGTGTGTAAAGCTCCACTGTTATGTGCATGTCCAGAACTTTGTACTGGAAGCATGTGTGTGTGTTGTGTTGAGTGTTTGCGTGTTTACTGTGTGGATAGCACAGTAGTTAGGGATGCGTGTGTGTGAGTGAGTCCCTGGCTTAGCATGGCACAAAAGGGAGGATGTGGACAGCTTCTCCAGATGGTAGAAGTGTATTTCCTTCATTCGTATGGCTGGAGGTTGGAGATTCAGGGCCCGATTCACAAAAGTAATCTGAGACAAAATCCTAACTTTACGACGTTCGGTATTCACAAAGGGCATTTAGGAGTAGTAAAGTTAGGATTTTGTCTTAAGTTTGTCTTAAGTTTTGGTCTTAAGACAAACTCCTAAGTTAAGTTTAATTTAAGTTTAACTTAGGATTTTGTCTTAAGTTTGTCTTAAGTTTTGGTCTTAAGTTAAACTTAAGTTAAACTTAAGTTAAACTTAAGTTAGGATATTGACTTTAGTTTGTCTTAAGTTTTGATCTTAAAACAAAATCCTAACTTAAGTTTAACTTAAGTTTAATTTAAGACCAAAACTTAAGACAAAACCCTAACTTTACTACTCCTAAATGCCCTTTGTGAATACCGAAAGTCGTAAAGTTAGGATTTTGTCTCAGATTACTTTTGTGAATCGGGCCCTCAGACACTGACATGAGGTGGATGGAGACAGAGCTAAATGTAGAAATTGCTAACAGTGTCTTCTGATTATTTCTTTCTGAGCACTGTTATTTGGTTGATGCTAGGGGTGAGTGGTGGGACTGCAGCTTCTGTTATGCATGGTGAGGAAGTTTCTAGGTCAGGCCTGCCCTTTTTGTCTATCCTTAATTATTGCTTAAGAGGGGATGATGACAGCCAGGTGCAACAAACTCACACTTCAATGCACCTGTATTCTCAGTGTTCCAAGTTCCACAGTTCCAGTGCTGCCTGCTGTTAGAAGCATGACTCTACACAAAAGCTGCTCTGGAGAGCAGCCTCAGAAAGACACTTGAAAAGAAAGCCACCCCAAGCCAGTTCTGGTGTTTGAGACAGTGTCTAGAAAATGTATGTAAAAGTGGGAACCAAACCACCTCACTTTATTTCAGTTCCAAGGCCTTTAAGACCTGGAAAGTTCGAAGGCCTTTAAGACCAGGAAAGGGAGTGCTCTGCAGAGAACTTGAAGAGCTGCTGTGTGACCAGGACTAGTGCCTGCCCAATAGTCTCCCAGAGGTGAGGAGACATCACTTGAGTCTTCACTTTCTGCTGGAGGAGTTAGAGGTCTGCTTAAGTGCCTAGAAGCCTACCCACCTGCTTGCTGATAGAGGGAAGAATTGTGTGTCTGGACTTACAGGAAGAGAGACTTTCCATGAGGAGAGGTTCAGCGTGTCTGAAGGACTCTCAGATAAAGCTGGCTACATGAGAGCGAGCTAGGGATGACCCATCCTGAAGTGGGTCTCACATCCTGAAGTGGGTCTCACTGGTCTCTCAAAACTGATTCCTGGCTAGAAATGCTTCATGCATTGTACCTGTACTGATCCAATTGGGGCTGCATCTGCCTTGTGGATTACGCCGGCCTGATCGAGGTAAGCTTCATCTGCTGTAATAATTAGCACTGCAGAGTCTGGGCTTGGACGTGCTTCAATTGGTTGTCCCAGTCAGGATCAACCACATCCTATGGCCACCCATAAGCATCCTACGGCCATGCGTCAGCTGAAACAGCCCGGCCTACATCTGTGCTCTAGTGCTAGGGCCGCTGCACTGCAGAGTCAAGCTAGTTGGCTGTGCATGTGTAAACGCAGACCGCACGTGGCCTACTTGAGAGCCCATGAGACTGTCTTCGCTCACCAAGGGCCCCGTCTACAAGTACAACTACAAGGTGGCTAGATTCACTCAAGGAGGGGCATAAAGGACTATCGCATTTCAGACTACACCACCAGGGGTGGGAGATGTAAGAAAACATGAACTGCATGAAAATGTGACTTGTAGGTATATTTGAAACTGTCTGAGCATGATTCATGCTTCTTCCTTATCTACCGGGGGGATTCATCAAGAGGTCATAAGGGGTGGGGTTAGCCGAGGCACCAGAGCAAGTATAGCATCACTAGGGAGAATCACATCCAGGATCACTGGCCTGTAGGCTAATTAGCATTGTGTAGTATTAAGTGGTACTGTTTGATTAAATGTACTTTATTTTTTATCAAAAAAACAAACACTGGGCTGGACATTGAAGTCAATGGGCCTGCTTCACAAAGGTAACTTACATTTTTGAGTAAGTTTACACTTTGGAATAAGTTTACTAGCAAACTTACGATGAAAGTGTAAGTCACGTGCTTCCATCCCTTGTGTTGGTGGGTGACGTCCCTCCCTGAACGCCTCTCTGTCTCTTCCTAGACCCTTCTTACTCCTCCATAATCCCATCCCATTTTGTAGTAAGTCTACCCCTTTTTCCAATCACTCTCTCCAGTCCCACTCACATTTACTACTAAAATGTATAGATAAGTGTTGACTCCACGGTCAAGGTGAAGAACTTCGCATACATAAGTATAGGTAATGCGGAGGTATAAAACTCCCCACGTAGTTTGTGAATTGCAAACTGTAGTACGTTATGTAGTTGTACAAAACTTACTACAAAGTGCAGTTTGTGAATTAGGCCTGGAGTGTCGGCTGGTTGACTGCTGAGTTCTGAACCCGTGCAAACCTTACGTGAGAGACAACTGTGGAAACGCTTGTACTTGCCTCAGTTTGTAGAGCCATAGTAGGACTGACCCTAGGACACCAGTGGCAAGCGACTTCAACCACCACGATAGGGGGCTCGGTAGCCCCTGTTTGTCCTGCCTCCCTCCCCGAAAGTGGTCTGACACTCACAGAAAAAACCCCAAAGCAGGGGGTTGTTTCTAGTCCTGATGCATAGGGAGCTTTTTTCCTGCACATTGTTATTTTCCCAGCTGGGTCCACTATGAAATATCCATCATGAAGACCCTCTCAAATAGGCCCGTCCTCTTCTATGGCAGGCGGGTGACTACAATTGATCGACAGTTGGTGGAGTTAGCGGTGGCTCCACTGGTGGCCAATCAGCAGTTCCCAACCTGTAAATGAAGGGGGACACCACAACTATTTCAGAGCAGATGGGCAGTCGATTTACTGAGGCTCTAACTCTAAATGGCCACCTAAGGTTATTGGGGCTGTAGGAAGACTTTTTACAACGCACAAACATAATTGATGGATATTGGTGAAAAAATAAAGATCAATGAACAATGAAGATGATTTGAAATAGCATTTTATATAGTCAAAGAAGTTGAGATTGTACAGAAAGTTGTAAAGTAATGCATGCCTCTGCTTCGACTCTGTTAGAAAATTAGACAGTGAGTTAGTAGATGTTTTCTATATGTATTGTTAACAACCTTGAACTATATCATGCTTCAATGGCCCTTCAAAAGTGAACTTTTAATGCAAGCACAGTTATGCAAATGGTCGATCTTTTTCAAATTATTGTATGGTATGAACAGCGTCTCTGTCTCCATCTGAAGTTTTGAGAAGGCTATGTGCAAGGTTGTATATTTGCCAATGGATTTGACAGTAAATTATAGAACTCTTGGATTTTCATGCCAGATGCAACAATCTCCGAAGGCTTGCATATCACTAACTCCCAATCAAAACATCAAGATAATTGTATATTTACTATGCTAAAATTCACACCCACTAACATAGCCTTACCTTGTGATTTAGTGGTAAGGCTGATAAAGTGCATATAATATTTTTGTAGGTCGATTTTACAGACTCTAATGGTACCTGTGAATGGTTTATCAACCACACATAGAACAATATGGCAGGAGCTTTTCGATCTATCCTAAGTACAAACTCTACTTCAATACATGTATACATATACATATATATCATTTACGTATTCCCACCAGCCGCTCCGAACACAGGACGGGTGCTGTCATCCAAAACGAGGGTAGTAACTGGTTAGCTACACAGCAACTTTAGAACAAAACTGGAGCACTCACTGGGTCATTTGAAAGATTTTATTCTTCACCAGCTATTTCCTCACAACGCGTTTCGGCATAATCGCCTTTTTCAAGTGCTGGAAATGTGGTATTGCATCACAGAGTCTAATTGGCTGGATATATAGTGACCGCTGCTGTCATTGGTAAGCTGTCAGCCAATGAGAGGACTGCAAATGTTCATGTAAGTTGATTATAAAGCTTGCAAGGGGATCTCAATACCACGTGTTGTTCAAAGGATATCGACGCAGTCCCATCCAGCGAATGTATGCAATCACATTCTCCTTGTGTAGAGGTCGCCAACTCTCTGTGCATGTTGCCCCTTGCCACAGCCGCCGGTTTGCATGCCAGAAAATGTCCGTAGGTGTCCATTTAATAACTTAGACACCTCAAGTTTGAATAACTTGCGTCCGACATGGACGACGGGAAAATCCTTCAGCGGCGGTTCTGGAGCCTGTTAAACATCATTTACGTATTCCCACCAGCCGCTCCGAACACAGGACGGGTGCTGTCATCCAAAACGAGGGTAGGAACTGGTTAGCTACACAGCAACTTTAGAACAAAACTGGAGCACTCACGGGGTCATTTGAAAGATTTTATTCTTCACCAGCCATTTCCTCATGACGCGTTTCGGTGTAATCGCCTTTTTCAAGTGCTGGAAATGTGGTATTGCATCACAGAGTCTAATTGGCTGGATATATATTTTTTTTGCAGTTTTATATAGCTCGACCCAAAGGCATTGGAGCGCTTTACATGAGAGCACCAGTTGCAATACACAAGGATACATTAATTGTTTGTTTTTTAGTCATGAGGAGATTAAGTGGTTTGCCCAGAATCACAGGATGTTGAGCCAAAATCGAGACTTGAACCTGGTTTCCCAGTTCCGCAGTCGGCAGCTCTGCCCGTTACACCACATCTTCTCAATACCTAGAGCAAAAACTAAGAATGCTACTCAGAAGGAAATGCTGAGATCGACAGTAGATATATCAATGAGGATAAGGTAGCTTAGATCAAATAACAGTTTATATATTGCCTGATTGTGCCGGTTGTAAAGTGGAGATTGGAATTTGACTAAGATCATCACATACAACTAGTAAAAGGATCATATAGGCATGGAACACACAGCAAGGTGAGAGGGTAATCACCCTCTTTTTCAAGTTGCAAAAAGTGACTTTTCAGTGGTGTTTTGAACTCGTGTAGGGTGAGACAGAGGCGTAGCTTTGTCAGTAAGATTGGGGAGTGTGAGATTCAGATTTTCCAACAATCAGGCTGGCATATAATGTTAAAATACATTATACAACAAGCAGGGTGTGCGAGAGGGGCTTAAGGGGCAGTGGAAAAGGTCAGGAATGTGCTTTAGTAGGGAAACTGAGTGAGAAAAACACAATATTTTGTCAAATACATTTTTTTGAAGTCTTTTAAAACAGAGAGGTTTTGTCTGTGTGTATAAAAATCTGGAAGATACCTCACCACACTTGACTGAAATCACCTATACCCAACTATAAATTTATTAGGGGGTGTAACACCCCCAATAACCCCCTTAAGCTACGCTCCTGGGGCGAGAGTAACCTAAATGGCGGGTGGTAGGGAGTTCCAGTGGACAGGGCTTAGAACAATGAAAGAGCGGAACTTAAAGGTGGGTCACGTTGGCTTAGGAGGAACTAAGAGGTTGTGTCTTGGTAGATTTCAAATAGGTGTCTAATAGGAGAGGATGTTAGAGAGGTAGTCTGGTGCCAGACTGTGGCTTTGAAAACAAGACTCAGAAACCTGCCCAAGGTCTGTTTTGTGCGGTGAGCCATTTGACTTAGTGGCGGATATGCTTTTGTAAAACATGCAGAGTTTGGGTACCAAGGTTTATGACCTTGTCTGGTGAAGTGAAGAAGCATTGGAAGTGGAAAGCTACAAAATTGTTGCAGTAGTTGATGCTATTGAATACAACTTAGATGATTATTGTTTTGGTTGTGTTCAATTGTATGTGTGCTGCTACATGTAATATATATAGTAAATGGAAATAAGCTGCTGTAGCTGTGATAGTAAGAAAGACTTTTCATGGAAGGGTAGAAAAGAACCGTAAAGTTTCTGTATCATAAGGAGACTTCCAGAGAGTGGGGGCAAGTGGATGGAGTCAGTAGCAGTGATGCATGCTGTTGACTAGGGAAACTACGGGACCTCAGTTTTTATAGACTTTCAACATAATTGACTACCTGCCATCCAATATCTGCATTCAGTGAGGCAATTTGTGATATGTGATTGAACATGGAGGTGTTATAGTAGGAAAGGAGAAAAAGATTTGGGGGTTGTCAGCATAAAGTGATAAGAGAATCCGAACAAGTCGATAAGTGAACCACGTGCCAAAAATGTAACCCTGGGCGGTGAACTACGCTCCGCTCGCGGAGTTTTCTGCACTCCGCGTTACGCGGATCTCGCGGAGTGCAGAGAAAATCCGCTACGCGCTCGCTCGCGTTCCTCAATGTCAAGTTGACGACCGCGAGCGAGCAAAATCAACATCCCGGCGAGATTTTCCCACGTTCGCGATCGGCAACATCAAGTTGGCGAGCGCGAGCTTGGAAAATAAACCTCCCGGAGAGATTTCTCAACGCGGAGGGTCAGGTTTCTCATTGCGAGTGGTCGCGTATGCTCGCGACCGCTCGCGATGAGAAACTGCCCGTTCGCGTTGAGAAAGCTGCTGCTCGAGTAAAAATCTACTCGAGCGGCAGAAAACGACCGCTTGCACTGTGCATGATGCCGTTTGCAATGATTGCACAGTGCGGACAAGCATCCGGCACTGTGCAATCACCGTGAACAGCATTTTCCTATCGCACTATGTTGCTCGCGTAGCTCCGCGTAGCGCAGCGGAGTTGTTTTACCGCTTTGCGTAGCGTCGCGTAGCGCAACTCCGCGAACTACGCCCACCCTTACAAAAATGTCAGTGTAAACTCAGTGATCCTTGTAAAAAAGATGTTACAAGTAAACCACACATCCTTTACTTTTTTTAACATAATCATTGACGCTTTTGAAGTATGTTAGATGCATCAAGTGAAAAGGACTTTAATGAGTCTATAGGAAATAATCTTGAAAGCAAGTAGTATTCTATTGGTTTTTCCATCGGCATCAACCACTGCATCTAAAATTCACAGAGAATAAAGACAGAAAATTCACGGTTTTGACAGAACATAGAATGCTCATCTCCTGTTTGAGTGTCACTTTGGCATCATTGTGCTGTGGAGTGGCCTCAGTTGCATCATTGTGCTATGGAGTGGCCTCAGGTGGCATCATTGTGCTATGGAGTTGCCTCAGGTGGCATCATTGTGCCATGGAGTGGCCTCAGTTGCCTCATTGTACTATGGAGTGGCCTCAGCTTCATCATTGTACTATGGAGTGGCATCAGTTGGCATCATTGTACTATGGAGCGGCCTCAGTTGCATCACTGTGCTATGAAGTGGCCTCAGTTGCGTCATTGTTCTATGGAGCGGCCTCAGTTGCATCATTGTACTATGAAGCAGCCTCCGTTGCATCATTGTACTATGAAGCGGCCTCAGTTGCATCATTGTGCTATGGAGTGGCCTTAGTTGTGTCATTGTGCTATGGAGCGGCCTCAGTTGCATCGTAGTGCTATGGAGTGGCCTCAGTTGCATCATTGTGCTATGGAGCGGCCTCAGTTGCATCATTGTGCTATGGAGTGGCCCAGCCGCGGTCCGTGCAGGTAACAGCGGTGGGGCACCATGGAGGGGTTTCGAGGGACGATGCAGAGGGAAAATTAAATAAATAATTATTTTTCCATCTGCATCGTCCCTCGAAATCCCCCCCACGGGGCCCCACTGCCCCACTTCTATTAACACCACGGACCGCGGCTGGAGTGGCCTCAGGTGGCATCATTGTGCTATGGAGTGGCCTCAGGTGGCATCATTGTGCTATGGAGTGGCCTCAGGTGGCATCATTGTGCTATGGAGTGGCCTCAGGTGGCATCATTGTGCTATGGTGTGGCCTCCGTTGCATCATTGTGCTATGGAGTGGCCTCAGTTGCGTACTTGTGCTATGGAGTGGCCTCCGTTGCATCATTGTGCTATGAAGTGGCCTCAGTTGGGTAATTGTGCTATGGAGTGGCCTCCATTGCATCATTGTGCTATGAAGTGGCCTCCGTTGCGTACTTGTGCTATGGATCAGCCTCAGTTGCATAATTGTGCCATGGAGCGACCTCAGTTGTGTCATTATGCTATGGAGTGGCCTCAGTTGCATCACTGTACTATGGAGCGGCCTCAGTTGCATCATTGTGCTATGGAGTGGCCTCAGTTGCATCATTTACCATGTTGTGGCCTCAGTTGTGTCATTGTGCTGTGGAGTGGCGTCAGTTGCATCGTTGTGCTATGGCGTGGCCTCAGTCGGCATCATTGTGCTATGGAGTGGCCTCAGTTGGCATCATTGTGCTATAGAGTGGCCTCAGTTGCATAATTGTGCTATGGAGTGACCTCAGTTGAAATCATTGTACTATGGAGCGGCCTCCGTTGCATCGTTGTACTATGGAGTGGCCTCAGTTGCATCGTTGTGCTATGGAGTCGCCTCAGTTGGCATCATTATGCTGTAGAGTGGCCTCAGTTGGCATCATTGTGCTATGGAGCGGCCTCTGTTGCATCGTTGTATTATGGAGTGGCCTCACTTGCATCGTTGTGCTATGGAGTGGCCTCAGTTGGCATCATTGTGCTATGGAGTGGCCTCAGTCGGCATCATTGTGCTATGGAGTGGCCTCAGTCGGCATCATTGTACTATGGAGGGGCCTCCATTGCATCATTGTGCTATGGAGTGGCCTCAGTTGTGTCATTGTGCTATGGAGTGGCTTCAGTTGCATCATTGTGCTATGGAGTGGCCTTTGTTGGCATCATTGTACTATGGAGCGTCCTCCATTGCATTGTTGTGCTATGGAATGGCCTCAGTTGCATCATTGTGCTATGGAGTGGCCTCCGTTGCATCGTTATGCTATGGAGTGGCCTCAGTTGCATCATTGTGCTATGGAGTGGCCTCCGTTGCATCATTGTGCTACGGAGTGGCATCAGTTAGAATCATTGTACTATGGAGCGGCCTCAGTTGCATCATTGTACTATGGAGTGGCCTCTGTTGCAACATTGTGCTATGTAGTGGCATCATTGTACGATGGAGCGGCCTCAGTTGTGTCATTGTACAATGGAGTGGCCTCAGTTGCATCACTGTGCCATGGAGTGGCCTCAGTTGCATCATTGTGCTGTGGAGTGGCCTCGGGTGGCATCACTGTGCTATGGAGTGGCCTCCGTTGCATCATTGTACTATGGAGCGGCCTCAGTTGCATCATTGTGCTATGGAGCGGCATCAGTTGGCATCATTGTACTATGGAGCGGCCTCAGTTGCATCATTGTACTATGGAGCATCCTCAGTTGTGTCATTGTACTATGGAGAGGCCTCAGTTGCATCATTGTACAATGGAGCGGCCTCAGTTGCATCATTGTGTCATGGACTGGCCTCAGTTGCATCGTTGTGCTATGGAGTGGCCTCAGTTGCATCATTGTGCCATGCTGTGGCCTCAGGTGGCATCATTGTTCTATGGAGTGGCATCAGTTGACATCATTGTACTATGGAGTGGCGTCAGTTGCATCGTTGTGCTATGAAGTGGCCTCAGTTGCATCATTGTGCCATGCCGTGGCCTCAGTTGCATTGTTTTGCTATGGAGTGGCCTCAGTTGCATCATTGTGCCATGCTGTGGCCTCAGTTGTAGCATTGTGCTATGGAGTGGCCTCAATTGCATCATTGTGCCATGCTGTGGCTTCAATTGGCATCATTGTACTATGGAGTGGCATCAGTTGGCATCATTGTACTGTGGAGCAGCCTCAGTTGCATCATTGTGCTATGGAGTGGCCTCAGTTGCATCATTGTACTATGGAGTGGCCTCAGTTGCATCATTGTACTTTAGAGCGGCCTCAGTTGTCATCATTGTACTATGGAGCAGCCTCAGTTGCGTCATTGTACTATGGAGCGGCCTCAGTTGCATCATTGTGCCATGGAGTGGCCTCAATTGCATCGTTGTGCTATGGAGTGGCCTCAGTTGCATCGTTGTGCCATGCTGTGGCCTCAGTTGCGTCATTGTACTATGAAGTATACTAAGTTGCATCATTGTGCCATGGAGTGGCCTCAGTTGCATCGTTGTGCCATGGAATGGCCTCAGTTGCATCGTTGTGCAATGGAGTGGCCTCAGTTGCATCATCGTGCCATGCTGTGGCCTCAGGTGGCATCATTGTGCTATGGAGAGGCATCAGTTGGCATCATTGTACTATGGAGCAGCCTCATTTGCGTCATTGTCTTATGGAGTGGCCTTATGTGGCATCATTGTGCTATGGAGTGGCCTCAGTTGCATCATTGTACTATGGAGTAGCCTCAGTTGTGTCATTGCACTATAGAGCGGCCTCAGTTGCGTCATTGTGCTATGGAGCGGCCTCAGTTGCATCGTTGTGCTATGGAGTGGCCTCATGTGCATCATTGTGCTATGGAGTGGCTGGCCTCCGTTGCTTCATTGTGCTATGGCGTGGCATCAGTTGGCATCATTGTACTATTGAGCGGCCTCAGTTGCATCATTGTACTATGGAGCGGCCTCAGTTGCAGCATTGTGCCATGGAGTGGCCTCAGTTGCATCTTTGTGCTATGGAGTGGCCTCAGTTGCATCATTGTGCCATGGAGAGGCCTCAGGTGGCATCATTGTGCTATGGAGCGGCCTCAGTTGGCATCATTGTACTATGGAGCGGCCTCCGCTGCATCATTGCTCTATGTAGTGTCCTCAGGTGGCATCATTGTGCTATGGAGTGGCCACAGTTGTGTCATTGTGCTGTGGAGCGGCCTCAGTTGTGTCATTGTGCTATGGAGTGGCCTCAGTTGCATCGTTGTGCTATGGAGTGGCCTCAGTTGCCATCATTCTACCATGGAGCGGCCTCCGTTGCATCATTGTGCTATGGAGTGGTCTTAGTTGCTTCATTGTGGTATGGAGTGGCCTCAGGTGGCATCATTGTGCTATGGAGTGGTCTCTGTTGCATCATTGTGCTATGGAGTAGCCTCATGTGCATCATTGTGCTATGGATTGGCCTCTGTTGCATCATTGTGCTATGGAGTAGCCTCATGTGCATTATTGTACTATGGAGTGGCCTCAGTTGGGTCATTGTACTATGGAGTGGCATCTGTTGCATCATTGTGCTATGGAGTGGCATTAGTTGGCATCATTGTACTGTGGAGCAGCCTCAGTTGCGTCATTGTACTATGGAGCGGCCTCAGTTGCAGCATTGTGCCATGGAGTGGCCTCAGTTGCATCTTTGTGCTATGGAGTGGCCTCAGTTGCATCATTGTGCCATGCTGTGGCCTCAGGTGGCATCATTGTTCTATGGAGTGGCATCAGTTGACATCATTGTACTATGGAGTGGCGTCAGTTGCATCGTTGTGCTATGAAGTGGCCTCAGTTGCATCATTGTGCCATGCCGTGGCCTCAGTTGCATTGTTTTGCTATGGAGTGGCCTCAGTTGCATCATTGTGCCATGCTGTGGCCTCAGTTGTAGCATTGTGCTATGGAGTGGCCTCAATTGCATCATTGTGCCATGCTGTGGCTTCAATTGGCATCATTGTACTATGGAGTGGCATCAGTTGGCATCATTGTACTGTGGAGCAGCCTCAGTTGCATCATTGTGCTATGGAGTGGCCTCAGTTGCATCATTGTACTATGGAGTGGCCTCAGTTGCATCATTGTACTTTAGAGCGGCCTCAGTTGTCATCATTGTACTATGGAGCAGCCTCAGTTGCGTCATTGTACTATGGAGCGGCCTCAGTTGCATCATTGTGCCATGGAGTGGCCTCAGTTGCATCGTTGTGCTATGGAGTGGCCTCAGTTGCATCGTTGTGCCATGCTGTGGCCTCAGTTGCGTCATTGTACTATGAAGTATACTAAGTTGCATCATTGTGCCATGGAGTGGCCTCAGTTGCATCGTTGTGCCATGGAATGGCCTCAGTTGCATCGTTGTGCAATGGAGTGGCCTCAGTTGCATCATCGTGCCATGCTGTGGCCTCAGGTGGCATCATTGTGCTATGGAGAGGCATCAGTTGGCATCATTGTACTATAGAGCAGCCTCATTTGCGTCATTGTCTTATGGAGTGGCCTTATGTGGCATCATTGTGCTATGGAGTGGCCTCAGTTGCATCATTGTACTATGGAGTAGCCTCAGTTGTGTCATTGCACTATAGAGCGGCCTCAGTTGCTTCATTGTGCTATGGAGCGGCCTCAGTTGCATCATTGTGCTATGGAGTGGCCTCATGTGCATCATTGTGCTATGGAGTGGCTGGCCTCCGTTGCTTCATTGTGCTATGGCGTGGCATCAGTTGGCATCATTGTACTATTGAGCGGCCTCAGTTGCATCATTGTACTATGGAGCGGCCTCAGTTGCAGCATTGTGCCATGGAGTGGCCTCAGTTGCATCTTTGTGCTATGGAGTGGCCTCAGTTGCATCATTGTGCCATGGAGAGGCCTCAGGTGGCATCATTGTGCTATGGAGCGGCCTCAGTTGGCATCATTGTACTATGGAGCGGCCTCTGCTGCATCATTGCTCTATGTAGTGTCCTCAGGTGGCATCATTGTGCTATGGACTGGCCACAGTTGTGTCATTGTGCTGTGGAGCGGCCTCAGTTGTGTCATTGTGCTATGGAGTGGCCTCAGTTGCATCGTTGTGCTATGGAGTGGCCTCAGTTGCCATCATTCTACCATGGAGCGGCCTCCGTTGCATCATTGTGCTATGGAGTGGTCTTAGTTGCTTCATTGTGGTATGGAGTGGCCTCAGGTGGCATCATTGTGCTATGGAGTGGTCTCTGTTGCATCATTGTGCTATGGAGTAGCCTCATGTGCATCATTGTGCTATGGATTGGCCTCTGTTGCATCATTGTGCTATGGAGTAGCCTCATGTGCATTATTGTACTATGGAGTGGCCTCAGTTGGGTCATTGTACTATGGAGTGGCATCTGTTGCATCATTGTGCTATGGAGTGGCATTAGTTGGCATCATTGTACTGTGGAGCAGCCTCAGTTGCGTCATTGTACTATGGAGTGGCCTCAGTTGCATCATTGTACTATGCAGCGGCCTCAGGTGGCATCATTGTGCTATGGAGTGGCCTCAGTTGCATAGTTGTGCTATGGAGTGGCCTCATGTGCATCATTGTGCTATGGAGTGGCCTCCTTTGCAACATTTTGGTTTGGAGTGGTATCAGTTGACATCATTGTACTATGGAGCGTCCTCAGTTGCGTCATTGTACTATGGAGCGGCCTCAGTTTCATCATTGTACTATGGAGCGGCCTCAGTTGCATCATTGAGCCATGGACTGGCCTCAGTCGCATCGTTGTGCTATGGAGTGGCCTCAGTCGCATCATTGTGCCATGCTGTGGCCTCAGGTGGCATCATTGTGCTATGGAGTGGCATCAGTTGACATCATTGTACTATGGAGCAGCCTCAGTTGCGTCATTGTACTATGGAGCAGCCTCAGTTGCATCATTGTGCCATGCAGTGGCCTCAGTTGCATCATTGTGCCATGCTGTGGCCTCAATTGCATCGTTGTGCTATGGAGTGGCCTCAATTGCATCATTGTGCCATGCTTTGGCCTCAATTGGCATCATTGTACTATGGAGTGGCATCAGTTGGCATCATTGTACTATGGAGCAGCTTCAGTTGCATCATTGTGCTATGGAGTGGCCTCAGTTGCATCATTGTACTATGGAGTGGCCTCAGTTGCGTCATTGTACTTTGGAGCGGCCTCAGTTGGCATCATTGTACTATGGAGCAGCCTCAGTTGCGTCATTGTACTATGGAGCGGCCTCAGTTGCATCATTGTGCTAAGGAGTGACCTCAGTTGCATCGTTGTGCTATGGAGTGGCCTCAGTTGCATCATTGTGCTATGGAGTGGCATCAGTTGGCATAATTGTACTATGGAGTGGCCTCAGGTGGCATCATTGTACTATGGAGTGGCCTCCGTTGCATCATTGTGCTATGGAGTGGCATCAGTTAGCATCATGGTACTATGGAGCGGCCTCAGCTGTGTCATTGTGCTATGGAGTGGCCTCAGCTGCATCGTTGTGCTATGGAGTGGCCTCAGTTGGCATCATTGTACTATGAAGTGGCCTCCATTGCATCATTGTGCTATGGAGTGGCATCAGTTGGCATCATTGTACTATGGAGCGGCCTCAGTCGACATCCTTGTTGTATGGAGTGGCCTCAGTCGGCATCCTTGTGCTATGGAGTTACCTCTATTGCATCGTTGTGCTATGGAGTGGCCTCAGTTGCATCGTTGTGCTATGGAGTGGCCTCATGTGCATCATTGTGCTATGGAGTGGCCTCCGTTGCAACATTTTGGTTTGGAGTTGCATCAGTTGGCATCATTGTACTATGGAGCATCCTCAGTTGCGTCATTGTACTATGGAGCGGCCTCAGTTTCATCATTGTACTATGGAGCGGCCTCAGTTGCATCATTGAGCCATGGACTGGCCTCAGTCGCATCGTTGTGCTATGGAGTGGCCTCAGTCGCATCATTGTGCCATGCTGTGGCCTCAGGTGGCATCATTGTGCTATGGAGTGGCATCAGTTAACATCATTGTACTATGGAGCAGCCTCAGTTGCGTCATTGTACTATGGAGCAGCCTCAGTTGCATCATTGTGCCATGCAGTGGCCTCAGTTGCATCATTGTGCCATGCTGTGGCCTCAATTGCATCATTGTGCCATGCTGTGGCCTCAATTGGCATCATTGTACTATGGAGTGGCATCAGTTGGCATCATTGTACTATGGAGCAGCTTCAGTTGCATCATTGTGCTATGGAGTGGTCTCAGTTGCATCATTGTACTATGGAGTGGCCTCAGTTGCGTCATTGTACTTTGGAGCGGCCTCAGTTGGCATCATTGTACTATGGAGCAGCCTCAGTTGCGTCATTGTACTATGGAGCGGCCTCAGTTGCATCATTGTGCCATGGAGTGGCCTCAGTTGCATCGTTGTGCTATGGAGTGGCCTCAGTTGCATCATTGTGCTATGGAGTGGCATCAGTTGGTATAATTGCACTCTGGAGTGGCCTCAGGTGGCATCATTGTATTATGGAGTGGCCTCCGTTGCATCATTGTGCTATGGAGTGGCATCAGTTGGCATCATTGTACTATGGAGCGGTCTCAGCTGTGTCATTGTGCTATGGAGTGGCCTCAGCTGCATCGTTGTGCTATGCAGTGGCCTCAGTTGGCATCATTGTACTATGAAGTGGCCTCCATTGCATCATTGTGCTATGGCGTGGCATCAGTTGGCATCAATGTACTATGGAGCGGCCTCAGTCGACATCCTTGTGCTATGGAGTGGCCTCAGTCGGCATCCTTGTGCTATGGAGTGGCCTCAGTTGCATCATTGTGCTATGGAGTGGCCTCAGTTGGCACCATTGTGCTATGGAGTGGCCTCAGTTGCATCATTGTGCTATGGCGTGGCCTCAGGTGGCATCATTGTGCTATGGAGTTGCCTCAGTTGCATCGTTGTGCTATGCAGTGGCCTCAGTTGCATCGTTGTGCTATGGAGTGGCCTCATGTGCATCATTGTGCTATGGAGTGGCCTCCGTTGCAACATTTTGGTTTGGAGTGGCATCAGTTGGCATCATTGTACTATGGAGCGTCCTCAGTTGCGTCATTGTACTATTGAGCGGCCTCAGTTTCATCATTGTACTATGGAGCGGCCTCAGTTGCATCATTGAGCCATGGACTGGCCTCAGTTGCATCGTTGTGCTATGGAGTGGCCTCAGTCGCATCATTGTGCCATGCTGTGGCCTCAGGTGGCATCATTGTGCTATGGAGTGGCATCAGTTGACATCATTGTACTATGGAGCAGCCTCAGTTGCGTCATTGTACTATGGAGCAGCCTCAGTTGCATCATTGTGCCATGCAGTGGCCTCAGTTGCATCATTTTGCCATGCTGGGGCCTCAATTGCATCGTTGTGCTATGGAGTGGCCTCAATTGCATCATTGTGCCATGCTGTGGCCTCAATTGGCATCATTGTACTATGGAGTGGCATCAGTTGGCATCATTGTACTATGGAGCAGCTTCAGTTGCATCATTGTGCTATGGAGTGGCCTCAGTTGCATCATTGTACTATGGAGTGGCCTCAGTTGCGCCATTGTACTTTGGAGCGGCCTCAGTTGGCATCATTGTACTATGGAGCAGCCTCAGTTGCGTCATTGTACTATGGAGCGGCCTCAGTTGCATCATTGTGCCATGGAGTGGCCTCAGTTGCATCGTTGTGCTATCGAGTGGCCTCAGTTGCATCATTGTGCTATGGAGTGGCATCAGTTGGCATAATTGTACTATGGAGTGGCCTCAGGTGGCATCATTGTATTATGAAGTGGCATCAGTTGGCATCATTGTACTATGGAGCGGCCTCAGTCGACATCCTTGTGCTATGGAGTGGCCTCAGTCGGCATCCTTGTGCTATGTAGTGGCCTCAGTTGCATCATTGTGCTTTGGAGTGGCCTCAGTTGGCATCATTATGCTATGGAGTGGCCTCAATTGGTATAATTGCACTCTGGAGTGGCCTCAGGTGGCATCATTGTATTATGGAGTGGCCTCCGTTGCATCATTGTGCTATGGAGTGGCATCAGTTGGCATCATTGTACTATGGAGCGGCCTCAGCTGTGTCATTGTACTATGGAGTGGCCTCAGCTGCATCGTTGTGCTATGCAGTGGCCTCAGTTGGCATCATTGTACTATGAAGTGGCCTCCATTGCATCATTGTGCTATGGCGTGGCATCAGTTGGCATCAATGTACTATGGAGCGGCCTCAGTCGACATCCTTGTGCTATGGAGTGGCCTCAGTCGGCATCCTTGTGCTATGGAGTGGCCTCAGTTGCATCATTGTGCTATGGAGTGGCCTCAGTTGCACTGTCGATAGCGCGCCATGCGCGCAATCGTCATTGCAAGGAAATCTAAAAATAGGCCAGGGGAGGTTGGGGAAGCTCTTCCCCACCTCCCCAGGCACCAAAAAAAAATGGGAAATCCCTCTGCTGTCTGCAGCAGAGGGATTTCCTGAGCATGTGCTCATGACGGAATGGTTCCGTCATGAGCACACTAGAACTTGTGCTCATGACGGAACCATTTCGTCATGAGCACTGAAAGGGTTAAGACAGCTGGGTTAGAGCAGGAGCAGGCCTCCAGAGCGCTGTGGAGAGCCGAGACAGGCCGCTCCCTCCAATCAGGGCGCCGCTCTCATGCTGGTCAGAGCAGGGCCAGGATTGGTCAAGGGAGTTTCTGGGGCCTGCACTTCAGTCGCAACGAGGTCCGGAACGAGGAGGTCCTGCAGTGAGGTAAGTGTTTTTTATATATTTTAATTTTATTTGCGCGCATGCGTCTGTTTATTTTTATATTTTTATATTTTCTTTGCACATGCGCTCCCGCCCCCGTAGATGTCAGCCACCACTGCTCTGTGATGAGCGAAAGTGATAAAAATCATGAATATGTGGTGTGAGCCGACAAAGAAGCATAACACAAAAAACAGATTTAAACACATGAACAAGTCTGCTTCCAAAGTGCATGAATGCTGTTGTGACACCTGCAGTGTTTGACGCCCTCCAATCACAATATGCGAAACATTCACAAAAGAGTGTTGGACAATCGTATACATTTGATTGAAGTCTTGGCAGAGTGCACAGTAAGTAGTTAGCTATACATAGGGCCATTGGAGTTATGTGATTCTGTGGCCGCAACGTTTTCTGCATAATTATGGATTTGCTACATTTGTCACATAATCCAGCATCTACTGCATAATCTGCACATTTTAACAAAAAAATACGTCTTGCTCGAACGGATCAAAAGTTACTAAGATGTGGCAACACGTGTTCCTACACAGTGGAAGGCCCTTCACTAAGAATGACTGGTCATCTTTCAATTGCTTATTGCTGTATCTGGGAGTCAAACTGTTACCAATAAGGTGAAATTGTTACCCAGACAGTGTTATTATTTGTAAATATGACAAAATAATGAAGTAATATATTCACAAAATGTGCTGCATTTCGCTGCACAACTTGCATTTTCTGGCTGCATAATTTAGTCAATCCTGCCTCATAATTTAGTCAATCCTGCCGCACAAATTCATTCTACCGAGCCGCATTATTCCAGTGACCATGGCTATAGATTTCAAAAGAACATTATAGGGCATATTTACAAGCAAGTGGTGGAGCGCGAGTTAGCTCCAAAATTGCTAACCCTGTACTCTGTCACTTTAGAAATGCAGGGATGCACCGTATTTACAATAATACGGCTCACCCCTGCGTTTCTCCCTGCGCTGGTGCTAAAATCAGCTGCCTAGCACCAACGCAGGCACTCTTGCACCATTGTGCAAGGGTGCCTGCGTTGAGGGAATGGTTGTTTATGTGCAGGAAGATGTCCCATCCCCTGTCACTCCAAAGCCAGACAGTCAATACACAACCTAGCAGAGGCACACAGGATGGCTAAGCAAGAAAATGCATATGATATTTTCAAACCCAGAATGTAAAAATCATCCTCACTAAAAGATGACTCTTTATATTCTGAGTTCAGGCATACTAAACTCCATTTCCCATCTTGCCCCAATGTGATGTTATATTTATAAGATGTTATAAATACATTCTCATTCTATCCTATAGGACAGTTAGCCTTTCAATAGTCAAAAACGAAATTGGCAGTATTTTACTATCAGGACATGCCACACACATCAGGGCATGTCCAACCTTTCACATAAACTGCACCCTGCCCACAGGGATACCTTGGGCCTCCTTTAGGGGTGACTCACATGTAAGAAAGGGGAAGGTTAGGGCCTGGCAAGTGGGTGCACTTGCCAGGTCTACATGGCAGTACCAGACTGCGCACAGACACTGCAGTGGCAGGTCTGAGTTACATTGATAGGCTGCTCATGTGGGTGGCACAATCAGTGCTGCAAGCCCACTAGCAGCGTTTGGTTTACATGCCCTGGACGCACACAGTGCACTGTACTAGGGACTTAACAGTAAACCAAATAAGCCAATTATGGAAACACCAATCCATGACAACAATTTACAGAGGGAGCACTTGCACTTTGGCACTGAACAGCAGTGGCAAAGTGCCCAAAGCACCTAGACCAGCAAAAACGAAGTCCAACACACAGTAAAAACACAGGAGGCAAAGGCAAAAATACTGGGGAAACCCACGCCAAGGATGCCAGGTCTAACACATCACAAAAGAATCATATTTTATTCGTAACAGTATCGCGATGTAAGTCTGAGACACCAGAAGTACCTGAAGAAGCATGAAACTGGAAATGAAATGCTGCCATTAATAAACCAACGGGCATGTTTGCAATCACTCATTGTACATGTGTGTGTTATAATTCAGATGCTGGACTCTCAATAGAGTTTAGTGAGCACTTTTATAAGCTGGTGTCTGTTATTGTCAGAGTAACATACTTTTGCAAAAAAGATGGAGTCATTCAGAAAATTCAGAGGAACTCTGTATAACATTCTGAGAGCCCTCTGCTGCCAATTAGGGAATCTAAGTTTTCTTTAATAATAATAATGTCTGACGGGGTAATATTGGCCACAGCATACATTTTGTAAGTCAGAGTTTGAAGGTCATTATCAACCACAATATTGTTTATCAAGATCTCTAATGCATTTAGCAGTTTCCCTTTGGGAGTAGGAAGAGTGATTCACCAATAGGCTCAACAATAGTAGAGACTTAGGGCCTGATTTGTATGTTGGCGGTGTGTATACTCCATCGCAACGGCAACTGAGTATACACACTGCCAACATAATGGTCTGCCCGCCAGATTTAATTGTGGCGGACACCACCATAGCCAAACCTCTCCAATGGCCCGACAGAGTAAGGGCCATCGGAGAAATGGCTACATGTTTGCCCACCCAATCAGGATGGGGGGACATGAAGCCATTTTTTTACTGTCCATCACCAACAGTTAAACCCTGGCAGTGAGGGACAGTAAAAAGCAAATAATGACCCCCACCATTGGAAATGACTGTGTTCTGAGGTCTTTACCTCTGATTGGTATTGCAGTGTGCTTAGCGAGTTGACAACACTGTGTATGGAGGTGCTCTAGTTAGAGCAGGTTTTGGGCGGGGGGCACAAATTATAACTTTAAGTTCTAGCTCTAACTTTAGGTTATAACTATAACTTTAGTACTTTAAGTTGGTTTTCTATACAAATAATTGGTTACTAGATAATAGGGAATTGATATCTAGTACTTAGTAATGGAGTGATATAAATTGCTAGATCTAAAATTGAGCTTCTGGTTATTTACAGATCAAACGATAACCACAAATAGATGCCTATGAGCCTCAATTGAATAAGAGGTCGTGAAAACTATAACGTTTTTGGGAAACAAGGAACCCAATACGTGTTGACCTCACCATATAATAAAGAAGATGAGCCCTAAAGTAACTTGGGGATAGATAGTCACGATAACGTAAGGATCAAAAAACATAAATATCATAGTTTTTGAGTTTTCCTCTTTTCTTCTAGGCTATAATAATTGGTATGCTGATTTCAGCACACTAACATTGACCTACTACGCATAAATTACGGATCCTCATGAAGGACGGGATTTACCAATATATAGATAGTAGATAGAATGGTAATTTTTTCCCTCTAGCTTAGAGATTTCATAATAATCTTACTTATGGTTCTTTTATTATTTACGCACTAGGTTATTAATAAAAAATACCAGCGTGGAGGCATTCTTAAAGAACAAAATTTAACCTGGTGTACCTTATAAAAAGGCACTGCTTTATTAGAAAGGTATGATCCATAATGTGATACAATTCTTTAAAAATTGCACCCATAAGTTATTCGGGTTGCAGTACAAATGAAAATTAATGATCAGTAGAATTGAATTTGATTGCTAGTAAATGTCTTTTTAAACAAGAATAGAAGATCTTTGGCAACAATATGCTCTGTTTGGAATTTGCCATAGCAAATAGAACATTAAAAGATTGTTTGTGTTTATCTTTAGTGATTAATTGTAAACGTACCTAAACTGTCCTGAAGAAGGTGACGAGATTGTACAAGTTTCACCGAAACGCCGCGTCGACACTTGCCTATTGGTTTTTAACTTTTGAATATCAAAATGTTATGGAAATGTATTATGTGTTATGAAATTGCTTTTTGATATTTGATGTAAATGTGAAGTTGATTGTAATATGTATTTTTCATATGTTTATGTATTTTTAAACTAAACCGGCTGGGTTTTTAATAAAGATAACACACAAAAGAATATAAAGAATAAAAGGTTTCTTTTAAGGAAATGGTTATATATATATAGACATTCGTCACTTTGGCCTAAATGATTGTGTTGTTCTAGTATTAATAACAACAAAGTGGACCGATTTATATGTCCTAAGCATTTTTGTTTTAATTTTAAAACTTGATATCAGAATATGGTTGGTAAGCCTTTCTTGTGAAAAGTGTCAATTCTACCGATGGATTAATCAGTATTTGAGGTTTGGATGAGAAAAGGGAACTTTTGTTGTTTTCAGTAATATATCCCGTCCCTCTTCTCGATATTGGGGGTGACTCCTTGTTGTGTTTTACAGTAGAAGCTCCACTTCAGTAAAGCACCAACATTCATAACTTCTTTGGCTTGGTGAAGGCAAATCAAATGTGTTTCCTCTCATACTTCACGTTGAAAAACAATCTGAAATCCTTAATGGAGGTGAATGCATCGTTAATCTAATGGAGCGCAATCTGATCTTTAGGGACTGTGATGAGTCGTTTCTTTCTTGTCATCTCCTGATGAGAGCAGAGTCCATGGTTCTCCCTTTTAAATACCCTAAGTATACAAATGCCCAAACTCCATGGCACCACTCACACACCCACTCATGGACACACACAGGCACTAACACACTCACTCACAGACCCACATAGCCACTCACACACCCACTCCCATACCCATAGCGCCACTTACAAACCCAGTCACAGACCAACACAGGCACTCACACTCCCACTCACAGACCCGCTCTGGCACTCATACACCCACTCAAAGACACACACAGGCACCCACACACCCACTAACAGATCCATAGCACCACTCACACACCCACTCATAGACACACAAAGGCACTCACACACCCACCCACCCACTCACTGACCCATAGCGTCACTCACAGACCCAGTCACAGACCCACACAGGGACTCAAACACCCACTCAGAGACCCATACAGCCACTCATACACCCACTCGCCGACCTATACAGCCATTCACACACCATTTCTCAAAGTTTACAGGTTACTGTTAGGAAATGTAAAAAATTTAAAACGTAGAAATACACTGAAAAAAATAAAAGCTACACGGGCGTTATAGTCAGGAAATAGTATTTTAAAAAACCATAGAAATTCACTGAAAAACCAAAGGTTATAGGGACGTCATAGTTTGGCTCAAATTTCACTTCTACAAAATCATAGAAATTCAGCAGTTATAGTTACCTGAACTAACTATAACTTATGCCACGCAATGCACTGCTTATGACCTCACATATTACAGCACTCATGACATGGTCAGTGACATCACTGATGACATCTCAAATGACATCACTGATGACATCATCCACAGAACCACTGTGGTCTGGCCCGAAGATGGCCACCGGGATGGAGCTCCGAGGAGGAAGCTACTGGGTCTGGGATTATAAATTGATATATATCCCTGATAAACCCTGCCACTGCATTGCTGTCTATCATTGTAATAACGGAACGACGGGCAACCAGGAGGTCCATTCAATTGGTCCAGCTCTGCCTGCATGTAGGGCTTTTGAATCTAAACCCAATTTGGCTACCACCCGGACACGCTTTGATCTTCACTGCTAAGATGGACCCCTAGCAGCCGCTCTCCGAGCCCTCCTCACCTGCAGTTCACCTGATGGATGCCGTCCTTCGTTGCTGGAGAAAAATAGCCAAAGATGTCACCCATACGACTTATGTGAGCCTCCGAAGGATTCGGACCTGGCCTGTGGCCTGGCTGCCTCACCCACCTGCCTCCGACCCACCGAGTTGTTGGAATAGGTCGTCCCGTAGTGGTTTGCTGAGTCCGGTGAGTGCTGCTTTTCTCCCTGCCCTGCTCAGGTTATGGACCCTGTGCTGCCCCCCATCTTCTGTGAGCGGGAGTGGTTATATGCCTGGGATGTCTTTTCTGCACCGAGGCAGACTAGGCCTGAGGTCTGACAGCGCTCTCCCCTGGAGGCGTGGTGGGTCCCGGACTGCGAGCGCTCCCTTCGTGTGGCTATTGAGAGCCGCCTCTCCTCACCTGATTTGACGTGCTGTGCCGCGGCATGTAGCCTCTGTCGTCACAGACCATCCTCATTTCGAGTGGCAGACACTGTGGCCGATGTTGGCGCTTCCCAACTCCTGATGGTCCCCTACGCTTCTACCGGTGTCTCAGAACCTTGCGGTGGATTGGAGCGCTGTTTTCATTTTTGTTGTAGTCCCTGTGAATGTACCAGCTGCCACCAAATTCCTGTTGGCCCCATGGTCTAGCGGGGCTCTCGCTGGGGTGGCCTTCCATCCATTTTGGGTTCCCCATCTCCCCAGATCTCTCCTCTAAAATGGCGGCCCCTCCTAATAGAAACTGAAATAGGACTGCACACATGCAGTTTCACTAAAAGCAAAGTAAGACTCTATCCTCAACAATAAGTCTCCACTAAGTAGCAGCCATCTTGGAATAGTATCTCCCTAATTCCATTCTCTTAACAAATCCAATTATACCTACACTAACATTGCAGCCTCTTCTACTACCACTCAGGAACATGCCTATCATCTGTTCTCAGTTATGAGCTACATTTTTGATACTCCTACCCCTCTTCCACAATCAGTTATTGTTTACTGGTGGCTTACTGACACGCGACTGGTGCTGGAGTCCACCTAAGCTCCACCAACCAATCTCGTACCTGCGAGCAGAGCTATAAACCTTGAAGACGCCTGCTTGCTAGGGGATCCCCTCTCCATCATGGAATCCTGCCATAGGAACTAACAATTCCCCTAAGTCATCTTCCCTCCAACCATCCTCACTTCTCCTGATGACTCCCCCTGTAAACTAAGAGGAGTATTGCCAACATAGGGCGAATCAAGGGGTAATTCAGTATATTTCCCACAGATAATATCTAACTCATTCACCTTGCTATCCACCCCTTTCACTGAACTGATTACATCAACGTGGCAAGCATTCATACACACACTGCTGATCCCTCCCATATAGAATCCGACAGGTTAATGGAAACGCATACGAATTCCTGGTCAGAATTTACTGTCTAGTGTAACAACCACTGACTGCTCTTATGATGCCCACTCAGACATCTCCCCAGTATCTCCCCAGTGGTTTGGTTACAGCAGCGATGACTAACCCTCACCCTAGACCCCACATCACCACACTTGAGAGATACTGCCCCAACTCCTGGAGTATAAAATATCCACTCAATCTCAAGTAATGTAAGAAAAATTTAAACACAACCTACTTAAACAACATCTCGAAAAACGAATTGTTGATACCTACCATAGCACAATCAACGGCAATAAAAAGACCGACTTCATTTTCTACTATAAATGCCCAGCAAAATGGAGAAAAACCTTCCTCCTCTACCTACAAGTTACAAAAACAGTCAAAATTCCCTATGGCACTAAACTCGGCACTGCTCCTTCCCAGAGTGTCAGACGGGAGATCTACATATCCATCTTCAGGACGGGTAACATCCTAATTCAAACGACCGACTATCATCTTTCTATTTTTGAACGACACTTCCCATCTCCTCTAGCCTTACTATATCAAAATGGTTTTGTCCCCCAGGACTTCAATGATGTACCATGCACCTCCACAGCACTCCCGATCACACTCCCTATTCAGGAGCACACCTGTCTGCCCACTACTACGCCAACCCTAGGGCAAAGCCACAACAACACAGAGCTCTTCGATGCAGTCACTGATCACGATAGCACCAATCCCAAAGCCTAGCTCTTTCACTACTGAACCCACCTCAACCACAACACCTACTCCAAATTTGGTACCCTCCCAACCCAAACCATCCCACTCCACTTCCAGCTTCTAGGACACTGCCCTACCCCAACTGAACTCCACTCACCCTCACTAGACATGGGACCTTCCGCCTGTCCTCCACCTTATAGAACAGAATCCCTCCCTGACATACTTACCCTATTTCTCACCCGAATAGAAAAAAAAGCTTGATTCTCTAGCTAAAGACCTATCTCAGGTAAAAAGTGATCTCGCAAACAAGGCCAAATTAACATGCCACCACACTCCGAAGATAGAGAAATGGACTCCCCTGAAAGGCTCTTCTTATGTCAGCCGCCACTTCTGCACGACCTCCATCCCCCTGAGCAACCTGTCCCACAGACTCTACCGAGCTCTCAATCCCCACTTGAAGTTGAATCACTCTGCAAACCATACAACACAAACACTCAACAAGTGGACCACAAATCTCCGTCATCAATCCCAGTAGTAGTAGTAGTAGAAAAGCTTTATTCGATTGTTTGAATAAAACAGTCATAAAAGCACAGCATGAAAGAAAACATTTCATAGCATCAATAAATAAGTTACACAGATAAAAAATATTAAACTGAGAAGCTTTCCTAATCAAATCATGGCCAGACATTTTCTATAATAAAGAACATTTAAAAAAAAATTAGAAACACTAAAAATGACATGTACATTGTCCAATTGTTGCAGCACTAATAAGGCGGGGCGACATTGACGTAGGCCAAGTTTTTTAAGAATAGGTTTTAAAAACAGGGTTCGTGAAGCAGAGTAGTATTTACAAAAAAGAGTGACATGAATCGTAGACTGTAATGAAACACTGTCACAAGGACAGGGCAAGAGGCATTGAGACCAATCATGTGTCGTGGGAAAAGTAACAAGACAATGGAAGGTTCCCATCCTAAAACGGGTCAATAAAAATCTTTCATAAGCACTAGGAACAATAGTTAAATATGGTTGTATGTTAAAAGTACTTAATCCCAGTAATCTTGAGAACAAATTGAATCCCTCGAGTTAATATATTGCCCAGACCACCTGCTCAATACACCACGATTCAGACACTACACACTACTCTTAACAATTTGAACTCCCTTTCCTGCATGCTTCTTAACTGCAGATTGGCAGTTAAACATGCAACAGAAATATCTGAAACCATTTTAGCCGACGGCATTAACATCGCTTTCTTAATGGAAACCTGGCTTAACGAACACTCAACCCCCATGATGGGCTTGCTTACTTCCCTTGGCTATTTGGTTATTAGCAGAGACAGACCTAAACAAATAGGGGGTAGGCTATCGATCATCCACAAAGATGAAATCAGACTGAACACACAACAATCCATGGACTACTCAACCTTCGAAAATCCCAGAGTTGATCTCACAATAAAAGCGACCACCCCATCTCACTCCACACTATCTATCACGCCCCTAGTGATCGCTTACTCTTCACTGAAGAACTAACTGACCTAATAACAAACTTCTCCCTTACTGACACCAACGATGTGCTTCTAGGTGACTTCAATCTGCACTGGAACAACACAGAAGACACCACAGTCCGTAATCTTATAAACCATCTCGAATTAAACGACCTTAAACAACTCTGTAAGGAACAGATCCACATTAAAGGCTCTATGTTAGATAATACTTACTATATATAATAATTACCAGAAACGATCTTGTCTCCCTTCAATCCATCATACCCATCGACTGGTCTGACCACCACCTAATACGGTTCTATATCAAGGCAAACCCCAGTCCTTGCCCAGCATCAGCCAATAAACTCACGCACTGGACAAGGAACTTCAAGCAAATCCCACTAAGGGAGCTGGAATCCAGGTTCAGCACCCATCTACACTCTCAACCTCATCTTTACTCCGTAGATTACCTCACTGCCCTCATCAGTGACGACTGATGTTCTTGACCAAGCGGACCCTCTCAAACTAAAGAGTTCTAGAAAAATCCAATCCAGATCCTGGTTTAACTCAGACCGTAACGATGACATGAGACACCTAAGACTGACCGAAAGGTTATGAAGACAGAACCCCTCACCAGCACACCTTGCACTCCTCAGGTCTGAACATCTTTCCTACAAAAAACCCATCTTTAGGGAACAAGCCACTTTCTTTCGCAACCAACATGACCGTGCGAAGAACAGCACAAGGGAGCGCTTCAATATCATCAAACAACAAACTACCCTTACCCCCAACATGAAACAATAGCCACTAATGAACGCTGTGAAGAAATAGCCATCTCCCTCTCTGACAAAGCTGCTAAAATTGAACTTTCGCTTATCCCAGACTCAAGACTATCGTCCCAGCCTTACTACTCCACTGACATGCAAATCTCCATGGAGACTGTCTCCCATAACTCAACAAAGGACCGGGGGGACTCAAGAAATACCAGTACCAGCATTGAACCCTTCCAACTAAAAAACAATGCTAAGTGGACAGGTTTCAAACTGATAACAGTCGATCAACTCTTGAAAATAATTGCAAACTTGAAGCCCATATCCCACACTATGGACCCTCTCTCCTCCGCCTTAGTACAGAACCTCAACCAAATCATCTCTCCTTTTTGGACCAAAATCATCAATGCCTCTCTCTCATCTGGCAGAGTTCCTGATTACCTCCAACTAGGACAAGTCACACCCATCCTTAAAAAAAAGAGGTACTGACCCTAATGACTTCAATAACCTCAGACCGATCACCAACCTTCCCTTCCTAGCCAAAACGATCGTGAAATGTGTCCTACTACAACTCAACCAGCATATAGATGAATTCAACCTTCACAACACTTTCCAATCGGGCTTCAGGAGAGGCTGCAGCACTAAAACTGCTCTGGCCTTCTTGAGACCCACAAGAGTCGCTCTGGTATCAAAGTCACAGTCTTGAAATGGTTCACTTCCTACCTGCAACATCGTTGTTAACAAATAAAAATCAACAGTTGTCTCTTGAAGCATGTTCCAGTGCCACAAGGTATTCCTCAATTATTCTGTAACAAGCAGGGGTCAAATATCACCTTTATGCTGATGACACACAACTCTACTACAAAATAAAGTCACCTAGATACATCCTCCATCTGAATGCTACACTAAACAAGATACAAAACTGATTAAGTTCCAACCACCTAAAACTGAACCCCAGCAAGACTGAATTGCTACTCCTCTCCCCTAAAAACAATCCCCTATTAATCCAAGAATGGCTCAAGAACTTGTACGCACTAGACTGCTCTCTTTCACGTTCCAACTCCGTAAAATCCTTAGGTGTCACCCTAGACAGAAACATGTCAATGAAGGAGCACATCAACAACTCAGCTAAAGGAGCCCCTTCTCACACTAAAGCACCTAAAAAACAAACAAACATTTTATCCCCACCAATGACCTTAAGACTGTAGTGCAATCGTTTGTCCTCTCTAAACTAGACTATGGCAACGCCATCATCACTGGAACTCCAAAAAGTCACCTTGCACCCCTGAGAGCCACTCTCAATGCGAAGGCGAGACTCCTCACAGGAACATAGCGGGTTGACTACATCTCACCTGCCCTTAAGAGTCTCAACTGGCTTCCCATTGAAGGAAGATGCATCCTCAAGACCGCTTTCATCACCCACAAAGCCCTTCATAAAAATAAAAACAAATACCTAGTAACCAAACTTTCCAGAGCTGGTATGTGCCGGATACTGAGAAGTTCAAACTCACTCCTTCTCATACCTCCTAAGCTGAAAAAGAAATCCACCCAGGCACGTGACTTCTCAGGAAATGCCCCCAGGATACGGAATGCACCCCCAAAGATCTCTGATGCAACCCCTCTTTCTACTGCTTTAAATTAGATCTCAAATCTTTGCTACTTAACAGTTGCGTCAACTTGCACACAAGTTATCTATGTTTCCGAAAGACCTTGCCCCACTCCACAGACTCTCTCTTTGTAGCCTCCTGATCCAGTCAGTCTCACTTTAGCACTATTGTCATTATCATTTTGCTGTATTGTGCAACTTCATTACCTTTCTGCTGTATTATTGTACTATGACTGTGTGTTCTCACTATTTTTAATATGTTTTGTATATATCTCCTGTTAACTACATTTGACCTACATGTATCCTCACATTTATCTCAAATTATCCTATGCACACTACTTGTAAAGCGCTCTGATACCTTTGGGTCTAGCTAGCATTATACAAAACTCTAAATAAATAAATAAACCACTCACAGACTAACTCACACCTCCATAGAACATCTCATACACCCACTTCCACACAACCACTCACATACCCATTCACAGAGCCATACAAGCACTCACACACCCACTTACTGATCCATAGAGCCACTCACACATCCACTCACTCAGCCACTCACATAACCACTAACCCACCCATACAGCCACTCATGACTCACTCACTCACCCATACACCCATGAGTGAGTACCCCATACAGCTACTCACACACCTACTCCCTCAGCCCTACAGTCACTCACACAGCCACTCGCTCACCCATACTTACTCACACACCCACTCACTTACTCATACATATATCAATGTTCTCACTCACCTACAGTCACTAACACAAGCACACACTCACCCATACATTTATACACCCACTCACTCACTCATATAGCCACTCACACACCCCTCACTCACCTATACAGCCTCTCACATACCCACTCTCTCACCCATACACCACTGACACACCCACTCACCCACACATCCACACACACAGTCATTCACTCATCCATACAGCCGCACACACATGCACACACTCACACACCAATACAACCACTCACCCACCCATACAACCACTCACAACCCATAGAGCCACTCAGACACCTACTCACACATGCATAGACACAGTCACACAGCCACTGACATAATGTGTTCCAAATAGTATCACTCATTAGTAGTAAACAAAGTTTACTAATTTACCATTTGTAGTACCTTACTATATAACTTAAGACACAGAAACTTGTAGAAAACACTCACAATCACAGGATGATGTCATCAGTGATGTAATTTGAGATGTCACTGACCATGTCATGAGTGATGTAATATGTGAGGTCATAAGGAGTGCATTGCGGGGGCGTAAGTTATAGTTAACTCAGGTAACTATGACTGCTAAATTTCTATGGTTTTGTACGAGTGAAATCTGAGCCTAACTAGAATGTCCCTATAACCTTTGTCTTTTTCAGTGGAAATGTATATGCATGTTTGTACATATATACATTTATTTTCTTTTGCTGCACAGTAAGAAAAATTGTAGAATTATGTTCTCTGCAATGTATTCCTTAATAGACATCACGAGACATCATGGCCCTTGCCAAGAACGCATAACTCCACTGCAGTGTGCACCACTGCATAGCAAGTGAAATAGATGTGGAAACATTCATTCATCCCAGGAGCCGCAGCTGGCGCGGGGGTTCAGACAGGGTCTCAGTGACCTTCCTTGGCATTGTGGTTCGGTAAAAGTGCTCTATGCTTTTGGCTCCACAACGGCAGTTTTAGAGCTATTTACACTACTTGAAAACCTGAGGAGGGTCGCAGCGCTTCTGGACAATGACGGACAATATTTGAATGAGCCAGGAGAGGTCGCGAAGGGAGAGGACAAACAACAATGCCCTTGAACCGGTCCTTGGCGTGTCTGTCTCGAATTCGCGCCTATTGAGGGAGCAAGCCACGGAGTCCTCTGTGAAGAGTGCTATAGCTGCCAAACTCCGAGCTAATCCGCACTTTGGGCTCCCGCCATTTCTCTAAACAGACGCGGCTCTGCATTGATAACATCGAAGCAGCTGAATGTCTAGCTGTGCCTGCTTCCAACGTGGCAGCGGGGCCTGGCTTTCCGCTTTGCCCTGCTGGGCCCCTGAAAGACGGGAGTGTTTGCCCTTTCAAACGCTCGCCGTTGATTTGGCTGCGCCTGTTTTTGTGCAACACACAGCCTGAGGTTTGCATTGTGAAGAGGGCCGCCCATTGACTCTCGGCTGGTGCACCAACTGCTGAACCGCACAGCAACCGTCAGGGGATGCAGCACATTAACACAATGCGCCACGGGAGTGATGCTGGCTCGGGGATTTAGATGTTCTAGTGTGTGACTGAATGAGAATTTGTTTCAATATCTTTTACAGAGTGCCAGGCGGTGGCGTAGCGCAAAAAGGTAGGGATTCCCTGCAGATTGTCGAGGGGGGCCCGTGAGCCTCCCATATCTCACAGATATTCATTGACCTTACGTTGAATGGCACACCCTTGAAGGTTTAGGGGGTCCCTGAAAATTTGGGGGCCTCTGGTGCCAGAAGCGGAGAAGTCTTGCCACAATTTGTAGCCCAAAACTAATTTTGCACCACACCACCACCCAAGAGAAAATAAGAATGGCTGTGAAGAAAAATTACCTATGGGAAAGCAACATGGATCTTCGCTAAAACAGTTACATATATTTGCGGCCATTCAAGACAGACTACCCATTGGGCGCCGAAATACGACTATTTTGACTGTAGAATTTAATGACCTCATTTTCCGTAACCTGGGAATACCAGGAGGATGCAAACATGTCCTGATTCGGTATTGGAGTTGTGTGAACCTACTACACTCCTTTGAAGACGGGGCCTAATATATGAGGCCCCTTCCGGCACTTTTGCGCCACCAGAACGTCACTTTTTCGACATTCCGGTGGTGCAATGTGCCACGGCATATTTATAAGGCCACGTAAAGCCACTTTACGTGGCTTTTCATGGCCTTATAAATATGTGCCCCTTTCACGCAGAAAACTGTGTGAAAGGGGCGCTCCATGGGTGTTCCTGTGGGTGTTCCCATGGAACACCCATGGAACCTGACAAATTCCCAGATTTACGAGAAATTGTAAACCTGGGAATACGTCAGAACCTAATGCCACCCCAGGCGTGGCGTAAGGGAGGCGCAACAAGGAGAAATGTTTTTATTTCTCCTCGTGCTTTCATTTTTCTATGTGTGCACATAGGAAAAGTAAATCGCCTCTTGTGATTGATTTTGTGCAGGAAGGTGTCCCTTACTTCACAAAATAAATCAGCCCCGCAACGCAGGCAGGCGCGGCACGTGGTAGGAGTGCCGGTCGGGCGGTGATGTGGGGCGGGGGAGGGGCAGGGTGGGGGGTAGTAAACTACGGATTAAGGCCGAATACAGGTAAGTGAACATTTAAATAAATAAAACGAATTTCGTTGCGCGCACTGCATCGCATTTGGCGATGCAGCGCTCGCGACGAAATTCGTTTTATTTATTTAAATGTTCACTTACCTGTATTCGGCCTTAATCCGTAGTTTACTACCCCCCACCCTGCCCCTCCCCCGCCCCACGTCACCGCCCGACCGGCACTCCTACCACGGGCCGTGCCTGAACGCAGGCACCCTTGCACCATGGTGCAAGGGTGCCTGCGTTGGCACATGGCAACCCCTTGTGCGCGGTGCTGGGCAAAAGAACAGGAATGCGCAGTATCACATAGATACGGCACATTCCTGCCCTTTTGTTTTGACGTAGGACAGCGCAGCAAGATTCCTTGCGGTGCTGCCCTAGGTCAAAACCTCATAAATGAGGCCCTTTGTCCTTAAAAGAAATTAGCCCCTTAAGAATCAATGCCTTTTAGCACATACACAAAATAGGAAAGACCCTTCCATATATCAGACCAAGCTTAGTGACGAATTCCAAAGCATACTCGTGATTGAAAATACTCTTTGCCAGACCTGAGTGGTCTGGTTGAGGAACTGTCGGGGCTTTGTTGCATTCTGGTAGATCCGACCATAGTTTTTGCCTACTTAAAATGGTGTTGTTTTGTGCGTAGCCTTATGCAGCAGTGTAAGGTTTCTTTTAAGAGGAGGCAATATTTAACAGAAAAGAACATATGATTATGCATGAATTGGGTAGTACGATCCTGTCTTCTCCGTATATTAACTTGTTATGAATATTCTATAAACTGTGCAGATAAACCTTGTTTTCTTTAGATGAACATGGACCAAGGAGTTGCATGTGTGGAAGCAGAACCCCGAACCCCAAACGCACCCCAAAATTTAAATCATCCAAATTTAACTTAGAAGTTCTGCTCCATTGCCCTTGATCTTGCGATAAAGAACACCCTCCTTAACTAGATCCAATGTTAGTTTAGCAGAATAATAAAATAAGTAACTGGGACCACTGAATAACTGAGTTCTAGATAAGGGTTAAAGTTAAAGGTTTTTATTACAAAAACTCAATTAAGATGTAGTGTGTGTCTTGCTACCGGAAAACACTTTCAGAAAGTGCTGTGGAAAAGTGCTGACGCCAAACGCCACACACCGCCGCAGCGAAGAGGTGTTGCCATGGTCCGCGGCTCCCAGCTCCTGGCTCTCGACACACGGCCATTGGGGTGCTCTCGTAGCCGATTTGAGTCCAATTCAGTGTGGTGCTGTTGAGCTGCGGAGGTCCATTCTGCCTCTGACCTCGTGGCTACGCCATGCTACTTCTGGGGACAACGCCCTTCTTGTGGGCAGGCAGGCGGCCCCCATTGGGGGCAAAGTTTTGGGTTCGGTTCCCTCCACACGAGGCACATGAGTCATTACGGCCAGTTTACGAAGCAGTGCTGAAGTGGGGGCTGTAGAGGAGTGACAACCCCACACCCACAGCATGATCGCAGTAGCAGCTGGCAGCAAGCAGACGGTGGGGGTTGGCATTTTGAAACACTAGGTTGTGGCATAATCTCCAGTTAGTGCGGAAGGGGCCAGTGTTAGGCGGGTGAGGCTTGCGCGCGGTGAGATGGCCAGCAGCAACCCCCCTCCAGCACAGTGGGACTTACTCTGAGACACACAAAGTGGCTACAGTACCTGGAGCGCCAGCCATAACATAGCCTCTGCCATTATTCTATAACAACTACATGTTAAGCCAGGGAACACTGGCTGGAGCAATATAGACCATAGGGCAGTTGGCTAGCTCCCCCCTGCCCTCCTGGGGAGACTTTGGGAATCCTCACTCTGGAGACTAGGTTTGGCAATCGCATTTTGCCTGGATCCACGACCCCAAGTTTTTAGCTCAGTCATTTGTGCTGTCCTACTCTAATAAATAATAATAATAATAAAGAAATAAATAAATACGTATTTGTAAAGCGCGAACTACTCACCCTTACGGGTCTCAAGGCGCTGGGGGCCGTCGTGGAAATTAAGTGAGCTATTGCCCAGAGTCACATAGTGCTGAACTGAGCTGCTGCCGGAGCCAGGGATCAAACCGTGAGCCCTGTGCTCCGAAGTCAGCTGCCCTGGCCGCTGCACCACACCTCTCCACTCTAATGTCCATCTTCGGGTGTCCACGCTCGGGACACGAATACTGCCAGTTCTGGTGTGCTCGTGCCCTGCACTACGCCCCTACAACGCCTTTTGTCAATCAGGGTCGTGTGGGAAGGTGGCACTGGAACACAAGAGCGTCTCTGTAGCCTGATGAGGCACTGATAGGTTACTGGAAAAATACTTCCGAAAGTTTACTCCATACAGCCTGAATCTACCCCGGAGTTTGTGAGGCCGGACTCTAAGGCAGCAATCAGAGACACATTTCGCGTTAGGGGGAAGTGGAGAAGATGCTCAGCAAACTGGTGAGTGATAAGCCCCCTCAATAGCTCCTTTCATAGAGTTGGAATTGAATTAAGAGGGCAGAGTTGGGAGCTAAAGGGATGGAGGTGTGATCTAGCTCCAACCACAAAAACATAGTCCCGACCTCACAGTAGAGGCCTAAAGAGACAGAGAAAGGCTTGCACTAAGGAGAGCTCCCCTATACCCCAATAACCAGTTTTTATTTGTCTTAACACCTCGTAAGGAAAACGGGATAATTTGCTTACTAGGTCATGAGGCCTGGATGTGAAAGAGTGCTGCACATCATGACAAAAAAGTAGAAAAGGCTTCAACCTTCACAATTAGCAAACAGCGCAAAAGCTAAATCAATAAGAGAAAATCAGACATTAATTTCACCGGTAGCTCGCATGTTCAAAAAATCCTTAAAAGTTCCACAAAAATTTGTCTTCTTAAAAGATCCGGGCAGTATCATTTTATCCACTCAATGTGACTCAAACTCTCTCCCAGATCCTATTTTACCGATTAGAAAACATAAGTTGCTTAGTCATTCTTCCACAATATTTTAGAATCTGGGGAAGGCCCATCATTGTGTATCTCAGAAGTCCGAACTTTAGGAGAGCAAAGAGCCTGCATGTAGTCAAGTCAATAACTTGGAATTTATTTTGGTAATCTCTGTTTCACCCCAACAGCAAAAGCAATCACAAGCCTTGTCAACACTTCTACTAAAAAATGAAACTTCTCTTCCAATGGAAGTGAAAGTAGAAAGAAAGAAGGGACCGAGTACAACAGGCCCCAAATCACTAACCCAAGAAGCACCTGGTCCAACGGAACTTGATCTACTAAACTCAGAACCTCTACGGGATATCCCGCCAATCTACCAAAATACCCAAGACGAGCAGAGGGATCAAACTGCGAGCCATTCCTCACAAAATGACTCATCAGCAGTGAAAGACACAGGGACAGTATGGGACATTTTGTTCAGAACATCGCAGCTGACTCGACGCCTTAACATATCAATCAAATAAAATGGATGTTCAAATCAATCTATTGAACTTAATGGTGACCTCGGTATCAGGAATTGACCAGAAGTTGACTGAGTCAAATAATTTGATTATCCTTGCGCAAACATATGCTGCTTCAACGACTATAGACTGTACATGCGCACCGGTGGTCAATAAACGCATCAGAATCCCAGAGGCATAAAATCCGCATTGAACATCCATGAATCCCAAGCTATCAGCCAATCTTTTCTTGAGCCCAAACGGTCGAAAAAACAGCAGAAGAAATTACGTAAAGCATGGAACAAACGAAGAGCAACCATTATAACTGCACAGAGTCTAACTACAAACAAGCATTGGCATAGCCAATAGGTCTCGCCTTTGGGACCTTATAAGTGTTTAGCGATGCAACAGTTGATGTTGTTGCTCCAAGGATATTGTGCTCCATAACTAAATACTTATAAGGTCCCAAAGGCGAGACCTATTGGCTATGCCAATGCTTGTTTAGACAGACACTGATCTGGCATTGGCAACCATATCAGGCTAGCACTGCAGCGTCTCAACAGCTACCCAACTTTATATAGATCTTCAAAACCACGACGAGCAGGGTTCGCAAACACCTCCCCCAGTTCCCATCAGCGTCACTGCTGACGCTCAATAGATCAAGAGTCTTTCTGTGTGGCAGCGTCCCTTACAAATGTAAAAAATAAAAATAAAGCAATCCTTTAACAGTACGTAGACACTGACAGTACTTGTGCGTTACGAATGATAGACTTCTTGTTTGTTACTAGGCAGTCATTAACAAACATAAGCCATACGACTTCGCGAGGCTTCACACCCATGCAGAAATACATCAAGGCTTATAACAAGCTGCCGGTTACAAAATGTGTTTTTATTTATGGCGCCGATCAGCCGCATCAATTACAACCTCGAAGGCTTTGCAAGGGGTTTCCAGGCCAGTAAAGTGCATCATTTCCCATTCACCGAGGCAGCCTATTAACTCGGACAGGAATTCGAAAGACATTAAAACATGGAGTACCATTCACACACTGCAGGCGTGCTAAGGATAGTGCTCTCCTGACCTGCAACTATATAAATCCTTTATGTTGGCACGTGCCCTCTGAGGCCATTGGAGAGGGCTTAATGTTGATGTATGATCTGCACTGGGTAAATGCAATCAAATACAATCCCTATCATTATCCTGTGACGAAAGGCCCGAACCGATGATCAGGAAGCTGATAAACTACCTAGAGACGCTTACATTTTGAAATAAACTTTAATGTATTAAACTTCCGAGATAAAAGTCAACCAGCCCTGAGATGGAGGTAACTGAGAAAAACAAGCAAGCCGAATAAAGCGCTCCAATACCTTCGGGTCGAGTTTGCGCTATGTAAATCTGCAAAAAGAAACCGGCATGAGAAACGAAAGTAAAGTCTCGTAAAGGAGCAGGAGGTAAACCCGCGAGCGTATTAAACTTCCGAGATAAAAGTCAACCAGCCCTGAGATGGCCTTGTACCTGGAGGTAACTGAGAAAAACAAGCAAGACGAATAAGGCGCTCCAATACCTTCGGGTCGAGTTCGCGCTATATAAATCTGCAAAAAAGAAACCGGCATGAGAAACGAAAGAAAAGTCTCGTAAAGGAGCAGGAGGTGAGCCCGCGAGTGGTGCACGCGCGCGCGCTTGTGAGAGCAGTCTTCACTTTTCAAGCACTGCACTCGTGCTTGTGGCATGCCTCTGCTCGCTCCCGCAAGGTGGATGCCGCCACAAGCACAAGTGCAGTGCTTGAAAAGTGAAGACCGATGGCTAAAGGCCCTCCTAGAGCAGCACATGCGCGCTGCCTAGGCGAGACCTAAAAAGCGGAGGAACAACAAAACCGCTATCATGCATGAGGATGAATCAAATGAGAACAACAATAAGATCCCGTCAAAAAATATAAAGCTCTTCCCGATTTTTAATAATGCACAAGAAACCCACACTGGGAAGAAAATAAATGCAGAAACAGCAAACCCGCTAGAGACTCAGACCAAATTGCTTCAACATAAAGATGCAAGTCCCATAAGAAAACAACCAAGGAGTGAAATGGATCATAGGGAATCCTCGCAACAGCAGAACCTATACCCGCACAATGATACAGGGGCAGTAGAGTTAGTAAACCTAAGCAATAGTGATGACGATGGCAGATCGAGTCTGGGCCAGGTAAATACAAATTTGGAAACAATCTTACATACAATAGCCCCTTCAACATATCAGTCATTAAATACGGAAGAAAAGGGAGATGCCGAGAAAGCCAGAATGCCACCTGACTTATACTTCAAATCCTTAGTTTCCCTCGAAAAACAATTTTTACCCTGACATATCAATCAAGAGGGAGACATGATATACTAAACCGAGGGAACATTCTCAAATTACTACAGCCAGTTCCCTCCCTAGCTATGACAACCATGGCAGATATGGTATCAATTGAATTTTTAGGCTCAATGGATAGTAAGATTCAAGAATCAACCCTTGTGACTTGCACAGGCAGCCTGACAGCAAAGATGGTTCCCAGCAAAACTCATACCTATTGGCTTGGGGGATTAAAATCACCCCCCCCCCGCAGCTGCCTATCCAGCACTGTGTGCCACAACAAAATTTAATGCAACATTGAGCGCCCCAGAAAATGTCAGACAAACGTATTTGGTTCTGAAAAATCCTATGGGGAAAACTATAGCATCATCTCCATATCAAAACACTAGGACTGCCTCAGACCAAAATGGGAGGATGAAATTAAATATAGGTTGGCTAACTGCAGCCCTGCATGGCAGCAACTGCTTATGACACCATAAGGCCCATAATATGAAAAAACCTCAAATATCTACAGAATGACAAAGTGGGCATTACAACCATTCTCAATGAATGGCTTTGCAGGATACTTCAGCCTGGCAGTTAAAACAAAAAAGACGGGACACTCAAAGGGAGGTTTGGCTACTTTTGTAGCAATAGCCCTGCAGTCTGAAGTTGAACAAATGAATTCAGAAGATGGAAATATCCTAATAATAAAACTCACAAAGTGGCATAAAGGTAGTGAGAACCCTCTCTTTCTGATAAACATCTACATACCCCTAAATTCAAGAACGAGGACCTCAGGTATAGATGCACTTCTGAACATATTTCTTGCCAGTCTGCAAGAAGGTCTAATCCCCGGTGTTTTGGTAACAGGGGATTTTAACATGAATCTCTTTAACCCTTTTATGTGAGATGTTCATATAATCCAGCGGGATCATCTGTGGTGTATCTCAACAAATTTGATGAGGGATACAAGGAGGAGGCTACGGGTCGTTAAGGCAGTCACATTAATAAAAAGTCTTGAATCCCTAGGTTTGAGAGTCCTGAATGGTAGGTACCAGCAAGACTCTCAAACTCTATAATAGATTACACAGCTGCCACTCTCCCACTACTTTGCCAAATAACATCATTTAAGATTGTTAAAACTCCCAATAGGGACCATGGGCAACAAAAAATAGAAATCAATGCACAAAGTTATTTCCATCATAAGGCACCATACCTACTCGGCACAACTAATTATCGGAAGCTCCGCTGGTCAGAACACACAAAAAAAGCACTAAAGACTCAGGGGCATATTATCAAGCCCCTATCGCCACCACAACATCACTTTTTGTGACGTTGTGGTGGCGATAGGGTCAGCGCCCTATTATCAAGGCAGCATTAAGCCACTTAACGTGGCTTAACGCTGCCTTGATAATAGGGCCCCTTTCACGCTAAACTTAGCGTGAAAGGGGGCGTGCAGTGGGTGTTGCGGTGGGCGTTCCACCGCAACACCCATTGAAATCGACGCTGCCACCTATTATCAAGTTTGGCGATAATAGGTGGCAGTGCCGAACTTAAGACCAGAAAAATCCTGGTCTTAAGGTGGCGATACGAGGAGAAATGCTTTATTTCTCCTCGTTTTTGCTTTTTCCATGTGTGCTGCCTTGTGCAGCACACATGGAAAAAGCAAATGCCATGGTTTGTTCATGTACAGGAAGGTGTCCCTTCCTGTACATGAACAAACCGTTTTCAAAATGCCATTTTGTAACTTCCATGTGTGTTGCACGAAGCAGCACACATGAAAGTTACAAAATGGCATTTTAGGTTTGTTAATGTGCAGGAAGGAACTCCTTCCTACACATAAACAAACCTCCCTGCTCGCAGACACCCTTGCACTCTGGTGCAAGGGTGCCTGCGCTGGCGCTGAGTTGTGTAACTTAGCGCCATCGCAGGGGGAAACGCCAGGCTGCACCATATCCTTGTTAATATGGTGCAGCCTGGCGTTTCCGAAGTGGCGGAGAGAGGCGTTAAGCCAAGATGGCTAACGCCTCTCTCCGCCACTTCCTTGGTAATATGCCCCTCAGTCTTAATTGTAGCAAACCACTGTTTTAGTAAGGACACACTTAGTCCTATGGCTCTTTTTACTGATAAAATAATGGCTGACGACTGAGTAGGTGTCCAATGGCAATGCAAAAAAAGATAATGTAGAAGGCCTGAAAAAAGTATTGGCTTACTGTTGTACAGTCAGGAAAGAGTGCAATTAACTGCGAGACTCGCCAAAAAACATCCAGGGGACCAAGACCTACGCAAATCCTTTAATAGGTTAAACTAAATGTATCGGAAAATAATATGTGATGAAAAAAACAAACGTCAAACAAAATGTTTGGGTAAAGGTTTTATATCTCTTTAAAAAGAAAAACTCAAGGGAGTTCTGGAAACCCGCCCAGCAACCAGTTCAAATTTAACGGAGGTCACTTGGGTCAAGTTCTTGACCGAGCATTTTGAACCTTCTTCTAAAGTAACCACATTTCACAAAGATTCACAGACTTATGGCTCAGTGAATCCATCAATCACCCCAGAAGCTGCTCCAAACATGTTTCTGGAGGAACAAACACATAGGGCTACACGTATCAAGCTATTTAGCGTTCGCAAACGGGCTGATTCTCAGAATCGGCCCGTTTGTGAACGCTGAAAAGACTTTTTACATGTATCAAAACCCATTTCGCGATTCAGTAACCTGTTACTGAATCGCAAAATGGGTTTGCGATTTGCTATTAGGAAGGGGTGTGTTTAGGGCTTCCCTTCCTAATACCGAATCGCATCAATATGTAGGAATGTCTTGTGACCGAAATGCGGTTGCAAAACATTCGCATTTTACCACCTAATTCAAGTAGGTAGCAACCCATTCGCAAATGGGAAGGCCTTCCTCTTTGTGAATATTTGTTACAGAATTTTTAAGAGCAGGCAGTGGTCCCATGGACCACTGCCTACTCTTAAAAAATTAAAAGAAAACTTTTCATTTTTGTTTTTGAAACGCAGTCCCGTTTACCTTTAAGGAAAATGGGCTGCATTTAAAAAAAAAAAAAGATTTCTTTATTTAAAAGCAATCATGGACATGGTGGTCTGCTGGCCCCAGCAGGCCACCATCCCTGTGATTTTAGCGATTCCTAGGGGTCGCAAATTGCGATCTACCTCATTAATATGAATGAGGTAGAGCGATTTGTGACCCCTAGGAATCGCTATATGAAACTCTTTGAGTTTCATACATTGTAAATTGCGATTACCTAACTGCGATTCTCAGAAATTCGCAATTAGGTATTCGCAATTTACAATTTTGATACATGTATCCCATAATGTACTATAAAGGTGCATGCAAGATGGGGTCCCTGCATCAAATGGTCTACCACAAGTTCTGTTTAAATCGAACTCTAAACTTTGGGCTGCTAGGTTAACTCCAGTTTTTAATTGTGTATTCTAACAACAGACTATCCCAGAGAGTTGGAGGGGATCAATAATTAGAAGAGAATAAAACTGTACCTCTAAACCAAACAGGGTTCACCCAAGGGGAAAGAACAGCATCAAATTTACTGGCATTATCACTAATAATGGATAAACTTAAGCAAAAGAAGCAACCGCTCTATCTTTGCTCCGTGGATTATAAGTCTGCATTTGACTGTGTGAATCGTAGCCTTCTGTGGCATAAGCTATTACTTAGGGGCATCCCCGCCTCTCTTTTAAAAGCAATTCAGCTGCTGTACACGGACACCTGGGCTAGGGTACGAATTGTAGCTGGTTCCTTCCTATCCAGAAAAATACAAAGATTTAAGGGCCTAAAGCAAGGCTGTATTTTAACACCATATTTATTTAATTTGTTTTTAGCTGATTTATCGACTGATTTGCACGCAGTAAACTCCAACGCGGCAAAAATAGGCTCTATGTATATTTCAAATTTATTGAACGGGGATGATGCCATCTTGCTCAGTCAGACAAAAATAGGCTTGCAACGCCTCATAGATAAGCTATGTGCATTTTCGGTAAATAATGGTATGACAGTGATTTAAAGAAAACAAAGGTCATGGAAGCGAGTTGCAAAATAAAGAAAAGTCATAAATGGTTCCTAGTTGATGACAAGCTGGAAATGACTACAACCTACAGATATCTAGGCATACTTTTCAATAATAGAGGCAGCCTTAAACAGCCCTGACCTTGTTTTTTTGTGCTCTACATAGAACTCTGGACTGTTTTTAAAAATTGGTCAATGTTATTGTGAAGAAACTATCACTGCTCCAAGATAAAGACACGTTAGCCCGCAGATCACATGCCGGGTAAGTTCTTAATGAAGGGTCAAATGTACCTAGAGGCCAGGTGGTCAAGAAATTTCAAAATTGAATTTGTGCACTATCGTTCTGGCCTTCAGCCTGGGGAAACCAAGAAAAAATTGTGGAAAAAAGTGACTGCAAAGGAGTGTTGCAGATTGTGTAACTCAGGGGAAGAAAATATCTTACACATCACATGCATATGCCCAGCCTTATTACAAGAAAGAAGAAGGTTGCTGATAGCTCCTTTTAACCAGCGTGGAATACGGACCTGCAGACAGGCAGTTATTGCACGCTTAAAAACTAAGGGGCATATTTACAATAAAGTGGTGAAGTGTGTTGTTAAGCCAAGAAGGCTAACGACACGCTTTGTCACTTTAGAAACACAGGGCTGCACCGTATTTACTAGAATATGGTGCAGCCCTGGGTTTGTACAACGCAGCACACATGGAAACAGCAAAAACGAGGAGAAATAAAGCATTTCTCCTCGTTTCGCCTGTTTAAGACCAGGTTTTCCCTTGTCTTAATTTTGGCGCTGCCTCCTATTAACGCTGCTCTTGTAAATAGAGGGCAGCATCAAAATCAATGGGTGTTGCGGTGGAACGCCCACCACAACACCCATTGCCCGCCCCTTTCACGCTAAGTGTAGCATGAAAGGGGGCCTTATTTACAAGGCAGCGTTAAGCCACATTAAGTGGCTTAACGCAGCCTTGTAAATAAGGCGAAGCTTCTATCTCACCAACAACGTCACTAAAAGTGACGCTCTGGTGGCGATAGGGGCTTGTAAATATGCCCCTAAGTGTCCTATGATAAACTGTCAATATATGAAATTTCTAAGAATAGCAGGAAAAAAATTATCCACTACTGATGTCGATTAGTCACAAATGAGAACTTGCCTCCCTTTCTAGTTTTTAAAAACAAATATGAAAGTCATTTATATAGCTTACTTTCTTCTGACGTTGAATTTAGAATTTTTATCATCTGCGTATGATTTGTGACGCTCTGCACTTGCACTTTCCAAATGGAACATCCTGTTGATCCTTCAGAGCAGAATATCTTTCTAAATCATGGTCTTTTTGCTTCTCCCTTGCACTTTTTTACGAGGTTAACAGATCACAAAATACTGACTTCATATTTTATGTACCTTGAATAGAGGCGCCCTTGCATCGAATTATAGGCCTATGCAAACAATACAGGATGGGTTATGGCAAACATTCTGGCATAGGATTGGGTGCCTAATTGCTTTTTAACATGAATTTGGTCCATTGTTTTAAAAATAAAATGTGCTTATTTAGATGACGAACTGGTTATTAGGATTTAATTATCTGCACAATAAATACTTACAATTAAGCGGTACAGAGAAATGCAAAATATATGCCATGAAGGCTCAAATAGAGAGTACACAGTCAAGAAATCAGAATTATTCTAAGTCCCAATGAACAATAAAAATCATAAGAGGGACGGGCAGTATCCCTAGCTAATAGATGTTCAGGAAAATGTCCTAAATAAATGGGCAGCGTATCTAGTACAACAGGAAAGTCATCTAATTCTGGCTCAACCCCAGAATCAAGGGGTTCTTTTGCAGAAATTCTGCTAAGAAAATTAGCAAATTCACAGTTTCAGCATGATGTGATTCTTTGTATAATTTCCTTTTGACAAGTCAGAGAAATCCACATAATAGCATTACTTGTTAGCACTTTCCCCTTTTCTAAGAAAACATCAAGCAGCTTCAGACGTACAGCGCCATAGGAAACTCGACTAAGTGCAACATTTTTAAAACAATAAACCATACACCAGCAGAACAGTGCTAAGCCCAGCAACAGTACATCGGAAGAACAGTGAGACCTTGATGTGTTACAAATTCATAACAAACACTTGAAAGTTCATTCACAATACATGCACCTTGGAAAAATACACTCTAATATCAGCTTGTCTCTTGTTCAGCAGAGCCTGTGGAGAGAAAAGACATTGCAAGGGAACGGGGATTGGAGGGGGAAGAACAGGATTGTACTGTGCACCATCAAACAACATCCATATTAACTAACATGGTGAATTTATGAAAATGTGGCACAACTAAACTACATTAATAAAAACACCTCTGCATGTCAAATTGAATTAATTTAAACTATAATCATTTAATTGTTGTTTCTCTATTAAACCTAACATTAAAATAATTATTTACTCACTAAAATTATTCCTATTTAAAAATGCTACAGCACTTGTATAATTATCTTTCAGGCATGAGCTTCCGTAGCCAGAGTCGGAAGAAATATTACACAAATGCATATCACTGGTGATCTGCCTGCAAGGGACAGCTCCACATAGTTGTAAGTGGCTCACAAAGGTTGTTCATCGCCTTTTGTGGTCACTGGCAGTATGATGTTTTTTGGCCTTGCACCTTAGGGTTGTAGCTTACCTCTAGTTTTATATATGGACAGTCTTAGGAGATTTTCGGCCATAAACATATTTAAATTTTGAAATCCTGAAGGAGGTAAGTTGTGTTACTACTGCTGGTTTATCTGACATGACTGTGGGGAAATATGCTCTAGCAACTTCCACACAAGAGTGTGAAGTGGCTGTGGTTAGCCTTGTACGTTGGAGAACACCAACAAATTTGTGTTTTTGTGGGCAATTACACATGCCGATCCAACCACTTTTCTCCTTAGAAATGGTCAACGATATACTCCAGCAAAGGTCTGAAGTATCATTTCTTCCACGATGGCAAGGAGAACAGATTGCTACCACGATTGGAGGATATGTAGCATAGATGCTTCGTGAAGCGATGAAAAAATGTGCTTTTGTACATTGGTTGCATTTCCAAAGGGCTTAAATCTACACTATGTAGATTTAGCATTGGTGGAATAGGAGCCTGGACAATATGTCACATGGAATTCCCATTACTGCTGGGATGGAAACCTGGGCCTGGAGCAGCTTTCCTAGCAAACTACTGGAAATGCTGTCAATTTGTACTTACTCACAATAGTTTTTAAGCGCCAGTATAAACTTGGTCCCAGGTTTATCAGGCCTTTGCATTGTCCTTGCATTGCTCAAGGTGACACAAGGACAGCACAAAGACTTCAGCAATATTTACAAAGCCATGTAAGGGGTGATTTGCACCATGTTGGGTGGCTTTGTAAATAAATGTAATGCATCCCAGCTGCTTGTGCGGCGTTCCGTTACATTTCAGTCTGGGAGGCGTTCCATTAGTGGAGCATAGGCGTTGCCATGCATCCACCCATGGATTTTGGCGCATTCCCAGATTTGCTAATGCTAATAAATCTGAGAATGCGTGTAAATTCTACATCTTCCCCAGAGAGGCGTAATGAGGAAAAATATCTTTATTTCTCCTAGTTGCTTCCTCTTTCCATGTGTTCTGCATTCTGCAGCACATGGACAGAGAAGGTATGCCTTCCTGCACAAAAACAATCCTACCTGTAACTCAGGCACCTTTGTACTATGGTGCAAGGGTGTGTGTGTTAGCTGTAGGCAGCACCTAGTGCGCCAGGGCACAGAGAGAGTAGAATTGCTCCATATCTTTGTAAATATGGAACATTTGTGCTCTCTACCTTTCACATAATGCAGTGCAGCAACTTTGCTTGCAGCTCTGGGTTGCGTGAAAGATTAGTAAATATGCGCCTTGGGTGTCATACTTACTCGGTATGCCACTTAGCTTTCTGTGAACACTGCCACTGAAACACAACTATATGGACACTGATGCCAGATCTGATGCAGGTTATGCAGCAGAATCATGCAGTACTGTTTCAGTTAACATGACCCCAATCGTCCCATTAACTGCAAAGCAACTTGACTTGAACCACTGTTAGATTTGCTGGTGAGCTGCAAGGCACATACACTGCTGCTAAAGAAAGGGTCACTTTATCCTAAAAAAAAATGTTAATTTACCACATAAAATATGCAGCTTAATGTACAGGTGCTGTGAAACACAATCTAATAAGTATACTTATCAGCAATACAAATTAAAGAATTGTGGGTGTCACCAAGAAAATAGCCATTGGCAATGAGAGCACAATACATAAGAGGTCAGGGACAGCACAATTTGATTCCCATGCCCATGGTGGGGATTCCCAAAGCAATCCCCCCGTGTTTAAAATAATATAAAAATGAGATTTTCTTATGCGATCCTCGAATTCCAGCAAGACCCTCCCCTGCAAATTGGAGGATCTTCCGCTCATGACCCTGTGGCCAATTGTCATTGCTGAAAGCTCAGTGTAGGTGAACTGCGAGCAGATTTACCTTCCCTTTTTTAGTTTTTTACATCTTTTTTGAATCCATCAATCCAAAATGGGACTCGCAGACCCAGCAGAAGCTTCCCGGCCCTGGTGCAGGGGACCTGTAAAAGATTCCCTGGCTGGCACCCTACTCAATCATGCTTCATGGATCCTGAAAGTATTCTCAAATCAGCAGATGATCTTCCAATCCACACAGTTTGGCCTTGCTCGATTTCGAGAATCCTTCAAGCCGCCGACAGAAGGTTTGAAAAAGGGCCTGGCCGAACCTGTATTTGTGCATACAGCAAAAACAAATAATACTTGCAAGGGCCTGCGGCACCATGGCAGGAAAGATTGCCCTTCATCTGTGGATCCCATTTTGGATCCATCTATACAAAAATATATATATAACAAAAAGAATGAAGGGTCTGGTTATAGACCAGACTCTGCGGCCAATAGCCATTGCACAGGCCGTACACACAAGAGATTGGCCACTGGTTGATGGTAGGACAAGTGGAACGCTTGGATGCACTGTATGATCAAAAAAACACAAAAATCCACAGGACAAAAAAGAAAGGATAAAATGAAGTTGTATTTGGCATTGTTAAAACACCAAATTCAATGCTTATGAGCTACAACATTTATACCAATAAATACAATCATCTAATATCAAAATGTAATTAAAGTAAATCACATAATCGAACTAAATAATGATAGTAAACTAATTGTTGTCTCTGACTGGGTGGTAAAGGTAATCGATAAGATAATGTGCAACATTTGTAATTGAATCTGCTTCATTCAGTGTGAGGTCCTGAGCATTGAATTTGGTATGCGACTGATGGTTTGCATGACTGTTGTGTGAGTCCTAATCATAACTTGCAAATTTCAGTAGTTTTTCAATTTTAATTCGTAATCAAGACTGGATTCTAAATGTGTTTTTAAAGTTGCTTCTGAGTATCCTTCCTGGAAAGTAAAGTTTCAGGGTGATGTTTCAAGCGGGGGCCAAGGAAAAGAGGGATCCCCCCAAAAAATTTTCCATGCAATTTTCCATAGGAAAATTGAACAGCGATACAGAAAATAAACGCTGAATGGGATTATATCAAAATTTGGCAGAAAGCTAGATCTTTACTTAGAAAGCATGCTTTTGTGATTTGGTGTAAATCTATTTTGTAGTTTTTGAGAAATTATGGTTCGAAATGTATAGATAGCTGGGCATAACCAAGCGATTTGATTGACAGGCAGCAACTTGTTTTGCTAATAACTTTGGCACGATTTGACGAATGTTCACTAAACTTTCCAAAACAAAGTTCATCCATCTCAGCTTCTTTCTTGAAAATTTTGGGGTAATCCATCAAGCAGGGAATGAGAAAAATGGGGATCCCAAAACATAATATCCCCATGCAATTTTCATAGAAAATTTTACACAGCACTACAGCCACAATGCCAGACCGAAATGCACAATTTGCCACAAAGCTAGATCTTTAAGCATACATTTTGTGATTTGCTGTAAACTCGTTCACTAGTTTTGGAGAATTAAGGTTCAAAATGTATAGATAGTTGAGCTGAATTAAAAAAATTCTTGCCTTCTGATTGGCTGATGGGGTATTTTTTGTAAAGAGCACTCTGGTTGGCTGAAACCAACATGAGCAGAACTGTTGCTGCAGACATTATAGTCCCCTGTGCTGAAAATATTTACAAAATATTATATAAGAGGGCAGGGTAGGGGTACCCTGACCTCTTGGCCTGGATCAAAAGTAAAAAAAATATTTTGGAGGTTGCCACAATCCTTCGGGAGTCCCGAGGGAGTCCTGAGGCAGTCCCAGGGTCTCCCGATTCAGTCCTGAGGGATCATGAAAATGATTTACTCAAACAAATATGGGGTGGATGTCTGTGCCAGGTTGACCGCCCGCGAGGGGTTGGGCACAGGGAATTGCCACAGGCGATGTCTTGTGCCCATCCTCATGCCACACATGGCCGATGGGTGTGTGCAGCGGGGTTGGCCTCCTTTACAGTGGTGGGTGGAGGGTCTGGCCACATGCTAGGCTTGTCTCCCAACTCCACGCCGTGGGTGGCGGGGGTTCACCGCATGTGGGGGGTTGGGTATTGTAATAAGATCTTAGTTTATGTCCAAAAACCCTAGAAATGTTGTTATTTTTCAGTATGTTAATAATATCTTACTTTACATTAAAAAGACTCAGGGCTGTTTTTTTGCCTTAGGGCAGCACAATAGGCCTTGCTGCGGCGCTGCCCTATGGCAAAAGAAAAGGGCAGGAATGCGCTGTATCTATTAGATGCGGCGCATTCCTGTCCTTTTCCTCTGCACCGGTGCACAATGGGTTGCCGTGTGCCAATGCAGGCACCTTTGCACCATGGTGCAAGAGTGCCTGCGTTGCGGGGATGATTATTTTTGTGCAGGGAGGGAAACCTTCCTGCACAAAAACAATCACAAGAGGCTTTTTCCTCTTCTATGTGTGCTGCAGAATGCAGCACACAAAGAAAGAGGAAAAACGAGGAGAAATAAAGATAGTTCTCCTCGTTGTGCCTCCCCGTATTTTTTTGGCGCTGCCTCAGACTCACGATTTCTCGTAAATCTGGGGCAGTGTCAAAAAGCCATGGATGTTGATGAAAACGCCCCCAGCAACACCCATGTAGCGCCTGAGCTAACTATAACTTACACCCCCGCAATACACTGCTTATGACCACACATATTACATCACTCATGACACGGTCAGTGACATCACTGATGACATCACTGATGACATCTCAAATGGCATCACTGATGACATCATTGATGACATAATCCACAGAACCACTCACACACCCACTAACACCACCATACAACCTCTCGTACACCCCCTCACACGCCCACACAACCATTCATATACCTATTCACAGTTCAAACCAGTACTCACATACACACACATTCCTCCACAGAGGCACTCACACACCCACTCATACAGCCACTCACACAGCCATTCACTCACCCATACAATCACTCAGACAACCAGTCACTCACCCGTACAGCCACTCACATCGCCACACACTCACTCATTCAGCTACTCACACACCCACTTATTTACCTACACAATCACTGACATACCCACTCACTCACCCCTACAGCCTTTCAAACCAGCCACTCACTCACGCATACAAGCACTCACACACTCACTCACACACCCACACAACCACTTACATACCCATTTACACATCCATACAAGCACTCACACATCTGCTCACTTACCCATACAGCCATCCACACAGACACTTACTTTCCAATACAGCCACTCACACCAACTCATGTAACCAAAAACCCATTCAAACAGCCACTCACTCACTCATACAGCCACTTGCACACTGAGTCATCTCACGCATACAACCATCCAGACACCCACTCATTCACCCATATAGCCACTGACACACTCACTCACTCACCAATACAGTCACTCACAGAACATCTCACTCACCCACACAGCTACTCACATATCCACTTATACACCTATACAGCCACTTACACATCCATACACACAAGGATACAGTCACACAGCCACTCACATAATATATGTTAGAAGTAGTATCACTCAGTAGTAGTGCACCTAGTATACTAATTTAACTTTTGTAGTAGGTTACTATATCTGTTTATCACCCATAAACTCTGAAAAACACTTACACTCACGTGATGATGTCATAAGTGACGTCATTTGAGATGTCATCAGTGATGTCACTGACCATGTCATGAGTGATTTAATATGTGGGGTCATAAGCAGTGCATTGTGGGGGCGTAAGTTATAGTTAGCTCATGTAGCTATAACTGCTGAATTTCACTGGTTTTGTACAAGGGAAATCTGAGCCCAACTATAACATCCCTGTAACCTTTGTTTTTTCAGTGAATAAATATATATATATATTACCCAGTGGCAGTCGCCACTGGGTAGTTATAGGTAAGCATGATTTGTGTTGCCAATAACTTTGGCCCTGTTCTCCATGAAACCTTCCAGAAAGGTGCTACTTTTTGACTACTTTGTGCATGGAAAGTTTGCCAGTGATCTGTAAAGTGGGGGAGAAAAAGGAAGTCCCAAAATGCAAAATCTCTATGTATTTTTCACAGACTTCTTTAGAGAGGGCTTCAGCAAAAACTGCTGAACGAAATTACATCAAATTTGTCAGGAATATAGATCTTGGTATGAAAATTGTGCTTTTTGTTATTTGGTGCAAATCCGTTCAGTACTTATTGTGAAATTAGGGTAAAAAATATATAGATATGTGGATTGTTGGGCCCGCAAGAGTCTCGAGACACTCTTGCGGAAGCACCAATTCAAAAACAGAGCATTCTGATTAGCCCAAGGAGCCTTATTTCCCTTGAAATCAGCAAAAATTGGCACGACCCCCACAGAACTCCCACAAAATTGAAATAAAAAAAATGGTGTCCTGGCCACATTGTAATATTATAGGTGCCGGGCAGCCACCCCCATGGCTGAAAGCATAAAAAAAGGAGAGGTGAGCTGTGCATCTCCCTTCCCTGAGCCATTAAAGGCCCCGGGGAGCCCACCTAGGGCTGAAATTTGTATAAAATGGGATGGGCGCCACGCAGCCCCATCCCCAAGCCTACAGAGGCCCCGGGGGCCCCATCTCCGTGCTGATCCATTAATAACAGGGAGGGGGCCACACGGCCCCCTCCCCAAGCTTTTATGGCCCCAGGGACCCCATCCCTCAGGGCAGACTCACTAGCTATGTCCTTGGGTGTCCCCGGCGGGACATATCGGTTTCCCTGCCTGTATGGCGTGGGCAGGGGAACCTGTGTTTGCTCCTGCCTGACAGAAGCGTTTTTATATCTCCCGCAAAGCAGGAGCAAACACAAAGTCTACTCCCAGCTAGGGGAAGCTTTGAAAATGCTGCTGCCAGCTGGCAGCAAGCTTTTGATCAATTTCACTTCCCGCACTGGGGTTTGCCACACCACCCTCCCCTTAAAAAACACGGCCCTGGGGTCCCCAGGGCCTTTATAAGGCTCGGGGAAGGGGTCGCGCTGCCCCCTCTCTTTAAACCTAGGTAGTGGCCCTGGAGGATGGGGAGCCCAAGGCCTTATTCAAGGCTCAGGGAGGGGGGCTGTGTGGCCAACTCCCCTTTAAAAAACATGGCAATAGGGAATGGGGTCCCCAGGGACTTTTGAAGGCTTGGGGAGGGGCACTGCATAGCTCCCCTGCCTTTAATTAACACATTGGATACCGGTGGATGGTGTTCCCGGGTCCAAAATGCAGCCCCCCTCCCCTTTTAGAAAAATACCGCCCTGGTGGATTGGATTCCCAGGGCCTAAAAAGGCTCAGGGAGGGGAGCCACTTAGCTCTTCCCCCTTTGAAAATAAATAGGGCCCTGGGATATGGGGTCCCCAGGAGCTAATGAAGCTCAGGGAGGGGGCCACATGCCCCCTCCCCTTTAAGAGAGAGATGGCCCTGGGGGATGGAGTCCCCAGAGCCATTTCAAGGCTCTGGGAGGGGGGCCGCGTGGTCACCTTCCCTTTAAAACAACACGGCCCTGTAGGATGGGGGTCTCCAGGGCCTAATAAGGGTCACGGAGGGGGGACACTTTGTCCCCCTTCCCTTTAAAAAACATAAGTCCCTGGGGGAGGGGGGCACCAGGGCCTAATAAGAATCAGGGAGGGTGGCCAAATGACCCCCATCCCTTTAAAAATGTAAGGCACTAGGGGATGGGGTCCCAAGGCCACAATAAGGCTCGGGTGGGGGCCACTTATCCCTCCTTCCCTTTAAAAAACATAAGGCCCTGGGGATGGGGTCCCCAGGGCCTAATGGTCTTAATGAGGCTTGGGGAGGAGGTCCACGTGGCCCCCCTCCTCTTTAAAAACATAAGGTCCTCTGGAGGGTCATGTTTTTAAGTATTGTGGGAGCTGCATGGAGTGCAGCAGCCTTGCACAAATACTTATAAATAATTAGCACTATGTTTCCTATAGAATATGACTCTGGGAAACGTTATTGACATTTGTAAGCATTCTCAGAGCTGGAGCTGTTGCTCTTCAGCTTGGGAATGCAGAGACTATTTGTGGTCGGTTCTATGCCTGTATTATGTGGCCTGAGAAATGTAAAACGCTTTTTTTTATTACTGTAAATGCTTTATAGTTTATTGTAAAACCAAAAGGCTTGTGTTTATATATTGACAGTAACTTACATTAAAAATATTCTAGAAATTCCCTGAACAAAAAAAAAACAAAGGTTAAAGTGACGGTTATAGTCAGGAATTAAAAAAAACAAAGGTTAAAAGGACATGTGTCGTTTTAAACAAACAAAACCACTGAAATTCACCAGTTATAGTTATCTCAAGTAGCTGTAACTCATGCCCTAAAGTAACTATAACGTGTGCCTTCACCATGCACTGCTCATTGCATCACATATTACATTACTGATGACATGTTCTATGAAATAATTGATAACATCACTGACATCATGATGGCATGGACGAGAGTTATAGTTACTTTAGGGTATGAGTTACAGTTACTTGACATAACTATAACTGGTGAATTTCAGTGGTTTTATTAATTAAAAATAATACACCTAGATATAATGTCTCTTTAACCTTGGGTGTTTTCAGTGCTATCTATCTATCTATCTATCTATCTATCTATCTATCTATCTATCTATCTATCTATCTACCTATCTATCTATCTATCTATCTATCTATCTATCTATCTATCCATAAATCTACAGGCTGAGATGTGCTTGTAAAGAAAGGGGGTGACAAGTGATGCAGCGCGTATAATAAAAACTATTCTCCTCCTAAGTTATTTATAGGTCATCCAGGGGCAAACTATATTTTCTCATATCCACATGACGATGGGGCCCATAAACATCGCCTAACACACACACACACACCTGGATTTCCTTTACACCTTTATGAAATTATTGTACTCTTAGGAGAAGCATGAGAACTAAATGGAGAACACCATTTATGTACCGCTGGAGGAGCCGGGATATCTTATTACTTTAGTTTTGTCGCTTTCTTTTAGTTATTTCTTAAGATATTCCTGCTCATTGTTTTGTCGATGAATCATTCAGTTAAAAAATGAGTTCATAGTGATTAAGACCAGCTGAATCACAATAACCAATTACTGATGTCACAATTATTTAGGAAAATAACCACTGAGTCATTTTGGTTTAAAGAATCTTACATTTTATATAATTTTAAAAGCATGAAAAAGAATTTAAGCTTTATTCAATCAAATCATTTCATTATTAATTCAAAATTTTATTAAACATAATCAATTTATTGCGGAAAGGAAATTTTTATCATGAAGCCAAAACCCTAATTACCTGCCTAACTTCCTAATTTAGCCTAATGATTTCTAACCTAAATTAAGAATTTGAAATAGCCTGATTCTCATACTCAACTGGAAAATTAAGACAGCAACAGCAACTCCAGCTCGTCAGCCTCGGCTACCTGCAACTCGTCTCATCTAACAGTCTTTCAGCATCTCCCGCTCAGTAAGGGATCGATCAGGACCACTCAGCACTGGAAGCCACCAACACGACTCTCTGCGACTCTGGAATGGACTGGAACTGGAACTGACCCCCTCCCACTAAGAGTAGGCCCTCTTATACCCTAATTCTAACTTTGCTAACTAATTGTTGCACATTAATATCACGCTTTTCTTCCATTGGTCCATGCAGGTCATCATATTCATTCTTTTAATCAAGTTCTCTTGGATTCAAAGGTCCTTGGATCATTTCCTTTCCCATACACTCAAACATGTTTTGTCCGCTTCGATCAGTTCATTTGTAACTTCTTTCGATACATTCGAGAACTCCGCAGTCATTGTCCTTTCTCTTAAACTGGTTTCCCACGGGACTCTTGCTGATCATCACGGCACGCTATCAGTTCAATTAGGTCACATCAGCCTTGACCATTTCTTGCATCCTAGCCTCTCTGTTAAACCACGAGGTGCTTTCTCCCATTTCATCACGTGTCATGTGTTCCCTTGCGCCTGCGCACATCTTCCCACTGGCGGCCATTTTATCTCTCCACTCGGTTATACTTTAGAAGCACTAATTTGAGGCAAACAAAACATAATTAAAATAGAGAAAAATAGCCCTTTCGTTTCCCTCCCGTCATCTACGTACCCCAATTAGTTATTACCTAGCAGAAAGCAACATTTAAGCTGTTCCTTACTTACCATCACTATTGTTTTTGCAACGACACGTTTTATTTCTATGAAGCACAATAACATGCATTTATTTTTATTAGTACGCATTTATTTTTACGTTATAATTAGACACACGGACATTCTTTAATAGATTATTTAGCACACACATTGGCATATTACCATTCCCACACATACAGTGTTGATTAATACATTTAAACGAACATTTTATTAATAATTTATAAAATTTGTTAGGGGTTAAATTTTTTTATTTTCCCTGCTCCATCAATCCCCCCTTTGGTGATTTTTAAATCACCACATAAAACCCAAGTTATACTTCTTTTCAGGCAGCCTGTCTTTTGTCCTTTGCTTTCTGTTATTTACACATCTGTTTCTTCTTCATCTTGCCTTTTAGTCTCTTGATACATGCTTTCTTTCATTTTCTCCAACTCAATTTCACCCATTTCTCTCTCTCTTTCTTTCTTCTGTTATTTCTTTTTATCTTATTTTGTCTTACTTTTCTTTTTATACATGTTATTACTATTTTCAATACCATGGCTAACAGTATTACTATAGTTGCTACTATTATAACTTTCCCTAACACTAGTCTACTCATCCTAGTTAACCAATTCGCTACTGAAGAAAACCCTCTACCAAGTTTTCCCAAAACACTTTCAACCTCCAGTGGAACTAGTTCTTTGTGCAAACTTGTAATATTTGTAATATACTTCTGTATATTTTCACTGTTATCAGGAATGTAAGTACAACAATGTTGGACTTTCAACATTCCACAGACTCCACCCTCTTTTGCCAAAAGAATATCAAGGGCAAGCCGATTTTGCATCACCATAGCTCTCATGGCAACCATTTCGGTATTTACCATTAAGAACCCTCCCGCAGTATCTGTAGACAAACGATCTACTACTGTGGATAACTTCCGAATTTTAAATGCATTCAAAGATATTCCCACTGCTGGTATCAATGCTCCAAAAATATCACCTACAATTTCTGAAAAACTTTCCCTCTTTCTACGTGTAAATCTATTAATCATCTTGTATGTTCCCTTTTCTTCTCTATCCATGTGAAATTTTTTTGGAAAGACCAGGCCTACATAGCAAGTTCCATACCAATGGTCCGTTAACCTGTAATAAGCTCTATTCCCACAAATATAATAGATACCTGGAAATATTGGATCTTTTCCACCTTTGAATCCCCAACCTCCCAGAATTTGATAATTGTCATGGCAGATACTGGAACCTACAAAATAATTGTCATAGACTGTCTTATTTCTCCTAATACACAACTTTCCTGTTTGTGGCCAATCTAATGTCATTGCGGCATTTATCTTTTTCCCTTCATGATTTCCTTCCTCAAACGTCCATAAGCGTTTTCCTTCCTCTTTTATTGCTTCTTTTTGAAATTTCATTCTTCTTTCTTCAACCATTTCTAAAAATAATTTTTCTTCTTTCTTTAACTCACAGGTAAGGTTGTTACTAACTATTTCTTCTAACGTTAATTTTCTATGTTCTAAAAAGAATTCTCCTAAAACTTTTGCTGGTTTTACTTTGTTAAGTTCTGGTACTACTGGAATGTTTGCAAAAATCTTATCTATGTCAGTATAATAAGATTCAAATCTACCTGTTTTATAAAATAAACTTGCTATTACACTACATGTTATTCCATAAGTTAGAGGTAAGTGATGATAAGTCACACCTTCTGACACTGATGCAGGCAACTGCATACAAACATAACAATCTCTTACATCCATTGTCTCTACGTACTCATACAACAATTTTGTAAAAACATTCTTTGAAAAATCTGTTACTGACTTATCCTTATGCAACTCTGCACTACTTCTTAAAATAACTGGTTCTTTAATATTAGTTTCTTTTTCTGGTTTAGTATCATTTTTTGCTTCTATCACAGCTACACTAATAGGAATTGTGATTGCTAAAACTATCCATATGGTCATTAATAACCCTGTACAAAAGCAGCACATTTTGCACCATCTCTTTATAAATTCACATTTATCTCTTCTATCCCTATTATTTTCCATTTTTCTTTTTCTATTTGTTAAGTTTCAGAAAACTGTGTCACTACACCTCAGAAATGACTTAGATGCCACTCTGCTTTCAAAAGTCTTTGCTTGGTACTTTCTTTAATTCTCTCCAGAATTCTTTCGTTGTCACATCCGGTGATTTGTCACATCCAGTAAATTGTCATGTCCGGCAGAAGCACTATAAGTCTTCACTTTCAAGTTTGTTGCATCTCACCTTTTCCCATCCGACTTCTCAGTCTCTGGTTCTCGTGAGTGTTTTCTTCTTCTTCTTTGTAATCGGTTAGTGCAATATACAGCCACTCAGGTGACTTATATTTTGCATTCACTTTCTTTGTCCTTTTGGACTTTTGTAATCTTTTTCCACTTGGTTTTTCTTGTCCCTTTTGACTTGTTACCTCATTTACTTGTTCAGCACCTTCGTCTTCCGCTCTTATTATTCTATATCTCAATTTTCTTACATAGTTGTTGGGCCAATTATCTCCTCTTCTTGGCCTTTTTGCTTCACCTTCTCTTTCTTCTCTTTCTGTTTTCCAATTTCTTTTTCTTGATTCAGTTTTTGCCTTTTCCTCTTCTCCACTTTCTTCAGTTTCTGTTTCAACTATTTCACTATTGTCTCTTATTTTGAAACTTATGATCTCGTCATCTCCTACTGGTGGAGGATCTGTCTTCTCCTTCTTGTTTTCCCTTATTACTGTCCCTCCTCGGTGTTCTTCCGATTTGGTGTTTTTCTCCCTTTCTGCTTCTAAATTTCCCTGTTCTTCTGTTTCTCTACCTGTCCCTATTACTCCTCGGGGTTCTTCTCGATTTTCTAACTTTTTATGTACTTCTTTCCCTATTTCATCTATTAATATTGTTTCTGAAAGATTTCCACCATAACTTGTACTTGGTTGTTCATCTAACTCAATTTCTTGCTCATTTTCTTCTCCAATTGGTTTATAACCCCAAGTTGTCTTTCGGAATTCTCCCCAGTCTGCAGCTGAATCATCAGATCCTGAAGTTGTGTCAGATATTTCCAGATGTCGACTTACAGGTCGATCTTCTAGTTCTGGAACTTCTGAATTTCTTTCTTCGTCTTCTCCTTGTTCCTCTTCTTCTCTAGAGGTGTTTGCCGTTGGGGTTTCCAGATGTCGACTTTCAGGTCGATCTTCAAGTTCTGGCACCCTTTCACTTATCCTTGTTGTCCCAGCTGTTAAGCTTTTATCCCACACTTCCAGTCGTCGACTCACATGTCGATCAGTAGGTTCTGGAACTCTGATTGTGTGGCTGGCATGAACCCAGTTTTTCACTCCTGCACACTTGACAGCAGTTGTTGTTACCAGGATTACCTGTCGTGGCTCGTCCCAACGAGGAACTAAACAGTTTCTTCTCCTGTGGACTTTTATGCGGACCCAGTCTCCTGGATTCAAGTCGTGGGCTGGTTTTCTTTCAAGAGTGGTCGCATCCGGTCCAACCTGATGAAACACAGAACGCACCACATCAGCCAGTCCCTTGCAATAATCCAGTACTAGATCATCAGTTATAGTCAATAACTTGTTGACAGGTACGTGTGCTTGTCTCATTGCTCGTCCCATAATCATCTCGTGGGGACTGAGTCCAGTTTTCTTTTCAGGGATGCTTCTGATTGTCATCAGAACAAGAGGCAGTGCATCTGGCCATTTGAGTCCTGTAGCTTGACACATTTTTCCTAACCTGTTTTTAATTGTTCCATTTATCTGCTCTACTACCCCAGAAGCCTCTGGTCTGTAAGCACAATGTAGTTTTTGTTTAATACTCAATGCTTCACAGATCAATTGGATCAACTCATTTTGAAAATGTGTTCCTCTATCTGTCTCAACCGTGACTGGAAAACCATACCTTGGAATGAACTCTCGCAGCATAAGTTTTGCCACTGTTGTTCCATCATTCCTTCTAGTGGGGTATGCCTCCACCCAACGAGAGAACAAACAGACGACCACCAGAACATATCTTAGTCTGTTACTAGGGGGCATCTCAATAAAGTCCAACTGCATTCTAGTGAATGGACCTCCTTCTCGTCCTATTGTTCCTAGACTCACTACTGTTTTTCTTCCTGGGTTAAACTGTTGACAAATAAGACATCTTTGACAAAGACTTTCAGCAATGGCTCTGAATTTTGGGTTATACCAGGTTTGTCTAAAAAGTCTGATCATTGCATCTCTCCCAATATGAGCTTGTCCATGGTACATCCGTGCCATGTCTGCAATCATGCTATCAGGCATAACTGGTCTTTCATCTCTGTATACCCACACACCATTATTTTCCTGTCTTCTACATCCTGCTTTTATCCAGTAATCCTTTTCCTCATCTCTTGCTGTTTCTTGTAACTGCCTTACTTCATCCCATGTTTCGACAGTATTAGTGAAAAGCAAAGGACAAGAGACATGCTCCCTTTCTCTATTTTTGTTCAGGGACGCCATGTTTTCTGCACAATATCTAGCGATCTCATCGGCATAGTTATTGCCAACGGCTATGTAATCTTCGTTTTTCTTATGCGCCTTGCACTTCACTACAGCTATTTGCTTAGGTAACTGTATCGCCTCAAGCAGCTTTTTAACAAAATCTCCATTTCTGATAGGTGTTCCTGCAGATGTCAAAAATCCTCTTTGTGACCAAATCTGACCGAAGTCATGTACGATGCCAAAACCATATTGGCTATCGGTCACAATCGTGACTCGTACATTTCTTCCTAATTTACATGCTTGAATCAAAGCAATCAGTTCCGCAACTTGTGCTGACCTTATTCCTTTCAGATAAGATGCTTCCATCACCGTTGCCACTGTGCATACTGCGTAAGCTGCGCTTAAAACTCCTTCTTTTGTTCTTAAGCATGAGCCATCCACAAACATGACATAATCAGATTCCTTTAACGGTTCATCTTTTATGTCAGCTCTTGGTTTTGTGCAATATTCCAGCACGTTCAGACAATCATGATCTACTTCATCCTGTTCAATTATATTTTCTTCATCTGGCAATGATGTTGAAGGATTTACATTTATGCATCTGTCTATGGTCACATTTTCTGCACTCAAGATGACTTTTTCGTACTTAGTCAGCCGACTATGTGTCATGTACTGTGTTTTTGTTCTTGTCAAAAGAATTTCTACTGAGTGGGGAACATATACTCTCAGCGGATACCCCATCACTATACCTTCACTTTGTTTCAGACTTACACAAGTAGCAGCAACTGCTTTCAGACAACCAGGCAATGCTTTTGCTATAGGATCTAAAACAGCTGAAAAATAAGCAATCGGTTTTTTCATCATGCCATGTTTTTGTACTAGTACTGAAAATGCACATCCATCTCTTTCACTGCAGTACAACTCAAAATCCTTCTCATAATCAGGCATGCCTAAAGCAGGGGCCTCACACAGTTTCTTTTTCAATTCTTTGAAAGATTTCATTTCTTCCTTGTTTAACTCAAAAGGGTCTTTTACATCTTTCTTGGTCAATTTTTGTAATGGTTTTGCAATCAAAGAGAAACCACTTATCCACTGTCGACAATATCCAACCATTCCCAAAAACATTCTTACCTCTCTCTGAGTCATTGGTGCTCTCATTCCTTGAATCATTCTTACTCTTTCTGTCGCTATTTTTCGCACTCCTTTCTCAATTTTATGCCCTAAATACTGGACTTCTTTCTGACAAAACTGTAATTTTGAAGGAGACACTTTATGTCCTCTTTTCTCTAAATGGTTCAGTAAGGCAATTGTGTCACTTACACATGCCTCTTTGGTTTTTGATGCCACCAATAGGTCATCAATATACTGCACCATCACTGATTTTTCTGGCATTTTCAAATCTTCCAGAGATTTCTTTAGAATCTGATTAAAGATTGAGGGGCTTTCCCTATACCCCTGAGGAATTCGGCACCATGCCAAAATACGCTCTCCAAACCGGAACGCAAATAATGGCTGGCTATCTGGATGCAAAGGAATAGAGAAAAATGCGTGACACAAATCTATCACAGTGTACCACTCAGCTTCGTGTGGAATTTGATATAAAATCACTGCAGGGTTTGGCACTATTGGACAACAGGGTACAACTATTTTGTTGATCTTCCTCAAATCCTGTACTATTCTATATGTTCCATTCGGCTTTTTCAGTCCCATAATAGGTGAATTACATGGACTGCTCATGATTTCTTTTAGAATTCCCTGTTCAATCATCTTATTTACCACAGGAGTTATTCCTTCAATTATTTCTGGAGTTAATTTGTACTGTGGCGTATTCGGGTAAATTATCCCTTCTTTCACTGTCACTTTTACGGGATCCACTTCTCTCATTAATCCAATGTCTTCTCCTGTAAAATCCCACACACTTTCTTTTACTGCACTTTTTAGTTCTTCTGGAAGCTTTTCTGCATCAAATGCAGGAAACAAACCATTCGTTTCAGGTTCCTGATTCATCAAAGTTACTTTATACAAAACATCTTCATCTGAAATCTGAAATCCAATTCCATCTGGTGTACAATAAATTGTGCAATTCATCTTGCACAAGAGATCACGACCCAAAAGATTTACAGGACTACAATCGCACACTACAAATTTATGCATTTTGCTAAAAGTACCAATTTTTACTTCCACCAATTCAGTAAGTGGGGTTTTAATCTGCTGATTGGCTACTCCTACTACTTGGATGTATTCACCTGAGAGAGGAAGGTTTGGAATTTCCACTGATCTGACAGTAGAACGGGTAGCTCCAGTATCGACAAGGAATGTTACATTTGCACCATTCACTTCTCCATCCACAAAGGGACCAGACTGATCTACCTCTAGAGTTGCGCCAAGCACGCACTCTTTCCTCTCTCCTGCGCACCGTCAGAATCTTTCATCCGGGTCATCCTCACTCTGATGCAACCAATACTGAGAAATATTTGCTGCTCGTGGCAATTGTGTTACCTGCTCTCCTCCGTAGAATCCTGTTTCTGTACTGTATCTTTGTTGGTTAACAGTGTTGGGAAGTGGTGGTTGCGGCACCTGACTTTGTTGAACAACTACCTCATTCTGCACCTGTGGAGTTAATGATTGATGTTCCGGATTAGGTTTAAGTGGGAACTTACACTCATTTCTCCAATGCCCTAATTTTCCGCAATTATGACATGGCCATTTCTTCTTTGCTTCTTCTAGACTCACTTGACCCTTTCCTTTACCTATGTTCGGTCGCATTTTATTCTGTCCTGTTTCATTCCCATTATTATTGTCCAATTGAGCTTCTTGTTTTTCTGCCACCTTCACCTGTGCCCACATTGCTTTCTCTTTCAACTTACGCTGTTTACTCTCTATTTCATCACTACAATACTTAGCATACCTCAGTACCTTATCTACACTTCCATTCTGCCAGTTTATCATGTGTTGTTTAATCATATCACTTATTTCTGGTTTCAGGCCAAACACAAATCGGTATACAAAATGACTCATGTCTTTTTCACTCAATTCCTCATAACCACTATACTGCTTGAAAACCAATAACAATCGCTCATAATATGCATGTACAGACTCCTTACTTTCCTGTGTAGTTCTATCGATTTTTACCCAATCTGTCTCTTTAGGAGGAATCTTATTCTTCAAAAAGGTAATCACCTTATCGTACTTCTTCATCACATCAGGACCTGGAGCTCCTGTCTTAGGATCTCTTGGATATTCTGTATTTGGCCAGTCAACTGTAATCTTACATTCTGACCACAAATCTGTTGGTACCACTATGTCAAACAATCCATCTAAATCTATCCACAACACTTTTGAGACCTTTACAAACCTCTCTACTTGTCGGTACCACTCAACTGGCTTTTCTCTTAACTTTGGAAAGTCATTGGTAAATGACAGTATGTCCTGCCTAGTCCAGGGAACATGCACATAACTACCACCTGGAGTTTCTCTCATGGGGTATTCTTTGGCAACAGCTTCTTTCTCAGTTATCATAAAGGCCAATGAACCTTTGTCTGTGGGTTTCTCATTCTTCTTTGTCCATCTAACCTTCCATCTGTCCATATCACCCCATTTTCTCAACAACACAATTAACTCCTTTATCTGTGTCAGCCTTCCTGCCGTGTTCAAATTTTCAATATCCTTTTCACAAAAGTCTACTCTGTATGGTTTTTGCAACGTTTTCACTTTCCCAAAGTCTATTCCAATCTCACTGGATACTTCTTCTAGTTTGTCATGTAAATTCTTTGCCCTCCATGTAATACTTTTGCACAGAAACATTATTTCATCATCCTGGTAATTTTTTATCTTTTCGGTACCAATCGTTCCTAGAATTAATTCTTCCATATCGATTTTTAGTCTAATTACATCTAATGGTTTTTCTTCTGGTTCTTTTATTTTAAATGCCTTCATCCACTTATTTAACTCATCAGGAGTCGGACATATGGGTGTATTATTTAGTTCTATCCAATTACCACTCTTTTCAGGGGTTTCTGTTGCAGATTCTGTTACCATATGCATTTTCCTACCATTGCCCTCATTCACAGTCAAATTTGTAGGTGGACTTGGTCTGTAAGTACTAGCCAAATTACTTGTACTTGGACTTTGTTCCATTCTTTCTTTTTCTCTCTGAAATTGTGAACTCATGGGAATTACCAAAGATCGTTCATCAATTTTCTGATTCTCAAAAATAGGTATTACTGGACCTATGGTTACAGGCACAGTAACTGCTTCCATATTTCTCGTTAATTCTCTAATCTTTTCAGTTAGTTCTTTTGTGGTCTTTACTAATTCGCTTGCATTGTCGCTTTCTATTCCTTCATTTTGAGAAGTTCTCACTTGATCTTGTGACCTATTTACTTCAATTCTCTTTTCCGGACTTTTATTTCGCATAGTCTCTATTAGTGGCGCATTTGGTGTCACCACTGTAGAACTCTGCTGATACGGAGGTGGATTTCTATTTAATATATCTTCCAGCAACTCGTCATCCGTTTCGCTCTCATGCATATACTTTTCTCTCTCCATATGTTTCTTTTTCTCAGTCCGTTTTTTCTTAGTCCCTTCCTCAACTGTAAAAGCTGGAAACAAACCTCCTGTCATGTTAGCACATCTCCATCGTTTTATTCTGTCCTCATGATTTATTCCCCACATTCTTCCTGGCATAAACTCATGATCTCTCATTCCTCTGTATCTCTCTCGCTCAAACATCTCATCTTCCCACTCCGTCAATGCTTCAAACTGTGTCTAGGTCTAGGTTCCAACTTACACATTTTTTCTCGCAAGTTTCGCAAAACCGCTACACTAAACGATCCATTCTCAGGGAAAGCCAAAGCACCATCATTCTTCGTATACTTTGCCCAGTTTTCCAACCATATGCACGTATGATATCCATATTTCAGCATCATATGTGAAGCTGCTGATTTCGGCGGAGGAATTACTTGTCCCTGTCTAGTCACAACCTTTTTGTCTTTCTTAAAGAAATTCTTCAATTTCGTCGTCCATGACGTTCTCTCCCTTTCATACTCGTAATACGGCATGTTTTCTATTTGTTTTTCTCTTTACGCTAACGCTGTACTGTTTACGGAACTTCAACCAATTACAGCGCGACTCACACTAACGTACCAATCAAAACAATTCCCTTCGTCCGCGAACCAACCAATCCTAGCGCGGCACTTTTCTACGTCACTCCTGCTCTGTGTTCACGTGACTAGCGCACTATCCAATCCTAGCGCGGCACTGTTCCACGTCACTTCTACTCTTTACCCCTCCTTTACAAAATTTATCGGCAGTTTTTCTTTTCGCCGTTTCTTCGTTAGTTACAACAATTAAAACAATTCCATAGTCTGATTCGCTAAACAAAAGTGACAGCTTTGTCCTTTTACACAAGAATCCCGTTTTTCCAGTAGGCAGCGCTTACCTCTACCCTACCACAGAATTATTTACTCTCGCTGATAAAGTAGCACTTCCCTCTACTTTACCCTTCTTTCAAACAAACAATTTACTTGTTTCTCTGGGGATAAGACACATGTGGAGACTAGGCTCCTGAGAATTAAGGCCAAAGTTTCACAAGTAAACGTGATTTGCTATTCCAATTACACACTTTTCGCACAGAAATCCCTAACATAACACAACCTGCGTTATTACCAAAATGAATTCAGACCATGTACCAAATTCCATGTGACTTCTCTTGCCACACGTGTTCCACTTCCTACATCCCAGAAGCGTGAAAACTCACATATAACTTTACACGACTTAACATATAGTGTTAGTCATAAAAAATAATCAATAATCAATAAACAATAATCACTAAACTAATCTATAGAAAACCATAACTCTGCTACCAAGAAATCTGATGCAGCGCGTATAATAAAAACTATTCTCCTCCTAAGTTATTTATAGGTCATCCAGGGGCAAACTATATTTTCTCATATCCACATGACGATGGGGCCCATAAACATCGCCTAACACACACACACACACCTGGATTTCCTTTACACCTTTATGAAATTATTGTACTCTTAGGAGAAGCATGAGAACTAAATGGAGAACACCATTTATGTACCGCTGGAGGAGCCGGGATATCTTATTACTTTAGTTTTGTCGCTTTCTTTTAGTTATTTCTTAAGATATTCCTGCTCATTGTTTTGTCGATGAATCATTCAGTTAAAAAATTAGTTCATAGTGATTAAGACCAGCTGAATCACAATAACCAATTTCTGATGTCACAATTATTTAGGAAAATAACCACTGAGTCATTTTGGTTTAAAGAATCTTAAATTTTATATAATTTTAAAAGCATGAAAAAGAATTTAAGCTTTATTCAATCAAATCATTTCATTATTAATTCAAAATTTTATTAAACATAATCAATTTATTGTGGAAAGGAAATTTTTATCATGAAGCCAAAACCCTAATTACCTGCCTAACTTCCTAATTTAGCCTAATGATTTCTAACCTAAATTAAGAATTTGAAATAGCCTGATTTTCATACTCAACTGGAAAATTAAGACAGCAACAGCAACTTCAGCTCGTCAGCCTCGGCTACCTGCAACCCGTCTCATCTAACAGTCTTTCAGCATCTCCCGCTCAGTAAGGGATCGATCAGGACCACTCAGCACTGGAAGCCACCAACACGACTCTCTGCGACTCTGGAATGGACTGGAACTGGAACTGACCCCCTCCCACTAAGAGTAGGCCCTCTTATACCCTAATTCTAACTTTGCTAACTAATTGTTGCACATTAATATCACGCTTTTCTTCCATTGGTCCATGCAGGTCATCATATTCATTCTTTTAATCAAGTTCGCTTGGATTCAAAGGTCCTTGGATCATTTCCTTTCCCATACGCTCAAACATGTTTTGTCCGCTTCGATCAGTTCATTTGTAACTTCTTTCGATACATTCGAGAACTCCGCAGTCATTGTCCTTTCTCTTAAACTGGTTTCCCACGGGACTCTTGCTGATCATCACGGCACGCTATCAGTTCAATTAGGTCACATCAGCCTTGACCATTTCTTGCATCCTAGCCTCTCTGTTAAACCACGAGGTGCTTTCTCCCATTTCATCACGTGTCATGTGTTCCCTTGCGCCTGCGCACATCTTCCCACTGGCGGCCATTTTATCTCTCCACTCGGTTATACTTTAGAAGCACTAATTTGAGGCAAACAAAACATAATTAAAATAGAGAAAAATAGCCCTTTCGTTTCCCTCCCGTCATCTACGTACCCCAATTAGTTATTACCTAGCAGAAAGCAACATTTAAGCTGTTCCTTACTTACCATCACTATTGTTTTTGCAACGACACGTTTTATTTCTATGAAGCACAATAACATGCATTTATTTTTATTAGTACGCATTTATTTTTACGTTATAATTAGACACACGGACATTCTTTAATAGATTATTTAGCACACACATTGGCATATTACCATTCCCACACATACAGTGTTGATTAATACATTTAAACGAACATTTTATTAATAATTTATAAAATTTGTTAGGGGTTACATTTTTTTATTTTCCCTGCTCCATCACAGGTCATAATTTTTCCTTTCTCTGTGCCTGTAGCGACAAACAGACAGACAGACAGACAGACAGGCAGGTAGATAGATAGATAGATAGATAGAAATTTTCATAGGATACCTGTGGACCTCACTTAGAAAAGGATGCTAATGGGATTTCTGCCCAAAGGTTATTATCTTATTTGGGGGTTGAGGAAATGCTGTTATCTCAACAGCAGAGTCAGTGCTGCTGTGAAACTGTTGGGCAGACACGTTGCAGGAATGGCATTCGAAGGACTGCCACATTTAGGGAGGCCCCTCTGATGTGATTGGCTTCAGCATAAGTTCTGTCCTAGACTGCAATGTCAACAATGACATTTCTTGAGGAAAAAAGTCCAGGAATATACTCCACGAGCTGTGGAAAAACGCTCTCATCTTGTGGAGGGCATTAGTATGTTTCTGCCAAAGAAGGCTTTTGGGGCCTGTATTTAGAAATGACATAGGAGACAGCAGAACTACTTAAGTCACTATGGCATGGCGGACCTACTCTCACTGCCCCCCCACCAAGAAAGAGACTCTTCGGCGTAAAAAGGTTGGATTTTAAAAAAAGTCACCGATTGCAAAAATGTTTTCCAGGTCAATAGTACAGAAACACAGCGATATTGACATAGAATTTACAAGGCCAAGTCCACAGCTGTCTTCAAGTTCAAGTTACAAACACGTGAAACAGTGAGGGGGAATCAGAAATGCGCTTGGCACCCTAAAGAAAACCATGAAAGAAAATGTAAGCTAAAGCGTGGCTCTGTGTTATCGATAGGACTGCAAAAAGCTTTACAGAACGCTGCCCTGCTCCAAACGCAAGACTCCAAAATGTATTAACCCCTGTGGCTAATGATTCATGGAAAAACTAGCCGCAAGGCAATTTCATTAGCCACAGGTCAGAAACATTACTTTGACTTGTGTGCCTCTTACACCAGTTTATAAACCTTTCTGCAGTATATAAAACACCCACACAGTCTGAAGAGGGCTGCTCCATTGAACTTCTTCAGCAAGCCCATGCATTCCAATATTTAAAGAAAACCTTAAAAGCTCTGGGCAGCTTTCTAGTACAAAGCAATAGATACTGATCGTACTCACAGTTTTAAGAACATGCTCTTCTTGTTCAACATGTATAAAGGAGTACAGGGTGCGTATGCCTCAAAACGATTTTTCTCTAATTTAATGAATATGGAAGTTGAGAGTAAGTAGATACCCTGAAGGGGCACTGCGAATATTACCTCATCAATTATTTGTCTTTCATAACACGATTTCTCTCAAATTTTACATATTTGAAAATTTTATTCAGTGCCACTCTGCTATTTAATTCATGTGTTAATAAAGGAATTCACATAATAGGCAAACTATAAAGCAGGAATATACGCTTTACTGACATTATTTTTTAAAAGAGAACTTCCACAATCGGTTAAGAATGAAATACAAAGCGAAAAATAATTCCAATAAAAATATGGAAATAGGGAAACTGTTATAGGAGGAGGAAAAGGTCACCACTAGAAAAACATGAGTAAGACTCGAAGCTTTGTGGGAGATGTTCCTCAGATAGAATCTAATGTCAAAAGCAGATGAAAACAATGTCTTACTAGTAGAGGTGCACGCGATGCTATGATAGACTGGCAGCCCTTACCAAATTGAACAGGTGCAGCACCAGGCCTGGGATTGCACAGTGCCTGGTGCGTGTGTATTCAAAACCTTTTTGAAGAGGTTGGTACCTGTCTGCCTGTCTAGAGCATAGTTAGTTATGCTGTGGTGAGGCTGCTCCAAATAGCAATGACCTACTAGGTGACGGCTACTTCTCATACATGGAACACAAAGGAATCAACGCAAACAACAAATCTCCAAGAAGATGCTGGACCCCAGAGGGGCAATATTTCAGCATCAAAAATATGTTAGTGAAAAAGAGAAGTAGGGTCCATAGCGCATCCCTCCTGTTTTTAATCTTGTGGTAGGGAGATACCAGTAAAAAACAGTTTTAGCTCAGCCACCTACACGTTTAATATAGGTCTGACAGTTTAACAAATGAAGATCATAAATGGCAACATAAGTGACATAAAAACACCCAAACTAGGGAACCTATAACTAGGAGATTGTACGAGTGAACAGCAGTACTCTTGAATGTTTTCCAGTGCAAGATATGGACCCCTCTAATGAAGCATACCACAAAGAGCAGGTGAGTATTTATCATCCCGTATGAGTCCATTAATGAATGGTAAGTCCATAGGAGGTTTGGCTGTTTCTTCCAGGAGTTTTATACTTCTTGAATGTTTATGTCTGTTTATGGAAATCGTACTGCCATGTGGTTATAGTCGGCCCGGTTAAGAAATGCCATTTTACATGCTCATGTTCTTAAGTTGCCTTCTCTCCCTGAACACAAACATTTGATACAAATTCATGAGTGTAGACGTACAGGATAATATTCTACAAACTCAGTTTTGCTTACACTACCACTGTGTATGCACTTTATCAGAACATCTTGAACACTCTGTACAAGGGCTAAGTTATTCACGCAAGATGTTATTTGTTTTGACCGCCTGGCGACATAGCTATCACAATAGAATAAACAATAGTGGCCTGGCTGGGGCTTCAGCATGGTAATATGGATGATGTTATTATATATACAAAGAGAACAATTGATGGACAGAATGTTGTACAATGTCAAACATTCACCCCAATACAGAGATCTGGGCCGAAATCCATTGTTTTTGGCTCCCCATGCCATTCCAGTTTAAACTCAGCCACATGCAAATCCTTCTTGACCGTGCTTGCCATGGGAACAGTCCAGCCCGAACTGCCAGGCCAGGTCCTCCATGGACCGGAATCAAGCATCTTGGGACCAGTTTCGGGGTTTCACCCTTCATCAGCCAGGCTAGCTTGACTCCAGTGGCATGGAGAGCATGGGACCCACGTATGGGCATACCCGTCCCACTCGGGGTGACAAATGTAAAAAAGAACAATTGATGGACAGAATGTTGAATGGATTAAACCCAGATGCTTGTGACTGGGGGTGAATGTTTGCATTGTTCAGCATTCCGCCCATCATTTGTTCCTTTTGCTTCTGTCACCCTAAGTGGGAAGGGTATGCCCAGACGTGGGTCCCGTGCTCACTGCGCCACTGGATTCAAGCTAGCCTAGGTGACCAGGGGTGGTGTCCTGAAACCGGTCCCGGAATGCTTGTTTCCGGTCCAGGGAGGATCTGGCTTGGCAGTCCGGCTGGACTGTTCCCATGAGGAGCAGGAGCAAGACTGATTTGCATATGGCTGGGTCCAAACTGGGGTGGCGTGGTGAGCAAAAGGATGATGGATTAAACCCAGATCCTTGTGACTGGGGGTGAATGTTTGCATTGTTCAGCATTCCATCCATCATTTGTTCCTTTTGCTGTTCTCGCCCTAAGTGTGAAGGGTATGCCCAGACGTGGGTCCCGTGCTCTCTGCGCCACTGGATTCAAGCTAATTTGGCTGATGAGGGGTGATGCCCTGAAACCGGTCCCAGGACGCTTGTTTCTGGTCCAGGGATGACCTGGCTTGGCAGTTCAGGCTGGACTGTTCCCATGAGGAGCAGGGTCAAGACTGATTTACATATGGCTGGGTCCAAACTGGGGTGGCGTGGTGAGCAAAAGTACGATGGATTAAACCCAGATCCTTGTGACTGGGGGTGAATGTTTGCATTGTTCAGCATTCTGCACATCATTTGTTCCTTTTGCTTTTGTCACCCTAAGTGGGAAGGAAATGCCCAGACATGGGTACCTTGCTCACAGCGCCACTGGATTCAAGCTAGTTTGGCTGATGAGGGGTGATGCCCTGAAACCGGTCCTAGGATGCTTGTTTACGGTCAAGAGAGGACTTGGTTTGGCAGTTCGGGCTGGACTGGGTCCAAACTGGGGTGGCGTGGTGGGCAAAAGAATAATGGATTAAACCAAGATCCTTGTGACTGGGGGTGAATGTTTGCGTTGTTCAGCATTCCATCCATCATTTGTTCATTTTGCTTTTATTATATATACTACATCAAGCCTTTGTTTAGGCAGAGGAGCATTTTGCTTGCACTGAGAGGTCGATCCATGGCGGAATTCCAGCTTAGCTGATTCCTGTTTACCTCATGCGAGGGATGCTGTCCAGCTCTACACCAAGATGATGAGCTTGATTACCCTAACCCACAGGTAACAGGGAGTTAGACCAGCCTACAGTGATTTGTCAGATTCACTCACCCTAGACATGATGGGTCTGTTTATATTTTTCACTATTCTCATAATGGTAATCACATTATTCTGTTTCCTTCTATTTATTATTGCAGCACAAGTATTTTACTCAAGAATCACAATGCTTCAATAAATATTGAAACGTTTCACTGTGTATTTCTTGTATATCTCTTTGGGTATGCATAAGTAACTAAGCGAAAGTGTTCTAGATCTGTTAGTACGATTTCCTTGGGGAGTCAAGGTTGTCATGTTCTGAGGCTGCACACCCATTTGTTACCCTGTAAGGTGAGGGGTAAAGATGGGGTGCACTGCGAGCTAGCAGGACTTCAGCCAACATATCCGGACGGTGTGCGTGGAAACAGTCTCGCACAGCTCTGCTGGTTATGTTGTCCAACAAACGCAATGTTTTATTTGGGAAAGTATAAGCCATACAACAGTAAAACAATCCTTTAACTCTTCTCACTCACTATTTAGTGTGTTAGTTACTTGTGTTGTTCTTGTCCTGTATGTGTGAAAGAAGTTTGTGATGTCCTTCTGCCGCAGCAACCTGTCCTTAACGTATTATTTGTGTTATCAATGTTGCACTGCTTGTGTCCATGTTATACCTTTGTTGTGTTGTGACGCTCAGTATCAAGTTTTCCACTACAAATAAGAAAGAAAAAAAATTCACATTGCCAATGCTTGTTTTAATGTATAATGTGAGTAAAAGAATGAACCCTGACAAAAATTTGCGGTCAGAGTTTACTTTTGGTTTTACGCATTAATAAAGCAAGCAGTTTTTTAAAATGGAGTCCATGACTTTGTACATTTTTAAAACATAGCTGACAAGTGGCTCCATATCATGCATAACAACTCCAGCCAGTTCTGGCATTCTAGCCAGCTGCACTTTGCATGCTGGGGTTTTAATCCCATAACAAAACTGTTAAAAGCAAAAATACAAGCCACACAATGCAACTTGCTGTTGGTTGAGAAAAACAGAAATCGATGATTGCATCCTATGTCATGAGGCGAAAGGCAGTGTTCTGAAAAAGCAAAATAAGGTGTAGTTCCTGATTTTCGGCCTTTTTTCTCTTGTAAGCGGTCACAGGTAAACAGCCGAAATAATGGGTAATCAAAAACATTTTCCGAGGGGCCAAAAAGTTCATCTGTGGTGTGACCCAAGGCTGCATTGATGGCAGCATGGTGGTGGTCGGGGGCGTGGGAGATGTAAGGTGGGTGTAAGGGAAGCAACACATGTCCATCTAGAGGTTGACTTGCACCTGCGATCTACCTCAGCTTCCGCACTTGATGAAACAGTATGATCCTAGGCAATTGGTTTATTTCACTTTGCCTATTGCCATTGTTGTCGGGGGAGTTTGGCATTAATGTTTCTAAATTAATGTTTGAAAACTGTCACTTTAAAAAATAAATTGCATTGCACTTTTATAATCTGATGTACTAAGGTGAAACGGTTCTGCAGGTTAATGAAATACACTTTGTTAAATTTTGAATGGATTTTATCATATTTGTACACGTTTGTTGCAAGATGTCCTTAAAAATTTAAGTGTTCTTAAAGTTAAGTGGCGTAGGACAGCTTCTGTGCTTCTTTTTTTTTTTACTTCAGTTCGACTGTAAATAAATGCTTACCATTTATTTAATATCTTTATGAGTATTAGGGCCAGATGTAGGTAACTTCAATCTAGCGAGTCCTTAATAGCGATTTTTACCGAATCGCTATTAAGGACTCGCTAAATGGAATGTAGGTAGGAATCGCTAAAATATTAGCGATTCCTTAACATTCCTTAATAACGAATCGGTAATTGAGATTCGTTATTAAGGAATACCTAGCCATTCTTTCCTATGGGCTAGGAGGCCCATAGGAATGAATGGGAAGATATTCACTATTAGCGATTCGGTATTACCAAATCGCCAATAGCGGGAGGTATTTCAAGGGAGCCAGGATGTCCAAAGGACACCCTGTTGCACCCCTGAAATGTGCATGTGTGCACATGTGGCGCACATACATGCCCTAAGGGCATGGATGTGTGCCACATGGCACATTTAAAAAAGCAAAAAAGTGCTTTTTTAAAGGAAATCGCTACTTACCACCAACTTGAAGTTGGTGGTAATTAGCGATTCCTTAACGCTCAAGTGCACTATTTTTAGTGCTACGTACATTGCATTTAAGGAATCGGTATTTCCGATTCCTTAAATGCAAGAGCAAAATAAGGAATCGCTATTTTGCGATTCCTTATTTTGCATGTAGGTATGAACTCACCTACATTGCACTCAGCCAAATACCGGTCGGTAACGCTGAAATTCTCCGAATTTCGGCGTTACCGACCGGTATTTAGCCACCTACATCTGGCCCTTAGTGATTTGCAAAGCAAACAGTAGTAGTGCTGCTCTTTAACCAGGGGCCTGCATGTAATGGTCTGGAGGGCCGCATGCGGTCCCCTGGGCCGAACTTTGAGTATCACTGGCCTAATTGGTGAAAACGCAGAGGTAACCACTCAGATGCAAATTTCAGCATCTCACTGGGAATGAGTTAACATTAACACTCCCTGGAAAAAAATAGCTTATTTACTAAAACAATGCCAGAAGTAAAATTAGGCTTGTCTAGAGCCACAGAGAAAGGAAAAATAATGACCTTTCACCCCCCATTTCCAAGCACATCCTCTGCCTAGAAGTTGGTGCAATTTAGGAGGCAAGTTTACAGCACCACTGTGAAAGGCCCTGCATTAAACAAGATGGCCGCCAGTGCTATGATATTCTACTTCCAGTTTCCATATCAGCAATGACCAGATAAAGAAGAAGAAGGACAGGAAAGTAAAGTTGCTGCTGTTTGTACAAAAAGTATAGTCTATCATTTGCAAAAATAAAAGTTCGAGAAGTGAGGTTTGCAATGGTAAGCACTCTTAAAATGCACAAAAAATAAGGTATAAAAAACACAGGCAGTTGAAGAAAAGGTTTGAGTACATCCATCCATTTGGAAAGTCATGAGGAATAAGTTACTGAAGAAAGCCCACATCTGGTTCCAGCACTGAACTGTTTATGTTACTTTAAACCAGTGACAAAATGTTTCACGCATCTACAGTCTCAGTGTGAGAGGATTTCCTCTATAAAACACTTGCAAGAAAATGTTAACGCACATCTGGGTGGCATCACATAAAAATGAGAACTTGAATTGCTATTTAAGGCTTGGTCTATGCCACAGTTTTGGGCTGACTAAGCCCTAAGTAGGCGAAGAACTGGAGCAGTGGTATTTTACATTCGTAAACAGTGGTTAATGCTTGTGGGTCTCTGGAACTTTGAAGGGATGTGCTGCTTTTAGTTGAAAATGTAGTATGAGTTGTTGACATCCCTAAAGCAGTTACACAGCAGAACAGAAAACAACACAATGACACAACACAAAGCAAAATAAAAACAAAACAAAAACATAATGGCCCAACACAACAAAACAGCAAAAACAAAATGCAACACAGCTACAATATAACACAACATAACACAATGCAATGATGCAGCATAAAACACAACATCATGAAAACCATCACGGCACATCATCACCACAAAAAAATGCAACACAACAAGAATGCATAAATATTCTTGTCACATTTTATCATTTTCACAAGTCTGGTTTCATAATACAGTTGTAAAAGATGTTTTCACCAATCTTTTCTTTACTTCTCGCCAAGGATAGGGTTAGTAGAAAATGTTTGTGAAAAACCTGTTTCAGTTATTCTGGCGAAGTCGGAGGGAAAACATGAAGCGTCATAATCTAAGATTACTAATTAGGACCATTGCAAAAGTTTAGAGGGCTTATTTACAACCCCCTTGAGCCGCCCGTGCGTCACATTTGATATGGGAAAAAGTGATGTACTGGCGGCGCAAGGGGCTTGTAAATAAATCCCTAGGTACACCCTGGGGCAGATTTACAAGCCCCTTCCGCCACTTTTGCGTCACTTTTAACATGGGAAAAGTGACTCAAAAGTGGCGCAAGGGGCTTGTAAATAAGCCCCCCTGCATACATTATACCTGACGCAGGTATAATGTACAAAGCGATACCAAAGGGGATGATGGACGGAGCGTTTGAGCAAATCAAACACTCACTGCCAGTCAACTGATCTGGGTTTAATCCATCGTCATTCTTTAGCTCACTCCACCACCCCAGTTCAGACATGGCCATATGCAAATCAGTCTGACCCTGTGCCTCATGGGAACAGTCCAGCCCGAACTGCCAAGCCATGTCTTCCCTGGACCGGAAACAAGCATCCTGGGACCGGTTTCTGGCTATTCAGCCATCATCATGGGACCGGTTTCTGGCTATTCAGCCATCATCAGCCAGGCTAGCTTGAATCCAGTGGCAAAGTGAGCAAGGGACCCACGTCTGGGCATACCCTGCCAACTTAGGGCAAACAAAGCGATACCAAAGGGGATGATGGACGGAGCGTTTGAGCAAATCAAACACTCACCCCCAGTCAACTGATCTGGGTTTAATCCATCGTCATTCTTTAGCTCACTCCACCACCACAGTTCAGACATGGCCATATGCAAATCAGTCTGACCCTGTGCCTCATGGGAACAGTCCAGCCCGAACTGCCAAGCCATGTCTTCCCTGGACCGGAAACAAGCATCCTGGGACCGGTTTCTGGCTATTCAGCCGTCATCAGCCAGGCTAGCTTGAATCCAGTGGCAAAGTGAGCAAGGGACCCACGTCTGGGCATACCCTGCCAACTTAGGGCAAACAAAGCGATACCAAAGGGGATGATGGACGGAGCGTTTGAGCAAATCAAACACTCACCCCCAGTCAACTGATCTGGGTTTAATCCATCGGCATTCTTTAGCTCACTCCACCACCCCAATTCAGACATGGCCATATGCAAATCAGTCTGACCCTGTGCCTCATGGGAACAGTCCAGCCCGAACTGCCAAGCCATGTCTTCCCTGGACCGGAAACAAGCATCCTGGGACCAGTTTCGGGTTCAAAACCCTCATCAGCCAGGCTATCTTGAATCCAGTGGCACAGTGAGCAAGGGACCCACGTCTGGGCATACCCTGCCAACTTAGGGCGAACAAAGCGATACCAAATGAGATGATGGACGGAGCGTTAGAGCAAATCAAACACTCACCCCCAGTCAACTGATCTGGGTTTAATCCATCATCATTCTTTAGCTCACTCCACCACCCCAGTTCAGACATGGCCATATGCAAATCAGTCTGACCCTGTGCCTCATGGGAACAGTCCAGCCCGAACTGCCAAGCCATGTCTTCCCTGGACCGGAAACAAGCATCCTGGGACCGGTTTCGGGTTCAAAACCCTCATCAGCCAGGCTATCTTGAATCCAGTGGCAAAGTGAGCAAGGGACCCACGTCGCATACCCTGCCAACTTAGGGCGAACAAAGCGATACCAAAGGGGATGATGGACGGAGCGTTAGAGCAAATCAAACACTCACCCCCAGTCAACTGATCTGGGTTTAATCCATCATCATTCTTTAGCTCACTCCACCACCCCAGTTCAGACATGGCCATATGCAAATCAGTCTGACCCTGTGCCTCATGGGAACAGTCCAGCTAGCCTGGCTGATGACGGCTGAATAGCCAGAAACCGGTCCCAGGATGCTTGTTTCCGGTCCAGGGAAGACATGGCTTGGCAGTTCGGGCTGGACTGTTCCCATGAGGCACAGGGTCAGACTGATTTGCATATGGCCATGTCGGAACTGGGGTGGTGGAGTGAGCTAAAGAATGACGATGGATTAAACCCAGATCAGTTGACTGGGGGTGAGTGTTTGATTTGCTCAAACGCTCCGTCCATCATCCCCTTTGGTATCGCTTGTTTGCCCTAAGTTGGCAGGGTATGCCCAGACGTGGGTCCCTTGCTCACTTTGCCACTGGATTCAAGCTAGCCTGGCTGATGACGGCTGAATAGCCAGAAACCGGTCCCAGGATGCTTGTTTCCGGTCAAGGGAAGACATGGCTTGGCAGTTCGGGCTGGACTGTTCCCATGAGGCACAGGGTCAGACTGATTTGCATATGGCCATGTCTGAACTGGGGTGGTGGAGTGAGCTAAAGAATGATGATGGATTAAACCCAGATCAGTTGACTGGGGGTGAGTGTTTGATTTGCTCTAACGCTCCGTCCATCATCCCCTTTGGTATCGCTTTGTTCGCCCTAAGTTGGCAGGGTATGCCCAGACGTGGGTCCCTTGCTCACTTTGCCACTGGATTCAAGATAGCCTGGCTGATGAGGGTTTTGAACCCGAAACCGGTCCCAGGATGCTTGTTTCCGGTCCAGGGAAGACATGGCTTGGCAGTTCGGGCTGGACTGTTCCCATGAGGCACAGGGTCAGACTGATTTGCATATGGCCATGTCTGAACTGGGGTGGTGGAGTGAGCTAAAGAATGATGATGGATTAAACCCAGATCAGTTGACTGGGGGTGAGTGTTTGATTTGCTCTAACGCTCCGTCCATCATCCCCTTTGGTATCGCAGGTAAAATGTACAGCAGGCATTTACAAAGTGACGTATCTGCCCACATGCGTCACTCTGTAAATAGGGCGCAGCAAGGCACAATGTTTACGCCGCCGCATCGTCACTGAAAAGTGACACAACAGCGGTGTAAGGCCTTTATAAATAAGGCCCATAATGTTTACGCACAGTGCTACTTTCTCCTGGGTAACATCTTATGTGCACCGTGATGCTTTATTACAAGACATTCCGGCATCCCATCAGTCATTTGAAGTATCCTCTCATCTGGCTACATTCTTTTAATGCCCGTTGATGTAACTATTACATTTCTATTAGATGATAGAGCATTGTTATTTTAATACATTTTTAATGCACATATCATCATTATTTCTCTATTGTTGAGGAGTTTGTTAAACTACTACATCCCAGTTTACTTTGAAGATAAGGCTTGCTCTCAGTATGCTATCAAAAACCTGAGCATAATTCACATTAAATAATCCAGGATTTTCACTTTTTGGTTAATCTTAACTGTCTTTGGACACAGCTTACAGAGGGCCCTGGCAGTGGCACAGTGAGCAATGTATTTGTGTGTCTTTTGCTTTCTCTCCCTAAGTGCTCCAGGTATTCCCAGACGTGGGTCCAGGGCTCACTGTGTCACTGGTTTCAAGGTAGCCTGGATGATGAGGGGTGTTACCCCGAAACCGGTCCTAGGATGCTTGTTTCTGGACCAGGGAGGACCTGGCTTGGCAGTTTGGGCTGGACTGTTCCCATGAGGCACAGGGTCAAGACTGATTTGCATATGGCCAGGTCTAAGCTGGGGTGGCATGGTGAGCAAAAGAATGATGGATTTAACCTAGATCTCTTGACTGAGGGTGAATGTTTTGATTTGTTCTGCATTCCGTCCATTAATTGTGTGTCTTTTGCTTTCTCGCCCTAAGTGCGCCGGGTATGCCCAGACGTGGGTCCCGGGCTCACTGTGCCACTGGATTCAAGCTATCCTGGCTGATATGGGGTGAAACCCCGAAACTGGTCCTAGGACGCTTGTTTTAGGTCCAGGGAGGACCTGGCTTGGCAGTTCGGGCTGAACTGTTCCCATGAGGCATAGGGTCAAGACTGATTTGCATATGGCCAGGTCTAAACTGGGGTGGCACGGTGAGCAAAAGAACAATGGATTTAACCTAGATCTCTTGACTGGGGGTGAATGTTTGATTTGTTTCGCACTCTGTGCATCATTAGTGTGTCTTTTGCTTTCTCACCCTAAGTGCGCCGGGTATACCCAGATGTGGATCCCGGGCTCACTGTGCCACTGGATTTAAGCTATTCTGGCTGATGAGTGGTGATACCCCAAAACTGGTCCCAGGAAGCTTGTTTCTGGTGCAGGGAGGACCTGGCTTCGCAGTTTGGACCAGACTGTTCCCATGTGGAGCAGGGTCAAAACTGATTTGCATATGGCTGGGTCTAAACTGGGGTGGCATGGTGAGCAAAAGAAGGATGGATTTAACTCAGATCTCTTGACTGGGGGTGAATGTTTGATTTGTTCCGCATTCCGTCCAACAATTGTGTGACTTTTACTATAAGAAAGTTGGCATTTTCTTGTCCCAACCATTTGGTGCTACAGCCTGTATCCTGGATCACATGATTAGGTATAGCTGGCAGCTGGTCTTTGTCGTACTGCTCCCAGACAGTGATACAAAGGGGGAGTAGGTCAAGCAGGATGGGTCATCTCTGACATGATGAGGGGGAGGAGCTGTCACCGCCCACACTTGCACAACACAAAGGGTCAGCCCAGAACACTCGCAAACAGTTTTGACAATAGTCTTTTGTGTCCCCAGCCAAGCTGGGGCCAGGGCAGTCAGACAGGAAATTCCAAACACCTCTGTGGTGGACTGGAAACCTCCAGAACCTTCTCCTACTTCAAAGTGGGCACCAGGTATAAATAGTGAACCCTTAGACCCCACTCTTCAGTACCCCTCTAGACCTGAGGAAGACTCAGAAGGACTGCTGTTCTGCTCTGCAAGAAGGACTGCTACTCTGCTGAATGAGATAGAAGGACTGGAACTGTATCTTGAACCCGGGTCCACCAGAGTGACTTCAAGGGTTCATTGGCTGGCCTCCTGATCAGAGCCTCAGGGACAGAAAAGGCTCCAACCACGTTGAATCCAGAACCTGGACTCTGTCTGCTGTGAGTCCTACCCCCGAGTGGTGCCACCCCAGTCCTGAACCCTCGGAAGTGGGTCTGAAGGTGCTCTACTAGTCTAGCACGATGCATCTGCTAGCAGTCACTTTGGATCTGACGCAACACAACGCAACCCCGATTCAGGACCTCGCATTGCAGCCCACAAATTCCTCTGAACTGCCACTGCATGACGCATCCTCAATGCAGGCCTTCGCTTCGCAGATTTGATTTGGGTTTGAACCTAGCGAATATATGTAGTTACTTCTGAAAACAAAGCTATAGTCAACTGCTCTATCATGAGTGTGCTAACTGGCTGGTCTGCCATATGCGTCCTTGGCAGCAGGCCAAACTAATTCCACCCTCTCACCTACTAGGCTCCTCCTCTCGCTGGAGAGGGTGGCAAGTTAGTGGTAAATGCTATTAAATCATTCCTGGAAGTGCCATCTGCAATCCTTGTTCAGATGGCTGTGACTCTATTGAGAGGTACAGCATATCAAAAAATTATTGAGAACTCACTGGCCACCACTTCTTTCACCTCAAGAGTTCACCTGCAGAGACCATGGTAATATTAATAACTGACCTGGTGGTAACTCTAAATGCGGGGGTTTCATGCCCATGGGCTTTCTCACATGGCCAGAGCCATAAATGTAAACTTAGGGCCTGATATAGATCTTGGCGGACGGGTTACTCTGTCACAACGGTGATGGATATCCTGTCCGCCGAAATATAAATCCCATAGGATACAATGGGATTTATATTTCGGTGGATGGGATATCCGTCACCATTGTGACAGAGTAACCTGTCTGCCAAGATCTTAATCAGGCCCTAAGTTCTCTCTACTAGCCTCACTGCATGTGTGCTCAGCATGTGGGTCAGCTCCAATGTGTAGAAATAGCCTCAGAGGAGAAAAGATGATGTAGCAAAATGGGTTCAGCACATTTAGTCCACCAGAATTCTTCACTTTTGATCAGCCGGTATTTGGACATTTACTGTGTATGAGTCTCACCGCCTGAGTCTCACCCACGGTAATTCCATGGTAATTAGATTGAGCATGTTTACTGTTAGTGTCCGCCTTTTAAGATAAGGCCGCTAGGGCAAGGTGGACTGGGATGGGCAGTCTTGAGCATGTTTTCATGAGTATGGGCTGCATGTGTGTGCCTGGTGTTGTGTGCAGCCTGGTAATTGTGCAGAGGTAGACTAGTACAAAGGTGACTCTGTCAGGATAGCTGCTCCCCTGGGGTAGGCCTTATGGTATTAGTGGACAACCATAGCTAGGTCAGTATGGTTTACTGGAAAATCTGTAATGCTTTACTGTATTTATTTAAAATGACACCCCTTATATTCTGAAATTCCATCTGGTATAGGTAGAGAGTATTGTGACTATGGGGTCATGACCCAGTATGGGTCAAATCTGCTTTAAAGTGCAGTTTCACTCCAACTTTGACCTGTACAATCCAGCGAGGTGTCAAACTGGGGTAAAACATGCATGCCAAGTTTGATTATGTATGCCTTAATATCCAATGTGTACATCTTATGGGTCATCAACAATTGTCATATTTCTCTGGCTCAGATCTATAATTCGATTTCAGACCTTTTGTCCCCCTGCTCACCCAAGATAATTACTCTGCTGCCCATAAGAGGGAACAAAGGCCTCCCCATGCAAAGGGAGCAATTATCAATGATTGACTCAGTTCCTGAGAAGGAAGGGCTGGGGAGGAAAATCTGCATAAGGTAATTAGCTATCACACTGCACCTGAACTGGGTCAGTCCACTGAACAAAGGAGGAAGCCCAGACATTTGGAGGTAGAGAGTCAGCACGCATATCTCCAGTACCTCGGGGACGCCATCTCCTGAGGCACGGACTCACCTGGTGGGCATGTTTCCGCTCCCTGTTCCTTGTGCTAAGGCGCACCCAGTCCATAAAAACCAACCACTCAGCAGGAGCAGGAGAAGTAAGCTGCTGTTCATTGTGGCAGCTCAATGAGAGTGGTCTCGCGTGACAGGAGCAAGAAAGGAGATGCTTGTCACCTCCTGCGCAGTACGGAGCTGTGTGCAGGGTAATGGCCGGGGTCATGGGAGCCTTGGGATTCCTCTTGTGGCCCCTAATGATATTTGCAGCTGTGGGTGTCAAGCACTCACCTGTTTATCCAGCGGAGACGAGACCCAAGTTCAGGATGCTAGCTCCCAACTCCTCCTCTGCATCAAAGCTCCTGCTGTGTCTCCACACTGCCAGAACAAGGGTCCAAGAGTGGAAAGGGGAATGTGATGACAAGAGAGAGAGAATGGTGGGTAGGTGGTCCCTCGTGTTTCTATCGTTTGGATGCTGTTGCTCCCGACTTTTCTTGTTTCCAGGAAATCACCTCTGTTGGTCTATTTGTAACATTAGAAGAGTGATGTTAATTCTTTCTCTAACCATGGTTTCCTCCCTCAACCACCATGTAGTGTCTGGCATATACCTTCTAATTCCATCTTTCTCGCCTTTGATGCTCCCTGGCTTGTTCACACGGTGTGTACAGGTTCAGCTGCCTTAAAAATGAGAGAATGACAGTTCACGTTACACTTAATGTCCTATCACATATGCATATGTTAGTCTGATTAGTAATTGTTCATGTACATACCACAGTCTTCTAGACTCCTCGTCATTATACTAGACCCGAGTTTGACAATATCACTTTGCAAACGTGTTCAGGTTCATAGGTTGCCACACTCTTTAGCATCATTCAGGTTAGACTCATTCAAGTATACTTCTTGCTGTGATTCTCCTCCCCCGTTGCTGTGCTTGTGCCCGCCCCGCCCACACACCTGTGTCACACGCGGAGCAGAGCCCTCAGTGTTGGGACTGCAGCTGTGCCCGTCCAGGCTGCTCCTCTGTGTTGGGGCCTCTGGAGGCGAGGAAAAGAGTTGTGGGCAGCTGCTCCAGCACACTTCTGGAGTTATTCGGGCCTCTCATCACCACATGCTGACACTGAGAAGGCTGTAGGAGGGGTTCCATCTCCTCAAGCAGTCCTGCTTGCACCATAGCCACCACTGTGCCTGGCAGTCGCGGATCGCATGACTCGCGGGTGGGGGGGTCGCGCAGGTGTTCGCGCGGGGGGAAGGGGATTTAAAAATGAAAAAATAAAAGTTACCTTACCGGGTCCCGCGCCACCTCCGCTCCCGGCCGGGTCCCGCGTTTTCCTGCTGCTTTCCTTGAACAGGAAGCAGGCATCCTCCCTCCCCACCCCTAAGCCAATTGCAATGCTGCAATGGCAGCGTTGTGATTGGTGCGGACAGCGCCCAGTCGGGCGCCTGTAGAGAGGCCATTCTCTCTATGTAGGCTGCATGCAGCCTACATAGAGAAAATGCAGAGTGCGCATGACTGGTTTGGTCGGCCCCAGAGGGCCGACCAAACAGTCAGGGCCCACAGCATTGGGCAAGCCACTCCTCCCCGACCCGCCCACCCGCCCGCCCCCAATCAGGCATACCATTCTGCTTTCTCACAGCGCGAGAAGTAGAAACATAAAATGGTATTTAAAATACCATTTTATGTTTCTGCTTCTCGCGCAGCGAGAAAGCAGTGGGGCAATGCTCCTCCACCCTAATGGAGGACCCGCCCCTGGTGCCTGGCCTTCTCGGGGAGGTGAGTAGGCCCAGGTGTGCAGCAGGATGGTGGGGTGCTTGCCGTTTGGTGCCTTGGCCAGGGTTTTCAGGCTGTTCTGGGTGCCAGAGGGGCTTTTTGAGATGGAAACCTGAGGGGTATGACCTGCTAAAGCCCCCCCGCTCTACCAAAGCTGTCTGGACCTAGCCTCTGAGTGCAGAAATTGTTTGCTGATGGCCCTTTTTCGGACATTCTAAATTGGTGTGGTAGGGGTGAGAGGTGGCAGCATGTCCTGGGACCAGGTGTGAGGTAAGTGTTTTGGCGACTTACTCCATTTCTGCAAAAGCATACTCTCATCGATCCTGATTCCTTTTCCTGATTCCTGTGTGACTCCTTCCCAGGTCGTCAGTGTGGACATCGACAGAGTGATTTTGTGTCTTTGTCTTTTAATCCTTATCCCACCTTAACTTACAAAAAAGTGGAAAAACACACTGACATGAACGCTAGTGAAGCACCAGTAATAGACTGGCGGGAGCCTAAACGCTGGGGTAATTGCTGACGCCTTGGGCAGCGGGGACTACATGTTCCAGGATACCTAGCGGTCTTGGGAATAACTATTAAGGGGCAGATTTACAAGAAACTGACGCATCTGTAAAGATGCGTCAGTTTCCCTGCGTCAGCCTGCGATACCCTTGCGCCACCATGGATGCACCGTATTTACAATACGGCGCACCATGGAGCAAGGATTTACAGATGTATACGGAAATTCTGACGCATCTGTTGGCCCAAAAGTCACGCATTGCTGGAGTCGTGGTGCAAGCACGACGCAACTCCAACAATGCATGTTGAGGCCTATACTTATTGTACTGCGTAACTTCTTATGCCTGTTTCAATCATGCGTAAGGTTTTGATGCAGTGGCGTCCTAGAAGTGGCGCAGTGAAATCTTGTAGATTTCAATGCCTCACTTTTACAAGGCTTTCCTGCGTGGGAACGCCCACCCTGCATACATTATACCTGATGCAGGTATAATGTGACGCAGAGCTTTACAACGTGACGCATCTCCCTAGATGAGTCACGTTGTAAATTGGTGGCATTGTTTACATCACCGCTGCGTCACAAAAGTGACGCAACGGCGGCACAAAAGTGTAGCAAGGGGCTTGTAAATATGCCCCTAAATATTTACTAAAACGTGACTCCAGTACCCAAGGAGGTATTCTTCATGGGCTCTAGGGAGAGGTGCTGTAGAAGGCCTAGTTGGTTTATACGCTGGTGTCAGGCGTTGAGTAAAAAGTTTTGTTTCACTCTGGACTCTCATGGACACCTGTAGTCACCTGTGATTGAAGTGCGCAGTGGAATCCACTAGTGTTTGGATCCAAGTTGAGGAAGCAGAGGCCGGGTGAATGTAGGTCTAAGACAGGGTCGAACACACTTTTGGATGGCTTCATTTAAAGAGTGGTGGGTTTGATCAACAAGGAAATTGACCTGGTCGAGAGATGCCTCTCCTTATCACCTTCACCCCGTAAAAACACCTGCAGGCCATTAACAACAATCGCCTGCACTACGACTATTGGGGCAGAACAATTTGCATCCCCCGACTACCATGAGGCATCTAAGGAGGTGGAGACAACACATAGCATTCCTGTGGAATTAGGGGTGGCAAGGGCAGGGGGGCAAGTGGGACTCTGACTACCGCCACCCTTGTGCCATCTCCCAAGAGTTCTGTACCATCTGGTACATCTAAAGGCACAGGGGGAAATGCAAGAGGGAGACAGCGAAATCTAAAGCCAAGAGGCTATGCCACCAGACTCAGGCGGGGGAGGAATGCGGGGGTGGTTCATTGTGTTTCTTTCAGGAAGAACTACAGGCTTTGTGCGACAAGCTTCTGCTAGGAGTAACAGAGTGCTTAGAACCCTTATTCCAGGGACTGAGTAAAATTGAAAACGTGATTACTTCGCTGAGGGATGCACTACCCCCAAAAAATTCATTGCCTGAAGTAAGCCGCCACCACTTGGGTGGCAAAGAAAAGAGTGTTCCAGGAGAGAAAGAGTGCAACCAGGTGGCCCGAGAGTGCATTCACAGTTGGAGATTAGTACTAATAGTCACAGAGAGATTGGTGCCCGAGGGCCAGGGCAAGGGTTGGAAGGACAAACGGTTGGTGGTAACGTGGGAGGGGGTAGGAGTGGAGGGACTCACGAAGATAGACTGGCAACGTTGGATCACATGAGTAAGGATAAGGAGGTTGGTACATTAAGGTTGCTCCCTGAGGCCTGCCCATATGTTGTCATACTGACCAACGTTCCAAGTTTAGTAGAAGGTGCAAGGGAGACAATTGACCAGCTGAAGAAAAAAACATTGCATTGGTTATGCTCCCATGTTGATGCACGTCAAATTTTGATAGTCAGGAGAGTTCCTTGGGTAGGACCCTTGCCCAAGTCCTATGGGGGCGACTGTATTGTTGTGAATTTTAGAGATCAATTGATTGTCCACCAATTACTTACCTCGGGTGCACACTTAAACCAGAGAGGATCCAATATTGTAAAGCAACCTCTGGGTTTCTTGTACCGGCATTTGAGCGAGAGGAGGGGATCAGGTTGGCAGCCCCAAACACCCGAACAGCTTAGTAGATCTTGGTGGGCAGTTGCTGCCACAAGTAGTAACTCTTATCCCACCAAACCTGCATTCTCCGCTAGCAGATATTGATTGACTGCCCCCAAACCAGGATGACTCTATAGTAAATGGGAGGGAGGGTATATACGCTGTTGAAGTGTCACCTTTTCCATCTAGTTTAACATGCACTATGCAGGGACAGGAGAGGAACCCGGCTACTGTGGGGGATGTGAGTGAGCCTGGTACGGCCAGATTAGATATATCCTGATCCATGCAGAAAGCTCGATGAGCAACGAATGTATGGCCCCACTGTGACATTTTGCCCCTGGTGTGCCACAGACATCGCTGTTAAGCTGGAATGTAGCGGGATTCAGGAGAAAGTTAGGTGATCCAGATTGGGGCACTTTTGTGGATAGTTATGACATTTGCCTCTTCCAGGAAACATGGGCGGTTGTGCAGGTAAACAGGTGTGATTTTAGACGTTAATATATCCCAGCGATCAAATCAAGTGCTGGGCATCCCCCGGGGGGGGGGGGGTTTGATGTTGGTGCAGGCCACCCTTTCTTACTCAGTTACACCTGTCCACTTGGGTTACCCAGATGTCCAAGCTCTGTTATTTACAGGGCTAAAACTAGATCCTATCATGCTCATAAACAGCTAAAACAGGAGTACTAGCCAATGGCAGGAATCCCAAGTATTACATCTTTTGGATAAAGTACTTCAAGACCTATAAGGTGATCATAGCAGGGGATTGTAATTTTACGTTCTAGCCTAGCAGCTTGCTTAGTGACTTGACCAGAGATGAGAACCTGGTGTGGGGAATTCCAGACCTAGTCCCCTCTAAAAGGCGTTCTTTTCCAAGAGCAACGCTCCAGGTAATGTATCTTGTCCATGCAATTAGGGCATGTGATGGGCGATCCTCATCTGATAAATGTTTGGCATCGACTTTTAGAAGAGGGACCTTCCAGAGCACAATTGACTATATCTTTCTAGATGTAAGATTGTGGAGTAAGCTGGAGGATATGTTTGTTGTAGAAAGAGGAGAGAGTGATCACAATCCACTGACTCTAACGCTAAAAATGACAATGACCCTCTCTAGAGCCGCAGATGTGGACAAAGGCTATGAGCACCTTGTGGCTACAAACAATAGAAGGAATGTGAGATGGGAAATAGTAAGTGCTTCACCGGAGCGAATCAGGACCCTGTATGAAATTGTGGTTGCCCATATGGAAAGAATGTTTGTGAACTGGGGAAACAACAACCAGATCCTGGCTGAGCATTCCATGGCTTATGATAGATTGAGGGGTGTTTTAACTAAAGAGAGTGGGTTCCAAACGCACAAAGGGGATAGTTTATTGAACAATGCAAAAAGCCTAAAGTAGCCCTTTTGCAAGCCGTAAAAAGAGGGGATGTTAAAGTTATAAAAGAACACAGGGCATTGTATAGGGAAACTGGGAGAGCAGTCAAACTAGAATGGGACGAAGACTTGTGGGTGGACCTTTTGCATTCTACAGTTACTAACGACCCAAAAAAGTTTTGGTCTCTAGTTAGCAGGAGAGAAAGGGATTTAGGCAATCAGGTCGAAACTTCCATCCTTCCGAGTGAGTGGGTTGCCCACTTTGGGAGATTGTATACCCCGTGTGTGGACAGGGGGAGTAAATAGGAGGGTGGGGATGTAACCTTCTCCTTGGAGGAGACAGAGCATGCAGTTGCCTCCTATAAGCCTGGGAAAGCCCCAGGCCTTGACAAAATACAGGCTGATGTTTTTAAGTCCAATCCAATGGTATGGTTGCCCTACATCAATGTGTTCTCCAATGCCATTGCGGCAAAGGGGGTGATCCCCCCTCTTGGAAGGGGCAGAAATTGTGCCAATTTCCAAAGAGGGGGACCCTAGTGCGCCTGCAGACTATCGGCCTATTAGCCTTCTAGACAACCTCCAAAAAATAGTTTGCAAACAGGTACTGGAGAGAGTGTTAGATTGGTATGATGATAACAAAATCCTCTCCAACCTTCAGGCAGATTTTAGGCAGAAGGTTAGTGCAGTGGACCAGGTCTTTCGGTTTCTCTTGACCAAGTGGAAGGTGGTAGATCTGGCCAAGGGTGACCTTTCTGTGTCATTCATCTACCTGAGCGCTGCCTTCAACCTGGTACCTAGGGAGCAGCTTTGGGAAGTCCTCCGAGAAATGGGTATCCTACCTGATCTTCACCACCTGATTAGACTTTTGCACAAGGGGAATTTTGCGAAAGTGAGATGTGGGGTGAAAGGAGAGCTAACTGATGCTTCCCTGTCAGCCAAGGTGTACGGCAGGGGTGCATACTTGCACCAGTCTTTTTCTCCTTTACATCAACAGTTGCATTACCTATTTAATGGGCTGTGTGAATGATTTCCTTTCCTTGGCGGGGCAAAAATACCAGCTCTCCTCTTAACGGACAACACATTTTTTCTGTCCAAAACTAGGAGGGGGCTGCAGAATTTGGTTGATCATTTCAACCCATTTTGCAGAGATTTTGGCCTTGAAATCAACACCAACAAGACCAAATACATGTTCTAAGAGAGGTAGGTTGAGAGGAAGGGCGAGAGAAACCATCAAGGTTGTGGCAGAGGTACTGGAAAGGGTGCAGGAGTTCGACTATCTGTGCATCAGGCTGGATGAGACTGGATCATGGATCTTAAAAAGCATTCTTATTGTGAAACATTGGGCGGGCGCATACAAAACTTTTCAAAACAATCGGCCTGGTCGCCTGCCCGCCCAGTGGTGGAAATCTATAAGGTGCAGGCCAGGGGGGCTGCATTGTATGGGGCAGAATTATGGGGGTACTCTAATGGTAGCCCCCTCTGCAGTGCAGAAACCAATTTCATTAGCGGGCTGCTGGGTCTGGTCTAAGGAAGGTCACACCATTGGTTCCCCTCCGTTTAGGCCTGGGATTGGATGAGTTAGCGACAGTGCTTCTGTTTAAACCCTTGTTGTATTGGATTCAAGTGTGGAGTACTGAAGAACTGTGTCACCTAAAGGAGGGCTTGAGGGATGCAATTGCAGCCAATAGGGAAGACAGAGTGGGTTGGTTAAGGGCGCTGAAAAAAACCTGGTCTGATGTGTGTTTTGGGAAGTTCTGGAGTGAGCCACAGGACATTCTGGGAGGGGAAGTTGTTGCAGTAAAGAGGATGGTGCTGGAGATAGCCCGCCATCTTAGAGAGCACAACACATCGCTAGGGAGTCTCACGAGTGCACTACTCTGCCACAAGTTTGTGTGTGAGGGCTAGGTGTTCCTGGACTTTATAAGCCCCTCACAGGCGTGAGTCCAATTTAGATATGGTCATTTACCTGTATCAGCCTTTACGGCAAAATGGAAGGAGGTTAACCAGGAATCTGAGTGTTGTCCATGCTGCCAAACTCCTAGCGAAAGTGCCGAACAAGTGTTGTTTTGTTTGCCCCCTCTATGCGAAACTGAGGTCCAAATGGATTGCCCCCATGTGTAGATCCCTCTGTTTATTGTAAAGAGGAGAGGCATATAGAATATGCAAAAATGACACAACCTCGATTGTGGTGGCTGTCTATAAATTCTTGTATGCAGCTTGGATAATTAGAAGTAAAGTGCTAAAATGCACACAAAGCCAGGTTGCAAATGCCCCTTGAAATTTTACACCCCCTTGATTGATTTTATGCATATTTAATGTTATTTATTGTTGTTTTTATGTGTGTTTTATTGTTGTTTTAAGATGTTCTTAACTGATGTACACAATTTTGATTAGAAACAATGTTTCGAAATATCAATAAACAATATGAAGTATACCTTATGAATCAGCGATGCAAGTCTAAGGTCTTGCACGGTAACAGCAGTTACATACAACTACTATCACATACAGAGTAACTGGTCAACGGTTAGAATAATACAACGTATTGTAATAATACAACAACATTCAACTAATCTTTGGTTAGTTCACAATATTATGCTACTTTGCTAGTTCTGATTAATAATTTCTCTCTTTTTATTTCAGGGTCTAAACTTCTCAGCCTGCGATCAAGGTACAAGGTGAGTCTCACTTAATTTAGTGATTCCAACGTGAGCATGTTGCCGCTTTAAATATGCTGTTGAATGTATTCTGTTTCTTTTTTTTTGGTATCCGAGCTTGATGGATGAACCGTGGGAGCAGAGGAAATCCCAAGTGCAGCAGAGCAGCGACTGGAACCTGGATCCTTCTCATGTGAGCTAAAAACAGCTTGCAAATTCTGGAAAGCGAGCACGGCTTTAAATAGCAGCCGTGCCCAACATGGCCACCTTTTCTTGTGGGAATTGTGGATCTCGCGAGAGTTCCAGCAAGTTTGTTTCTTTTAAGTTTTCTAATCTTTGGCCTACCCTTCATGAATGTGGCAGCCTTTCAAGGCTGTTATCCCTGGATGGTTCCTGTGCATTGTGCACTCTTGGGGGCATATATATCAAGGTTTTGCATCACCCTTGTGCCACGCAAGGGGATGCAATGGCGAACAAACCTAAATTAGATTTATCAAACCACGCAAGGCCACCTTGCATGGCCCTGATTGGCTTGATACATCTAGAGTATTGCAAGGACGTGCAAATCCCTGCCTTGCGTTACTATGCAGCAAGGAGGAATGCCATGGGTGTTCCCACGCATCCACCGATGCATTCTAACACATTTCCAGATTTACCAGCACTGGTAGACCTGGGATTGTGTCAGAAATGTACACCTCCCCCACCAGAGGAGCAACAAAGAGAAATATTTGTATTTCTCCTCATTGTTTCCCCTTTCTAAGTGTGCTGCATTCTGCAGCAAACTTAGAAAGAATAAAATACCTCTGAGAATTGTTTTTGTGCAGAAGGCACCCCCTTCCTTATGATGCAAGGATACCTGCATTGGCACTAGGCAGCCAAATGTGCGCCAGCACTAAAAGGACAGGAATGCACCGTATAATAGTAAATAAGGCACATTCCTGCCCTTTCACGCAGTGCAGCAAGATGGCTTGCTGCATAGCGTTTCTTTTTGATAAATATGGCCTGTGTTGTCTAAAGTTATTTTGTGGGGTGCCACGAGTTCCCTGCTCTAAGGGAGAGGGAAGGAGCAAGAGCTGTTCGTGGCCATATGTGACAGAGTGGAAGGCCCGACAGTGGGTGCCCCAGGTGGGACAGGGGCACCCATGAAAACAAAATCAAAACAAAGGGAAAAACCTGGGGCGAGGTCGCAGTACAGAGCAGGCAGGCCCACTAATAAAGCATTCAGCACACCTAGAGAAACACCCCATAATGCCTTGTGTGGGCTTTGCTTGACATATTTCCTTGGTTTGTGATGCTCCCACGAAGAACAGAGACACAACCAACGATGTATATAAGTGTTGTGATGGGATGCAGGGAGTGCAACAGCCCCCTAGATGTGTTTAGTAAATTTCACCATAAGGGTACATGAAAAGCAAGAACTTGGGAAAGTTTTTCTTTATTATCAAAGCACTCTTGGATCCAGAGCCCTTGCTCTTCAGGTGGGAAGTGCAGTGACTCACTATTGTATTGTCCTGTGGCTTCATGTTGTAGCCTAAAGAGTGTGAAAGAAAGACTGTAAGGCACGTTACCATTGTTTTCATTGTCAATGCTTTATTTACAAGTTTTTATTGACAGTGGTTGTTGATGCAATCCTTATATTAATATTGAATGCAGATGGAAAAAGTTCTTGATTTAGAAGATGATTTCTAACATATGATGATCTCTTGACAAAGTCAATAGGCTTTGCCTTATACATTGATGTGGTAATCTCTTTCCAAAACCAACAGGCCTGTCTTATTTTAAATTACACCTCCTTATATTCTGATATTTAATCTAGTATAGATGGAGGGTACTGTGATTATGGGCTCATGACCCACTAGGGATCAAATGTGATTTGAGAATGTCACCAAAGGTATCTTCATCGACCTGATGTAAATATTTGTATAATATGGAATAGTATTTTGGAGTGTGTGTAATAAATGTACTTTTCCTAAGAAACAGCACTGACTGGACAATGATTTATTGAGTGTTGTTATTGCGTGCCAGCGAATGCAGATTACTAGCCCACACTACCTCCCCTGAGGAGGACTTGGACTGCTCTGTTTCGCTACCTTGAGAGAGTCAAGTTCTACAATGGGGGTACTTGGTTCCCTGTAAAGAGACAATTGTGGACCTATTACTTGTGCAGGACTCACATCCCACACAACTAAACATCCAATTTCCTATGGATGGCAAATAAAATCTCAGAGCTGCTAATAGCCATGAATCTTTTCCATTTTCTTTCATGACTATGCAGGAATTTGGATAGAGTGCTGATGCTATAGGTGAAGTCTTTGAAGAGCTTACCATCAGAGTAGCTAGTAGTAGGCCACTTACTGCTAGACTCACAGAGAAAAGGTTTATTGCCCCCAATTAACAGAGAGTGTGCCTGGATGTTATTATCTTTATCAAATGACACAATCCCTCTTAACAGTGAGGGTGCACAGGAGTAGACTTTTAGGTCACTCTTTAGTACAAAAGGCATGCCCTTGAATTTAGGATCCAATGTCAAATTTCTCAACCTTCCTGTGAAGGTCCAAGACTGGAATATAAAATAGTGATTCATGAAGATCCTAGGTGGTCATGCATTAACCCTTTTTCAAGCAGTGGAGCCATCCAGAGGAAAGCTAGTATTTTGAATCTCCAATACACTTGGTGATGTCCCACAGTTCTAGTATCAGTCTTGAGCCCACTGAGGAACAGTCTTTATGGTTGATTAGAAACTACTTGTAGTAAACCCATTTGTATTTATCTGACATTGGTGCCTTCCCTCTATTGATGTGTTCGGCAATAGTGAGCCTTTCTCGAAAAGGATGGCCCAATGATATTTTGGTTTTGATATTGTCTTTTGTGGAGTTGGTATGTGTGGTAGAATGTTGGAAACTGCTTGACGAGCCCTTGAAATATGCTTGCTTAAACCCACAGATTTGGCTCGACCTCCTTTGCAGATGGCCTGGTCTTTCCTCAGACAGGGGTGCTGATAACTCTGAATAAGCCATTGGAGAGAAAGGAGGCAGTTTTAGGGTTCAGTCTTACATGTATCTATCTCAGGAGGTGGGCAACCTTCCTAAATTAGGACTGTGATGAGGATGTGTAGGATTCAGTGTAATGAAGACTAGCAGTAGGTGATAGGGCCTTTTTTAAAGATTATGTTTGAAAGTGAAGGATCTGCTGTAGGGCTTCCTCCTTCAAGCCTGTGCTCGTCTCAACGTACATCCATCTATCTCAGGACTGACTAGAGATGCTCAGTGCCCTCTTAATCTGCCTTCACCCTAGAGGCCAAAGTTCATTAGTCTTCACAGCCAGCCTTCATCACCCATGACCGTAAATCTAGAATTAAGCAGTTGACTGTCAGAAGCTGGTGAAAGTGAACTATAACCATATTTGTGCCCAGTGGATTTGGGAAAACTTCCAACAAGAGTGTTCAATTTCCTGTCCTCTTGAGAGCCAAAGTAAGCTGATATCCACTTTACCTGAATCAATGCCGTCTATTTTCTAAGCATAGAGAGGGTTCTTCTGTAAAGCAAAAAGCTTTGAGGATTTCTGGAACTGGCCCACCAAATTGCATTCATCTGCCATCCAACAGACAGTGCACACAGCTTTTGAAGTCACTGTTTATTACTCTATCTGTCTCGACATCCTTTCAACTACAAGTCAGGAGGATTGGCTCATGCAGTGTTCCTGGAGAGCGACACAGTAATTCCTGTAGTTTAACCTTCCAATCATATTTTGCCATGCAGCAGTCATTTCCCATTTGTTCATTACCACGTCTAACCCTCTTCACCATTGGTAGGCTGTGGCTACTGTCCTTCTCACCGCAGTGTCTCTCTTCTCGACAACATAAGCAAAGAATGCCACCAGGACTCAATACGTAGACAGTGTAGGAGTATACTCCAAAGGAGGAACTTAGCGTGTTTTACAGGAGCTGTTTATGTGGAATGTTCCTCAAAGTTTTGTTACTGCCCTATGCTCTAATGTATACTGTATATATATTTGCCTAAACCAGTTTCCTTTCTACCCTAGCTAGCATGAGATATTTTATTTGAGTATTCAACACTTCTACAATGGGTTTCTGTCACATGAATTACTATCATTTTTTGCTCTTTGTGTTTTATTTATATTTTATGATCCTAGCATGATGGGGTGGGAGTTGTCTTCTCTCTTGTAAGTGTCCTAACCAAATCATGTTTCATTCTGCCCATTAGGATATTCTCCACATCACCCATTGCGAGCAGGTATGATACACTCCACTGCTGGACAACATTGTTGGGTAGGAGAACCTCTGCATCTGAACTCTCTAGAGGTGTTGATGTCTTCGCCATGTACCTCAGCATACAAACTCAGTTTAGCTACTCATCACTGGGGCCATCTTTGAAGAGAAGTTGTGGATGTGCTTCTGAATTTGCAGTGTACAGGTGTTGGTCCCCAGGGGGAGCCCAGGGTACTCTGTTACTTGCAGTCTTTCACATCACAATATTTTATATCTTTACACAACTTGAACTATCAAATTGTATATAGGCAAGCAGCTTATGTTTCACAGTTGTAGGATCTCAGCTTTTTGATAGGTGCTATGCCATGAGTGCTTCAAATAGTAATGGCCAAATACTTCAAAAGAAAAGTGAGGGTGCATTCCCTTGGCAGCAAACAATCAGGCCCGGGGAGCTCATAGACATTTTTTCAATATTTGTAGTATTCTGGTGGCAGTGTGCAGTGTGACTCAAATGTATTCTGGTATTTGAGGCCTTTCACACAACAATCAACCATATTTTTAAAAGGGATGACGGACCTGGCCCTTTTTTGCTGGATTACCCTCAGCTTTTTGCCTTCTGTTGCTGAACCCGTTGTCCTGTTGGCATTAGGACGCTGGGCACTTTTTCCCTGTTAAACAGTAGTAAAGTGCATGTGCTCTTGCCCTAAAACATGGTACAAATGGCATCCACCTGATTGGTACATTGAATTTACTTGTACGTACCTAGTAAATGGTACTACTTGTACCCAGGGCCTGTAAATTAAATGCCACTAGTGTGAAGTATTACCTGTTGTGGCACCCACTAAAGTAGCCTTTTAAAACAAATCTCAGGCCTGCCGCTGAAGCCAGTAGTTCAGTTTAAAAAAGTCATTTCGACCTGTCAAAATAAACCTTTGGCCAGGCCTAAACCTTCCTTTTTAATACTTATAAGTCACCCCTAAAATATGACCTGAAGTCTATTAGTGCACGGTGCATTGAATTTAAAAAGTAGCTCGTGTGTACTTAAGTTTTACATGTCCTGGCAGTGAAAAACTCCTAAAGTCATTTTTTACCGCTATAAGGCCTATCTTTCTCATTGACTAACATTGGTTACCTTATTACATTTAATAATGCTAAATTTGGATTGGAAGCAGATAGAAATATGCTGTGTACACTCGAATAAATTGTAATTTAAAATCCTCGTTAATGGTAAAGTTGGATTTTTAGTCACAAATCTGAAAATGTCACATTTAGAAAGTTGGCATTTCCTTGTCCTTACCATTTGTGCCTTCTGCTGAGTCACATGACTATGAACGTTTCTGGTGTTGGGGTTGTATATTGCTTCCAGAAAGTAACACAAAGGGGGCTTAGGTGGGTGGATGGCTGTTAGAGGCTCTGTACCCAGCCCCACTTACACTTCAAGTGGCTTTGCCTCCTGCACACACAAAGGAACCTGACACCAGGCTTGCCCTGTCTTTTGTCACCCCAGACAGTTTGGAGCCTTGGCCAGGAAAAGGGAAGAATTTTCAAAAATCAGATGTGGAAGTAGAACAGGGAGACCCCCCACACAAAGGCTGGCATCAGGTGTAAATAGTGGACCTCATCAGAACTCTTCTGAACCCTGAAGGTAGTGACCCATATAGGGTCACTCAGGTTACTACACCACCTCTCGGCCTTACCTATATCAATGAAGAGTCGGTCAACCAGTAGAGAATGCAAACAAGCAGTTTATTATCTATACTCTGCAGAGGAGCCCAAATACAACATGCACCATGCAATGCTTGCTAATGGACTGACTCAATAATCATGCGCAGCATAGTATGATACATCAAACACGTCATAAACATCTAGAGCACGCTTACAAGGGAAAGTTACAGGTTTAGGGATGCGTACTTTAGGGAGGCAGAGGGGCGTACATCACCAGCCCGAGGCAGGCACACGGTATCTCTTAGCCAAGGTCAGCCAGCTGCATCCATACTCCTCCCAACGTAGGAGAGGTGCTGCAAATAGATTATTACTTACGCACACAGAAAGGCTTATTCATAGGTGAGGCAGCGCCCTTTATTGGATAAAGAAACGAAACTGGGCGTATACTTATCAGGTGAACAAGTGTCATGGCGCAGCTGTCTGGGCCTACCTCGTTCGCAGTTTAGAGCTCACCGCCTGCTTAAACATAGCCATAATGTAAGATGGCGGCCAGTATACAAAATGGCTGCCATCTGTCCAAGACTAACCTATTCTGTAAAACATCATCTTTCCAAATATAGCTCAGTGGGTTGTCAATATAGATGACTACCACTGCTATATTTAGCTATATAAGGCTAATCTAATAGCGTAACATAAGGGGCATAGCCCTATGATTATTTTGAAACCTACAGACCCTCCTTTTAGCGTTATAAGCTAAATATAGAAGTACAGAGGCCATCAGGCAGGGTCTTTATCAGTCATCAACATGAGGAAACCAGGGGGGGGGGGGTATGCAACTGTGCAGAACTAAGGGGAGATTCTGTTGAATTCGAATCTTTAGTCCTCAAAAATGCCTTCGTCGATATCCATCAGTTCTTGAAGTTCTTTCAGCATCATAATCGCATCCCTGGCTTTAGACTCACTTATTGGAACACAGGGGGTGAGTTTAGCCATGCAATAAGTGCAACAGGATGGAAGACAATTCACACAAAGGCAACAAGTGAAGATGATCCCTGCAACTACTACTAAACCCATGAGAATCTTCCATCCCTATGCGGACATTAGGCCCCAGAACCACTGTGTCAGAGACCCTGTACCGTTATCTTCATGTATTTCAGAGGCTAACCTATGGAGTTTCTGAATAGCTGAATAAACGGTAGGGGCGTGGTCTGGTATGTAAACGCAGCAGCTGCTGCCAACCACACGACAGGCTCCACCCCTGTCTGCAAGAATGACGTCAAGGACAATCCGGTTTTGAAGAGCAACGAGCCTGGTCGCCTGAAGCTCAGCTGTAATATTCGTGAGTATACCAGCAGTAGTGTTAATGACCGCTTCCACTACTCTAGTAAGATGGCAAATTCGCCTACTATTATACATAGGTCCCCATAGAGGCAACTATCCCTTCATAGCATCAGTAAATTGCTGCATCGTGGTATCTGTCTGATCAACATCTTCAGTGTTGATAATCCTCTTTACTCGTGACAATGAGGTACCCTTTTGCTGCAACTTATGATCCTTATGATAATTGGATGGGGCTAAGTAAACTGGGGGTAGAAGGAAAGAAACATAACAGCGTCCTGCCCACCCCCTAGGGAGCCATACATGAGCATGTGTCCCACAGATAAAATATACATTTGGGGGTGTAAGCAAGGGTGGACTACTTGTCGTGTTCAATTTAAACATATAATTACAATGACTCTTCCCACAGGAACATTCCCAAACCCTTCTACACAAAATAGGGCTGGTGTATCAATTATTGGAATGGGTAGGACCTCACTATCTGGGATATTTCTCTCATGAAAGGATCTAAAATACTCTGTTATATTAAACCCTTGGAACTCCATCATCTCATCTTTTACCCAAGAAATGTTTGGACTTTGCTCATAAACATTCATACAGGCATCTGGATGCAAAGTACCTGCCTTCCCTCCTTTTCCGGGAGTGTATCCCTGGTGCATCACTATGTATTCCAACACTGCTTCATAATCTTCTTTAGTCAGTTGGGCAGTATCTGCATGTGAATGGGTATACACTACAGTAAGGAGCTGGAACCATGCTTCACAACTCCTAGATATGACAGAGGCAAGGATATAAGAAGATCATTCTTATGAGTCATAGAAGGAAGTAAACCACAGATCCAACACTTTGTCGCATTAGTCGTTTGGTGTACTTCATGGAGCATCTGAAGAAAAGCATTTCCAAAATACGTCTGCCTATGTCTTTCTTTACGTGGAGCTAGGGAAACAAACGAATGCTCAGGCGGATCAGGAGTAGTCCCTATCAGAACCTGCATTGGATGCTTAATTTCTTAAATAACATATCACACCAAACAATATAATCATAACAACAAAAATGCAGAATAAAACCACAACTTTGGTTTTAGTGGTCCAACTAGGCCATCCAGGATCATTTTGACCTAAGGGCGGGGCCGCCAGAGGCTGCTCCTCTTGCGCGACAACTCGCCCAAACGGGAACATATCTAACACCTACTTTCTACAATAATGATGGAGTCACTTGCGACCTTCTTCAATCAATGATCAACTACACCAAAGTCCGTTCTAAGCCTCTTTGGTAGGCTTCTTATTGTTCATCATACTGTAACAGGTGACTTCCTCCGCGTGGGGCCTCACAGTCTAGGCCTACTCAGTAATCCAATCCTGCTTTGTGTCGGTTGGGGTGCCCTCCTGGCAAACACCCACAGCTCACTCGAAAGTCTAAATGTTCAAAGCAGTGCACCAGTGTCTCTCTTTTGTGGCAGGCACTACAGATATTGTGCTCTTACCATAAACTCAAATCCATAACTCTCTAATTCCCTCTGGTGCTCTTCATTGTCGTGTGGGCGTAGATCATATCTTACAGACCCAGGCACTGTTTGATCAGAAAAAAGCAATGAAGGCTCAGGCTCAACAAAGCTCCCAGACTCCAACACTCGTTGTTCAGTGTCAGAGGACTCTCGTGCTGCCCTTATTTCGGGAGGGACAGCTTCCAATAACACATCTTCATTCTCTTTTTCTGTCTCCGTCCAAGTTAGCCGAGCATCCGAAAACGGGATGAACCTTGGTACGTGCTCACATTCATGATCTCCGATTCCTTCTTGGACCCATCGGTCATAAGGGAGTGGCAGCGGTATTCTTTTGGTATGGTGGGCATGTATCCAATTCTTTCTCCCATCCACCTTCACTGCAGTCCTCGTTGCAAGGAGGACTTGCTTCGGTTCATGCCAACGAGGCTCCAGAGCCTTTGTCCTCGCAAAGTTTCGGATCAGAACCCAGTCACCGGGCTGCAATTTATGTCCGGGACTCTCTGGAAGTGGTCGCAGTGACTCTCCGATCTGCTGATGAATAGAACGAAGATTTTTAGTTAACTCATACAGGTAATCTATCATCATCGGATACTCGATCTCACTAAATCGTTTTGGCCTAGGGACACCCCATATATTGGCAGGGTGCCCGAAAACTACCTCATAGGGAGATAGACCAGTCCTCGTGTGTGCGGTCATTCTTGTGGACAAAAGGGCTAATGGTAACACATCCGGCCACTTCAGGCCTGTGCTCTCCTGGATCTTAGCTAGCTTCAACTTGAGCGTTCCATTATATTTCTCCACAAGACCTGCAGATTGGGGGTGATTTGCTGCATGAAACTTCTGATTTATGTGCAACCCTTCACACACCAACTGCATGACTCGGGCATTAAAATGGCTGCCGTTGTCACTCCAGATCACCCGAGGCAAACCGAAACGAGGGAAGAACTCTTTTATGAGTGCTTTCGCCGTTGCGTTAGCAGTATTTTCCTTCACAGGGTACGCCTCCACCCACTTACTGAAAGCACACACGACCACTAGAACGTACTTCAAATTATTCACTCGTTCTAGCTCAATGAAGTCCATTTGGAGAACCTCAAAGGGAAATGAGGGTGGTGCGAAATTCCCAGAAGGCACAGGAGTACCTTTCCCAGGATTATGCTTTAAGCAAATCATACAATGTTTCACTAAATGGGCAGCTACCTTGGGAATGAGATCATTTCGCCACACTGGGTCTAACAATTTACAAATCCCTTTGCGCTAATATGAGCGGGACCATGAGCCATAGTGACAACTGGGAAAACATATGCATTGGGCAACAGCCATCTCCGGCTGTCAGAAAAATCAGTCCAGCACCCATCCTCATCTAGAGTACCTGTCCTTTCCTGCCATACAGCCACTTCATCTGTTGTGGCCTCATTCTGTATGCCCTTAACACTACTTACAGTGTTCTCATACATCGCATTATCAGGTACCCACCTAGCAGGTCCTACCACAAACATCTTACTCATCTTCGATCTAGCAGTTTCTCTAGCTGTTTGATCCGCAAATGCATTGCCCCTACCCACGTCATCTGTAACTACCTTGTGGGCACTGCATTTTATTATTGCCAGCTTTTGGGTAACATCAAAGCCGACAGCAATCTATGGATCAACGGGCCATGCTGTATCTTCAACCCATGGGATGTCAGGAACCCCTTTCCGCCCAGAGCCGCCCAAAATTATGAGCGACTCCAAACGCGTACTGGCTGTCGGTATAAATATTAACAGCCATCTTCTCACTTAACTCACAAGCTCTCAACAAGGCTACCAACTTAGCAGCCTGGGCAGATTGATATGGGACGCGGGAAGTCTCTACGACTGTGCGCAATGTGGTGATCGCATATGCGGCAGAAGTAGTGCCATCTGGTAGTTTAAGGCAGGAGCCATCGACATATAGTTCCCCTTGGGGGTCAGATAAGGGAACATCAGTCAGGTCTACACGTCCCTTCGTTTCTTCCTCTGTTCTGTACATACAGTCATGCGCATCTGCATAATGACTCGTTGAAGGGAGGGGTAGTAATGTGTCTGAATTCAGAGTGACACATCGTTTAATGGTGACATGTGGAGCGAACAAAGTCAGACGCGCACTAGTAAGGTGCTGCGTCTGCGTTCTGTTCAATAGAGTGTCTACAGAATGGGGTACCATGACCGTTAGGTCAGTGTCAAGAACAAGCCCTGCCGATTGTCTGATTGCTATTGCCACCGCAGCAGCGGCTCTCAGACAGCTCGGGAGCACTCTAGCCACATTGTCAAGGACTGCAGAAAAATAAGCACAGGGCCGATACTTACCACCGAAAGCCTGTGTCAAGACACTCAACGCACAACCATCCACTCATGTACATACAATACAAAGGGCTTCCTATAGTCAGGAGTACCAAGGACAGGAGCAGAACAAAGAGCATGCTTCAATTGCTCGAAGGCATGCTGACACTCAAGCGTCCACGGCAAGGGTTCACACACATCTTTCGTAGTTAAATAAAGGAGGGGTTTCACAATCAGAGAATAGTTGGGGATCCAATGTCGACAGTATGAGGTAATTCCAATGAAACCTCGCACTTCTCTCTGTGTCCTTGGCACGCCCATTTTATTGATTACAGAAATACGTTCAGGTGTCAATCTTCTACCCTCCTTCGATAGGAGGTGACCTAAATAGGTAACCTCCTGTCGACAATACTGAAACTTAGAAAGGGACACTTTATGTCCATTTTGTGCCAGATGCATTAACAATTTGACCGTGGCTTCCTTACATCCTTCTTCAGTATCAGAAGCCACGAGGAGATCGTCAACATATTGCAACAACACATTACCAACCGGAAGCACTAGCGAGTCCAATTGCGCTTTCAAGGCTTGACTATATATATTAGGACTTTCATTATACCCTTGAGGAGCGCGACCGAACACAAAGCTTCTGCCAGATAAATTGAACCTGAAAAGATACCTGGAATCTGGATGAATCGGAATACTAAAGAACGCATTCTTCAAATCAATCACAGAGAAATACTGAGCTGTAGGAGGGATCATAGTCAAAATCGAAGTGATATCAGGAACAACAGGAAATTGTGGTACCACTATTTTATTAATTTCCCTAAGATCAATAATAAATCGGTACACATCAGAATGGGCATCAGGTGAATCTGTCGGGGCCTTTTTAAGAATCGGAAGAATAGGACTGTTGCACACATTAAAAACTATTTCCTCAACCTAACCAGACGCAAATAAATCATTTATGATTTTCAACAAAGCAGCCTCTCCTGTCTGCGATATTTTATACTGTGGAATACGAGGCAGAGAAACATTGTCCTTAACCTGAATAGACACTGGCGGTACCTGCAACAGTCCTACGTCCGTGTCACCTGTAGCCCACAACATACTAGGCATGTCCTTGAACTCATCGGGGAGAAGGGCGTCTTTGGCAAAGTGTTGCTTCGACCGTGCCACATCAGGTCCAATCGTCATGTAAACACCGTCTGGGGAACAGAAAATGGTTGCATGCAGCCGTTTCAACAGATCAAGCCCCATTAAATTTTCCCCACAATTTGAAGTCAAAAGGAACGAGGATTTCACTGAAAACGGACCAATTGTCAAAGCAAGGGGCTTAGAGATGGGACTAACAACCGGCGTACCTGAAAATCCCACCGAAACATTATTCTTGCCAGACAGAGCTGCCCCGAACGGGAAACGGAGCTGTTCATAGCACCCGTGTCAATCAAAAACTTTTGAAAGGTACCAAGCCAACCCGCAGCAACATAGGGTCTGCGTTGATCTACATTCACCGAAACTGGTCCCCCACCCTGTCCGTCGCTGTCCTAGTGGTGGATGGACATCCCTGTTCCTTCATCTACATCATAATCCTCTCGACAATACTGTCGTCCTCTAGGATCATCAAAGTAATTCTGATCCTTTTCAACATTCTCAGTTCGTTCTGTTCTTCTCTCACCCTGACTTCCTGTTCCTCTACCACGTCCCCGAAAACCCCCTCTTCTAGGGATCCCACCGGCCTGTAGCAATTCAGGGCACTCATTTCGCCAATGCCCCTCCTTCCGACAATATGCACATTGATTAGGTCCCACAGGTACATATGGAGCACTTGTTCCACCACCTCGCGGTACGGACCATCGCTGCAGCACTTGCGGCTGACCCCTTCCTCTTCCACTACTTTCCTGCACCTGCTGCAACAACACCTTTGTCTTCAATTCCTTCCCTTTCTTCTCTACAACCTGCCTCTGTTTGTTCTCTCGATGTTCATAATATTGCGCCATACTCAATATTCCCCAGGGAGTGGACGTGGACCAGGTACTTTCCGCTGCCTTCATCCGGGCTGCAATCTCAGGAAGCAAATTATTAACAAACCGGTCGACAAACAGCCGGACTCCACCATCCACGGAGAAATCCTGACCACTGAAATCCAAAAACACCCCCTGGTACCTAGTAAAGAAATCTGACACACTCTCCTCTTTCTTTTGACAACATGCTGTAAGTTTATCCCAATCCACTTTCTTGGGAGCAATAAACGAATGCATGTATGTAATAATTCGGCCAGGTAAAGCTAACACTTCCGCTCTTGGCTTCTCACCTGGCTTACGTTTTTGATCCCACAGCTTTATCTGATCCCATGTTGCTCCTAACTCTACCACGTGATCCACCAAGTGCACCTGCCTCCATATATCAATCAGCACCAGGAACCCAAAAAACAACATAATGTCAGCTAACGTCATAACTGTCGAATCGACCGCTTCTGTCAGTTCTTTATAATAAGCAGTCGGATTCTTTCTGGGATCTGGCAACTGATTTTTAAGAGAAAGTACTTCGCTTCTCTTCCAGGGGGTATAAACCCATTGTTCTTGAAACCGTGCCCCCTCCCGGGGCCGAACAATGTCACCCACTGCATTTATTTCTGCTGGTATCTCGAGATGATATATGGGGTGAACTTCTCTCATAGGGAACTGCGCTAATGCTGTGGAATCCTCTTTAAGCATCCTACCTCGATATTTTAACAAAGTAGTAACTTTATTCAACACAGCAGCAGCAGGATCCATACCGGAACCATACACTTCATCTCGTATCTCAGAAACCTCCCTTGGGACCTCAGCATTAAAGCATTGCTCCCACAAACTCATCAGCATTGTACACATATGCTTAAGCGCAAGTTGTTGCATAAGCGGTTCATACTGTCTCATCACACTCCATACATCCTCAACCATATAGATCGGATTTCAAATCCACTGTGCAGCCTGATTCGCCACCATCTCCTTTTCTTGATTACTTACTGCAGAACGCACCAACACCCTACTCACACGTTCTTGCACTTTCGCTCGACTTCCCGGGGACATTCCACTCACAGGCGTTCTGTCAAATTGCATCATGGGAAGTGAAACATCCGCCGGTGAAAGAGTGGATGAAGAGACAGGTACCATCAATGAACGATCTTGACTAGAGGGAGTAAAGAAAGTCGAACCAGAAAATGCAGAAACAGGTGCCACAGACGGAGAGCTATTACCCTCCAACCCGGACATCGATAAAGCAGTATAATACCCAGAAGGCGTCAAATGCAGACCCGGAATGTTAGGAGGAGGAGGAGGAGGAGGACTGGTGGGGCCAAGAACCGAAGCCAGAGCCCTTGAAGCCGGGGCCTGGGAAGCTGGAACAATAGGATATATCTGTAGAGGAGCATAAGGTGGTGGGTTTGGGTGTCTAACAAATCTTCAACAAAAGCATCACCTTCATTTTGAACGACATAACTCTTCTCAGCTTGCAGCCGAAACGCCCTATCTGCAGAGTATAGATAATAAACTGCTTGTTTGCATTCTCTACTGGTTGACCGACTCTTCATTGATATAGGTAAGGCCGAGAGGTGATGTAGTAACCCGAGTGACCCTATACGGGTCACTTCCTTCAGTTGGCACCCGAACAGGGACCCCGCGATTAATCACCCATCACACCCGTAAACGGGTCGTGAGGTCGGGGTGCAGGCTGGTCTAGCGGGCGGCTCGGGGGCCCCACAAGATAGAGCTCTGTTTCTGTGGCTTGCCCCGCCCGTCTGATCGAGGGTGCCCTGCCTAGTCGTGATACGCCGGGGTCCAGAGACGGCGAGACCTTGAAGCTTACCAGATTGGTCTGGAGAGTCGGCGGTAGAGAATCACGTGTGAAACCTGCGTTTGACACCCGGAGCAGTTCAAGTTCACACCGAAAGGCGGTCAACGGTCTGCCTCGCACGGTTCAGTCCAACACCACCTCAGGACTGGCGCCAGTACATTTTCAAGTACTAAAACGTACACAAAGTCACTCACCTGTCAAACGCAGGTTTCACACGTGATTCTCTACCGCCGACTCTCCAGACCAATCTGGTCAGCTCCAAGGTCTCGCCGTCTCTGGACCCCGGCGTATCACGTCTAGGCAGGGCACCCTCGATCAGATTTACAGGTTTAGGGATGCGTACTTTAGGGAGGCAGAGGGGGCGTACATCACCAGCCCGAGTCAGGCACACGGTATCTCTTAGCCAAGGTCAGCCAGAGATTCTTAGGTGGTGCTTAGTGAAAGGCTGTTTGGGCCGTGTTGTATCGCATACCTTAAGAGGTCTGTTCGTGTTGATTTTTGAGTGTATTTTGTGTACGATTTTCGGACAGAAAAGTGGATTTGCTTTGCGCTTGCGCAGTGGGAATTGTGTAAGTATCTTATATTAAGATGCCGTGTTTTAGTAAACTTGGATGTTTTGTATGTCGATGTTGTTGTTCAAGTGATCGACTGGAGGAAAGACAACCTGCTCCTCCAGAGGGTACCCCGAATTTTGATATGTACATAAAGCACGGTATTGGCCTTATTATGTTTAGCACCTTATGGCATAAATATACGAAGGACAATGCTGATTTGCAGTGACCACTTGTTGGCTCGTTCGATGAACAAAAGTTGAATTTTCTAGAAGGAAAGCTGTTTGCTAAGAAGAGTAGGCAGTCAATGTTTGATATGTTGATGGTTTGGCAGAAGGAGGCAAAGCAGCAGCGAATTAGAGAGGAAAAAAATACGAGGAAAAGACAGGCGCTGACGATCGCGCAGAAAGCCATGGCTTATGATAAAGCGACAGTAAACAAACGTGTTGAGTGCGCAGATAGAACTGGGCGTATACTTATCAGGTGAACAACAAGTGTCATGGCGCAGCTGTCTGGGCCTACCTCGTTCGCAGTTTAGAGTTCACCGCGTGCTTAAACATAGCCATAATGTAAGATGGCAGCCAGTATACAAAATGGCTGCCACCTGTCCAAGACTAACCTATTCTGTAAAACATCATCTTTCCAAATATAGCTCAGTGTGTTGTCAATATAGATGACTACCACTGCTATATTTAGCTATATAAGGCTAATCTAATAGCGTAACATAAGGGGCATAGCCCTATGATTATTTTGAAACCTACAACCCCTAGACGTTGCATAAGAAGACTGCCCTGCTGCTGAGGACTGCCTTGCTGTCTGAGAAGGAAGACTTGACCGGCTTATCTTCATCCCAGGCTAACCCAGATTGACTCCAAAGGTCAGCTGGCTGACCTCCTGTACGAGCTACAGGGACACAACAAGCTTCAGAGGCCAGCCTGCAACAGACCAGCTGACCAGCTGCAACTGGACCTTCCTGTACCTGCATCTGGACCTGCCTGCCCCTGCTGGTCTTTGCTGTAGTGAATCCCTGGTCCCCAAGAGGTACCTCCCTAGGTCCTGGATCCTTCACAGGCATCAGAGTGTACTCGTCTGCAAAAAAAGGTGAAAATCCTGAAGTTTGGTCTCCTCGTGAATGTGAACTGACCCGTTCGTGCCAAGACTCTGCCGCCACGTTGACCGCCTATGTAAAGCTCCAGTGAGACCTGCTCTTCACGCTACAGTGACCACTAGCGATGACCGGCAATGCTAGAGCCACACTTTGCGCTACAGCAACGACAGCCTGTGATGACTGTCAATGCCAAACTACAACAATGATGTCCACAACACCTGACCAGCTCTTCACGCTACAGTGATGACAGCCCAAGACATCCAGCCTGTGGGAGATTGTCACGCAGGTTTCTAGGATGATGACTAGAGTATGTAAGCAGGGTGTTGCATTCAATTTCTTTTCTGTACAGTGTGGTGTACAGTTTACCATTGTCAACCTTAATTGAAAGGTCCAGGAAATGATCTCTTGTCGACTCTGGGATCTGGTGAACCTAATGTCTTCCGATCTGTTATTTGGCCACTCATGAAAGAGTTCAAGATCGGGTTCGCTACATCCAAATGGCCAAATCATCAGCACATAGTCTATGTAATGCTTCCATAAGGCGATATTGGCAGTAAAGGGATTAGTCTCATTATAGACATGAGTTTTCTCATACTGATCCATGTAGAGAATGGCCAGATCTGGGGCGAATGCAGCTCCCATTGTGACTCCTTTAGTCTGGAAGTAGTAATCGCCCTGGAACACAAAAAAATTCTTTGTCATGGCTATTTTGAGGAGGTTGAAAATGAAGTCAGTAGGAACCTCCATAGAATGGTCCCTCTGATCAAGAACCGCTCTGATGGTTTCCAGAGCTGGTTCTTGGGGAATGTTGGTGTACAATGAGGTTATGTCCATTGTCACCAACATTTGTTCAGAAGGGGCAAAAGGGTATTTTTCAACCATGGTGTCCCTTAGGTAGGAACGTGTGGTTTGAACCCAAGGCTTAAGAAAGAGGTCTAAGTATGTAGATAGGGGTTCCACAATGGACCTGTGTCCCCTGGTTGTTTGTTCAAATGTTTATGATTTTTGGTAAATGTATAGATCATGGGCATTTGTGGACTTTTCTTATTGAGGTACTGATATTCAAGTACACTGAGAAAGTCCTCAAAGAGTCATTCATCATTCACCTTTTTTTATGAATTTACTCACTTCAGTGATCGGGTCCCCTCTAGGCCTGGGTGGAGCTCGCGTAGTTCTGAATGACCAAAAAACTCTACCGGCCTATGGGGAGTTCCGCAAGTGGTGGAGTGCGTTAGGGCGTGCCGTTTGCGCTGATTTTTAGCACCAGGTGTTTGACCCAGGTGGAAAATCAGCACAAATGGCACCATGCGGAGTGCAAGAGGGCGCAGCTCTTTCTGCCTTTTGAGTAGATTTTCGACTCGAGCGGCAGCTTCCTCAACGCGAATGGATGGTTTCTCAACACGAGCGGTCACGGCCATCCTTTACCACCCACGTTGAGAAATCTCACTGGGAGGTGGTCTAGCATTGGATTTTCCTCGCTCACCACCTTAACGTTAACGTGAGGCGGAGGGGAGTTTTTCAGAACTCCGCGTACTCCGCGGAGCACGGTGTGTGGAAAATGCTGCAAACTCCTCGAACCGAGTGGAGTTTACCGCCCAGGCCTAGTCCCCTCTCAGCTTCTGGTTGTGGTCTTGGACCCCTAGCTGCTATATGATTCCAGTCTTATAGTCACCAACATTCTGCACAACAGTGCTCACCCTTTATCAGCTGCCTTAATCATTATCTTGTCATTCTTCTTAAGTGTTTCTAGGGCCAGACGTTCTACCTTACTTGTATTGTAGCTGATGTATTCTTTATGAGACAGGAGGTTCATGGCATCTCGAAGCACAACCTGCTCGAAAGCGAGAATTTTACGTTGCATCAGGTGTGCAGATGGTGTAATTGTGGAGGGTGTTCTCAGACCAGTTGCCGTTTGCTTGCTCACAGATGGAACCTTGTTAAAGTAATTTCTTATTCGTACTTTACCGATAAACTGGTGTAACTCCTTCTTGATATTAAAGGAGTTAGGCAGTGTAGTAGGGAAAAAGGATAAGCCCTTGGATACTATTTGCAATTCTCCTGAAGATATTGGGTGTGTTCCAAAAGGTTAATAATGGGGTTTGACTTGTTCGCCCTGTATGGTGTGTACACATTTCCTACCACCTGGCTCCTCCTCTGAATTTCCCAGTGGCTCTTTTGGGGGGAAAAACGTACGGCCCTGCGGCCCCTGTCCCTCCCTCTGTTCCACCCTTGATCTCTGCCCCGGCTCCAGTTCTGATCCTGCCCTGGTCCCCTTTAGGGAATCCATCGACTGACCACTAAAAAAATACCTTGTTGCTGGTATGGATAACCCTGCCCCTTGGATGCTGTGCTTGTTGCTGGGTTGCTCACTTTTACTGTCTGAGGTACTTGCAGCAGAGGATTCTGAAAAGCTTGTTTATTTTCTAGCAAAAGGTCTACCCCTATTGGTGTATCACCCTTGATTGTCCTGTTTGTAATATTCTTCCTGCAGGTAGGGGTAGGTCACTTTTTTAGGTCGAGCATTCGAGACCTCTTGTATATACTTTAGTATATACTTATATGTGTATGTACTATGTGGGCTCTGGAGAGCAGCCCTAGGACTTGTGTGCTTCCGCTTAGGGACTTTTTTTTCTGTTCAACTGCCTCTATTTAACTGTCTTGATAGAAAACGACCAGTAGAGGTCAGTAAAGTACCAGAATTGAATCTGCTTGTTCAACTGCCTCTGTATAACTGTCTTGATAAAAACGACCAGTAGAGGTCAGTAAAATACCAGAATTGCTTTCTGCTGAGGGACTTTCTTTTTTTATTTTTCTGGCAACTGCCTCTATTTAACTTTCTTGATAGAAAACGACCAGCAGAGGTCAGTAAAATACCGGAATCACTTTAGCATTCTCTAGCTTCCAGTCCATAGAAATTGTCTTCCACGAGCACCCGTAGGCAATAATATTTTTCTCAAATCTTGTATTTTCAGTGATATGACCACCGAAGGCCCTGATTTTATATTAAAAACAGAGCTATGGACAATACCATTTCCCGCTGAAAGGCAATATTTCTCTCCATGTGTTCCCATACCTGGCGTGTCACGCAGTTTGGTGCTTACTTTCCCTCCATGTTAAAGAACAGTAGGTGTTTCAGCACCCAGGCTAATGTGCTGCATAGCTAAATGCATATAAGGTCCCAAAGGTGAGACCGATTGCATTGCAAATGCTTGTTATCATAGAACTTAATATATTTTGCCAGTGTGTCCAACTTCCTATTTTGTGTGATTGTGTCAAAATCTTCTGTTGTCTTTTCAAGTTTTTCTAAAGTCAATTTTGCATTCACAAGAGCTTTCTAATCTATTAGAACATTGGAATGTTGAGTGCTCCGGGCTTCTAATGGCGGTAGAAGCCCGGAGCATCAATATGCCAATGTTTGCCTTTCACAGCTGTTGCTGTGAACAAAGGCCTCACGGAGCCTGAGGAGATTTCAACCCCCTTGGGCTCCGTGAGGCCTTTGTTTTAATAATTAGAACATTCTGCTCTCTCGGGCGGAAGGTTCTTATAACCTTATAGCCCTCCATAATGGGCTATACCGGATATTAAAGGGCCACTCCCTTGTCAAAGACCGGAGCTGAGCGGGCCTTTAATGGCCGGTATAGCCCACTATGGTATCTCCCTCTTGAGATCTGTGATTTCTTTTCTCAATTACTGTACGTACTCAAATGCAGTGTCTATGCCCGGCACCATCCAGTGGCATGAGCAATTGTTGGCTATGAAGCTGAAGTTTGCCCTAAACTTGGGATCATCTACAAAGATGGCAGGCTCATTTTTGACCTGCAACCCAATGGAAGCTACACCCTTGCTTATCCTCCCTTGTCCCTCTTTTTTTTTTCTCATGGAAAGTAAAGTGGTTAAAAATAAAATGAAGGTAGCATTTTTCTTGGTATCAAACCATCAGGCCCGCACAAGAAGGACTGATTGCGATCAGACAAGACGCTTTGTCTTCAAACATCTCTGAGACCAGCACTTCTAGAAAGGCCGGCCAGGAGGACTCCAGTCAATGTCTAGACACCACAAAAGTACCAACTGTCTGCAAAGGTTGCTCTGCACCTGCCTTTGTTGCTTTTTAAGGAATGCTTCACTCATCTCTGCAACATAGAGTCATGACTGATTCAATGGAAAGTTCTATTGGCCTAGGGGCTGCTCAGATTTATTGATTGATCGAGGGCTGGGCAACACAGTTCTCAAACAGTAGGTGGGCAAATTCACAAACTACCGTTATGTCAGCAGGTAGGCCTAGTTACCTGTTTTTATTAAATCATATCTCCAAAACAACACTAGTCCTGCATTTGGACAATGCATGTACTTGGCTTTAACCTGCCAAATTTCCTTCTGAGTGTCTCCACTTCAGGTATTTGTGGGAGCCCTCTGCCTGTACAGATGTCGCAGTTATTCGCGTCAGGTTGGATTTTCATAGGCAAGAGCATGTTTGTGTGCCTGGAAACAATTAATACATTGCTATTCATGAGCAGTGTGAGCTCAGTGTTTTGCTGAGACTTTTGCTTTGAGTTCGTGCTGAGTGCTTGGATCAGCAGCCAGGGTTTCTGTCCACTCTCTTCGGTTTGTGACCATTGACCTTTTGTTCACTGTTGTTGTTGGCCTTCCAGTGTCATCTTGTGTTTATATCTTCTGTAGGGATCCTTGTAACAATCTTAGCTGGCAGCATTGTGTTTGGCTGTTAGTCCGATTGTGTCAACAGCTTCAACATTTTTAGCTACGAATGGCCGCTTTTCATCTCAGGAATAGAAACCAACGCAGGGATTTCTTTTACCATGTAAGGCATCCTTTATTTCTGTTTGTTCACAGGAAGGTATAGCAATACCTAGCAAAAACAGTGCTATTGTTTACAGCTGCAGAAGGAACCTGAAGGCCTTTTTTGAAAAAACTGAAAGCTCCATTTCTGGGGGTGAACAATATACTTTTGTAGTGATTTCATTGTTTTCTGCTGTCTTTTGTGTCAATAGCAGCAGCTTTTCTTCTAAGGCAAGGTTGATCCGGTTTTCTTGAAGGGAATCAGCTGGGAAAGCAGTAGAAGCACCGCCATGTTTCAATGACAACTGTGGATGGCTTCATTGAAGGCGCATGCAATGGGCTGGGTGGTGGCACTGTAAACACATGCCATTCCCAACTCATCTCTACCCATTAAGAGGAGCCTCACAAAAGGCAACAACATCATGCCTGAGATCCACATGCATCAACACACCAGCAGCGCTACCCTTGCTAACATTTTGTTACTTATTGTGAAGACCGTCCTGAAACACGCCTACAAAGCTCTCCACGACAAAGGACCAGCATACCTAAACCACTGCCTCGCATTCCACGTATCCGCCAGACAACTCTGCTCAGCCCAACTCGCCCTAGCCTCCGTCCCCAGGATCCACAAGACCAGAACCGGTGGAAGTTCATTCTCCTACCTCGCCGCCAAGACCTGGAACACCCTCCCCCACCACCTCCGGCAATCCGCATCGCTGACCCAATTCAAGAAGGACCTCAAGACCTGGCTCTTGAAATGATCCTACTCCCAGAGGGACCAGCACCCCCCCCCCCCACCCCCCATTCCTCCCCAGTGCCTTGAGACCCTCACGGGTGAGTAGCTGCGCTTTACAAGCTATTTATTGATTGATTGATTGATTGACCGTCATTCACAAGCCATCCACAAAGGTAAAACAGATACCTTATTATTTCACCCACGTAGTCCATCACCTCAAAGAACTTCAAGCACACAGAGAAAACAAATATAAAGTTCGAGTGCTATGTGTCGAGCACTCACCTGGCCCCAACCACGAAGACGACACTGGAGCTGAAGCTGGCAGTGGCAGCTGGTGACATTTGAAAGTGGTGGGGTGTAAACGTTCAGGATGAGCGACCTATCGTGAGCGAGCCCGACTGTCATATGGAGGGTTTGGAGGGGTTCTCCCCACGAGAACATTTTGAAAAAAGAGTGGGTAAATGGTACATCTTTAAGTAAATTTGAGAAAGCAAGAAAGTTAAGAAGGCAATTGTGAAAGTGTAGTTATGACATCAATAAAGAGATTTCATAGGATAATAATGTAGGTAGCTGCTTATTCAGTATAACCATAGAACTTCATAACAATACTGAGTACCTCACAGATTTCCTTATTTATTGATATACCTTTACAAATGAAATCTACTGAGTAAATACAAATTATTGTGATTTGTCAGACTGGACACAATGAGAGAGCAAGGAATAAACATTAAAAGGCAGTAGAGCACCCTGCAAGGCACTGTACGTCTCATTCAGGGGTTGAAGAAATATGATCACATCACCCCCATCCTGAGGATGGAACACCATTAGTTCCTCTTACTTTCCACTACATCATCAGAAACAGCTGTATAATTTACAAACATTGAAAATTATGCAGCTGTTGTTCATGAAGTAGTGGTGGTGGCCCAGCAAAGCCATTATGACCTGCTGCAGCACCCCTCTCATCTTGCAGTTGACAGGCAGAACAAAGTTATCAAAAAATAAATAGGGGTTTTGGATCAGATAGCAATTGAAAAGAAGGCTGTATGAACCCACACAACTTAATGAGAGAGGAGCTGCTAAAACATAAAATGAAGGACTGCTGCAATGTCTCAAATGCTCATTATTGAGTTTCAGAGCAATCATATGGTAAAAGTTAGACAGATTTAAGTCAGGCATACACCAGTGATTTCATTGACTCAAATATTTGTACAGCAAATAAGGGACAACTGAGCAGGTCACAAACCACCAGCATTTAAGAACTGTTAGGATTAACACATATTGTTCACTTTTTGTAGACAAAATCAGCACGTCTGTCTTTAAAAGCTGCAAACCTCTCAATGACTTGAATATTAAAGTCTGGGATTCTCTAAACAAGGTCTCTCTCTATAAAGAGCATTGCTAAAGCATTTAGGGGCCGATTCCGATCTCGGCCGGTAGGGCTCCGAATCGGATTCGGCTTAACCGGATCCGATTCGGAGCCCTATTTCCCGACCGATTCGTACGTGCGTCCGGACGAGCAAGTACGATGCGAAATCGCCGACCGACTCGTTCGGGCGTCCCAACCGCTCTGACCGACTCGTTCCCGGGTCGAACCGCACCGACCGACTCGCTCGGACACGACTCCGCGCAATGGAGACGTTCCCCGGCCGGGTAAGTACGATGCGCGCCGCGAGCAGTCCGACCGACACGCGCCGTCCGGCTCGAAAGAGCAGTCGGAGCCGTACTTCGGGGGTCCGTGTCGGACCCCCCTGTACGTGTAGCCGCGCGAGTCGCACACAGGGGGGACCCATGGGTCCCCCCTACCTGTGCGTGTACGGCGCGAGTTGCTTCGCCGCGTACCCGCTGTAGGGGGCGCCCTTGTTCGCCTCGCACCCATTGAGGCAATGGGAGCCCGCGTACGCGTTGTACGACCGGCTCCCATTGACTTCAATGGGAGTCCGACCGACTCGAGTACGATAGCATACGGACGCATCGTACTCGTTCGGTCGGGCTGCACGGGTCCGATTCGGTCGGAAATCTCTCCGGGTCCGGCTCGGTCGGAGAGATTTCCGGCTCGAATCGGAATCGGCCCTTAGTCTTTCCTCAATCATGGTGTTCCTCAGGAATATCTTGATTCTGTTTAAAGTTGAAAACATTGTTCCGACTGTGCTGTTGTCATAGGAGTAGTAATGACTATTTTTAGTAAAGCCCCATCTCTGTAAATGATTTGTCCATATTAAGTTTCTGAATTAAAGAGAGTAAAGAAATGGCACCAGTGACCTGCTGATATACATGCATTCGGCAGAGTACAGTTAACTCAGTTCTCAGATCCTCGTTGTTGAGCATAGGATAAGCTTCCACAGCCTCATCTCATTCAGTGCTTGCCGAGGGAAAGAAATAACATAATTTGCTAATTGATCACTTTGCAGTAATAGGGCAGTCACCAAATGTTTCGTAAAAGAAAAACGTTCCTTTTTATGCACAACTACAGTGTTACATATTTCCTTTGCAATTAGGACCTGACTGCTGTTTTTTTTTCTGTGGAATCTAGAATTGTTTGGCAGTCTGCTTTCTAAATTGTCAATCCCTTCTCCGACTTTGTTCATGCTGGCGACAAACTGAATGGTTGCTTTCTGCTCAAAGACAGTATCTATTTAGTAGCTGGTTGTATAATATGATAACATGAGGCATTATGTCACGAAACCACAACAGAAATAACAAACTCTGTCTTGTAATGTCCTAGCAAAGCCACAGGCCTCATTCTGACTTTTGGAGTCAAAGTCACCGCTGGCTTCTATGTTGTCAAAACATTTATCAAGATCAACCCTATTTTAGTATATTAGTTTGATTGTGCGTTTGTAAAAGTTCCAACAAGTAGGGGATCCCTTTAGAAGCCTTCTGACCACAATATCCTCAAGTATTTCCATTCTTTTGGGGTAACGTTAAAAGAATGCTGCCATGCCTGTTACATCCAAAAAGAAAATTTGTGCCTCTGAGAGCTTAGGGGCCCATTACGATACCCGGCGTAAAAGAATCCGCCAGGCATGGAAGCGGCAAAAATCCGCCCGCACACACCGCCTGAACACCGACCACGCCATTATGAGTACACAAACCGAAAACCGCCATCGGCGGAAAAATCACACAAAATACCGCCCGCCATCGTCCGAGTCGGAGTCAAACCGCCCGCCACGGACGGAAACACGCACGACAACACAAAACCGCCCGCCCTCACGCCCGACACACCGCACGTGAGATTACGATCGCACCGCCATGAGCGCGGAAAAACAACAAATATACCGCCCGCCAGCGCAAACAACGCCGATGAGAATCGACACGGCAGAAGCCATGGCGCCAACGTACCTGCACAGAAACCATCCGCACACAAAACCAATAGCACACAACATGGCCAACAAGTCCACACAGCAAGGCACGCACAAATACACAAGCACAGTACACATCCCGAAAACACCCCCCGGACAAACAAAAAATACAAAGGCCAGAACACCAGACACAACACACCTGAAAACAACAGACCATCAGGACACACCCACATAGGTGAGTACAAAAGGAGCACTCCCACAGACCACAACCCCTTGCTACATTGCAAACCAGAGAGGAGAGGAGAGGACACAGTGACACAGCAAGGACAGCAGCACACCACAGAAACGCACACATCACAACCACCACCACCACCACCACCACCACCAAACACCTGCACCACAAACCCCCTGCACATTACACAACACACACCGCACCAGCACCACAAACACCATGGCACCACAAAGGATGCCCAAGTTCACGCCCATGGAGCTGACGGTCATGGTCGACGAGATTATCAAGGTGTACCCACAAATCTATGGGAACATGGTCCAGCACACACCACTAGCCACCAGAAACAGAATGTGGAACCGGATCGTAGACCAGGTCAATGCAGTCGGGACCCTGCCCAGGAACAGAGGTGAAATAAACAAACGTTGGAATGACGTAAAGAGCCTGGTCAAGAAGAAGGAGGGCAAAAACAGAGAGCTGGCTGCCGTCACTGGCGGAGGGAATCCCGCGCTCTTTAAGACCTTCAAAGCGTGGGAGGAGAAGGTGCGAGTCGTAATCCATCCGGAGATCCTCGCCGGATTAGCAGGGGGAGTGGAGGCTGGTAAGTACAAACTAATGTATACCTGCACACCGCTATGTACTCACATGCGCAACTACCATGCCACAGCTCCCAGGGACAAACACCCCCATGTCCAGCACACAATACACAACACATCACACACACATGCAACAGACACTACCACACACAGCCCAAACCGAACAACTGTAAGATGCGTGGGGACATGTGTACACTAAGCCAGCCACGTAACCACCAACAGGTCCCCAAATATGCCAGAAGCGCCACAACGAGCACCCACCACACCCATGTGTCCGCCACAGCTGCACTAACCAACAAGTAACAGGTAAGTGGCAGGAACACAAAGTGCAGTGGGTGGGACGGTGGACAGCCCAAGTACAACACACACCAGGCCCCAGTCCCACAGCACAGCAAGGAGGAGCATCCCCCACACCCCACAGCCACGTGTCAGCCACCGCAGTGCACAACGACAGCCGAAAGGCAGACATCACGGTCCACAGCAATCGGTGTCAGTGGGTGTACAGCCACCCCCACGACCCACTACACCCCCCACCCCCACAGACCTGCAACATGGAGCACCCCCCGCTTAGAGCCATGTGGCATCCAGTACAGTGCACGCACGAACAACTTGCAGGTGGGAAACTGGACAGGGCTGGATTACTGGAGGCATGAGGACCATAACACCACCAACACATGGGACATGTCACGTAGCAGACGAACACGCAGCACCGCCCACCGTCACGAACAAGTGAACAATGTGCACACGGACATGAACAACAGACTCACACCCCACATGACCCATCACAGACATAGCAACACCCAAGGAGCCACGTCTGCATGCACAAGCCACACTGAATATAGTCCCACACGGCAGCCACTGTCCAACTCATCACACACAACCGAAACACCATTGAAGTCCTGTCCATGTAGCCCCCACTGCCTGTCAACCCCACACCCCACAACTACGCCTATGTAAGACAAACAACACTAGACGCAACAGAGCGGAACAACAGAAATGCACACGAACACCACTGAACCCATCAAACTCACAGACACACCATGCACATACAACATACCATCCATCCCATCCGTCAGCCCCAGTCTCATGAAAGGCATGTCATCCGCACAGCTGCCACACATACAGCAGTCACGCTAAGACACATGCCCATGACCAACCATGTGCCAGAAGTCAATTAAGCGCACGACACACTGTGAGCAACAACACACAACATGGGCCACACCCCCCCGAGCACTGCAGTGATGCACATGGCACAGGGCAGCACGCACACCAAGGAGATGGGACAACTGCAATACGTTGGCTGGCACACAACTATCACTCACTCATAACGATGCGTCCAATGCCATGTCCAGTAACCACAACAGACAGCAAATATGCAGGGCATGTCAGGCATGCACACACCTCAGACCATGCACTGTCATGCTGCCACAACACATGTCACGTTCGGCACCCATGGCTCACAGCATGTACCCCAAAAGCATATCCCCTCCCAAACGCGAATCTGGGGCATGGCCCCCATGTTGCCATATGCGTTCCTAAGCGTTCCATTTGAACCCCAAAAGCATATCCCCTCCCAAATGCGAATCTGGGGCATGGCCCCCATGTTGCCATATGCGTTCCTAAGCGTTCCATATGAACTCCAAAGGCAAAGTACAAACCAGACCCAGGATGGGCCAGGAGCCCGCATACACCAGAGTCACAATGAGTAGGGGCACAGCAACACACCCATCGGCATGGCCAATCCGTCCCATGCCACATGTGCACAGCACACAGTCCCATTGCCTAGCACACACAACTACAGATGCCACAGCCACACACTCGCCTCCGGGAAACCCATGTACGAGATTGCACGAACTGCCAATGTCAGACGACTAATACATACTTCGCCAGGTGCAACACAATAACAAATCTCATTCTCTCCACAGGTGACGAACTGCTGGATGCTGGGGATGGAGACAGCAGCCAGCACAGCCAGCCTACAAGCCCCCAACGAGGACACACGGATCTGGAGGATCTGTCCTCCTCTTCGGACACGGACCACCAAGCTGGCCCATCTGGCGTGGCAGGGCCCAGCCGCTCCCCAGGACCCCTCCTACCCACCAACCCATCATCCAGGGATGCTGAACAGTCCCAGTCCCCTGCTGCCACTGTCGTTGCGGCCACACCCACGGTCATTGCGGCCACTACCACTGCCGCAACCGCCACCATCGCCGCACCGACCACCACCGCCTCCACCACCACCACGTCTTCGCTGGCACCAGCCCCAGCGCAGGTGGTGGCCCGGCCGACTGGATCCACCCTGGGAGCCACAGCGAGGACCGTGGTGTGCAATGTGGCTAGTGGGCAGGCCGGTGGCAGCAGGACTGGTAGGAGGAGCAGGGTCAGGGAAACGCCAGCCTCCCCTGGGAGCCATGCCCTGCCTCAAATGGCCAGAGTCCTTGGGGCCTATGAAGAGGCCCAAGGACAATGGGCCAGGTCTGCTACTGACACGCGGGAGGTGCTGGGGGTGCTGAGGTCCATGGACGCCCATATGGGCCAATTCGTGTCCCGTATGGACCAACTCGTGGACCTCATGGGCCAGCTGGTGGTGGCGGTGGGGTCACAGGCAAGGCCAGCAACACCACCTCCGCCACCACCTGCTAGGGCGCAGGCTCGGGCAGCAGTGTCCACTTCCCCTGCGTCCACAGCCAGTGAGCACACCTCACCCACCACCAGCAGGTCGCCACCACACACCCCCCTCCCAAACGTGGAAGGGGCCGTCCGAAGAGGAAACAGATCTCCCGGGAGGACTTCGCACGCTCCAGTCGCAAGTGAGGCAGCCAGCCAGCCTTCCGCCAGCCTTCCTTGACCAGCCACTGCATTGACTTGCTCTACGATCCCACTCCACACAGCCAGCTGGATGGCATGTGTGTGTTGGACTATGGACATAGAACCAGTGGGTACACCCTGATCATCACGCAGCCATGACCGACAGCTCATTGTCACTGCACGCACCACTTTTGTCATCACCTTACACACAATCACATGTCACAGTTTGTAATAAATGCACCTTTTTCACTAACTGCTGTTTGTGCCCTGTGTTTTATTTGTACGGAATACAACGGCCACCTTGGGCGGAAAGGCACCTGATGCGTGGCATGGCAATGGAATCCGGAGGGCCTGTAGGGACCTAGGGGTGGGAGACAGAACAGGAGCACATTCAATGAGTGTGTCACACACCCATCACACAGTACATGTCAACAACTACAAGCAATGTACACACATCGCACAGAGCAATAGGGCACAATGCCACAGTCACCAACAGTGGCATACTACCCTGGCCATGGAGCGTTGACACACTGCACGCAGTGAACATACGGCCACCCTGACACAGCACACACACACCTGCACAGATACAGACACATCATCCGTCGTACATGGACACTCACCGTCAAGTGAAGTAGCGGGCAATGAGCTGCTGGCGCACATTCCCAGCTTCCTCCTCTCCGCTGTCCACCTCACTCGAGCTGTCCTGGTCTGCGGGCTGGGGCCCTGGTTGATCTCCGTCATCCACAATGAGGGGGATCTGCTTCCGAATGGCCAGATTGTGCAGCATGCAGCACGCCACCACTATCTGGCACACCTTCTGTGGGGAGTACGCCAGTGCACCCCCGGTGCGGTCCAGGCACCTGAACCTGGACTTGAGGAGGCCAAAGGTACGCTCGACCACACGTCTGGTCCTCCCATGTGCCTCATTGTAGCGATCGTCTGCTGGGGTGCGAGGATTCCTCAATGGACTGAGCAGCCATGCCCCATTCGGGTACGCAGAGTCACCTGGGTGTGAGGGACACAGAGTACCGTTGCAATTCCAACTGGACAGGGGACAGCATCGCACAACCAGCACGCTACACCACTCCACATACTCACCGACAATACAGGCACGATCCTGTTGCAGATTGGCCATCAGTCGTGGCAAGATGCTGTTGCGCATTATGTGTGCGTCATGGGCCGAGCCTGGAAACTTGGCACACACGTGGGTGATCACCATGTCCGCAAGGCACACCACTTGCACATTCAGGGAGTGCGTGTGCTTCCTGTTGCGGTACAGGTGCTCAGTGGCCTGTGGTGGAACAAGGCCAACATGAGTGCAGTCAATGGCTCCCACGACGTGTGGGATTCTGCCAAGGGCATAGAATGCACCCTTCACTGCCGCCAATTCACGAGCCCTGGGGAATCTGATGTACCTGTTCCGGTACAGCATCATGGCTGCCAGTACATCCCTCAGCACCTTGCTGAACATGGGCTGGGACATCCCTCCTCCACTGCCCACTGTGTGCTGGAATGACCCAGTGGCGAAGAAATGCATGGCGGCCATCACCTTAGCCGTGGGGGTGACAGCAGTCGGATACACCCTGCGGGGACGGAGATGGGGCTCTAACATGGCACACAGTCGATGCAGAGTTGGCCTGTCCAGCCGAAACTTCCTGATTACCTCTGTATCGTCCATGTCCGCCAGCAATTGGTATGGGCGGTCAATGTTCGGTCTCCGCCTGGGTTAAATGGCAGAGGACACATGTCAAAGCAACACGGCACATAGCAATTTCGCATACACATCACTGACATGACTGAGCAAGCACATGAGCCACAGCCCAGCTGTCAAGCTGGGACGGCACGGCCACAATACACTTACACAGGTCTCCCAACAATGGCAATGGTAAGTGAGACATACCACTGCCATGTGCATGCACATGGGGATCTAGGCCCCAATGACTTGCGGGGCGTGCTGATGGGGACTGACTGCATATCCGTCAAGCGGCAACGCCACGGCAACATGAGTGTCTGCTGAGCATGGAACTGCTTCCGAGGCTGGATGAGTATGGCACACGACGACGACGATGTGGGCACGGGCTGAGCGGCCAATACAAGTGGGACCTGTGGCACGAGGGGATATGAGACAGTAGTAGGTGTCAGCACTGCACCCTATGTACAGCACTGTACGGATCACAGCTCCCGAAACATTGACTGGTGTCCACATTGACAGCCCCATGCCAAGACGGCTGTGTGCTTGCAGTCACACGTCACAGGTGAGAGGTTGCATTGCACGTGCAAGGTGGCAGACGTACATAGTGGGAGCTGGCATGTGTGTGCATGTGTCTCCTGTTCAGGATCCACCAGATGGGCGCTGACTCTGTACTGACCATTGGACACAGCATGTTCCGTGGAAGGCTTGTGTGTGTGGGATGGTGGCACTGGATGTGCCTCCGTTGGGTGGGGGGCCATGCACAGGGCGGGTACGTCGATGATTGCGCATTGTTGGTCACGGTGGGTGCACCAACTAAGATGTGTTGCCCTGTGTTCAATTCCTATGTCCGCATGATGATGGATTGTGGATGTGGGCAGACTACACATTGGTCGATGTGCTGTCTATATGCATGTGCCTTCACACCAGGCACAGCTGCCCCTGCACATGTGACCCCTGCTGGACTCGCTGCTGGGTCTGTGGAGCTGATGCACCTTCTGCGCGTGGGGCGGGCCGCTCTCCTCACTTCCCTCATTGCGCATGTCATGTCTTTGCCGCAGGTGACATGGATCATGGAGGGCCCACATGTACGCGTGGGTAGGCTACACATGATTGTTCACTGGTCGCCACCCCCAGTCAGTGTTTCGAATGGGAAGGTTGTCGTGCTGGTGGTATGTTCGATGTGGCGGATGGGCGGGCCTAGGTGCGGGCTTACATTCCGGACATGGGGGGTAGTTGGATTGGCGACTAGTTGCAGTACACACGGGACACGTCTCTTCCTTTCCACATCTGGGTCATCCCTTGTACTAACTGACAGTGATACAGTCATCATCGCCCCAGCCCTCATGTCCTCCCCTCGCCCCCCCAATATGCATGCTCACCTGCGAGGCTAGCGCTTGCACAGGCAGCCCCAAGCTCGCACCAGAGAGGGCAAGGAGTGTATGTGTGGGTCCAGTTGCACGAGTGGGCTGTCTCAGGGTATGATGTGTGGCGGGACGCCGTCCACCTGCGTGGTGCCCCAAATGGAGACCCGGCCTGCATGGACTATGCATCACAGTCTTCGCCTTCCGGATCCGCCACCTGCGACACCCAGTGGCTGTGGCTGCCCTTGCGGCCAGGCCGCGTCCGTCTGTGGCTGTTGGCCCACACATTCACTCTTTGGCCTCTCTGGGGAGGGCTCGGGGGTGGTGGCGCACGCGCTTGCACTTAGTCGCAATGGCATGTGGCGTGGTTGGTATGATGGACAATGGATGGGATGGTGCGAGCCACCTCCCGTGACGTCAGTGCTGCTCGTGCTGTGGTGCGTCCCCCTACACTTCCATTTGACTTGTGCCATGCTAGACGTTGAGGTTCTATTGCCTGCGTGATATGACCAGGAGGAGCGCGAGGAGACCTCTCACACACCATGCTCCACTGCCATCCCGTGCCCTGTATCGCCTGTGCGGATTGACTATGTTGGGGTTACACCTGGTCGACTGGGGCTGTGTGTGCCTTGTCAAGGGGCATGGCGGGCGCACAACAGGATCCAGCTTGTCCACAGAGGGTGGGCTGAGGTGCGCCTGGTACCGCTTTGTACGTGTGCCCGGCTGCTGTGCACACACGTGTTCACTCCCCCCCGACAGGTGTCCTCTCACAATGCCCAGGGAAGCGGTGGTGTACTGTTCATGACCCCTCCCAACACGGCGTGCTCCAACTTGTCATGTGCGCATCTACCCGTCGCACCCACCCACCTGAGCACTGCGTCCATACGACTTCACACGACACATGTGTGTCTTCCACAGTAGTGCTACTCATTTGCGTTGACATCCAATACCAGTGGACTACATGGTCATGTCACGACTGCCGTGTACTTCACATACTCTCATCCTCTCTCATTCGTACTTGTGAAATGAGTCAGCGGAGACAGTTCTGGTTTCAAACATTATATTGAGTCTTCTGTCCTCTGTGATGCAGTATAGTGGACACTACTGGCAGCGGAATACATGTTGAGGATATACTGAGCATGATAACAAATGGGATAGGGTGTGGGGTTACATCTGCTTGGCCAAGGCTGTGCTAATGTACATTTACGTATAGCTGCGGAGCTGCGGACTTTGACACAGACGGTATACATGTAGCCTACCAGACCGCTCGGCATCATGGGCACAGTCCATCTCAGTTCCATGTGACAGGTTTGCTGCGGTTGTTCCTCATGCACGCGTGCATGTGAGTTGACATCAGGGCATGTGCTTGCGTGCATGCAGCGGCGTGCCACTTGTTGTTGCACTGTGGTGGTTACTGGACATGTCACAGTCACTGGGGTCGTGTTGTTGTTGTATGCACTTGTCGCCCATGCAAAGGTCCTGGTATGGGATTCCCGGGGCGGGGGTGGGAGGGGTGCAGCACCCACAGACTCCAGGCGACCTATTCATGTCCACTGAGCGGTGTGTGTGTCCATGTGCGCTGGATCCATGTCGTGTCCTGGTTGTTCGTGCAGTTCCGTCCATGTGGGTGCGATGCACAGAGCCCATGCCACTGCCTCCCACGATGCATGCGGTGTTCCGGGATGTGATGGGGAACAGTGTGCATGTCCCGGTCATATCCGATGTCATGGCGATGTCGTTGATGGTGTGGTTACAGTTGCCGGTCGTTTGGTATGGCTGTTGTGGTGGTGACTGGCCAGTCCGTGCGGAAGCTGAGCATGGGTGCGGGGTTGGACTTCATAGGTCACTCGGGGAACCTGCGTTGTGGTCCGACGTATTTACAGGTTGACAGGTATGCGATGCCGTCCAGCAGGGCTTCCATGTCATTGGTGGTGTACATGTTTGCCAGCCAATGAAGCGGATGGTGGCTGTCAAGGTGTTGTTCGTAGGTTGTCCCTTGGAGGACCATGATGGGGCATGCTGGGTGACATTCGATGTAGCTGTTCTCGATGATCCGTCGTGTGGAGGCACAGTGGTTCCATTTCAGTGCGCGTGCGATGTTGGCCACATACGCCATGCCCCCATAGGCAGATCAGGCCCTGTCGTGTGCGTCCAGAGGGAGGAGTAGTGGTAGCAGGTCCGCCTTCAGACATGCCGGGTTGGAGAGGCATATCTCGACGGGATGCTGGTAGGGACACCTCCGACAGTAGAAGACGGGCATGACGCAGCTGAACAATGTGATGCGGTAAGTCAGTCGGTAACTTACGTTCAGCAGGGACAGGAGATCGCATCCCAATGTATGTATCGTGTTGGTTTGGTACAGCTTGAGCTGTTCGGCGTAGTTGGGTAGGTGTGTTGCGGTTGCCATTTCGCAGCGGTTCGTAGAGGTGGCGTGCTCCGGCTGTGTGTGCAGTCTGCAATGTGCACGCTCCGGGGTTGCTGTGAGCTCTGTGTAGTCGTGGGGAGACAGGACTTGTGTTCTGTTGGCTTGTTTGGAGGACACGGGCCCTCTTCCCACATGCTTCTCAGACAGTTCAAGGTCAGTGCTGTGTGACTCCTTCCAATTAACTTGCATGTGGCCGACATGGGGGAGTGTTTTCTTCTTTCTTCCCCGTCCGTTGTGTGCTTCTGTGATATGCGCTATCTGCCGTGTGGTCGGTCTCCTCGGCATGCCTGTGTTGGTCTATTCTTGGACAATGGCTGTATTCACCGGCTTCTGTCGTAGGGCTGTGGTTTCGGAGTTGGAATGGAAGGTCATTCAGTGCTGTCTGCTCTCCCTTGTGTGGGCGGCAGGCTGCCTTTCCGCTCTGCGTTGGGCCTTGTGTGTGGATGTAATTCTTGGGCCACCTGTTGTCGGTCCCCGGGCTCTTTGGTGTTCCGTTTCATGTGTCTTGTTCATATGTGCAGGGTGGTATGGGTTTTTCAGTGTGGTACTGGCGTTCCTCTTCCCGAAGGGGCCCTGCTTCTCCTAGTTGGTGTTGCCGCCGCTGTGTGCTACGCCATGTTTGTTACACTGGGGTGTGTCCTGCTGTTGCGTGTCTTCACTGACATGTGTGCGTCGGTTGTGTGGCGTTGGGTGTTGTCCGTGAATTGGGCGTTGGGGACATGTCTGTGGCCGGCCTGTCACGTGTCATGTGCGTTCGGGGTGGGGCTGATGTGTGTGCTGCTTGGTTGTGTCCCTGTGTCTGTGTGCGACGCATGCATGGCGCTGCGGTTGGCCTCTGCGTTGTGCGCATGTGTGGCGGCGTCATCGGCGCTTTGGGGCCGTGACGGGGTGGTTGGTTCCTAGTCCCAGGTGGTGTGTACACATGTGTTCCGCGATGTTAGGATTTGGCCTGTGTGTCATATGTGGATGCAATGGTGGATGTGTAGTGTGCACGCGCTGGTGGGGGTTGTCCGCTTTATCCGCCCTTGCACTGTGTGCGCTGTTTGCGTGCACTTGTTGTGTGTGTGCCTACCTGCGTCTCCGCGGTACGTTGCGTCCTTGGTGGTGCATCAGCAGAAGCATGGGAAGGGCCTGCAGTGCTGGATTCATGCCCGGGGTGCCGCTTCTTCGTTGTCCGTGCTCTGCGTCCGTGTTTCCGCCTCTCTTTCACGTGCGGTGTCTCTTTGCCGTGGGAGCCGTTTGTTTGCGGCATCGTAATTTATGCGCCGGGCGGGACGTGTTTCGTCGGACGGTGTGTGTCAGTTGTGCTGCGCCGCTACGTGTGCGGGCGCACTTTGATGGCGGACGGTGTTGCTGGCTTGCCGGCGGTGTTTGGCCTGCTTTTCGCATCGTAATTGGGCGGGCGTGTGGACTGCTGCGTGCCGGCGGTAACTGGTGGTTTTTGCATCCGCCAGCACGGCGGTTGTGCTTCCGCCCGCCATCGTAATGGGCCCCTTAGCTACTGCTTGTTGCATAATGAGATTAGATTGGTGGGCATGACAGTAGACATAATGGGCATTATGGTACACATCTCAAATTTTTTTTTGTACTCCACCAATGATTCCACTCATTACTGAAGCACCATCAGCTTTGTGAAATAAGTCTTTGCTTTTGTGGGGTCTCCAGAAAAATAAAGTTCAGTTCACAGAGTATAGCTAAAGCAATTGTTTCTGCACTAGAGTCTCTTAAATGTGTGACACCGCAGAACCTCTCCACAACTTTACTGCCATTATCAGGGTACCGAAAGATTAATACGGATTGTGTTTTAGTGGCCACATCAGTGGTGTCATCAGCCTGAATAGCCACAAAGTCTGTGGTTTTCAACAACTGGACAATATAGCTTCTTATAATCTCTAGCATACACTCAAGAAGTTCTTTTTGTATCATTTTAGAGGTGCGCTTAAAGACTGTAGCACTTGCTAAATGTGCTTCCATTTCACAGTCTATGCTTGCTATTAAATCCACAAAGCCTCTGAATATACCAGGATTGGAGGAACTTTCAGATTTATCATGCCCTCGTAATGCCAGTTCAAAAGCACCACAGGAACGAATACAATAAATTATTTTTGACAGTATGTGTCTATTCCTATCGACTGCTTCATTGTGTTTCTTTATTGCTTTTCGTTACGTATTGCTTATGTGGGCTTCAATCGGCGTGTCTCCCAACATTCCCAGTCTTGTCATGTTTTCCATTTGGATTCTCGAATGTGCATGCTTCTTTATTCTATCTAACAAATGCTTCAAGTCGGTTACTCCTTTTTATTGTCCAAGGAATGTCACCACCAAACAGCAAGCTGGGGAAGCAAAACAAATAATTTTTTTGAAGTACTCCCTGAAAGGCAATCAACTTTTGTGTACCAGAAGTTTGAGAATGTACGGTTGTACGTCTTCCCTCTGTCTTGGGCACTTTGTTGTAGTTTTAGGTGTGGTCGCTCTGGTTCTAAATGTTTTACAATTTGTTTGTCTTCATGTTTCAGTCCAAGGAATGGCTTTGCAAGTAACTGCTCTACTGTATTCATGGTGTCTTACCAATATTAAATGTAACTGTCAATAATCAAAGTACAATGTATAAGGTTTGGTGCAAAAACATAGTTAATTTCTTTTTAAATGCATATCTTGTGTATTATTGCAACATACCTTCAACAGCTCTCTTTCGCACAACATGACCATTAAAAATATAGCCTTATAGCCTGCTGCCTCGATATGCCATACATACTTGTTGCTCAAAGCCCTGAAGCAGACACATCTCGAGCTACAGGTGACGGCCTATAACAATACAAGAGAGAGGGCCTTTAACAACCGGTATAGCCAGAGGCAGCTGGGCTATAAGGCTATTAATACATTCCATCCACGGGGGGTAGATTGTTCCCAATTAAAAAGGGAGAAACAGAAAGACAAACATTGGAATGTTGGAGCAGAGGGCGCACACAAGCCATTATTATCACTGAGCTAATTTATTGTCTTCAATGGAACTCCCAACATTCCAACCTTTAATATTTATTACACAGCTCCATGCCTGATACTGATGTGACCTCACCCACCATGTAGACTACTGCACATACATAGCCCTGGGGCACGAGAACAAGATAAATTAATTTAAAAGTTTGCATAGTTGTGTTTCTTTTTATTGTTCACATGTAATGGGGGACACAATATCAGTGGGGCAATGCCCCAGCACCCTAAGGCAAGAACTGCCCCTGGATGCTGGACCTCCTATCCCTCTCAGAGCCGGACAAGATCAAGGCACCAAACTCCTTAGATCACACACCGCCCCTGAGGGGAGGAGGGGTTGGGACAAAATGGGAAAAGAGAGATTTGCAGTACTGGACCTGCTCAGCGGCTGTGAAACACTGTGTAACAGGATTTGTCACTTCTGAGACCTTCTGTATTAGCAAGGTAGATGTGCAACGGACCAGAACCTCTGGTTTAGGGAATATGCAATACACTGGTAATAACAAGAGGAGGCAGTTGCCATCAGTCAACTAACAGGCCTCAATATACCATACCCATACTTTGATGTCAGTAACATACACTTACAGGTTTCATCAGTCACGCTGCATGAGAGCAGAATAACCAAGATCATAGATTGGAGTTTCTGGCACTCCCAAGAATAAACTCAGAACACAGGTTGGTGTTACTGACACTCCCAAGGATAAACTCGGAACACAGGTTGGAGTTACTGGCACTCCCAAGGATAAACTCGAAACACAGGTTGGAGTTACTGGCACTCCCAAGGATAAACTCGGAACACAGGTTGGAGTTACTGGCAGTCCCAAAGAAACAATCTGAACACAGGCTGGAGTACAGGTTGCGGTACAAGGTTCATACATATGTCAAATGGTATGAAGTGCTTTCTCTAGGCACTAGTGTTCATTGTATTGTATTGTATCGTAGATTTATATAGCGCAAAAAACTGTCACCCTGCGGGTATCCTGGCGCTGCGACTTACCAAGTTGTCACTAGGCAGAACAGATAGCCTGTACGCTGATTTAGAGAGCTCATTTTACTTATCCCTAGGGAAGAGCCAGGTCTTTAAGCTTTTTCTGAATGAGAGCAGCGAGTTGGTTTGTCTAATATGCAGGGGGAGATCATTCCAGAGTCGTGAGGCTGCTATACCGAATGCTCTGCCACCCATCCTAGTCTTCTTAAATCTAGTAGTAGTTACCAGACTTGCACTGGAAGAGCGAAGATTTCTCCCAGGGTTGTACCATGTGAGTTTCTCCTGCATGGAAATTGGACCCAAACCATGCACTGCCCTGAACACGATGCAGAGAGATTTAAATTGAATTCTCTCCTTGACGGGTAGCCAATGGAGGTCTTTTAATGCTGCCGTAGTCGAGGACCTGCGCTGCCTGTTTAATGCCAGTTTGGCTGCTATAGACTGGATCCTCTGCAGCTTCAATAGCACTGAGTGCGGTGCTCCCAAATACAGAGAGTTACAGTAATTCAGTCTACTTAAAATTATGCTCCTCACTGCTAAGGGTCTGGTAGCACTAGGCAGTAGTGGGAGAATCTGGCGTAATGCTCTTAACAGTGAGAAGCAAGTACTAGCTGTTTTATTGGCTTGTGAATCCATTTGGAGGTTATCATCCATAAGAACCCCCAGATTGCGTACTGTTCTTACTTGAACCAGTGGTTTATCCGAAGGGGTAAATCTAAACTCAGACGGCAGAGGCCGCATCATTTTGGCAGAGGAACAGTATACAACCTCTGTCTTTCCTTCATTAAATTGTAGGGAGTTTGTCCTGAGCCAGTTGGAGGTTTGACACATGCACTCCTGAAATGTTTCTATAGATACCGCTTGATTTCCCTCCATAGAAAACACCAATTGTGTGTCATCCACGTAGTTGACTAGATCTATTCCAAAAGATTTAATAATGGGGATCAGGGGGCGTAAATAGATGTTGAATAGAATAGGGCTTATTGCCGAGCCCTGTGGCACCCCGTGACGCACAGGTGTTTTCGGGGATGTAAACAGTGGGATGGTCACTACCTGTTGTCTGCCCGTCAAATATGATTGCAGCCATTTCAGTGCCTGTCCTCTCACTCCTATATTCTCTAATCTTTCAAGCAGTATCTTATGGTTCACTGTGTCGAACGCGGCCGACATGTCCAGTAACACTAGTACAGAAGAATTACCATTGTCGGCACGCATTCTCAGGTTGTCCAATACAGTCACTAGGGCTGTTTCAGTTCCGTGCCCTGGTCGAAACCCAAATTGGTCCTTATCTAGCAGATTGTTTTCTTCTAGGTATAAGGACAAGGATTTACTGACTGCCCTCTCCAGGATTTTTACCGGGTATGGTAGGAGAGATATCGGTCTAAAGCTCATTGGGCTTTTAGGATCCAGAGACGGTTTCTTAAGCAGCGGAGTCACCACTGCCTGCTTCCAAACTACAGGGACAATTCCTTTTTCCAGTGACTGACAGCAAATCTGTCGCAGCCAGGGGAATAGCTCCAGCTGAAACTCTTTCCAGATCCCATGTGGAAGAGGGTCTAGAGGGGAACCCGAGGAAACATTTTGGGCAAGGCTATTAAATGTAGCCTCAGTAAGAGTTTGAAAGCACTCTAACGCAGGTGACTGACAGTCATAAGATGCCTCTGCCTGTTGCTCTTCTAATGTCTGAGATGGTTCCTTTTCCTTATCTAAACCACTATGGTTGTTGGTGTTTAAGCCCCCAACAATCTTATTAATCTTCTCATCAAAGTGGGCAGCAATATCGTCGCAGAGCTTCTGCGTCGCGTCCACCTTATTCCCCATACAAGCTGGATTGGATAGGTCCTTTATAATGTTAAAAAGCATTTTTGTACTATTAGGCGCCTGCAAGATGGTTTTAGCATAGTACTCTGCTTTGGACCTAGAGATGACTTCCTTATACGAGGCCTGCAACAGTTTCAGTTCTTTTTTGTCTGACTCCATATACGACCTTCTCCATTTTCTCTCAGCTTGTTTGCATTTTTTCCGCATCAGTTTTAGTTCCTCACTATACCAGGCGGCTGAGGGTTTCTTTCTGTTCTTCAGCCTTTTTACTGGAGCAAACCGATCTAAAGTACAATTTATGTAGTCACAATAGACTTGATAGTTTTTTTCCACAGAATCATTAGAGGTAAAAAAGTTCTGTTCTGGGAATGTCGGGTATTGTCTATTTTTTTACTAGCTTAGCCCATTCTCTACCCTTACGGTAGGTTACTGACTGGTTTATATTATTGACTAAGCTAGGCAGTGTTATCCTAAAATGGATTAAAAAATGGTCAGTCCAACATTGAGGTAATACCTCGATCACCTCTGTCTCACTTTGATCGGCAAACAGAAGGTCCAGGGTGTGCCCTCCCTGATGTGTCGGCTGATGTACCAATTGGTGCAGATTAAGGCTCTCACAGATTTGCCTCAAGTCTCTAAGAGGAGGCCCTAAATTACCATTGTCCCAGAGATTGAAATCTCCCAATATAATCATCCTTGAATGTGTTAGGGTCAAGTTAGTAAGGGTATCAAACAGGACTTGATATTGGGTTTTTGAATTCGGGGGCCTGTAGCATAATATTCCTGTTAGTACCTTTCCTTTTGCCTCTTGCAGTGAGAAGCCTAATAGTTCAATACCCTCGACGTCGTCAACGTGTAGCGGGGTAAAATTCCATTTCTCTTTAAAAATCATCCCAACCCCTCGTCCCCTCCCTAATAGCCTGGGTTTATGAAAATTTTTATAACCTTCTGGACATGCGAAACCTAACTCTACCGTGGAGTCACTATTAGTCCAGGTTTCCGTTAGAAACACAACATCTAGATCAAAGCGCTCTAACATCATTGACACCTCTTGGTGATGTTTCACTAGGGACCTGCTATTGATCAGGCCACATTTTAATCTGCTCGGGGTCTGAGCGTCTACAGTAATGTTTTTGTTAATGACCATAGCTTCTTGTGACCCCCTGACTTCCCACTCACCTATACGGAGAAGTTGTTCCCTGGAATAACATATTCTATTGTATCCTGAAGTAGAATTGGCGGCATGTCCGGCGCTGAGCGCGACCGAAGCGCGGACGGGCGCAGACGGGCTTGCCTCTGGCGCGCCTCTGGCGCGCGCGCCCACTGCGCGCTTGCATCCCCCTTCCTAAATAGGGAGGCGTGTGCTCGTGGACCAATCAACTAGCGCGCTTCATCAGAGAAACACAGAGCTAAAGTCTTTAATCCTTGTGCAATTACAGTTTTAGGACCAAGGTTGCAAGAGGAGTCCAGAGCATGAACAGACAGGAAGCACTGGAGCAAATCACGGAGAGTGATTGGAGGAAAGGTCTACAGTCTTTGAAGACACTGATACTTGGTCCTGCTTACTACTATAGGAGGATTAGTGAGCACTAACCTGATGTTAAGTACTTAGCCTTGTTTTTGCACTTGTCTGAAGTTCAAAGAAGGACTCAAGGCTTTGACTCAATGAGTCGCAGGGGAACTGGGGTAGCTGTGCAGGAGGGAAAGCTGAAGAAGGAAAAGGGAGCTGCAGTCATAAGAACCACTGATTCAACTTGGACATGAAGGAGACTAGAGTGCTTCTCGGTTCCTGCTAGATTCTTCAGGTGAGTGGGAATGGTGAAGCTTGTTCCGCAGGTAGCGAGGACAAGCCACAACTCGGGGTTGGGTGGGGTTTAGCTACCCTCTTGAAGGCTCAACAGATGTACCTAGATCATGTGTGGCACTTGACTTTCTGGAAGGGTCTCAAACCCTTGAACAAAACACGTTAGTACACTTACTTTGACCTAACAGGAAGGGCAGGTGCAACTTTACGATCAGAACCAAATAACAGGAAACAAATGTATAATTTTCGCTCAAACGCGCATATTGGTAAACAACACCAAGACCCCAGCAACAGCGAGTGTAAGGCACTCTATTGGTTCACGGGATTCTGGGGGGAAGTTTGCAGAGACTCAATGGAAAACCACGCCAAGGTCCTAGTAACAACAGGTGCAAGGTAATCTATTGATTAACTGGTTCCTGTTGGGGGATGCTAGCAGGGACTTAAGAGCAATAGAAACAATGGCATTGGGGAAATTAGTCATGGTATCATAACTTGCCATTAAATGCCACAGGGGGTAAAACAACATGAGCCGTGCACACTAAGGGGTCCATTACGATGACTGGCGGATGCACCTCCGCGATGCTGGCGGTGGGAGAAAATGCTTTTTTTCACCCGTGAGCAGCGGTGCACCCGTCCGCCATATTACAATGGCCAAACACAGCCCATTGTCCAACCGCTGCGGTGCAACTCGGACCGCAATCAAAACGCGCCCGCGACCACGACCGCGGCGGAGACAACCAATCCAGAACCACCGCCGTGCGGAATGACGTCCCTCCCGCCGTACAAATTAGGATACGCAAAACAGCCAGGCCCACCGCAGCGGAGAAACCGGCCATTCTGAGCATACGCAAGCACCACAGCGGAGCGCTAAATCGATAACCGGAGCCGACCGCCATGGACCCGGCACTACACGTCTTCCCGGCGCTGTACATGATACACCTACAGCAGGCCATGGTCCGTCCCGGACGCCGATGCAGGTACGCCAGCACACAACTCCGCTAACAAACACAACCCACAACTCCATGTCCGATGTAAGGTGCCTGCCCCCACCTGACACCCTGGTGGGGACAGGAACACAACCACAGGTGTAGCCACACATGTCCCACCTGCCACTAGTCCACCCCTCCACACCCAGGTCACCATGTCCGCGATCCTGAAATAATGCCCAGTTCACGTGACCGCAGCGATGAATCCGCGAGAAAAAATGCACACAATGTAGTAGGCTGGGCCAGCGCAAGGCAGGGGCAGTGCTCAAAGTACACAGGGCAACACCTCCACACTCCACACACTAGGCCCACCCACACCATGAAGGGACATGCCACGTGATCTCCCTGTGCCCCCACATGCCCAAAAAGCAGCCAGGTGAACACACACACTGCACCACACAACAAACAACTAGGGAGACCGCCTCATCAGGTGTGGCTGCAGAGTAACACACAGCGTACAAGCACTGGGCCACGGGAACACACACACCACAACAACATCACACTCATGGCAAGTAAACTGAGTCCAAGCACAAATTAAACACACACAGACAATGAACAAACACTCCAATGGACACACAGCCTGCCACGTCACACAGACATACCCCACACTGACACACAGCAACAAACACAGACAACATGCCAACAGCAATGTAGGACAACAAATAGGAAACCCAAAGTGAGGTGCACACAAATGGAATGGCAAGGAGCTGAACACCAAAAATGTGTACATCACATGCAAGGGAAGGAACACATTACATCCACCCCAGCCCAAAAATCCACACATGGCAGTCACAGTCAGTGAAGTCAAAGCACAGTCACCTCACTGCAACAACTCAGGGAGACAGCAAGGCAACCCATGAATAGGCACAGGGATGAAAGGAAGGGTATGAAGTCCAACCCTGATCAGCCACACATCTGAATCCAAATACATCACAGGAGTATGTCAGCAGCACAACACACAGGGCCCATTGCAACACTCCATGACAGTCAAACACAAGTATGAACCTTCACACAACCCCCACACCCATCACACCTGCAGCACACAACACCAGTGACAAACACACAGAAGCTTGCCAATCATATCCAGTCAAGACACTGACAATCAAACACACCCCCTGAGTGGTATCCACAAACATCACACACACACACAGGTATGGCAGTACCACTGTATGCACAAAAACAACAGTCAAACACAGAACACAATCAAAACACACACACAGAACTACTACAACAACAGACAAGACCTGTGCAGCTAAACAGTGCAAATTCAATGGGAGCACGGACACAACAGGAGTACACAACCACATCAGTCATGAAAAACACACAGACAACATACCACAACACATAGAAGAAGTGCATCCACTAAAAACAATAATGGAGAACAAAAGGCAGAAATGGGCCCACAATGACACATAGACAGACATACCACAACACCCATCCACTCAAAATGGTGTCATAGTGTACCACATGTCTGCACATGCACAACCATGACCATAGACACATCAAATGTGAGAGGAGAAAACACCAAGGATGCACATAAAACAAGCACAGCAACCACAATAGACCTCAGTCCATGTGACAGACACACAAGTAAGGCACACCACAATGGCAACACACCTGAATCAAACACAACAACAACACACACACACTGACAGGAAAATAGAACACCACACACAGAGCAACTGTCAACTGCATGACACAACACAACACAAACACTGCACACAGCCACATCAGTCACAACACATGCACAGGCAAAGATATCAACATGTTACAACAGCCAAACATCAGGGGGTGCACAACAGGCAAGGACAAGGCAACATCAACTCACAGCACTGCTTGCACACCAAGCAGTGTGTGCACAACACACATACCAGTTACAAATAGAGATGAGTGACACACCATGAACACACACAACAACAATCTAAACATCACACACACAACAACACACCCAGGAAGTCAATCAGTCCACAGCAAACACACATACTACCAAGCCAACACACACAGATGCAGAAGTCTGGGACACAAAAGTTGAAACAACATGATCAGAGGAAACAAGTCATTGGCAATGTTGAAGTGGAAAATAGAGCATGTGTCACAGTAAACAATACCCACACAGTAACCCTTTATTTAGCAAGGACATTGACAAGGCAGACAACAGGAGTAAATTTCTTCTTTTTATTTACATTTCACACAGTCATGCAGCAAAAGTCAGACAAGAGCAAGGCCAGTGGCCAGTCCAAAGTGCAGGTGAGGTACATGAGATCCTGCACAGGCAAAGGGCAAACAGCAGTGAACAGCAAGGCCAGTGGCCAGGACACAGTGCAGGTGAGGTACATGAGATCATGCACAGGCAAAGGGCAAACAGCAGTGAACAGCAAGGCCAGTGGCCAGGACACAGTGCAGGTGAGGTACATGAGAAGCTGCACAGGCAAGGGGCAAACAGCAGTGAACAGCAAGGCCAGTGGCCAGTCCAAAGTGCAGGTGAGGTACATGAGAAGCTGCACAGGCAAGGGGCAAACAGCAGTGAACAGCAAGGCCAGTGGCCAGTCCAAAGTGCAGGTGAGGTACATGAGATCCTGCACAGGCAAGGGGCAAACAGCAGTGAACAGCAAGGCCAGTGGCCAGTCCAAAGTGCAGGTGAGGTACATGAGAAGCTGCACAGGCAAGGGGCAAACAGCAGTGAACAGCAAGGCCAGTGGCCAAGTGCAGGTGAGGTACATGAGATCCTGCACAGGCAAAGGGCAAACAGCAGTGAACAGCAAGGCCAGTGGCCAGGACACAGTGCAGGTGAGGTACATGAGATCATGCACAGGCAAAGGGCAAACAGCAGTGAACAGCAAGGCCAGTGGCCAGGACACAGTGCAGGTGAGGTACATGAGAAGCTGCACAGGCAAGGGGCAAACAGCAGTGAACAGCAAGGCCAGTGGCCAGTCCAAAGTGCAGGTGAGGTACATGAGAAGCTGCACAGGTAAAGGGCAAACAGCAGTGAACAGCAAGGCCAGTGGCCAGGACACAGTGCAGGTGAGGTACATGAGAAGCTGCACAGGCAAGGGGCAAACAGTAGTGAACAGCAAGGCCAGTGGCCAGTCCAAAGTGCAGGTGAGGTACATGAGATCCTGCACAGGAAAGGGGCAAACAGCAGTGAACAACAAGGCCAGTGGCCAGGACACAGTGCAGGTGAGGTACATGAGAAGCTGCACAGGCAAGGGGCAAACAGCAGTGAACAGCAAGGCCAGTGGCCAGTCCAAAGTGCAGGTGAGGTACATGAGATCTTGCACAGGCAAGGGGCAAACAGCAGTGAACAACAAGGCCAGTGGCCAGTCCAAAGTGCAGGTGAGGTACATGAGATCCTGCACAGGCAAGGGGCAAACAGCAGTGAACAACAAGGCCAGTGGCCAGGACACAGTGCAGGTGAGGTACATGAGAAGCTGCACAGGCAAGGGGCAAACCGCAGTGAACAGCAAGGCCAGTGGCCAGGACACAGTGCAGGTGAGGTACATGAGAAGCTGCACAGGACAGGGGCAAACAGCAGTGAACAGCAAGGCCAGTGGCCAGTCCAAAGTGCAGATGAGGTACATGAGATCCTGCATAGGCAAGGGGCAAACAGCAGTGAACAAAAAGGCCAGTGGCCAGGACACAGTGCAGGTGAGGTACATGAGAAGCTGCACAGGCAAGGGGCAAACAGCAGTGAACAGCAAGGCCAGTGGCCAGTCCAAAGTGCAGGTGAGGTACATGAGATCCTGCACAGGCAAGGGGCAAACAGCAGTGAACAACAAGGCCAGTGGCCAGGACACAGTGCAGGTGAGGTACATGAGAATCTGCACAGGCAAGGGGCAAACGGCAGTGAACAGCAAGGCCGGTGGCCAGTCCAAAGTGCAGGTGAGGTACATGAGAAGCTGCACAGGCAAGGGGCAAACAGCAGTGAACAGCAAGGCCAGTGGCCAGTCCAAAGTGCAGGTGAGGTACATGAGAAGCTGCACTGTAAATGTGTGGTACAGTACTCTGCCATGGTCAGCAACACACTCAGGGTGTCAAAAATGGCCATGCCATGGCACCATTGTGAGACAGACATGTGTGTGTGAGGGGGACTAACACTCAGACTTGGCTGGCAGTATGACTGGGAGGCGGCTGTCTGTCAGGGACAGTTGGGGTACTGGCTCGGGGAGAGAAAGGCCCAGCGGGGGTAGAGCCATCAGTGTTCTGGGAAGCCTGAGGGCTGCCAGGTCCAGGTGTGGTAGAGCCAGCAGTGGTTTGGGAAGCCTCAGGGCTGCTAGGTCCAGGTGAGGTGGTGGCACGTGGAGGTGGACTCATGCCTGCACAAGACCCAGTGTGTGTGGGTGAAGTTTGAGGGGTGCCCTTCAGCTTCTTGGGGATTTGATATGGCTTCCCTGTCCTGGGATTAAGGCCAAGTGGGGTGTATACAACAGGCACACTGATCACAAAAGCTGGATCAGCTGCAGATGCTGGTCCCCCCCTCTGGGGACGTGCTGGATCCTTTGGGACGCTTGGCCCCGGATTGCTTCTGCCCCTGCATCACCTGTTTACCAGGTGTCCCCCCTACAGTGGCCTCCTTACCCTGCTTCACAGGGCTCTGGATGGGAGTAGATGTTGTGGATGAACTAGCCTTGGAGCCCTTCTTACGTGTACCCTTAGCAGGCACCTGTTTGTCACTGGGCACGGAAACTGTGTGCCTGTCTCTGCAAGACACTTTTGGGACAGGTGAGTCTTTGGCTGGGGATGCCTCTGAGGCATGTGAGCCAGAGGCCTGCTTTTTGCCATCCTTGCCCTGGGTGTGGCCTGAAGGGCTTTTGCCCCTGCGCTCTGGTGTGGGTTTACCTTTATGTGGAGATGGTGTCTGCTGCCTGGACTGCTTGGGCTGCTGCTGCTGTGTGCTGCGCGTGACGTATCTGTCCCTTGACGTCTGGGGTGTGTGCTCACCATCATCAGATGTGTCCACTGTCAGGGTGGTGGGCCTAGGGACTGGAGCTGGACCATGGGATTGGGCAAGTTGAATGGCTGCTGTCACTGCAGAGGCCAGAGACTGTACAGTCCGGTGTAGCCCACCCACGTCGGAATGCACGCCCTCCATGAAAGCCACCACCTGTGCCAATTTTTTGTCATGGTCCAGGAAGGCATTGAGGAGAGCTGTCTGACCCACACACAGTTGGCGCAAAAGGTCCACAGACTCCGCACTGATGGCAGCAGGGGGGACAGGGGCAGGGGCAGGGGCAGCGGTGCCTGGGATGAAGGACACTCTTCCCTTCCTCGTGGTGCGAACACGGGCAGCAAAAGTGGGAGTAGCAGGGAGGGTGGGCACTGAACGCTGTGTGGTGGACGAGGAGGCAGAGTCCCCGTTTCCTTCGGACAAAAACATAGATGCATCACCATCGTCGTTAGATGACGTAGAGGTCTGCGTTTCTGGCAGGGACTCCTCTAGATGACTACGGTCCCCCTCTGATGCGCTGGTGACATCCGTGTCACTATGCAGGTGAGCATCACCTGTGCCTGATGCCTCACCACTGGTGTCCGTCCCGTGTCCTTCCGTGCCCATGTGAGATGCTGCATGAGAGAGAGAGAGGATAAGTACATCTGCATCAAGTCAACAAATATCTGCAAGTGAAGCATCACTAATGATGGACAATGATCCATGTTGGACAACACCATGGGCAGTAACATTGTGCACCCTCAATACAAACATCTAAATTACCGTGGCATGATGCAAAATTGTACATAATTCACCCATGTGATGGACACACAGCCATTTAGCCTGTTGGTGGCTACGTCTAACAACACACACATATCCCTCTGTGCACACCTAGGGCCCTGAAGGGTTAAAAGATCCTACTCACAACATGTTGCCAATGTCACAACATGATCCAGCAGAAGTTACCAACACAGACACAGACCCCAACATAACCACACACAATGTCCATGGGCACATGCCATCCACCATGTCGTATCTTGGGGCACAACTACAGTTGCACATTGGTGTCAGATGTGTAGCCAGCACTAATCTGACGTCAAGCAATGCACACATTGATGATGGCACACTCAGATCATGCACTCTGCTGGACCCTGACATGGGATGTCCGTGACAACACCAATGAAGATGATACCAGAAGGCCACAACTACAAATGTGAAGTCAAGGCCCATTACACCAATGACATGGGAAGGTACATGTAGGGGGAATGCATGACAACTGCACCCCACACTGTGGCCACTTACACACCATTGCATCACACTAGCAACATCACAGCCCTGCACTGGCCCAGGCCTGGAGCACATGCTGGCAAACAACAACCAGAGTCACACTCACAGAATACTCACCACCAGCTTGCTGCTGATGCACCTTCAGACGTGCATCCAGGTCAGGCTGCGTCACTGCTAAAATGCGTGCCATTAGTGGTGTCATGCTGCGCCGCGCCAACCTGCCGGATCGAGGGATCAGCCCCAGTGTCATCTCGGCCACGTTCCTGCTTAGCCGTGCGATGTCATCCCAACTCTTGTGACAGTGGGAGCGCCGTCTGTTTGAGCCACCCAGTGCACGCACCTTTGATGCAATGGCCCTCCACACGGCCTTGTGCTGGTTGACTTTTAGCTGAAGACATGGGAGACAAGAGGGGGCAACATTCAGTGTAACCAACCACCATTCCCCAGTGCAGGACCATGACACTGACTCATCCCAAATTCAGCCATTACGTCAGCGGAGACAATACATCTGCTAATTGCAAACATCATCATGTGTGAAACACACATTAATGCATGCAGGTGTGAGGGTGGACACAGTACATGCCCATCTCCTGGCCATGCAGGACGCCAGCAGAGAGCTAAATGTGTATGCTGACCATCTCATGCAATATTCTGGGAATAACAAGACATGCATGACATCACTACATATGTGACTGGGAATACTCACTGTGCCCAACACTGCGCAGACCACAAAGCACTTGCCCTTCAACTGCCACACTGTGTCATGGATGTCACATTGAGGGGCATGACCTCACAAACGCAGACCCTCATCACAAGGCCTGTTGTGTGCAATCTACATCTCTGTAATGGCTCATTGATGGAGACTCAAGAGGAAAAGCACATATGTGACACTCTGTACATTCAGTGTTGTGTCACTGTCAGATTGGGCAGTGAATGTGCAGGCCATTTGGGGTCACACAGAGGTCCAACGTGGGGCAGCTCATCTCTTACATGGAGTGACGATTTGGAAACACAAACAGTGCCAACACATGCGAGTATGTGCACATGCTGGTGGGGACGGAAGAGTCCGGGCACAATAATGTTTGAATGTACCGTGTCATAGGTGAATGACCAACAAGAGTGTCACCCTGGGGGATTCAGGTCATGAGTATGGCGCAGAACTAGAGATGAGGCACATATAGAGGTCTAAACAATGGCCTCACTACCCTCTGGACAGCAACACTAGCTAAGGCCACAGATGGGCCTGTGAAGGACATCAGGGACACATACAGACATGCAGACTGGCAATCACTGTCCTGACTCGTGAAATGAAAAGGTGCAGCCTCACTGTATGTCTGACAAGACATCATACTTCCCTCACATCTGGATGTGCAGGCAGGGAAACTTGTTGAATAGGCCAAACACACCTTCCCCTGGAAACAGCATGCTAGGCAGTGCATGACCCACCCTCACACTCCCACGCACATACTGCAGCAGATCAACTTCATGTGTCCCCCACCCTGCACTCTCACTCACACTCTGAGTTACTCACCACGACATTAGGCGCACCAAAGAGCCTTGGATACTGGTTGAGCACCTCGTCCACCAGGAGCTCCAGTTCCTCGGTGGTGAAGGGAGTGGCACGGATCTTCTCAGTCCTCGCCATCACTGTGGGCAGGAGACAGCAGCAGCGGCTGTTGGTGGTGAGGGGTCTCAGGCAGCAGTCCCTGGAGGCAGCAGCAGGTGAGGGGTCTCAGTCAGCAGTCCCTGGAGGCAGCAGAAGGTGAGGGGTCTCAGGCAGCAGTCCCTGGAGGCAGCAGCAGGTGAGGGGTCTCAGACAGCAGTCCCTGGAGGCAGCAGCAGGTGAGGGGTCTCAGGCAGCAGTCCCTGGAGACAGCAGCAGGTGAGGGGTCTCAGGCAGCAGGCTCAGTGAGCTGTGGCAATGTGTGGCTCTCTCACACACATATATAGTCCCCAGGGCTCGTTTATGTTGTTCTGAGCTGCTGCAATTGGTGTTCCAGGTCTGCCTCATTCAAAACATCCAATGACCGGCCCGCGGTGGCGGAGCACGCCTACCGCGATTTTCAAAGTTGCATCAGGCAACCGCGATTGCGCTTCCCATTGGCTGGATGGGCATGCTCCATGGCGGTGACACACCGCAGGGGACAGGCGTGCGGTACCGCGGTGGTGCATCTTACAAGTGCATCCAATGACCGGCCCCGCGGTGGCGGAACACGCCTACCGCGATTTTCAAAGTTGCATCAGGCAACCGCAATTGCGCTTCCCATTGGCTGGATGGGCATGCTCCATGGCGGTGACACACCGCAGGGGACAGGCGTGCGGTACCACGGTGGTGCATCTTACAAGTGCATCCAATGACCGGCCCCGCGGTGGCGGAGCACGCCTACCGCGATTTTCAAAGTTGCATCAGGCAACCGTGATTGCGCTTCCCATTGGCTGGATGGGCATGCTCCATGGCGGTGACACACCGCTGGTGCCAGGCGGTAGTTCCCGCTATTCCTGAGCCATGCATTGCCATGAGTGACCGGGATCTGGGTGGCGGAGCATGCCATCCGCCATTAGCCATGTGTATATGCCTAGCAATCCTGCCATGGTATCTCGGACCATGGCGGTGACACACCGCTGGTGCCAGGCGGTAGCTACGGCGAGGGTGCAGCATGACATTGTTGACTATGGGCATGATGGTGTTCTTAGAGCACGTTTAATGCAGCAATGGACACATCGTGTAGTGTCAATGTCATGGGTCATATCTGTACTTCGAACAGTGGTCACTTTCAATTAAACATGGAACTTGATGTAATTAAAATGAGCTGTAGTTCGTAATGAGAGCCTAAACTTCATATCTAACACCAAATGCAACACTGAAAGGACTAATGGGGCACATTACTCCTACACAACTTCATAACTGACCCAAACATTTTGCCCAAAGTTCATGTCTCTCACCCCATTTCCACCCAAATTTCGTATCTGAGCCAAATTTTTACACACATATTCATATCTCACACAATATGTCGTTACACAGTACATGATTGTACAAAGATTTCAGCATTGTCTCCATTACTCACCACATATGTCACAGTGTTGTCTGTTTGGTTTCACCTATTACAGCATTCATGTAAGGTTATTGTTCGCTGTAGCAAAACCAAGAGTATATTCCACATGGACATGTGTGTGCTATACACACTGAAGGTTGTAACATACATCACCGGCACACTTTGAAATATGTTCCTCCTTAATCATTTGACCTGTCTGTATGCATTTGGGTATGTTTTGTCCCCATATATGCAAAATGTCATCAGCATTACTTGTGTCATTGTGTAGGATATGTGCTCATGTTGTTCGGCCGGTCATATGTGAATTTGTCACATGTATTTTCCACAGCTGTGAGTATGTTGATAGTGGATTTGATGTGTGTGGTGTGTTATGTTGGTACTCAGCAAGGACAGGAGCATTGACCTTGTCCACATGAAGATTGTTGGCTTGGTGAGGGACTGTAGCCAAATGTGGTGCTGGTGCTCACTGACTGGTAAGTTTGACATGGCATCTGTGACCAGTAGAAGGTGACCCACAATTGGCCTGGACAGTTCAGTATTGCGTGTGCTTTCATGTGCAGTAAGTGTGTGCAGTTTTGGCAGGGTGCACAATTAGGACACGTGTGCAGTGATATTAAACTAACACGTGTGGATAAGCCTGCTATGGTGTGGTAGCCTTTCGGGGGCACAAGCTGGTCCTGCGCTGTGTGGGTGAACTGATGGTGCTGAAGACTCAAGCTAATGATGGCATCCAAGACAGGTGAGATATACCTTGATAGGGCTGGCTGTGGCACCCATCTAACTCAGACTTTTGTTGTTCTAATGGTACCAGAGGCCAACAAGTGATGCACAGCCAGCATCTTTGTCTGCAGAGGAATGTTGAGAGTCCGCTTTGTTGTTCCTGACAGGCTGTGTGGTATGTGGCTCAGGATGCTTTTGATAGTAGTCCCTTGGTACCTGTGTCGTGCGATGACGTCCCCTGTTGTTATGTGCATGAGGCTGTTGTGTCTTCGGTATTTACTCAGTATGTTCATGCGCTGACTTTTAGGTGTAGTGGTGTGGCTTTGTCCGGGTGGTGGTGTAGGTTGTTTCTGTGTCACTGTTGTGTGTCCAAGCAGCTGGAGTATTAGCTCCATGGCAACTGTTGTACTTTAGTTGTGTGTCTGGGCAGTGCTACCTTCATACTGCATGTCATAGTGCAACTTTAGTGCAGATTGATGTTTGTCTACAGTCCTTTTGGATCACGTACCTTATCCACTTTTTGTGTGCCACATTGCCAAACTGTGTGCTTGCTGATGATATTGTGCAGTTGTGTTGTTGTGTCTTGATTCACGTCAAGACTGCATATGCATATGCATATGCTGTTCATTATTAGTCATTGACTGACTTTGAATTGTGTGTAACAGCATGTATGGCATGTCTACTGATGACAGTGGATATTGGCACAGGCTTGTGAATATGTCTGTGAGAGTCTCTAGACTTGTGTGGATTAGCATTGGCTCACATACCATGCTGAGTCCTTCAGAACTGGACAAATTGTGTAGTTCATGTGTCCCCTGTCATGATTGCACAAGAATGTGTGGCACGTACAGCAGACATTTGGAAGCCAGCAGTGTTTCAGTTTCACACATGTCCTGTATCATTTACTGTCCGGGCTGTTTGCACCAGATTCTGAAATGTGACTATTACCATTCACAGACACAGTTTCCATGTTTGTTGTTCTCACAGTGGTAATACTGAAGAAGTGTAGTACAATGTATTCTCTATGTGTCACGACTATTGACTTGCACTGTATGGTGCATTGTGATGCCAGTCAATGTTTGCGCTGTGTGAATCAGAAGCTACAGAGTTGTGCACATCTCATGGTCTGTTGCAATGACGTGTCCCCTTTCATCTCACCTAGGAGGCGACCTAATGTGTATCGTCCTGTCACCCTGCTGGCTAACATTGAGGATGATGACGTGATACGCAGATTCCGTCTGGATCGCACGAACATCCAAGACCTGTGTGCCATGTTGGATCCTCACCTGCGGGTTGACAGGACATACCCAACAGCATTGACAACCGAAACAAAGGTGATGGCGGCACTGCATTTCCTGGCTAGTGGGTCATTCCAGGAGACAGTGGGCATTGCAAGGGGGATGTCTCAGCCCACCTTCAGCATGGTGCTAAGGGATTTCCTGTTGGCCATGATGCGATACAAGGACCAATACATCAGTTTTCCAAGGAGGGCGGCTTTGGCAGATGTAAAGGTGGATTTTTATGCCCTTGGCCACATCCCAAATGTTGTAGGTGCTATTGACTGCACACATGTTGGCCTGGTTCCACCACAGGCACGGGAACACATCTATCGGAATCGTAAACATTCCCATTCCATCAATGTGCAGGTGGTGTGCCAGGCCGATATGATCATATCGCATGTATGTGCCAAGTTTCCGGGCTCTGCACATGATTCATACATCCTGCACAATAGCATTGTGCCCCAGCTGATGGCCAATCTACTTCCGGAGCGAGCATGGATTGTGGGTGAGTAGGCAGAGTCAAGTTGTGTGCTGTGTGTGCCATGCTGTCCTCTGCCACAGTTGTATTACTGAATCGTTATGTTTATTTCACACCTAGGTGACTCTGCATATCCCAACAGACCGTGGTTGCTGAGCCCACTACGCAATCCTAGGACACCGTCTGACGTCCGCTACAACAATGCCCATGGTAGAACACGTCGGGTGGTGGAGCGAACCTTTGGTCTCCTAAAATCGAGATTTCGCTGCCTGGACCGGACCGGAGGGGCACTCATGTACTCACCCAAAAAGGTGTGTCAGATAGTGGTAGCATGCTGCATGCTGAACAACTTGGCCTTACGGAAGGGAATACCCATGATCCTGGACGATGATGACCAGCCAGGGCCCCCCCCTGTGATCCCACAAATGTCCAGTGACGAGGATAGTGGTGAGGAGGAAGGTGTTGACAAGTGTCAGCAGCTCATCAACCGCTACTTCACTTGAAGGTGTGTGACGATGTACAACTGGTCCATTCTCGGTTGATGTAGTTGTTTGGGTGGAGGTCTATGTGATCTTTGTGAGTGCATCCTGTTGTTGACTCAGTGCTGGCTGCCTATGTGTTGGATACAGGGTATGTAGGAACTGCTACAGGATGTCTCTGTTGGTACTGTTGCACATTGTTATGTGTGCATATTGTTGAACAGTGAGGACATGTGTTGTGTGATGGCTGTGATGCCACCACCTGACTAGTGACTTTTGTTCTGTTGTCTTTTGCTAGGTCCCTTCTGCCTCCCCTTGCACATACTGTGATAAACATGGAGCAGACTCAACCACCTTTTTGCGTTTTTGTAGTTTATTTGCAATGGGTATCTGTGAGAGTGAAGTGGATATTTACATAAGTGTGAATGGTGAATCAATGAGTTGGCAGTCATGGTAGATGAGACAATCGGGTAGGCACCACATTGCTGTGGTGACACAGTCCAATAGACGGATGCCATTACCATGGCAGTGTGGGTGAGGACAGTGTACAGAGTCAATGGTTGGGTGAAGAGTGTTGACATCATGGCTGGCTCTTTGACTGGCGTTTGGCCGGTGCTTTGCCACGGATGAGTCCCAAGTTCTTCTTTGGACGGCCCCTTCTTCTTTTGGCAGGGGGGGCATCGTCTACTGGGCCAGTGGGGTCTGAGGAGTCAGCCCTCTCCGTGCCCGCAGGGGTGGATGATGAACTGTCATTCTGCGTGGCAACGGGGGGGAGGTGGAGGTGTGGTCTGTGGCACTGGCCTGTCCCTCAGTCCCGCCACTAACTGGCCCATGAGGTCCACGATTTGTCCCATACGGTTGTCCATGGACCTCAGCAGACGTTGGAGCTCCAGGGCATCTTCGTGGGCCTGGCCCATTTGTGCCTGTGTGCGTTCATAGGCACCCACAACTCTGGTGATGTTAGCCAGGGCTTCGGTCACAGTGTTCGGTGTTGTTGGAGTCCCACTTGTCCTCCCACCTGCCCTGCTATCACTGACCTGTTGCCTCACCACTCTAGCCACACGCCTGCACTCCACAGTTGTTGATGTGGGCTGGGCATCCTCTGTGGCTGGGTGAATGTTGCAGGCAAAGGTGGTAGTGGTGGTGGTGGTGGCGGCACAGGTCATTCCAGCAGGGGTCAGCGTTGTTGTTGTTGCTGATGGTGGGGGGGCAGTGGGGTCATGTGACCGGTTGCGCCCTGGCACACCAGATGGTCCGGCTTGGAGCTCCTCATCCAAAGAATCCAGGGACTCCGCATCCGAGTGTCCATGTTCCGGGGGAGGAGACTGGCTCTGCAAGTTGAGGTTGTTGTCCTCTGCAGTCAGTTGTTGGTCACCTGTGGAACAGAGGGTACATGATCATTGACTTACAGCCATATGGCTTGCTGTGTTTGATGTCTCTTATTTACATGTTATGCAACACACAGTTACGTATTTCATGAGTTGAATGTCTGCACAGTGTTGTTCGTCATGACATGATGTGGAGGTACATACATCTTGTTCCATGGTGTGACAAGTCATTGGATGCCATGCCCAACTTGACACTCTTTGTATGGAACTGATGAGTTGTCATCTGACAACTGGCTGCCATGCAACTTGATGTGATGCATCGAGGATGATTACTCTTCCCGACAGATGTTACATATGCACATGTACTAGACATTGTCACATTGTTATCTCATGCATACCTTTGTAATGTTCTGTGCTTGTATTTATTTGCTCGACAGGCCATGCCTTTTCATTGTTACTATGGTCCTTCATGCTCAGCACCCATGGAATTTGCACATAGCATTCTGTGCAGTGCATATTTGGTCCCTGATTTGCTTACACATGGGTTTAGTTGAGTCACAGTTCTGTTTCTGTCACAGTTACATACGCATCGCTGTCTGCATTCTATCAAATGGTATGTAATTGGGATGTAATTTGTTGTGATGTGTGGCATTGTGTTGGCATTAGCTCAATACTTTCATTGAGGAATGGTGGTGTGCATGCACTGGCTGCTTACCTGTACAGTTGGCATCTTTTGGGTAGACTTTCTACCACATGCTTCTGGGTGGGAGGGAGTGCTCCTTCCTGCTGAGGGATGGGGCAGGGTGTGCCTGGTGGGAGTTGTGGTGCAGGCCTCCCTATTCCAAAGACACCTCCCTGGAACGATGGCTACCTACCTGTTAGGTGAGGGTGTAGCACACAATGACTGCCACATGGTTGTGGGTGGGGGGAGTCGTCCATCCTGGCCAGCTGTGGGACAAGGGGGCCTGGTGGGAGTTGGAGTACAGGCCTCCCTATTTCAAACACTCCTCCCTGGAAAGATGGCTACCTACCTGTTAGGTGAGGGTGTAGCACACAATGACTGCCACATGGTTGTGGGTGGGGGGAGTAGTCCATCCTGCTCAGCTGTGGGACAAGGGGGCCTGGTGGGAGTTGTAGTGCAGGCCTCCCTATTCCAAACACTCCTCCCTGGAAAGATGGCTACCTACCTGTTAGGTGAGGGTGTAGCACACAATGACTGCCACATGGTTGTGGGTGGAGGGAGTAGTCCATCCTGCTCAGCTGTGGGACAAGGGGGCCTGGTGGGAGTTGTAGTGAAGGCCTCCCTATTCCAAACACTCCTCCATGGAAAGATGGCTACCTACCTGTTAGGTGAGGGTGAAGAACACAATAGCTGAGACATGCTTCTAGGTGGGAGGGAGTGCTCCATCCTGCTGAGGGATGGGGCAGGGTGTGCCTGGTGGGAGTTGTAGTGCTGTTTGCCTGGACACATACAACACAGTAGATGTTGGCTACCTTTGTGATGTTTGAGGTGGGGTGGATGTAAAATCAGTGTGACCTGTGTGTGTTTTTGGGGTGCAGATGTGTGTACTTCTGCCTCAGGGATGTATCTTTGTAGTTGTGCAAGACAGTACATGGCAGTTTCATGGTATACATTAGTTGGAACTTACCAGCCTCCACTCCCCGGGTATTCCTTCAAGAGTCTCTGGATGCAGTATGGCAAGCACCTTCTCCTCCCACGCAGTGAACGGTTTTGGTGGGATGGGAGGGCCTCCACCAGTCGCCTCAGCCAGCTCACGGTTCTTGGCCCTCCTCTTCTTGACAACACTCTTCAGGTCATGCCACCGCCTCATGATTTCATTCTTATTGCGGGGCACATTCCCTACTGCATTGACCCTGCCCACTATCCTTGCCCACATGTTTGTTCTTGTGGCTAATGGTGTCTGTTGGACCATGCTGCCAAAGAGTTGGGGTTCTACTCTGATTATCTCATCTACCATTACTGTCAACTCAGTGTCAGTGAATTTTGGCATTTTCTGTGGTGCCATGGTGTGTGCTGTGCTGATGTTTTGGGGTGCAGTTGTGAGGGTGGTGTAGGTGGTGTGTGTGTGTGTTGTTGTGCTGGTGAGATGTGTGGTGTTTTGCCTATCCAATGTGCTGCAGGGTTTGGTTCCTTCAGGGCTGGAGTAGTGCAAAGGATTGTGGTCAGGGAAGGGGCTAGTTTTATGCTCAGCTATGTAGGTGTGTCAAGATGGTGTAATGCAGTCAGGTGTGCTGTGTGGGTTGTCCTGTGATTTGTATATTTGATTTTGCCATGGGGGTGTGTCATTGGGATGTTTCAGGTTATTTTGGGGGCAGGGCTAGTTGCCTGTGTGCATTTGGTGGCCTTATTGTGTATTTTTTTTACTTGGCCGCCATTCTTTTTGCGGAGCATCCGCAGCGATGGCTGTGCTGCAGGCCTTCCGCCGTATCTCACATTCATTACTGTTAGCGACCGCGGCGGACGGAAACAGCGGAACGTACCGCTGTGACGTCGGGGATATCATAATATCATTGGCGGTCACTCCGCGTGTCTGGCGGTGGGTTGATGTGTTACCGCTATGTTACCGACCTTCGCGGTTGAATTTTCACTTTCTCTGGACTCTATGGGCGTTTTTTCGATGCCTCCTACCGCCGCAGTCGGAATATTTTGGCGGTTGATCCTAATATGGTCGGCGGTGTTTCCGCGGTACCTGCGGACGGTGATTTTCTGCTACCATGGCGGTCGGATTTTTTTCCGTCCGCCATCGTAATGACCCTCAAAGTCCACTACACAGAAGGTGCATGAGAGGGTCGTGACACTATGCTCCCTCACTTTTTCCTCCTCTCATCATGAATAGTTACACATTCATAGCAGCCGTTAAACTACAACCACAACACACAACTTCCCATATATACACACAATAGTAAACATCCTACTGTGTGATGAGTTCCACTGATCAGACAGTTAGACTTATTACAACTAATGATGAAACCAGTAACATTATAAAAGCACTGCTGATTGCTCTTAATAGCAGGCAAAGCCTCAAACAGATCTTGCATAAAGCAAACCATAGTGTCAATATAGAGAGATTCTTTGGGGCCTACTCACAAACTGCATTACGTTTTGTAGTACTACAAAGGTACTACAAACACACTATAAAATTATATTCACCAATCTATGGGGGTCATTAGGATAGCGGGCGGATCGCCACAGCCCGTATGGCGGTGGCGATCCACCCGCTATTTCCCACTGCCCGCACTCCGTTTCCCCCCGCCATATTACGATGGCGGGGGGGACCCCGGCGGACGGAAAGACCGTCCGCCGGTTTACCGCCGGTCGACCAGTCGAGCGGGCAGAAAAGGGGCAGCGGTGCAGGGCTTTCCATGGCGGAGACCCCGCCATGGAAAACCATGCAGAGTTTGCCTTTGGGGGCCCGTTGCGGGCCCCCAGGGTATTGGGGGTTGGGGGGTGCACATGGGGGGTACATTGTCATGGACATGGTGGCAGGCACCTCGCGGTGCCTGTCACCTTGTGCATGACGATGCACACAGTGCATTCCCAGCATTGTGGCGGGCGGTGCTGTGAGCACCGCCCGCCACAATGTTGGGAATGGAGGATGCCACCGCCGCGGTGGCATCATAATACGTACAGCGGGACCACCGCACCTCTTGCGGGCGGTACCTTTCTCCGTTGCGATGGCGGGCGGACTTTGTCCACCCGCCATCGTAATGACCCCCTATGTGTGGAGTTTACGCCTCCGACTCTTCTCTCTTTATCTGTTTTGGAGATTTCCGCTGCATCTGTGGAATCTCCTCACATGTAAGTGTACATTTTAGTAGTAAATGTGGGAGGAACAGGGGTGGCTGGAAAATGGTAATACTTACTACTAAAGAGGAGAGATTTAGGGAAGAGTAATGTAGGAGTAAAGTGGGGTTAAGGGAGTGTTAGAAATGGGGTCTCTAGTTGGCAATGGTTTGCACCTTTGTTCAAGTAGGGACCCTTGCTTCTAGTCAGGGTAAGGGAGTTATGCCCTTAGACAACCCCTGCTCACCCCCTTGGTAACTTGGCTCAAGCAGGCAGGCTTATCTCCGAGGCAATGTGTAAAGCATTTTGGCACACATACAGTAACACAGTGAAAACACCACAAATGGACACCAAACCAGTTTAGAAAAATAGGTAATCTTTATCTACACCAAACAAGACCAAAATGACAAAAATCCAACATGCAATAATCAAAATATGCACTTTGCCAGAATAACCTTAAGACTGCAGGTCCATGAAGTCGGTAGCTCCGTCCGGGGCTACCGTCGGTGCGGACTGGCTTTGGTGTCAAAAGACATGTAAACAGTACCTTAGGTTCGGGCCGACGGCGTCGGTGCGGGCTGGTTGTGGCAACTGTCGCTGTTGCGGTGTGAAGTGGAGCACTGCGGTGTGCGGTGTCCTTAGGTCACGGTGCTGACAACGGCTCGGTGACGGTCGTCCAGCGGCATCGGTGAGCCTGGGGTTGCGGTGCAAAGTGGGGGGGTGCTCGTTGCAGTGCTGACAGGTCGCGGTGCAGGCGGCAGTGCCAGTCGATGGGAGCTGGCAGTGGTGTGCCTAAACTGCGGTGTGGGACGGGGCGGTGCGTCATATAACTTACAAGTTGTGCCCCCAAATCACGGTGCAGGCAATGGTGGCAATGTCAGCTTGCAGCAGCGCCGTCGGTGAGACCAGAGCGGCAGAGTGAACCGAGGCGGTGCGTAGTGTGGTGCCCACAGGTTGCGGTGCAACCAGCGGCTCGGTGGCGACAGTCGTTGTCATCGGTGAGACCAGGGTTGCGGTGCGAAGTGTGGTGTGCCCTCTGTGGTGTCTTCAGATCATGGCGCCGGCAGCGGTGTCAGTGTCGGGTGGCAGTTTCCATCTGTGGCAACTGGAATGCACAGTCCCAGAGGTGGTACCCAGAGAAAGGTGAAGACTTTTTTGTTCCTGAGACTTCTTGAACAGGGGGCAAACTCTACTTCAAGCCCTTTGAGATACTTAGCATAAAAAGCTACCGAATGTTCACTCCAGTCGTATTTCTGCCCAAGACAGAAGCAGCTACTGCAGGCCAACACAGCAAAGCACGGAGCAAAGTGGTAGGCTCCCCTCACAGCTTCCCCAGCTCTTCTTCTTGACAGGTTCCTTGATCCAAGTGAGTTCCAAAGTTCTGGGGTCTGGGCCCCAATATTTATACCACATTTTCCTTTGTTTTCTTGTGGCAAAAGTCTCTCAGATTAGTCCAAACCAGTTCTGTCCTCTCTGGTCCAGCTTCCTGGCTGGAGGTGTAGACAGCATTGTGCACAGGAGACAGGGCCTATTCAGATGCAAGGAAAACTCCTCCCACTACTCTAAATGCAACCCAGGTCTACTCAGCCCAGTTCTGAGTCATCCAGGAAAAGTAGGAAACACCTCAACCCCCCCCCCACTCGCTGTCTATAGTGAATGCACATCCCCAGCTCCTGTCATTCCAAAACCAGACAGTCAATACACAACCCAGCAGAGGCACACAGGATGGCTAAGCAAGAAAATGCCCACTTTCTATAAGTGGCATTTTCAAACACACTATTTAAAAACCATCTTTAATAAAAGATGCGTCATTACATTCTGAGTTCAGAGAACCAAAACTCCATCTTTCTATCTTGTCCCAATGGGAAGTTCTACTTGTAATATGTTACAAAGTATCTCCCATGCTATCCTATGATACAGATAGCCTTTCAATAGTGAAAAACAAAATACACAGTATTTCACTATCAGGACATGTCACACACACCACTATATTTCCTACCTTTCACATGCTCTGCACCCTGCCCTTGGGGGTACCCTGGGCCTACCTTAGGGGTGACTCATATGTAAAAAAAGGGAAGGTTAGGGCCTGGCAAGTGTGTGCACTTGCCAGGTCGACATGGCGGTTTAAAACTGCGCGCAGACACTGCAGTGGCAGGTCTGAGATACACGTACAGGACTACTTATGTGGGTGGCACAATCAGTGCTGCAGGCCCACTAGCAGTATTTGATATACAGGCCCTGGGCATACACAATGCACTTTACTAGGAACTTACCAGTAAATCAAATAGGTCAATCATGGATAGCCAATCAATCATCATAATTTACACAGAGAGCATATGCACTTTCAGCACTGATTAGCAATGGTAAAGTGCCCAGAGTCCTAAAACAAACAAAAACAAGGTCAAAAACAGGACGCCAAAACGCAAAAAGTCTGGGGATGAACCCGCTGAAAAAGACAGGTCTAACAGGGAGGGTCAGGGAGGGCTTTAAGGAGGGGCATTAAATTATATTTATTAATGTTTTTAATTATTGTAAATAATTTATTTTGATTTAACAATCATTCCTATGGGTCTTATATTTAAGTCCCTGCCTCTATTATTTTCAATGTGAGGGTGTTGCAGTACCAGTGGTTGACCATGTGTGGTGCTGGACTTATTACTATTTTTTTGTAGTAACTTACATGCACTAATTTGGCTTTTATAAATGAAAACATTAAAATATTTAATAGTCTTTAAACTTAAATTTTGCACTCCATTGAGTGCAACAGTAGCAAAAGTGTTGGATAGCGGAGGGGTAAAAATAACTATTCCCACTCCACTGAGTGCAACAGTAGGGAAAATGTTGGATAACGAAGGGATAACAAATACTATTCCCACTCCAGTGAGTGCAACAGTAGGGAAAGAGTTGGATAGCGGAGGGGTAAAAATTACTATTCCCACTCCAGTGAGGGCAACAGTAGGGAAAGTGTTGGATAGGGGAGGGGTAAAAATTATTATTCCCACTCCAGTGAGTGCAACAGTAGAGAAAGTGTTGGATAGCGGAGGGATAAAAGTTACTGGTCCCATTCCAGTGAGTGCAACAGTAGGGAAAGTAATTGAGAGGTAGGGTTTTGGATATGCCAGGAAGTTTGGCGCCTTGCTGTATGTGCGTATGGTGATTGTGGTGTGTGTGTTGCACAGTGCCACCAGGTCGGAGGAATTACCCTATAACCCCCGTATTTATATGTGGGTGTCAACCCACACAAGTTACTGAAAAGCCAAGTCCTGGGCACATGTTTGTACAATAAAAACAATGTTTGTTGTTGTTCTGAGCATTTGTAGAGTTGTTATTAAAGTCCACTCGAATAGTAAATGTTTATAGTTTTAATCTCAAAAGCAAAAAGGACAAAGGACAACCTGGTAAAGTAAAGGGAAAGTGTTGGATTGCGGAGGGGTAAAACTTACTATTCCCACTCCAGTGAGTGCAACAGTAGGGAATATGTTGGATAGCGGAAGGGTAAAACTTACAATTCCCACTCCAGTGAGTGCAACAGTAGGGAAAGTGTTGGATAGCGGAGAGGTAAAACTTACTATCCCCACTCCAGTGAGTGCAATAGTAGGGAAAGTGTTGGGTAGCAGAGGGGTAAAAATTACTATTCCCACTCCAGTGAGTGCAACAGTAGGGAAAGTGTTGGATAGCAGAGGGGTAAAAATTAATATTCCCATTGGATTCAGTTCAAAATTAAAAACAAACAAAATATCAACTACAACACAAAAGATTTTAAAAAAGAAAAAAGAAAACATATATTAAAATATTAAAAATTTAAAAAGATAAAAACATAATATAAGGTTAAAAAGATCCAACAAATACCTAAAAAGATTTTTTTTTTTAAAGTTAAAATAATTTACAAACAACTATTTTTAATAGAAATTATTTATAATCAAAAACATTATTACATAAATGTAATCTTTTTTATTTCCTACCCTATAACACCACACAATTCACAACACACATCTAATTTTTTTTTAAATGTACCTCCATAATTAACATAATAAATTATCAATTAAAGAAATATAATTAATTAAAAAACAAATTAAAACAGATAAAAATTAATTTACTCCCCAAACGTTACCCCTATAAAACCGAAACCCACACACAAAATAAAAATAAACAATTACCATAAATATTTATGAATTGATGAATTAATGTTAATGATCAACTAATTATTAATTAATTAAACATAAATTACTTTCCACCCTCTACCCCAATAAACACCACAACCCACACCTAAAAATCATTACACAATTTCCATAACTAATTTTACATTAATAAATTAATATCAATTAACAACAACTTATTAATTAATTTCAAAGATTTTACTTCCCACCCTTCACCACTTTAAACCCCACAACTCACATCTAAAATTAATTACACTATTGCCATATTTAAATTTTAATTAACTAACATTAATTAACAAATAATCATTAATTTATTATAAATAAATTACTTCCCACCCTATTCCCCTATAAACCCCACCACCTGCTCCTAAAAAATAACACAATTAACATAATTAATTACCAATTAATTAATTAATAATAATTAACAAGCAATTAATAAATAATTAATAATAAATTACTTCCCACAATTAACACTATCAAATATAAATTAAATAAATATTAATAAATAAAAAATATGAATACATTTATTATAATTACATTACTGACCACCCTATTCCCCTACAAACCCACAACCCGCTCCTAAAAAAATGACACAATTAACATAATTATCAATTAATTAATTAATAATAATTAACAACCAATTAATAAATAATTAATAATACATAAATTCCCACAATTAACACTATAAAATGTAAATTAAATAAATATTAATAAATACAAAATATTAATACATTTATTATAATTAAATTACTTCCCAACCTATTCCCCTATAAACCCACAACCCACTCCTAAAACAATTACACAGATAACACAATTAACATAATTACCAATTAATTAATTAATAATAATAATAATAATAATTAACAACCAATTAATAATTAATTTATAATACATTAATTCCCACAATTAACACTATAAAATCAAAATTAAATAAATACAAATAAAAAAACGTTTTTATTTATTATAATTAAATTACTTCCCACCCTATTCCCCTATAAACCCACAACCCGCTACAGAACTAAAAAATGCAAAATTTAATTAAAATAAAATTAATAACTACTAAAAATGTAACACATATATTAAAAAACAAAAGCAATACTTATACAAAAAAATAGTTCACATACTTTTAAAATACATACTAAAATACATAACACTAATTAAAACATCGATATTTTAAACAACTATATTTTTGCAAACAATATTAATGACTTCGATATTTTCAAAAAACAATATTTCTTATCTCCAAGTCGATATTTTTGACCACGATATTCTTGCTGTCGATATTTCTGTATCACGATATTTACAACTCGATATTTGTGTATGTCGACATTTAAAACTCGATATCCTGTCTGTGCACCCTCCCTAACATGATACTCTATGCAAATCCACTCTACATCACTCCACTCTACGACACAGCACTGTACTCCACTCTACAACACTTCACTCTATGACACTCCATTCCACTCTATGACACTCCACTCTATGGCACTGTACTCTGCTCCATGGGCCATATGTATAAAAGAAAGGCTTTGCGATTTCCAAATAGTGAATTTGTAGAAATCGCTATTAGGGAATAGCAAAATAAGATGTACGTAGGAGTGTATTCCACTAATAGCAATTTCTACAAATTCGCAATCGCAATTAGAAAATGGGTGATTTGAAAATTTCCAAAATTGCGATTTCCAAATAAGAAATTTCAATTTAGGAAAAGTAGTATTCTGGATGCAGAATGATGATGTCAGACCAGAAAGTTTAGAAATACAGGGTGTGCCCACAACCCAGAAGCCTAGGAATGTGCTGGAAGCAAGGAGTGGTCATGTCTCACTACTGGAAGTGGAATTCCAATTCCTGGAGAACACCATGTCCAAGGAAGATGGGGACAAGGATTCTGGCAGCAGGAAGTGCAAAGTTAAATTTTCAGAAAAGGAGTTGGAGCTGAAAACTGAAGAATGTGTGGCACACATGGACCAATTCTTTGGGAGGCATCCTTTACTGTTCCTGAGGCCCAGAAGAACTTAATATGGAGCAGCATCCTGGAGAAAATCAACTCCCTTGGTGTCACCCATAGGATCATACCAGAGATCAGGAAATGCTGGTATGCCTTAAGATCACGCACCAAAGAGAAGGTGGCCAGGAGGATGGCTGAGGCTTGTGGCACTGGTGCTGGACCCTCCAAACACCCTTTTCCCACTCCCATGTAATCACTGATTGAGGGGACACTTGTACCTGAAAGTGTGGTGGTGTGGTGGGAGTGTCAGACATTGACACCTCCTATCCTGCAAGCTCCAGCCAGGGTAAGTAATCTCTCTTTTAATTACTTAACATAAGATACTGTTTGTAATTCCTCCAGTCCAACATCTCAGCTAACAAAACTCCACTGAGATGTTTGCTGTACCTTGGCAATGCATCATGGGAGTTGTAGTACATCTAAGATACATGGTGTACTCTGTGCTTATAAATACACTACACATAACTGTACATTATATACATGTCACAAACACATAAATCACAGTTATCAAAATATTGTGAAAAACCATTAACCATTTATTTCCATTAACTATACACATACATTTCCACAGATCGCACGCAAAACAAGTCAGAAACAATTGAGACTGATGAAGCTACTGACACACAAATGGAAATGGAGAACAGAACAATTGCAACTCTTACGCCCATTACTCCAACTCCAAATACTAGGAGAGCAAACATGGCACCCAGACCAGATTTTGTGGAAGGTGATGATGAGCAATCCCAAAGTACGAACACAATTACATCTATGGGCAGGACACACAGACACCGTAGAGTCCAACAAGCAAAAGTCCACAATGATAATGTGTCTAATGAATGGCAGACAGTTCTCCTTTGTTTGATGGCCTGGAGAAATTCATCATCTTAGTACAGCGCCTGCAAGCCAAACAGATTAAGACTGTAAATAGGCATCTGCAAAGCATGTCAAGGTCAATGCTGCAATTGCAGCAAGGACAAGACCATTGGACTGTTGCTATTGAGAGAAGCAAAGTCTGCAAAGACACAGGTACAGGCAGCACATGGCATGCTGTGATGCCTTCACTCGATCAATCAATCGATTTTCAGTATCCATGACCACTCTTGCAAGGAGAACTGTCAATATACAAAATGACATGGGGCACTTCTGTCAAGATGTTGTACAGGGGCTAGTAAAAGTAACCACAGCCCTTCAAAGCATACACTCACACAGCTTGTCTGTCCCTAATATTTTGCCGCCACCTGAGAGTGAAGACGGCTCTAGCATCAGTACCACAGCTGTACAAGAAGGATGCTGTACCAGGTGGTCACGCCGAAACACACCTGGAACAGACATCTACCCACATCCACAGCCAAGTCCTGCTGAGAAGGCAACCAACCCCATAGGCTGGGAAAAGTGAATTTTGTGAACACTCAGAGTTATGAGACTACTTTGTTTTGTTTGTTTTATCATACTTTGTTGAAACAATATTACATCCTCTATGGATACAGTTGATGATGGACATATAATTGTCACAACCTAAATAAAAGGTGATCTTTCAGTCATGCACACACCCTTACCATCATCTGTGATGTCTATTTCTTAGATGTAGTCATCATTTTTACCTCAAAAATAGTTGCTGGTCATCTCTGTGCATCAAGCACGACCCTCTGCTGCACGTGTCCCATCCTGCTGAATTTGTAGTGGTGGTATTTCCTCATCTGAATCAGATTCTGGCTCTATGCTAATGTTGTGCAGACCCTTCCTCATGGCTATTTGTGTAGAATGCCACATATGGCAATGATTTTACATCATGTCTCAGGTCTTTAAAACAGTGCTCCACCAGTTTTGTGGAGGCATCTAAATCTGGACTTCAGTATGCCAAAGGTACGCTCTACGATTCACTGTGTTTTCTTATGTGCCCTGTTGCACTGCCTTTCACTTCTGGTTCTTGGAGTCAAGTATGGTGTCAGTATCCAAGGGCACAAGGCATATGCACTGTCTCCTTTAAGAGTATGAGAAGAAGAAACCACTAGATCATATTACAAAAACAGTTCTGGACACTCTATAAATTGAGTCAACAATGCTCTTACCAAGTACAAACCATTTCCAAATTCACCCTGAGACAATCGGTTATGTATTCCACTGCAGTGGAACATAAAGTAGTCATATGTGCTGCCTGGGAATCTGGCTACAAGGTCAGTTGTAATGCATGAGGCATCACACACTACCTGCACATTAAGTGAATGAGAGCTTTTCCTATTTCTATAGATGAATTCATTTGCTGAGGGGACCATATGGCAATATGTGTGCCATCAAAACAGCCAATTACATTGGGGAACTGTGCTACATGGTAAAACATTAATTTGGTCTGTTGCAAATATTTGGAGGTATTTGGAAAATATATGTATTGGTTCACTTTGCTAACCATGGTGTCCGGAAACCTGTGAAAAAACCTGGAAACAGCACTTTGTGACACTCCCCTTGCCACGGCTATGACTCCCTGGTAACTGCCAGTAGAAAAAGGTGTAGACAACCCAATACCTGCACATGTGGTGGGATTGCATTGCTTCTGAGTGTTAGGGTCTGTACCTGAGGTTGAAATTCAGCAATTAATTCAAGAATGACCTCACTACTGAGTCTGTACTTCCTATATATCTCCTCCTCAGTCTGTTCAAACAGGGTGACCATCACCATAAATATCCCCTCCCTTCTCCTCCTCCTTCTCTGCCTACCAGCCAAAATTCTCATCCTCCTCGCCAAGACATTCGGAGCTGCCATTCTGAAAGAGCCAGATATTTTGGGTGACTTTTGATAGTTTGCACCTGGTTACCACCTGCTACTTGATGGTAATTGCAGTTCCTAAATGGTCATTTTGTGACTATTCGCAATTAGGAAATCCTTTGTATATGCGCATATGGTATTAGTGATTCGCTATTTCAAAATCCCTATTTACGATTTACTATTTAGGGATTACCAAAATGCGATTTCTACATGATGTAAATAGCATTTTGCACCACTAAAAATGCCTTTCATACATTCTGAAATGGCATTTTGCATTTCCTTGCGCCCGGAAATTGCAAATCGCACCATTAGGAAATGCAAAATACCTTTGTACATATAGGCCTGGGCCACTACACTTTACGACAATCTACTCCACTCTACTCTCCAACACTCTACACCACTCCAATCCACTCCATTCTACTCTACAACACTCTACACCACTCCACTCTATGACAATCTATGCCACTCCACGACACTCTACTCCACTCTATGCCCCTCACCTCTATGATCCTCCACACTACTCCTCTCTACGACACTCTACTCTCTCCACAACACTCCACAACACTCTATGCCACTCCACTCTATTCTACGACACTCTACTCCACTCTAAGCCACTTCACTCTATGACACTCTTTGTCACTCCACTCCATGACACTATACCCCACTATATGACACTTTATCCACTCTATACCACTTCACTGTATACCACTCTATGCACCTCCACTCTGCCCTTCCACTCCACTTCACTCCACTCTACACTACTCCACTCTACACCACTCCATGACACTCCACTCTATGCCACTCCACAACACTCTATGCCACTCCCCGCCACTCTACGCCACTCCATGACACTCTACCCTACTCCACTCTATGCCACTCCATGACACTCTACGCCACTCCACAACACTCTATGCCATTCTAATACACTCTGCTCCACTCTATGCCACCCCACTCTATGAAAATCTACTACACTCTATGCCACAACACTCTACCACACAATATGCAACTCTCTTTATGCTGCTTTACTCCACTCTGCACCACTCCACTCTACGACACTCTATGCCCCTCCACTCTATGACACTGTACCCCACTCTACTCTACGACACTCTACTAAATGCCACTCCACTCTACTCCCTCCATGACACGCCACTACATGCCACTCCTTTCTTGGGCACGCTACTCCACTCTATGCCACTCCACTCTATGCCACTCCACTCTATGCCACTCTATGACACGCCCCTCCACTCTACGCTCCTCCACTCTGCTCCCCTCCACACTACGCCCCTTCACTCCACGCCACCACTCTATGCCACTCCATTCTATGCCACTCTATGACACGCCCCTCTACTCTACGCCCCTCCACTCTGCCCCCCCACACTACGCCCCTTCACTCCACGCCACCACTCCATGACACGACATTCTATAACACTCCACTTTATCCCATTCCACTCTATGACATGATACTCTGCGTTACTCTACTCCACATTATGACACCCCACCCTACACCACTCCACTCTACGCCACTCCTTTCTACATCACTCCACTCTATGCTACTCCAGTTTAGTAAATGGCATTTCACTCTACTAAATGACACTCTACTCCACTCTACAGCACTCCACTCCACAACATTTTATGCCTCTTCATTCTAGGACCCTCTACTCCACTCTACTCCACTCTACTCTACTCCAGGCCTCTCCACTCCACGTCACTCTCCTCCACTGTACTCTACTCCCTCCATGTCACTCCACACCACACCATGCCACTCCACTCTACTCTACGACATGCCACTCTACTCTAGGCCACTCCACTCTATGCCATACCGCTCAATGCCACTCCTCTATAAGCCACTCTACTCTATGCCACTCTACGCCCCTCCACTCAGCATCCCTTAACTCTATGCCACACTACTCTACAGCACGACACTCAATTACACCCTACTCTATGCCACCACACTCTATGACACGGCACTCTACAACATGAAAATCTATGACAGTCTACTCCACTCAACGACACTCCACTCTACAACACCCCAGTCCACTCTCCACCACTCCACTCTATGACACTTTACTCCACTCTGTGCTACCTCATTCCACTCTACTCTACTCCACTATATGCCCCTCTATGAGACTAAACACTATGGCACTCCACTCTATGCCACTCCACTCTACTACACTCTACTCTACTCCAGGACACCTGTATTGCCGCTGCCAAGGGAAAGGAGGAGGAGGGGGACAAGGACCACCAGTCCCAGCCTCCCTTGCGGCCTCCGCCACCGCCGCAATCATCCCGCGCCCAGAGGCGCTTTAAATATCGCTTCGGGCTCCCGCGGGGCAGGAAGCCCACCAGGACACCTGTATTGCCGCTGCCAAGGGAAAGGAGGAGGAGGGGGACAAGGACCACCAGTCCCAGCCTCCCTTGCGGCCTCCGCTACCGCCGCAATCATCCCGTGCCCGGAGGCGCTTTAAATATCGCTGCAGGCTCCCGCGGGGCGGTAAGCCCGCCAGGACACCTGTATTGCCGCTGTCAAGGGAAAGGAGGAGGAGGGGGGCAAGGACCACCAGTCCCAGCCTCCCTTGCGGCCACCGCCGCAATCATCCTGCGCCCGTCCGCGACTGTTCGTGGCTGGGCCAATCCTCTTGGCTGAAAACCTTTGGACAGCGTAATAGCCCGTTTTGTCATTTTCATCATTTCCATCGCTGCATGCTGCTCAAAGGGGGTCGCTGTAGGCTCTTTGGACCCTGACCTGATGTGGACCACGCCGTGAGTAAGCCCCCTTTTTGGGCCACTTATTTGTCTGTGTGGAACCTTAATATAGCCCATACCTTTTTTCTCTTCCTGGGTCTCTCTGGTCTTTGGCAGTAAAATGGGGAAGAAGACTCAGTTGACGACCGCCACGGGCATGCAGGGTCGCACCATTGACACATTTTTGGCTAAGGTGGTGGGTGCCATCAATAAGGAGATAGTCCGGGCCGAGAGGCGGCTTTCATTGGACACAGGGGGGAGGGAGTGAGTTCCCCAGCTACTTTGCAAAATATTCGCTCAGACCAGGTCCAGCCCACCCCTCCCCCGGCTCCAAATCCAGCACCCTTGGAGGTATCATCACCTGAGCCGCCGGTCCCAGGGCCAGAGTCTCCCCCTTCACCCCCAGTTCCGCCACCACCAATTGCATCTTCTGCCCCAGTGAACCCCCTCTCCCCAAAACGGAAACGGAGGGCCAAGAAGCCTATTGAAGCGGCTCCAATTACTCGCCAGGGTCAGGCGATGGTCGCTAATCGGGCGCTCGTGGAGGAACTGTTGACCCGTCTGGTTCCAGTCCTACAGAACATTACAGAGTCTTTTACGGACCTTTTATCCCCACTTTTGGTCAGACTGGACAAACTGGAGGTAGCAACAAGGGACCTGGCAAGCAAAATGGACACTTTTGTGTCATCTGTAGACAATTCTCCTTCTGGTTATCCACCAGTGTGTATTCGGCCTGCGGATACCTAGCCCCTTGCTACTCCCTTGTGTAATAGCGGTGTCCCACATGTCAACGTTCTCCCACAGCTCAAGGGAACCACGTTTCAATCCACAAAGTCAGGGTCAGGTGGTACTAGTATTCTGGGAGACGGCGCAATTAGCGCCGTGCGGGCACGCCGGGATCTAGGTCCCGAAGACACTCCCCCCATTGGTATGCAACAATCTGGGGTTTGCCAGCCTACTGTGATTGATCTCCCCCCAGCATGTGCTCCTTACTCTGGGGTCTTGTCAGGGGTACCCGGCCTACCTGCCCATAAAGAGGAATCTACGGTCCAACTAATTAATAAAGCCTCACATTGGTTGGGCACGCATTCCGGGTTTTCCACTAGGGACCACACAGATATTTTGATGGCACGGAGGGTGGGGTGGATAGGCCCATCTAGGAAATGATTCGAGGGGGTCTGTGTTATAATTTCGGTACGGTACCCAGAGTTAGCTCGTAAAATCCTGTTTGGTGCCTCTAAATCCTTCTCCCTAACCTCCTGCATTAAGTTGCTCCCATTGGGCTTTTTTTATAGACCACATTTGAGCAGACTGGGGGGGGGACCGCCTGCAGGGGGCGGGCGAGGGAGGCCTGGGAAGGGTGTTGCCCCTTGCTAATTCTTTCGCCCCCCCCTTGCTGATTTGAACGAGCTGGATTGACTCCAGGGGGTTGAGGAGCAGTGCACCCGTTCCTCCCGGCAGAATGATTCCTTGAGACAGAGTGTAGAGGAAGTTGGCCCCGTATTAATATGTAGCCCGAAGGAGACCTTGGCTGTTCCATCACCTCATGAGTCCCCCGTGATTAGCCACATGTCTCAAGTGAGGCCCGAGTCACCACCTTTTACATCCCTACTACCGGTTAGTGCCATCCACTCTACCGGCAGAGATTTTAGCCTCGTATCCTGGAACGTGGTGGGGTTGTCTTCTAACTTTGCTGATGAATGCTGGCTATTGTATGTGAGGGCTTACAAAATTATATGTTTACAGGAGACTTGGGAAACCAAGAATTTTTTTTTCCTGGATGGGTATAAGACCATCTTTTGCCCCGCATTAAATTCAACAATGGGTCGAGCCAGTGGAGGTCTTATTATATTTGTGGCCTTAGAATTTTGTTAAGATCTAAAGATATTGAAATGGAACTCTCAGGTATTCCAGGGCATAGAAGTTCACTTGGGGAGAGCACTCACCTGTGTGATTATCAACTTTTACAACGCCAAGAAGGGTGAGGGTGGACCCACTAATTTTAACGCTCTAAATTGTGCGATTGATGAATTAAAGGAGGAGGGGCACGGGCATATGAATTTTATTCTAGTGGGTGATGTCAACTGCCATGTGTGTCCATCTTTTGTAAAGAACCAGGGGAAAGTACACCCATGCCCAATTTTGGAGGAGCTCCATATGGAACACACACTGGAAGGGAAGGCTCTAAATAACCTGTTATTGACCCAGAATCTGGTGAATACCCTAGATCTTTGGCCCCCGGGCCCATTTCCAACTTGACCCCGTCCTATAAAGGTAGGGGTGCAGCAACCATCATAGATTTTATATTTGTAACAGCATCATTGGGGGTGGCCCCTGGATCATTCAACATAGAGGACAGTGCCTTCAGCGACCACAATCCATTGACACTGGTACTGACAGGACTGGGCTACCCCACGTCAGGTCTTTGCCAGCCGCAGATACCCCTAATTCCCACTGATCAAGGCAGGCGCCTTAGATGGGTGAGCGTAGACGCAAAGGCTTTCAATCGTACCCTTTTCTCCTCATGCCAGATTGAGATAGGTGCTTGCCTGAACCCAAGCACCCCGAGCGAGGAAATTTTAAGCTCGTTTTCCTCCATTGCCCAGAGAGTGGCAGGCCTTTTAACTACACAGGTAGGGGGGCGGGCTCAGGCTGTCCCCTCATGGTTTGACCACAAGTGCTCGCAGGCTTTAAGGAGGTTAAAAGCAGCCCTGAAACAGGTGCCACGGGTGAAAGCTAGGGTGTCTTCGTGCTGTCGCTTGTATAAAGAAGCGACAAGAGAGCGCAGGCGTCATCTTCAAAAGCAGGCATGGGAGGACCTAGCCAAAGCTAGCGAACTGAGGGATTCTTCCTTATTTTGGAAAATTATTAATAGTCCCTGTTTCGCAGAGGCATCTACCCCGTCAGTATGTCACCATATCACAGCAGAACAATGGGTGTCCCATTACGCAAGAGTCTACGGTGAAAACTGCATTAGTGAGCGCAATGTTGACATCCCCCTTTGTGTGGCGGCTCCCCCGATTAGTTTCACTCTGGAAGAGGTAACCCTTAGCATTCAGCTTTTGGCCCCAAATAAGGCCCCTGGCCCCGATGGTATTCCGCCAGACCTCTTTCGCGACAACCTAGAGGTCTGGGCCCCCCTACTAACCCAAGTCCTAAATGCAGCAGCCTTGAAAGGGACATTGCCCTCCTGGTCCACCGCCACGATAGTGCCAATTTTCAAGAAGGGGGATAAGGACAAGCCACAATCCTTTCGTCCAATTTCCCTTATTGACGTTGCAGTCAAGGTTCTGGGCCGGGTTCTTCTTTCTAGATTGTCTACGTGGGCCATAGATAATCAGATCTTATCGGAAGTCCAATATGGCTTTCGGGAAGGTCTATCAACCTCAGACCAATGTCTTAACCTGTATCTTCTAATTTCAAAGTATACTGTGGCCCAACCGGGTGCCAAGTATTTGGCCTTTGTGGCCCTTACGTCCGCATTCGACCGGGTTAACCGATCCAAGCTATGGGACATTTTAACCTCATTGGGAGTAGAAACCCGTATTGTACACCTTCTCATATCACTCCATGCCAATACATCGGCAGCAGTGAGAGTCTCACATGAGGGTGCCCTCACCAAACATTTTAATTGTACACGGGGGGTGCCTCAAGGGTGCATCTTAGTCCCTTTTTTATTCTCGGTTTATATTAACGGCCTCGAGGCGGCACTCCTGGGCCTTCAGTCAGATTACCCTAGTGTAGGCACGAGAGTTTTGCCATGCCTACTCTATGCGGACGATGCGGTGCTCATGGCCCGTACGGGCCGGGGCCTGCAGGTCCTAATAGATGGTTTTGTGGCATTTATGGATGGGCTGGATCTGTCAGTGAACTTTACCAAGTCGTATGTACTGGTGGTGGGCCCACGGGGGATCCGGCCAAAAAGCTTTAAAGCCGGGAACCGTACTCTTGGTAGGGTACCGTCCTTCCCCTATCTGGGAGTGTTATTCGATGATAAGTGTGAGAAGTTGGCCTGGCATATGCTGTTCACTAATTAAAGTGGACACCTTGCACCAGAACAATTCGACTCTTATGGTAGATAGGTTTAAGACAACCTTTATAGAAAGCTATCCTAGTGGTAGCTGTGGAGAGCAGCCTTCAGGCTAAGTCTTGAAGGAATGTAAAGCATCTTGTTTTACCACACAATGTCTTGAATCACCAAATGAAAAGACACCACACAGGTATATATATCAAATATATATGTATTTATTAATAAACACTCTCTACTAATCTCTTTATGAGATTAGAGGTCAGGAACATATGTACAAGTCAAATATTATCAAAATAAGTTTAGCACAATCGAATATCACAATCTTAGTTTGCTAGACCTAGGTCTAGGGCATCTAGAATCGAGGGACCCCCAAGAACCACCCCAGGTAGTTGTAGGAGACCCACAGGGGACGGACGCGGTGACCTGGCACCGGTGCGAGTCCTGTGCGAGTCTATGCGCTCAGACGCGATTGAGATTTCAATGTTAAAGGTCCCTTGCGTGTTCGAGGCGAACACACTGATCGGTCCTTGTACGAGTCGAAGGACGCGGTTACAGATAGAGTTGCAAGGGAGATGGACGCGCTGTGTCTAACACAGACGCGAAACTTGTGCGAGTCAGTGCAATGGAGATCTCACTTAGAAAGTTAGAGTTTTAGGACACTTCGAGGGAAGCTAAAAGCAAGTCACTTACAGGGTAAGTAGTTCTAGGGCCCACACCCACAGGAGCACCGTAGTGCTGAAGTTACCTCACCCAGGGGAGCCGGGTGCATAGGTGTTCTTTGGTGTCGGGTCGCGGCGTCGTTTTCAATGGGAGCCAGTGAAGACTTGCTGCTTGCGGCGACAGGAGAAGTGTCCGGAGGAATCCAAGCCTGGATTCGGAAGATGGAAGACCTGAAAGCAGAGGGGACAGTGTTCACAGTCACTTGGCAGTGACTCGGGGCAAGGAAGATGGATGCCCACCGTCGTCGCAAGATTCAGGTCGTTCGTGGTTGCCTTGACTCTTCAGCCACGAGGTCCAGGAGGCGTCGACGATGACCAGGAGCTGGATTCGGCGTGTCCCACAATGTCTGCAGCTTACTGAGGTGTCGGCGACTCGATCGGAGCCAACAAGCCTTGGTAACAGCAAGTCTTGGGGAAAGTGTGAAGAGGCAATGGCGCAGACCAGCAAGGTCTGTGGGACTCACCCAGCAAGGGTAAGTCAGGGCAGGCCTGGAGCAACCAGGGGAGCCCTTTGGTTTCTTTAGAAAGTCTTCTGGGGATCCACAAGCCGGCTGGTAAAGGGATCGCGAAGACGCCTCGGGAGGATTTGCTCACAGGGGCCCACGGTCACTCGGGACGTGGTAGGCCTCTGATCTTCGAAGGGATTCCTGCTGGAGGCTAGGACCACACGTGGTCCAAAGCACAAGTTCGTGGAACGTTGTGAAGGGGTTGCACTCGACAATAGTGCACGGTAGCCAGGGGTCGCAGTTCCTCGTTACTCTTGGGGTCCACTGGCCTCAGCTTCACTGGGGACTCACGATGGCCTTTGATAAGTCAGGAAATCTACTTTTTGGGCTGCAGGGACTTCGGACTCCAGCGGGAGCGGTGTAGTTTACGACCGTCATTTGTAGTTTTTGGTGCCTGCCAAGCAGGGGAGTCACTCCTTGACTCCAAGGGAGATTCTTCAGTCTTCCAAAGGTAGTGGAACGTCGAAGGTCCGGGATTCTTCTTCAGAGCGTCGTCCAGGGAAATCTAGGTTGCAATGCACAGGTTCCCCCTCTTATACTAAAAGAAAGGGAGGGACTAGCTCTATGACCCTACCTATGGGAGGGTCAGGGGAGTGGGTGGCTACACCCACTTCCCTTTGTCCAGTTTCACGCCAGAGCAGGGACAGGTAGCCCCTGAGCCGGTTTGAACTGGCATATGCACAGAGGAGCCTTCTGCTCCCCCAGTGCAGGACTTCAAAGCACTCTAAGAGTGCACCCACCCAGCCCCAATACACTAAACCCTGTCTGGAAGGTGGTCACACCCCCTTGGGACAGGATATCTATTGTTGGGCTTCCTCCACTGCGAGTGTTGGTCATCAGCAGGAGGGCAGCCCAGTGTCTGTGACTGGTGGCATCCATTTTGTGATGCCAGGGCTCTGCAGGATTCTACCGCGTTTCCACAGTAGGTACATGTCTATCCCTCTAGAAGGGTGGAATGCTACCCCCGCCGCCAGGACTGGCGGGGGGGAGTAGTATTCCAAGATGTTTGACACCAAACACGACATGTTTCGATGCAGCCATTCCAAAGTTAGCATTTTACCGCGAGGATATAATGCACTTAAAAGTATATGGTTTAACCGCATCCACAAACAGCACCAGAGAATGGACTCTGAGAGCTGCAGAGGGCCCTGCTCAGGCAGAGGCACCACCTCACATAGAAGCCAAGCACCCTGCCCTCAGGATTGATAGGGCCTGCCTTAGGGGTGACTGATAGGTTTATATGTGTGTGTAGGAGAGATATAGGGGACCTATATCTCAGTGAGGAGTGCTAGCACTTCCTCACCCAGGCTGCAGTAGCAGGCCTGTGGTGTCAGATTTAGTCTGCTTCCCAGGGGTGGCATAATACATGCTTCAGCCCCTGGTGTAGGCCTGTGAAGTACCTATGCCCTTGGTACCTAAGGTACCATATACTAGGGACTCATAAGGTACCACAGTATCCAATCACTAGTGCACCTAGAGTGCACTCCAAATCGTTTAAAGAGAAAGCAGATAGGCTGGGGACCTGAATAGCAGGTTCCCAGCCAAACTAAGTCAAAAACCAACAAAACACCAGGAAAAAAGTGGGGGCAACCATGTAGTCAGATTCCACCTTCCTACAATAAGCTAAAGTGGGAAGCCCTCTTAGAAGGGAAGCTGAATGAGCTGAATAAATCCTTGGGAGCTATTACTAGTTTTGCGAATAGATTAGGCTCAGGGGCCCCGGAGGTGATCCTTAAACTTTATAAATCCAAGGCATCTCAAGAGTAATATATGGGATTGAAATTTGGGGGTATGTGCCCACACATAGGCTACAGGTGGCGGAAAATAAATTTCTGCGACTGATTTTACGAGTCCCCCCGGGTACGCCAGTTTGGACTGTACACGAAGAGCTCGGGTGGGTTTTCTGGCAGACCAAGTGGCAACCAAACCCTTAGTGTGCTGGATAAAGATTTGGACCTCCGAGCACAAGCATTTAAATCGTATGATTGTCTCGGACTGCTTGAAATTGGAGCATGGTAATAAAATACGTTGGATACATCATATAAGGGAGTCCTTTCAGAGGATAGGTAGGCCAGATATTTTCTTTGCACATGACACTTTAAACAAGGGGGACGTTAATATTATAAAAGATTTACACTACAAATTTTTAAGCTCGAACCGTGAAAATCTGGAGCTTAGCAAACCTTCAGTCAGGGCATATGTAATGTTAAAATCGTTATCGGGTATGGAACCGTACCTCCTGACCTTAACTAGTGCTCACGACAGATTTTTAATCACGCGTTTTAGATTTAATCAACTTCATCACATTTTAGCATCCCCGGTGGGTTTTTTCCCCTCACCAGATCACCGAGGTCCCTGTGGCTGCGATCTTCGATCTCCTCAGGACACATAACATTTTTTCCTATTGTGTAAACATTTTTCACTTCCTAGAAAACGTTTTCTCCGGCCCCTGCTCAAATGTTTGAAGTTCAGGCATGCTAAAGTGGCCCTTTTGCATTTACAGCTGCTACCCAATCCTTTGACTCTCTGTGCAGTGTTAAGTTTCTTGCGGGCCGCTTATAAATCCAGATTATCTAGAGTGGATTGATTAAGTGATGTGGGTTTTATTTATGCGTACTGTTTTTAAAATTTTACTGTATTCCTTTTTTTTTTTTAGATGAATTGTGTGCTTATTTATTACATGATGTATTGTATCTTATATGGTTGCTTTGCATCCGAATAAAGAAATTTATATATATATATATATACTCTACTCTACAACACTCTAAACCCCTCCACTCAATGACACTCTACTCCACTCTATGCTGCTCTACGGCACTCTACTTCACTCTATGCAACTCCCTCTATGCCACTGTATGCCATTTTACTCCACTCTACTCTATGACACACTCCTCTATTCCACTCGTTGTCACTCCACATTATTACACTCTACTCAACGACACTCCGCTCGATGACATTCCACTCCAATCATTGCCACTCCTCTTTACGACACTCCACAACACTCTATTTGACTCAATGCCAGTCCACTCCACGACAGTCTATTCCACTCTACTCCACTCTACGCAACTCCCTCTATGCCACTCCACTCCACTCCACTTTACTCCAATCTACGCCACTCCCCTCTGCTCTACTCTATGCTACTACACGCTACAACACTCTATGCCACTACACGACACTCTACTCCACTCTACTTCCCTCCACTCAATGCCCCTGTACTCTACTCCACTCTGTGACAATCCACTCTATGACAATCGACTCAATGACACTCTACTCCACTCTACGACAATTTATTCCACTCTACTCCACAGCACTCTACTCCACTCCCTCTACGCCACTCCATGTCACTTTACTCCACTCTATGTCACTCCACTCTACTCCACTCTATGCCACTCCACTCTGCAACTTTATTCTACTACACTCTATGACAATCCCTCCACGACACTCCATAAAACTGTATGCCACTCCACTCTACTCTACAACACTGTACTCCACTCTATGCCACTTCACTCTTCGACACTCTGCCACTCCACTCTGTGACACTCTACTTCACTAGACGAAACTCTACTTCACTCTACGCCACTCTACTGTATGATACTCTACTCCACTCTACGCCACTCCACTGTATGACACACTACTCCAATCTGTGCCCCTCCACTCTACACCCTTCCACTATACTCCACTACACTCCCTCCAAGAGACTCTTCACAAAACTATACGCTACTCTATGCCACTCCACTCTATGCCACTCCATGACACTCCGCTCCACTCAACGCCACCCCGCTCCACTCTACGCCACTCCACAACACTGTTCTATAACATTCTACTCCACACTATGCCACTCCACTCTACGACAATCTACTCCACTCCACTCTATTCCCTGCATGACGCTCTACGACACTCCATGTCAGTCTCTGCCATTCCACTCTACGCCATTCCACAGTATTCTACGCCACTACACCACACTCCTCTACTCCACTCTATGCCACTCCATGAAACTCTATGCCACTCCATGACACTCTGTGCCGCTCCACAACACTCTGCGCCTCTCCTTGACACTCCACACTGTGCCACTCAACTCTACGACATTCCACTCTACGAAATTCCTCTCCATACCACTCTCCTCTATGTCACTAACCTTTAGTCATGCTGAACAGCAGCCATGCTGGTGTACAGCATGGCTAAAACACATTGGCAAAGCCAATAGCGCTTGAATAGGCGAGACCTATTGGCTTTACCAATGCTTGTTGGATGTGAAATTGGAACAAATGCAGGAGGTAACTTGCACAAGAGCGAAGTAGGCCCTTTGATCATCCAGCTTACTGAGGACAGATTTTGTTTTGTATGATCAGCAAAATTAATTTGACTGTTCTTGAAGCCCCCTCCAAAGTCTCTACGGTGGGGTAATTGTGTATCATATTCTGAGTGATGCAAAGTTAGCATGTCCATCCTCAGTATTTTAACTATGCGCCTGCCTCAGAGGATTGGTACCAGTGCCCAAGCAAGCCACAATTCAAATGAGGGAACGCCTACCTTATATTAAAGACTGTTGCAAAATGCCAAAGCACTGTTGCTAGATCTTCCAACCTTCAAAAAGGAATGACTCACGGTATAATCCCTCTCAGGAAACGCCACTAGATCATGGAACTCCCTACCTCCGAAGCTACGCACCACCACCTCGCTGGCCATTTTCAAATCGGAGCTGAGAGCCCTTCGCTTTCAAAGACATTTCAAATGAGGACACCCTTGCTTACCTTTCCTGTGGCATCTCACATCTGTAGCTTACTCCTGAGCACTGCCGAGTTTAACAGCTCTACCTCCGTTTCTCTGTAATGATCTGCAGATCTGCAAATATGTCACATCACGACCTTTCCGGTCTTTTGGCAACTCTGGACTTTAAATAACGATTTATGTTTCACTGAAAAGAGCTCTCCTAACCTCAACAATAGACCTTATGTAACCACCTTACTTTTGTTTATTGTAAATCGCTCTGCCACCTTTGGGTGCTGCAGGCGCTGTATAAAATTGCATAAATAAATAACATAAATAAATACATTGCATTGTTTTTTCTGAATTATAGAGGCCTCATAACCGTTTCCAGTCGCACCTTTGAAGTGTAAAAACTGTTGCAAACGGTCTCTGCTGTTCCGCTCTTTTCGTGAGATTTTTTGCATGTCTTGGTTTCAGGCTACGCCATGCTTTGTCTCCTTATTGAGTTTTAAAATACTTTATTAGGACAATAAAGTGCAAAATGGAAGATGCGAAACAGTGTACAAGCTTAAAAGTTTTTGAATATGAAATTTACACAAAATGTGTCTCCTCATATTGATTTGGCTGCTCGAGATGGCGAGCGGATTGGCCAGGTATGCTGGCGCGTGGATATTGATGCTTAGTAGTGAATGAAGCAGGTGTCAAAGATGATGTCAAAGGGCCGCCAGCCAGGGCATGTTCTTCTGTTTGAAGGCCTTGTGGCCATAATTTTACAATCCCTTGATAGGAAGAGAACACTGTTTAAGATGCTCTTCAATGGGGCAGCACATAGACAGAAACATCGACTAGGAGAGTGTTACCCCATCCAGGTGAGACAGAGCCAGGGCTTGGAATGTCCTTCGGAACTTGACTAAGGATAACCCGTGTGAAGAAGATTCACACTGGGCTGTACCAGAAACCACTTGTCCGTTAGTAATAGTTTGGACCCCTTTGGTACTCCAGATGAATTCTCTCGTATTAAAACACTCATTGAGGGCATGTAATGGTAGAACCAAGTCTGATACCCCTGGCAAATATACTTTTAAAAGAATTGGCCAAGGCTTCTTAATTGACTATATTTTGGTTGATATAACATCATGGCACAAGGTAGCAGACTTTAAGATCGAGCCGCGTCACGATAGTGACCACAACGCCCTAGTTCTAGAGTTATTCACACTAAGCCCTGGGAGTACCACAGACTTGGCTACTCCAGCTGATGGCAGATTGACTCTCACCAATTGTAGGAAGAGAGTCCGATGGGCGGAACTAAGTCAATCCCAAGAAAAGTTAGGCGCGCTATACCAAACCGTTATTACGATTCTTATGGATTCTATCCAATCTGTCTCAGCTGACAGTACCAAAACTGAATTACTGAAGGTCGCCCTAAATTACACTAGGTTAACGTCCACTATGGTTGATTTTTTCTTCCCAATCAAAAAAGTTAGAAATAACAGGATACCCCGCCATCCTTGGTATAATGAAAGATGTCGAAAGGCCAAAATAGCTCTGATTTCTGCCATTAAGGCTAATGATAGATCTTTGATTAAAACAAATAGAGTGGCCTATCGAACTAGTATTGAGGAGGCAAAAAAAGGGTGGGAAAGTGACAAGTGGGAAACCCTTAGAAGCTCCCTGGGCACCCGTGACATGAAGACATTCTGGAATGTGGTGAATACGGGTAGCTCCGAAGGAAAGCTGGCGATAGAGCCAAATTTAGGGGCAAATGTGTGGAAGGACCATTTTGAGTCCCTCTACTCGAGGACAAAGCCAGAGGTCGATGTGGTGGACAACGCATGTCACTCCCCACAGGCCGATTGCTCCAAAGTATTTATGACTACCCCTAGAGCAGCGGATGATACCCCGATGATAACACTCACAGAGGTAACCGGCGCTTTAAGTCAAATTGCACCCGGTAAGGCACCAGGGTTAGATAAGATTCCTGAGGACTTGTTCCGTAGTGAACCGACTATTTGGGCTCCATATTTTTGGATTTTATTTAACGCTGTCATGCAAGGCATGGAAATTCCCGCAAGTTGGGCCGGGGCTGAAATAATACCAGTTTATAAAAAGGGATCCCCGATGTCACCCACAAACTATAGGCCCATAAGCCTTATTGACATTAGCCAAAAAATCTTTGCATGCGTGCTGTTATACCGCCTGCAGAGCTGGATGGAAGAGCATAAAGTCCTCAGCCCGTTCCAAGCAGGGTTTAGAGAAAAAATTTCCACATTGGACCAGATCGTCAGGCTACAATTATTACATTGGAAGACCATGTGTATAGAGGGTGGCAGCCTCTATCTAGTTTTTGTAGACCTGAAATCTGCATTTGATCTGGTCCCAAGAGATAAGCTGTGGGCAGTCCTGCTAGAGATGGGGGTCCCGTTATACTTGTGCCAAATCATGAGGCGGCTCACGAAGGAAACTACGCGCAAATAAGATTTGGCAAACACGGGGAACTCACCACACCCATCCCTGTAGGTAGAGGTGTACGCCAGGGTTGCGTTCTTGCCCCAACCCTTTTTAGTCTTTTTTATAAATGGTTTAGTTGACTTTTTAAATACTGAGAAGGATTTAGATGCACCCAAGTTGGCAGCACGTAACATCCCGGCCATGATGTTTGCGATGATACCTTGCTATTATCAAAATCCCCAATGGGTATACAGAGGGTCCTAAATATATTTGAGGCCTTCTGCAAGGAAAGGGGGCTTGAGATTAACCTGCAAAAAACAAAATTTGTGGTGTTTAACTCAGCCAAAAGTACCCGACCAAACCCATGTTTAGACGGCAGACCCCTAGAGAGGGTATCTGTCTTTGATTATCTTGGCATTACAATCACAGAAAAAATGAACTGGGGGGTACAAATTAAAAAAAACAGCCTGAAGCTAGCGCAAACAACAGGGGGCCTGACCAAGGTGTTCCGAAACTCTAGCCATAAACCGGTAGGCCCAGCATTAGAAATATACAAGGTACAAGCTAGAGGTGCTGCTCTATATGGAGCAGAAATGTGGGGCCACTGTCGTATTGATAGCCTAACACAAGTGGAAAACTCCTTTGTTAGACAATTGTTTGGTCTCCCCCGTAGTACACCACTCATACCGCTAAGATTAGATTTGGGGGTCAGGTCAATTGAGGAAGAAGTTTCTCTGAGACCCCTTCTATTCTGGAGACGCTTATGGGTTACTCCAGAATTGGCTGAGTACAGGGAAGAACTAAGGGAGGTGATGAGTCTACCTAGGGCGGGGAGACTACCATGGCTTACCTATGTCAGGAACACCTTCACGCTCATGGGTCGGGGTAACCAGTGGGAAAATCCAGAAACGACATGTCCCACAGTGTCAAGAAAAGAGTTAAAGATTCGCTATCGGGAGTATTAACTGGCCCAACTATAGGGGAACCATTCAATAGGAAAGCTTACTGTAGCCTTCTTGGAAATTAAAGAGCAGTACATACTAGAGCCGGTACTCAATGACATCAAGCCGGCTGCCGCAAGGAAGTTCTATTTACAATTTAGGCACGGGGTATTGCCACTGCGTGCTTTTACGAATAATTGGGCGGGCCTACAATCATTGGGTTGCCCGGCCTGCAATGGCGTAGAAGAATCTGAATACCACGTGTTTTTTTTCTGCACTGGTTATAAGAAAGCAAGAAAACGATGGCTGATCCAGATATGCAGAAATTTGGGAACCAGGCAATGTTCAGAGGCTTTCAGGTTACTGAAATATGATGCTAGTCTCCCCATAGCATTTTCGGTGGCAGGCTTCCTATTTTCTATGTGGTGTACCCGTAGAGTTTTTCTAAAAATGTCCTCCAAAGATGGCGATTAAATCGGTGTACATCCCCTTTTAACTGAAGGAATTTTATATGTATTGTATGTGCATTTTAGTACTATTTTAATTAGGTATTATTAACATGATGTACATTACTCCGGCTGGCAGGACTATTAACCGCTTAACCGTGGCGCGAATTACGCTGCGGTGCGGCGGTTTAAACGAGTGGGCGGGGCCGCGCAGCACTACCGAGGTAGTGCTCGCGACGGCCGTTGGCCGACGCGTGCAGCGAAGGGGTTAAGAAGTAGGATTGCTGCCTAAGGGTCTACAACAATGTTTTTCGCCTTCTCTTTGATTGAAGTAAATTTTTAACATATAAACTTTTCGTTTATTAAATAGGGCATTGTAAATTGTTCATTATATAGTGCACAAGCACTTTAAAGTAACCAGTGATGATGCTAATAATCTCCTCATTGACTGTTTCAAGCACCTTATACAAACAGATATTTTTGTGTTTGAATAGTTGATCTGAGTGACAGAGCAGGAGCGGATAAAAAAACATCGATAATATAAATTGTATTTATGCACTGCATACGCACTTAAATGCAGATTGTGGTCTCGGAATTGATTGCAATATAGATTTCATCTGGTTATATTATGTATTTAGTGTACAATGCCATACGATGACTACTTTTTTTTATTTTGTTTTATTATTATAAATGAAATGTAAGATATTGTTCATATGCTTTTATGGTCAAACTGACCGAAATAAAGTTTTATAAGTAAGTAAGTAAGCATTGTTTTTTCTGAATTATAGAGGCCTCATAACCGTTTCCAGTCGCACCTTTGAAGTGTAAAAACTGTTGCAAACGGTCTCTGCTGTTCCGCTCTTTTCGTGAGATTTTTTGCATGTCTTGGTTTCAGGCTACGCCATGCTTTGTCTCCTTATTGAGTTTTAAAATATTTTATTAGGACAATAAAGTGCAAAATGGAAGATGCGAAACAGTGTACAAGCTTAAAAGTTTTTGAATATGAAATTTGCACAAAATGTGTCTCCTCATATTGATTTGGCTGCTCGAGATGGCGAGCGGATTGGCCAGGTATGCTGGCGCGTGGCTATTGATGCTTAGTAGTGAATGAAGCAGGTGTCAAAGATGATGTCAAAGGGCCGCCAGCCAGGGCATGTTCTTCTGTTTGAAGGCCTTGTGGCCATAATTTTACAATCCCTTGATCGGAAGAGAACACTGTTTAAGATGCTCTTCAACGGGGCAGCACATAGACAGAAACATCGACAAGGAGACTGTTACCCCATCCAGGTGAGACAGAGACAGAGCCAGGGCTTGGAATGTCCTTCGGATCTTAACTTTGGGAAGTTAATATAAAACGGCATGACGAAACATAGCACAGCATAACACAAATGACATAAGATAGTACAGCATAACGTAACGTAACATAACATGACATAACAACAAAACATAAACGAAGTTGACTTTCATATCTTAAGTTAAATGTGTTTCATTAAGTAGTGTTATTTTCTGGGACAGTATGATGAAATAAAGTCAAAATAAAGACCAGGATTGGGACCGCTGCTGTACCGCTAATGCTAAATTATCAATTATATGCAAGGCTAGATGAGGAGATACAATTCCGCCTCACAGAGTCACCACTACTTATTCCTGAAAGGCAGCTTTGTGTGAAGGGCGACATTTGTTAGCATACGGGGAAGGTTCACGGAGAGTATCGCTTTTGGAAAACCTCGTTTCCACTCTTCAGGAATCAAGGCCTGGTGTGCTAACTTTTATGACCAACACACATTTTGCACTATGTTTCATTACCTACTTTGACCGCTTTTACATTTATCCTCCCTCCTCCGTTATCTGCGGCTTCCTTCTCTTTGTTTCATCGTCGTCCCCTCTTTTAACACAGTAAGCGTCAGAACGGCGTTGAGCTCTAAAATGTGCTGTTGCCAAGGTCAGTCAGTGTCTTCAGACTGTTCGCCTGTGGCAAGTGACTGCAGTGGTGACAGACTCTCACCAGCCCGCAAAGTCACATTGGTGCCTGAGCAGAGGACACCCAGCGTCGTGTCAGGAAGCCCAGCCGCTGTGACTTTCAGGAGATATATTTAACTCTTGGTGCTCGGTGGCGCGAGCCCGCCTCGCGGCCCCAGAGTCTGCTTTCCTCTGTGATGGATGGACCTTTCCAGCAAAACACCCCCGAAGGAGTCTTTGGCCATGTGAAGGTGATTTAGACTTTTTGTATCTTAAATATATAGAATAAAGCTCAGTGTTTGGGCTTCCGCCATTAAACAAAAGTGTTGTCAAATACATAATTGTGGCAATACAAACATACATTGGCTCTTATTCCGTCAGGTGCTTATAAGAATGTGCTGATTGCACACCTGATTGTATTAATTAGCGGGTGACTATTTACCACACCATTCCTTGTTTGGGACTCCTTAGTGGGGGATAATGTCTAGATTACTTGGCAGTAAGCCTCATTACTCTCATTATCCATTTCTTGACTCGTCCGATTATGTATTTCGATGAGGCTCCATCTCCTTCAATTACCATCTCTAGTCCAAGCGTATTTTTTCCCTTTCAGTCTTTCTTAAGGACCAGCCCCTCTCACACAGTAAATTGAGCTAACTCACATTTTTCTACCTGTTATAATCAGGCTCTCACTCTCGCAAAAAACATTCACGATGGAAGGAGAGAGAGAACATAAGTACTAGTGTGAGGAGTGGAGGATCGGAGTAATGAAGAGATGCCTGTAAGTAATCTAGACTTTAAATCCGACCCCTTAGCCAAATTCAACAGGTAATGATTAACACACGTCTATGGGTTAGCCCAGGTAGCCTGTGACTGGATGTGTCTGAGTGTATTGGTTTACTATGTCAAGATGTGTTATGATGTATGGTTGATGAGAGTATACCATGGTCTGTGTCCAATGGTGTATGCATGATGGTGTGTGATGATGTATGTGATGTGACTGAGTACAGTTAGTACCATGAGGGTGCATGTGATAAGGAGAGTGTGCATAATAGGGAGTGTGACAGTGTGCCAGTTGTGTTTGTGTGATATTTTTCTCTAATCTTTCATTATTCTATGATTGATAAATAGAGTTCCTTTGGATGTGGCAGGGTTCAGAAAATTATGCAGCAAGAAAAGGCAAATTATGCAGTGTAATGCAGCACATTTTGTAATAGTATTTCGTAATTATTTTGACATTTTTAAACTTGTTCACACTGTCTGGTCATAGGTTGCACCTTATTAGTACCAGTTTAACACCCAAATATAGCAATAAGCAACAGTTAATGGAAAACAAAGAACACTAGTAGAAAGGCCTACATAACATAATCGATGTGCTCTAATCCCAGAATCATTTATGCCTCACTGTGAGCTGCCAGACAACATCTCCGGGCTGGAACCTTGGATACATTTCTCCCCCATTCTTTGAAAAATAGCATTTTCTAAACAAACAGTGATTTTCTGTCTGTCTGTGTGTATGTATATGTTATTGCTGTAGCGGGAACTCCAATCTAACTGTTCTGGCCCACAATAATACCATACCACCCAGCAGTCTGCAGCAAATTATAGCTCATGCAGGCTGGTTAATAACTACCTTTTCCTGCTTAATGCGCTTACCCTCACACGAGACCTGGCCACTATGGATCTTATCCATCACTCAGTACTGTACCAGCCCCAAAATCCAGGATTTGTAAAGCGTGGCAGATCACTCGTGAGGGTCTCATAGCGCTGAATTGTAGGTACAGGGAGATTACGTGATTTGCCCGGATCACAGGATGTTGACGCCGACGATGAGACTCGAACCTGGATCCCACCAGCTCTGAAGTCGGCAGCTCAGGCAGTTACGCCACAACCAGTCATTACCAGCTGAACAGACAAGGAATACTTAAAGCGATCTGACACATAAAGCTGGTCACTCAGAGGACTGCACCCCAATCCACCACTGCAGGTCCCAATTAGCTACATTCTATGCGTGCTGCTTTACATCTCACAATGGCACTCAGATATGAGATGCTAGTAACAAAGTCCATCCGAGCAGATCTTACTAACCACGTCTCTCACCAAACATGCCTGCTGAGGACCATGAACTGTAAACAAAATATCAGACTGGACATTCCAGTGCAGTAACCATATAAATACATTATGATCCTATGAAATACCACAAAAAGACCTGTACAGTTGCTCAAAGCTGCACACATATAAAAAAACTGTGAAGTGCACGATTGTCTCAAACTAATGTAAACTTATTTTGACTTGTACTTATGTTGGTTGTCTATTTACTTACTTATATACTATTGCGTGACCTCCTCTGATGTGTCTGTAAAGCTTACCTTTTGTTCCAAATTTTTGTCCTGAATTTTGACCTTGTGTCCTGAATTTTTGTCCTGAATTTTGACCTTTTGTCCTGAATTTTTACACTCACCATCCTGAATCTGCACCCATGCCAGTTGGTCACCCTAACTCACTGACCCACACAGGCCCTCACAGACCCACACACAGAACCACACAGGCACTCACAGACCGACTTATACACCCATACAGCCACTCACACACTCCTACACACAAGGATACATACAGTAACACAGCCACTCACTTAATATATGTTAGAAGTAGTATCACTCAGTAGAAGTGCACCTAGTATACTAATTTATCTTTTGTAGTAGGTTAGAATATATGTTTAACACCCATAAACTCTTAAAAACACACTCACTTGAAAATGTCATCAGTGATGTCATCAGTGATGTTACTGACCATGTCATGAGGGGTGTAATATGTGAGGTCATAAGCAGTACATTGCTGGGGAGTAAGTTATAGTTAGCTCAGGTAACTATAACTGCTGAATTTCACTGGTTTTGTATGAGTGAAAACTGAGCCTAACTTTAACGCCCCTGTGACCTTTGGTTTTTCAGTGAAAAAAAAATAATAATAAAAAAAAGATATATATATATATATACACATTTACATTTTTGTTTTAATGGCATGCGTGGTAAAGGTATATTTGTGGTAACAAAACGTGTTTTAAAGCTATGCGTGGTAAATAGATAGTTAGATAGATAGATACATAGATAGATAGACAGATCTCTTGTCTCCAACTACTATTATAAACTGGTCAGTATGGCGCGCACTCAGAACTGCAGTTATTGGATTTTATTCTACAAGTTCAGCCCAGTGATGCATTTTGGCTCCACGGCCTTGTTCATGCTCAGTAGCTCAAGTGCAATACACCACAATATAAGTGACATGAACATAGGACTGGAGTTTGCGCCAATATATACGGTCGCCATCTTGTAGTGCTAGTACATTACAAATTGATCATATACAAAATCAAGTACAAAAGAAGAATCCTTAGAATGAAAAGTCATTTTGGCCCAAAATAATGTTGGACACTACCTCCATAATTCAATTGAAACAGCAATCATACCCACATGGGTTTATATATCTTTCATATAAATGTTGCTGTAAACAAAACAATCAGGCCCAAGTGGGCAAATATATACTTATAATAAACATAATATAACTAAACCTGATATTCTGACAGTACCATTTCGGAGATGAAGGCTAAAAATAATAAAAATTGAATGTTCTAAAATAATAACCAAAACGTTGAAGGGCTCACTCTGTACAAAACTGATTAATCATTCCATAATAGCCTGCAAACAATAAATCCCAAGTGGACAAAACTGACTCATCTTACTAGTCTCTTCTTCTAATTAGGTGATACAACTCTAAACAAAAAATATATATAAAACTACAACAACTGTGCCCAAATGATTATCTCATGACAGAAGAGTAGGGTAGGGGGCCCTAGCCAGGACCACCTCTCATTCACCCCTGCAGCGCAAGGTGTAAAGAGTCCCTTCCTCTCCTACTTGTTAATAAAACAGAAAAATATTTTGATTAAAAAGGCCACTATAAAATCATAATACACTAAAACCAAAAGGGCAACAGGCAGGTGATAACAGCAAAGACAAATATCAAGAAGGGTCAATGAAAAAAACATGTCTAATTAGCCTTGATGAACTGCCAGAGCTTCATCCGAGTTCAACCCAAATGGGAATTAAGAGTTCAGATCAATAATGAGGCACAGCTCTCTTTTTTTTAAATCTCAAAATCTATCTTCCTTTCTCAGGTCCACATCAACCTTCTCAATCCCATAGTACTGAAGTAAATCACGATTGCTGTAATGAAACTCTTCGAAATATATAGCCACCAGGTTATATTTATCATGGCTATCTCTGGCTCACATATGTTCTAAGATCCTCTTACGTACTGGGTGAATTGAACTACCAACATATCTCAGGCCACACAAGCACCAGAGTATGTAAATCACAAATTTGGTACTACAAGTTCTGAAGTGGGTGATTTGTTTAGGTTTCTCAGTGTAAGACACATTGTAACTCTTAATGCTTTTAGGCTTTCTACATGCTTTACACATTCCACATATATAGAAGCTTTCCAATTTAGTGATATCTGTCTTAATTCTACTCGTGATGTCACTTTGCACCAGGATGTGTCTCACTGATCTGCTTATACGGTAAGTTATATGGGGTCTATCACTAACTAACTTATCAATGATGTTGTCACATTTGAGGTGATCCCAGCTCTTCTGCAAGGCCTTCCTCACACCTCCCGACTGCTTATTGTAGGTGGTGATCAACCTGATAATTTCTTTTTCCTCTGCCTTATTCTCTTTTCCTGGGCCAAATCGAATTTGATCTCTAGACTTCTCTCCAACCTTGTGAATTTGCATTCTTCAGAACCCAGTCAGGGTTGCCCATTTCCTTAAACTGAGCAATCACGTTCTCTGCTCTACCAAGAAGTCCGCTTTATCACTGCAATTACGTTTAGCCCGTACTAGCTCTCAATATTGTATGTGCTACTGAAAGCGTGAAGTAGGCTATTGCCTGCTTTTGGGTTTCTGTACAACTTGGACACCAGTTTATTCCCAGACACCTCCACACAGATTCACTGACAGAATATCAACTTTCTATTCCTACTCCAATAAGTGCAACAGTAGTGAAAGTGTTGGATAGCGGAGGGTTAAAATTTACTATTCCCACTCCAATAAGTGCAGCAGTAGGGAAAGTGTTGGATAGCAGTGGGGTAAAATTTACTATTCCCACTCCAGTCAGTGCAACAATAAAAAACCCAAAATATCTTGAACAAAATAAAACTACTTCAAAAACAAAGTAAATAAAAAAAATCTATATGTTGTAAAAAAATACAAATATATTTAATATTAAAAATTAAAAAAATAAAACCTTTTATAATATTAAATACATAACACAAATACCTACAAATATTATTATAAATAAAATGCAAAAATAATTTCAGACAAATAAACTTTTTTATTCAGAAATTATTAAAAGCAAATATTTATTACATACATTTTATTTAGTTACATCCCACCATATAACCACACAAAACTCTCAACCTGCACCGAAAACCTAACTTTAAAAACAAATACTTACACTATTAATATAAATATTTATCAACAAACCAATTATCATTAACTACATTTTTTTTTATATACTCTTTTCATTTAGCAGTTGTTCAGTTCAAAACTGTTCTGTACAAATGAAAAGCAAATACAGTAAGACACTCGCAGGAGGCATTAACATGTCTCTGTTTTCCATAATAATCGGCTTCAGGTAGGACTCATGCACCAGAGGTACTGTATAACGTATTCCCTCGGATAAGTCTCATGTTTAAATATTAATTATTAATGAAATATAATTAATGTACTTCCCACAATATACTTCCACAAAACACACATTACACTCAAAATATTTTACAGAAACTTATTTACACAACTAACATAATTAATTATCAAATTAACAATTAATATTAATAAAAAAAATATATTATTAATTACTTACAATTTATCTACTTCCCACCCCATACCCTTACAAAACCCAGAACCCACAGATAAATTAAACAAATTGATAAATTGCATAATCAACATAATTAATTATCAATTAAACAAATATTATTTATTAAAAACTGAATATTAATTTATTAAAATTAGTTAACTTCCCACCATTTACCCGATAAACCCCACAACCCGCACCTAAAATTAAACTTTAAAAAAATTAATTACACAATTAAAATAATGAATTGTCAATAAAATAATTAATAATATTTAACAACTAATTATTAATTAATTGAAAATAAATTACTTCCCACACTTTACCCCTATAAACAACACAACCCGCACCTAAAATTAAACTTTTAAAAAATGAATTACACAATTAAAATAATTAATTGTCAACTAATTAATTAATAATAATTAACAACTAATTATTAATTAATTAAAAGAAATTATTTCCCACCCTTGGCCCCCTATAAACCCTACAATCTGCACATAAAATTTACTTAAAAAATAATAACACAATTAACCTAATTAAATATCAATTAAATAAATGATATTAAATAAAAAATAATAATAAATGTATTATAATTAAATTACTTCCCACACTACACCCCTATGAACCCACAACCCGCTACGGAACTAAAAAACACAAAATTAAATTAAATTAAATTTAATAACTGCTAAAAATCTGACAAGCATATAAAAAAAACATAAACAATAATTATATAAAAAATTACATCATACACATTTAAAATATATATGCTAAAATACATAACAATAATTAAAAAACGATATTTTAAACAACTATATTCTTTCAAACATTATTGACTTCGATATTTTAAAAATCAATATTACTTACCTTAAAATCGATATTCTTGACATCAATATTATTGCTGTAGATATTTCCATATCATGATATTTTAGACTCGATATTCTGATATCTCAATATTTTTAACTCAATATTTTGTCTGAATACCCTTCACACACACATCAAGGAAAATAATGCTACTTCTGCTCATATTATAGGTGAATTCAAGATTCAACTTGTTGTAATTCAGGATAACATACTCAATAGTATCTGCCTTCTCGCCTTCCCAAATGATCAGATCATCAATGAATCTTACCCACACTACAACACAGTTCATTTAATGAGCAAGATCTGGTGCCATGGACACCTGCTCCTCCCACCCGCCCATCATGAGATTGGCATAGCTAGGGGCAAAGCAGGTGCCCATGGCAGTACCGTGGATCAGTCTGTACAAAGTCCCATTAAAGAGAAAAATATTATTCTCCAAGCAATATTTCATCATTTCAAGCAGCATCATTGTATGTGCTTATTAACAAATCGTCCTAGACATATGTATATATATCTGTGAATAGAATTGGTGTGCCGCTTCCTCTCATTCAAGACTGGATTTCATGGACATTTTGTGGCTTCTGCCGCCACTGCTGGCAGGCAGCAACACTGAAAGGCAGACGTACAGCGTTTTGGCAGTTGTGAATAACTTCATATATACACTTCACCTTAAACTCGCCAATGTGTCTGGAAAGTGAAGCACGGACCCAGATAATGCAGTTTCCAATATTTATTTCGCTCTTGCAGCAACCATGACGCGTTTCGACACTCTTGGTGTCTTGATCACATGACGCGCACATCATGGGGAAGGTACGTTTTAAACCATTTTTTTACCAACTTTTTTCAAATACTTAAAGTGACAGTGCATAAAAAAGTACAAGGTTTGTGCATAGAAACAAATGACAGGTACCCGAATATCGATGGTACTTAGCGCTGACATTAGCATACAGGAATGTTATTAGTTGATTCATATCACATCAAATAATGGTATAAATACCGCAATAATATTGATTTTAAACATTCCAAAAAGACAGCGCCTATTGTCTTCCATATGTTAATAGGTTGACATACTCGATAAAATTTGCCCTCAGATTATTACTGGATAAATATCGAATTAGTAAACGAGTTTTAAAACCTATTGATCAATGCATTACAGTCAATGTGCAAATCACAGTTTTATCAAACATTCCGGTATGAATACCCGTTGATCGTGCTTTAAATTTAAGCTAGACATCTGTGTTCACACAATGTTGTAAACTTGCTGGTAATACAAAAACTTGGTTCCCTTGCCATTATTTTTCTTTTGTATTGTCCAAGCAATATTTCATCATTTCAAGCAGCATCATTGTATGCGCTTATTAAAAAATCGTCCTAGACATATGTATATATATCTGTGACTAGAATTGGGGGTGCCGCTTCCTCTCATTCAAGACTGGATTTCATGGACGTTTTGTGGCTTCTGCCGCCACTGCTGCCAGGCAGCAACACTGAAAGGCAGACGTACAGCGTTTTGGCAGTTGTGAATAACTATATATATATATACATATGACAGGAATCTTTTAACTTTCTTTGCCTTAGATCATGTTCCATTAAATCCAAGGGGTGGAGACAGGGTTACCAGTCTGAGGAGGCTGGAATCCAGATATATAATAGATCTCCAAACAAAGGCTCCCGATGGTTTGAACTGTAATGAGGAGCTTTCAGTGCACTTAGGCGAGTAGCTGGATAATCCCATGGCCATGGGAAAATAATGAGTGAGGTCTGTTTTGATACCGGATTATGAAATTCATAAAATGTATAATGCGTTTGAAATGTAACTATGTAGAGGGACCATAATGTGTTTGTTATATTTTGTTTAAGTTGAGGTTTTAACTGAGAAAGGTCAGAATTTTGAATGAATTGGTAATGTGTTGATAGTCGTTATTTAGCGAACTGATCTTAAGTCCATGTAATATCATGCAGGCCCATTTGTGGGCAGGATGTGTAGAATTAGGAAGCCCATTGGTGGGCGGAATTAATTTGAGAACAGTATTCAACTGTGTTGAGTCCGAATAAGTGTGTTTAAATAATTGTATATATGGATTTATGTATATACTAGATCAGCTACTATCTAATTTTATTGTGAAGAACACTTTTTGCACATTGAAAGATGGCGGCGAAAAATGACAATGAAAATGAAAATGTTTGTGCATTCTCAGTGTTCACTAATGCTGATGTGATGTTTGTAATTGACATAAAAGAAGGCCGTTTCTGGCGCGCCTGGTTACCATCGAAAAAGGCGACTGCCGAAACGCGTCTGGTTGCTGTGAGTCCGTGAAAATAAATATGTTGGACTCGCCCCCGAGAGTGCTTTCCTTTACGTTCTGATGGAATGTGAAATTAGGAGCTGGTATATATATATATATATATATATATATATTAGAGAAAGCTTCTGAGACCAGCCCTGCTTTCACAACTCCGTAACCAGGACGCACAGAAGGACGGCACACAGGAATCCTTACAGAAGCGATTTATTAGGCTTCAAACTGCTTCCATAGTTTTTAAGCAAATATCCAGAAAAGTGCAAGGTGCATGTTAACCCCCAAGTCAGACCTACGCGTTTCGGTCGTAGCCTTCTACTGGGTCATTTTTTTTTTCCTTACAGAAGCGATTTATTAGGCTTCAAACTGCTTCCATAGTTTTTAAGCAAATATTCAGCAAAGTGCAAGGTGCATATTAACCCCCAAGTCAGACCTACGCGTTTCGGCTGTAGCCTTCTACTGGGTCATAGAGTTCAGTGCACAGAGTGCCATTTTAAAGGGACAGCTGTACCCTCTACCATCACCAATTAAAAACTTTGTGTGATTATTAAAGAGGAAAATCACATTTACAATTCTTACAGAATATAGTATGTTCTTACTGCAGTTGTTGTGAAACAAAATCGCTGTAAAGTACACAATTGAAACACATAACTCAAAAGTTTTTGGCCCTCAAGCAGACAGATTTTTACAACATATGAATTGGACAGACAAGGTGAGTAGCTCGATATTTGAAAAGATATACAATCTCTGATAATCTGATATCGTCTTCCAAAGGTTGAGGTTACTTATAACGTAGGGAGAGAGATAAATGGAGATAAAGTGCGACGTGCAACCTCTATATTGCACCTAAAGCAAATGGAAAGTGCTATGTGTTCACGCTATATTGCAAAAAAACATATAAAGTGAAAGGTGCTTTCTTCGTATCATATATTAAAATATCACAGAATCCATGCCCATCTACCAATAATGGAAAAAGGGGGGGCAAAGGCGTACAAAATTAGTATAAAAATAAATATATAAGATGTTACGCCTGAAGGTTCCATGCGAATAAAAACGCCCCATATAGCTTAAGAATACACATGTAGGTTTGGTTTGGTTGTAAAGTGCAATGTGCTACTCCTGTAAAGTACAAGGGGTAAGAGCAGCTACCTCTGATTCCTGTATTCTAATAAATTACAAATAAGTTGCAATATTGCACTGGCTAATATAAAGTGCAAAGTGCTTTTTCCTGTAAAGTACAAGGATTAGAAAGTGCCACATACTTCTCTTATATCAACTCCCCTATTGCACTTATGAGAATAAAGTGCAATGTGATATTATTGTAAAGAACATAAAAAAGTGCCTCGTGCTGGTCATCACAAACTAACAGAGTTATTTAAGTCAGAATTCAGCCTCTAAAAAACAATATCATCAATATCATAAATATCTAAAAGAGATAAGACAGCATACTCCATATGTAACTAGTGGCATGCGGTTATCCTGCTCACAGTGCACTAAAATACCACAATGTGGAGCCACAGTCCCCTAGCCTACATGCCTAGAGCAAGAAAGAGAAAAATGCCTGTTTGTATCCATCCTTGTGCCTGGTATGTGGACACAATTCCCTTTCCACACAGTCATATTGCATCTTAGACTCGATGGCAAGATAATACAATAATGCAAAACAGGATTAAAAGGGGCATCACAAATATTAAAAAGCAATCATAGGAAATATTATAGAAATGTTTACAGCTCAGCATCTGTAGTCAAGCCCCATGGGATTTCAGTTCCTAATGTAATTATCCACTTAGATTCCGCTCTTCTCAGGGCTGCTTCTCTGTCTCCTCCCCTGATTTTAGTCGGAATATGCTCGAAGCCGGAAAAGGAAAAATTATTTTCCAGTTGGCCCTCATGGTCTTTCCAGATGTGTTTTGCCATCACATATGTGAAATCTTTGTTAACAGTTGCCCTTATATGTTGAAGGATGCGCAGCTTAAGTTTGTTAACAGTGCTGCCCACATATTGTTTGCCACATCCGCACTCCAAAAGGTAGACTACGTGAGTGGTCTTACAGGTTATCCTGTCTTTGATTTTTTTTTGTGCCTTGCATAGTTGTTATGTCCACGCTGTTGCAGCCATAACGACAAGCTTTGCACTTTGGGCATGTAAAGAAACCATTGCACATCAGCCAATTGCCTTTGTGTGGGTCTTTGTTGGTAAAGTAACTCTGGGTTAACAGGTTTCTTAGGGATGGCACCTTTCTATACGTGATGTTCACATGTTCTGATATGATATGTTTAAGTTCATGATCTTTCTTAAGTGTATTCCAATGATTGCTAATTGCTTGTTTGACAGCTTTGTTGGATCTATTGAAGTCCGTGATGAACCTAGTGACTTCTTTATTCGGTTCAATTTGTGCCTGCATTTTCTTGGGCAACAACAGATTCTCCCTCTTGTGTTTTTAGCTCTTATTCGAGCATCTTCCAGAAAAGCTACTGGATATCCTCATCTCTTGAATCTGTCGTACATCCCGTCGATCTGTTTCTCATACTCATTATCCTCAGAACAATTTCTGCGAGCTCTTTGAAATTCTCCGTACGGGATGCTCCATTTAAGAGCTTTTGGGTGTGCACTGTTGGCCGACAAAATACTGTTACATGCCGTGGTCTTCAGGAATAAGGTGGTACAAATTTTATCATTTTCAATGTATATCCGGATATCCAAATAATCAATCGAACTCTTGCTGTATGTGTGGGTGAATCGTAGGTTCAAAGAGCGGTTTAATGATGATAAAAAATCTTTCAAATCGCTCTCCTCTCCTTCCCACATAAGGAAGAGGTCATCATTATAACGGACCCATAAAATCACCCTTTTCAAGTTCATTCTGTTGTTCTCTGACCATAAGCATTCTGTCTCCCAGAAGCCCATTGTTAGATTTGCGTATGTTGGGGCAAATGAAGTACCCATAGCAGTTCCTTGCTTTTGTTTATAAAATCTGCCATCAAAGATAAAAAACATTGTTAGTCAGGCAAAAGGACATCATCTCTAGGAGCATTTGTGGGTGGCTGAGTAGGCTCAGTGACCGAGATCTCATAAAGTGCTCACATGCCATCAGGCCGTCATCATGAACAATCAAGTGATAAAGGGAGACCACATCAACTGTGGCCATGATGTATCCTGATTTCCAAGGGATGCCATTGATGCGGTTGAGAAAGTCCATAGAATCACGTATGTAGGAGGGCAGATCAGCTACATACGGGAACAGGAAGATATCGACAAATCTGGAAGTGTTTTCTAAGAGAGAGCCACATGAGCTTACGATGGGACGGCCTGGAGGGTTTTTTAGGCTCTTGTGCACTTTTGGCAAAACATACGCATTGACACTAGAAGATGATTGAAACACCCACTAGGGTTGAATGGTAGGAATTGACTATACTCGGTATTAACCGTAATATTGCTCTATTGCACTGCTGAAGAGTATTACGGAAGACGCGTAAATTAGTAATAAGTGCAGTAGTACCACGAGAATGAAATGGAACGTATAATTTATTTATAATATAGTAATGATTGAATTTGGAGAGGATTGTGAGAAGAAAAGGTTTGGTATTTGCCTATTAATGAATTTGAATAATGTAAAGAACAAAAGAAGTGAACGGAATTAGAATTACCAGTCTGTCTTCACTGTTTTCACCGTGTGGGTTTTTCACGTCATAATTGAAACTGTTAAAAGACTACCTGTAATGGCACCTCAGCATCGGAGAGCAAGGCTGGTTGCTGCCGAAACGCGTTCAATGGTGGCCTGACATTAAAATATTTTGGAGAAACCACACAGAGCATCGTCATCCATTGTTGTTGAAGGACTGTCCGTGATATATATATACTGCCTTCATATACTCAAGATACCAGTGACTTTCTCAGAAACATTAGCAAATATATATGGGACTCAGATTATTTACTAATGTCCCTAGATGTTACATCATTATATACCAGTATTCACCATCAGGATAGTACAAAAGCTACAGAATATTATCTGGGTTCAAGACTAATGTATCTTTATCAACATAACAAAATGTTAGTCAGTCTGATCTTATTTTGTCTAGAAAACAACTATTTTATGTTCCAAAATCAGATTTTTCAGCAATATCGGGGAGTTGCAATGGTGGCGTGCTTTTCACCTAGCTATGCCTGCCTCCATATTGGATGGTGGGAGGATTTGGTCCTCAAAGTGGATTACAAGAAAACACTGGATGAACATGTTATTGCTTGGTTAAGATATATCGATGATTTGTTTGTGATATGGCGAGGTACGGAAGAAAATGCACTTAAATTCATTGCAGAAATTAATGTTAACACCCTTAATTTTCACTTTACAGCCACCACAAGTAGACAGTCAGTGTGCTTTCTTGATGTAGAGGTATTCATAGCTGATCAAAAAATCGAACCAAAACTACATCGCAAACAGACATCCGGCAATACCATACTGCATGCCACAAGTTACCATCCCAAACATTTGATACATAGCATCCCCTATGGGGATGCGCTAAGAATCAGGAGAATATGCAGTAATGACATTTACTTAGTTAGGACCCAAAATGACAGCAAAACCAGGTTCTTGGCCAGAGGGTATTCTGAAAAAACGATTGACATTGCTATCAGACAAACCCGAGTACTAAATAGATCAGAATTGATGGCCATCACTTCCTGCAAAATTCCAAATATACCAACAACACAATATCAAGACCTGAATACTAGGTTAATTCTTACGTATAATAAACAACAAAATGTATTGCGTAAGATAATTAACAAGAACTGGCCATTGTCTTAAACGATCCAGTATTAGGAGATGTTCTGCCTAGAAATCCAAGCAACACGTTTAGAAAGGCAAGTTCCATGAGGGATGCCTTAGTCAGCAGCAGCCCGGAGGTCAAAACAGTAACTAATTGGTTAACACAAAGGAAGGGGTTCGTCAAATGCACTACTTGCCGTGCGTGTAGGTTTGGCATCAATAAGACAACCTATAAAACACCATTCAGAAACGAGCCCATCACCATCAAAAAGTTTCTTATGTGCAAAACAGAGTATGCAATATATGTGTTGGAGTGCTCTTGTGGATTACAATATGTGGGCAGCACAAAATTGCAAGTCCACAAGAGAATACTCCAACATTTGAGGGCAATCACCAACTCAGACCCAGCATATCCGGTTGCGCGTCATTTCAAGGACATCCACAACAATAATTTAGAACATTTTAAATACTTTGTTGTGGACTCGGTCCCCATCTTAAGACACGGGGGCAACCGGGAAGCTCAACTAAGGAAGCTTGAAACACGTTATATCATTGAGCTTGACACCAAAACCCCACAAGGTCATAGTTCTAGTGAGGATTTCTTTACTTGCCTGTAACATCTAAGGATAACTAGATTTCATACCAGCAAGGCAATCCCACAAATATGTAATGTACATCAAAGATGCATGTCCCTTTTTATGCAATTCGCTAAGTCCCATATTTTAAATTTCGCTTATTCAAGTTATCACTTTGTGAACATGGTAGTTCATTAGGGTGACACTGTAGGTTTTAAATGCACTAAGGCACTTTAAATTAAATACCAAACAAAGAGAAGTGATGTAAGCAGGCCCACTGGGGCTTTATTATTTGTGGTTAAAGTCACAAAGGACAGCACAATTCAAATTATTGAGAAATAGGTACTATTAAATAAGTCCCTATACAAGCCAGTAATGTTATTCAGCATACTATGTATTTAATTAATTGAATTGTGTTTCATTTAATATGTAAATAATTTTTTATATATTATAAAAAATGGCTGTTCTTAACTGATATTTTAACTCCTTATCTTATCGGATGTGATTATGCATATAATATCTTTGTACAAAGACGATGCAAATGCTCTCAAAAGTATATCTTCTCTGTTCATACTAGTTTTGCACCACGTGTTTATGCACTTGTCACTTTAAATATGGTAATTTACTCTGCAGACTCGTCATGTGATCAAGGCCAGTTGTGGCCGAAACACGGCATGGTGGTGTAAGGGCTGAATAAATCACTTTGCACCAGTAATTGGAGTTTGCATTCGTTTTTCCCAATTGAGGGGACTGAGAGGAAACGAAGACTAAAGTAATATACGGGTATCAGTCGCCAGCCAAGAAATCAGGTGGGCTCCGGTGAGGCAGTCTTGACATCAACTTCTGTATCAGATCTGAGTTCTGCTCCAGAGAGTGAACCCGAGGGGGAAATAGCACAAGCATCAGGATTGGGGTTTACAAAGTTATCCCTGGCGCAAGAGGTCGACTGCCTGTGCCAGGACAGGAGAGACACACTCAGACCGCGAGCCCAGACTGGCCAAAAAATAAAAGAGTCAATCAAAAGCGCAGCAAAAGACGAGTGCGCAGCCAGCAAAGAAAGGCAGACAACCAGAAAACAAATAAGAGGCAGATGGAATCGCAAACAAAAGTGATACAGAATGTTAATCCCAACATAGTGGTCAATCTTACAGAGATCAACTTGACCATGGCGGAAAAACAAATTCTGGCCCTGGGACTTTCATACAGCCCGGAAAGTAGTTTTAATTATTCAGAAACCAGGATGGATGTTTTCAGATTCATCAGAAAATTAAAACTACGCAAATTCCATCTGCTACGGGCAAAAAAACAATCGGATCCTGTGGAGCCAATAACTGGCAGTCCATCACTATTCACGGCAGGAGATGTGAATTTATTTCAGGACCTTGTGGCCCTACAGAATGAACAATCTGCTGTAACTACTAATCTTGGCCTGGAAACAACCGATATTAGCGGAACTGTGAAAACACCCTTTAAACCAAAGTCCATTTTTCAACCTGTCATTTTACATGACAATTTGGATGTCTATCATGAACAGGTTACATTGGAATTGAAACATCTATACAAATTAATTAACAACGAAGCTATATATGTAACCGATAAAATCATTGCTACATACAACTTATGAAGAAGTTACAAAACAACGATAACCTTATAGTAAGACAATCAGATAAAGGAGGGAATGTTGTTTTGTGGCCTCGCAAGTTGTATATGGAGGAGGCTTACATTCAATTAAGTGATAATGAATGTTATAAAAAAAGCAATATCCATATTGTAAAATCTGCATAGAATGATTATTATCTCAAATTATTGGCTTGGAAGAGTGGGGGACTGTTGAGTGATGATGAATATCGGTTTTTAAAGAAAGAACATCCAGTTATCCCCGCTCTTTATTTCATCCCCAAAATTCATAAAAATGAAACTAAACCCCTGGTAGGCCAATAATCTCGGCCATCAATAGTTTGATGGAAAACACGTCAAGATACGTAGATTATTTTCTTCAGGAGTGGGTAAAGAGTTTGCCTTCTTATTTACAAGACACCTCAGATTTCCTCAGGAAAATTAATGAAATTTCGTGGAGTTCAGACCTACTTTTGATAACTATGGATGTAACTTTGCTATATACATCTATTCGTCACCAGGATGGCATTAAAGCCATCGAGTACTATCTGAATCGTAGACCAGCATATCTGTATATGCACAACAAAATGTTGGTCAATATGGTCACTACGTGTTTAGAACAAAACTATTTTTTCTTTGACAACCAAATTTACCAGCAGATCAGGGGAGTTGCAATGGGGGCCTGTTTTTCTCCCAGCTATGCCTGTTTGCATATGGGGCTGTGGGAGGAACAGGTCCTCATGGGGCAATTTAAAAACACAATAGATCAACATGTGCCCTTATGGCTATGTTATATCGATGATTTTTTCTTGATCTGGAGGGGCTCTGAGACACATGCTCTCCAGTTTATTGAACAGATCAATGACAACCATTTGAACCTTCAGTTTACGGCTAATATCAGTAAATGTTCAGTTTACTTCCTTGATGTGGAGGTCTACATTAAGGATGATGAAATTGCCACTAGACTATACCGCAAACCCACTGCTGGTAACTCACTGCTGCATGCTACGAGCCATCACCCGCGCCATTTGATACAGAGCATCCCATATGGGGAGATGCTACGGGTGAGGCGTATTTGCAGCAGTGATGAAGATTACCAAATGGCACAGTTAGCCAGTAAAGAAAGATTCCTGGAAAGAGGATACACTTTGGATGTCATTGATAGGGCTATAAACAAAACTAGGTCGCTTACCAGAAATCAGGCATTTGCCATTAGAACCAACGAACAGGGCACAGGCTCAGATTACTCAGAACAATCTTGTAGAGTTATTATAACCTACAATAAGCAGCATCATGCCCTTAGAAAAATATTAAATAAACACTGGAGCCTGGTACGTAGTGATCCTGTTGTGGGCAAATACCTGCCTAAAAAACCGGAATTGACATTCAGAAAAGCTAGGTCTATGAGTAACAGTCTTGTCAAAAATAGTCCAGAAACAAGATCCCCTACCAATTGGCTTAGTACATACAAAGGATTTATTAAATGCCCGACGTGTAAAGCTTGTAAATTTGCTATCAACAAAACAAGCTACACAACCCCATTCAAGTCAGACCCTACACTCATAAGTAAAAGACTGACTTGCAAGACGGAGTATGCGGTATATGTGCTGGAGTGTCTTTGTGGCTTAAGATACATAGGCAGCACTAAGCTTCCAGCACACAAGAGGATACTCCAGCACATAAGGGCAATTACAAATAAGGATCAAGCCTATCCAGTGGCTAGGCACTTTGAGGAGAGCCACGACAGCAACCCGATACACCTACTGTATTTTGTAATTGACTCGATTCTCCCTCTGAGAAGGGGAGGGAATCGTGAGGCCCAACTCCGTCTTCTCGAAACAAGATATATATTGGAACTCGATACAAAGACACCTGCAGGGCTCAATGCGAGTGAAGATTTTTATACTTGTTTATAGTGGGAAAGAGAGTGGGTATCTATTTATTTGATGTACTGTGGCAGCGCCAGCTTATTCCCGTAAAATGTAGTATTATACATGCATGGATGATAAACATTTCCCTTGTTTTACATTTTCTAATCTTTTTAATTAGATGAATTTGTTATTTATTAATTTTTGCACTTTATGGCACTTAGCACTTTTTTGAACAAGTTGGTTCAAGTGTGTGACACGTTTTTTATATAGTACAGATGCTGTTGGTTTTAGACATGTAGTAATATTTTGCCCACTAGGGCTTTATTACTCTAAGCGCAATATATACAAAGAGTGTATCATCTTGACATCACACAAGTAAAGGATTCTATCATTACTATTAAATGTGATAAACTTTACTTCATAACCACATCTATTAATATCTTTTGATAGCTCTATGTGTGGAATATTAATTCTATATGGAAGTGGTTTTTGTGCAAAGAAGACTGTTGAATATTTATGACCAAAATATGGGTGTTATAAATAATGGCATTTTTAGCTTTTTTACAAATTCGTATGTTTGAATGTTTTAATAGATTTTAAATGCCGGAAATCAAGTCTTATGCTTACATTTGCAATTATATTTATTTTGCATTTATGCACATACTTTTTGATATATTTATTGTATATTTATGTATTTATTTGATAAATGTATGCTATTTGCACATGGTGAACCTTTTGTTGAAGCGCTTTCAGTATTATAAATACTATATAGTATTTTTTTCATGTCTATCCAGCAGTCACCTGTTTTGAGTTGCACTAGCACTTTAAATGAGGGTTAAAAATATGCAACGCGTCATGTGATCAAGGCCCAGGTGGGGCTGAAACGCGTAATGGCGGAGATGCAGGGCAGCTAAATAAAATTCAACTGCACAAGGAACTTTGGGTCCGCGTTCGTCTGTCCAAATGGGAGTGGATGTTTTTAAGACGAAGTCAGCGTATATATATATATATATATATATATATATATATATATATATATATATATATATATTTTCACGATCCAGATGCTCCTCCTGGGAGCTCCGCCCGTGGTTCGGTGGCGCGATACAGCCGGTAGAGCTGGGCCGGCATCTAATTCCAAACACAAAGTCCAATAATTCGCGCTCTCAGAATACAATTGAAGGGTAGTTTATTGCTCAAGGTTACGCGTTTCGGAAGAAACTTCCTTGATCACGCGTAACCTTGAGCAATAAACTACCCTTCAATTGTATTCTGAGAGCGCGAATTATTGGACTTTGTGTTTGGAATATATATATCTTTATCTGGCACCAGCGTTTGTATATTGTATCGAATGTGACAGCATTACATGGACCAATAGACCTCTAAACATTGCTAAGAATGAACATTGACAATGTGCTCACTTGCGGAAATATCTGATTTTCATGACAGACTGTTTAAAGATTTTATTTACTACAGTCCATGGTAACAGCAAAATGCACTGTAAAGAGGATGATGCAGCATGAGACAGCAGTGCTGAAAAGTAACGCAATTATGCTGAAAGCAATTTTGCACTGCACTCCGTTTGGTATGTTTGTTAACAGTACAGTGCATTTTGGGAATTGTAGGACACTTAACCAATGGTGTCACATGACAGCCGGAAATGTTTTTAAACGCTGTGGCTTAATGAGGCAAATGTTATCCACCTGTGAACAAGTCTCGCAATGGAGACGAAACGCGTCAGGAAATCCTGTGTGCTGCCACTGAGCACTTTGAAATAAACGCCAGATTATGCCAGATACTGGGCCTCAGAATCTTTTCTGTTCTTGCTGTTGCAAACTAACAGGGTGCTCCGTCCCTGATTCTGAGGCCGCCCTGCAGGGTTGGGGGCTTCTAAATCGGAGGTTTTCTTTGTGTGATATATATATATATATATATATATATATATATATATATATATATATATATATATAGATAGATAGATAGATATATATAGATAGATATATAGATATATATATATATATATATATATATATATATAGATATATAGATATATATAGATATATATAGATATAGATATAGAAATATATATATTAATGTAAAATACATATTTTATTAATTATGTTACAGTATATATATAATGTTATACTATATATATATATGCATATATATATTTCTTTAAATACACACATATTTGTTTGTGTTTGTGTGTTTATATAAGTATATATATTTCATTAACTATTAGTGGAAAATATTTAATTTACATTATATTAAATCTATATATTTAAATATATAATATTTTCTATTTTAAACTCTATTTACATTAAAAAAATCGATATTGTGGCTATTTTTGACAATATTAGTGTCAATTATATTTTTACACTTACCATTGTAAGTATAGGAGCAAGATATTGTGGTAGACAGTATTTTTGCCACAATATTTTTGTCAATGACCCACTGCAGACCCACTGACCCTTTCTGGGTAGTGAGTTTGAGGCCCTTCTTCACCCGCAGCCTCCAGCCTGTGCCTCATCCCTGGTGGTCCAGTGGTAGAGCATCTCTGCTCTGCTGTTGTTCTGCCCTCTCTCCCTCTTTTTCGGACTCCTTTCCCATCTCCTTCCACCATTTTTTCTGCTGTTCTTTTCTTTTTGCCACTTTTCTCTCTTTACTCTTCTTCACTTTTTCCACTTTCACTTCACCCTTTTTCACGCAGCTGGGGACCCCCGCGTCCCCGCCTCCTTCCAACACAGTGTTTCCGGATCCCCGCTTCCCACCTCCCAGCTGTCCAGCCTTTCCCTCTCACACTACTTAATGGTGGCCACTGCGTGGCAGTGCCAAAGGCAAGCCTGTCTGCACCCATCCGTGCCTGTACCGCGCCCAGTACCATGTAAACTGGCCAGCGGACCTGCCACAGTTACGACTCCAGCACCCTCCACGCACTCAACCTCGGACTCAACACTGCCTGCCGGCTCTCATCGCCAAACGACTCCCATGGCCCCTTCACCGGCCAACGCTGCCACTACACCTTCACCCACCTCCGCACTCCAGCTCCTCAACCTGCCAGCCTGAACCTCACTGCACCCAACCACCTCAACTGCATCCTCCTCAACGTTCAATCCCTGCACAGACACACCATAGAGATCTGGGACCTCCTTGACTCCACCTCACCCGACGTCACCTTCCTTATGGAAACCTGGACCAATCCCAGCTCCGCGCCAGACAGCACCACTGCCATCCCCGACGGCTACAAGATCATCCACAAGGACCGCACCAACCGACCAGAGGGAGGCATTGCCATCGTCCACAAAAACACCCTTCGTCTGACCATCCAAGAGAACGAACCAATGAACTTCATTGAGCTCCTCCACTTCCTGATCCAGACGAACCCGAACACCACCCTCTGCAGCACCCTTGTCTACAGACCACCCGGGCTCCCTTCACCAATGCCTCCATCGACTTCATTGCACCCCAGGCCCTCGCATCCACTGATTACACCCTACTCAGCGACCTCAACTTCCACCTGGACAACCCCAACAACCAGAACACCTTTTCCCTGCTAGAAAACCTCGCCAACGTAGGACTCAAGCACCTAGTTACCTCACCTACACACACAGCAGGGCACACGCTCGACCCTGTCTTCACCGCCAGCAACAACATCATTTTCAGCCACACCACCGAACTCATCTGGACCAACCACCACTGTATTAATTTCTTCTTCACCAAACCCACCGTACACCACCACGCCCACCGCTTCCCCCGCAAAAGCTGGAACAAAGTCACCGAAGAACATCTCACCACCTTCTTCAGCAGAACCCCGTCACCGGCTTCCACAGATACCAACACTGCAGCGTGCAACTGCAGCATGCAACCTCCATCACTAGATTGCCAACTGCTCCGACACCCTGGCTCCCCTCAAGAAATCCCCTGGCAAACAACAAGTCAAGTAAGCAAGCTGGTTCACCCCCACCCTCCAAGAGTCCAGAAGCACCTGCAGACGTCTTGAGAAGAGATGGAGGAACAACAAAACCCCGGAAGCACACGCCACCTTCAAAGCAGTCACCACCGCACACCACCATCTCATCAAAACCACAAAGAAAACGGCCCTCCAAGACAGAATCATTGCCAGTGCACACAACAGCAAAGAACTCTTCGCCATCATTAAGGAGTTTGCCAAGCCCAACAGCGATACTATAGACGTCCCACCTTCCCAAGACCTCTTCATCAAACTCACCACCTTCTTCCACCACAAGATCAAGCAGATCTAAGGCAGCTTCGACACCCAAGACCATCCCACCGCCCCTCCGCTACCACGACCAACGCCACAGTCCCCAGCAGATCCTGCTCAACTGGACCCTGCTCACCATGGATGACACCCTGAAGACCATGAAGAGCATTCACTCCAGAGCCCCATCAGATCCCTGTCCGCACAACAAATTCCACAGAGCCACCACCTCCATTGCATCTGAGCTGCACTGCGCCATTAACTGCTCCATCAAAACCACCACCTTCCCGAATGACAGGAAACATGCCAAGATCAACCCCCTGTTGAAGAAGCCTTTCCGCGGACCTGATGTACTTCAAGAATTTCAGGCCCATCTCACTGCTCCCCTTCCCAGCCAAGGTCATCGAAAAAGCCATCAACTCCCAGCTTGCTGGGTTCATCGGATCCAACCAAGTCCTGGACATCGCCCAATCCGGTTTCAAAGCAACCACAGCAACGAGACTGCCCTCCTTGCCGCCACCGACGACATCCGCTCACTCCTCGACCAGGGCGAAACTGCTGCCCTCATCCTCCTGGACCTCTCGGCGGCCCTCAACACTATCTCCCACCGCATCCTAAGCACAAGACTCCGTAACGCCGGCATCCACGACAAAGCTGAACACAGTGGGTCAGACTACCACCGTACTTCTCGGAACCTACGGAGATCTGCTACGGAGTGCCCCAGGGCTCCTCCCTGAGCCCCACGCTCTTCAACGTCTACATGGCCCCACTCGCAACCATCGTCAGAAACCACGGACTCAACATCGTCTCCTACGATGACGACACCCAGCTTATCCTCTCCCTCAACAACGAACCCACAGTCGCCAAGAACAACTTCCATGAAGGGATAATAGCTGTCACAACCTGGATGAGAGATAGCTGCCTCTAGCTCAACTCAGACAAGACAGACGTCCTCATCCTGGGATCCACTCCCTCCACTTGGACCGACTCCTGGTGGGCCGCTGCACCGACAACAACACCCACTCGAACGGACCGCGCACGCAACCTCAGCATCATACTGGACCCCGCGCTCACCTTGAACCGCCAGGTTAACGCTGTCTCCTCGTCATGTTTCAAAACACTCCGCCTGCTCTGAAAGACCTTCCAATGGATCCCCATTGAATCCAGGAAAACGGTCACACACACCCTCCTCAGTAGCAGACTCGACTATGGCCACGCACTCTATGCCAGCATCACCCAGAAACTACTCCGGAAGCTCCAGAATGTTCAAAAACGCCGCAGCCAGACTGGTCCTAAATACCCCCCCCCTGCAGCCACATCCCCTAACACCTGCGTGAACTCCACTGGCTCCCAGCCAACTAAAGAATAACCTTCAATCTCCTAACCCTTGCATAACTCCACAACAAGCATTCCACCAGCATTCCTGAACCACCGCCTCTCATTCCATGCACCCAACAGACCCCTCCGCTCCACACAACTGTCACTGGCCACAGTCCCACGGATCCGCAGGACCAGAACCAGAGGAAGATCCTCTCCTACCTCGCCGCCAAGACCTGGAACACCATGCCCCTCCGCCTCAGGCAATCCCCATCACTTCCTAATTCAAGAAGGACCTCAACACCTGGCTCTTCGAATGAACCCAGCACCCAGACGGATTTGCAGATGCCCCCCAGCGCCTTAAGACCCTCACTGGTGAGTAGCCACGCTTTACAAACCCCTGATTGATTGATTGATTAGTGTGCCAGTGATCCTTATCTTCATTAGATTCAAACAAAAGAAACATTAATAGCATAAAAACCTGTTAAAAATGTGCCGAACTTTATTATCACAACAAACAGGCAATATCATAGGACCCCTTACATGAAGTGCTGAATCATTATATCCAAATGACAAAAAACTGCTTGCCATATCTGTTTGACCGTCTGCTGAAAACATTCTTCAGGAAAGGTGATTCATTTACCTTTATGTTTTTATACAATAGAAAGATATCCCCAGTTCCTTTCAGTATTGCACTCATAAAAAAGGGTCCTTCAGGTAAACAAAAGTGCAGGATAATTCTACGGCTTCATTCGCTTATGACTGTGCTCTGTTCCATTCCACAAACTTGCGGACCTGTGCACCACTACAAAACGATGGCCTGCACACCATCAAGTTCCATCACCGACTACTGCACCGGGGCCACTACAATATAAACTATTACGGACCACTGCACCATTTTTATGAGTTCCGGGCCCTGCACCGCTGCTAGTCAATAAACATCATGGGCTTTTGCACCATGAAATAGACGGAAAAGAAACAAAAAACAAATCCTACCAAGGCGGGCAGTATCATCTTAAGGGTTTTGGGGGCCCAGGGCAAGAATAGTTTGGGGACACAACTTTGAACATTATTACCCATTTTCTGCTAATTTAAGCCCTATGTTGTGCATTGATTTATATGTCAATTGTTTTGAAAACAGAAATATACAGAAGTTAGCTAAAGAAAAAGTTAACTTCCACAGGGGACCCCCTTGGAAGGTCGGTACCCTGGACGATTGCCCACTTTGCCCATGCCTGAAAACGACTCTGCAAGAGGGAGCAATTAAAAACAGGATGAGAAGTGGTAGTTACGTGCTGGTTGAAGGAGGCAGAGCCGCACTGCGATATATGAGGAATGGGATGAGGAATGGTGGTGAGAAGGGAATGTCCAAATTGGACATCCCTTCCCTTTTCAGAGGTATATCAACCTGAAAAATCACCATCTTTAACCTCACTATTCACACCAGATTTTAATGGGTGAAACCTGTGCATGCAAACACTCAACTAGGATACAATTAGTGTTGAGTTGGAATCCCTATTCCTGGCAGAGCTTAATTTGTAAAAAATATACATGCCAGTGCTCTCTTCAGGAGGCCACTGCAGCTTGCACCACACATTGCCCCTGCTATGCTGCCAATGACAGTACCAACACAACTACTAGCCACCATACTCTTACAAGTGTAACAATTCTGACTATTTCAGGCTATAAGAATGGCTTGGGCGGCAGGTAATAGTATTTTTTAATGTATATTTATTAATAATTAACTGTTGTTGTGGTCATCTCTAAACTAGCCAGACAGTGCCACCTTGTAGCAGACTGTCACAAGCCCTGGTGTTGACAATTAAGTGCAGGTGCCGAGTACCGACTACCGGAAACCACCGGCTCAAATTTAGTACTGATTCCTGGGCAAATGGGAGTTTGCACATACTTCAGATTAGCGCCCTATTTGTGGGATCCACTGGCCTAAATTAGCGCAAGTCAGTGACTTAGATGCAATGTTTGGGATAAGCTTGAACCAATGTAACATTGGAGTTAAATAAGAAACTAATTGAAAATATTAGATAAAACATAAATTATCTCAGATTTTTACTGGGCCAATGTTCTCCACAACTGCAGTTTAGTACGCATATTTTAATGTTTTTCAACTATTTGTAGGGTGTATCATGCGTTTCCAGGTGAGATTTTGCTTGATAAATACTTTCAGAATAGGGAGTGCTGGAGGAGACTAGGAACTGATGACTTGGTGAACAAAGTCATCTTGGTGAAAATTGGGGTGTGATAGGTTACTACTGTTAGGCTGATGATGGTTTTATTATGTCTTTCTATTTGAGTGCTTGGGGATCAGAGCAGTTTTACTATGGCACGCAGACCTTTTCTCATTTGCACTATTTGGCGTTTATGGATTTACTTAAATTTCTACCGGTATGGTAGCCATTTTGTTACAAACCATGAAGAACTATGGGGCATATTTACAGGCCCCTATCGCCACAGAAGCGTCACTTTTTTGATGTTCCTGTGGCAATTGGGGCTTCGCTTATTTATAAGGCGGCGTTAATCTACTTAATGTGACTTGACGCCGCCTTGTAAATAAGGCCCCCTTTCACGCTATACTTAGGGCCTGATTCCGATGCGGTTAGGAAATCATTCCGACCGAATCGGTTTGGGAATGGTTTCCGACTGACTCGGATCAGGAGAGTCCGACCAACCGAGTACGATGCATCTGGATGCTTCCAGATACGATTTGGTTGGACTCCCATTGACTTCAATGGGAGCCTATGTTCCGACCGAATGAATTGGCTCCCATTGAAGAAAGGGGTGGCTGCTGAAAATCGGGCACCCTGTGGTGGGCACCCCCTGGTGCCTGCCACACTGTGCATGGCTGGTAAGGGGGAAACCATGGGGTACCCCCACAGGCACGATTGGGAAGGCTCCAGGTGCAGGGGGGCCCGCTACAGGCCCCCAAAGTCTAATTCCGACTGCCGATTCGAGTCGGACGGCACGATTCGGAAAGGCTGTCTGAATCCAGCATCGTAATTGGTCGTTTGGAAACGCGGCCCGTAGAGGCGTACGATCCTGCTCCGTACGGCTCGGTCATTCCAAATGCCGTCGGGTTCGGATTGGGATATTCCTAACGCCTGATGCGCATCGTACTCGATCGGTTGGAAACCTTCCCAATTCGGTTGGAAATTCACGTTCCCGATCCGATTCGGACAGAGCAAATGTAATGTAATGTAAATGTAAATCCGTATTTGTAAAGCGCGAACTACTCACCCTTACGGGTCTCAAGGCGCTGGGGGCCGTTGTGGAAATTAAGTGAGCTATTGCCCAGAGTCACATGGTGCTGAGCAGAGCTGCCATCGGAGCCCGGGATCGAACCGTGAGCCCTGTGCTCCGAAGTCAGCTGCCCTGGCCGCTGCACCACACCTCTCCAATGCTGTAAGGAGGCCTTCATAACCGCATCAGAATCGGGCCCTTAGTGTGACAGGGGCGGGCAATGGGTGTTGCAGTGAGCGTTCCATCGGAATACCCATTGATTTTGATGCTGTCCCATATTTACAAGAGCAGCGTGCATAGGAGGCAGCGCCAAAATTAAGACCAGGGAAAACCTGGGGGCATATTTACAATAAAGTAGCAGAGCGCGAGTTAGCTCCAAAATAGCTTACGTCGCGCTCCGACACTTTAGAAATGCAGGGATGCACAGTATTTACAATAATGCCTCTCACCCCTGTATTTCTCCCTGTGCTGGCGCTAAATTAAGCTGCCTAGCGCCAACGCAGGCACCCCTGCACCATAGTGCAAGGGTGCCTGTGTTGAGGGAATGATTGCTTATGTGCAGGAAGGTGGACCTTCCTGCACATAAACAATCCAGAATGGTGTTTTGAAACTTCTATGTGTGCTGCGTTGTGCAGCACACATAGGAGTTGCAGATCGTCATTTTTTTAATGATTGTTGATGTGCAGGAAGGGACACTTCCTGCACATAAACAATCATTCATGGCAATTTGCTGTTTCTATGTGTGCTGCACAATGCAGCACACATAAAAACAGCAAAAAAGAGGAGAAATAAAGCATTTCTCCTCATTTCACCATGTTAATACCAGGTTTTCCCTAGTATTAATTTTGGCGCTGCCTCCTATTTACGCGACCCTTGTAAATAGGGGGCAGCATCAAAATCAATGGGTGTTGCGTCGGAACACCCATCGTAGCACCCATTGTCCACCCCTTTCACGCTAAGTTTAGCGTGAAGGAGTGCCTTATATACAAGGCGGAGTTAAGCCACGTTAAGTGGCTTAACGCTGCCTTGTAAATAAGGTGAAGCCCCTATTGCCACAGGAACGTTGTTAAAAGTGACGTTCCTGTGGCAATAGGGGCTTGTAAATATGCCCCCTGGTCTTAACATGGTGAAACGAGGAGAAATGCTTTATTTCTCCTCATTTTTGCTGTTTCTACGTGTGCTGCATTGTGCAGCACACATCGAAACAGGAAATTGCCATGTATGATTGTTCATGTGCAGGAAGGTGTCCCTTCTTGCACATAAACAATCATTAGCAAAATGATGATTTGCAACTTCTATGTGTGCTGAACAATGCAGCACGCATCAGGCGCGCAACGCCCATAGGGCTGAAAGGGCTTCAGCCCCCCCCCGTCATGTGTCTCAGCCCGGGCTGCTGCAGCTCGAGCTGCTGTGGGCTCGGCTGGGCACTGTCTGGAGTCTTATCTCCGGCACCTGAGTTTTTCACAGGTCTTTCAAAGAGCATTTGCATATTTACATACCTTTGTAAACTGTTTAACAAGGCTTAGTTTTTTTTTCTGGGTCCAGTACCCCCTGGGCCTCCACTCTGCCTATTCCTTACATTTGGATTTTACTTTTACTGCCATAGTGTGAGAATGCATTTCATGAAAAGAAATATAAAGTAGGGTTGCCAAAAGAAAAATACCTTTGTTCCCTTTAATTATCAGTCATGGATCATTCAGGCAGCCCTAGAAAACAATTAAAAATGCTTTCTATTTATATTTGCTGTTCCAAGTATGCACAGATAAGTGCTGAACATCAGCTTTAGGTGACTGCTTATTTTTGTAATTTCTGGGACATCAATATAATGAGCTGGCAACCCTAATCACAAGACTGGAAGTTTGTTGCAGGATGAGCACAGTATTTATTTCCTCCACCCTCGATCCCTGAACAAGGCCGGACTGGGAACGCAAACCGGCCTTGGCAATTGAGTCGGACCAGGGGAGGGGGGTGGAGACTGGGTGGGGGGGTGCACGTGGAAAACACTGCAGCTGCTTTTGGTACAGGGGGCCGATATTGCAGTACTGCTGCAAAACCGGCCCCCTGTACCAAAAATGTCCCCCACCGGTTCAAAACCGGCCCCCACCCTTCCGGCCCACCGAGAAAACGCCTGGTGCCCGCTACGGCCAGTTCGGTCCTGTCCCTGAATAATGCCATAATAGCAATAGTTTAACTTATATCTGAAACCCTACGCCAGCCCTCAATGTTATGTTATGTTATGTTATAAGGAATTTGTAAAGCGCAAACTTTCACTCCGAGGAGCATCATGGTGCTGAGCGGATCCCTAACCAACACGATGACTGAGAATGGGAATCGATTTAGATGAGTGATCTGCATAGAGCATCAGGGGCCGTAAAGATCCAAGTTTTCAGAGCTTTCCTAAAAAGGGTTTCTGATTGGATGAAGCGTAGGTGGTTGGGGAGTCGGTTCCAGGCCTTGGTCCCAAGAACTGCAATAGATTTCCCCCCTTTTGAGACGCATCTGAAAGCAGGGGGTTTTAATAGATTTTCGTTAGACGATCTGAGAGTACGCTGTGGCACATAGCGTGCAAACCCGGGCCGAAGATAATGGGGGCCTGAGGAATGAAAAATTCTAAAGGTAATTATCAAGATCTTAAACAGGATTCTTTTGTGAATGGGTAGCCAATGCAGTGCTTCCAGTGCAGCAGATGCTGATAAGCTCCTAGGCCATTTTAGTACTAGTCGGGCTGCTGCATGTTGTACCATCTGTAGTTTGTGTAGGACCGACTTATTAGCTCCTGCATAGAGGTTGTTGCAGTAATCCAATCTGGAGGTGATTAGGGCCACTGCGACTGCCTGTCTAGCTGTGCAGGGGAGTAGGTCGAAGAACTTTTTAAGTGACTTTATCAGATGGAAGCAGGTCCCAGCCACTGCTAGGGATTGCTGGTTAAAGGAAAGTGCTGAGTCAAATTTAGCCCCCAGGTTCCTAGCTACCGTTACAGTATTGGGGGGAGGAGGAATGTCAGAGGGCCACCATAGACTAGGGGAAAAGGTGTTCGCTTTCCCTAGTGGCATGATTTCTGTTTTTTCTGAGTTACATTTTAAGTGGTCTACTGTCATCCAATGAAAGACTGCTGTGAAACATTGACGGAGATTTTCCTCAGCCAGCGTGGTAGTTTTATCTAACACCAGAATTAGCTGCATATCGTCTGCGTATGAGATAGTCTCGATGTTAAAGGATGATATCAGACTAATCAGGGGAGCCATTGACGAGCGCTGGACTGAGAATGGACCCTTGTGGAACCCCGGAAGGCAGGGGTTTTTCTGCTGACTGGTATTGTCCAAGAGTAATGACTTGTCTTCGGTTTTGTAGAAATGATTTTAGCCAGGCCAGGGCGAGGTGAGAGATACCATATGACGCAAGACGGCCCAAGAGAATGACATGAGAGACCATGTCGAAAGTGGCTGATAGGTCTAATAAGACCAACACAGCATTTCTTCCCTGGCCTGAAGCTGCTTTAAGGGATTCAGCAGAGTACAGGAGCGCTGAGGCCTGAAGCCTGATTGATTATAATGTAAGATATTTGCTCCTTCCAAATAGGTCATAAGTTGAAGGTTAACTAGTTTTTCAGTAATCTTACTAAGACATGGGAGTAAAGAGATGGGTCGAAGATTAGTAAGGGTGAGTTACTTCAAGTGTCTGGGAATGCACCCTGCATTCAGACAACTCACTCCTCATTCTCGCCCTTCACTTTCACACTCACCCTGCACTCACAGCGATCACAATGCACTCACACTGATCACCATGCACTCACTTCATTCCCCCTGCACTCACAATGACCACACAGCACTTATGCCACTCGCCATGAACTCACACCGTTCTCCCTCCACTTACCCTGCGGTCACATGAGCACACCGCTCACTCTGCACTCACAGTGATCCCTCTGCACTCACAATGCACTTGCGCTGTTCACCCTGTACCTCATCCTGCAGTCACACGAGCACACTACTCACCCTGCACTCATGGGACACTTCACTCACCTGTCCCCTCACTGCTCACTCTGCAATCTCACTCAAACAAGCCCATCACTAAACATACATTCATTCATCCCACTCTGCACTTACATCCGCACCCATATTCATATGGTCACCTCACTCACCCTGCAGTCACTCCTCGCTCCCTACTCTCACACTGTTGCATCGCTCCCCGTGAACTCACATGGGCACTCCTGTCACCCACACAGCTCAGAGGGTTAATTTGCCCGCTACAAAGAATGTGTACCATGCAGATCACAGAACTGAGTATGAGTAAACTACGAGTAGCCCTATAAAAAAATGAAATGTTTTTCAGAAAGGGGCTATAGAGAGATGATGTGCATTGTTGGAGAGTGGTAGTGAGGGAATTCATGGAGAAAGAGGAAATAGGGAGGGACGCCAAAAAAGACTGTTGCACCGTGCGCGACCAGTGCTAGGGCCGGCCCTGGCTGGGAGTCTTAGCCCTCCCCCACCCCCCCGAAGTTCGGGTCTAGTTGCACCCCTGGCACACATAGAAGTTACAAATCTTCATTTGTGATTGTTTATGTGCAGGTAGAGACACCTTCTGAGGGGGAGGATTAAAAAGCCTAATTGGTTTATGGCACTCATACTAGAGGTTTTACACGAATTTTAAGTTTAGGATTCTAACAGTTATGTGAATGAGTGTGATGCAGTGTTGGGTTTGGTTTGAAAGAAAGGTACATGGCCAGGATATGTGCTTCTTTGGAGTAAAGGTTGTTCTGTTCTCGGTTGAAGTCTCCTAGAAAGATGACATTATGTGATTGGATGAATAGTAGTTTTTGTATTTCTTTACAGAATGGGAAATCGTGGCTGCGTCCATGGTAAGTGTGGTGCAGATTAGTAGTTTGTCATGAGGTGTTTGAAAAGAGAAGGAAGGATATTCAATAATCAAGTTTAATGAGAAGTTGAAATGTGCATCTTTTAATGGCTTTTGTGAGGAAAGTGAAGCCTGCCTGCTATTTTGTGAGAGCTGTTCTCATTGATTATGAAGTAGATTTGAGGTGGTAGAATAATCAATATCATTTGGAAGAAAGTAGGAATCTTGTTTTAGTCAATACATAGAAGTTCAAAGTTGTTGATGACCACAGTAATTTCCATTTGGTGCCTGTTTATTGAGGAACAGTTATGCAGCATGCTGCTTGGCTTGGTGGTGGATATGTGTATGAGTCATTTATGTGGTTTAGAGCTTGTAACCTCCTCCATGTGTGTTTTTGGAGTCATTTGATGGAGATGATGGTCTTGCATTGGAGATATGGCTATCAGGCACAGTTTGGTAATGTATAGTATGATTTGTTAACATGGTACTGCATACTACGTAAACTAAACCTCTACACTGTGAGCTAATGACACTATCTACCATTTGGCATTTGCACTTCCTATCCAAGGAAACATGTTTGCACACTGACTGAGGATTGTCTTCCATTTCTAAAGAGTGTTGCTAGAGGCAGGGGTTGGCTGCAATGCAGATGGCTGCATTCTAAAACGCTACATGGGGGCCGCCCCATATATGAACTAAATACTGGAGGGGTGGAACTTGCAAAAGAAAGTCACATACCTGGAGGATGGAAGTCAGAGGGATAATGTTTGCTTATATGATGTCCCTGAAAATAAGTAAAAGGAGAATTGGATCGTCTTTCTGTCCTTTCTGCCACACCTCTTCAATATAGAATCTATACCAGCATTAGAATTCCAGAGGGCACACAGATTTTGCCCAAAATGAAATGTCGGTCTCAGAGGTGCTGCGCTGACTCCACTGGCTCCCCGTGGAGCAAAGAGTCAGATTCAAAGCACTTTGTGTTATTCATAAAGTCTTGACTGGCTCCGGCCCGGCGATTCTCAGAAACCTGGGCCACCACTATGTTCCCTCCCATGCCCTGCGCTCTGCGGATTTACATCTGATGCGGGTGCCGCGTTTCCGTAGAGCCAGAGCCGGAGGCCGTTCTTTCAAGGTGTTGGCTCCTATCTTATGGAACTCAATGCCTCTTGCTATAAGGAACATTCCCAATCTCTTGGTGTTCAGAAAGGCAGTAAAGACATGGTTATTTCAGTAGCTTAATCTTCTCATTTTTTTTCTCTTCCGGTTCTCAGCGCTGGGACGTCCCTTTGCTGGAACAGCCATGCGCTCTACAAATCTTATAACATAACATAACATCATGAAAGACTCTCCCAGGCGTATCATCAAAAGTCTCCTTCGCCAACAGTAGAGGCGCATGATTATACAGGCTGCTAAAAACACGGGCCATTCTCCTACATAGATCTTGAACATCACTAGCCACTGAGATTTCTTATGAAGCCAGCCTTACCAGGAGAAAATTCTTAGCCTTACGACCCTTGCTTAGGAAGAAGGAACTTTGATATAGCCTACGGGACCCATTAGTCATGCTAGTGATGATATAAAACATACCTAAAAAGTTCTACGATCCACTGGAGCTCGAACGTTTTCTTGAAAACCTGGATCAGTCTCTGATATACTTGTCTTCTGATATTGGTCATGATCTGCCACATCAACCATGTACACTTACCAAACTTCCTACCGTAAATGATGGCACATCCGCTATGCTAGCTCGGAATCCAAAGCCCTCTGCCAGGGCCACAATCCTGAGGATCACCCTCCAAAACATACACTTAAATCCAGATCACTCCTTAAAATGTGAAGATCATTCAGAGCAATAAGTGCAGTCTAGAAATGGTAGCTATTTCTATTTGGACCTCCAGTGGTGATGGGGTGTCCATGCCTCAAGAGCAGAAAGAAAATCTATCTTTATAAATTCGGATATGTTTTTCTTAAGTCATCTAGTTGTACCTCTGTCTTTCTGGCCTAGAAAACTACACATTGGACTTTCCACTCCAAACAGAGGCTGGCATTTAACAAAGAAATAGCATTTGTCCTAAAATACGGGATTTTCATTTTTATTAAATACATCCCCAAAGATCACTTTATCATTTTCACCAGGCACTGTCATGCATGGACTGATTCCTTTCCTATTCATTTTCACTATGAAACATTCACATAGCCTGCTTGCCCATCATATGGCATCTAATTTGACCTCCACTATTCCACGTATAGGGAGGATTATGTCAAGAATAGCCACAATAATTTAAGAATGGAACCACTGTGCCAGGGCTACCGTCATGCAGTGAATGGGCACAATTGATACCCAGAATTGTATCAGCAATGCTCATAATGTTTTAAGAATGGGACGACTATCATGCCAGAGATAACTAGAAAGTTTATTACACTGCAAAAAGGGAACAGAGACACACTAACTTTACCCTCCAAACAGAATAAATTGTATCAACAAAGCAGAAAATAGTGGGATAAGGTTTACTCACAATAGTTGACTTATTAAGTTGTGATTGAACTACTAACACCCACTTGGTATGAGTTTTGTTTTCTACCTTTTTATCCCCCAAAGGATTTTTCTCCCAAAATGAAATGTAAAAATGTAAAAGGAGTCACAAAATGGGGCTAAAATAGATCCCTCAAAGTCTCTTGTTTGGGCGACAGATGAAAACATCCAGCTTCTCTAAGAGAATATTCTCATACAGACTCTTCGTTTTTTCAGGGACCAACCCTAAAATTGGGAGAGAAAGACATTTGTGTATATAAGATTTATGTAACTCCTGAAAACATTTTTAGTTCTAACTACCAAAATAGTGACTGATTTTAAAGAAAAGCGGCATAATGCTGATTTACTGAATTGGAGCAACATACACAAAAGTTTCAGGCAGAGAAGCAAACAGGAAAATTGAAATGATTATACTACAGATGCCTTGGTCCACCAATCAACTGTCTGACTTGGGCCCTATTTTACTGTTGTACGACCTCGTGTATCCCACTGTAAATACATGGTTTACTATGGGAGGGGAGCAAAGATTTTGTGACTTGCTTTTATCATCTTTTCTTGGCAGGTTCATGTACCCAATCCTCTGGTCCCTATGATAGAGTGCATTGTACCAGCAATAGCACTGAGATACATAAGTTAATGCAAAGGGTGAAAGAGATGTCAAGAACATGAGAGCAAAGCAGGTTCTTGCTGAGAATAGCTCAAAGAGATATTCTGCATGTTTAAAGGTGATGGTAACGTCAAGAAGTAAAGACTGCAAGAAAGAAATTAAATTCTGTGTCTTACTTGCAAAAACAAAAACATTCAAAATACTATAAAAGTGAACTCCAACAAACAAAGTCCTGAATACAAATTCAACGTGAGGACATTAGATTTATTGCCTTTTATGTTGTTGACTTTTTCTGACTTTTTTCAATCTTTGTTCTTATGTTGTCCAATCTTATTAGATCTACTGTCCATGACCGAATCACAGTAGCCCTTTAATAGGGAAGGTCTGGGAACTCTCGCTGTATAAAAAAGGGTTAGAGCAGGCTGAAGCAAACCATGAAATGGAGTCCAGATTTATTAGAGATTAAAGACCTAAATATCTACAAAGGCCATTACTGAAAGATTCTGTATGAACAAAATAGCAAATAATGCTGGTAATTGAGGTCAAGAGGCCAAAACTTCCCACTGTGCAGATCATAAAGAAATGCCTTTGAAAGATGCCTTTGCAGGGCCCAAAGAATGTTCTCTTCTGCTCAATGAGGCAAGAAACTAGAAAGAATGCTATTAATTTTGTAAAGCGGAGTCCTTTGGGCATAGAAAGAGAGGCCTAGATTTGTGTGCAAAGTATTCCTTTCCGAAGAACTGGGAACTAGAGACAACAAGAAAGTGATGGACGGAAACAGTTCAACCAACGGCTCTTAACAGCTTAACAATCAGACCAATGTTTAATGTATACTAACACATGTTCATATTCCAACATTCACTCAATAGAATTCAACTATGGAAAGTTTCTGTGGTCATCTTTAAAAATGATTTTATGTGTGAAAAATATGCAACTAAAGATTTACAAAATGAACAAGCTCTCCCGCAAACTACAGAAATACCCTCTGATAAACAGCTTTACGGATGATGGTGATTAAATAACCAACCAGTCTTTTCTGGGTCCTAGTACCTGAACTGTTATAAAGATATCAAGTATTGAATGCAAAGAGATTTACAGAGCTCATCTTGGCATAGAAGTGTTTTCGTACATGCTCTTGCTGCTTATACTACAAATATTTCTGGCACAGAGAAACTCAAAAAAATAGGGTGTCTTTTTATTTTTGTTCTTACATCCAAGTGAAAAAATAGTATACAGAATGTGAGAGGAGCTATGCAGAAGATATGAGCGCCTCTTGATTTAGAGAAATCTCACACTGTGTAATGCAGTCACTGCAAAAAAAGAAGTTCAGTGCTATGTTATCCTAAAGAAGGCCAGAGTTGTAGATTCAAGCACAGCGATGTAAACAAATTTCAATTATAATACTAGTAGGACAGCTACTTAATGATTTGTTTGAACATAAGATCCCCTAAGGTAGTGCAATTTACCCTGATAGAGTTGGGTTTTTACTTCCAACTTCTCACAATTTCCTTACTTACTTCTACCCTAACTTCTACCCACCTCTTGTCAAATTCGTTGCGACTTAAAATAGCTGTGTGTTTAATTAAGTGATAATTTTATAATTTGCTATACCCAGTGATAAATGTTAACTACAACAATGAATTTTTCAGATTGTTCACATAAACCCGATAGCTGGCAGCTCTTCTTTGTATATTTTACCCTTTTGAGAACAGTATCAGTATATTACTCAAATTAGATCATTAAGAATATAGACGTGCATCATTCTATTCCCCCATTAATAGCCCAGTGAGAGTCACCAGTGGGTTTGGTTATCCAATACCCTAGTTAGTGCTTCAACTAAATCCTATTGAAACCTTTTGGTTATTTTCACATTGTTTCAGTAATCCAGTTGGCCAGGTGGATTCTCTAAACGTTTTGTGTTCTCTTAGTTTGTACATCTTTTTACAAACCCTAGGTGGAATAGTACAAGCTGGGTAAAATTAATAGTCTGTACAAAAGTATACCCTGGAAAGGGGGATATTCGTTCCACTTAGACAGGAGCAAATATTTTAAGGTATTCTCATTCAAGATGCTCCAATCCTGCTCCAATTCAGGAAAGAGTTGAAGACACACCTTTTTAAAAGACACCGCATCAAGATGCAGTAACAGTTCACAAACCAGCTATCAATAACTTGTTGACCAAGGAGTATATTTACAAGGAAGTGACGGAGCGCTGCGTTAGCCTCTTTGGCTTAACACGCGCTCCACCACTTCTGAAACGCAGGGCTGCACTGTATTTACAAGAATACGGTGCAGCCTTGCGTTTCCCCTTGCACTGACGCTAATTTAGCTGCCTATCGCCAACGCAGGCACCCTTGCACCATAGTGCAAGGATGGTTGCGTTGAGGGGAATAAACAATCTGAAATGGCTTGTTGAAACTTCTATGTGTGCTGCTTAATGCAGCACACGTAGAAGTTGCAAAACGTCATTTTAAAAAAAAGATTGTTTATGTGCAGGAAGGGACACCATCCTGCACATAAACAATCAATGGCGTTTAGCTGTTTCGGAGTGTGCTGCACAATGCAGCACACATGGAAACAGCAAAAACAAGGAGAAATGAAACAGTTCTCCTAGTTGCGCCAGGGTAAGACCAGGTTTTCCCTGGTCTTAATTTTGGCGCTGCTCCATATTCACGCCACTCTTGTAAATATGGGGCAGCGTCAAAATCAATGGGTGTTGTGGTGGAACGCCCACCAGAACACCCACTGCCGCCCCTTTTACGCTAAGTATAGCGTGAAAGGGTGCCTTATTCACAAGGTGGTGTTAAGCCACGTAAAGTGGCTTACCGCCACCTTGTGAATAAGACGAAGCCCCTGTCGCTAGCACAATGTCGAGAAAAGTGACGCTGTGGTGGCGATATGGTCTTGTAAATATGCCCCTAAATTCTTCCCTTTGAGTCAGTATAGTGCAATGCAACCTTCTGGCTAGGCTTGGTAATACAAATGCCACATACATATATACCTACATACATATATGAATACATACATTCGACTTCAGTACACATCTCTACTGGAATATCAAGTTCTAAATATTGTACACCAAAAATATTGTAGCCAGAATATCAACTACATAAATAGTGCAACAGTAAGTATATAATGGTAACTATGGATTTATTATACTTAGATCAACATATATGAACCTTAACAATACATATATCTTCAAGGTACATAGATGTGCAGTTAGGAATAGCAAATCTATACTAAACAAACAATACTTACCTTCATGATATTTTGGTAGTTGAAATTCGACCTACGTTTCTTTCTGAAATACAACCCTCTGGAAAGAGTGGACATGACCTGTTGAGTCAGTTTTAGCACAATAACTAAAACAGAAGATTCGAGTGAATTCTGACTGAGTACGCTATGACATGCCCTTACGTCACAGATGTGTGCCCTCATCTTTCATTCAAATCAAGAGACTTATAAGTACAGTCCCGACGTAGAACAAGCCAACCTGCATACTGCTCACAAAATATTTGTATCTGTTCCTCAGACATCTTTGTTGGCCAATGCTTTCTTTTAATTGACCTGCTTTTTATCAAATTTTGAATTCTGTCCCAGAATGATTTATCGTGTTCTTGAGTGGTCCAGAAAAGACATCTCCTACTTGTAAATATGTTGTTTTCTCTTGTGTGGTTCATACTGCCAGGCTTTTTGTCTGCTTTCCTTGCCAGTGTACGATTGCTGAGCATGTCATGGGGGAACATATTTTTCGAAATTCGTCCACTAACCCACGCTCTAGCCCGACCAAAGTTAACAGACAGAGCTTTGGTGTTATATCAATTTCCAGGTCAATCAGATGTGCCAGTGCTTCTCAGTGTGTGACCACAGTACTTGATCGCTCATGCTCATTTCTACGACGTGGTGGAAGGGACAATTCTGTTACGCTACAAAATATATGTATGGGAAAACTCAGGTCTACAGCTCGCTACATTACAGAACATAAATGTATGTGTCGGAGTATTATTAAAAATCGATGTTTCCAGCAGTGCTAGCTGCTGAGGGGGCGTGATTGCCTGTTATGCAGTTCTTGGCGGCCATGGCATGCTGTTACCTCACGCTGCTCGCCATATTGTTAGTACGGGTTGGACTCGGATCATGCTGAGATTTTTTTTCACTCATCCTGTTCCAAAAATATCTTTGCATTCTCTTACATTTGGGTTTGCAAATGGAACAGGGGAAAACTGATCTTTAGATTTTATTTTGTTCCAAAACATGTCCTTACGGAAAAATGATCTGCGTTTCTGGCGTCACGTTGTGTGCATAAATAACGGATGAAGTATTAAAGCACAGGAAAACTGCATGGTTCTAGCGTCCCATGCAGAGAGGTTCATTATGTTTAATAATGTTCCCTTGTGAGATGCCAGCACTTTGCTGTCTGCTTTTTAATGGGAATTTGATTGTAACGTATTACATACACTGCCTTCTACTATTCCGCCGGTTCAGAAATGCCGCATGTAAGTGCTGTAATATCCCCTCAGCGACGTAACTGGTAGGACGTAAGTGCGGGACGCACCCATGTGCATGAGGGGTGTCCTAGCTAGTTGACCCTTCCGCGGGTATGTTGATGCGGTCCCTCGTACCACATGGGCCGCAAGTAATAAATAGCAGCGCGGGCAGGCGGGGTCAGAGAAGACCACCCGCACCACGGCTGCACAGACCATATACCTCTCGCCTCCCATGTGCATTCTTTCTAGGTCTGCCGGCAGAACCCTCCTGGCATTGCCACAGCGGACTGCCCCCGTGCCATCGGAGTGCCAGTCATTACATTGGCGACAAAGGACAGGATCTCCTGCCCTGTCCCAGTCGGACAGGCTCCTGCTAGGGGGCTAGCGCAGGTGGCGGAGCGCAGTAGTGCTCGTGCCACCCGCTTGGTCCTCTGCAGTGCGCCCGAGTAGTGCACCCTGCCGGCCCCTCTGTGCTCCTCTACTGAGAGCATGGTCGCGCTATGAAGCGGGCCACAAAGAAGGCCTCACAGGTTTGACGCTGTTTCAGCCTGGCCGCAGCACATGTGTCCACGCGCCTGAAAGACAACAGCCTAAAGTGCTTAATTTGTAAAAAAATAAGTGCCAGGGCCTTTCTCGGAAGGCCACTGCAGCCTGCATCATGCATTGCCCCTAACAGGGCTGCCAATGGCAGTACCAACATAACACCTAACCATTGCACTCCTACAAATGTGACAATTCAGACTATTTCAAGCCACACAAAGCAATAATAATGGCATGGGAGGCTGGTATTATTCATTTTCAATGCCATTTGACTTAATAAACACAGTTGTTGTGCACATCTCAGACAGCGCCACCATGTGGTGGATTGTCACTAGAGCCGGTGTTGACAATTAAGTGCCAGTGCTGAGCACCGGAAACCACTGGCTCAAATTAAGCACTGGCCTAGCATCTTCCACTTCCTGAAAGTCATTGGCAGAGCGCATGGACAGACCCTAGCAAGTGCATGGTGGGTCTCACAAAACATCTGCTGGACATCTGGGGCCCCAGGGGAGGAAAGGGATAAAGGGAACCAGTTTGAGGAGCCAGATACCACATCTGTTCCCCAGGGAAAAAACAGAGAGCGACAAGTAGCAAACCATGGCAATTCACAAAATAGGGCCCTTCTAAGCCATGCAGACCCAAGAGCATCCCAAAAGGTGTGCCTGCCCACTGCCGGGGAACCTGTGACACAGCCTTGACAGGGTTCAGTGCGTCCAGCAACAGGGCGACGCTACCATCATGGCTCAGATCCCTGCAATTGCCCTTTTCATCATAAAGGGGGCTCCCTCTGGGCAAGTGCCAAGATGGAGGGACTGGGTTGAGAGAATAGAATTATTCTTTGAAGTGACGGAGGTTGCAAATGAAAGGAAGCGAGCCATGATCCTCCACCTTGGAGGTAAAGCCATCCATAAGATATCAAAAACGATCACCGAAGCTACTTCAAAGACACATACCTTACTCATAGCTGCTCTTAATGCATATTGTGAGCTAATGTCGAATAAGGACTATGAACGCTCCGTGTTCTGCCAAGCACGACAACACCGTGAAGAATCAATTGAAACATTTTACAGACATTTGAAAGAACTAGCGAGCACGTGTATTTTTGCAGACAAGGGAGAAGAGATACGAGGCCAAATCATTCAGGGTTGTGCCTCAGCGTATCTATGGGGAATACATCCTGCAAAAATCCGGCAAATCGCGAGCAGACATCCTGACAATGGGCCACTTTAAGGAACTGTCAAAAGCCAGTGCATCCCACGTGGAAGGAGCCTTGTAAAGAACGGTAAAGATCAAGCCCATCAATGCGGTCATGCCTCTGAAATGTCCAGAAAAGCGCAAGAAGACCACAACAATGGCACAGACATGCCGCTACTGTGAGATTCCGGCCCATCATCCAGCAGAGTGCCTGGTGAAGAGCAAACGGTGTGCCGGATGCAGGAAGTTAAACCACTTCGCAAAGGTATGCCACTCCGGCAAACACCGAACATCCCATACAACCGTCAGCACTATACCGGAAGCATTGGAAACCAATAGTGATATAGAAGATAATGAAGCTGTGGAACACACAGTACTCTCTGCCTTCACAGTGGGGACTGTCACCATACACAACACCACCCACCACAGTGTCAAATACAGGTCAGGTAGCACCCACTCATAGCTATAGTGGACATGGGTGCCTCCATGAACATCATGTCGACTGGAACATTCAAATCCATGTTGCCACCTCCACCACTCCAGAAGGTAGGAATCCGAGTATTCGCATACAGACAAGATAAGCCACTGCCCATGCTGGGAAAATTCAAAGCACCCATCACACATGGACCCCAGACTGTGGACTCACACATTTATGCTGCTGAAGGCGGCCATGGCATGCTGCTAGGTTGTTGCACTACAGAGGCCCTCGGAGTCGTCCCCTTTTGCATTTGGCGGTCCTCTTGAAGGAATGTCCCAAATACTGGCAGAGTGCTCAAGAATATTTAATGGCATTGGATGCCTAAAAGGGAAAACAGTGAAACTAGCCATTGACTCATCGGTCCAACCAGTGACCTTGTGGCACAGACAAATTGCCTTTCACCTGAGACCAAATATACATTGGTAAAAAAAACCATACTGAGTGCAGAGGTTCCTTCTGTCTGCCAAAAGGCTCTCGGTATATCACTCTTGAGAAACTGCAAACCAGACCCTCACAGTTTGAGCAATTACTGCCTTTCCAGTGAAAATTCTATAAACGTTTATTAAAAAGCAGCTATCCTAATTGGAGGAACAAAAGATCTTGGATCTAGCTCAGTATGGTTCAAGCCTTCTTTTAGTACAGAAATGGCACTGATTTCTAATTTTATGGGCTGTAAGTTCTAACAGACTAAGGCTAGTCATAAGCCATGGTTCTGCTAGACCTGTCAGCCGCATTTGGTACGGTCTACATAACTAACTGAGCCTAACTGAACCTAGCTTGGAGGCCCAGCTCAGACTTCATACTTGCAACAATGGGCTTAGGGCAGTATCTTTGGCCCCCTTCTGTTATGAATTCAAACCATTGCATCTGTGTGTCCCCAAGGGTTCATCTTTGAGCCTGACACTTTTTAACCTTTATGTTCATCCACCAGCTCTGCTGACCAGTTCTTTTGGCTTCATCTTCATGGGCTATGCACATGATAAGCATGAAAGAGCTGGTGTGTGCATGAGTGACTAAAGGTGCAGGAAGACAAACAGATGTTACCAGACAAGGCCCAAATCAACATACAAAGCTTGGTAGACATTTTTAGTTATTGGCTCATCAATGGAGGCATATTTGAGGTACAAGGAAGGACCAGAAAATGTTGAGGATGTCAGGATGTGCAGATTTTCAGGACCCCAAATTACCAAAGAGAGGACGGAATGTAGATGTGTCTGAGAGTGTTTGAATTCCTGCAGACCAGATGGCTGTACAATTGTTAATGCCCATACTGGCCTGACGAAAGTCAAGAACACGACACAGAAGGAAGAGCAAGCTGCATTTCCAATGCTGTAGTCCAGTGACCATGTGTCCAAGACCACCTCATGGACAAGGAAGAGGATGTGCAGATGAGTATGTTAACTTCCAGGATGTTGCTGTGGGCGGGCCTTTGATAATGACAGCAATGCTACTGATGAACACAGAATTACTAGTCATAGAACTAGGTGCAGTGCTGAAGAAAGAATCAAAACTTCAGCCGACTTTGCTAGAGACCCAGAGGATTTGGAGCCTGACGACATAGAACCATTGGTGTTTGGATCCAGCATTAGGGCACCGCCACCAGGGAAAAACACTGCTGCTTCCAATCCAAACCCCGGACCTCAGAGGCGGAAGAATACTCAGGCACTGGTGGTACACCCAGTTTCTGTCCTTGCTGCACCTATATATGTACATGATAATCAGTTTAGTGATGAATCTAATCACAGTACTCTAGAGAGAGGTGCTGGTGGGCAGGCAGGAGATGTACAGTGCAGTGCTTAATTGTTGCTTTTTCCTGAAAAGTGTTACCAATCTGAGCCAATAAACACAAGCTATCACTGCTTTTCAGAAGAATGAAGTAGAACTGCAGATGTATGGTTGAAAATACATTAAAGATTCCACATCACCCGTCAGCGGGTTTTAAGATGAGATGAACTTAGTCAGAAGCCACATAGAAGAGAAGTTTCTGGATGATGGAAGTATTACACTTCTAGACCACCCAATGAGCTCAGAAACACTGTGGCTGTGAAGTAGGTACTCTGGTACCATGGACTGACCATTTGTAGGTATTGTAGCTACATGCAAGGATTTAATGGAATGGAAGCTGAGGCTATGCTAGCCGATTGAAGTATTGTCCACAGACCACATTCCAAATTGGATCTGGAGACACCTGATGCTTTTCCGTTGGCTTGAGAACTTTGCAACAAAAGTCCTTGCTTCTCGCAGACTCAAAGTATCCTCTTAGTTTGAACTCCCATGAGCTTTGAATTTAATTAATGGTTAATCACAAAATCAAAATTGTAGGGATCACGCAAAATGTCACAAAGCACATGACTGCACTAGGGGGCATATTCTCAAGGACCCATCGCCGAGTTAACGGCACTTTATCACAGCCAAAGTCGAGATAAATGTATCGCAACATTCACAAGCTGGTGCTAACAGCCTATAACACCAGTTTACCTGCGAAAGTATCCTCAAAAAACATCGCCACAGATGACCCCTGCAACTATCGCTAATGAGATGCAGAGTAGGCATTCCCGAGCAAAAATCGGCGACAACAGCACACCACAACATTGTCAACGACCAGCCCGATCAGCGATAAGACCACAAAACAGGCGATAAGGCGCGTTAGCAGCAGGAATCTAACACCTGCCCTGACCTGGTGCAAAGTCGAAGCACAGCCTGCAACACAAAATGGAGTCCAGCCCAGAGCCACTCCTGAAGGGCAACAGATGCCATGGAGCCACTGAACATGCGTGCCGGACGCCCAAGAGGGCCACAACACCCACCGACACCACCCCCCCACACCTCCGGACACCCACCGGCCCCCCACCCCGGACCAACACTGAGGCAGCGCAAGCAAAGACAGTGACCCTCCCAAAATGCACCAAGCCCACAGACCCAACACCAGAGAATGTCATTGCCCACTATATGCCCAAAGGGACAACCCTCCTCCGCATCCTGACCACCATAGCCCACAGGCTGACCGTACCAACACAGCGGACAACCAACATCCCACCGCAGACAAAGCTGCTGGCCATGCTGCACGTGTTGGCCTCTGGTACCCTCCAACCAACCTCCACCTGAGACGGAAGAGTCACACAGCCTGGCCAATCCAAGTCCCCCACAACGGTCATGGATGACACCATCAGCTTGGTACCCCACTATCCATACCTCACACACACTGCGCAGGAACAGCTGGAGACCAAGCAAGGTGTGTACTGCAGCCTGTTTTCCGCATGTGTCAGGGGGCAAGTGACCGCACACATGTCCTACTAGTGGGCCCTGGTGACACTGCACACAATAAGCGCAACAGAAAGCGCACGGATCCCACCAATGTGCAGGCAATAGTGGACCACCGTGGAATCTCCGCCAACGACGTCGCCAACAACCCAGGCAGTGTGCATGATACCTGCACCTCCCGACAGTCCATCATCGACCTGCGCCACCAGGATGGCACCCACGGAAATGCACTGCCCGTTGGCCAATACCAAATGCTCACACCACACACCTCAATCATGCAACACACAACACAGGAAATGCACACGTCACAAGCTCACATACATCAGTCCTTCCCGCCCCTGCGCACCCAGGCCTCAATGCCCACCTTCCGACACCGGCGTGTGTCGATGAGGGCCCACCACGTGCAGGTGCAAACTCCAAGCCCGAGGCCTGCGACCCTGGCAGCCTCCTCAGACCATCACATCCTCTGCAACACAGGCCCGCAGTATTCCTTTCATGTTGTCGTACTCCACCGGCATGCACAGCGGACAAGTAGGTCACACATTTGGAACTGAGTCTTGATTACACCATGTCAGAGCCCATAAATCATGGCTGAGTGTATGTCACTATACACCCTTCGATGTGGTGCCAACAGGTCTTAGTGTTACATCACAGCCGAAAGATTCTGTGGGCCCACGTGGACTGCTACTCTTGGCCTATGCTGCGCTCGAGTAGGTCACAGGATTGGAACTGAACATCGATTATTCAAAGGCAGAGTACGAATCAATGCACGCAAGGAGAGGCATAAGAGGATGACGCGTTGCATTTGGGAGGGAAAAAGGATCATCATTACGGAGGTGATCGAACACTACCGACAACTGCCCTGATGTCACTTACTCTGTGCATCGCGAGCCTACGACACGTGGCTGTGGCCCACTTCTGACCGCTGCCTCCGGCCTACACTGCGGTCCAGTAGGTCACAGCGTCTTGAATCGTCAATGGCGGAATCCATATGAGTGTACCGGCATCATCGCAGACTGCATCCCCACTCAGCCCCGGTGCCACTAAGTCTGTTCCCCGACATTCATGGACACTCTCTGGTCGTACATTGGTGGCGTTTGAGTCTGTGGACTAGGGGGTAGTTTTCATCCTCATGCAGCTGGTACCGATTTGGTGGTGGCAACGAGGCAGTCGCTTTCCACTCCTCCATTTGCTGCTTCCGGATAGCTTCTGCCCTTTGCATCATGCCCTGGAAGAATACCTTCCACTGTCCCCCGAAACACTACGCGACATTCACCTCCGACTTCGACGAGGACCCGCTCAGTCTGCGTGGCCCTACCTCATTGGACCGCAAGTCACCGTCCCGTGGCGGTGTGCCTGTGCCTGCCGATGTGCACCCGGGGCCACTGACTCTGTGCAGCTCAATTCCGGGACCCTGTCTGGAAGAATATTGAATGACCTCTGTGACGGTGGTCTTGGGGTCATCGACGCCATGTGCATGTGGCCCTGCGCTGTCCGCTGCCTCTGGCCTCAACTGCGGACCACCAGGGCTCACTCATCAAATCGAGTCCTGACCGGCCCGGACATCGCATCACCGCAGGAGGCACACACCACCATCGCCAGGGCCAACTCCAACCACCATCTGCCAGAGTCGAGACAGTGGTACTGGCAGACTGACGGAGTTGCTCAGACCTGTCGTGGATGCCGTCATCTGCCTGATCCCCTGCTCAGCAATCCAGGTGCCACTGACTCAGTGCACTGCAACCAATGGACCGTTACTGATTGAGTTTTGTGATGTGGAGATGCTGCGCAGCAATGTCACCTCAGGCAGTGTGGGAGACCTGAGACGTTGATGAGGGAGTTGCTGCAGGTCTGACACAGCCCACAGCATCTGCAGCAGGAACATCCCGAATGGACACAATCCAAGTTATTTTCATCACATGGGCGCGCACAGCTCTAGTGCCCCAACCTCAGTGCACTGCAACTCACGGACACTTCTGTTTGTATGTTGGGTGACCTCTGTACTTGCTCCGGCTCCCTCCATGTTGCTCAGCAGTTGACTCTGTTAAGCATGTGTCTTCTGTTTCCATTGCACTGGTGTCCACTGTTCATGTTCTTGCCAGCACTGTGCTCACCCCACACACATCCAGCACAGGCGTCACTGTACATGTGGCCCTGCCAATAAAGGGGCTGGGCGCACGTGCCCGTAGCCAGTTCAACATAATATCTGCTTGTGTCTCTATGGCAGTGTGGGTCTCCTTTGTGGGGTGTAGGTGGTCCCTGAAGGGTAATTGACACCCACGTATGTGATCTAGTTCGCCTTCCATGGGTTCGGACCACACCCACACAAGTTTGGCCACCTCCTTTTGGCGTTCTGCCACCTGGCATTGGGGTGCCATGTGTGGTTCGGTGATGTGTTGTGGGCCAGCCGTGCTTACGTGTGCTTCATGCTGTGTGGTCTGTTGCAGGGGCTGGGTTCTCCTCTATGTGGCTTGTCTTCCCTGGTCCTGGTGGTGGGTTGCGTGGGATGTCCATGGGCTGTGGTAGGGCGTCGGTGTCGAAGGTGTGTTGGTCGTGTCCTGCATCACTGATGGGTTGTCTGGTCTGACCTGCTGGAGGTGTTGTTTGTCCCTCTGCAATGTGTAGGGGAGATGCATGTTGACATTGTGTTGACATTTCTGTTGGCGCATTGTTCTTGTAGACATGCAGACTGTGTGACAATGTACATTGTGACTGTTTGGGAGGTGCTGGCAATTTGAGGGGGACAGTGGACATTTGGACTACATGACTGTTGTGAGGTTGTACCCGTACATATGCATCTCACAGTTCCCTGCTCTGTCAGATGTGATTGGCCTGTTTCTGCGCATGGGCGGACCCAGTTGTGTCCCCTGTTCTGCAGTGTCGGTGTTGCACTTTGTGCCACATTGTCATGGGATGTGCTGTGATTGCCATGTGTGTGTGCTGCAGTGTGCCACGGGGATGGGGGACATGACCCTGGGTTGTTGTGGGTGTGCAGTGTGCTACACGTCGTTGTGCATGTGTGCCATTGTGCACATCTCCCCCGTCCCCCCATGGACCTGTTGGTTACTCACCCTGTTGTTGTTGTGTCAGGTCCTCTCATGCTGTGTCCGTCCTCCCGCCTCCTTGCACCGTCTCCACACTGATGGCTGGCCTCCATTTCCTCCAGCTCCTCCTGTGGCGCAGGACTCCCACCTCCTGTTGCCGTAGCTGCCTTCCTGTTGGCAGCGTCTTTGGGCCTGGTTTGGGTATTCACGTCATGTCGGCGCCTCTTGGCCTCCTCCATTGGCCTCCTCGGCACTCCGGCTCCATTCAAGGTGGTCTGACTGTGGGTCAGTTGCTGGTAGTGCTCTGTCACATCCGTGCCGCTGGTCTTGTTTTCCTATGGACTGCACCCCGTCTTCCTCTCCCTCTTCTCTTTGGCCTTCCCCGACCCCGTTGGTCCTTGCTGGTGGTCTTTGGGGCTTGTGGGGTTCGCGTTGGCCTCTGCGCTGGGTCAGGGTGCATCCATGTTGCTACGCACTTTGGATTGTTTCTGGTGTGTTGTTTTTGTTGCTTCTATGGTGCATTTTCCCGCCAGGCGCGTGGGATTTACAGGCCTGCCGCTGGTTTTCGCTGCTTTTTGTATTGCGCTTGGCCTCATCGCAGCTTTTTTTGCGTTCGTGTTTCGCATTTTTGAGGCGTGGCGTTGATTTTAACGCGGACAGTTGTCGGGTTATCTGGGGCCTATCGCATGATACCGCCATGTTGTGAATACTTGGTTAACACGGAGTAAATTTCCCGTGATGGACTGCGATGTTGAAGGTTGCGTTAAGTAACTTTTGCGATAGTTATCGCACGTTCTTGTGAATATCCCCCTAGGTTGCTTGTCAGGTAGGAAATGGAGGTGTATGGTGGCAGGAGATGCATGTTTGCTCAATTAGTGAAAAATGAGGAAGGGTAGGTTTCTCGAAACAATGTATTTATTTTTCGAGTTTTATATAGCGCAAACTTGATCCGAGGGTATCAAAGTGCTTTACAGAATGTGCACAGCAACATTTACAGACATTATACAAGAAAAATTGTAAAATACATTTGCAGATAATATACAAGGAAAATAGTAAAACAATGGGCATACTTGGCAATAATATGTAAACAATGGTGGAGTAGAACGGGTTATATAGTTCGGAGGTAGCAATGGAAGAATATTTCCGAAGTTAGGGAAATGCACAATTAAATTCAGAAGTAGAGTTGTTAAGGTTTTTTGCTGGTAGGAGAGGGTGTGTCCAGGTATTTGGAGAGAACAAGTAAATTAAGGTTTTCTCTGATGTGTAGAAATGATTGATTGTCGCATAGATCCTGTGGCAGGGCATTCCAAATTCTAGGCACATTACCAGAGAAGGAATGGGTGAGTGAGTTTTCTTTTTATATTTCAAAAGTTAGGGGAATGCACAGTTAAATTCAGAGGTAGAGTTGTACAGGTTCTTTGCTGGTAGGAGAGGGAAGTTCGCCCGGTAAGACGGTTATTTTAAGAGAGTGGGTTCAAGTATTTGGAGAGAAGAAGTAATTTAAGGTTTTTTCTGAAGTGTTCAAATGATTGATTGTCGCATAGATCCTGTGGCAGGGCATTCCAAATTCTAAGCACATTCCCAGAGAAGAAACGGGTGAGTGATTTTAATTTTTTTAATTTGGCAGAATCAGGAGTAGGGTGTTTGAGGATCGCAGGGGCTTCTTTAGTCCAGCTTTTGAAAGTTTGTTTGCGAGGTAGGTTGGTTTTTCAGTGCAAAGAGCTTTGTGGGTTATGTAGACCATTTTGAATATACTTGTTGCTTCGATTGGTAGCCAGTTGAGAAAGAAATTGATTCTTGACTTTGAACAAGACTTTAGGAAAGGATACTTAGCTCTAATGAAGCTGGAAGCTGGTTGGTGCTATCAGGGACAGTGCATCCTGTACAGATGCAGCTAAGTGCAGATTAGTTGGCATTGGTGGTAGTAGTTGAGTTTCAAATATTAAGTCAGACTACATCCAGTGATCTTAAAAGAAGGAATTTAGCTAATGCTCACATCCACACTCGCGTGGTCTGAGCATGTTCCAAAAAAGTTTAAGTGGCCTGAAGGTGGGACAGGATTGGGGGATGGAGTGTCAAGAGTTACCACTTCTACAGTTGCTGTATTACTGCAAATCAAAACAATAAATAAGAAAGAGCAGTTATCTCTGCACAATTTAAAGACCATAAATACATTAGCATTATTATGTGCATATTTCAGGAAAGGATAGATGGTCTGCCTTCGCACAGATGGGCAGAACAACACGGTGAGTGGAGAGTCAACAGCTGCCACTTTTCAAACTATTACATCATTGATACTCAGAGTAGTTAACAAGCCACATCAATAGGACCTGTGCAGCATAAAGACCATAGACTTGTCTTGTCAGATAAACATAGGCAGGTTTCATAACATACCAGGCTGCATGCCTTTGTGTATATAAGCCAGATGCATTTTCATTTAGAGAACCAAGAATGGACATCTTTCCAAGTTGTTTGACTGATATTCAAAGCTGGTACGTAAGCCTCAGACACACAATTGATGGACGGAATGCAGAACAAATCAAAACATTCACCCCCAGTCAAGAGATCTGGGTTAGGCCGATGGAGAACATGGCGGCCGCTAGCTGAGCGGTCGCTTGCTACCGGAGGTTCGCATGTCCCGTAATTTGATGTAGGCGAATCCGAGACTCGCAGCGCCTCCGCCTTAACGTCCTTGGGCCAGATACTTCCTTCCCCTTCCTTTTTTCCTTGTCATTGCGGCGTGGGATGTGTGTCGGCGTGTCCCTGGATCTGCCGCGTTGGTCTGCCGCCGCCCTGGAGCTGAGGAGGGGCCGCAGAGCAGCGGCTCGCGGCCTCCTCCGGGCCGTCACTGGCAGAGGCAGCACAGGACGGCTTTCACCGGTATTACGGGGAGTTTCTTCGAGGCGGCTGTGCATACTCCTGTCTCCAGAGGAAGAAGACTTCAGCCACTATCGCCGCAGCAGCAATCATATCCGCCAGAACAGCGACTACCTCCGCAGCAGGACCGACAAAATCAGGTGCAGGGGGGGCAAGCAGGGGGGTTGTAGGGCCAGCAAGTGCCACGCTGTCCACGGAGGGGGGCAAGCTTGTACTCATGCCCATACGATTACAATCACAGCCACAGCCACAGCGGGGGTCTAAACAATTGGAACAGGAGGCACAGAGGAGGGGAGACAATTGTACTAGTTCTATCAGCCCTATCAGTAACAAAACTGCCCCCACAGTGATTTCAACAACAGGCAACAAAAGAGGAAAAAGGCGAGGTTGTGGGGGGACTAAGGCAAAGTCAGTTAGCAAAATTAATAAGTATATTCAAGAAGGAAAATTAGGCACAAGTAATAGCCTAAGTCAGGGGAGGAGAAAAAGACGGCGTGACCCCAGATATAGTGTCTGCTAAGACCCATTCTACCTTTCAGTTTTGTGAGGTTAAAGGCAGGAGTATTAAGTCAGTTAGAGTTAAAAAACATTCTTTGGATTCGAGGACTAAAATTACTCCGTCTTTGCGGTCCTATTTCAAAGTGCAGCCAATAGTGGTAGACGTGGTTAAACAGGGGGAGGCTCTGAGAAAGTGCTCAAAGGAGCAGTGGGAGCTAGCCCCCTCTCAAGATAGGATGGAAGCACAGAACAGTCCCCCTTCTGCGTCGCAGTCTTCTCCTGAAATGGCTTTGGCAGTTTCGGGATTAGCCCAAATTAGGGCCCCGGGTACAGACAACGGTGACTTGCAAGAGGTAAATCAAGTCCGAGCGGACAATGACAGTACAGAGCAAGTTACAGCCTCGTACGAGCAGGGAATGGTAGGACCTTCAGCAGCTTCTATGGAGGCTCTTTTCTCTTCTCTATCTGTGGATATCAGGAAGGGGTTCTCTGTCTCTGAGGCAAATCAAGGGGAGATCCGGCTGTTTTGTGAATCGTTGGAGAAGAAAATCGATCTCCTAAATTCTAGGACAGTGGCCCTAGAAAGCTCAGTGGAAGAGATAAGGGACGATTTGGGAGTTGCCAGAGCAGAAATTGTACAACTCAAGAAAGATGAGGTATCACTCCGGGACAGGCTTGAGATGCTAGAGAACAATTCACGGAGAAATAATCTGCGTCTCTTGAATGTCCCGGAAGGCAGAGAAGGAGACGACATCAAGTCCTTCATTGTGACTCTCATAAAAGACTCAATACAGATAGAAGAATCAGAGGAGGACTTGAAAAAGGATATACAGAGGATCCACAGGGACCCTTTTAGGAAACATCCAAATCAGCCCAAACCAAGGAAGATCCTCATAAACTTTCTCACGTTCTCCCTGAAGGAAAAGATCTTAAATTGTGCTCTGAAGCAAAAAACCTTGAAACCCAGGGATTTTTCTTATGAAATTCGTTCTGACTTAGCTCGTGTCACGTTGGATAGACAATGGGAGCTGGGGAGAAAAATGGACGAATTCAAGAAATTTGGCGCGGTTGCCCAGCTGAAGTTCCCGGCACTCTTGAAAGTTATGTACAATAATAAGATGTACAATTTAAAATCAGTTCAAGAGGCAGACGAACTGCTGGAAAGCCTAGGCAAGACCACTAAATAGTTTAGTTTAGAGTTTCACATTATCACCATATAAGGTTTTTTTTTTTTTTTTCTTTTTGCGGGGTAATCTCAATCTTATTTTAGTGTATAGGCTTTTGAGAGATTAGATTTCAGAAGAATAGGTAGGATATACTGACTTATTAGCCAATCATTGTTAAGTTTAAGTCTGTGGGGCATGCATCCAGAAGCCTAATTTAAGCCTAAACTCAAAGAAAATTGGAGATAGGGTTTCTTTATGGGGGTCTCGGCCCATCGCCCCTTCTTTCGTATAGTATTTTGAGCATAGAGGGACTTTATGGGTGCCCCGGTAGCAGAATCTGGACTATTAGTCCAGGTAAATGGGGGTTGGGTTCTCCAGGGAGGAAATAGGGGTGGGGGCTCCTGTAGGGCAAGAGAGGGAGCACAGGGTGGGGAGCATAGGGGTAAAAAAAGAAAAAAAAAATCCTCATCTGCCTTTTAGTCAGATTAATTTACACCTGTTATGTTGGCCATGTTTGATGTGTTCATCCTGCGATCAGCATGGTGGGAGATGTAGCATGCTAAGGGTTCTGGTACCCAAACCACCATGAGTAGCATTCAGTTCTTATCTTGGAATGTAAATGGCCTGCTGGTAAAAGCCAGAAGGGCGAAGATTTTGCAATATCTTAAAGATTCCCCTGCTCAGGTCATTATTCTGCAAGAGACTCATCTTCTGAAGGAAGAATTGTCTGAAATTTTCAGAAGAGTAAAATGGGTTGAACATCTTATTATCTCTAATCAGAGTACTAACATCAGAGGGGTAGCTATTTTGGTTAAAAAGCAAGCTAAGGCTCGAGTATTAAATTTCATGGTAGACCCAGGTGGCAGGTGGGTCATCGTTAAAATGTCCATCTCAGGCTTTCAGATGACAGTGGTAGGCTACTATGGCCCGAACCAAGATGACCCCTCCTCGCTGAAAACTATATTTTCAAATCTTCTGGAATTTCCAGAGCCCATTATAATGGCAGGCGATTTTAATATAGTTTTTAACCCTTTATTAGATAAGTCTCCAAGCAGTCGGGCGAATACATCACCTAAATCCCGGACATATCTCCAAACGATGATGGCACAGATGGGACTATGCGATGTGTGGAGAGAGAGATCGGGCTCTCAATTAGGTGTTTCTTTTTATAATAATAAGTACCGAAATAAGTCCAGAATTGATTATATATTGGTCAGTCATGACCTGAGGGGTAAAATCAAGGATATGGGCTACTTGACTCCACATCTGTCGGACCATGCGGCTGTATGGTTAGATCTAGCTCTGGAAAAGAAAGAACATTCCAAGACATGGACATTCGACCGCTCTCTACTATTCAATGAACCTGAAGTTAAGTACTTATCACAGGAATCAGAGTTTTTCTTTAACACGAATATAGGCTCTGCTGAGATTTCTGTAGTATGGGATGCCTGGAAGGCTTTTATAAGAGGCATAGTGATGAGCAGGGTAAGCCATAAAAATAGGAAGTACAGGGAAGAGGTAGCGCAGACAGAGTCGGAGATGAAGGCAGTGGAGATGAGCTTGAATAAGGAAAGGGCACCCGCAAACGGCCAAGAACTTCTGGCGAAATTATCGAGTTTGAAGGACCAGCTGGAAACTATCGTTCAATCAAGGATCACTAAAAGATGGGAGGCTAGCAAGCTTGCCCACTTTGAATACGGGGAGGGGGCCAGTAAACTCTTGGCATGGAAGGTCAAGGCCGATAGGACACGAAACATAACAAAGCAAATTGACAGTGAGGATCACAGTACCTCGGTGTCTACTGATCAAGAGATCGGGGATGCTTTTTTCGCCTTCTTTCAAGATCTATATGAAGAAGATAATGCAGTTGATAAAACTAGCGCCAGTGAGTGGTTAATGGGAAGTAGGCTTGTCTCCTTGAATTCTTCCCAGTGAGAAAATTTGGAGTTAGATATATCTCAGCAAGAGGTCAGAAAGGCAATATCAGCTTGTAAGGGAGGAAAGGCCGCAGGGCCTAATGGGCTGCCAGCCGAACTGTATAGATTCTTGGGAGAGGCAGCAATTCCGACAATGACCATACTTTTTAATAAGATCTTATCGGAAGGCGCTAAGCTTCCCGTCTCATGGGGAGAAGCCACCATCTCACTGATTCTGAAACCTGGAAAAAGTCCAGCGGAATGTGGGTCTTATAGACCCATTTCACTTTTAAATACAGACTATAAAGTCTTCGCGAGGATTTTGGCAGACAGGTTGGGAGCAGTGGCTGGTGAACTGCTCCACACTGATCAGAAGGGCTTTGTGAGGGGCAGGAATTTATCTAATCTTACCCATGATTTTATTGGCGCTATCGACCTGGCCTCAACCTTCTCACTACCTCTTGCAGCAATGACGCTGGACGCAACCAAAGCCTTTGATAGGGTCAATTGGGCATATCTAGCAGCAGTAATGGATAGGTATGGTTTCGGAGCAAAATTTTGCAGAGTTATTCAGCTTATCTACCATGATCCCTCGGCTAGACTTCTAGTCAATGGCAAACTGACTAACCCTTTTAAAATCACCAGAGGAACCAGACAGGGCTGCCCCCTCTCCCCGCTTCTCTTTGACCTCTATATTGAGCCCTTTGCTCAGCGTTTGAGGGATGAGCCGGGTATTCCATCTTTCAGGTTTGGGGCATGGGAGAGGAAGGTAGCTCTCTATGCGGATGACGTTTTGATCCTTTCTTCCGACTTGGAGACATCATTCTCTCAGGTTATTAAGTTGGCACAAGATTTCGGGCTGGTTTCTGGTTATGAGGTCAATGCTGGAAAGACCGAGATTATGGCGTGGAACCTGCCAGATTGTCAGTACCAAACCAAGCGTGAAATGAGATATTTGGGGGTCAGGATTGTCCAAAATATAGATAAGATCTCAGGGACTAACCTTGCCAACGTGTCCAAAGAATGCCAGAGGCTCATGAAATCTTGGGCTCATCTCCCACTGACCATCTTGGGCAGGATTAATCTGATTAAAATGGCCATACTTCCGAAAATCACATTTCTTTTCGACACTATTCCTTTACACTTTGATAAATGGGGGATTGACAAACTTCAGCAAGCAATTAATTCATTTGTATGGGCCTCTAGGGCCACGAGGATAGCTTGGAAGAAGCTCAGGCGAAGGAGGGAGAAGGGGGGCCTAACACTACCGGACTTGCAGTATTATGCTTGGGCATTTCAGTTATCGCATGCAAGAATGCTGTTAAAAACTCCAGATCATACAGGGACGGGGGCCATGTTCTCTGCCATGTTAAAAGGAGGGGACCTCCCCCAGGAGGGATTTCTGTTTAAGTATGGTGACCAGAAGTTTTAAAAAAAGATCAGGCTGAAAGTCCTGCAGGGGATGGCGCGTATGTGGGCTAGAATCAAACAATGTACTGGCCTAAATTACTTTTCGAGCATGGCCCCCCTGTGGGACTCTCCAGGGGTTCCTGACTGTCTAAAAGACAAACTAGACACACCACTCAGGACAGCGGGATTAAAAGTGTGGAGGGATTTGGCTTCTGATGGCACCTTAAAACCATGGTTATCACTCCATAACAGATTAGAGGGAGGTATGTCTAGGTTTAAATATCTACAGCTGCAGAGTTGGTTCCAGAATCTTAAAAAACCCATAGGCATAGGAAACATCTTGGAGGAACAACTAGTATCTAGGCCAGTGGGGAGGAAGGAGGTCTCCTTCTTTTATTGGGCCATACAAGAAGCTGTAGATGGAGAATTTAAACTAGCTGAAGAACAATGGGGAACCTTCATGCCAAATGAACAATTGGAAGATCTGTGGCAAACTTCCTTCAACATTTTATATGCTACTCTAAAACCAGCTTGGTTGAGAAGGAACCACTATTTTACCACCCATAGGGCTTACCTATCTCCAGCACGATTATCTAAAATAGCGAAGGGTCCTCCCGTTTGCTGTAAGAAGTGTGGTCTGGTAAATGCTTCAGATATCCATATGTTCAAGGACTGCCCTGCGATAACTGAATATTGGAGGAAAGTAGGTATAACTATATCAGACATCTTGGGGCTCCCTGTCCTCTTTTCTCTCCCTTTGGTCATTTTCGGTATAGCCAGTGAAGTAACAGGGCCTGCTAGGGGGTTCCTGTTCTACGCAATATTGTTGGCCAGGAGAGAAATTTGTAAGAAATGGGTAGAGGTCATACCCCCTACACATACAGAATGGCTGTCCTCCCTATATAAGACCTCTAAGATTGATCTGGTCAGATTGCAGAGTAGTAGGAAAAAAGTAATATGGGACTGTCTAGTGAAGTGGTCTCAGCCGCATTAATTGCTTCAATAAAAACTGCTTGGATCCTATGATTAAGCCTCCTGGATGCTCTTTGACTGTGTTGGGCCCTCCCCGAAGCTCCTACATTCAGCTGGCCAACATAAACAGTCTCCGGTCATAGGTTATCAGAAGAGAGCGAGACCTATCTCTATACTAAAAAATGGGGACAGTGACATTATGTGGGATAGTTCTTTACCGGTAGGTGGGTGTTGCCCCCGGTTCCAATTTTGTCGCCTACGTCTCCTCAAAACCGAGTAACGGTAATAGACATCCTACTTTGGGTTAAATCCATCATTCTTTTGCTCACCATGCCACCCCAGTTTAGACCTGGCCATATGCAAATCAGTCTTGACCCTGTGCCTCATGGGAACAGTCCAGCCCGAACTGCCAAGCCAGGTCCTTCCTGGACCGGAAACAAGCATCCTAGGACCGGTTTTGGGGTTTCACCCCTCTTCAGCCAGGATAGCTTGATTCCAGTGGCACAGTGAGCCCAGGACTCACGTCTGGGCACACCTGGCGCACTTAGGGCGAGAAAGCAAAAGACACACAATTGATGGACGGAATGCAGAACAAATCAAAACATTCACCCCCAGTCAAGAGATCTGGGTTAAATCCATCATTCTTTTGCTCACCATGCCACCCCAGTTTAGACCTGGCCATATGGAAATCAGTCTTGACCCTGTGCCTCATGGGAACAGTCCAGCCCGAACTGCCATGATGATGGATTAAACCCAGATCAGTTGACTGGGGGTGAGTGTTTGATTTGCTCTAACGCTCCGTCCATCATCCCCTTTGGTATCGCTTTGTTCGCCCTAAGTTGGCAGGGTATGCCCAGACGTGGGTCCCTTGCTCACTTTGCCACTGGATTCAAGATAGCCTGGCTGATGAGGGTTTTTAACCCGAAACCGGTCCCAGGATGCTTGTTTCCGGTCCAGGGAAGACATGGCTTGGCAGTTCGGGCTGGACTGTTCCCATGAGGAACAGGGTCAGACTGATTTGCATATGGCCATGTCTGAACTGGGGTGGTGGAGTGAGCTAAAGAATGATGATGGATTAAACCCAGATCAGTTGACTGGGGTGAGTGTTTGATTTGCTCTAATGCTCCGTCCATCATCCCCTTTGGTATCGCTTTGTTCGCCCTAAGTTGGCAGGGTATGCCCAGACGTGGGTCCCTTGCTCACTTTGCCACTGGATTCAAGATAGCCTGGCTGATGAGGGTTTTGAACCCGAAACCGGTCCCAGGATGCTTGTTTCCGGTCCAGGGAAGACATGGCTTGGCAGTTCGGGCTGGACTGTTCCCATGAGGAACAGGGTCAGACTGATTTGCATATGGCCATGTCTGAACTGGGGTGGTGGAGTGAGCTAAAGAATGATGATGGATTAAACCCAGATCAGTTGACTGGGGGTGAGTGTTTGATTTGCTCTAACGCTCTGTGTTGGAACCGGGGTTACCGATTCCGGCACGGTAGCATGGCGCGAGGCGGAAAGGCACCCGAAGGCAATGTGTTAAGCACTTGTGCAGCACACTCTCACACTGACTCAATAATGCGCAACAATAAAGGGGGACACCACACCAGGCTTGTGTATTAAAAACAAGTTCTTTTATATAAATCAATGCAGCATCAGATGAGGCAGATTAATTCAGGGCAACATTTCAACTCTTTGAAGTACTTAATTAGTGCGTCATCTCATTAAAGCACCATAGCTCATCAACATCGTAGGCCACTAAAAGGCCGCAGGAATCATCTCCTAAACGTAGCACCAATAATGATCACAGGGTGCAGGAATAAAACATGGGCCTAACACATGCAGTTCACCTCAGGAATATTCAATCACTTGTAAATAGGCATTTTACGTTACATTTCAAACAGGGCCTGCGTTAATCTAAGCGCACCCACATTCAGTACAGTGGGCGTCGCAAATCCGGTACACCTGCAACATAAAACACTTCAACTCTTGGCGGTGTACACTGCAGCTCAATTCAGTTAAGTACCTTTACACTAGGCAAAGACATTTCATTAGTGCGGATCTGCATCAGGCCTAAACAGTAATTAAAGCAGGCAAAACAATTAGGCTGGTGAATAGCTTAGGGAACCCCTCAACATGTCCTTCTCTCTGGGGCTTCCCTGTTAATTAGGGCTTCTGTGTCTCTCAGGGTTATTCAGGGGTTAATGTAGGCCAGGCCCACTCCTCTCTGGGGCTTCGCCTCGTGGGGATAGTTTCTGTTGGCTTCCCCTTTTACTCCACAGGCTAATGATGGCCCCCGGCCCCCAGTGGCGTCTCTGCATGCCCTAGGGGCCTCCCGGGCTCACCTGCGGTAATTTCGGTGGTCGCTCTCCAGAGCGACTGGCTCCTTTCTGGGCCGGCCCGTGTTTGGCAGGGCGGGGCCCGGACTGGGTTCCACGGCCTTCCGGCCGGAATTGCGGGTCGTTGGGGGGCCGGTATCACTCTCCTCCGGCCCCCGTAGTCAGCGCTGTACTGCGGGGAAGGGAGCGGGAGCCGGCAGTCCTCTCCGGCCGGCTTCCCGCCTCCCTCTGCTCTCTGGGGACTTCTCTGCGGCTTCCGTCGGCGCTGGGGGCGCGGCGGGAGCCGGCGCCCAATCGCTGCGCGGCCTTCCCGGGGGCACGGCCGATGACGCAGTCGGCGTCCCCGGTCGCCTAGCAACGGCGTCGGCGGGGGCTGAAGGCCTCGTTCTTCCTCCTGGGCCGCGGCGGTGATTTCCAGGCCGCAACTTCTTCTGCGGGGGCTCCCGGGCCCGGCGGTGATCTTCAGGCAGCTCCGGACCTTCGGTGAGGGCGCGGACGGCGCACCTCACCACCCCGGCCTCGGGGAGACCAAGCCCACCTCTGCAGTTCCTCACACGCGGCGACGGCCGCAAAGGCAGATTCCAGCCACACGGTCAGTGGCTTGAGGGGGCGATTCCTCCCACGTGGAGGCACAGCGCGGGGGCGCGCTTGAAGCAAGTTGGCAGGGGGGGGCGGATATAGAAGTGCTTTGGGCAGCCCAGCAGCAGGGCGGCACTGCGAGAGCTAGGAGTGGATGGGGGTAAAGGTCTAGCGCTACAGGGCACGGCGCTGTACCTGGTGATCCCCAGTTTGGCAGTCCAGGTTTCTGACCTTGCTGGTTTGTCAGGCTTTGCAGTTTCAGGTTGCTTGCAGTAGTTCTTTGTTGGTTGCTTCTTGGGGTTTCTCCTTATGGGGGAGGGAATGAGTTGGTGGTACTTGGGGTGCTAGATGGTACTTCCCAGCACGCTGAAGATGGTTCCCTGGGTCCCCTCACGCTGGGCAAGGTCAGTGGGTGGTGGGCGCTCCTCAGCTAACTTACTACAGCAGTGCCTCAGCCTTGTCAGTAGCAGTAGTGTAGGTCTCCCCCCTAGGCCCTAAAGCATGTACTCCGGCAGAGGTTCTCCCAGGATCAGTGGTGCCCCAACTGACTAAAAGATTTCCCTCCAAACCTCTTATACCCCTAGGTCAGGTGACCCTCCTAAAGGCGGCAAAACATAACCCCTCCCACAGCCCGGAAGGTTCTGGAACCTTCCACCATGTCTGGCTATGTGGCCCAGAGGCGGGACGGGATGGATACTGTATCCCTATGTCCCAGCCTGACCCTGGCTACTAGTATGTGTATGTGTGCAAGGCCACTCTGCAGTAGCAGGGGCCTGTGGCAGCCATCTTGGGTGAGAGAGCACCTGCACCTCAGCACTGGTTGGCAGTGGTAAGGCACCCGGAGACCTAGGTCCAGTAAAAATACGGTGGCAAAAATGAGGCGCAAAAGGGAAAAAAACAGGGCAAGACCACCCTAGGGCTGACAGGTCTAACACGCGTCCCCCCCAGCCGAAAGAGGGGAGAGCTTCCCAACCTCTAGGGAGTTCTCATCGCTAAGGCGGAAAAACCGGGAGAGACCGTCAGTGTTGGCGTGGTCTACACCGGGTCGATGTTCCACCCGAAAGTCCATCCCCTGGAGGGAAATGGACCACCTCAACAATTTGGGATTTTCGCCTCTCATCTGCATGAGCCAGTGAAGGGGTCTGTGGTCGGTCTGGATCAGGAAGTGACAACCAAAAAGGTATGGCCTCAACTTCTTTACAGCCCAAACCACGGCAAAGGCTTCTCTTTCGATGGTACTCCACCGCTGTTCCCGGGGAGTAGTCTTCGGGAAATGAAGGCCACTGGCTGGTCTTGGCCATCGTCATTCAGCTGCGAGAGCACAGCTCCTATGCCATGCTCAGAAGCGTCTGTCTGCACGATAAATTCCCGTCCAAAGTCTGGAGTCCTGAGCACCGGTGCGGTGCACATCGCACGTTTGAGGGTCTCAAAGGCTTCCTGGCAGGCAGCCGTCCAGATGACTCTTCGTGGCTGCTTCTTCGAAGTCAACTCCGTCAAATGCCCACAATGGTTCCATATCCCTTGACGAACCGGCGGTAGTATCCCGTGAGGCCGAGAAAAGCCCGGACCTCTGTTTGGGTCTTGGGGGGCTCCCAGGCCAAGATGGTCTCGATCTTGGCTTGGAGGGGTTGCACCTTACCCCCGCCCACCAGATGTCCCAGGTACACGACAGATCCCTGTCCAATCTGGCACTTGCTGGCCTTGATGGTTAGACCAGCCCGTTGCAGAGCCTGTAGCACCTCCTGGAGATGCTCCAGATGGTCCTCCCAGCTGCTACTGAAGACAGCTATGTCATCCAGGTAGGCAGCAGAGAAGGCCTCTAGGCCAGACAGCACCTGGTCACCAACCGCTGGAAAGTGGCTGGAGCATTTTTCAACCCGAAGGGCATCACCCGAAATTGAAAGTGGCCCTCGGGGGTGGAGAACGCAGTTTTCTCCCTTGCTCCTTCCGCCATGGCGATCTGCCAATAGCCTGACGTCAAATCGATGGTACTCAGATACCAGGCTGCTCCCAGCCGGTCAATGAGCTCATCCGCCCGAGGGATCGGGTGAGCGTCGGTCTTGGTTACTGAGTTGAGTCCGCGGTAATCCACACTGAACCGAAGTTCTGGTGTGGTGCCCGGTGGGGCCGCTTTCGGCACCAACACCACCGGACTAGCCCAAGGGCTACTGGAAGGCTCAATCACCCCCAGTTCTAGCATCTTGGTAAGCTCACGCTGGATACTAGCCTTGACCTTATCGGACAGCCTGTAAGACTTGGTTTTTACTGGCGGACTGTCCCCTGTGTCCACATCATGGGTACACAGGTGCGTGATCCCAGGCGTGAGGGAGAACAACGAGGCGTACTGCCCCAAGACCTGGCGGCAGTCCCTCTGTTGCTCTGGGGTCAAGGATGGGGCGAGGACCACTCCCTCTACCAAGCCATCCTTCTCATGGGCCGCCAGAAGGTCTGGAAGGGGCTCACTCTCCTCCTCCTCACTTCCATCTGTTATCATCAGGAGAGTGAGCTCTGAACGCTCCTGGTGTGGCTTCAGGCGGTTGACGTGGAACACCCTGTGGGGTTGACGGGGGGTCTTCACATCGACGACATAAGTGGTCTGGCCTCTCCTTTCCAAGATCTCAAACGGTCCAATCCACCTGTCCTGGAGGGCGCTAAGCTCTCCTGGCTCCATGACCCACACCTTCTGTCCAGCGTCCAACTCTACCGTCCGAGCGTTCCGGTCATACCACTTCTTCATGACGGCCTGACTAGCCTCTAGGTTGTCCGAGGCTTCCTTCCACAGCTTGGCCACTTGGTTGCGGAATGCCAGCATATAGCTGACCACATCACGGGGAAGCTTCGAGGAAGACTTCTCCCACCCCTCCTTGACAAGACTGAGGGGCCCCGAACGGGGTGGCCATAGAGCAGCTCAAAGGGACTGAAACCGACCCCCTTCTGCGGCACCTCTCGGTAGGAGAAGAGCAGACAGGGTAAGAGGACGTCCCACTTCCTTCTCAAGTCCTCGGGTAGGCTCCGGATCATCCCCTTCAAGGTCTTATTGAAACGCTCCACGAGCCCGTTTGTCTGGGAGTGGTAAGGAGTGGAGAACCTGTAGGCCACTCCACACTTCTTCCACATGGCCTGCATGTAGGCCGACATGAAGTTCGTGCCCCTGTCTGACACCACGACCTTGGGGAATCCCACTCGGGTAAAAATCCCCATCAGGGCCCGCGCCACCACCGGTGCAGTGATGGTCCTCAGAGGGATTGCCTCTGGGTACCGGGTGGCGTGGTCCACCAACACCAAGATGAACCTGTGTCCCGAAGAAGTCGGCGGGTCCAACGGCCCGACAATGTCAATCCCTACCCGCTCAAAAGGGGTACCGACAACCGGGAGAGGTCCCAGAGGGACCTTCAACTTAGTCCCTGTCTTGCCGCTCGCCTGGCAAGTGATGCAGGTCTTGCAGAAGGTGTCAGAGGTGACGCACATCCTGGGCCAGTAAAAATGTGGGACCAAACGCGCAAACGTCTTGTCCTGGCCCAGGTGTCCTGCTAGGGGTATCTCGTGTGCCAACTCTAGCAGAAAGGCTCGGTAGCATTGGGGGACCACTACGGCCCTTGATGACCCATGCACCGGAGCCTTAGGCTCACTGTAGAGGAGACCATCCTCCCAGTAGACATGGTAGTTACCAGTCTCTGTTCCAGTTGCTTGGGCTTCGGCCTGCTGCCGCATGCCTTCAAGCGTAGGGCACTCCTTCTGTGCCCGGCAGAATTCCTCCCGGGAAGGCCCTCCTTCCACCTGCCACTCTGCAGGCGTCGGCAGGTCCCCTCCGGGAACACCATCCACCTCAGCGGACTCCGGGGTCGCCTCCCAGGGCTCCCCATCCATCTCACCGGGTGTTTCCTCCTGGACATCTCCTCGTCCAGCAGTGGGCTGGGCCATTATTTCAGGCTCCAACCCGGGCTGAGTTCCTTGTCGGGCAGCCATGGATCGCGTGACGACGCAAGTCCATCCTGGTAATCCCAACATCTCAGCATGGGCATTGAACTCTACCTCCCTCCAGGCAGTATTTTCCAAGTCGTTTCCCAGCAGACAGTCAACTGGCATGGCAGGGCTCACCGCAACCTTCAACAGGCCTGAGACTCCCCCCCACTCAAAGGGAACTTGGGCCACGGGGTAATGACCCAGGCTATTATCAGCCATAACAACCGGGTGGAATACCTCAGGAATCACCTGCTCTGGGGACACCAGCTGACGTCTTACCATCGTCATGCTGGCACCTGTGTCCCTCAGAGCCTCCACCTCCTCCCCGTTCGCCAGGACCCTCTGCCGATACTTGGCAGTGTTCGAGGGTACCTGAACCCATGGGATGATCTCTCTATCCCCCAGGGAAACTAAGGTCAAGCCTGTCCACTCACCTCCCCTACCTAGGGACAACTCCTCCCCAAGCGCTACACTGGCCACCCCGGGGCTCTTACCTCCTGTGGGGGCTGGGGTTCTCTTGCGACACTGGGGATCCCCCTTGTAGTGTCCAACCTCCCCGCACTCGTAGCACCGGACAGTTCTGGGCTGCTGACTCCTGTCAGGGTAAGTGGGTTTCTGGAATCCAGATTGGGATGGGGAACCTACCCCTCTCCCAGGCGGTCTATTTTGGGGGCCTTTAAAGAACTCCCTCCTTTTATCTCCCCCCTCTTTCTTCTGGGGGAACCCCTGTCCACCTTTCAGGGGGTCCGCCCCGGCTCCCTTGTGGGACACCCGAGTGCTGACCCATGTGTCTGCCTCCTCTGCAAGCTCCCGCGGATCGGTCAGCTTGCGGTCCACCAAGTACTGGCGCAGCTCCGGAAAACATTTCTCTAGGAGGTGCTCTCTCAAGAACAGGTCGTACAGCCCTTTGTAATCATCAATGTTGCTGCCACGCACCCAACCCTCCAATGCCTTCCGGGCATAATCAAAAAAATCCACCCAATTCTGTGTGGGAAGCTTGTGGCTGTTGCGGAACTTTTGGCGGTACTTCTCTGGGGTGAGGCCAAACTTCCTAAGCAGGGCCTGCTTCATGATAGGGTAGTTCATCTGATCCCTCTTGTCCAAGGTCAAAAGTGTGTCCCTTACTAGTGGAGGTATGTACCTGTAGAGACCTCCCCCCCAGTAGCTCTCAGGAACCCTATGGGCCACCAAAGACACCTCGTACGCCGCCAACCACTTAGCAATGTCATCTCCCACACTAAAACTGGTTATCACCTCTCTAGGTAGATAGATCTTGGGCTCCTGGGGAACCTCAGCGGGTACGCTGCCACCATTCAAGTTGCCCTGCCTCTCCATCTGCAAGGCTCGAAGCTCTAACTCTTTCAGGCTAAGCTCATGCGCAAGCTTCCTTTCTTCCATGGCTAGCCTTGCCTGTTCTCGCTCCCTGTCTATCCTAGCAAGTTCTAACTTCAATTGCCTCTCCTCCCTCCTGTCCTCAAATTCCTCTGCAGACAAACTCCCCCCTGACGCACTACTGCCTGCCCTGGAACGTCTTCCTGGCAACACATTCTCGCTAACGTCAATGTGCAGTAGGTCCAGTTCTCCTGGGTCGTCTGCCTCCCTCTGCTCCTCGTCCCCTCTTCCCCCCGGGTGGGCCATTACCCATGCCCTCAAAGCTTTCTGAAGCTTCTCTTTCCTGGCGCCTCGCTTGACGGACACCCACCTCTCTAGACAGAACTCCTTGAGCTGTGCCACCGTATACCTTTCTAGGTTGGCCAACTCAAACTCCATCCTGCTAGGTGGGGCCCCAGACAATTTAGAGAAAGGGTTCTAGACTGTAGGTAGCAGGTCTAACGCAGGAATGTACACAATCAGGCAATCACAAAAGAATTCTTAGCACTTGCATTTAAATAGGTGTCCAATTGCGGCGCACACTGAGTCCCTGTGGGGTGCTGCACAAACACCAGTCCTTATCCCACCGCTGAACACCAATGTTGGAACCGGGGTTACCGATTCCGGCACGGTAGCATGGCGTGAGGCGGAAAGGCACCCGAAGGCAATGTGTTAAGCACTTGTGCAGCACACTCTCACACTGACTCAATAATGCGCAACAATAAAGGGGGACACCACACCAGGCTTGTGTATTAAAAACAAGTTCTTTTATATAAATCAATGCAGCATCAGATGAGGCAGATTAATTCAGGGTAACATTTCAACTCTTTGAATTACTTAATTAGTGCGTCATCTCATTAAAGCACCATAGCTCATCAACATCGTAGGCCACTAAAAGGCCGCAGGAATCATCTCCTAAACGTAGCACCAATAATGATCACAGGGTGCAGGAATAAAACATGGGCCTAACACATGCAGTTCACCTCAGGAATATTCAATCACTTGTAAATAGGCATTTTACGTTACATTTCAAACAGGGCCTGCGTTAATCTAGGCGCACCCACATTCAGTACAGTGGGCATCGCAAATCCGGTACACCTGCAATATAAAACACTTCAACTCTTGGCGGTGTACACTGCAGCTCAATTCAGTTAAGCACCTTTACACTAGGCAAAGACATTTCATTAGTGCGGATCTGCATCAGGCCTAAACAGTAATTAAAGCAGGCAAAACAATTAGGCTGGTGAATAGCTTAGGGAACCCCTCAACATGTCCTTCTCTCTGGGGCTTCCCTGTTAATTAGGGCTTCTGTGTCTCTCAGGGTTATTCAGGGGTTAATGTAGGCCAGGCCCACTCCTCTCTGGGGCCTCGCCTCGTGGGGATAGTTTCTGTTGGCTTCCCCTTTTACTCCACAGGCTAATGATGGCCCCCGGCCCCCAGTGGTGTCTCTGCATGCCCTAGGGGCCTCCCGGGCTCACCTGCGGTAATTTCGGTGGTCGCTCTCCAGAGCGACTGGCTCCTTTCTGGGCCGGCCCGTGTTTGGCAGGACGGGGCCCGGACTGGGTTCCACGGCCTTCCGGCCGGAATTGCGGGTCGTTGGGGGGGCCGGTATCACTCTCCTCCTGCCCCCGTAGTCAGCGCTGTACTGCGGGGAAGGGAGCGGGAGCCGGCAGTCCTCTCCGGCCGGCTTCCCGCCTCCCTCTGATCTCTGGGGACTTCTCTGCGGCTTCCGTCGGCGCTGGGGGCGTGGCGGGAGCCGGCACCCAATCGCTGCGCGGCCTTCCCGGGGGCGCGGCCGATGATGCGGTCGGCGTCCCCGGTCGCCTAGCAACGGCGTCGGCGGGGGCTGAAGGCCTCGTTCTTCCTCCTGGGCCGCGGCGGTGATTTCCAGGCCGCAACTTCTTCTGCGGGGGCTCCCGGGCCCGGCGGTGATCTTCAGGCAGCTCCGGACCTTCGGTGAGGGTGCAGACGGCGCACCTCACCACCCCGGCCTCGGGGGAGACCACGCCCACCTCCGCAGTTCTTCACACGCGGCGACGGCCGCAAAGGCAGATTCCAGCCACACGGTCAGTGGCTTGAGGGGGCGATTCCTCCCACGTGGAGGCACAGCGCGGGGGCGCGCTTGAAGCAAGTTGGCAGGGGGGGGCGGATATAGAAGTGCTTTGGGCAGCCCAGCAGCAGGGCGGCACTGCGAGAGCTAGGAGTGGATGGGGGTAAAGGTCTAGCACTACAGGGCACGGCGCTGTACCTGGTGATCCCCAGTTTGGCAGTCCAGGTTTCTGACCTTGCTGGTTTGTCAGGCTTTGCAGTTTCAGGTTGCTTGCAGTAGTTCTTTGTTGGTTGCTTCTTGGGGTTTCTCCTTATGGGGGAGGGAATGAGTTGGTGGTACTTGGGGTGCTGGATGGTACTTCCCAGCACGCTGAAGATGGTTCCCTGGGTCCCCTCACGCTGGGCAAGGTCAGTGGGTGGTGGGCGCTCCTCAGCTAACTTACTACAGCAGTGCCTCAGCCTTGTCAGTAGCAGTAGTGTAGGTCTCCCCCCTAGGCCCTAAAGCCTGTACTCCGGCAGAGGTTCTCCCAGGATCAGTGGTGCCCCAACTGACTAAAAGATTTCCCTCCAAACCTCTTATACCCCTAGGTCAGGTGACCCTCCTAAAGGCGGAAAAACATAACTCCTCCCACAGCCCGGAAGGTTCTGGAACCTTCCACCATGTCTGACTATGTGGCCCAGAGGCGGGACGGGATGGATACTGTATCCCTATGTCCCAGCCTGACCCTGGCTACTAGTATGTGTATGTGTGCAAGGCCACTCTGCAGTAGCAGGGGCCTGTGGCAGCCATCTTGGGTGAGAGAGCACCTGCACCTCAGCAATGGTTGGCAGTGGTAAGGCGCCCGGAGACCTAGGTCCAGTAAAAATACGGTGGCAAAAATGAGGCGCAAAAGGGAAAAAAACAGGGCAAGACCACCCTAGGGCTGACAGGTCTAACACTCTGTCCATCATCCCCTTTGGTATCGCTTTGTTCGCCCTAAGTTGGCAGGGTATGCCCAGACGTGGGTCCCTTGCTCACTTTGCCACTGGATTCAAGATAGCCTGGCTGATGAGGGTTTTGAACCCGAAACCGGTCCCAGGATGCTTGTTTCAGGTCCAGGGAAGACATGGCTTGGCAGTTCGGGCTGGACTGTTCCCATGAGGAACAGGGTCAGACTGATTTGAAATGGCCATGTCTGAACTGGGGTGGTGGAGTGAGCTAAAGAATGATGATGGATTAAACCCAGATCAGTTGACTGGGGGTGAGTGTTTGATTTGCTCTAACGCTCCGTCCATCATCCCCTTTGGTATCGCTTTGTTCGCCCTAAGTTGGCAGGGTATGCCCAGACGTGGGTCCCTTGCTCACTTTGCCACTGGATTCAAGATAGCCTGGCTGATGAGGGTTTTGAACCAGAAACCGGTCCCAGGATGCTTGTTTCCGGTCCAGGGAAGACATGGCTTAGCAGTTCGGGCTGGACTGTTCCCATGAGGAACAGGGTCAGACTGATTTGCATATGGCCATGTCTGAACTGGGGTGGTGGAGTGAGCTAAAGAATGATGATGGATTAAACCCAGATCAGTTGACTGGGGGTGAGTGTTTGATTTGCTCTAACGCTCCGTCCATCATCCCCTTTGGTATCGCTTTGTTCGCCCTAAGTTGGCAGGGTATGCCCAGACGTGGGTCCCTTGCTCACTTTGCCACTGGATTCAAGATAGGATGGCTGATGAGGGTTTTGAACCCGAAACCGGTCCCAGGATGCTTGTTTCCGGTCCAGGGAAGACATGGCTTGGCAGTTCGGGCTGGACTGTTCCCATGAGGAACAGGGTCAGACTGATTTGCATATGGCCATGTCTGAACTGGGGTGGTGGAGTGAGCTAAAGAATGATGATGGATTAAACCCAGATCAGTTGACTGGGGGTGAGTGTTTGATTTGCTCTAACGCTCCGTCCATCATCCCCTTTGGTATCGCTTTGTTCGCCTCTAAGTTGGCAGGGTATGCCCAGACGTGGGTCCCTTGCTCACTTTGCCACTGGATTCAAGATAGCCTGGCTGATGAGGGTTTTGAACCCGAAACCGGTCCCAGGATGCTTGTTTCCGGTCCAGGGAAGACATGGCTTGGCAGTTCGGGCTGGACTGTTCCCATGAGGAACAGGGTCAGACTGATTTGAAATGGCCATGTCTGAACTGGGGTGGTGGAGTGGGCTAAAGAATGATGATGGATTAAACCCAGATCAGTTGACTGGGGGTGAGTGTTTGATTTGCTCTAACGCTCCGTCCATCATCCCCTTTGGTATCGCTTGGTACGTAAGCCACAGCAGAGGCAGTATTATGTTATAAAGGCCACAGCTATGAAGCATGACAATATTTTGTGACACACATCAGCACCATGTGAGTTGGTAAGTCGGGCATGCCGGTAAGTGATAGCATATTAGAATGGACAAGTTTCATAAAAGCTTCGGTGTCTGCACCTCTGTGAAAGAGGTGGTTAGGCATCTGATGTGGGGTGAGGAAAGCCAAGCAGCACCCGGGCCTGTCAGTAGCATCGCTATAGATTGGACTGCCTTGCTTATGGTAAGGTAGCACCAAATAAGGAGTCTGACTACTATCACAATCAGTATGTAAAGAGTGGGGAAAAAGATGGTGGGCAGACAGTGTTGAGCAGTGGCCATTCTCGAGGCTTACTCGTGCTCCCGCATCCTTGCCCAGGGCCAGATGTGGTGGTTTAGCAAATATCTCCAGTCTTACTTACAGTACAACTTTATGGCTCTTGTCCCACTCGAAAGTTTGGCATAAGTTAGCGCAGCCAGTGCTAGAAGTGGAGGTTAATCAGATGCCGAATAACCTCGCCTCCAAGCTGCTGGGTGCCTGCTTTATTCTGGTCTACAGCCAACTCCACAGGGCTGATCTCTCCTCTGGGTTTGATCAACTGGTTAATGTCGCAGATGACTACGTGATGAAGACTACAATCCCAAGAAGGGAAGGGTTTAGAGAGTTCTGTTCCCAGAAGTATCTGCAGGCTCCGCAATGCTTGGGCAGATAACACTGAGAAAGATCAGAGAGGACAACTGTCCATGACTACCGCTGCTTGGTGCACGGCTGTGACAAGCACAGCATCTGTAAAAATGAAAGCAGCCGCAAAAACCATAGCATTTACCAATTGCCTTAATGAAAAGGCTGAGCAAAATATTAAAGAGACCTCGGCTAAGAAAGTGCAAGGCAGACATATCTCGGTTGCTAAACAGAAGTGTTCTAATGACAGCTCAGTGTACGATGTCAGGCAAAAACAAAACATGATGGAGGCAAGCAGTGCAACCTTTCAGCGCTCTAGCTTTCCAGTTCAAGTCTCGGAGCAAGTTGATCCAAACTGGCCAGTACCTCCCACATTTTCCTCAACAGACATCAGTTATTTGAGGGAGGTTAGCAATCCAGTCAACATGCTGAGTAAGTTGAGAAAGCAGTTTCTGTCAAGGTACAGACCAATTTTAACATAGAAATTACAAAATTCCATTAAAATAACATACCACAGGTATCAGTTTAGGTGCTGATGTTGAATGAGGTTAATGAGACTAATTCTAAAACTGACACTGCTGTAAAATCTAAACAGATTCATTCAGTTTAGCCAATCTTCTCCTCTAAAGTAAAGAGAATTGCAGCAAAAGGCATACCTACAGCACTAATACAGTAAACAGGTTGGGTGACAAGTTAGGGGCATGTTCCAAAAAATTATGGGAATGGCATCTTCACAAGCAAACATGCCTTTACAGGGTAGTGGGGACACAATGGTAGAAGAAAGGTGAGACAATTGCAATTGAGACCAGGAAATTCTTGGAAGAGTCCCTACTATCTGAGACTGCAAATAACGAAGAGGAATTTTTGTCATTAACTGATTAGCCCTCTGGTTCTAGCTCTAAGAAAGAACCAACAGATCTGGGAAATCTTATAATTACTATGTCCTTAGGAGATATTATGCACAAAGAAAAAACAGGTGAGGCTAGAAATGTCTTGCAGGCGAGCAAGGAAGGAGAACATGAAGAGGAGCTGGGAAACGTTCATTGGGATAACACAGTACTGCACATACTGCATACTATATACATCGCAAAGAAAATAGAAGAGAGAATTTAACAGTTAAATGAGCAAATATAACAACTGAAGCAGCCATTTGAAAAGTAGAACAACATGCCACTATACTAGGAAGTAATATTAACCAAGATAGGACAGACAGCTGAGCTTCAGGAGCAGATTTTAAATAAGTTAGGTAATTGTGCAACTGGACAGAGGCAAAAGCTGGAGACATAATGTGGATGCTGAGGACATGGAGAATCAGCTCTGCTGGAACAATCTGAATAGTTTGGGAAACCCAGAAGAGGTCAAAGGAAAATATGCTTGGGGCTATATTGAAAAGTTGTTTCAGAAGTCTTTAAAGAATTTAGCTGTCTGGGAAATGGATAGGCATATACAGAGAGTGCACCAATTTCTATTCAGAAAAGCACCAGAATCACAAGCACATGAGAAACCCATTGCAATTTTGATGTACATTGGGAACTTCTTCCTTTGCCAAATTATTTAGAAGTGTACAAGGCCTCTGTTGACGGTTTGACATTTCATATACAAGCAGATTTTTGTCATGCTATGGTGGTGATTATGCCAGACAATATCTTCATTTCAGAAAATTGGCATACTTGTTTATCTACAGGAACCAGCAAAGCTGAAAACTATATACACAAGGCCCACCATTTTCCGCACTTAGGAAATTTGGCCAATGGAAATGATAAATGAATGGAGGAAAGAGGCAAACCTTAAAGTCTACAACCCATCATACTCATATTTATCATATTACATTCATAAGTCGATAAAAGACAACAGTCTCGAGGTTAGGTTTACCTAAAAAAATGGAAGTATTTATTATGTATTATATAATATAAAAAATGCCGCTTGCTATTATAACTCTTGCCCCATTCTTAGGATGAAAATAATCATGACTTGGACACCTTTTTGGGCTGGGGCGCGGCTGGGGTGGGGTGCGGCAGGCGCGCCAATATCTGTCATCCAAAGCACTCCACTTGCAATGGGAGAGGGCAGGTAGGACAGGAGGTAAAATTGGGAGATTGGAGGGATCACATTGGGAAAAATGGGAAGGTAGCAAAACTGAGAAGTTTGAGTGCAGAGATGTGTACTTATAGCACCAGTAACAAACCAATATAAAATCCAGAACAAGTCTCGTAGAATTGTAACATGGAATATTTATTGGATTGAACTCAATTGCTAAGTTCAGGGAAGTGTGGGTGTCATTATTACAACTTGGGGCTGAAGTAATCTGCATACAAGAGACTAACATTTCTGTATATGATTAATATAAATGTAAACGTTTGGGACACAACTTAATAGCTGCTCCCAAACAAACAATTTATATAAGGGGAGTTGTGATTTATGCAAAAGTAAAGCAAAAGGTAAAGAAGGGTGATTAAGGGCAATGGGCTATTACACAGATTACCAAATGAAGTCAACAATTAGTTATATACTCAGTTTATGGCCCCAACAGATGTGATCTTGGGATGTTTTCATGTCTGTTGATTGAATTATCCGGCTAAGATGGTCTCATATTTTTTATGGTGATATTATTGTTCGATTAAACCCTTCAATTTATATGTCAAGTAAAAGTAATGGGTATAAGATGCATCAAGCACTGGTTACAGTTAAACATTAATGGAATCTTTTAACCAGGAGGACAGACGGACTGCTTTGTGGTGGAAAATTCCTGAGTACACATTCTTCTCTACTGACATAGACAATATTCTTGACTAGATTCTAATCTTTTACCCCTCTCAACTACTTCAAAATGGCATCATATAGAAACAACCTAGGATCATTTAAGAACATTCTCCAGTCTCGATCAATCTTATTGCTATATTAATGTAACTGGCATTAGGCTTTGAAGATGGATATTTGGCTGCCCAATATTGCTCGACCTGTAATTTTAATCTAGACTGGGCAAAACATTCATGAGTTTTTCAAACATAATGTGGGTTCCTCTCACACTAAAATAATCTGGAAAGCTCTGAAGACATCCATACGGGGTGTCATCTTGAGTTATAACATAAATAAAACTTAGGCAGCTCAGCAAGAAGATAACTACTTATGGGAAACTCTGATGCAACTAGAGATAGAGGATGGTCAACTCGACAGCAGAATTATATAGAAGAAGAGAAAGAGATTTTCAAACTCACTAGTACACAACTGTTAAGACTATTAAAGATAAAACAGCAAAAGCCTTTTGAGGAGAATGGCTCAAAATCTTTAAACAAAGTGAGCCAATGACAGCAAACCTTGCATTATCACTGAAGAATAACAAAGACACCATTCATTGTTTAATTGAGCAGAACGGTCAAGAGGTTTATGAACCCAAGGACATACTAGAAAAACTACAGGGGTACTATTCAAAATTATATATAGAAAAAACATAATGTTCTAAAGAGGAATTGAAAGCATATTTATCTCCAACAGAAAATGTACTATTATCAAGTAATTATTCCATTGATTTAGATGAACCTTTCACTCTGGAGGGGATTAATAAGACAATTAAGTTGCCTCAAAGAGCAGAAAGCTGCAGTGACTGTTTGCACCCAATCTGAAATTATTACCTAAAGTACCAACCCTATTCTTTTTGACGATTATCAATATTTTTGGAGAGCTGTCACCAGCCCCTCTGCCTTGCTGCAAAATAAATATAGCCACCTTTCCTAAAATAAATAAAGATATTAAAGTGTTTGGGCTATATTGACCATTCCCTTAATGTATTCAGATGCTAATGTTTATGCTAAGCTAACTGCTAATTAAGTAGGAAAAAAGTCTAAAATCTTGTAATTTCTCCGCAACATGTCTTCATTCCATCTAAATATACCACAACACATATTGACATGGCTACTGCAATTTTTGACATTGCTGAGTTACACAGCTTAGGAGTGGACATTGTCTGTTGGATGCCAAAAAAGGCTTTTGAATGGGTCTCCTGACAATTCCTTTGGAATGCTGTGAAAAAAATGGATTTAGATGCACTTTTCTACAGTGTACTCAGGCACTCTACGAGGGTTCGAAGGCTAGGATAGTTAACGTAGGCAACATCTCCAAACAATTTAATATCACTCATGAAATCCGACAGGGTTGTTCCCTTTACACATTATTGTTTGCCCTCTACTTAGAACCTTATCTCTCACACTTGAGCAAAGCTAAAGATATACTTCAAAATTTACTAAATGGAGAGGAACTTAAAATTGCAACCTATGCTGATGACATCACAATATTTACATCAAATCCAAACAAAACTGTGACTGCCATAGAAGAAGACACACTAAAATTAAGTGAGTCATCTGGCTCTCTTCTAAACCCGAGAAAACTCAAATATTGGGTAAGCAAATTGTTACAGAACAAAAATCTAGATATGTTCAGTCAGCTACCTATCTTGTTTAAAGATTACACCTATAATTAGGTGCATGATTGATCTGAATTATGAATCAATTTTAAAAAATTCAGTAAAGACTATAAATAAAATGAATAGAATGCTGATGGGTTCCATGGGCCATTGCAACATTATAAAAATTATTTTTCTACCACAATTTTTGTACTTTGTTAGGTCACTACCCCTGTTAGTCCAAACTGACTAGGAGGATAGAAACCTGGAGTAGTTTTGTCTGGGTATATACAAAGCTTTGCCTGTCCCCTGCCACATACAGCTATCATTATGTAAGGGGGCTTAGACTCATCTCTACCTTAAATGTTACTACCGGTCTTCTCTTTGTGGCAGGATGGCCAAAATTATGGGCCAGGGATCAAGACTTTGGTGATTTAAAGAGCATAGTGCCAGTTATTCTAGCAATACGCTTTATGATCCTACTTACTTTAAAAGAACCAGATTTAAGATACTGCGTTACTGGCAGTCTCTACCCATTCATGAAAAGGGTATTTTGAAACATGTAGAAATCCCCAAGATGACAAAGTATAGCTCTTTATGAAATAATGCCACTCTTCCTGTGATATTTAATAACACAGAAATACTTGCATGGAAATCAAACTGAATGCAATATAATATTTAGGGCATTTTTATAGTGACATAGTTATTCCCTCTTTTGAGGATTTACAACACAAGCTTGATATCCCCAGATCAGGTTTCTTCAAATATTTGCAAAGTCAGCAATACTCTAATCATTTAAAAAAAGATTTGGCTTTAAAACAAATTTTGTTAATACGACTAACAAGGATAAAGGGTGGTAAAAAAGACATGATCAGGCAGCTGTAAAATCTTTTAATGGAGAAACAATCAGATAATCAAACCCATTTAGTTAATAGATAGACCTAAATGCTTGGTGAAGTGAGTACAACAAATGAAATTAGTGGTAGTATTGTAAGAAGATGTAAACTGACAAATACAGTTAAATTAAAAGTACAACATTTTAAAACTGTTCAAGATTTGCATTATACCCATCTGAAACTTCACCAGTGGTATCTAAGACAAGATTCAAACTGCTTAAGAGGTTCAACATCTAATGCAGACCTGGTTTACCTGTTTGCTCAATATTGTAAATTCAAGAATGCTGAGATCAAATATTTACTAAAATCAATATGTTATTGTGATCTAATTTAACATTTTAGATAAAGAAATTGTGCCAGAATATTTACCTGAAGTTGTACATAAACACAAATAGGCAGCCTTTGCTGTATTCACAAACTCAAGTCTGTCTAGCCAAGGACTCATTTCGCCAAGCTTAAAATGAATGGGTGTTGATACGGAATAAATGATTTGTGTTTTGTATATAATCTTCCCTAATATGAAAAAAGTTGTAAAGAGCAAATTCAGTCAAGTATTGATTGGGCATGTTTCACATAAATTTTACTTTGATTTCTTCACAGTGGTTGTTTCAGGAAAGGGACAAATCGTAAACTTGTAGGAACCACGCAACACTGGCACAGTGCACAGTGTATTCCATCATGCAAAATGCCAAGTAGGAGCCAGCGACTGCCAGTAGGCAACATATATGTTTTGTAGGTAACAATGCTTTGCCAGTATGTTCAGAAAAAGGGTGCCACTGGGTGAGGAAGGGAAAGACTTGCATGGGCTGATTCTGTATAATGTCTGATGATGTGGCTAACAACAGAATAGAATGACTTTCTTGCAATGAGTGAGTCTCAAATAAGCACTCATTTTGCAAATGGCAATATGATTTATTATTAATTTATTTGCAGAACATATATAGCATGGATCTAGCTAAAGGGACAGTGGGATGCTAAATAATAACTGAGATTACCGTAGATAAAATCAACAGCAGATTTCATTTGAGGTATAATAAACATATCATGGGAGATACAACGGAAAATTGACGAAGACTATGAGTTGGAGAGGTAGAGCTTGAAAAGTGGATTTTAGTTCCGTTCTGAATGCTAGGAGTACCAGGCTCAGTTTACGATCTGGATCAAGTTCCCCCCTAGACAAGAAGCACGAGAACTGCTTGGTTCATTCTCATGACCTGAAAAGAATGTTTTCAACAAATGACAGGTTTCATGGCAGGGTAGTTGAGTCCCCCAATGAGCTTGTAGGTGGTGGTTCATGCACAATGGGAGAATCATCACTGTCCGAGTACAGGCTAGCGTGTTGTGTACCCAAGTGATCAACTACAAACTCAAAGCTATTGTGGTAGTGGATCAGAGTAAATTACAAATTAGACTTTCTTCACACTGAATGTGAGAGTGCCAGGGTGGTTTTCAACACGTGCACATGTCCATGCACAACCCACAACATTGACTTTCTGATGCAATAGGCATTATACACTGTGGGATTTTAGAGGAAGTGGGCAGGATGTATGAGTTGAACACATTTTGTTCAGAATACAGAAAAACCCAATATGTAGTGCTATGATGTACTCACTAAACTCTCAAAGTTGTTGGTGAGTTGGAGTGACATGCTCAACCTAGTCTAGTGTTACCCTAGCATACAATACTTAGAAGCAGCTGAGGCAACACACAGTGTTGGCAGTACAAGTACTGTTGGGCTCCTAACACTGGAAATGCATCATGATGTTCTCAGCATCACTTATGTACAATATTTTCTTTGCTAGCAATCTCTTCATTCCGCTCCTTCCCAGCCATGATGGGCACAATGAGAAAACAGTATTTTACCTCTAAACAGCATAGTCATTTGCCAGCAACCACACTGGATGAATCTGTTTCACTTCATAGGTGCAATATAAAAGTCCAACAATTGCAAAAAGTGTACACTCCCTAAGTCCTCTTGTAAACCTTTCTGCTAATGCACACTATCCATAAGAGCCACAACCTACTGGTGCTAAGTTGTCTTTACTTGTTCAGATATGTTTAAGGCAAATCTTTTCAGAAACTTTCAATTTCCTCTGAAATCAGCTCAGTGCCATTATTTGTCACTTCCACAAATCCTTATCTTTCTAACAAATAAAACAGGAAATCCTCCACTTTTCCCAAGCAGATGCCACTCACAAACTTGATTTCAGGAAACTTGAAAAATCTATCATTATAAAGACAAAATGAGTTGTGCACCCAAGACCAGAACAGGGTTCTGAAATAGTCCAGAATTTCTGCCACGGTTCTTATGGATATTCTTCTGGCAGCAATTGTGGCCTTTTGAGTCATGTCACATATACATTTCTTGCATACGTTCCACTTACTTATCTGGGAGAGTTCACAAGTGTTCGTTGCTCAACTTCCATCTCTAGGGCATAATACCACAATATATTCTACAAATCTATGCCTCAAAATCCTGCATACAATGTATTTACCTAGTATTTTCACTACTTCATGGTCACATATCAGCTCTGCCTCGATACTATACTAACACTGAAGAAATTACATAAAACCTTTTGCTTGGCGCTATTAATAAATAATTCACCACCGGAAATATACAAAACATCAGTTTATGCTCCTATTTAATTAAAGATATTCAGCCACATCAAAGTTCTTTGTTCTTACAACAATACTTATTTCTATACAACTTATCCACAACATAAAATTATATTCATTAATGAAAAATCTAACAATAAGTGGATCATTCTCAGAAATAAGATATTTTTCAGCCGACACGTGTTTTGTGTGCGTTCAACCTTCGCTTCTTCAGGGCTGAAATCACAAAAGACAAAAATAAGACCATTTTTAGTTCTACTGCTCATTTTGGGAAACAATCATTATCATACAGGTAAGTACAATTTTCAACAAGTTTTTACAAAGTAACTGCCCATAAGTGGTTTCACATCTATGTCACAATTTCAAACATATTCATTCATACCATGTTCATGAGACACTACAGGTTTAGAGTTTACATCACATTCCTACAGCAGGACATATTCATAAACTACTGTAGGTTCAGTGTTTACATCAAAAATCATATTTGACTTAAATTTCTATTTACCCAGTTATATCAAATAACCAGGTTTTCTACAGTGATGCTGCTCTTGATCATGTGGCATATTTCCTCTTTCACACATTTATCTGGTATTCTATACATTTATCTAAAAAATTAAAAAGAAAGAAAACCAAAATCTAGCTGAATTGCTAATCCATCTCCTCTCATATCCTAGTGCCGGTAGGTATATTTCTGTAGTGCCACCCTTACCTATTTCTTATATCATTAGTGTCCTTATTCACCAGATCATAATAAATTTCCCAACTTCTGATAAGCAAGAAGAAATATGAAATATCTATAAAGGAAAGATAAAGAAAAAATAGAACGGAATCAAATTACATAAATAATCATTCTACTATTCCTATCATCAATTTAACAACTCCTGGTAGTGCTGCAACCCCGTGTCTCACACTCTACAGCATTGAGGTACAAATCAGCTACGCTCTTTCCATAAATATTTTCCACCAAAGAACTGCACAATCCTCTTAATTTTAAAGATAATACTAAGGGGAAATTTAGTGTCTTCATTAGGTTAAGTCTGATTAGACCTTATCTCTAGCATACAGCGCGGGTGTGCTCCATCTTCAAAAAGGTCTGCATAGATATAGATTTAAAGCCCGCTTAGACCGTTTCTGGTTTGGTGGCCACAATTGGAAAATTGTGGGGGCCGGAGAGGGTTGAGCCAGAGTTGTTTCCTCCCCTCCAGTTTTTGGTTAGCCATTGGGATGACAGGAAGGCAATCAAAGTGCTATCTAGGGCACTTTTGGACTCCCGTGGCGTGGGGCTCCACGTTCTGAGGGGCTAATGGGCACTTTCCATTCGTTAAGAACTTACCGATAGACAATGGTCCCTTGCACTGGAATATGTTAGGAAGGTGTCTAGAAATCCCTGTCTGAAGTATACACTATTTAAATATACTTGCATCAGAAATATCTTACCCCTGCATGTATCCATCATATGCTTCCCCCAAATGTCCACGATACCCCACCCAGAGGCAAACATTTACCAGATGGTGTGGGCCTGCCCAGAGATAGAGCCCTTCTGGACTGAGGCAGTGTTGCTACTGTAGGAACTCACAGGCCAGCCTCTTGTTGCAGATCACTTGCCCTGCCTACTGGGAATTATGCCATGCACAAGCAAGAACAAATATACCACTAAATTTATAGACCTGCTGTATATTCTGCTGAAACATCGAATAGCGCTGGCCTAGAAGTCTCCGGCTGCCCCTTCGATTCAGCTTTTGTTGTATGACCTTGGTAAGTCGGCTGCTTCTGAGATCACAACCTGGCAATTGCTACCACCCTGACAGGGTGAAGCAACTTAGCGGGATGCCTGGGATAAATACTTGGAGAGATTAGCATTGAAATCTGATGAGCAACAGCCATGAGAATCTGTGCTTTCTCCCTCGCTGGAGACGACTGTGTACTTGAGGGACTTTGAGATGCATTGAGGAAAAAGGAACACCTTGAACTACACTGATGTGGACCCCACTCCCTCACAATGGGAGCTACAACTTAAGATACCATTTTCCTCTTTAGTCTTTCACTTTCACTAGTGAGCCTCACATACATGCTGAGAGAAGGAGGTAGGGGGCAGTTATCTGCTCTTGGATGAAACGCTGGGTTGGCCTCTAAAAACTGGACTCTGTATCTTTATAGTTTTGGTTGGGTATTATCACTTCCTTTAGAGGTTTTTCTTCAGTTCATATATGTGGATTCTGGATAAGAGTTCTAGTTCATCCTTTTTTTGCTTTCATCTATTGAATGGTGTACTGCTGTTTGTAAAGGCTAATATTGAGAACTCACTGTCCATCTATGGTCAAATAATGGCTTATACAGAATGTGATGTGTCATTCATGGATGTTGTAACTACATAAAGTAACATGGCCTCTGCTTGTTTTTGTGGATGAGTCATGTGTTTTTATAAAATCTCAATAAAGAACCACTGGTAAAAGAAAATGAGTGTAATGCTGAACCTCAACACCCAGAATCTCTGAAGTACTTGAAATGCCACACACAGTATTCTTTCTTTTGGCTCTCATGATTGCACTCATCCCCTCTTTTGTCAGTAGATGAGCACAAAAGTGCTATGGACACACACCAGATCTTCCAACCTCAGAATAATGTTCACTGTGTGGTCCTACCAGAAAGGAGGAGAAAGGGCCTTGGTGAAGGCAGAACCCAGGAGAGGGCACAAAGCTTTGCAGGCCAGCCACTGACTTTAGAGCAAAGCCACCTTACCTACCCAAAAACACAAACAGATGCTTTCAAGACCACCTTCCAGGTGCTGTGGTCGTTCTCGCCTTTTTTATTTGGGTGTTTTTGTATAGCGCATAGCTACCCAACCAGTGCTCCCAGTGCTGACGACAACACACCTGCCAGCTTAATAATAACCACTGATTAACCAGTACTATAACCCATGATGAATTACAATACTGCGAAGCCTGCACACACAAGCTGGAAAGCTGAAAGAGTTTCCAGCTGATCTTAGAGGCATATTTAATAGGAAATTGTTGGAGCGTGGCGTTAAGCCAAGAAGGCTAATGCCATGCTCCGACAGTTTCCAAATGCAGGGATGCACCATATTCACAACAATACGGTGCACCCCTGCCTTTCCCTTAGTGCTGGCGGTAAATGTAGGGACCTAGCGCCAATGCAGGCACTCTTGCACCATTGTGCAAGGGTGCCTGCATTGCAAGGAAAGATTGTTTATGTGCAGGAAGGTGTCCCTTCCTGCACATAAACAATCAGAAATGGCGTTTTTTAACTTCTATGTGTGCTGCAGAATGCAGCACACATAGAAGCTGCAACTCTTCATTTTTTTAATTATTGTTTATGTGCAGGAAGGGACACCTTCCTGCACATAAACAATAAATGGCGTTTTGCTGTTTCTATGTGTGCTGCACAATGCAGAACACATAGAAACAGCAAACACGAGGAGAAATAAAGCATTTCTCCTCGTTTCGCCATGTTAAGACCAGGTTTTCCCTGGTCTTAATTTTGGCACTGCTCTATTTACGCCACCCTTGAAAATATGGGGCAGCGGCAAAATCAATAGGTGTTGCGGCGGAACGCCCACCGCAACACCCATTGCATGCCCCTTTCACACTAAGTGTAGCGTGAAAGGGGGCCTTATCCACAAGTCCAGCGTAAGTGGCTTAACACCGCCTTATGAATATGACGAAGCCCCTATCGCCACAGGAACATCGGAAAAAGTGACGTTCCTGTGGCGATAGGGGCTTGTAAATATGCCCCTTAGTGTTTACCATATGATAAAGTCTCTTCAACTGAAGACCATGTTGGGTATGTTGATATCATGCGACAAACAGCAGCACCATATGAGTTCTTAGATCTGACATACCCATAAACATACAAAGAGTGTGGAATCCACACATTAGAAAAATATTCCCTTTACTGACCCCTTGTGATGTCTCTTTGACTTTTACATAACACTACCTCTGGTGCCATTGAAATTCACAAACCACTAACTAGTATATGCATGTGGCGTTTTCCTTTTTTGGTCGAAGCGCAGCTGTCTGGTTTGCTACCGACTTCTTGTGGGCATTCTCAAAGCTTACCTGAAAATGCATTGCACCCATTGCTTACCATTGGCTTTGTTGGTTGTAACTCACAGTTGCTTGCTTTCTGTTTCCTGTCTTTATTTGTTGTAGGCTGTCCAGCTTGAGTTCATCTCTTCCATGGAGCATCCCCTGTTTACTGTATCCTTCTGAGTACCGGCTTTCTGAAACAGGCCTTTAAATCTTGTTCTTATCTTATTCCATTTGCTGGGCATTCAAATACAGTCATCAAATATCAGGCTCTGTTTTCCAAGGCAATTGGTGTTCACTTTTCTTTCTCTGACTTCAAAGTGAGAGAATTTATGTAACAATCCTGCTGCGTACCCATGTGAGAGGAGAGGCTGTAGGATGTTATTTGTTTCTAGCACACAACAAAAATGAACTGTGCTGATATTTCAGAAAATATCAGAATTAGGAAAGTACAAATGAAGCACATTTTTTGCAATTCTGAAGTGTGGTGGAAATAAATATTTGAATACGATCAAAACACATCTATACACTAGGTGATGATATTTTCACACATTATCGTTTGTTCACAGTAAAGCTGTATGTCTGTGCAAATGTAATGGTAATTTCAATTGAAAATGTGTTGTCTGTTAAGGCAGTGGGCTACCACAACATGCATACTCCAAACTACACCACTTCACTCTACAGCACTCCACTCTATAACACACTTTAGTCCACTGTACACCCCTCCACTCTATGCCACACCACTCCATTCTACGACACTCCACTCTACAACATTCCACTCCATTCTATGCCCCTCCACTCCATGACACGCTACTCCACTCCACTCTACGCCCCTCCACTGTAAGACACTCTTCTCTATGCCACTCCACACTACGCTACTCCATGACATGCCACTCTACCCTACGCCGCTCTACTCTACACCACTTCACTCTATACCCCCACTCCATACCACTTACCTCACTCCACTTCACTCCAATCTACCCCACCCCACCCCACCCCAATCTGCCCCACTGCACTCCAGTGTATCTGAATCTACCCCACGCAAATCCATCCAATCTACTCCACTCCACTCTACCCTAATCTACCCAAATCCATTCCACTCTACCCCAATTAACCCCACTCTACTCCACTCCATTCTACCCTACTCCAGCCCCACTCCACTCAATGTACCCCACTCCAATCTGCACTCCACTCCAATCTATCCCACTCCACTTCCCTCCAATCTACCCCAGTCCACTCCACCCCAATCTACCCCACTCCAGTTCACCCAATCTACCCCACTCTACTCCACTCTAATCTACCCCACTCCACTTAAGTCTACCCCACTCCAATATATCCCACTCCAATGTACCCCAATCAACCCCACTCCAAACTACCCAACTCCAATCTATCTCACTCCAATCTACCCCAATCTATTCCACTCCACTGCAATCTACCCCACTCCACTCCAATCTACATCAATCTACCACACCCAATTTTAATCTACCACACTTCAATCCACCCAATCTACCCCACTCCAATCTACCCCAATCGACCTACTCCACTCTACCCCAATCTATCCCGCTCCACTCCACTCTACCCCACTCCACTCCAATTTACCCACTCCAATCTATCCCACTCCAAACTACCCCAAACACCCCACTCTAAACTACCTCACTGTAATTTATCCCACTCCAATCTACCCCAATCTATCCCACTCCACTCCAATCTACCCCACTCCACTCCACTCCAATCTACCCAATCTACTCCACTCTAGTCTACCCCACTCCAATCCACCCAATCTACCCCACTCCACTGTAACCCAATCTACCCCACTCCACCCCAATCTACCCCACTCCACTCCAATCTAATCCACTCCAATTCACCCAAACTACCCCACTCTACTCCACTCTAATCTACCCCATTCCACTTCATTCTACCCCACTCCAATCTATTCCACTCCAATCTCCCCCAATCAATCCCACTCCAAACTACCCAACTTCAATCTATCTCACTCCAATCTACAGCAATCTATTCCACTCCACTCCAATCTACCCCACTCCACTCCAATCTACCCAATCTACCACACTCCATTTTAATCTACCCCACTCCAATACAACCAATTTACCCTATTCCACTACACTCTAATCTATCACACTCTGCTCCAATCTACCCACTCCAATCTACCCTACTCTAAACTACCTCTCTGTAATCTATCCCACTTCCAATCGACCCCAATGTATCCCACTCCAACCTACCCCACTCCACTTCAATCTACCCCAATCTACTCCACTCTATTTAGTCTACCCCACTTCAATTCATCCTAATCTACCCAATTCCACTCCAATCTACGCCCCTCCATTCCACTCCAATTTACCCCACGCTAGTTCAATCTACCCCACTCCACTCCAATCTACCCGAATCCATCCCACTCTACCCCAATCTACCCCACTCCGCTCCAATTTACCCCACTCCAATCTACCTCAATCCACTTCAATCTACTCCAAGCTACCCCACTTCACTCCAGTCCAATCTACCCCAGTCTATTCCAATCTGCCCCACTTCAATCTACTACCCCAATCCAATCTACCCCAATCCAATCTATCCAACTCCACCCCACTCCACTCCACCCTACTCAACTCCAATCTAACCCACTGTACTGTATTCCAATCTACCCCACTACGATCTACACCACCCTCCTATCTAACCTAATCTACCCCACTCCAATCTCCAATCTACCCCAATCGACCCACTCCTATCTACCCCAATCTATCCCACTCCACTCTACCCCACTCCACTCCAATTTACCCACTGCAATCCATCCCACTCCCATCTATCTCACTTCAAACTACCCCAAACAACACCACTCTAAACTGCCTCACTATAATCTATCCCACTCCAATCTACCCCAATCTATCCCACTCCACTCCAATCTAGCCCACTCCACTCCACTTCAATGTACCCAATCTAATCCACTCTATTTAGTCTACCCCACTCCAATCCACCCAATCTACCCCACTCCACTCCAACCTACTCCCCTCAATTCACCCAAACTACCTCACTCTACTCCACTCTAATCTATCCCATTCCACTTCATTCTACCCTACTCCAATCTATCCCACTCCAATCTACCCCAATCAACCCCACTCCAAACTACCCAACTCCAATCTATCTCACTCCAATCTACACCAATCTACTCCACTCCACTCCAACCTACTCCCCTCAATTCACCCAAACTACCTCACTCTACTCCACTCTAATCTATCCCATTCCACTTCATTCTACCCTACTCCAATCTATCCCACTCCAGTCTATTCCAATCTACCCCACTCCAATCTACTACCACAATATACCCCAATCCAATCTACCCAACTCCACCCCACTCCACCCCACTTCACTCCAATCTACCCCACTCAACTCCAATCTAATCCACTGTACTCTATTCCAATCTACCCCACTCAACCCCATTCCGATCTACACCACTCTACTCCGCTACTATCTAACCAAATCTACCCCACTCCATTCTATCCCACTCTACCCCAATCTACACCACTACAATCTACTCCAATTTAGCCCACTCTACCCAAGCATTTGTTGTACACACTCAGGCAGTAAATGATGTCACACACTCAAAGACTGAACTCAGACCAATTTGTTTGTATCAAAAATATTATTAAGTTATTTTATTTCTTAGAACCAAGCCAAGCCTAGTGCAGGTAAGTGAAATAAATACTTTGCAAAATCTTATGCAATGTTTTACAGTTGAATGTAGGTTCAAATGCAGTTGATTGAATTACAAGTAAGTCAATGTGTTGAAATTACTTTTCAGATTACTATGTAATTTACTTTTTAGATTACTTTTCAGATTACTTTTTCTAATCAGTGTGATATGCCTAGATACCACACTGATACATCTCCTAGACAAAAGGTAAGTAATTCACTTTTAGCACATAGACAGTTTTTCAATGTTCCATACAAACCAACTCCACACAGAACAATTTTCAAGGAAAAACAGTCAATGTATTCCTATGGAGAAAAATGAAGTTTACGGTTTGCAGGTAAGTACTGTTTTGTGGGAGTTGGTATTCTGGGGTTAGAACCAGGGTTCCCCCAGGGTCCAGGATGCACTCTTGAAACACCCTCAGCGGCACTAGGGCGGCCGAGTGCAGAGTGCTGAGGCCCAATGTTATCCAATGGGGGATAGGGGGCCTCCGGTTGGTGGCTGCTCACGAGCAGGCCACAGGGTTGTGGGAGCAAAGCTCCTGGTGTTAGGATCAGGGCAAAGGGGGATCCGAGTTAGCACCCAAAGTACACCCGCAGCGGTGCAGGGGCGGCTGGGTGCAGGGTGCTGTTTTGGCATCAGGTGCCCTGTTGTTTTCGATTGGGATTCTCCAGTTGACTGCAGGCTCGGGGGACGAAGATCTTCTGGAGGTGACCACCGGTTGGTGAGGTAAGTTGGGATGCTTGGGGATGCTGGGACACCGTCGGCTGGGCCACCCAAGGCCGTGGGGCGTCGGGTGCAGGGGTTTTCTTATCAGCTCCGGTAGCGGTCGGTGCGATCCTCCAGAAAGAGGCTGCAGGCTTCGCTTGGAGATTCGAGGCAGGTCAGAGATCACCAGATCTCAGGTCAGGATCGCCGGGGAGACCTCCTTGTGGTGTTGGGCCACTCGAACTCGGCCCATGGGCGTCAGGTGCAGAGTGGTGCAGACTCACGGTTTTGGCTGGGGCCTGAGTCTGTTGGTGAGCAAATCCGGTGCTCACGGGAGACAAAGTCTTTGGCTTGGAAGGCAGGGCAGGTCCTTCAGGTTCTTGAGGCTGCTGACTTCAGGACACAATGGGATTTCGCAGGAGCAGGTTCGAGGTGGGGACAGGCGGGTAGGGCTGGGGCCAAGTCAGTGGGCATCCTCCTCTTCTTAGTTCAGCACTGCTTCTTGGGTCCTTCTTCTTCTCTTCTTCTTGTCGATTCTTGTCTGAGGAGGCAAGGTTCAAGGTTGCCCCTAAATACTAGATTTAGGGGTGTTAGAGGTAGGTAAAGGTTGGGACCAATGGGTCTCTTCCTTGGGGTGAGTCCACCCCCCCATTATGCCACCCTCCAGTGGGAGGGGGGCATATGCCTTTCTCTGGTTGGCTGGGTCCCACCATCTGCAAGATGGCAGGGACTGAGGGTTGTGCTTCACCTCGCCTCCCCCACCTGAGGGGTGGGGTTGGCAAAGGTGGGCACACCTCCCTTCTTCACTTGGTTTTCCCGCCGATTCTCCTGCCCAAAGTGGGAGTCAGAACCGGTGGGAGCCAGTTGCTGGAAGCAGCAGAGGGCTGGGGTAGCTCACAAAGGTGGCAAGCCTTAGAAACTTCCCCTTCATGGACCCTGCCTATCCTGGGGGAGGAGGCTTGGCATCTCATCCCAGGATGTGCATTGTTTCAGACCCCCGAGAGCAGCAGACTCTCGACCCAGGGTTCCAGAAACATGTCTGGTGGTGGCAGCTGGTGAGCAGCCACTCAACCTGGACACTAGTGTTAGGTCGTTTTTCAGGGGGCATCTCTAAGATGCCCTCTGAGTGCATTTGGCATCAGTGCGGGTTTAAAGTGCTGAGAAGTTTGATACCAAACAAGCCAGGACTATTGGCTTTGTCAATGGTTGTTAGTTGCATATGAGAAATAACAACTATGGCTTCATAGTATATAATATTAAAAATGCTTCAGTTCTGAAATGATGAGGCTGTGAAAGAACTATAACGAGGATGTTTGAAGTTACCTCAAAGGCAGTGAAGGGTGGCACTGCTGCAGAGTTAAGATTTTTTTTCACCCTGAGGGTGAGGGCAAACATGAAGAGCACGATAGGGACCCATCTCAGCACCTGCTTTTTATAACTGCTGGTGCTGAGCACTGGCAAGACCCGGCCGACTTAAAGCCCTGCGCTTGTGTTTCAGCCACCCAGCACTTTTCAAAACCAAGATATCTCAATGTTCATCGCGTCCAATGTCCTGTTAATAACTGCTTGATTTTTTTTTTACCCCCACATACTCTCTATTTGACATGAAGTATGTTCACACCACTTTCATACACTGACACTTCCTCAATGCCTCGGGAAAATCCCTCTTTATTTGCTTTACCCGTTCAATATTTGTCAATAGTACTAGGTCATTCACCCCCAAGTGCATCTCAATCGATTTAAGGGTTGACATTACCGGAGCCAATTTTACTAGCGTGGGTCGAAATTCAAGCCTCCTTACCCTGACCAGTGAACCACTACTTCCTCAATAGGGGTGTTTGAAATTCACATCATTTGCATTTGCATTAGTATCCTAAATTTTGCAAACATTATGTGATGCTACGCATAATGATGTGAAATGCAAATCTGGCATTTAGCTCTACATTCGTCCTCACATCCATTTTGGTGGGTAGGCGCATTTCATGTTAATAAAATAGTGCAAAAAATACAAATGCCACAATTGACAGCTGCTCGTGTTCTGGTCTTTTACGTTGTTGCTCTGCTCGTGCGATAAAATGTAGGGCCTTATTTACAAAGAATTAACGCAGCATGGTGCCGCAAGCCATTTGGCTGCGCCGCGCTGCGTTAATTCCAAAGCACAGGTATGCTTCATATCTACAAGGATATGATGGATCCCTTTGCTCTCTCCTGCGCTGGCGCACAATTAGCTGCCATGCCCCAACGCAGGCACCCTTGCACCATGGTGCATGGATGCCTGTGTCACGGGGATGATTGTTTATGTACAGGAAGGTGTTCCTTCCTGCCCATAAACAATCTGAAATGGTGTTTTTCAACTTGTATGTGTGTTGCATTAGCACACATAGAAGTAGCAAGACGTCATTTTTTTTAATGATTGTTTATGTGTAGGAAGGGACACCTTCCTGCACATAAAGAATCACAAGAGGTGATTTCCTCATTCTATGGGTGCTGCAGTATGCAGCACGCACAGAAAGAGGAAAGAACGAGGAGAAATTAATAAATTTCTCCTCACGCCTCCCTACGCCTCCCCTGGGGAAGTGTAGCATTCAGACGCATTTCCAGGTTTACGATTTCTCGTAAATCTGGAAATGTGTCAGGTTCCATGGGTGTTGCATGGGAACACCTACAGCAACACCCATGGAACGCATCTTTCACGCAAAGTGCTGCCTGTAAAGGGGCCGTATTTACAGGCTACGGAGGGTGGCTTTTCGTGTTCTTGTAAATAAGGAGCAGCAAAATGTGCTGCCGGTGCATCACAAAAAGTGACTCACCGGTGGCGCAAGGGGCTTGCAAATAAGCCCCTGAATTCTTTTTATGTGCAGGGCAACTGGATTTATGCGGTAGTATGGCCACGGTGCTTTTTGGCATAATTAATGTATCTGTCGCATTTGCCAACCAATCTATCATCTGCTGCATAATCTGCAGATTTTAACAAAAAATATTAGGGCTTATTTACAAGCCCCTTGCGCTGCCAGTGAGTCACTTTTAACATGGGAAAAAGTAGCGTACGGGCGGCGCAAGGAACCTGTAAATAAACTCCATAGTTTCTAGCTCAAACAGGTTCAAAATCACAGTGACACATGTTGCAACGAAGTCGAAGGTCCTTTGCAAAGGTTGACTTCTCACCTTTCTATTGCTTATTGCTATGTTTGAGTGTTAAACTGAGGTGCAATCTATGCCCAGACAGTGTTAACAAGTGTAAAAATGACAAAATAATGAAGTAATAATATCAGACAATGTGCCGGCACATAATTTGGCTTTTCTTGCTGTATAATTTAGTCAACCCTGCCACATTATTTGGCCCTCTCCTGCCACATAATTACAGTGGCCCTGATTATGTGACATCACATAATGGAGCAATTTCGTGAATTTCATGTAAGAAGCGTAATGCGAAATCCCCCAAATTCTGAAAAATTATGCCGGCATAGCTGAAATTTTGCCTGGGTCTATTCCTCAGATGACAATCCCACCTGCGTTCCATGTTTTTTTTTTTTTGCATACAAGCACTCCCAGCCATTTCTCAATGGGGTGGTCATTTTCTCCTGTATCGATTCCATCTTCCTCACACTCATCGCAATGCCTATGGGACCTAAATAAATATAATCAGCGGTGTGCACCCCTGCACCTTCTAGCAACTCTCCAGCCAAACGTAAGTGTTGTTATCTCTCTAACCTCCACCTACCCAGTTTCTCAGGTCAAACATGAGAAATAATGCACCTATCAGTCAAAACTGCCAACAAATCATAAAAAATCATAAGAAAAAGGTCTTTGATGCACAAAAGATGTCTTTGGAATTAACAAAATCCTTAAAATGTATCCCCAACAAAATCTTCATAGGTAGCAAAAATATATACTATGAATCATAAAAAAATCATAAGATACCACATAATCATAAGATACCGCATTATAATGTCAAGACACATTCAATGCATCCAAAGTCAACAACAGTAGACCCATCTAAATGACCACGGATTTGAGCTCTTTCGCCATCATATCCTGTAACAAACTGACATGGTCACTCCCTTTTTTTTGACATGGTCACTCCCTTTTTTCAACTTTCAATCCTTTTCTATCTTCCCTGGCCTGTCTATATATAATTATTACTAACGGCATCAACAAACCCTCTACCAGCTGTCCTTTGTAACTTGTGTCACACACCTCGCCACCATCACAGCAAACCCACAGAATCTTGAGATCAATTTGGGTTCTTATAGAGTGCGGCTAATTACCCGTTAGGGTCTCAAGGCGCTGGGAGGGGGGGGAGGGGGGGAGATTCTGCACTTCAGTCGAAGAGCCAGGTCTTGAGGTCCTTCCTGAATTAAGGCAGCGAAGGTGATTGCCTGAGATGTAGAGGTAGAGAATTCCAGGTCTTCGCAGCGAGATAGAAAAAAGGATCTTCCTCCAGCTGAGGTCTTGCAGATCCGTTGGATAGTGGCCACGGCCAGTTGGGCAGAGCGGAGATGTCTGGTGGGTGTATAGGAGAGGCACTGGTTGAGGTATGCAGGTACGGTGTTGTGGAGCGCTTTTTAGGCATGCGTGAGGCGCTTGAAGGTGATCCTTTTGTTGATCGGGATCCAGTGAAGTTCTCTCAGGTGACTGGAGATATGGCTGTGGCAGAGGATGTCCAGGATAAGTCTGGCGGAGGCATTCTGGATGCTCTGAAATTTTTTGGGAGTTTTTGGGTGGTGCCTGTGTAGATTGCGTTGCCTTAGTCGAGCTTGCTGCTGACAAGAACCTGGGTGACCGTTCTCCTGGACTCAGTGGGGATCCACTTGAAGATCTTCCGAAGCAGGCGGAGCATGTGGAAGCAGGAGGATGAGATGGCGTTGGTTTGGCGGTTCATTGAGAGCGACGAGTCGAGGATGATGCTGAGGTTATGTGCGTGGTCGGTGGGTGTGGGGGGGGTACGAGCGCTGTGGGTCACCAGGAGTCGTCCCAGGCGGTGGGCATGGTGCCCAGGATGAGGACTTCGGTTTTATCAGAGCTGAGTTTGTCACCCATTGTTTTAATAGCAAACACTTCTTCTGGGCATTCATGGCCCGCCACACCACGTGCAACCAACCAGTTCGCCAACCCATAGACGTGTAGTGTAAGTACACCTCACGTTATAGGCATGACTTTGGAGGTGCCTCCGCATGATTCACCCATGCTAACTCATTTTACAAGCAATCCACTGAAGTTGTCTCACTTCCCTAGGCACTCTACGCACCACACTTTTGACTTAATCCATTCTGTTGATTCATTCCTCAATTGTTAATATTCTCTTTTTTTTTTAAATTACTTCCTTACCTGTTGATTCATTCATCTAGAATCTTGGAATCTTTCAATTCTTCCTTTATGTCTTGGTTTCTATGACTGGCCTCCTACAAGTCTATACCATATTGTACTAATTATTATGTCACAACGTTAAATGGCAATTTTCTCAGGACCTTTTTTGAATCTTTATTATTTACTTTTTAGATATCAGGTGCTCATACACCGGTCCTGATGATGATCTCGAATAATTGAGATCGAAACGCCGTCGACCCCATTACCACAAAACTCCTAATTAATGTAAATTGTGTATAAGGAGTTTTTCTTATGTTGTCAATGCAATGTATGTTTTTACACTTTCGTCTCTTACTCACCACAGCGCTCCCTTTCTTCACTCACCTGTGAGCACCGGATCTATATATTTTTGAATATTGTAAAATAAATCTCTTGCCTTACAATGTTTATATGTGTCCCTCCCTATATTTGCTAAAAGATTGCCATATGAAATAGGATACAGGATTGATGTTCATTTAGATTTAATTTAGTATCTCTTGGACCGATTGGCCTATTATGAACCTTTGTTTCTCTTAATCATATACTACCCCTGGTTCTAGTATTGGGGTCCCCTTGTTATGTAATACATACCAAGCGCAGTTGCTGAAGTGCAAGGGTTACCACTAAAAGTGTTTTTTTTCTTTTTTTTTAAAAACTTTTCTAAATTTCTCTAAATGTAATTTGTTTGTTATTGTCCTCTAATTTTCAATTTCACTATTCTGGTTGTCTCAACTAAGATGTCCAACTCTGACACCCCTACCTACACCGAAGAATACATTGCTAAAATTATTAGCGGCCCCTCTTTGTTCCATACACCCAATCCAGCAGGGGGCCCAACTAATCCCACATCAGATAAAATCTCCTCTTTTGAGAAACTCAAGAAAAAGCACATATGTATGGAACTACATGCACGCATGCTGACGGAATATTTAGGAGCAGATATCACCCCAATAGGTTTACAAGTCCGCAACATTGCAGCAATATTCATCCAGGATAAAAAATTCAAAAACGGATTTGCACATATAGGCACCACATGCTCCCGTTATTGGATGGTCCTAGGTATGGACACTGCTCCAGAGCATAGCAAAAAAGAACTGGAAGAAATACAATAGTTAGAAAAAGCAATACTTGAGTCGGACACCCTTGCCGACGCCAAAGCAGTTCCAGAGAAACTTGAAAGAACGATACTTGACTTTCAAAAATGTGAACACCATAAAAAATCCACAAAAGTCACTAGAGACATAAAGAATTACAACAGAGAAAGAACATACCCCTACCTACAGGATGACTTTTTCACATCCACTACACAAGGTACACCAAACAACCTCACTGGGGTAGATTTAAGTACAGACAACCTGTCACCTTCTCAGACTCATCGGCTGAATCAGATTCCTCAGACCCAGGGGCGGGCCCAAGTACCTCATCCCACGCACAGAATTTTTTAGGGAGAGGCCAGCAGTCCTTTGGGACTCGAGGCAGAGAAAAGAACAGGAACAATTTCCAACCAGGGGAACGACAAACGAGACGGAAATTCTACCAATGGGGGACCAGGATTAGACTCAGCCGCTATGGAAGAGGTACCCACAACCAATGAAATGCCCATCTTTAATCTATCTAAACATACACTGTTTTAAGTCGAAATTGATCTCCTCAGCAGAGGCCTCTCGTGTGTCATCACTGAGAAACCTAATTGGTTTACCCTCCAGACAGAAATATTCCAATTCTTCAGAAAGATAAGATTAAAATCCTTTTTTCAGGATAAAGAGATGCCCCGGAAAATGGATACTACAGGACTACGGCCCAAATCCACTTTCCATCCTCCCTCCAGTTCTATGCCTCCGGAAGTCCTGACCTTTGAACATCTGGTATTGAAAGACTTAGAAAACATAAAAAACAGTTACAGGTTCACAGCTTACAACATCAGTTTAGAAGAAAAAAGAGTCTCTATGAACTAAAATCCTGGGACGACATAGTGATAAAACCCTGTGACAAAGGAGGGGGAATAGTGCTCCAAGACAAGACCAACTATGACAATAAAATCCTTCGGCAACTGGGCAATACCCTACACTATGAACCTCTCTCACACAATTCCCTAAATGAGATAAAGACACTAATTCAAACTATCACAAAAGAGGCAGAGGAAACAGGATTCATAAGTCATAATGAGTACCTTTTTCTTAATAACAAGAACCCTCGCACCTCGGTGTTATACACTCTGCTAAAAATTCACAAAAACCTAGAAGTGCCCCCGGGTAGATCGATCCTATCTGGATGTGGATCCATTTTGGAACCTCTGGGTAGATACATTGATTTCTTTATCCGTGACCTTGTCCATACAACTGTTGCCTATGTTAAAGACACCACTCACTTCATAAAACTGGTAGAGTTGGAAAAATGTGACCCTGACCGCGAACTGCTCGTCACGTTGGATATAGAATCATTATATATCAACATACCACAAGAAAAAGGCTTTGAGGTTATAAGAAGACATTTAAACACACGACTCTCCCCCCATCAAGTCCTCACGGATTTCATTATCTCCCTCCTACAATTGGCTTTGACAAAAAAATACTTTTTATTCAATGACAAATTTTACAGACAGTGTAAAGGCACTTCAATGGATGCCGTTTTTGCTCCAAACTTTGCCATTCTGTTTGTAGATGATATAGAACAGACCCATATCCTCCATGAACAAAATCCCTATTTGTCTAAAATCTGTCTATGGAGAAGGTACATAGACAATGTTTTTATGATTTGGTCTGGTAACGTCAAAAAACTCCTTACATTCTGCGAATGGCTCAATACCTGCCAGCCAGATTTGAAGTTCACTTTCCATTTCAGTAATGAACAAATTGACTACTTAGATGTCACGGTTAAAACCTTAGAAGTGTACACTACATTGTTCCGAAAACCCACGGAACGCAACACTTTGCTCCAATATACCAGCTCACAACCCAGAACTCTATGAGATGGCCTCCCCTACGGCCAATTCCTGAGGATCCACCGTAACTGTAAATTCAAGGAGGATTTCTTTAGGGAATCGGAAGTCCTTTCCAAAAAACTCTTAAACAGAGGCTACCTAAGACACCTAGTAAAATGCTCACTCAAGCGAGCCTGGTATTCTCACAGAGATCCTTCTACAATCTAAACAAAGAACACCCATGTCCAGAATCACATGTCTAACTACTTTTTGCCTCATCAGCAATAAATTCACTAAATACATAAAAATGCATTGGACAGTTCTAACAGCCGCAAATATCACCTGTGATGCCCCCCTCTTTTCTTTCAAAAAAGGCCATAACATCAAGGACCATCTAGTAAGAGCTTACAAGCCCAAACGTACTGAGAACACCATTCATTCATCTCTAGGACTCCCCCGTCCTAGGCCATTACAAATGCAGCAACTGTTTGGCTTGTTCTTCCACCACAAACACTAAAGTCTTTGAGTATGACAATATCAATCACACACTTGGATTTTTTTCCAATTGCAATTCATGTAATGTGATTTACTGTATTCGTTGCCCTTGTAACTTGCTATACATAGGCAAAACCACACAGAAGATCAAGGCAAGAATCTCTCAACATAAGAGCAGGATCTGCTGTAAAATCATTACAGCCCCTCTGGTGGAAAAAGTTTTGGAGAAAGAACACTCGGAAAATGACTTCTCCTGGCAAATCATTGATATTGTACGTCCACAACCAAGAGGCGGCAACAACCAACTGATTTTGAAGAGATAGGAATGCAAATAGATGTTTACATGCCAAACTATCACCCATGGACTGAACACACAGGAGGAATGGAACTTAATCCTTTGAATATTTAAGCACATGTCCTCTTGTTGCATAACTGTAAACAAACACAAATCAGAATATACCGCTGGATTGGCATATATTAAGTCTGTAATGTACTTCCTCATATGTTTCCGATATGCCTTTTGTTCCAATGTTTTCCCCATTTGACCTTTCATGGTTTTTTTCCCTGATTTAATTTTCTCTCTCCTTTTTCCTCAATTGGAGATAAGTTCGATACTTTACACTCTTAATTTTAACATTGTCTAGTGATTAGTTACAAGCTCTCATTCGGAATGAATCGTTCTACAAAACCCTCTTCTTCAACAATTTTCTTTTTCTGCAGATAATTACAAGTACCATATTGATACGAGCACTGATTCATTCTAATTGCTAATTAATACATTTTACTTGAGCAAACTGCATGCACACACTTGTGGGAGCATGCGCACCCATGCGTCCGGGTTAGCGGTCTAGTAGTTGGCTCGTCTCGCCACTTCCTGTTTAAGCGGCCTGCTTCCGCCACAGAAGCAGTCACTTTTCAAACACCAACGGAGCGCCCGCCCGTGCCATCGTCTACCGACTCCTGCGGTATTCTAGATGAAGTAAGTTCCACCTCTGAGCTTCTCCCTATCCACATGGCAATTGATCAACATCGGGCACTGTCTTACCTGGCCCTTACTTGCTTTTTTCTTAGATGATCTTTGCCGCCCACTGACTATGCAATGGTTCTCATTGTAATCATATGCAATGGGGCTTCACTCCCCTTGGTCCACATGCTAGGCCTCCTATCCTCGGAGCCTATAACCCTTGATCAGTATTGGATACGTGGTCCTCCCTAAATACCTACGAGTAAGTGTTTATACTTCACGTCACCTGTGGCACCTACACGTGCGCCAAGTACATCTATTAATTTTACCCATTGTTTTAACAGGAAACACTTCTTCTGGGCATTCATAGCCCGCAACACCACGTGCAACCAACCGGTTCGCCAACCCATAGACGTGAAGAGTGAGTACACCTCACGTTATAGGCATGACTTTGGAGGTGCCTCGGCATGATTCACCCACGCCAACTCGTTCTACAAGTAATCCACTGCAGTTGCCTCACTTCCCTAGGCATTCTATGCACCACGCTTTTGACTTAATCCATTCTGTTGATCCATTCCTCAATTGTTAATATTCTCTCTTTTTTAAAAATTACTTCCTTGCCTGTCGATTCATTCATCTAGAATCTTGGAATTGTTCAATTCTTCCTTTATGTCTTGGTTTCTATGACTTGCCTCCTACAAGACTATACCATATTGTATTAATTTTTATGTCACAACGTTAAATGGCAATCTTCTCGGACCTTTTTTGAATCTTTATTATTTACTTTTTAGATATCAGGTGCTCATACACCAGTCCTGATGATGATCTCGAATAATTGAGATCGGACCGCTGGTCGACCCCATTACAACAAAACTCCATATTAATGTAAATTGTGTATAAGGAGTTTTTCTTATGTTGTCAATGCAATGTATGTTTCTACAATTTCTTCTTTTACTCACCACAGAACGCCCTTTCTTCACTTACCTGTGAGCACCAGATCTATATATTTTTAAATATTGTAAAATAAATCTCTTGACTTACAATGTTTATATGTGTCCCTCCCTATATTTGCTAAAAGATTGCCATATGAAATAGGATACAGGATTGATGTTCATTTAGATTTAATTTACTATCTCTTGGACCGATTGGCCTATTATGAACCTTTGTTTCTCTTAATCAGAGCTGAGCTTGAGGCAGCTGTCCTTCATCCAGGCGGCGACTGCCTTCATCCCTTGTGAAAGTTGCTCTTAGCGGCTGTAGGTTAGTCGGTGAGGGAGAGAATCAGCTGGGTGTCATCAGCATAGGAGATGATGTTGAGTCCGTGGTTTCTGACGATGGCAGCAAGCTGGGCCATGTGAGGTAGGGTCTCAGAGAGGAGCCCTGAGGAACCCCGCAGCTGATCTCTATAGGTTCAGAGGAGATCGGTGGGAGCTTGACTCTCTGGGTTAGGCCGGTGAGGAAGGAGAGGATCCACTCTAAAGCTTTGCCGTGGATGCCGGCGTCATGGAGTCTTGTGCAGAGGGTGTAGAGGGGGACGGTATCGAAGGCGGCAGAGAGGTCCAGGAGGATGAGGGCTGCGTTTTCGCCTCAGTCGAGGAGAGTGCGGTTGTTGTCTGTTGCAATCAGGAGTGCAGTCTCGGTGCTGTGGTTGCTTCTGAAGCCGGATTGGGAGGGCTCCAGGGTGTGGTTTGTTTCGATGAATTCAGTGAGTTGGGCGTTGATGGCCTTCTCGATGACTTTGGCTGGGAACGGGAGCAGAGAGATGGGTCTGAAATTCTTGAGGTACGTCAGGTCGGCAGAGGGTTTTTTCAGCAGGGAATTGATCTCTGCTTGCTTCCAGTTTTCGTTGAAGGTGGCGGACTCAATGGAGCAGCTGATGGTGCAGCAGAGTTTGGGGGCGATGGTGGTGCCGGCTCCGTTGAAAATGTGGTGGGGGCAGGGGTCCGAGGGGGCTCCAGAGTGAGATAAAGCAACAGCTTTGTTATTGTCCATACACAGAATGCATCTAGCACTGAAAAGCATGCACCATTCCAGGTACACCAATACTAGATTCCTCAATAGTTTCAGTACCCAATGGTCTCCAGTTGTCATGTTCATTGAATATGGTTACCACTGCTTCATTGTCCACCACAGCAGCACTGTAAGTACTACTGGAAATAAATATCCAGGGATGCTATACAATGGTTACTTGCGCTCAATGATGATGGTTTCTCTTCTGACTGTCCCAGTACATACCAAATATATCTGTCCCTAAAGTCTTTGGAAATATTCAATCCATCACATGACCAAGGTCATTCGGCAGCCATACTATATGCAGTTGTACATTTCTAAGATTACCCGCCATATCCCTTCTCACTGTCTTCATTGCCCATATCCTTTGATCTCTTTTGCTGCCCCATGATGGACAATGCCATCTATCTAAAGAACCAACCGCCTGCTGCCACCACTTTTGAAAGCAAAAGTGAAATGCCCCACTACATGTTATGCTAGTCTCTGTTTGGATAGTTGTCTCACCATTGCACACTCCACCGGCTCGGTAAGTGTCTTTTGTTTAACAGCCAGCAATCTGGACTTCTTTGCTACTGAGCCCAGCATCATTCATAACAATATAAGTGTTGCTGCTAGTTCCACAGTGTCAAGTCTTCCTTCCAGTTTTCAATGTCTAGAAAACAAATGACAGGCATAGCACAACCTGTTGACGAGGCTTTGTGCAGATAGATTTACCCTGCAAACTGTGGGGCATATTTACAAGTGCATAGTGCCACCAGAGCGTCACTTTTTCCAACTCTCCAGTGGCACTGTGCCCTGCTCCATATTTACAAGGCAGCGCTAAGCCACTTTGCATGGCTTAACACAGCCTTGTAAATGTGGCCCTCCTTGACGCAGTTTTCTGTGGCAAAGGGGCATACAATGGGTGCTGCTGTGGGCGTTCCCATGCAACACCCATTGCTTTTTGACACTGCCCCAGATTTACAAGGATCTGTAAAACAGAGGCAGTGCCAAAAATTAATGCTTTTCAAAAGGAAGCTTAATGTGGCGCAACGAGGAGAAATAATTATATTTCTCCTCGTTTTTTGCTCTTTCTATGTGTGCTGCATTCTACAGCACACATAAAAGGAGCAAAACACCATCAATTATTGTTTATGTGCAGGAAGGTGTCTCTTCCTGCACAAACACAATCATCCCTGCATTGCAGGCACCCCTGCACCATGGTGCAAGGGCGCCTGCGCTGGCGCTAGGCAGCTTTTTAGCACCGGCGGAGGGGAGAGCACAGGGTTGCACCGTATTCTTGTTAATAATTCGCAAGCTTGCGTTTTTTAAATGACACCGCTTGGCGCAGCTAAATTGCTTGCAGCGCTGCGCCATTTCATTGTAAATATCCCCCTGTATTCCCAAAAGAAAGAAATCTTCTGGAAAAGCTGACAATATTCTAAAGAGCGACCTTATACTGCGTTTTGCCTTTATTGTCTCACGCTCCATTTCTGCATCAGCTCCACTACCTTTACATCAATGTGATGAGCGCAGATGACAACACCAATTACAGCAAACGATGCATCCGTCTATATCAGAGGTCTTCAGACTTTTGTGTTGCAAACCCCCACAGGGCAAAATTTACAAGTCTCCCCCCACCAAATCGTTATGATAAGTAAGGGGGCAGGGCTGAGGGGGGCATGGATGAAGGGATGTTGCTTATGAAATCACTTCAATTTTATTTTTTATTTAGCCTATAATTCCCATTGAGGTCCTCATTTATGAGGCCCCTTGCGCCGCCGGAATATAATTTTTTGTGATGTTCCGTGGTGCAGGAGCCTGCTCCATATTTGCAAGGCAGCACTAAGCCACTTTTTTTGGCTTAATATAAATATTGTTCCGTTTTAAGGGGCGTTCAATGGGTGTTGCTGGGGGCGTGCCCAGCAACATCCATGACTTTTTGACACTGCCCCAGATTTACCAGAAATCGTAACTCTGAGGCAGCACCAAAAACGTACGCCTACCCAGGGGAGGCGTAAGGGAGGCACAATGAGGAGAAATATCTATTTCTCCTCATTTTACCTTTTTCTATGTGTGCTGCATTCTGCAGCACACATAGAAAGAGGAAAAAGCCTCTTGTGATTGTTTTTGTGCAGAAAGGTTTCCCTTCCTGCACAAAATAATCATCCCCGCAACACAGGCACTCTTGCACCATGGTGCAAAGGTGCCTGCATTGGTGCACTGCAGCCCATTGTGTGCCGGTGCAGGGGGAAAGGAAAGGAATGTGGGGGATCTGATATATACGGCGCATTCCTGCCCTTTTCTTTTGCCTTAGGGCAGCGCTGCAGGAAGGCCTGCGGCGCTGCCCTACGGCAAAACCTCCTAAATGAGGCCCTGAATCTGAAAGTTCTAACATCGCAAATGCATCAAACGAAAACAGAAATTGACCAAAAACATACTGTGTCCCATCAGTGGGATGCAGCTAGCTACTTGCAGTAGTGTGCACTGATGCAACTGCAGCTGCTGCACTAAAGACGGCTAAGGCCCTGCAATACAGGCTATCTCCTCTATCTCCTTCATCCCTTTCTCTTCGCCATCAGTTTAGGCTCACAACCATATACTGCTGCCCCTATGAGAGCTGCCACATCTCCTGCCCCCTCTGTGGCAAGCACAAATTACACTGAAATGCTCGGATTGATAGTGGGACTTCTTGCTCTCTTGTTTTATAGTGACACAGCTCACCCTCCTGGGTCTGAAGCCACTGCACCTAATGCACTAATGATATCTATGGTCCCTTCCCTTACTTATATCTTTCTGATGCCCGAGGCAAAACATTTACCACCTCACTACACTTTTGGGCAGTAGAACTGCCCAAATTGGGTGCAGTTGACCCCTCACACGCCTGGGCCCTGGAGCCAGTGCACCTGCTGCATAAATAATAAGTAGGGCCATGCAAAGCCGTCTGTCTCCTCTGCCTTTTCTGAGTCACCTTATTCTCCCCCAACCCTGCAGCCATTGTTATGAGGTCCCAAGCAGGCTATGTCTTTAGAAAAATAATACAATAAAAAAATTAACCTTCCACACTTTGCTACCCCTTTCCCAAGCCCTCCGCTGAGGCTCAGCAATTAAGACAGCCATAACTCTTCTCCCTATCATGGCTTCCACTCGAATAAAGTCGGGAGTTAACTGCTTCAAAGTCATCTATCCCCCTAATCTGTCCAAAGCAGCAGCAAAACGGTTCAAGCAAAACACCATTGAACACTTCCCTGATTCCCTCTTTGTTGATCAATTCCATAATGGGCACCTAGGGAAGCTAAAAAATGACTTAATTTTTTTCACCCACGACATCCCTTCCTGGTCCACCAGCTACTTCAATGTCTTCAACGTCTCCTCCTCCTCATCTATCCCGCATGGACAGCGGCTAAAAATTTCCCCCTCCACGAGCTTTAAGGGCTCTCTCACCATAACACTCTACAATAATGGCACCGTCATGATTCAAGCGACAGACTCCTGTCTCTCCCTCTTTGACCATCTCTTCCAGTCCCTTCGCCCAACCCATACAACTATGATCTCCCTCAACTCTTCTTTGAGCTCCTCTCCTTTCTCCCTTTCTCCCCCCCTGACCCCCCGATACTCCAGCAGGCCGCTCTCCTGGGAGACACAGGCCTACCCCTTTGTTCCCCCCTGCCTTTGCTCCCTCCTCTCCCTCTCTTCCCCCTTCCCAAAATGTCCCTCCCCTATCTTGTCTGTCCGGCCTCCGGCCTCCACCCTCCCTCCCCACCCTGCATCTGCCCGATTCTCCAATGTTTTCGCCGCCCCCCTAATCCTCCTAATCCAACCCACCGCCCCCGTCTTAATCCACCTTTCTTACAACCTGGTCTTCCGATCAACTTTCCTTACCTCCCCCTTCCCTCCCCCTTTCACCTCATCCCTTTCCGCTCTTCCCCATCCCCCGTACCCTAAACTCTTCTCTTCCACCTCCCATCTATCTTCAACCCCACCTTCCTCATCCCTTGCTTCCCAACCTTGTCTCCCTCCCCCGACAATTCCTTCCTCGTCTCTCCCTCTGACCTTGCAGTCCCTTACTCCTCCCTCAGTTTCCATCTAGCCAATTCCCCCCCACTCCACCTGTTACCTGTCCCCCTACATTCACCTTTCATAGCCTACAGTACCTGTCTAGCACCATCCTCTCCTTTCTCCCCATACCTCTGGCCTTCCTCGGACCCCCCGCCCTCCCCCTTTACAGCCCCCTCTCCTCTCATCTCCACGTACCTTCGGACTTCATCTGACCCCCGCCCTCCCCTCCCGGTTCAGCCTCGTCTCCCCTCTTCTTCCCTTACCTCCGGCCTTCATTTGTCCCCCCTCCTACTCCTCAACTTTCTCCTCATACGTATGCCCTCTTCTCTTCCCCTCTGTTCAACACCAGTAAAAATATTTCTCTTCCCACCACTGTTTCACCATCCACTCCTATTGTCCACCATCTTTCCTCACCTTCTACCCTTGCTCCCCAACTCCCCACCCATTCCCCCACCCCTCCCTCCCTCCCTCACCCTCTGTACTCCCTCCCTTATCCCGTTCCACCGCCCCGCCCCGCCCCGCCCTCCCTCACTCTCTGCACTCCCTCCCGTATCCTGCTCCTCCAGCCCTCCCCGTCCTCCCTCACCCTCTGCACCGCCTCCCTCAACCCGTTCCCCCACCCCTCCCCATCCTCCCTCACCCTCTGCACTCCCTCCTTTATCCATCGAGCCACCCAACACTCCGTGCTCAGCTCTCCTCTCTCTGGAAAATAAACTTGATTCTCTCATCTATTCCATTTCCCAGCTTGTAGAGTCCATCTCACGTTTAAGCGCCAAGTTGTCCCCTGTCCCTAACAACCTCCCGAGGAGTTCCTTGCTCCCGCGCCCCAATAAAACCAACCACAGTCTGTCCTCTGCAGCCATCACCAACTTACTGGCCAGCTACAAGACCACCAACGTCACTCCCCTCCACCTTCCTCTCCTAATAATTCTACGCAGTTTCCTATTCAGACCATCTCCTCTGTCAGACCTTACCAGCCTCCCTCTTACCGGGCTCCCTCATTCAAGAATCTTATCCCTATCTCCCTGAACAACCCTAACACCCCCATCACCAAAACATCTGCATCAGTGCTGCACTGCTTGCTCCACAACTGCAGATCTGCAATCAAACACAAAGTGGAAATCTCTGATACTATCACCCACCAAAATCTTGACATGTTCTTCCTCACTGAGACCTGGTTTAATGACTCCTCTCATACTTTGTTTGATCTTCTGGTACCCACTGACTACTCGATCGTCAGAAATGACAGGGCAGACAAAATTGGGGGCGGTGTCGCTATCATCGTCAGGAACTCCCTTCAAATGAAAGCCTTCCCTACCACCCTTTTCCGTACATTCGAATGCCTATCCCTAGAACTTCAAATACATCACGGCTCACCCTTTAGATTCCATGCCATCTACCACCCGCCCGGTAACTGCTCTTCCTTTGTGGAGGAACTGACTGACTTCATCAGTGACCAATTTTCTCAAAGTGACAGACAGATCTTCCTGGGTGACTTTAATCTCCACTGGGGCTCTTTGGAAGACTCGGCTGCCAACAAGCTTGCCTCCTTTCTCTCAGCCAATGATCTCCTCCAACATTGCTCGGAAACCACACATTCCAAGGGCTCAATTCTGGACCTTGTCATATCCAAAGCAGACCTGCTGACTACTGCTCCCCCATCCATGTAGACTGGTCTGACCACTTCCTCATTCCCTTCCGTTTTCACCTATCGCACGTTATAACTCTCGGCCAACCTAAAAGAGCTACTACCTGGTTCCGCAACACTAACAACATTGATCTGGACACTTTTTGTGATTCTGCTATGCGGGCACTTCCGAGACTAGACCCTAGCGTGGATGTCAACGTTCTCACTTCTCAGTGCCTCTCAGTACTAGCAGTCGAAATCGACAATGTCGCTCCTCTCCAAAGCAAAAGGAAAAGACCCACCCCTCAGCACCTTGGTTCAATAAAGCTCTCTACGATGAAAGGAAAAACCTTAGATTCCTGGAGAAACATTGGAGAAAATCTCCTTCCACCTCCAATCTCTCTCTTTTCCGCTCAGCAAGATCCAAATATCACAACCACATCTTCTTTGAAAAAGCATCACATTTCAGATCCCTCCTTGACTCAGGCAAAAACAGACCCAAAAACTTTTTGACCTCATCAAAAACCCAAACTGTTCTCCCTAACCATTAAGCCTGAGGATTCCTCAAAGAAAGCAGCAGATTTCGCTATATTCTTCGATGAAAAGGTCAAAGTACTGGTGGATCAGGTCGCCCACCCCTCTCCCATTGAGGAGCGGAAATCCTTAGTTACCTGGCAGAACTTTGACGTCATCTCGGAAGATGACCTCCTCAAATGCATCCTCGAAACTAAACCCTCCAACCATTCTTCTGACCCCATCCCTAGCGACATCGCCATCGATTTCTACACCTATACTCTCTTACTGGACCAGGCTAGTCAATCTCTTCCTCAGTCAAGGCTCCCTCCCGGTTGCCCTCAAATCAGGCCAGGTCACCCTCTTCTAAAAAACCCTCCGCAGATGCGAACGACCTCAACAACTTCCGCCCTATCACCAACCTCCCTTTTCTTTCGAAAATCACCGAAAAATGTGTTGCGAAACAACTTTCCTCACATATTATGGACAATAACCTCCTCGACGTCTTCCAGTCGGGCTTCATCCAAAATTGCAGCACTGAAACAGCCCTGCTGCAAGTGATTGACGATGCGCTGCATATACTCGACTCTGGGGAATCGTGTCTTCTGATTCTTCTAGACCTCTCTGCAGCCTTTGACACTGTTAATCATAGCACCCTCCTCAACACTCTTCAACAGAGAATGGGATTGGATGGCACAGTGATCAAATGGTTTGCCTCTTTCCTCTCGGACAGATCCCAAATGATCAAGATAGCGAACAGTCTTTCATCTCCATTGGCCGTAGGTCAAGGCGTCCCTCAAGGTTCTATCCTGGCACCCACCTTGTTTAATCTCTACCTGGAACCTTTAGGGAACCTCCTAAGCAAATCTGGGATCCATTACCATCTTTATGCGGACGACACTCAAATCTACCTTAAGGTGTCTTCCGCACACGATCTCTCCCTACTCAACTCTACTCTCAACTCTATTCACAACTGGATGTTAGCTCACCAACTCATTCTGAATCCCACCAAAACTGAATTCCTCCTCCTCTCTACCTCTCTCTCACCTCCTCCTGTTCAATCTTGGATGGATCAGCTAAACCTACTCAACAACAAACCCATCATTGTCGACAGCGCTAAATCCCTAGGTGTCATTCTTGACAAAAGACTCAACCTAATCTCCCACATCAACTCTATTGCTAAGAACGCACGTTACCAGTTACGCCTTCTATGGGGGATCCGTTGGTTCTTCCCGGAGAAAGACTTAAAAACCTTGGTACAATCTCTGGTTCTCTCAAGACTGGATTATTGCAATTCTCTTCTGACGGGCCTACCCAAATCCCACCTCTCCCCTCTCAAATCCATCCTCCATTCAGCAGCTCGCTTCATTTCAGGGTCTAAACGAAGCGACCACGTCACTCCTATCCTGTCCTCTCTTCGATGGCTTCCGATCGAGGCAAGATCTATTTACAAAACTGCCTGCATCACACACAAAGCCTTACACACGTCCTCCCCTCGTTACCTGGCGAATAAATTGAAATTGTCCGGTGGCTCTCGCCCTTCTCGCAATGCGGAAAAGCTTCTGCTTGAGCCCCCCGTCTTCAAAAGGGAAAGATCGATGGCTCAATCCTTCTCAGGCAATGCGGTGAGAATCTGGAACTCGCTTCCCCATTGCTCCGTGCCACCTCCTCTACCCGGATCTTCAAAGCTGACCTCAAATCTCTTCTCTTCCAAAGACACTTTCAGAACTAATACTTTCATTCTCAGGCCCCTCCAGGAAGTTCGCTCTTCATTGTAAATTTGTACTTTTTCCTGTACATTCCTCACCCTTGCGTGCTGTATTGGATTTTATGTGTGTGTTCCCTCCATTTCAAGTCCCCTGTTTAATTCACTCCCTATCTACTTCAAGGAAGTTCTTCCACTATAGGAAATTCTGTACTCCATGCCTATAGAAGTGCCTTCCCAGTGTGTTATGAGTGACTGCCACTTATTGCAGTATTATACCTCTATTTGTATTTTGTATCTCATGTATCATGCACACCTGTCACTTTTTCCTCTTGGAACGTATACCTCTTTTTGTATCTGGTTTGTTTGTTATTTGCACAATTGTCACTTTTTCCTCTTGGAACGTATACCTCTTTTTGTATCTGGTTTGTTCGTTATTTGCACAATTGTCACTTTTTCCTCATGTAATGTAACGCTTGCCTTTGTATTATGCTCACTTGTAACCTTCTCCTCATGTAATGTTACTGTTCCTATTGTGAAGCGCTCTGACACCTTCGGGTAAAGTCTGCGCTATATAAAAACGCATAAATAAATAAATAAATAAATAAACTGGGGTGCGGTGGGCTCCTCACACCCCAGGACGCTGGTGCCAGTGCGCCTGATAGACTACTATAGCTATAGCAAAGCAGTCTATATCCTCTGCCCTTTAAAAATGTTCTCCTACATCACAGTCTACCCCTGGGCCATCTCAAAGAGGCCAGAAGCTTTCTCAGCCACTTTGTAAAAAACGAAATAAAAAAAAGAGGCCCTGCTGCATCTTCCTCTGTCTAACGGGCATCACTCCAAGGAAACTAGATCTGCCCCTTTCTAAAAAGAAATGTTCCTATAGATTTAACCCTTACCCTCTATCCTGGACCATTTCTCAGAGGCCTCACAGAGTCCAAAGACTGGGGCACTCAGCCCTGAAAGGGAGCACATTGGTGTGTTCCCCCTTGACTCACCTTAATAGTCTAATGGCCTGATTTGGAGTTTGGCAGATGGGTCACACTCTCACAAATGTGACGGATATCCCATCCACCTTATTATAAGTGCATTATATCCTATGGCGCTTGTAATAAGGCAGAAAGGATATCTGTCACAGTTGTGGAGGAGTAACCTCAGGGCCACCTGTGGGCTGGTTTTTTTAGAGCCTCTGCACATCGGCCCAAGAGACTTACTTCTTCCCCAGTCCCCGACAGGCCACTTTAGTGTGGTGTGAGTATCTTGGGCACTTCCTGGCCATGCTGTAACTTGAGGCTGGGGGCCAGGTGTTGCTTTAGCCGTTGGATCATTCTCACCTCAGCACCCTGCCTTGTGTGGCCTACCCTGCCAGAAGCAGTGTCATCCCCCGCCAGGCCATCACATTTTGGCCATGGTGGTTGTGGGGAGAGTGGGAATATGCAGGGGCCTCACTGAAAGGCCAGGTGATTTTGTGCTGTTGGGCCATTCTCACATAAGCCCCCCTGGAGCAGTTGCAGCGGTGTGCTTTTCTTGACCCCCTCTCCTGCCAGGTCCTCACCTTGAGGCTATAGTAGGCTGAGGAGGGGGTGATTAAGAGAAGTGGCCTTCCTAGGAGCCAGGTGTTGTCACCTCAGCGTCTTTAAGGCCTTGTTGTGGAGGGAGTTACATAAGCCTCACTATGAGGCCAACTTTCCCACAGGAAAAAATATTCGCTGTAGCTTTATGGCCAGAGCTGCCAACATTGGAACTAGGTTTGAATCCTAGCATCAGCTGAACACCCTGTGATTCTGGGCAAATCACTTAATGTCCATGCCTAGCATAAAAATAAAAATTTGATCTTGTGACATGTAACTGGTGCTCATTTACATTGCTTCAATGCCTTTGGCCAAGTTCACACTATATAAAACTACAAAAAAAAATAACAAAAAACAACCGACCGGATTCCAATGAGACTAAACAAATGTTGATCCATGAAAGGAATGATCCGGGAATGTGGGTATTTTTTTTGGTAGTGCCCGGGCCTAATTGTAATCCCATTCCGACCATGAGTAACCTGTGGTCAAACTCTAAATCCGGCCCTTAGTATGTGTTTAAATGAAATCAGCCTGAAAGCATGCAAGACTAAGTACACATATTCAGGCTGTCCTTATTGCAAGCAAAGGCTGTCTGACCCTCCTTACCTTTTGGCACAGCTCCCTGTTGAGCAATTCAGGTGCTTGCTGAACAATTTGTGCCCCTCTTCATAGGCAGATATGAGCCCCTCGGGGATCTGACTCACAATTATAAATTCAGCTGCTGCTTTTGTAGGGCACAGTTCCCAATGTGCATGTTATCAGCTCTTGCAAGTCAAGTTTCAAGTTTATTAAAGATTTAGATCTACAATGAGATCCTCAATAAAAGAAGAACATGTCATAACTCACCATGTGGATGTGTGTAGGCCAATAATAATCTTCAGAAGACCCTCCGGGATTCCCATCGCCCTAAGTTTCTTCCACAGAGTAGGTCTGTCCACGCGGTCGAAAGCGGTGGAAAAAATCAATAAAGGCCGTATAGACAGGCATATCCCTCCTCTGTACATACTTTTCCTGGATTAGCTGTAGTGCAGATATATTATCCAAGGTGGAGCAATTTGGTCTAAAACTAGCTTGTTCCAAAGGCACCTTTTTATTTTCTTCTACCTAACACTGTAGATTATTTAAGACACACTTGGTGAATATTTTTCCAGTGGCATCTAGCAACATAATTTGCCTATAATTACTAGGGACAGAAGTGGAGCCTTTTTCTGAAGAGGGAGAATAATGCTTCCTCTCCAAGAATCAGGTATCACTCATTTTAGGAAGCAGTATTTAAAATAATGCTGTCAAACATCGCACCCATAAATCAAGCTCTAACTTTATGATTGCAATCGGTAATTGATCAGGGCCTCTTGTACCTGTACATCTAGCATTACTAAGAAGTTCTTTTACCTGAGGCCTCATTGGGCAGAGAGTGGCAAGGGCTTCTATATCCCAGGCCCAATATTACAAAAGGCTGTATCCATGGGATTATTTTCTGAGTTATCTGAAGCATAAAGAGAGGAAATGGAAGCGAACCATTCAGAGGAAGGAATATTATTGACTTTAGGTTTAGTGGTGCTGCCATTACATTCCTCAATAATCCTCCAAAAGGTCTACAGACTTTTTGTTTCACAGCTTCTGTAATGTTAACCCAAGTTCTATCTGCCTGGACTTTTGACTTTGTTAACTTCCACCTAGCTCTCCTTCTTTTTTAACATGCTTATTAACTTATTTCGTTCTCTTGAGTAATATACAAATTGCCGTCTTTACAATTTATTTATCAGTGTATTATGAATAAAAGCATTACTAAAGTTGTCTGCCTATTTCCTAGTTCCTTCCCGTAAGTTTTCTGAGTTAATCTGGATTTTTCTTACAAATTTTCACTGTCTTTTACATAAGTATCCACACATATCCATCTGCTAGAGGTGTTATCCCCAAGGGCTTTTCTTAACTCGATCATAAGGATCTCTTTGCTTTGAGTATTCCAGAATACCCTTCCATTAAGGGAATTAAGATAAAGTTCATCCACCTCATTTATCTGCCAGGAAGGTATGGCCTCTGGTTTGCCATTATTAGCGAGTGATATAATGTTGTGATCACACAAGATGTTATTCATTACTTTAATTTCCCTTAGACAAGGAAAGACCATATATGAACCTATCACATAGTCAATTATTGTAGTTGAGAAACCTACAGTATGAGTAGAGTGAACTGGAATATCTCTGTCTAGTCTACCATTAATGATGATAACCTCGTATTCCCTACATGCCTCCAACAATGGGTCTCCTCTTTTATTTACCCTGGCACCAGCCGGGAAATTGTGATAGGGATGTTTAAAGCCTCCTGCCATTCTTTATCAGAGAAAAGTGCTATAGAGTGATTAGAGATTGTGGTATTGAAGTCTCCCATGATTAAAATCTCAACTTGCTCCTGGTCAGCAATAGTATTTACGCATTGGAAAAATAGATTTAGTCGGAAATTATTCTCTTGGCAAGGGGGTATAGATAAGTTAGCCAACATAAGGGTGGTCATGGGGCAGTGTCCTGATTTCTGATTAGAGAATACTATACAGTGCATCACGTTTGATGGATGATAGTGTAGCTCATATGCCCATGAATAGTTGGTACGCAACGGTGTAGCTAGACTGTCGTATGGCTTATGCTTTCTCAAATAAAACTCTGCTTTTGTTGGACAACATAAATGTTGGAACTGTGCGAGATTGATTCTGAGCACCCCTCAGGATATGTTGGCCTATAGTCCTGCTAGCTCACAGAGCACCATCTGTACTCCGAACCTGACAGGGTAACAAATGGATGTGCAACCTCAGAACATGATAACCCTGACTCCCCAAGGAAATCACGGTAGCAGATCTAGAACCCTTTCTCTTAGTTACTTATGCATACCCAAAGAGATACACAAGGAATACACAACATGCAGTTTGAATATTTATTGAAGCATTACGATTCTTGAGTAAAATACCTACAATGCAATAATCAATAGAGGGAAACAGAATAATGTGATTAGTATTACAAGAATGGTGAAAAAGATAAACAGTTCAACCATTGTGCTGATTACAGAGAATATATGCTTGCATACAAGTACTGTAATTTAGCATCCTCCTACCTAGCGCATTCTAACCTATCATGTCTAGGGTGAGTGAATCTGCCAAATCCCTGTAAGGCGATCTAACTCCCTGTTACCTGTCCGTCTTGGTGTAGAGCTGGACAGCATCCCTCGCATGAGGTAAACAGGAATCAGTTGAGCTGGAATTCCGGCATGGATCGACCCCTCAGTGCCAGCGAAATGCTCCTCTGTTTAAACAAATGATAAATGTTGTATATATAATAACATCACCCAAATTAGTATGCAGACGCCCCAGTCCGGCCCCTATTGTTTATTCTATTGTGATAGCTCTGTTGCTGAATGGCCAAAACAAAAAGAACATCTTGCGTGATGAACTCAGCCCTTGTACAGAAAGTTCAAGGTGTTTTGATAGAGTGCCTATGAAGTGGTAGTGTAAGCAAAACTGAGTTCAAAGAATGTTATTCTGTAAGTGCACGCAAATGGATGTATGTCAAATGTCATCATGTTGAGGGAGAGAAGGCAACTTAAGAACGTGAGCATGTAAAATGGTATTTCTTAAGCGGGTCTAGTGTATCCACGTGACAAGACCTCCACTTGCATGACATCTCCTACATTTAGTAGCTGGACTGCTAATGACATAATAATCATCAACTTCAATGGCCCAGTTGACCAAGTTTTTTGTAGATAGGGAATGCAAGTTTTGATTTTCTCTGCATTTTTCGTACAACCTGCTAAGTTCAAGGAGAGGGTTGTGCTTGTGCTGTTAAATAGGCCACCTCGCAGGTTTTACCCTAAAATCTTTCTCATTATTCAATGCCCCTGCTAGCCATTGCCATTGTGATATCTCATTTTCTTTTTTTAGCAGGAACTACATTATGACCTATAAAGGAAACCATTCTAGTTCCAGCCTTACAAGAAACTATAGTTAATTTTGCATTGTGCGCCATTTCTTCTTGTGGAACTATACAGTCTTCTAATGTTCTTTGATTTTCCAACACCCTGTACCTATTTGAATTGTAAGCATGTGATTTTGAAAAATATGGAACAATGTCAATCCCTCCAGCAATAAAAAAAAGTCAGAGTTAACCATGATTAAATTGACAATTACAGAGGAATTGAAGATAACCCTTGATTTGTTTCTCATATTGTGTGTTTAACAATTCCACCAATTTTATATCACTACTACTTACTAACTTATGCTGATCTACTTGAGTGTTAAGGTTCAGCAAAATTGACCTACTTAAAAACATAACATCTTCATCAAATAACACCATAACGTCAAGAATCGCTGGCCCCTCAAACATTTCATTAATATATTGATGGCCCGAGGGACATCCATATTGATCAGATGCGATATCCATTACATCAGTTACCATTGGAGGAACATGTGGAACATATGGGGGTACAGTCGGGTCTAATACTGGTGTGGAAGAAACAATGCCAGTCCTGAACCATGTAGAAGCGGAGTCATATGAGGAGAATTTCTGGGTGGGAACGGTATACTGATCAGCCTTTCTCTTTAACATCAGACTGATATTATTATTTTACCCCATTATGTTTGGCATTGCTTGTACTGTTGCTTGCACACTTGAAGGGTCTACTAGTATCTCCGAACAAGAAACTGTCATAGGAAATTTGACTTTTCTCGCCCCCTTCTTACACAACCTTCTAGTCTTCCTAGTCACCCTTTTCTGTCTTTTTGTCTTCAGATGCATGGATGTCACCTCCTGTGACACCTCTAATGATTTAACCACTGGTTTGACCTTTTTTCTCTGACTAGAAATATTCCACTACTTACAGGTGGAACGGGGGAAGAAGTATTATTATCAACATCTTTATTAGCAGATTCCTATTTAATGAACTCCTCATCTTCCTCAAAGAGATCTGCCAATGTAGATATTTTATCTGCTAAATCATGATTTATCGAGGTCATTAATTTCTTAATACAAGGATGGCCTGCTTGTGTACCAATTACCCTTGTGCAGTTTCTGGTGCCCTTTACACCCTTTGTAATAGATTGACAATCTGGTTTCAGTGGTTTCAGCAAATGCTCTATGAGTATTACTGTTAAAATATCAAGATGTCGTCAGAGCTGTCTGTCGATTTTGCCAATAAAATCATGATAAATGATAACATTTATTCAAAGCATTGTAGTGTCTTAGAAAAGCAAACATAGTCCATCGGAAGGTTAACCTGTGGGTTAAGCAATAACTTGATGGGCACCGATATGTTTGGCATTGAGGGTGAATTATTACTGGGAGTACTACAAAATATGGGGCATATTTATGAGACCCTTGCGCTGCCGGAGTGCCACTTTTTGTGACGCTCCAGCGGCAAAAACTACAAAATCATATTTATGAGGTCACGAGGGCCACTATGCGTGACTTTGAATGCCTCATAGATATGGAGTAAAGCAAGGCAGTGCAAATCACCTCATTGTCTTACCCTGCGCTCGGGAGGCATTCCATGGGCGTTGCGGCATGGTCGTCATTTAGGGGTCGCCAGGGGTGGCAACTGTGACCCCTGGGTTGCCCCTTGAGATGCCTGGCACTGCCTTGCAACCCCTGGCCTCAGAGGTGGCAAAATCAGTGACAGGTGTTGCAGGGATTCTGCTCTGGAACAGAACTATGCTTGGAACAATAGAACATTAGTATGTAGGGACTGAGTCACTATACTACCTCAGTATCCATGAGTCCGAGTCCGACTTGCTATAATGCCTCACTTCCCCTCCTAACCTGTCCAGAGAAACAAGGGAAATGGCACCCCAGAACACAACACTCTCGACCCTCTCAGGGATTGTGGTAACAGGACACACCCTTTCGCTCTCTCAATCATACTTGCCCATAATAAGATAACCAGGAGACACGAAGGAAGTTTAGAATGTATAAACTATCATGCTCTAAAATGAAGTATACGTGCCACAATTAGAAAACAAATGCATACTAAAAATACTATTAGCATGGTTAGTTATTCATATACCATGAAAAGTCCTGTCATTTTATAGGACAGAGTAACCTAAACCCCCTGCTAAAGCTAAATGATTATATATGAAAAAGATCTCTGGGATTACTGGCAGACCCTGTACCTTAGCATTCACAGATGGACGTTCTACATCTCAGCAGACGTAGTGCTCTTGTCTCAAAACACTTGTTCCATGTGTGTGTTTTTGGCTCATGGGCTCATCTATATAACATGACGTGTGCACATAAACAACAGCTGCATCCTTGTGTTATGTCTAGGTGCTAGTGCCTGACCAAAAAGAATAACAAGGGACATTGTTGTTTGACATTGTCGGTGGTGTTCAGACTAAATCCCAGGAAAAGAACAGAATGCAAAAACATATGCAGGTCCCGTGTGAAAGTACAATGCGGCACAAAAGCAAGCGTGTTTACATAGTAATGTGTGCAAAAGAAAATAAGGGTTAACATAGGGAAAACTACAATGGGCCCTGCAGGAAACAGTCGACACAGGAGCAGATTGTCCTTATGGATGTAGGTTGGGACTCCACCTTCCTTGTTTTCTGCCGTTTTTTATTTCAGTAATAGTGACTAATATATTATTCACTAAAAGTGTAATAAAAAATGGAGTACCGTTAGCCGGAATATGACTCTCCTTGTCAGCTGAGGTAAGTAAAAAATTATTTTAAATGCATATTGTGTGCGTGCATGCAGGTGAGAATGTGTGTATGTTTGAGACAGTGTGTGAATGTTTGTGTGTGTGTGCAAGCATATGTGTGTGAGTGAAAGTAAACATCGAATGGCATGTGATGTTACATCCACTACCCGTGGCATTTTGGTGAATTGACATCCATGCGTTGGGGTGGGTGTTCCCACGCAACACACATAGATTTTGATGCTTGCCCAGATTTACAAGACCATGTAAACCTGGGGAAGCGCCAAAGCCTTATGCCTCCCGAGGTGAGGCATAACGAGGAGCAATAACTTTATTTCTCCAAATGTATTCCTCCTTCTATGTGTGCTGCATGCAGCACACATGGAAAGAGGAAACACCTCACAAGATTCTTTTTGTGCAGGAAGATGCCCCTTCCTGCACAAAAACAATCCTGCTGACAACAGAGGCAACTTTGCACCATGGTGCAAGGGTGCCTGCGTTGGCACTAGGCTGCAAGAACGGCGTCAGTGCTGGGGGAAAGGACAGGAATGCACGGCATTAGATACATTCCTGCCCTTTCACTTTGACGTAGGGCAGCGCAGCAAGGTGACTTGCTCTATGTCTATATCTCTATATCACCATAAATGAGGCCCTAAGTCCATTGACTTTTTTTGAGTCATTGGTACCACTATCTCACAGACCGAGTCCAGGTTAGAGATCATGAATCAGATTTTAAAGGTGACATATCCAGCCCCGTTAGTCCATTATAAAAGTTCCCTCCACGGCATGAGTCATCTGAGTTGCCTGTTGGACCTCTCCACAGTGCGTGGCTGTGATCATTTTCTGAGCCGGTGATTCAATGAGGTTATCTTTATTTTCTGTGGGGGAATGATGTAAAGAAATTCTACCCCTCTGTTATCCTTCTAGCCAGGGATTAATTAAGGAAACTTCCTCTTGGGATTTAACTGAGTCACTCACAAAATTAGTGTTGGTTATTTCCTCTGCTGATTCAAAAAAGAGTGAGGGAATTGTTGCATTTACTTTTAGAAATCCCACATGTTGGGCTTTATTCCTGAAGAGATTTGATTTAGTTTTTTGGCAGTGCCTCGAAGATATCACTGTACCTGATCTTAGTTTTCTTGCTGTCATAATACCTACCGTTGTCTCAGCTCATGATGAGCTCAGTCTTTCTGCGATGCCCTCCGTGGACCCAATTATCACAACTCTCCCCAACTTTCTAGGGGCTTGTTGTTCAACAACTCCACGGTGCACCACTTGGGCTATCCTAACGAAGCGTAGTCACAGACTCTGTACATTTAGCGTATTTATGTTATGTATCTTATGTGTAGCTCGCCCCCGTTGCGAGCTACTCTACAACTCCTCTCACCCTCCAGGAGGCTCAGGGCTTGTAGGAGGCTGGTAGGTTAGAGAAGTGAGGGTCAGGGAGAGAGTGCACCGGGGACCACAAGCCGCACCTGAGCCTAGTCAAACCGCCTTTGTGGGACCCAGGCTCGACCTACAACAGTAACAGTACCTAAAACCACACACACCTAAATCACTACCCCCTTTGTTATGGTTCTATTTCTTACAGGGCAATTCACGGCTACAAATGAAAGACCCGCAGATGAGCCCAGCAAGGAAAGCAGGAGAAACAGGACCAAAGGATATACAAGGCACAGGAACAGGGAATTTTCAAAAATGGGACAAGCCACTCACCGCCTCCTCTCCTCCTCACATCAGACAGTCCTTCCCTACCCCCATTGCCTCTGGCCTCTGACCTCAGGCCTCCGATGTCTGGCCTCTGCTGTCCACGATCTCCAAGGACTTAAGAGATTATAGGGCTGTAAGGATGTTGGGCCAGAGCTGAGGTTGGGGCTGAAGAGACTGGGGTGGTTAGAGTGAGTTGTAGCAGCAGATAACCAGCACACCCTTCCACTGGCCTTCCACGATGGCCGCTGTGTTCTTTTGTCGGTGCAATGTGCCTCAAGGATCATAAAAGAAGGGTCATTGATACAACCAATTAAAATCCAAAGATCCACGTCACCCCGTAAGCCCGGCTAATTTTGTCTTCCGAAGGGTTTGGGGTGGCTTTGCTCAATGCTCAATGTGCTAGATACACCCGCTCCAATTGCATAAACACCCCCGTGGCTTTAGGGCTTTTGGGGCGGCTTGGAGCAGCCAGTGTGTTTGGCATGCTCCCCTTGCTCCCAACCCAAGCACACTGGCTTGCAAACAATGGTGCCTGAGCCAGGCACTCTTCCGACCACAACCATGCTGACCATGCTGTCACTAAAGCTTTCCCCCCTTCTGCAACTGGGGGCTAGGAACCAGGTCCCAGTGGAGAAAGCAGCAGTAACAGTGGCAGAGACATCGGCATCAACAACCGCTGCGGCTTGATCTCCAGCTTCAGGCTTGGCCACACCCTCCTCACAGGTATCAGGCAGGAAGTGGCAAAATCATGTGCAAAACTCTTGCAGCAACACCTTCCATATTGGGTTCCCCCATCCTCCTCTCCTTTACTTACCTTTCCAATTTACTTTCAACAACCTCCTTCTGTTCCTTTACCAATCTTAAGTCCTCTCCATCTTTTCTGTTTTTTGGACCCTTAGAAGAAAATTTAAAATTGAACTGCAAACCCTCTCTAATCTTCCTCCCAGTTTGACCAGAAGGCCAGTAGCCTCCATCCTATTTAACCTAACTGGAGTCAGAGACTTTTCCCAACACCCCTTTCCCCATCCCTCTGTCAGTGCCCATTAATGCCCCTCTTGGCACATGGTAGAATTGTACCAATTGATGTTTCTCATTAACCTTGGCACCTTTATGTTGAGAATTAGTGTGCTGTGACCCTGCAATGGGGCTCACTAGTACATACATGTATCATCCTGGCAAACAACTATTTATTTGTGCTACTATTAGCCTCTTGGGTGCCATCGATTGCAGCCATGGGTCTGCATTGGGACGGAAACTTGCTCCGCATGGTAAGAGATGTGTACACCTGCCCTGAGTGAACTGTACTGTTGTCTGGATCATAATGCTGATTTTTTGCCATAGGCGAACATGGATAATGCGCTTGCGCCATGACATAGGCCTGTCTCAAGGATTGTGGTCTTGTTGGACCTGGAGGGATGCCCAAAGCACTACCCTCATGGTGATGGAAGGCCACCCCCTTCACCAGGAGTTAAGCTGCATGAGTGTGGTGGTGGCTGCATACTGTGTAGTGACCAGTAGTAGTGAACAAGCCCTTTTTAACCTGTGTCACTGAAGTGAGGCCTACTCCACTTTTCAAAAGTTCCGCTGCTGTGTGCTTAACTCACCCTTGGCCTACATCAGAAAAGATGTGGAGTGCTGCGCAGTGCAGGTGTAGTGACTATGCGTTGGTTGTATATATTCCTGGGAAGGGAACAGTACAAGGATGGAGCAGTTCTGTGCAGTGCATTTGTGGTTAGTACATGTACTGGGTGTCTGTATGTGTGAGAGGCATACATCACATGAGAGATGTAGTGCTGTCCCATCCGTGCACAGTGGAAGTATGTGCTGGGTGTATGTGTGCCAGCATGAAGTAAAATACATGAAGAGTGAAGTGTTCTGCAGTGCGCACATAGTGAGTGTGTGTGCTGGCGGTGTGTGTTTGTAAAGAACACCCCCTGGTTAGGATTAGATCGATTTTTATTATGTGTTTATCACAAAGAAAGAAATACAATACACTTGTCTACAACCAATGGCCAGGAGGGGCAACAAGTGTAAAAGGACAGAGGGAAGTTGGGAAAGGGGAGGATCGAAAGGAAACAATCGGAGGGAGAAGGACAGATAGAATTAGAACAAATAGGATGCTTATATGCAGTTCCTTGAGTTGCCATGTTTAGCCACCATCTTGGCTCACTCAGGAATCAAGGTGACAAGGGGCCATCCACAGTAAGACGGAGTACCCAGAGGTACACCGGGCTAGAGAGCTCTCAAAAGGTATGAGATAGAAATTTCACACACGGCCCCTAGGTCTTTTCAAAGGTAGGGATAGTATGTTCCACAATAGAGCTCAACTTCTCCATACTGAGTAGATCCCATAGCTTTTGCAGCCAGTCTATGTAGGTGGGTATGATGTCAGTGCCCCATTTAGATAGTAAAACTTGTTTGGCAGTGCAAAGTGCCAGGGTAATAGCCCTCACTCTCCTCAACTTCAATGGGTACGGTAATGGGTTGGGGAGTCCTAACAGGATGTAACTCGGAAAGCAGGGCAGGTTGGTGGCAAACATCTGATCAATGTCTGCAAGCACTTCCGTCCAGTAGCGGTGTAGTTTAGGGCAGTGCCATAGCAAGTGTGTGAGAGTGCCAGACACACCACAGTGGCACCAGCAGCAATCGTCATTCCTCCTTCTCCACCGAGCCACGCGTGTGGGTGTGAAATACCAATAGTGAATACGCTTCAGGTGAGTTTCTCTGCCTGACGCGCTGCAGGTGGACGTTAGGGTTCGCTGCAGAATGTCCAACCATTCTTTCTCCGAAAAGCTTTGTTCACACTCCGTCTCCCATCGTCTTCGTGCGGGACAGGTCAAGGCGCTCGAGCCCCGTGCAAAAATGTGTAAATATATTAGAGAGGAGGCGCTTGTCATCCTGCCGAGATAGGAGCCATCGTTCGATGGGAGTGAATGGTCTGCTGGCATGAGGACGCACCTGCGGGAGCGTCACCCAATAGTGAATCGCAATATAGTGCCAATACTCTGTATTGGGCAATTCGAAATCTCTTTGCAGCTGTGGAAAGTCTAAGAGGCCTCGAACGTCGAAGAGGTCCCCGATCCGCTTACAGTTGGCCTCCTGCCAACGGAGGAATGATGTGCCATGTAACGCTGAAGGGAAGTCTGTATTCCCTATAATGGGCGTGAGAGGGGAGAGGTGGGAGGAACACACAATTTATCCACACTCCAAGAGTTGCTCGAACCACGGGGGAGATGTATACCCCCGGCGGTCAATGCTTTCGCAGGAGCGACAGGTTTTTCCAAATGTGGATGCCCGCCGCTGCTTGGTCTAATAGACACCAATGTTTCTCCATTGTCGGACTCTGCCATAGTGCCAATATCGGCAACACTCAGTTATTATACGTGATGTACATAAATAAACCACACAACACCTTTTTTAGTGGAGAAATTTGCTGCAGGTTTATTTGCATAACCAATATGCCAACATGGTGGGTTATCTTACGGGCGATCCCAGGGCAGGCTAGCCCCTATGCCGCCTGCCCGTCTGATGAGCCAACTTGCACCGTGGCCTCCGCCAACCGGTGGTTACCAATTCTTGGGAGAGGCCACCTCTGACCTCCGTGGACCGCCAGTCCACTCCCTTACTCACGCCCCCCCGACAGGTGGGCGGAGCGTTCCAGGCAGCCCCCGGTTGCTCAGACCCACAACCGCCTGTAGGCTAACGGGGCTGCCGTAGTTCTTCCAGGGGACCCGCTAATACATCCCTGGGTATCCTTGGCTTAGCACCCTGTTGTGCTGCTGCAAAATAGTACCCTTCTGTACCTTGCAGACTCTGGATCGCCCTGTAACTCCTCCACAGCTCAGGAGGTGGCCCCCGTCACCACCAGAGCCCCCCACCAAAGCCGCTATTCCTACCTACAGCCTGTTGTTTCCAGGGCCTCCCTCATGTCCAGTAAAAATAGGTCCATGCCTACTCTTGAGAGGTGACCCCCATCCACTTCCCAACATCCAGTGGCCCTGGCAATAAGTAGCCCATGCCTGATGCAACCAAATCCCCATTGATGGGTGAATTTACGCATGGCGCTGTTCACTCTCCTGCGTGAAATCTCAACAGCCTCTCCTGAACGGGCTCCTTGCCAGACATGGCGAGGTAACATCTCCGACCACCACAGCTCACAAGCCCCCAGCTGAATACTTAATTGACACATGGTGTCCCTCATGTCCTGGAGCAGCCCCCTCTTCCCTAGCGTAGTCAGGTCATTCCCCCCCAAGTGTGTAATCAGAATCTGAGGTGGGCTGCTCCCTCCCCCCAGCCTCAGGTGTAACTTCCTCTTCAGCTCGTTCCACCGCATGCCCGGGTAACCTAGCCAAGTGATCTCTGTAGCGGAGAAGCCATGTCGCCACTTCCTTATTTCCGCCCACTGTGCCACTCTAACGATGCTTGAGTGGCCAATTACCCAGACCTTGGTACCTGGTAAATAAAGAGATATTGTATTTGAAATCACTTTATTAAACGTTTATATTCTATGATCTACTTTTGTACAAAACAAAACACAGCACTGCAACCTCATTTGGCCAACCGGGCCGAAACCGTACACACAGACAGATTCACATAACCCAGGGACTTCTCCCTAGCCTTCCGTTCCAGGCCTTATATAACGCTTGTAGCAATGCGAATTCCACCGCCCTACTTGCTTAATCCGCTCTGGCGGCATTCCTGATAGGAAGGCAGTGGTGGCCGCCCCAATCCTGAAAGAGTGACTGCTAAATCTCTTATCTCCCCCTGCTTGTCCTGACAATTGTAAGCAAATCTTCATGATGTGGTCTACTTGGAACTTGGTCACTGGAGACCCGTCTTCATGAACGAGTAAGTACCCCGCAGACCCCGGGTGGAGGGCCAAATAAGCCTTGCTCAGAAGGAGGGGGCAGTACCTGGCGTCCCCCAGCTCCTGTAGCAGGACTACTCTCCCTTTTCCTGCTTGATCAGTTTTGGATTGTCTCACCACTATCCTGATGCAAGAAGAGCTAATGGTCACGTCCCTGATATTTAATGCCACCCCCGAGGTATCCTGCTTGGAACGCGCAACTAGCTCCCCAATCCTGAAGGCCCCAAAAGAAGGCCAGCGCAAAACTAGTGGAGAATAAGATTGTCTCGTACCCCGATCGGGTGGCCTTGGGCATGTTGTCTATCATCCCCTGCAGGATCGAGTAACTGATGGGAGACCTGTTGTCCGGGGAACGGTGCTCGCTCCTCGCCCATCCCTTAAGTGCAGCCCTGATGACAAAGGATTTGGTCGGGTCAGGAAGTCCTCTCAACCGGGCGTGATAACTTATAGCTGACAAATGCCCTGAGATCCAGGGGTGGGATTTCCCACCATCCTTGGCCCACAAAATGAATTTATGCACTCTAAGTTCCAGTGGGAACCCCGCATCGTCCCACGCTCCCATCTTCGCACAAAAGGTGTTCACACAAGTCCTGTAGCGCTTCACCGTCCTAGGTGCCAATGACATCTCACCTAAACTCCTCATCCGCTGTTCCACCTCAGAAGATGCCACAGGTGTGGAGGGAAAGGGGTCCTCTCCTCTCTCGGCCACGCCTCTCGGAAACGGCGCCACTGAAAACGAGAGAGAGCGTCAGCGGCAACATTCTGAACCCCTTGAATATGGCGAGCCCTGCATTCAACATTGTTTTTTAAGCATGCCCTCACCAGTTCTCTCAACAGACTCAAAACCAAGGGGCAGCTAGCCGAATGTGAGTTTATTGCCTGTACAACTGCTAAGTTGTCGGACCAGAAAAGTACCTTTTTCGCTGAAAGCACGGCCGGCCAAAGGTGAAGAGCTACCACTATGGGGAAGAGTTCCAACACAGTAATCTTGGAGGTAATCTTTCTCTTCTGCCAAGAGTTGGGCCACCTCTCGGCGCACCACTCCCGGTCTAGGATGGCCCCGAACCCTTCCCTTCCCGACGCATCTGTGAACAGGGAAAGTTCAGCGCTATTGGCCCAGGGAGCGCGCCAGATGACTGACCCATTGAAGTTCTCCAAAAAGTCCGCCCACATTAGCAAGTCCTCCCTCATGCCCCTGCTCAGTTTGACTAAGTGGTGCTTCTTGGTGACCGAGGCGGTCGCTCTGGCCAGTCTGCGTGCAAATACTCTCCCCGCAGGGATGACCCTGGCCGCAAAGTTAAGTTTCCCCAGGAGGCTCTGCACAAAACCCAGAGGGGCCTTGTCCTTCCCCACTGCTAGTCTGATCTGTTGTTCCAGGTCCCTGACCTTATCTGGAGGCAGCCTGGATTCACCCAGCACCGTGTCCAGTTCAATTCCTAGGAACGTGAGTACTTGCGCCGGCCCTTCAGTTTTCTTAGCTGCTAGTGGGACCCCCAGAAGCCAGGGTCTGGAAGTCCGAAAGAGCCGCTCTGCATTCCTGGGTGCCATCCCGCCCAATGAAAAGGAAGTCGTCCAGGTAGTGGGAGACCCGTTCCACCCCGAAGGTTTCCTGTAACGCCCATTGTAAGAAGGAGCTGAAGGCCTCGAAGAAGGCACAGGAAACTGCGCACCCCATGGGCATGCATTTGTCAAAAAAGTACCACCCATCTAGCCTGAAACCCAGCAGGTGTTGGCTGCTCGGGTGCACTGGTAGCAAGCGAAATGCCGACTCAATGTCCGCCTTTGCTAACCAGGCCCCCTTGCCAGCCCTCCTGACTAAGTCCAGCGCCACATCTAGGGTACAGTATGACACTGAGCACGCTCCTTCCTGCAGCCCATGGTTGACCGAGTCGCCTTCTGGGTGGGAGAGGTGATGGATGAGTCTAAAGGTCCCCGGCTCCTTCTTCGGTACCACCCCCAGCGGGGAAACAACAAAGTTGTCCAGAGGGGGCTCTCTGAAGGGTCCTGCTACCCTACCCTACCTAGCTCCAGTTCCTTCTTGACCTTTGTTTGCACTACATGAGGGAGATCCCTGGCAGACCTTAGGTTGTCTGCCTCCCTACACGTCAGAGTGCCCACATAAGGGATCACGAATCCTTCTAAGAACCCTCCCAGTAACAGAGCCCCATCGTTTTTGATGGGGTACCGTCTTAGAAGGAGGAGGATGTTGTTTAGGATGATGGGAGACGGCCCCTTCTGGGAGAGGGCAGGAATCGAGCAGGGGGGGCAAGGGGTGCACTAGGCCACGGTGTACTAGGAGGAAAATCAGGGGCGATGCGCAGAGGGTCTTGAGCGGGAAAGGTGAATCTAGCAGTGTCCATCGGTGCTGCCGCAGTTGTCCTATTTACTGGCAGCAGGCGGGGCCTTGTCCTGCTTGGAAGTGCAAGAGTTCGCGGGGTGTCGGCCGCTGCATTTGCTGCAGGCATGTTGAAACCTACACTTGACCCCCCAGGAGCAGGACCCTGCGTTGAAGAGGTTACAGGTACCCGGTGACACTCGCTTGAACCCCCCTCTGTGGCCCCCCCTGCGTGACCCTCGAAAGGACTGCTTGGACGCCTTAATGACCGTCTGGGAGGACTCAGAATCCAGATGGACCCCCCCCTGCGCCTTAGGCTGCGTTACAGTGTTCTGTGCCCCGCGGGACCCCATATGGTCCATCCACAACTGGACCTCCTTTTGGTCCCACCCCATTTCAGGGCATACAGCCATCTTTTTTCTAAATTCCCGGTCATAGTTGACCCACCCTGACCCCCCCACTTTTGCGCTTCAGTGTGAATAAGCCGTTGATATTGCACCAGTGCCTGCCCTTGCTCAGGGAATTTCTCCAATATCACTGACTGAAAGATGGAGAAGGCCGCTAACCAGTTATCTATCGACTTCTCCGGCCATGCCTGAAACCTTATTTTTTTTATCTTCCTCTTTGCCGCCAACCCTACGGGTGTCCTGGCCGTGCTGGCCAAGCAAGAGTAATGAAAAGATGTCCAGGAATTCACGCCTCCATATGAATTCCTTAACTGCAAGGGGTACCTCCCAGGACAGGGAGCTGCGGCCTGACAGGAGTGGCGCGTGAGATACCAGCGGCTGCCCAGGGAGCGCTGCCAGTGGAGGCACCAGAAGGGCACTGGCTGGCGCGGCCGGCTGAATAGCTGTGGGGGGCCCAACCCGGGGCGGGCTCGGTGTGGTCTGTGTGGAGGTAGCCAAGGCCCCCGCTGCGGGAGGACCGACTACTTCGCCGGGCGTCACTCCGCTAATACCTGCTATACTTGATGGACCCGGGAGAGACGGGGTCTGGGTGCCTGGTCCCCGGCCACCCTCTTTCTCGACTGCCACTGTCTCCTTAGCAAACCCCGCTAACCCTGGGCCAGAGGTAACTCTAGAACCGAGCCCCCCAGCAGGGAGGAGCGACTGATGCCCATGGGTGTGAACCCCCTGGAGGGCCCATACGTTGGCCGCCGTTGCTACCCTTCCATCCCCGTTGTTCACTGCTGTGGGTGCAGTCCTCGCACTGATCCCAGCGAGACCCGCTCTGACCTCTGACATGAAGCTCTTTAGAGTGTCCGAGAGCTTACCTAAGTCCTCACTGGTGGCGAAGGTCCCCAGGGGGGTGCCGTCCGCCGGGGGAGGGGCTATTCCCTGCGTCACGGGCTGGGGAACAGGCAGCAGTGCACTTCGGGTGATGGCCGCTGCCCGGCTCTTAAGTGGCGGCGGGTCTGCCGGAAAGTCTTTGTTAGTTGCCCTGCGTGTCCGTTTAGACCGGGAAGGGCCTGCCTCTTCACTAGGCTCCTGTTCAATGCTTGAACCCCCACAGATGACCCCGGAGTCTGCTGGCTCGCTAGCCTTCAAAAGTTCTGCGGCCCAAGCCAATCCCTTGGTCTTGGCCAGTTCGATGATGACAGCTAGCTGAGCGTCTTGTGAAGTGCCTTGCTGGGTTTCCTCCACCTGGGACGTCAACGAGAAGAGCGACGGGGATCCCTGGCTATCCATAATCTCCTGATGTGTTGGGCTCACCTGCAAGAAAAAACAGCAATGAGCAAACACCCAGACTGCGATAGGCACTCCCAAGATCTCCTAATGTCCCTTCCGATAAACTGCGAGCTGCGCCTGTACTTACTCGGCAAGGGAGAGAGAGGCGTCGAAGTGGGTGTCGTTCGTCGTGAGTCTCCACAGAAACTGGGTGGAGATGAAGCAGAGAAACATTAGGAACACCACCAACCGTGGAAGCCCCCACTTCCTCCAGGGTCCCCAAAAGCGCACACAACCAGCGACTGTACTTACTCTCCTGTTACTGAGTAAACGCACTCAGAGGAAGCGGCACGGTGCTTCCCTCAGCGAAACTGACCTGCTTCCCTGCCAGATCGGGTGGGGTTTCGGGGGTGGAGGAGGGGTGATTGAGCGGTCGGATAGGGGGGGGGGACAGCGTGAGCCTGGCCAGGTGGCAGCACCGTCTTGACCTGGGGGTAGCAAACAAGAAGAAAGTTAAGGGGACTGGAGTTACCCAGCCTGCTCCACGGGGTCTGGCCAGCCAGATACCCCCACCTTGCCCCATGGCGACAGCGGGCAACCTTGCAACCTCCGACAATGCTGCACCCTTATGTCCCTGCTTACTGCGGCAGCCCTGGCGAGGCAGAGGCGGGCTGACGGTGCCCTGAAGCGTGAAAACCCCGAAGGCTCCCACCGAGCAACGCATGCCGCCCTGTCCTGCCAAACTCCCCCCAAGGCGTCGCGATCCGCACGGTCCCGGGCAATGCCCCCTCGCGTGTAGGAGCCAGTTACAGCGCAGTGTAAGTAGCCCGTGGCAAGCTGTCTTGCACTGAGTTTTCCTTCCCATAGCCTAGTGGTATACTTGGCGGATAAAGACAGTCTACCTGATGAGTTTTCAGAAAACCCGGTAGCGATCCCCCAATTGTCACTGAAAGACCCGCCTGGGGTGGTGCGCCGCACCTCCCCCCTGCCTCAAGCCGGTGCACACCCTACGGGGACGCCGCGTCCCCGCCGGCGAGAGCGGAGTAGCAGGCCAGGCCCAACACCGCCCCCGTGGTACTCCATGCACCAGCCCGACCCCCCCCTCGCCCCCTCGCTGTCCGCCGAGCGGGTCGCGTACAAAGGGTTTGGGGGGGCGGAGGGGGCGCCGCCAGCCAGAGACGCCAGGAGGAGCGGCGGGGCCCCACGGGAACTCGCAGGTCCCCGCAACCTTCCAGCTTGTCAGCCGAGCGCCAGCCTTCCATCCCCGGAGACGGGTTAGCCTGGCGTGGCCCGCCCCTCCGCTCCCAGGGGCCTAAGTCCGGCCGTCGAGGCCCCGGTCCTGCGTGGCTCCCCCTCCCCCCCACGAGGTAACCCCGCATGGTGGGGTGGCGGTAGCAGGCGACGGGAGATAAGAGGCGGGCGATGCACTGGGCGGGGGCGCGAGCCAGACAAGGAATACTGGAGCGCCTGCCCCGGCACCGGTGTGCAAGCGCCGTGACACCCAGAGGCTCGCGGGTCAAGCACCTACCACGGCGACATCCCTCGACCGGGCCGTGGAATAGCCTGCAGCTCTCCTCGGTGTAGAACCGTGCCCGGGACCCCTTCTACCCCTTGGGGAACAAACTCTTTATTTTTTAACTCTGCCAGCCTTGGCAGGTTCAGACCCTGAATTGGGGGAAGCTCGTGCCACTTGAGGCAAGCGACATTACCTCTGAGCTATGCTCCCTCGGATGACCCCCCCCACCGACCCCAGCCCGCAGCGAAATCCCACGACCGGGCCGCGGACTAGCATGCAGCTCTCCTCGGTGAGGAGCCGTGCCCTAGCAGAGGCAGGGGGCCCCTTCTACCCCTTGGGGATGACCTCCCCACCGACGAGCAGGCTAATAGCCCACCCGCCTCCCCTCCGCGGTCCGCCTGAGCTGCCGGTAACAGTACCACCCAACAGTGGTGATGCAGTGGCGTGGCGTGGAGGCTCCCGGGTCAGCACAACCCGCGGTGTGACTTAATCCATGGAAGTGCTGAAGGTCTCCTCTGAGGCGAGCGCGTGCCCGGGCTGTGGCAGGAGACCCCTCCCCTCTCCCTGGGGACGGCCCCCAGCCCGGAGCAGGCAGCGTCGATCTTGACTCGCCAACTCCCCATCAGCGACCCTAGAGAGCAGGGAGGGCAGAGGGGATGCGGCCCGGCGTGGCCCTTGGAGCCCACAACACGCCCAGAAGGAGCCAACACCAGGAAGTCGACCGCCAACGTGCCCGTGGAACCCCGGCCCCCGTGCACAGCGCCGAGCCCGAAGGTGGAGCCCGCATGGCAGAGACCCCCCACATGCCCGAAGGCCCCCCTTCCCACCACGGTGAGCCCAGAGGGGGGAGGGAGGTTGCGGCGAAACACATGCTGGGGGCCCCGACGCATCGCTGAGCGCGACCTGTCACCCGGCCAGGAGTAAAATTATCTCCAGGCATAGTGGGAGGGGAGGGGGGGAAGAGGGCGTAGCGACCCAGCAGGGAAGAGCCCCGACGGCGGGACCCTGGGCGAGTCCCCTGAACCGGGCGAGGCTCCCCGGAGGTGGTGGGTGAGAGCTCGCGTCCCGGAGGGGACCCGCCTCATGTACCCCTGTAAACGCTACGTAGTGTCCAAGGCCACCAAGGCCATACAACCCCCGGCACCCCCCTCGTCGCCTGAGCCCTCGAGGAGCTGTCCTCCCCCCCCTAGAACGGGCGCCGATGCCGACATGGCCAGGCGCCCTTGCCTAGGGAGGCTGGGGGGAGGAATTAACTCACCAGGGAGCGCTCCTGCGGCCGGCGACAAGACAGGCGACCAAACTGCGAGACGGGCAGCGGTCAAGAGACCCTCCCGTGGGCGGGGAAGGCTTAAGTACCCTATCCCCTTCCCTCGGCCGGAAGTGACGCGGCCCGCCGACCCCTCCCCTGGTCATTGCCCAGGGAGTCAAATTGCTTACTTGTGCCTTCCTGTGGCACTAAGGCGGCCGCCCTGATGGAGGGTCCCCTACGGGGCCCCCCGGGCAGCCTTGGTATTCCACTAGAAAGCTTAATTGCGCCTCCTAGTAGTATTTCAGCAAATGTGGGATGCCCAGTCCCCCTTTCGCTACAGGCAAATACGAGCACTCCTTGTTCATGTGTGCGCGCTTGCCATCCCAAACAAAGGTCTCTATGAGCCGTTGTAGTTTTTGCAGACAAACTGCGGGGGCAGTAGTGGTAACGTCTGCATGAGGTACAGGATCTTGGGAAGCAGGGACATTTTGACTGCAGCTATCCGGCCGGTCCATAAAATGGGGCCCCATGCCAAAATTGAACCATGGAGCGGGCCTCCACGAGCAGAGCCTCATAATTGTATGTCGCTATTTACCGTGGAAAAGAGTTGAATCCCCAAGTATGAGATCCCTCGTGTCATCTAGGTGAAGGGAAAGAACGCTGCCAAAGAGGCCTGTTCTTTCCGTGAAATGTTTAGGGCTAGTGGCTTACAGGGGTTCACCTTAAATCCTGAGACCCCCCCAAACCGTTCATGCTCTTCCAGAAGCGGGGGCAGAGATTGGTGAGGGCTGGTAACAGCCAAGAGCACATCATTTGCATAGAGTGCTACTTTGTGGGTTTACCCTCCCCTGTAGATTCCTCCAATGTCAGCGTGCCTCTGCAAGCATTCTGCGAAGGGTTCTATGTACAGTGCGAAGAGGAGTGGCAACAGGGGGCAGCCCTGCCGTGTTCCTCTAGAGATGGGGAAGGGGTGTGACAACACCCTATTGACTCTTACAAATGCCACAGGCTCTGAGTAGCTTTACCAAATCCAGCTGCGAAATCGGGGTCCCAGACCCACCGTCATCAAGACTGATTGCAGAAAGGGCCAATGTACTCGGTCGAATTATTTTTCAGCATCTATTGAGATAAGTAGAATAGGGGCCCCGGAGCGGGCGGTCTTGTCAATGAGATGGAGTAGTCGCTTGGTGTTATTGCCACAACCACGCCCCGGTATAAAGCCTGCCTTATCGGGATCTATTAATCCAGGCATTATGCTGCTCCAGTCAGGTAGCTAAGACCCCTGTAAAGATTTTTACGTCCATGTTCAACAATGAAATTGGTCAATATGAGGCACACAGAGTGGGGTCCTTACTCTTTTAACCTGGGACCGTTATAGTAGCTGATTTCATGGTGTCAGTAATGGAGGCCTAAGAAGAGAAGGAGTTGTATAACTTTGTTAACACGGGGGCCAGTTGGGCAGCGAATGTCTTATAAAAAGCAGCGGTAAACCCATTCTGAACGGGTGCCCTATCAGATTTGAGTCTCCCTATGGCTCCCAGAACTTCCTGGACAGTGATGTCTCCGTCCGGTAGGGACGCCTCCCTCTCCAGAAGCCTAGTCAAAGGCACCCATGCCAGGTAGGAATCAATGTTGTTTGGATGAAGTGTTTCAGCAGAGTACAGCGTGGAGTAAAAATGGCCAAATTCTTCTGCGATCTCTTCATCTCCCTTCGCCGCCTGGCCAGAGGAGGTGGAGACCTCTGAAATCCGCCGGCGGTGGGTCTGTGCGCGTAATCGGTGGGCGAGAAGTCCGTCCGCCTTGTTAGCCCCTGCATAATACTTCTGTCTAGTGTGAAGTAATGCGTGCTCCGCCGCATCCATGTCCAGTGCCCTGAGTTGCTTCCTCGCCATTGTAAGTTGCCTGCGCGTCTTATGGGAACCCGTCTCTGTATGGGCCTTCTCAAGTGCTGTTACCACAGCCTCAGCGCAGAGCGTTTATGCTTGCAGTCTTTGTTGAGTTGCACAGCTACTGCTGTATATGCCCCCATAACCACTGCCTTAAGTGAATCTCATAGTAAAGCCACCGGTGTCTGGGGGGTGTCATTAGTGTCAAGGTAGCCCTGAATCACCTCTCTAATTTCTTTAATAGTGAGTTCGTATGCTAGGAGTTTAGGGCTAAGACGCCATGATTGTGATTGTGTGCTGCGAATGGGTAGGGGTAAGGCCATCCCGATAGCTGTGCGGGACACAACAGGCACTAGGGATGCCGTTGCAAGGAAGTAGTCTATCCCGGCATAAGATTGGTGTGCTGCTGAAACAAAATAGTAGGCCCTAGTAGTAGGGTTCAAGCGCCTCCACACATCCACTAAACCCGCCTCACTCAACCACTGGAGACCTTGTGTAGTGTATGTCCCGGTCTGTCCCGCCCTCTGTATGGAGCAATCAAGAAGTGATTCAGGTGCCAGATTGAAGACCCCCCGAATCAAGATGTTAGCGTCCGGGGAAGTAAGGACATCCCCAAGCGCCTGGCGTATGAAGGATTCTTGGTTTTCTTTAGGGGCATACACGCATGCCAATGAAAAGCGGGGGTTGTGGAGAGAGAAGCACAGGGAAAGCAAGCAGCCTGCGTTATCTGAGTGTGTCTGCATTACTTGACTCTGGAAGTGTGTAACCAAAAGAATCGCAACCCCAGCCTTCTTGCCAGGAATGGAAGAGAAGTATTGATGATCAAACCACTTTGACTTCAGGTGGCCCCAATCTTTCCGAAGGAGATGCATCTCCTGCAATAAACATATATCGCACTGGGAGATTTTCAGTTGGTACAGTAAAGCCAATCGTTTGGCAGGGACATTCAAGCCTCTAGCATGTAGACATGGAGCTTAACCATATCTATGAGAAATAGAAAGAGCCCAGTATAACTGTCACTGGATCATCCCACCCTGCGACTCGCGTGTGTGTCGTGATTGAGCATGGCAGAGCAAGAAGAGTATAGTATAGAAAATACTGCAAGCATTCATAACAACAAAAATAAGTAATGCAGAAATATGAACCACACCAACAGGTGAAGAACAACAGGTCTGGAGGAGAGGGTCTGTGTCGCAGGCGATCCTTCCAGATAGTAACAAGGAGAAATAGGTGCACAGGAGCTCCGTCACCCGAGCAGAGAGGCATGATTTCCTCTCATCTCATGGGGTGCATCTCAAACCCCCGGTGGACCAGCCAACAAGCACTACATCCCGGAGGCAAACATGGTTCGACACAGGGGGCAGACCAATGACAGAGTCAGTCACGCACCAGTGTGGCCACTTCGGGGCGACCCCAGAGAAGAGGGGGGAAGCGGTCAATACCTCACTCCACTGCCTTGTCTGGTCACGTTCCCCTGTTTGTAAGCGCATTCAGCAGGGGAGACCTCTCACTGAGACTTTCCTCCGCCGATGGTCAGCTCGTCTTCTTCCTGTTTCGAGGTCTGGATCTGTGGGCCGATGTACACTGCGAGGATGTGGAGGGGCAGCTGTTGCAATTGTAAGTCTGATCCCTCCAGAGCCAGGCCCAGGATTGGCGCCGCTTCCGACAATGTGAGAACCACATGCGTTTCTCCTCCCTAGGCAAAGGTGAGGTGGAATGGGTGCCCCCACTTATAGCGAATCCCTTTCTCCCGTAGGAGAAATGTCACTAGTCTCTGATCTGTGGCCAGACAGCGCTCTGCAATGTCCAACAGCTAGGCCTCACACAAGCAGAACAGCAGGGCTCCCACTCCAACAAACAAGGTAGAGACAGGACTCTCTATGGGGAAATCAGCAATGCCACTTCCATGGTGGCAGCATGCAGGGGGCAGACTCTCTGTCTAGGGGGGCTACACCTGAGCCGATCTGGTCTTCCAGCACCCCCAGGCGAGGGCAACACACCCAACCAGTCCGTGGCACGAGAGAGGTCTCTACCCCCAAACCTCCAATGCAGCTGCACGTTTCCTCTATCTATGGCCCATAGGACTGTGGGCCGCGTCGGGCATGGAGAGGTGCATCCTCCACCATTGGCAGGAGTAGGCCGGGCTTATGGTCACTCCGGCCTCCAAGCATTGCAGGCCCACCCACAGCCGTGGAGGCAGCAGGCCACAGCAGGGTAGATCGCGCCCCGCTCTTGCTTCTGTCACTGGACCCCAATGCACCTGGGTCCGGGCACCACTCACCTCTTGCAAGCTGCCTCCAGGCTTCACAGGTGTCCGCAGTGCTCCTCCGCCTCCACGCCCAGCACGACCGACGGTTTATAGTGCTACGATGAGCGCATCAGTGCAGTGCAGGACCTCCCCTGATTTGGAGTCTCACGCCACGATCTTGGCAGCGGCTCATGGGCTCGGCGTTCTTCCTTCCTCACATGCTCGCTGGTCCCACAGTGGCCGCTCCGGGACAGCCAGCACCGTCTTCTTACCGAGCTGCCGCACGGCTCCCCGCTCTGCCTGCAGCTTAGTGGTTGCGGCGGAGCTCCGCAGCAATGCTCCTACACAGACAACATCTTGGACACGCCCCCCCCACACCCTGGTTAAAGATAGAAAGCTTCAGTGCTGAATAGTGCGTGGAGATTGGATGTGTGTACTGAGTGCATGTGTACAGAGAAGGGTACAATGCATAGAGTTAACAGCACTGGATCTAAAGTGTGCTGTGAAAGTACACAGATGGAGTACGCCTGAAAAAGTACATTGTATGGAGGACCCTTGGTTCAATTTTGGAAAGCCCAGGCATTCATGGTAAAGAGATGAGGAGTAGAAGAATCCCCCAGATAGATTTGTGTATTGCTGCATTCCTGCGAGCTGAGTGGGGACACACTAGAGGCAAAATGAAGAGACTCCCTTTACATATCAAAAGACTGCTCTTTGATTCAGTGATAGATCACAAGGAAGAGGCCTGGACACATCTCAGGAAGGGAGATGGGGCTGATAAGAGAATCGTAAAGAGTAGGGCTGGAGGTCTGGGATTAACCTTTTGATGTACATATCACTGTAGCTGACATCCAGGTGTGAACTCTGGTTACCCCCATTCATTGTGATGTTGCCAATCAGCTTCGGAGTCATGCCTGCTGTGGCAGACCTCTTTCATGAAGGAACATGAAGTGCCCACTTTAAAAGAAGCAGAACCCAAACATAAAACTTCAAAGACCCAGACTCTAAATTTCAATTGGTGTCTGGAAAAGAACTATAAGAAGGGTAGGTTGAGTCCCCAAAAATCTGTCATCTGCCAAGAAGCTAGATGGGCTGTGTGAGAGGGGGAAGCTCTGAAAGACTTGTCCCTGTGACTAGGACTCGGGGGCAAGGCCTGCTAGTGTCCCTGCTAAGTGAGAAGACATCCCACAGGGAAACCAAGACCACCTGGCCTGGAGCCTGGAGCACCAGTGCCTGCCTGCTTGACACGAACAGTGTGCCTGAGGACTCCCTGTGCAAGGTGTGATGATTCGGTTGTACACCGATCGGGCTGTCACCGGTGTGCATGATTGTTTTTGGCCACCCACGTATGCCAGGGGAGGGCTGCCGTACACTAAGACATGTGGAGGGCCATTTGGTTCTTGCCAAGCCTGTACCGCTGCATGAGCGGTGACCCCGTATGCCGGACAGGGCCACCGGTAAAGTGCCATCTCAAGGAGTACCAAGTCTTGTGACTGTCTGGGCCAGGGTGCTGAGGATGTAAGAACTTGTGCCCGTATCACCACGTACTGCGGCAACCCCAAATACCAAGAGGGGCTGCTGGTATAAATGTTGCCAAAGGATTCGAACCACCGCCTGAAGGAGATACTGAGGCTCCGACTCACGGGTTGGACCAGCATTGCATGAGAACTGCCACCTACTAACTGCGGAGGACTGCCTGAGAAGCCGTGAACATCACATTCTTGCTGGTTCCAGTCGGAAGCTGAAGAAAGGATTCCCCACCCTCGTTGAACAAAGTCATCTTACCACTTCTTCACGAGCAGGGAGCTACTCTGACATCTGAGAGACCTCCGTCAGAGCCTCTACAGAGGGCAAGTCTGAGCCACTGGGTGCTGCTGCATGGGCAGGGAGTAGCCCAACTAGCTGAACTCAGCAGGGCTCGCAGGTATGCATTCGAAGGTATCCGCTGCATCATTGAACTCTTCTGTGCTGCAAGAGCAGGTAAGATGAGAATTGGGCCTCTTGGGCCCCGGGGAACTCGCTGCTAACAGCACCATAGACACTTTTGGCTAAGTTCCTAAAGGGTCAAAAGGGAGAACTCTTAAGCATGGCCTAACAGTTTCCATTCCCTGATGCGGCCACCAGTGAATGGGGAGTAACCGTGAACACTTTATACGAAGAAGAGTGGGAAAGGGATTTGCTTGACAACTACTAGAACCCCAACCTAAAGGGGATTGTTTTGTTGCATTTGAATGTCACATTTTTTTGTCTGTGTAGAGTTTGAAATAAAATACTACTTTTTCTTATAAAAGCAAGTATTTGGCTGGACATTGAATTATCGTTCGCACTGTTCACATTTTGAGTTATGAGGCGTGTCCACTTACCTGTCGCCACATCCCCGAGGGAGCCTTGACTGCTCGACCATAGCTACCACTGCGAGTCAAGTGCAAAAGGGGTACTTGGCCAAGTTAAGAGGGATCCATAGAAGGTCGGGCACTAGAACATCAGGAGTAAAAGGCCTCAACCACTGTGGTTGGACCCAGTAGCCCTTGCGTGCCCTGTGGCCCTCAAAGGAGTGCTCTATCCCACTTAGGCAATACCTGTCTGATCTGACAGAGAGGGATCCAATAAAACTTTCAGTGTTAGCTGATAAGTGATTGTCTAACAGGGTTCACAAAGGCTTGGACAGCACAGTTCTAGGCTGAAGGGGTGGAGAACTCTCCACAGATTGGTTCTAAACCAGAGGGTAAGGGCCAGGGTAAATCGCATGGGACTTGAGGAGGGCCCAATAAAAATGGTAATGGTAATGGTGTGTCCGGTAAGGAGCATCATGAGAAGGGAAGGCAAGGAAGGCCTTCTAAGTCCAAGGAGGTGACTTGTTATAAGTGCCACAAGGTGGGACACTTCAAGAGAGACCGTCAAGAGAAGGAACTTGACACAGTGACACTCGTGATTGCAAGCATGTTACAGGTGGGTGAAAGTACCTGAAAGGGACCAGTTGCATTTAACCTAGTAGTTATGGACATATGGGAGAGGGGCCCAGATGCTCTGAAGCACATCCATCCTGATAAAATGGGATTTGTGCAGGAAGTTAGTATCAATGGGAAGAAAGTGCCTGCTTTGTGGGATACTGAAGCCTTCCACAGTATGGTTGAGCGGAAGTACCTTAAGCCTGAGGAGATACTTCCTGGAGTCAAGGATACAGGATTCGTAGCATGGAGTATCAGCTTGCCATAGTTGAGATTGAGCTCAATGGCTAGATGGCCATTATTGATGACGGGGTAAGAGAAAAGTATGGAACTAGATGGCTCTTGGGCAATGGCTTGATTTCCCTTGGCTTGGTGCCAGGACCAGAAGCCTTTATGGCTTGGACAACGTCAGCTTTGTTGACCAGAGCACAGGCTACACGGCAGTCTCAGAGTAAGGCTGGGATCATCTCTGATTTGCAGGGATCAGGACAAGGTAGTTTGCAGGAAAGAGCAGACTCCGGGAAGGCAGTGGCCGTGGAGGTCATCGCTTCTGCTCCAGAGAGAGAGGAGGATGAGATTACCAAAGTGGACCATTTGCTAGAGTCTGGGTCACTTCCAGACCTGCAGAGTTTGTTACCTGTTTGAGGGCCTACCTGGGAAGATTTCCACAAAGGCACAGGAAGAGTGCCTTACGCTTGAGGGATTTTGGAAGGAAGCCCAGGATCAGGTCAGCAAAGGAGGAGCCGGGAAACATTATGGTGGTTGGGAGGATGGTCTACTATATAGTGAAACGGTAAATCCCGAGCCAGGTACTATCAAGAGGCTAGTGGGTTCATTAGGGCACAGGAACTTCCTGTTGTCACTGACCCATGAAGTGCCCTAAGAAGGACACTTAGTGATTAGAAAACCCCAGGATAGACTTGACGCTCAGTTCTACTGGCCCGGGATACGCAGAGACAGAGAGAGGTTCTGCAGAACCTTTCCATCTTACCAGATGGGTGGTAAGACAGGAGGGAAGACAAAGGCACCGTTAGTGCCTCTACCAATTGTAGGTGTTCAGTTTGAGCAGTTGGTATTAGACATTGTTGGTCCATTTGAACCCCCCCCTCACAGTCAGGCAACAAGTACATTTTGGTTGTAGTGGCTCATGCCACCAGGTCCCCTGAAGCTGTACCTCTGAGGAGCATGACTCCAAAGGTGGTAGCAAGAGCTCTGGGGATTTTTTCTAGGGTTGAATTTCCAAGGACGGTCAATTCTAACTGAGGAACCCACTTCAGCTCTTCGTACATGAGAGAGTTGTGGTAGTAAGCTGTTGTGATATACCCCTTCTCCAAAGAATACCACCGGCAAACCAAGGCTTAAATCCTGAGAGACTACACAGTGAGTGCCATATTTATCAAGGGTTTTGCAAGACCTATAATGAGATTTACCAAGCCACACAAGACCATCTTGCGTGGCCCTGCATAGCTTGGTAAACCTGGAGTAATGCATGGCAGCGTAAGTCTCTGCCTTGCATTACTCTGCCCCAGGGACGCGTTCCATGGGTGGAGGGTGGGTGTTCCCACTTATCCACCCATGGATTCTGAAGCATTCCCAGATTTACCAATACTGGGAGACCTGGGAATGTGTCCAAATGCTACGCCTTCTCAGGGGAGGCATAATGAGGAAAAGTATCTTTATTTCTCCTCCTTCTTTCCTGCAGCACACACTGAAAGTGGAAAAAGGCTTAGAGGATGGTTTCATGCAAGAAGGTGTTCCTTCCTGTTGTTAGAAATGGGATTTCTGATGGCTAGAGCAAACGCCTAAGACAGGCAGAAACCACCACTCTAGTCAGGGCAAGGGAGTTACACACTGAAGATAACCCCTGCTCACCCCCTTGGTAGCTTGGCACGAGCAGTCAGGCTTATCCCAGAGGCAATGTGTAAAGCGTTTGCGCAACACACACACACAGCAGCAACACACTAGGCACACCACAAAAGAAACTCCACACAAGGTTATATAAAAAATAGCCTTTGTATTATCCAAAACACATTAGAATCACAATCACACATATATACTGTGCCAACTGGCACTAGGCAATATTCACAGGGGATTATATACATGTGACAGGGCCAATCGGGTCACTGTCAGAACCTTTAGAAAGCACAAGTAGCACATATAAAACACCACCAGTAACTACTGGCACAAAAATGATCTCAGCATTATATCACATTAGCATTAGGCATAGAACACATTGTGCATAAATCACAAGCATAAACACATTATGCACAAATCACAAGCATAAACACATTATGCACAAATCACAAGCATAAACACATTATGCAGCTGTGAAGAGCCTTGCGCTCTACCAATTTCACCCAAAATGATCCCAGGCCAACTGGCCTTTCACCGGGGCTCAAATGCCCTCTGTCCCAAGCATGTCAGGGCGTAAATGTAAGGCCTCTCAAGTAGCCCTCTGGCTGCCAATGCAGCGAAGACACTGTGCAATGCACCGGGGGCGTAGGGGTGCAACTCACCCCCTCCTCATCATGAAAACAAAATGCCCCCGTGTTGCAGCTGCCCGCGCTCCTGCGGTGCAACTGAATACAAAAATGGGCCCTGGCACTAACTGTGCCACTGAAGCCCCACTCTGGGACTTCTAAAACAGCAGGGGCCCCTCGTGGCAGCTGCCTGCTCTCTGGGGGCAGCTGTGGAGCCGAAACAGGCACGGGCACTACCGTGCCTCTGGAGCCCAACTCGGGGACTCCTTGCGGTGCACTTCACTTGGCACCAACTGTGCGGCCCAGTTCAGCCCCAGTCACCGGGGCTCTGCTAGGACTTCGCCGGTCTTCTCCTCAGGTCCGGGAAGAGGGCACCGACAATGTGCCTCGGCCAGCTGCTCTCCTGGGCCTCTCCCTCTCCTGGGATTCCCTTCGGCTGTTCCGGTCTCCGGGGAACACGCGGGGCTTTCCCTTTCCTCACGGGAGCCCCGCGTAGGCACGCGCTGCCATTGGCGGTCTCGGCCGCCTTCTCCTGTTGGCCCCGCCCAGAGTCAGGCAGCAGATGCCTGGCTTCCGGGTCGCGCTCGTCTCGGCGGCGGCTCACTTCTTGGGGAGACACCACAATGCGGTGTCGGCTCCCGCTTTACAATAAAACCAAATGCGGGGTGGGCTCCCGCTTCCACGGCACCAATGCGGGGGAATCCCCACGTCGGGATTCCCTCCAAATTCGTCGCAGCACAGCGCTGCAAGGCCCCAGCCCTCTCCTCGTCCTGGGAGAGAAAGACACAGCGCTCACCAGGCGCTCAGGCAAAGTTCCAGGGGGCACAAGGCTAGGCCCAGGCAGGCCAGCTCACAGGGCCCTCCAGCAGGGAGGCAGTCCCTCGTGGCGGTTCCTCCTGGGGCCCAGCAATAGCAAGTCCCCCCCAAGTCACAAGGAAGCACAATTCATGGGGTTACAGCCCCAGTATATATACATAATTTTCCTTTGTTCTGCCCTTGGCACAGGGCTGGAGGAACCAGTCTCAACTGGTTCTGGGGGGTATTGGAGCACTCTGTTTACAGGGCTCCTCTTCCCCATTGTCAGGTGGGGGCTCGGTCATAAGACACTCCACAGGGGGGCGGAGCCAGCATTCACCCAGGCAGGCACAGACCTATTCAGGGGACTACTCCTCCCACTACTCCAAATGCAGATCCCCTATTCAGCCTAGCGCTGACTCACCCTGCCCTCCCTGGAGCCACACACACCTCACCAGCCCCTGTCACTCCAGAGCCAGACATGCAATACACAGGCAGGCAGACGCATAGCATACAGAAATGCCAACTTCTAAAAGTGGCATTTCTAAAATAGTGATAATAAATCTGGGCACACCATTGGGCAGCATTTATTATTACTATTCCACCCATACCAAACTTGACCACGCTGCTCCTCTCATATCAGGAATTACCACTGAAACACTTATCAGGTAATCCCCAATGCATTCCTATGAGAGAGCAGCCTCACAGCAGTGAGAAACCAAAATGGCTGTTTGTCACTACCAGGACATGTCACACACTTAAGGTACATGTCCTACCTTTTACCTACAATGCACCCTGCCCATAGGGCTAGCTAGGGCCTACCTTAGGGGTGACTGACATGCAGTAAAAGGGGGGTCACAGACGTGGCACACACTTTAGGTGTCACGTCACAGCGGCAGTAACACTGCGCGCACAGGCCCTGCAATGGCAGAGGCCTGAGACAGGTTTGAAAGGCTACTTTGGTGGGTGGCGCAATCAGCGTTGCAAGCCCACCAGTAGCATTTAATTTACCAGCCCCGGGTATATGAGATACCACTTTACAAGGGACTGACAGGTAAATTAAATATGCCAAACAGGTGTAGACCAATCTTACCATGTTTACCACAGAGAGCACACACACTTTACACTGGACAGCAGTGCTAAAGTGCCCAGAGTCCTAGAACCACCAACACCATGTCAGAAAAAAGGCTAGGAGGAAGGCAAAAAGTTTAGGGATGACCCTGCAAAAAGGGCCAAGTCCAACACCTGTACAAAAACAATCCTGCCTGTAACACATTCACCCTTGAACCATGGTGTATGGGTGCCTGCGTTGGTGCTAGGCAGTAGTTTGTTCACCAGCACAGGCAGAGAGCAGGAATACCCAATATCTTGATAGATATGACACATTCCTACCCTCTCCCTTTCACTCAGCACCTCAAGGTGTCTTGCTGTGTTGCATTGCATGAGGTAATTATAAATATGATCCTGAATGTCATGGCTATGGTAGAGGAAGTTGAAGAAGCCAGTGAGCCTCTTCCTGACTTACTGCACAGTGGCATGAAGGGTAGCACTGTGGAAGGAGTTCAGCTAGCCCCTGAGTTAATGCCTGAGCAACAGAAAGAGTATAGACAGGTGTTAGGATGTTTTGTAAACCTCTTCTTTCTGGCTCTAGGGTTCACACCTGTCTGTGTGCATGACATAGACATAGGTGCAGTCTGCCATTGAAAGGCAGTTTGTACAGAATGTCTGACCGGGTCAGGAATGTATTAAGGTGGAAGATGCCAAAATGTTGAACCTGGGAGTCATTGAGAGAGCTTGATACCTTGGTCTAGTCCTGTGCTTCTAGTAAAAAGCAAGAGTCTACTGACTTGCGGTTCTATGTGGACTACCGAGCCCTCAATGAGGTAACCAAAACCGATGCCCATCCAATTCCCATAAGCAGATGAGCTTGTGGATTGGCTAGGTGCTGCAAAGTACTTGAGCACATTGACTCTGACCAGTGGTTATTGGCAGATCACTTTGGCACAAAATGCTAAAGAGAAGACTGCACTATCTATTGCAGAGGGGCTGTATCAATTTAAAGTAATGCCATTTGGGATGAAGAATGCTTATGTCACTTTTCAATGCCTGGTAAACCATGTTCTCGCAGGATTGGAGGAGTTACGTGTGGCTCACTTGGATGATATTGCAGTACTCAGTAATTCATGGAAGGACCACCTGAGGCAAAGTGGACAGGTGGTGGCGAGGATACAGAAGGTAAAACTGACCATCATGGCAACTGTCAGATGGGACAGTCCTCTGTAGACTACCTTGGGCAAGAATTGGGTAATGGGAAGATTCATCTGTTGGATACCAAGATTCAGTCTGTGATGGAGTGGGAGGTACCTACTACCCTGACTGAAGTTAGGGCCTTTTAGGACTTACCGGGTATTACCGAAATGTTGTGGCCAACTATGGAACAACAGTTGACACACTGACTGCTTTGACCTCTCGGAAGTAGCCCAGGGAGGTAATGTGGACTGCAGAGTGACAAAAGGCATTTTTAGGAACTGAAAAAGGCTTTATGCACTGCACCAGCATTGAAGGTGCCTGACTACAGTCAGCCTTTCATTGTACCTGACCTAGTATGGATCCCGCTCAACTGGGCCAAGTACCCCTTCTGCACTTGACTCTCAGTGTTAGCTGTGGTTGAGCAGTCAAGGCTCCTTTGGTGGGATGTAGATACAGGTGAGTGGACATGACTCATAACTCAAAATGCAAACAGTGCGAACAATAATCAATATATTTAGATTCGTAGGGAGTAATCCAAACAAAACATCAACATTACATGTAACTGAACAGTGTCCATAAGTTGTATTTCATTTGAAATTTATTTTCAAGAGGGTTAAATAAAGGAATTCTAATGTCATATTCCTATTAAAAATCACAATGTGAACAAACTAAGATGCAATGAGATCCACAGTTTCAAATTTCCAAACAAAACAACTTTTAATTCCTGAGTTATAGTTAGCAACAAAAAGTTCTTTCAATTTTAAGTTCAACCAACAAAGTTTTCAGCCAACACATGTTTCACGGCGTTACTTTCGGCGCCTTTAAACCTGAAATTTCAACAAATTAACAGTGATTTAATATACATTCTTAATTAACATTATTATATTGCCCTTTACATGTTTACTGACATTTTAAATCTCCTTAGCTGATTACCAAGTGAAGGCTCATATACTTCCTTAAGTACATTGTTTCAAAGAAAAGTTGTAATGCATCTGTATATAACCTTAAACAGCAAGAGAGACTACATTACTCAAAAGTATATTGCCTGGCTAAGCACCAAAGGAAATCCATCTATATTTAAAAAACCATTCATATAAAGTGCAATGTTGAAGTATAACGGCAATATTTCCCTTGATTCACATTCTCATGAGTGGATCAAAGCACTGACCGTCAGTCATCTTAGAGAAGATATTGCAATTGGAGAATTTAGAGATACTTCTCATTATAGATTGTGTAATATCTCCCACTGATGGTCAGTACTTTGATATACTCATGAGAATGTGAATCAAGGGAAATAATGCAATTAAGTTGTCTTGTATATGGCCCTGGCTTCAATGGGCTGCCCGCAGAGTAACCAGCATCAGTGAGATGTGGCCATTTCTTTTGGCCCCACAGACAAAACGTGCTGCAGAATGTAGGATTGAGAGGAGTCTTGGGGAGATCAGTCACGAGAGAGTTACACTAGTTGTATATTATGTAGCTTTATTCGATCACTAAAAAATGATCATGAAAGCACATATGATGCAAAATAGCACTATAGTAGCTCTAAAACAAATACACACATACATTAAACCGAGACTTTACAACATTAAAAATCACTGATAAAAATTCATGAGAATAAAAAAGAAAACAATCTCTCCACCCACTGTTCAAAAGATAAAAGAATCTCAGTGATGTAAGGCATGTTTAAGAAAGATACATATTCTAAGACAAATCTCAGGAGAATTAAGCATTTGGAGGTATAACAGAGCAGGTTTACATCTTGTGAATTTTAGGCACTTAAGAACAGGAATTAAAAAAACTTCTCGCCAACAGTTGATATAATTTACAATAAATACAAAATGTAGCAGAATCTGTGGGGAAGTTTCATTGCATGGGCAACTGAAAATGGCAGCGGAATCATACTTGCACAAGAGGAAACAAAGTTGGCATCTAAAGGACCCCAATCTAAATCTCGTCAAGAGCATCCTGTCCCACGTGTTTGCCATCCATTCCAGATACTGACCCCAATCTAAATCTTGTCAAGAGCATCCGGTCCCACGTGTTAGCCACCCATTCCAGATATGGCTGTATGCCAGAGGTGGTTTGGATCTAAATATATTCTTGGTTGTAAGGTTTTAATAGTTGTGGCCGGTGCAGGTAAGAGTGGCGGGGCGGGGGGGGGGGGCGGGGGAGTCGACAGATGACAGAATAGGGAAAATAAAATTTAAAAAAAGAAAACCACTTACCTTGCGCATGCCACATTGCCAACTCGGCAATGCGGCAAGCGCAAGGTAAGTGATTTTATTTTGTTAAACCTCAATGTTCATGGTGTCACAAAACCAGGTTGTCACACTATTTGGTTGGCAGATGGTCAGGGAATACAAGAGTTGGAGAGAGAAAGGTATAAGACATTCATCGTACAAGTGTACCAGTATCGATTCATCCACTGAGAGCAAGTCTTCTTTGTAAATTATGCAAAGCATGGATCCTTTTGTGTGTGTTGATCGTATGTTATGTTGAATCAGATAATTTCCAGAAAGAAAGGAGGCAAAATGGTTGACTGCTGAGTCTTCTTTGATACCCCAATGAAGATTAAAGAATCCCAGAAATGTCACTTTGTCAGTTTACATTGATTGATTATTTGCAAAATTCATGCTTTCCTCAATATAAGCTGTATTAACACCTGGTGGGTGATAAGTGGCATTTAATCTGAAAGGGCAATTATGTTGTACCCGTAAATCCAGAGTTAGGAATTAAAAGGTGGAACATGAGCAATAGGGAATCTTTCTGCATTGTAAGGTGTCTTTGAAGATGACTGCGATGCCTACCCCGACTCTCCCTATACTGTTGTTTCTGATGAGGGAGTAGTTTGTAGGAAGTAGAAGGTTGAGTATATTGTGGGAATAAACAAGGTCTCCGAAAGGATTAATAGGTCACAATTATAGTGTGAGATAGTATCTGCAATTTACAGCTTGTGCTTTATTGTTGATCTACAATTATTTTATTTATTTATTTATTTAAGAAGTTTTATATAGCGCTGGCCTGACCCGAGGGTATCGGAGCGCTTTACAACAGATACATTGCAGAGAATCACAACAACAACAAAAAAAAAACAATTAGCAGTGCAGGTTGATGGTGGGGAGATCTGTTTCGAAGTCTTGGGGACAAGGAGTCGAAGCAGTGCGAGGTGTCTGCTTTCCTGCTCCGACTGCTCCTATCGGTTCCCTAGGGAGCGGTCGAGGAACAGGGTTTTGAGTTGGCTTTTGAATTTTACAAAAGAGGGAATAGTTCTGATGTGAGGGGGAATAGAGTTCCAGATTTTAGGCGCGCTCCCGGCGAAGGATCGTGTCGCAGTTTTTTGTTTTTGAGTTTTCAGCGGGATGAGTAGGAGGGAGTTTGAGCTTCTGAGGTTCCTGGCCTGACCGGCTTTTTTTAGTTTGGCCGCCAAATATTCGGGTTTGCCGGTGTGCAGGGCTTTGTGTGTGAGGCAGGCTGTTCTGAAGCTAACCCGCATTTCGACTGGGAGCCACTTAAGTTCTCTGAGTGCAGGAGAAATATGATCGAATTTCTTGATTCCGGTGACCATTCTGGCTGCCGCATTGAGAGTTGTTTTGAGGGGAGCCAGATGTGATTTTGCTATTCCTGAGAGGACAGCATTCCCATAGTCCAGTCTTGACAACACCAATGCTTGGGTGGCCTGTTTGAGATCACTGGGCGTAATGAAAGGTTTTATTTTGTTCAGTAGCTTTAGGTTAAGGAAAGCGCTCTTAGCTGAGTTCTTGATGTGTATGGTCATGTCCAGTTTCGGGTCGAGCGTGATGCCTAGTGATTTGACAGAGTCAGCAAGGGTGAGGTTCCCGTTGAGCGCATCAACGGCTTTTAGCCATTCCGCAATTTGGGGGTTCTCCTCTTTGTTCGAGATGAGGAGTGATTTGGTTTTGTCGGGGTTTAATTTAAGGTAATTACATGACAGCCAGTGTTGAACATCTCTCAGTACGTCATTGAGTCTTTGAATGTCTCTGATGGAGGCGGTTTCCAAGTAGATCTGGGTATCGTCAGCATAAAGATGGAAGCGGATGTTGGGTGAGAGGTTCCATGTAGATGTTGAAGAGTTGCGGGGAGAGCACTGAGCCTTGAGGGACTCCCTTGTTGACTGGGTGAAGGTCGGATGTAAAGTTTTTGATTTTGATTTTTTGAGTGCGATTGTGTAGGAAGGAAGAGAACCATTGGAGGACCACCTCGCCAAGATCGGCTAATTGGGAAGTTTAAAATGAGTGACATTCAATACAATCCATAATCCTGAAATAATCACTGAGTCATGAAGTTTTAAAATGTTTATCTAAATTTTAGCAGAGTAAATTACAAAGCCACATAATACTTAATCGTATATCAAGGATGAAGCATACTAATAATCAATTATCGATCAATGACGGTCCCTCAGAAAGAAGAAGATAGAAACAGCAGCACAGCTAAAGGTTGCATTTATATTTACCTAAAAGTGCGAGAACCAAACCCCTTGGCCAAGGAGTTGGAAAAGATAGGTCTCAGGAAGGATGAAGACCAAAGACCTACGGACCAGGTTCAGGACAGAATAGGTGACCTCTCTATCAACGACGCCTGCGTCGTTTCCCTCTCTGACACTTCGCTCCTCCTCGATATCTTCCGTGTCTTCCTTCTAATGGAATCCGCCGCCCCCACCGCAAGACCTCTCTGGACAGCGGTTCAGTCTGCAATCGATCAGCTCATCGAGCACCAAAGCCTGATCTAACTAATTAGCTAATTCTATATCTATTATACCCTTCTACACCCAGGTACCTCCCATTAATGTTTCAAAATTATGGGCCCACTACTTCTGATTGGACGGGGACAGGGGGTTGATCCTCACACCATGTCAATTTAGTTCAATTTCGTAAAGCCCTTTGTTTGAAAATACCGCCCCTCACAATTAATACATTTGCTTTATTTCCCACCCATCTCACGACAAAGTTTAATACATTGTTTATATAAATTGTTGCATTTTTGCAGGAACATCGCGGATGTAGTGGATTTTGGCCACCAGGTCACGGCCTTGGATGACGTCCAAGTTGACTTCATCGCTGTGCATCGTTTTCCCAGGCGCATGCGTACTTCGCATTGGCTTCAAGCTGCCTCTCCGTTAACCCAGGCCCCATTTTACAAACTAATAAAAGTCAAAGAAGAAAACATTAAAATCACAAATAAATGTCTTCAATGTATACCCCTTATTTCTACTCTATTCCCATTTAATTATAAATCTATCCCGCATTAGTAGCATTAGAATACCACAGTTTTAATTGCAGCAACTGCGCAAGCTTTAGAACGTGAAAACATTAAGCAGCCATTTTAATACACACTGCGCAGAAGCAAAGTTGTCCCTCCAAGCAAAGAAAAGACGTCATACCACATGATATGGTTGACACATGCGTACTGGAATTCCCGCACTTTAGCGGCCATTTTGGATTAGACAAGCGTTATTTATTAGCTTAAACACATAGGCAAGCTTCACTCGTATAGTGTTCATGTGTGCATTTGTTAGTAGAGACATTACAAAGTTTTAATAAATTAATACTGTGAGAGGATTGCTTACGAGCAAGTCTCATTGTGAGTTCTTGCTCCATCAATCCCCCTCTGATGGCGTTTCTGAGCCATCAAATACTACCCACAACCAGATGTCAACTTTTTGCATAAAATTGTCTCAGCTTCATTTTTACACTTTCTATTTTTATCATCTCCTTTCAGTTTCTTGTATAATTCACTTTTCAGATCTTCTAGTTCAATTTCATCAAACTTTCGTTTCTTTCCTTTTCCTGTCACTCTATATTTCTCATTCTTTCTACAACATTTGCACCATATTATTATTGACAGTACTATTATTGCTATCCCTGCTAAGGGTACTAATATTTGACCTATAAGTCCTTTCCCTACATTAGCAAACCAGGTACCAATTGACGCAATACTATTCGTCAATCTTTCCCATACACTATCAACTTCCAGTGGTTTTAGTTCATTCTCAAGTTTTGTTATATTCTGTATATGCGTTCCAATTTCTGCACTTTTGTTAGGTATGTACGTGCAACAATGTTTCGTTTTCAATAATTTACAGACTCCGCCCTCTTTTGCCAGTATTATATCAAGAGCAAGTCGATTTTGCATAACCATTGATCTAATCGCAACCATCTCCGCATTAATCATTAGAAATCCTCCAGCAGTGTCCGTTGATAAACGATCAACCACTGTAGATAATTTACATATTTTCCTTGAGTTCAGAATTATTCCCACTGAAGGTATCAATGCACCAAATATGTCACCTACAATTTCAGAAAAACTAGCTCTTTTACTACGTGTTAATTCACTATTATTTTCATTGCTCCCAGTGTTCCTCTTTACGTGGTATATTTTTGGAAATACTATTCCAAAATAACAACTTCCATACCACCGTGCAGGAAGCCTAAAGTAAGCCTTATTCCCACACACATAATAGATTCCAGGAAAAACTGAATCTGTTCCTCCTTTTAGTCCCCAACCTCCAAGAATTAAAAATTATGTTCACATTCACTGGTACCGATGAAAATATTGTTATAATCAGTCTTTAACCTATGTAGACAAATGTTCCCTGTCTTTACAAAATCCAGAGCCATAGCAGCTTGAGCCTTGCCAGGTGTGTAACTACCCTCTTTCTCAGCCCAAGGTGGCAGATGAGCCTTATGCTCAGATGCTTTCTTTTGGAAATGTTGTCTTCTATCTTCTACTAAATTTAAAAATATCTTTTCTTCTTCATGTAACGAACATGTTAGATTGCTTCTATGTGCATGTGTTATATCTATTGACTTCATTGTTAGGAAAAATTCTCCCATAAACTGTGCATCTTGACTACTAAGCACTGGGTTCATATTCTTTCGAATCGGAACCTCAGAAAATATCACATCTATATTTGAATAGTAATACTGAAGTCTCCCTGTTTTATAAAATAAACTAGTCAATCCACTACATGATATGCCATAAGTTAATGGTAAATGATGATATGTTAATCCTTCTGCTACTGATTCGGGTAACTTCATACAAACATAACAATTACTAACTTCCATTGTATCTACATACTGAAACAATAATTTTGTGAAAACATTTAAACTAGTGTCGTTATCTGCTACCATATGATGAAACTCTGGTTCATCTTCTGCTTCTAATTTTACTCTATTACCTTTCAAGTTATCTATCCTTCCCTTCGTTTCGTTGTTAATCTTTTTATCCATTATCAAAAGGTAAGGAATTGTTACGATCACAACTAACCATACTACAAGCACCACTACCAGACTACATATGCATATAGCACAGCATCTTTTACAACATTTCCGTTTCGGTCTCCCAGAAACTCTGTCATCAGGCATTTTGACAAGCAAGATTTCTCTTCTTATCTTTTTCTTTCAAGACTTTTAACGTTATCAAGGTGGTGTTATTTCTTTCTCATAAGTCAGTTCCGCACTTGTTCTTTTGTCACCACTTTCACTTGACTCTGAACTCTCGTAGTCTTCAAGGATTATATAAGTCCAATCAGGACCTTTAAATTTATTGTTCACAAGTTTTAGTCTTTTGCTTTTTCGTTTTTCAGTTCCACTTGTTTGTCCAGTTAGGCTTGTTACTTCATTTACTTGTTCTGGATCTTCACTTCTGGTTTCTATGTGGTATTTCACTCTTTTAATGACACTAGGCCAATGATCACCTTTTCTGGCTTTCTTTATTTGCACTGTCTCTTCACTTCTTATTTCTTCTTCAGAAGTTCTCTTATTTTCAGGTTGTGGCACAGTTTGTTTTTCTTCGTTCTCAGTTTCTTCTTCTATCCGTTCTTGCTCTGATCTTGTCGTCGGTTCTTCAGTTGCTCGAGTGTGAGTTTCTACTAACTGACCCTGTTCAGGATTGACGTCTTCGTGCTTGAGATTTTCCTGCTCGCTGTTTTCTTGATTTTCTTCTTCCTGAACGTACTTTTCTTGTTCTAACTGGTTCTGATCAGGGCTTATTGCACTTTGTACTTCTGCAGCCTGACCGCGTTCTTCTAAACCTGTCTGTCCCTGCTCAAATTCTGTTGTTTCGTTGTCGTTTTGAGCCCAATTTCCTCTCCCTATATGGTCCTGCTCAGGCTCTTTTATCGTGTCATTTTCTTCTTCCTGAGCTGCTTCTTCTTCACCTATCTGGTCTTCCCTAATTTCTTCTAATTTTGCTCGACTTCTTCTTCTGTTGTAAACTTCTGGTATCTCAACCACTGGTATCCAGTCCTGACTTGTGCTCGGTTGTTCTTCCTCAGCTTCTCTTGAATCTCTCACCTGGGATTCTTCAGCTGGCCAACCTTCAGCTTCCTCAGTTATTGATGCTGTCTGAGGATCTTGTCCTTCAGGCTCTGGCACCCTTTTGGTGTGGCTTACATGAATCCAATTAGGCAATCCTGCACATTTCACTGCAGTGTTCGTAACTAGTATAACCTGACAAGGTTCGCCCCACCTGGGTGATAAACACGTTTCTCTGGTATGATGTTTCACAACCACCCAGTCTCCAGGGTTTAGATCATGCTCTTGTTCAGGCTGCCTGGAAACTGCGTCTTCTCCAACCTGGTAAGAGACAGAACGCACCAGGTCAGCCAGTCCTTTGCAATAATCTAGAACCATATCATCAGTTATGTTCAGCAGTTTATTTGTAGGTACATGTGCTTGTCTCATTGCTCTTCCCATGATTATTTCATGGGGACTCAATCCGGTGTTTCTATCAGGGATGCTTCTGGGTCCCATTAACACAAGATGCAATGCATCTGGCCAGTCTAGCGATGTGGATGCACACATCTTTGACAGTCTTGATTTTATTGTGCCATTCATTTGTTCAACCACTCCAGAAGCCTCTGGGCGGTACGCACAGTGCAATTTCTGTTCAATTTGGAATGCTTCACAGATTATTCGGATCACATTGTTATTAAAGTGACTTCCTCTATCTGATTCCAAAGTTACTGGGAAACCGAACCTAGGAATGAGTTCTCGTAGCAACAGCTTTGCGACTGTAATACTGTCATTCCTTCTGGTAGGATAAGCCTCCACCCACCTTTAAAACAGACACACTATGACAAGTACATATTTCAGTCCTTTACATGGTGGTAACTGTATAAAATCTAGCTGCAATCTCACAAAGGGACCTTCAGCTTTTCCAATTTTCCCCAAACCAATTACTGTTTTCCTTCCTGGATTATTCATTTGGCAAGTTAGACACCTTTGGCAAAGACTCTTTGCTGCAGCCCTAAACTTTGGATTATACCAACTTTGTCTGAAGAGTCTAATCATGGCATCTCTCCCTACATGTGTGTCTCCATGATACATTCTGGCCATTTGTGAAATCAGACAGTCGGGCATGACTGGTCTGCCGTCTGTGTATACCCATACATCGTCATCTGCTCTTCGGGTACATGATATTTTTATCCAAACATCTCTTTCACTCTCGTCAGCATCGTCTTGCAACCTTTTCACATCATTCCATGTTTCAGGTGGTGCACATAACATAAGTTGGCAGCTGATTCCCATCCTTTCAACCTTTTTATTTACTGACAACCTGTTTTTGGCACAGTGTTGAGCCACCAGATCTGCGTATCTGTTACCGACTACCACCCAGTCATCTCCTGACTGGTGTGCGGCACATTTCACCACTGCCAATTCTTTTGGTGATTGTATTGCTTCCAATAATTCTTTTACAAACTGTCCATTTTTGATTGGGGATCCTGAAGAAGTCATGAAATCGCTCTGCATCCACAGTTGGCCAAAGTCATGCACAACCCCGTACCCATATTGACTGTCCGTAAATATGGTTACTCTTAAATTTTTCCCAATTTTGGAAGCTTTGATTAGAGCAATTAATTCAGCTACTTGTGCAGACTTGACTCCTGGTAAATAGGATGCTTCGACTATTCCAGTTAGTTCACACACAGCATAGGCTGCACTCAGTTTACCATCCTCATGCCTTAGGCATGAGCCATCCACAAACAGCTCCCTATCTGGATCTTTTAGGGGCCTCTCCTGTATGTCAGGTCTCGGTTTTGTACATAATTCTGTGACCTTTAGACAATCATGTTCTGGATCGTCCTTAACTTCTTCAAAAATTGGATCTGGCAATAATGTAGCAGGATTCACAATAGTGCACCTAACTATGGTCACATTTTCAGCACCAAGGATAATTCGTTCATACCTTGTCATCCGACTAGGGTTGAGATGCTGAGTTCGAGTTCTTGTCAACAGGATCACAACTGCAATGTGGGACAAATACTGTTACAGGATATCCCATTACTATTAACTCACTTTGTTCAATGCTCATACAGGTAGCAGCGACTGCTTTCAAACAGCCTGGCAATGTTGCCGCCACTGGGTCCAATGTAGCAGAAAAATATGCTATAGGACGCCTGTCTATTCCATGTCTTTGAGTTAACATTGAAAGTGCACAATTTTCTCTTTCATAGCAAAATAGTGCGAATTCTCTTGTATAGTCTGGCATGCCCAAGGCAGGTGCCTCACACAATGCATTTCTTAATTTTACAAATGCACCAGCACTTTCACATCCCATTCAACTGGATCTTTGGCTTTCTTTTTGGTTAACTGAATTAAAGGTTTTGCTAGTAGTGAAAACCCTATTATCCATTGTCGACAGTACCCTACTATTCAAAGAAACATTCTCACTTCTCTTTGTGTTTCTGGCATTTCATTTTCTTGATTATTTTTATTCTAACAGATGTTATTCTTCTTGTCCCTCTTTCAATTTGGTGTCCCAAATATTTAACTGCTGTGGTACAAAACTGCAGTTTTTCAGGCGACACTTTATGTCCTTCCTCAGCCAAATGGTTGAGTAATGCAATTGAATCTTCAACACAATCATCATGAGTGTTGGATGCTACCAGTAAGTCGTCTATATACTGCACCAAGACTGAACTCCTGGGTAGCACTAATTTCTCCAAACACCCTTTCAGTATTTGATTGAAAATGGAGGGACTTTCTGTGTATCCTTGAGGAACACGATTCCATACTGTTAGATTTGGGGGTCTCTAGTTGGCAGAGGTAGGTACCTTTGTCCAAATAGGGACCCTTGCGTCTAGTCAGGGAAAGTAGGTACACTCCCGAAATAACCCCTGCTCACCCTCTTGGTAGCTTGGCACGAGCAGACAGGCTTAATTCAGAGGCAGTGTGTAAAGCATTTGTGAACACATACAGTAATCAAGTGACAACACTACAAATGGACACCACACAGGTTATATATTTATAAAAATAGGTATACTTTATATAGATTTATCACAAGACCATAAACGACAAAAATAATCCACAATACTGTCAAGAGTGCTTAGTTCTGATCAAAGGCTTAATTCAAGGTTCTGTGCGAGTCGGTAGCCTCCTCCGGCTACGGCGATGTCGAGAACAAACAGAGTCTAACAAATCCAGCTGACCGCGTCGAGGCGGGCCAACACAGCGTAGACAGACTCGGTCACAGTACCTTTTACTTGAAGCGGCAGGCACGGGCGTGCGAGCCGGATGGCTGTTCGTCGCGGTCGCGATGCAAAAATGGAGCGTTGCAGGACGCGTTGTCCCTCGATGCGGTGCAGGCAGCGGCTCGTTGGCGTCGTCGAGACGGAGTCGGTGAGACCAGGGCCGTGCGTTGCAGGGCGAGACGGTGCTTCGATGCGGTGCTGGCAGGTTGCGGTGCGGCGGCGGAGCCGGATTCAGGAGCTGGCGTCGATCAGTCCGGACAGCGGTGCGAGTCGGGCGGTGCGTCGCAAAGCGTGCGGCGGTGCCCAACTCCGGTGCGGTCACAGGACTCGAACTCAGCAGCAGTGACCGTGTCGGTCGGACCAGTTCGATTCGGCGTAGCGAAGCGTTGCAGGACGCGTTGTCCCTCGATGCGGTGCAGGCAGCGGCTCGTTGGCGAGTCGGTGAGACCAGGGCCGTGCGTTGCAGGGCGAGACGGTGCTTCGATGCGGTGCTTACAGGACACCGAGTCGGTCGTGAGAGTCGGTCACAGCTCCCTACCTCTGTAGCCACTGAAACAGAGTTTCCAGCAGCAATTCACAAAGGGGTGAAGTCCAATGGTCCTGGGACTTCGGTCAGGGGGCAAGCTCTCTTCCAAGCCCTTGGAGATCCTTCACAAGTTGATGAAAGTCACAGCAAAGCAAAAGTTCCTTTCTCCTTTCTTTGGCAGTCAGGCAAACCACTGCAGGCCAATCCCCCAAGCAGCACTTCAGGCTTAGGGATAGTCTCTCCTCAGTTTCTTCTTGGTTCCGCTCCTCAGCAAAGGTTTCTTCTTGTTCCCAAAAGTGATCTAATCTTCCTGGGGTCTGGGTGCCCCTCTTATACCCTGATTCTCTTTGTTCTCTGAAGGCAGAGAGGCCTCTGCCTAGTCCAAAACCAGTTCTGGTCAGTCCTGGAGCACTTTGTTTTCTGACTCCTTCTTTCCTTTCAGAATGTGGGGCAGAGTGCTCAGCCGCCCGGCAGGAGGTGGAGCCAGCATTGTGGAAGGCAGGCACAGCCCTATTCAGACCCAGGTGCAACTCCTCCCTCCACTCTGGATGCAGATCTTTCTATTCAGCCCTGCGCTGACTCACCCTGTCTCCTGTAGCCACCCCCAGCCCCTGTCACTCAATCTCCAGACAAGGAATACACAACCTAGCAGAGGCAGGCTTGGATAGTTAGGCAAGAAAATACCCACTTTCTAAAAGTGGTATTTTCAAACACAGAATGTTAAAACCAACTTCACTAAAAGATGTATTTTATCATCCTGAGTTCAGGCATACTAAATTCGTTTTTCTACCATGTTCCCTGGGTCAGTTCTGACTATAAGGTGTAATAGTCAGTCTGCCCATTCTGGCCTATGGGGAGCAGGTAGCCTTGCAATAGTGAAAAACGAAAATGGCTGTAATTCACTATTAGGACATGCCACACACACCAGGGCATGTCCTACCTTATACTTACAATGCACCCTGCCCTAGGGCCTACTTTAGGGGTGACCAACATGCAGTAAAGGGAAGGTTTAGGGACTGGTAAGTGGGTGTACTCACCAAGTCGACATGGCAGCCCGAGGCTGCACACAGGCTCTGCGATGGCAGGCCTGAGACACATTTTACAAGCCGCTTCTGTGGGTGGCACAACCAGTGCTGCAAGCCCACCAGCGGCATTGGATTTACAAGCCCTGGGCACACTGAGTGCGCTGTACTAGGGACTGACAAGTAAACCAATCATCCAATCATGGAGTCACTAATACATGTATCAATTAACGATCGGGAGCACTTGCACTTTGGCACTGATTAGCAGCGGCAAAGTGCCCATGAGCATCTAGTCCAGCAAAAACATATCGGCAACAGTGGAGGCATTACGAAAAAATGGAAGGGAGACCCACGCCAAGGATGCCAGGTCTAACACGTGTCCCCTCCAGCTGAAATGTGGGGAGAACTATCCTACCCCTAGGGAGTTCTCATCGCTAAGGCGGAAAAATCTGGACAGACCATCAGCATTGGCGTGTTCTGTACCAGGGCGGTGTTCCACCGTAAAGTCCATCCCCTGTAGGAAATGGACCACCTCAACAGCTTTGGATTCTCACCCCTCATCTGCATCAACCATCTGAGGGGCCTGTGGTCTGTCTGAACCCGGAAGTGAGTCCCAAACAGGTATGGTCTCAGCTTCTTCAGAGCCCAGACCACAGCAAATGCCTCACGCTCAATAGCACTCCATCTCTGTTCCCGGGGAAGTAACCTCCTACTGATGAAGGCTACAGGTTGGTCTAGGCCCTCCTCATTGATCTGTGATAGAACAGCCCCTACACCATGCTCTGAAGCGTCCGTCTGAACAATGAACTCATTGGAGAAGTTGGGTGCCTGGAGCACAGGCGCCGTGCACATGGCAGTCTTCAAGGTGTCAAAAGCTTTTTGACAGGCGTCAGTCCAAATCACTTTCCTGGGCTGCTTCTTGGAAGTCAGCTCTGTCAAGGGGGCAACAATGCTGCCATACCCCTTGACGAATCTCCGGTAATACCCGGTGAGTCCTAGGAAGGCTCTCACCTCTGTCTGGGTCTTGGGGGCTCCCAAGCCAGAATGGTATCAATTTTCGGTTGGAGGGCGCCACCTGGCCGCTCCCAACCTGGTGTCCCAAGTACACCACAGAACCCTGCCCAATCTGGCACTTACTCGCCTTGATTGTGAGGCCTGCTCTCCGCAGCGCCATCAACACTTCCCAGAGGTGGCGCAAATGTTCTTCCCAATCGGCACTGAACACTGCGATGTCATCCAGGTAGGCGGCACTGAAATCCTCCAGTCCAACCAACACCTGGTTGACCAACCTCTGAAAGGTGGCAGGGGCATTCTTCATCCCAAAGGGCATCACCCGGAACTGGTAGTGCCCATCTGGTGTGGAGAATGCTGACCTCTCTTTGCCCCATCAGTCAAGGCGATCTGCCAGTACCCAGACGTTAAGTCAAGCGTGCTGAGGTACCGCGCAGCCCCTAACCGATCTATGAGCTCATCAGCTCTGGGGATGGGGTGGGCGTCAGTCCTGGTGACGGAATTGAGTCCCCTGTAGTCCACACAGAACCGGAGTTCTGGTGTGGCACCAGGCGCGGCAGCCTTTGGAACCAAGACCACTGGGCTGGCCCAAGGGCTGTTAGAGGACTCAATGACCCCTAGCGCAAACATCTTGGAGACCTCCTCCTTGATGCAGGCTCTGACCCGGTCAGTCACCCTGTAAGCCTTGTGCTTCACAGGAAGACTGTCCCCAGTGTCCACATCATGGACGCACCAATGAGTGACACTGGGAACCAGGGAGAACAGGTCAGGGAACTGTCCCAACAGTTGGCGACAGTCACCCTGCTGCTCAGGTGCCAGGGAGGTAGAGAGGTTTACTCCCTCCACTGATCCATCTTGCTCCCGGGCTGACAGGAGGTCAGGAAGAGGCTCGGTCTCCTCCTCCATTCCATCATCTGTAGCTAAGAGCATGCCCACTTGGGACCTCTCCAAGTGGGGCTTCAGGCGGTTCACATGCAGGACCCGCAAGGGGTTCCTGGGAGACTGCAAGTCCACCAAATAGGTAACTGGACTCTTGCGCTCCACCACCGTAAAGGGCCGGTCCACCTGTCCTGGAGCGCACAGGGCTCCACAGGGGCCATGACCCACACTTTCTGACCAGGCTGAAGCTCTACCAGAGTGGCATTCTGGTCGTACCACCGCTTCATCTCCTCCTGGCTGGCTTCCAGATTTGCCTCAGCAAGCTCTCTGAAACGCCTAGTCTGGTTCCTGAAGGCCAGCATGTAACTGTATACATCCTGGGGAGGTTTCCTGGGAGATTGCTCCCAGCCTTCCTTGACCAAACTCAGAGGTCCTCGCACCGGGTGTCCATACAGGAGCTCAAAGGGACTGAACCCTAGAGACTTCTGTGGCACCTCCCGGTATGCAAACAACAGGCATGGTAAGAGGGACGTCCCATTTACGCCTCATGGGTTCTTCCAGACCCATAATCATGCCCTTGAGGGTCCGGTTGAATCTCTCAACCAGACCATTTCCTTGAGGGTGGTAAGGAGTGGTGAACTTGTAAGTTACACCGCACTCCTGCCACAGGGACTTCATGTACTTGGACACGAAGTTGGTACCTCTGTCAGACACCACCTCTTGAGGAATCCCACACGTGAGAAAATTCCCATCAGTGCCCGTCCCACCACGAGGCCGTCACTGTCCTCAGAGGGATGGCTTCAGGGTACCGGGTGGCATGGTCCACCAAGACCAGGATAAACCTGTTGCCCATGGCTGTCTTGGGGTCCAGTGGCCCCACAATATCAATACCCACCCGTTCAAAGGGGTGCTGACCACAGGGAATGGCTGGAGAGGAGCCTTGTGCTTCCTCCCACTCTTTCCACTTGCCTGGCAAGTCTGGCATGTCCTGCAGTGAGTGGCGGCACTCCTGCGCATCTGGGGCCAATAGAAATGGGTAACAAGCCTGTCAAAGGTCTTGTCCTGTCCCAGATGTCCTGCTAACGGTACATCATGAGCCAACCCCAGTAGGAAGGCTCTGAAGCGCTGGGGTACCACCAGCACACGGGCTGACCCAGGCTCAGCAACCTTAGGCTCTGAATACAGGAGACCATTCTCCCAGTAAACCCAATGTGATCCAGACTGATCACCTGCTGCCTGGTCTGTGGCCTGTTGCCTCAGACCCACGAGAGAAGGGCATGTGTTCTGCTCCTCGCAGAACTCTTCCCTGGAGGGTCCTCCTTCTTGCTGCCAATGGGTCAGCTCAGGTAGGTCCCCCAGTTCAGCTACCTGTTCCCCTGTAGGCTCCAGGGCATCCCCCTCAGGGTCTGCCTCCTCCTGGACCGTGGGAACCTCGGGGCCGGTTTCCGCGCCCCCTGCCTCCTCTCTCTCCGGCAGGCACCTGGGCCTCCCTCTCAGGCTCCAGGTCCTCTTGAACACCTTTAGCTGCCATTGACCGGGTGGTCACACATGCCCAATCAGGCAAGCCCAACATTTCTAAATGCGCACTCCGCTCCACCTTAGCCCAAGGTGAGCTCTCCAAATCGTTCCTAACAAACAGTCAACAGGCATGGCTGGCCTCACAGCTACTTGAAGAGTACCCGAGACCCCCACTCAAAGGGAACCTGAGCCACCTTGCAGTGACTCTCTGTGTTGTCAGCGGCAACAACCGGATAGAATGCATCAGGGATAACCTGCTCCTTAGACACCAGGTGACACTTGACAGCTGTCACACTGGCTCCTGTGTCTCTCAGAGCCTCCACCCTATGGCCATTGATGGTCACCCACTGCCTGTATTTCTTAGTGTTCTCAGGCAGCGGGGTCCTAGGGACCATCTCAGAGTCTCCCTAATGAGACAAGGGAAAACACTGTGGGATCCCCCACCTTGGGCACCCAACTCCTCCCCCAGGGCTACACTAGCCAACTGCCGGGGGACTGCACTGGTGGGTGCTGGTTTTCCATGCAAAGGGCAACGAGGATCGTTTGCCTTGTGGCCAGGGCGCCACACTTGTAACATACCAGTGGTCCCTGGTGAACAGGGGGCCTGTCAGGGCCACTGGCTTCTTCTCAGGGGAGGCTGGGAACCTTTCCCTTGGTTCCCTTGGGGTTTACTTTGGGGCCCTTTATGGAACTCCTTCTGTTTACCCTTGTCCCCCACTCTTCTGCTGGGGACCCTGCCCACCCTTGGCGGAGTCTCCCACGTGACCCTTGTGGACCCGGGTACTCACCCAGCGGTCCGCCTCCTCAACAAGCTGCCTAGGGTTAGTCAGCTTACTATCAATCAGGTGCTGGCGTAGCTCAGGAAAACAATTACCGGACAAGTGCTCCCAGGCAATTAAATCAAAGAGCGCCTGAAAATCAGTCGCTTTGCTACCCTTTACCCAACCATCCAAGGCTCTGCAAAAGAAGGTCACATATTCAACCCAGGTACTGCTTTCAATCTTACTACAGTTCCTGAACCTTTGCCTATAAAGCTCAGGGGTCAAACCATACCTAGTCATTAAGGCATCCTTCATGTGGCTGTACGAATTATAGACTTCAGAGGGCAAATCCAACAAGGTATCCCGCCCTTCACTAAGGAACCGTCCCCACAACCCCGCTCCCCAATCCTTCTCAGGGACCCGGTGGGAAGACATGGCTACCTCATAGGCTTTGTACCACTGCCCTATGTCATCATTTTTAAAAAACTCCTTCACCACATCTTTGGGAATATACACCCTAGCTTCAACAGGCACAGGCGGTCACACTGCCACCAGAGGGAGTAATCTCTAAGCTCTTGGCCTTCAATTCCAACTCCCTCAAAACTTTCTCATGTTCAAACTGCATTTTCTTTTCCTCTAGGGCCAATTTCCTAGTTTGCATTTGGAATTCTAACTGCCCATTCAGCTTGAGCTTGGTCAGCTCCATTTCGTGCATCCTACTCTCTTTCCTGTCCTCCAACTCCTCTGGAGACAGTCCTCTGGCAGAAACACTGCTACCTACTGGGAAGGTAGTCTTCTAGCCCCTAGACCCAATAGCCCCTCCAGCTGCCCTTCTGCATTCTCAGCCCCCTCCACAGGGGCACTCCTTGATTCGACCCAGGCCCTCAGCGCCTTTTGAAGGTCCTCCTTCCTGGAGAGTCCGGTCATGGACACTTTGAACTTCTTGCAGAATTGCTTGAGCTGCTTAAGGGTGTAGCATTCTAGCCTCTCTTCTTCCCAATCACACTCAACAGAGGCTACTGATGCTGGTTTCTCCATAGTGACTGAACTTGGCATTTGCAAAAATAGGAAATCCCAGAAAAAATGCTATAAAAGTATGTGGTTGCGTTTTGGTCTGCACTCACTAAGTAGTGTTCACCAATCACTGTACATGAGTCCACAAATGCAAGTCCAGAATCCTCACCGCTGACCACCAATGTTAGATTTGGGGGTCTCTAGTTAGCAGAGGTAGGTACCTTTGTCCAAATAGGGACCCTTGACGTCTAGTCAGGGAAAGTAGGTACACTCCCGAAATAACCCCTGCTCACCCTCTTGGTAGCTTAGCACGAGCAGACAGGCTTAGTTCAGAGGCAGTGTGTAAAGCATTTGTGAACACATACAGTAATCAAGTGACAACACTACAAATGGACACCACACAGGTTATATATTTATAAAAATAGGTATACTTTATATAGATTTATCACAAGACCATAAACGACAAAAATAATCCACAATACTGTCAAGAGTGCTTAGTTCTGATCAAAGGCTTAATTCAAGGTTCTGTGCGAGTCGGTAGCCTCCTCCGGCTACGGCGATGTCGAGAACAAACAGAGTCTAACAAATCCAGCTGACCGCGTCGAGGCGGGCCAACACAGCGTAGACAGACTCGGTCACAGTACCTTTTACTTGAAGCGGCAGGCACGGGCGTGCGAGCCGGATGGCTGTTCGTCGCGGTCGCGATGCAAAAATGGAGGCGTTGCAGGACGCGTTGTCCCTCGATGCGGTGCAGGCAGCGGCTCGTTCACGTCGTCGAGGCGGAGTCGGTGAGACCAAGGCCGGGCGTTGCAGGGCGAGACGGTGCTTCGATGCGGTGCTGGCAGGTTGCGGTGCGGCGACGGGCAGATTCAGGAGCTGGCGTCGATCCAGTCCGGACAGCGGTGCGGAGTCGGGCGGTGCGTCGCCAAGCGTGCGAGCGGTGCCCAACTCCGGTGCGGTCACAGGACTCGAACTCAGCAGCAGTGACCGTGTCGGTCGGACCAGTTCGATTCGGCGTAGCGAGCGTTGCAGGGCGCGTTGTCCCTCGATGCGGTGCAGGCAGCGGCTCGTTGACGAGTCGGTGAGACCAGGGCCGTGCGTTGCAGGGCGAGACGGTGCTTCGATGCGGTGCTTACAGGACACCGAGTCGGTCGTGAGAGTCGGTCACAGCTCCCTACCTCTGTAGCCACTGAAACAGAGTTTCCAGCAGCAATTCACAAAGGGGTGAAGTCCAATGGTCCTGGGACTTCGGTCAGGGGGCAAGCTCTCTTCCAAGCCCTTGGAGATCCTTCACAAGTTGATGAAAGTCACAGCAAAGCAAAGTTCCTTTCTCCTTTCTTTGGCAGTCAGGCAAACCACTGCAGGCCAATCCCCCAAGCAGCACTTCAGGCTTAGGGATAGTCTCTCCTCAGTTTCTTCTTGGTTCCGCTCCTCAGCAAAGGTTTCTTCTTGTTCCCAAAGTGATCTAATCTTCCTGGGGTCTGGGTGCCCCTCTTATACCCTGATTCTCTTTGTTCTCTGGAGGCAGAGGCCTCTGCCTAGTCCAAAACCAGTTCTGGTCAGTCCTGGAGCACTTTGTTTTTCTGACTCCTTCTTTCCTTTCAGAATGTGGGGCAGAGTGCTCAGCCGCCCGGCAGGAGGTGGAGCCAGCATTGTGGAAGGCAGGCACAGCCCTATTCAGACCCAGGTGCAACTCCTCCCTCCACTCTGGATGCAGATCTTTCTATTCAGCCCTGCGCTGACTCACCCTGTCTCCTGTAGCCACCCCCAGCCCCTGTCACTCAATCTCCAGACAAGGAATACACAACCTAGCAGAGGCAGGCTTGGATAGTTAGGCAAGAAAATACCCACTTTCTAAAAGTGGTATTTTCAAACACAGAATGTTAAAACCAACTTCACTAAAAGATGTATTTTATCATCCTGAGTTCAGGCATACTAAATTCGTTTTCTACCATGTTCCCTGGGTCAGTTCTGACTATAAGGTGTAATAGTCAGTCTGCCCATTCTGGCCTATGGGGAGCAGGTAGCCTTGCAATAGTGAAAAACGAAAATGGCTGTAATTCACTATTAGGACATGCCACACACACCAGGGCATGTCCTACCTTATACCTACAATGCACCCTGCCCTAGGGCCTACTTTAGGGGTGACCAACATGCAGTAAAGGGAAGGTTTAGGGACTGGTAAGTGGGTGTACTCACCAAGTCGACATGGCAGCCCGAGGCTGCACACAGGCTCTGCGATGGCAGGCCTGAGACACATTTACAAGCCGCTTCTGTGGGTGGCACAACCAGTGCTGCAAGCCCACCAGCGGCATTGGATTTACAAGCCCTGGGCACACTGAGTGCGCTGTACTAGGGACTGACAAGTAAACCAATCATCCAATCATGGAGTCACTAATACATGTATCAATTAACGATCGGGAGCACTTGCACTTTGGCACTGATTAGCAGCGGCAAAGTGCCCATGAGCATCTAGTCCAGCAAAAACATATCGGCAACAGTGGAGGCATTACGAAAAAATGGAAGGGAGACCCACGCCAAGGATGCCAGGTCTAACACATACATAGACTTTATTTTCGAATTTAAACGAAAAGAGATATTGGCTATCTGGGTGCAATGGTATTGAAAAGAACGCTTGGCATAGATCAATCACAGTAAACCATTCTGCACTCCAGGGAATCTGATATAGGATTACTGCAGGATTTGGTACTATAGGACAACAAGGTACCACAATTTTATTAATTTTGCGCAAATCCTGAACAATCCTATACTTTCCACTAGGCTTCTTCAGACCCATGATTGGTGAATTACAAGGGCTACTCATAACTTCTTTTAATATGCCTTGTTTTACCATTCTGTTAATTTCCTCAACAACTCCTGCTTTTACCTCTGCACTCATTTTGTACTGTCTAGTATTTGGGAAAATTGCACTTTCCTTTACAGTGATTTTTACTGGGTCTATTTTGACCATAAGTCCTACTTCTTTCCCAGTGAAATCCCATACTTTGGAATTTACTGTAGTTCTTAGTTCTTCCTGGTAATTCGTTTTTCGTTATCAAAGAGAACATTTCATCTATTTCTGTACCTTGCTTGGCTATCATAAACTTATAAACATGATCTTCATCCGGGGTATGTATTGCAACACCATCCGGTGTGCAGAAAATAGTACAATTCATTTTGCACAGTAAGTCTCTACCCAATAAGTTTACTGGACTAGAATCACACACTACAAATTGGTGCATTTCTCGGAAGTTTCCTATTTTTACTTCCATTGGCTCTGTAAGGGGTGTTCTGATCTTTTTATTAGCTACACCTACAACTTGGATAGCTTCTCTAGAGAGAGGAAGGTCTGGGATGTCTGCTGTTCTCACAGTAGAACGGATAGCACGAGTGTCCAAAAGGAAAGTGATATCATTACCTCTTACTTTCCCTTCAACATATGGACCTGACTGATCTACCGGCAAGGATGCGCCAAGTACGCATTCCTTCTCCCCCTCTCTTAGGCACCGTCATTGATGGTCATATGGACCAAATACATCCTGTAAAAGAAACTGTGAAGTCACATAGTCATTCTTACCACTTCCTCCTTGATATCCGACGTCTGTACCGTGCTTTGCTCTGCTTACATTACCCTGTATAGGGGCAGGTGGCAACTGACTCTGAGGATTTACACCCTGCTGTGAGTCATTCTGCGTCTGTGGATTTAAATTTTGATTTGGGCCATTATTATTTCGAATCTTTTTACATTCATCCTTCCAATGCCCCAACTTTCCACATCCATGACAAGGAATTTTCTTTTTAGCCTCTTCTCTACTCATTCGTCCTCTCACTTTACCACCATTCCCTGTGTCACCATTCGTTCCAGAATCTTTTCCTTGATTATCAGTTGGATTATCCAAATTAATTCCGTCGCTCAGCCATTTTCACCTGAGCCCACATCACTTTCTCTTGCAGTTTCTTGTGCCTATCCTCAATATCGTCTCCACAATATTTTGCATATTTCAAAATCTCATCTATGGGCTTCCCTTGCCAGCACAACATGTGCTGCTTAATCATCTGACAAATCTCTGGCTTTAAACCATAAACAAATCGGTAAACAAATTGACTCATATTTTTATCTCCAATGTCCTCAAATCCACTATATTGTTTGAACACCTGTAATAGACGTTCATAATAGGCATGTACCGACTCATTTGCTTCTTGGGTGGTCCTGTCTATTTTCACCCAATCTGTTTCCTTTGGTGGTATTTTTCCCTTCAGGTAAGTTATTACCTGCTGATGCTTTTTCATTACATCACTTGACGGAGCACCTGTTTTTACATCTCTAGGATACTCTTCACTCGGCCAGTCAACTGTAATTTTACAATCTGTCCACAAATCGGCAGGTACCACTATGTCAAACAAACCATCCAAATCTTTCAACAATACCTTTGACACTGTCACAAACCTCTCAACCTGCTTGTACCATTCTATAGGCTTTTCTCTCAACTTTGGAAAATCATTCGTAAATGACAGAATATCTTGTCTACTCCATGGAACATGAACGTAACCTCCTCCAGGTACTTCCCGCATCGGGTACATCTGATCTACTTTCCCTGTTTCCTTCAATAAATATTCAGAAGTCGATCTACTGTACCGTGCCTCTTCCTTTTTCTTTGTCCATCTAGCTTTCCATTTATCTAGATCTCCCCATTTCTGTAATACTGACATTAATTCTTTTACTTGTAGTTTTCGGCCAGAGGCATTCATGTTTTCTAGATCCTTGTCAGAAAAATCTGCTCTATAGGGCGTCTGTAACACTTTTGACTTCCCTATTTCAATCCCCATCTGTAAGGCCAAATCTGATAATTTCTCATGAAATATCTTTACATTTCTAGTTATGCTTCTGCATACGAACAATAGTTCTTCTTCATCGTAAGTATTTAGACGATCTACTCCTACATTTCCTGCTATCATTTCTTCTAACTCGACTTTTAATTTGTAGATGTCCATGATCTTTGGGGGTGAACTCTGTCTGTCTGATCCTTGTGCCCACCTTTCTAAGTCTTCTGGCGTTACAACTGTGGCACTCTTAGTTCCAGATGAGGTTACTATATTTACATCTTTGGAGCAGCCAGGTGTTATTCTTCTAGGAGTGCTATTTACAGATCCTCGAATCGGTAAATCCATTAGGGATATCATAGATTCACAATCACTGATATGGTCATCAATTATTAAAGTTTCAAGTTTGGGAATCTCTACAGGTGTAGGCATGACTAGAGGTTCCGGAAAAATTTACTTGGTCACCATATAAAGGAACCACTGGACCAATTGTTACAGGTATGGTCAGGGAATCAAGATGTACATTCAGCTGTGTTATTTTCTGTATCAATTCTGCTATGTTTCTGTCTACAGCCTCTTTTTCTTTATCATGAAGTACCCTATTAACTGGTGGATTATGCAATACTTGCGGTACCAATGGTGTTCTTAAAATTGGTGCACTTGGGGTACATCCACTTGTCCCTTCCTGATATGGTGGCAGGTTCTTTAATATTTCTTCCATAAATTCATCTTCAGAATCTCCAAACCCTGTCAAGTGTTTTGTCTTTTCTGTGCATCTGCTCCCTAATGACTCTTCTGTCATAAATACTGGATACAAACCCTCGGTAAGCATCGCTCTTCTCCACTGCTTCATTTGACTCTCTCGTGTCTCATTTTGGTGTCTAGGGAAAAATCCCCTATAACCCCTATAGCTTCTGGGTCTATCACGTTCAAATGCCTCTGTTTCCCATTCTTCTAGGGCTTCGTATTGCGTTAATCTTGGTCTGGGTTCTAAGTCATTCATTCTCATTCTCAAATTTTGAAGAATTCTCCCATTGAAAGTACCATTCTCTGTGAATGCTAATATTCCATCATTTTTGGTATATTCAATCCAATTTTCTAACCATACGCAAGTATGATAACCTCTCTCCATCATCATGAATGAAGCGGGCGTTTTTGCTGGTGGAATGATAATTCCTTCTCGAGTTTTTATGGGTTTATCCTTCTTAAAATAGTTCTGAACCTTTTGTAGAAATGACAATTTTCTCTTTTCTCCATACATTTTGGGTAAATACCTATGTATCGAATTATATTCTGCAAAACCTAGGAATCTCCTGTCTGGACGGGTTCCGGTTAAAGTCGGATATGCGTTTCCACATATAATCTCCACTATCCACTAAGATTTCGACTTCTATGCTGACTACCAATTAGATTCTAGCTAACATTTGTCTCTGAACCAATCCTAGCGCGGCTTTTTAGTGACGTTTGTCTGACGACCCCTCCTTTACAATCTGCGCTTCTCTGTCCCTCGCTGTTTCAACCAATACCAGCGCGACACCTGTGACGTCAGTATTGCTCCTGACTACTGACCCCTCCTTTACGAGAGTCGTTCCACGCCCGCTGTTTCAACCAATACTAGCGCGGCGTTTGTGACGTCAGCTTCCTCTCCGGCAGTTGAGGGTCTCCCTTTACAAAATCGTACGTAAATTTTATTTTCTTTATACTTCTTATTAAAATTCAGTAACAACATAAAACTTTCGCTATCGTGCCAGTTTCGCTAAATTGAAAAAGATAGTTTCTCTCACACTTAGTAAAACCCTTCCGTTTACTCTTCACGTAAGCTTCAGAAATACCTGCTACTTTTTCAATGTTACCCTTTCTAGGTGATATAACATCAAATTTTACCAGCGTATTCCTTTGCTATTACTCACACGCATAAGTCCCTAACAAGTACTGATAGCCCTTCTTAACTTTTCAGTACTATTTCTGCCTGACAGATAACCTCACTGCAGTATGGCTTCCACTTACCATCCGCTATTCAATTTTCCCCAGGGATTCTAGACAACATAAAACAAAACTTTTGAACAAACGGATGTTAGTTTATCAAAATAAAATTCTCATTACCCAATTAACAAAGTGCAACCATCCTCTGATAACCAGAAAACTGATCCAGCGGGTTACTAGCAACAAGCATTCATTACACCGAATACTCACCTGGGCCCATTCATTCACACTACGCTAGTAATTTCCGCTGGTGGGTCAGTTGTACTCTTTATCAATATCCCTGCTACCAATTACTTTTCTGATTGAAGAGTAATGACTTACCAATGGACCCTTTGATAATTGGGAAGTTTAAAATGAGTGACATTCAATACAATCCATAATCCTGAAATAATCACTGAGTCATGAAGTTTTAAAATGTTTATCTAAATTTTAGCAGAGTAAATTACAAAGCCACATAATACTTAATCGTATATCAAGGATGAAGCATACTAATAGTCAATTATCGATCAATGACGGTCCCTCAGAAAGAAGAAGATAGAAACAGCAGCACAGCTAAAGGTTGCATTTATATTTACCTAAAAGTGCGAGAACCAAACCCCTTGGCCAAGGAGTTGGAAAAGATAGGTCTCAGGAAGGATGAAGACCAAAGACCTCCGGACCAGGTTCAGGACAGAATAGGTGACCTCTCTAACAACGACGCCTGTGTCGTTTGCCTCTCTGACACTTCGCTCCTCCTCGATATCTTCCGTGTCTTCCTTCTAATGGAATCCGCCGCCCCCACCTCAAGACCTCTCTGGACAGCGGTTCAGTCTGCAATCGATCAGCTCGTCGAGCACCAAAGCCTGATCTAACTAATTAGCTAATTCTATATCTATTATACCCTTCTACACCCAGTTATGTTTCAAAATTATGGGCCCACTACTTCTGATTGGACGGGGACAGGGGGTTGATCCTCACACCATGTCAATTTAGTTCAATTTCGTAAAGCCCTTTGTTTGAAAATACCGCCCCTCACAATTAATACATTTGCTTTATTTCCCACCCGTCTCACGACAAAGTTTAATACATTGTTTATATAAATTGTTGCATTTTTGCAGGAACATCGCGGATGTAGTGGATTTTGGCCACCAGGTCACGGTCTTGGATGACGTCCAAGTTGACTTCATCGCTGTGCATTGTTTTCCCGGGCGCATGCGTACTTCGCATTGGCTTCAAGCTGCCTCTCCGTTAACCCAGGCCCCATTTTACGAACTAATAAAAGTCAAAGAAGAAAACATTAAAATCACAAATAAATGTCTTCACTGTATACCCCTTATTTCTACTCTATTCCCATTTAATTATAAATCTATCCCGCATTAGTAGCATTAGAATACCACAGTTTTAATTGCAGCAATTGCGCAAGCTTTAGCACGTGAAAACATTAAGCAGCCATTTTAATACACACTGCGCAGAAGCAAAGTTTTCTCTCCAAGCAAAGAAAAGACGTCATACCACATGATATGGTTGACACATGCGTACTGGAATTCCCGTACTTTACCGGCCATTTTGGATTAGACAAGCGTTATTTATTAGCTTAAACACATAGGCAAGCTTCACTCGTATAGTGTTCATGTGTGCATTTGTTAGTAGAGACATTACAAAGTTTTAATAAATTAATACTGTGAGAGGATTGCTTACGAGCAAGTCTCATTGTGAGTTCTTGCTCCATCACCCTGATGAGGAGTTTGTGGTCTACCGTGTCGAATGCTGCCGATAGGTCTAGGAGAATGAGGAGGCAGCATTGGTCAGAGTCTAGTGATTTGTGGATATCGTCGATGATGTTGAGGATTGCGGTTTCAGTGCTACAGCTTTTTCTGAAGCCAGACTGATGGACGTCCAGGAGGTTGATGTTGTCCAAGTGTTGGGTTAGTTGTTGGAGTACGCATCTTTCGAGGATTTTGGACAGAAGAGGAAGGTTAGAGACAGGTCTAAAGTTATTCAAATCCTTTATGTCAAGGCCGGGTTTTTTCAGCAAAGGCGTGACTTGTCCTACTTTAAGGCAGGCTGGAACGACTCCATTTTTAATGGAGCTGTTTATGATCGTGCACCAGAGCGGTGCCAGGGAGTGCTTCAGCTTTTTGGTCAGTTGGGGGGAATGGGGTCAAGGACATGAGATGAGGGTTTGGAGGTGGAGATAAGATTGATTATCTCAGTTTCTTGAATACGCCGGAAGCTTAGCCAGGATTTGGTAGAGGGACAAGGGGCGATATCATACGCCCCGGACTTGCTGCTCTCTGTGGGGAGGGTATTGTTGGTGTCCAGTGAGAACTCGATCTTAGTAATCTTGTCATTAAAGAAGTTGTCGAAGTTGTCGCAGAGTTCTTTGGACGCCTGTATTGAGGAAGTAGCGGGCTTGGAGGTTTGTTGCCTGATGATGGTATAGAGCTCTTTGGGTCTATTTTTTGCGCAGTCCAGCGCGGAGCGGAAAAACGTGGATTTTTTGTTCTTGATGTGATTGTTGTACTTCCTACGCGTTGTTTTGAGTTGTTCACGGAGGGGGGTAGTGGGGTTATTCCTCCAGCTTCTTTCTTTGGCTCTTAGTTGTCTCCTTTCGGAGTTAATGTCAGTGTTGAACCATGACCTGGACGGAATGGCTTGGCTTTTTTTTAGCTTTGGAGGAGCTAGTTGGTCAAGCATAGCCACCAAATTTTAGTTGTAAAGCGAGGTGAGTTCGGTTGGGGAGAGGTGGTCTTTGTCTTTGGGAAGGAGCGAGCTTATCCTTTCTTCTAGGGCTACCATGGGAATCTGGGTGAGGTTTCTAGCCCATTTGGGGGGGTCCTGCACGGGTGACTGGGAAAGCATTTTTTGGTTGATGCGAAATAAGATCATGTGATGGTCCGGCCAATCTACTGGGAGTATGTGGTCGATCGTAATTGCGTCTCGTTGAGCGATAATGGCATCCAAGGTTGCTCTTTTGTAATGTGTTTCCTCTGAGCAGTGTTGGGCTAAGTTGTTGTCACAGAGAAGATTGGATAACGTTTGAATTAGCGGGTTGTTCGCTTCATTCCACCGAAGGTTTAGATCACCAAGAATTAGGTTGTTGGCGTCCCCGAGTGCGCAGTGAGCAATCAGGTCGGACGAATGCTCCCCGAATGCGGAGGTGTTGCCTGGTGGGTGATAGAGAAGGTGGCAGAGTAGTGCTCCATCATCCTTAGTCTTTATATTGGCGGTAAGACATTCAAAGGTGTTGTACTTGCATGAGTACATTTCCATGATGGCGATGTTGTCCTTATGAATGATAGCTACACCTCCCCCTCGTTGCTCTTTTCTGTCTTTGTTAATAATGGAAAAACCTGGGGGCACAAGCATATCTAAGCATGGTGAGGAGAGCTCGTTGAGCCAAGTCTCTGTGATGAACGCAATGTCAATGTCCTGCGAGAGTATTGCTTCTGCTAGTTCGGTTGCATGCATAGAGGCCGATCTGCAGTTAATGAGATGGAGCAAGCATCGTAAAGCTGAGGTGCCTTATTTGGTGTGATGGGTGGCAAGTGGTTCGGTCACAATAGGAATAATATTCCAGCTGGCAAGTGTCTGCTTTGAGTGGGACTGATGTTTAGTCCTAGTCAGTGAAATAGTCTGTATTCTGTATTGGTTTGGGCTGTCTACAGTAGTGGGAGTTGAGTGACTGGAGAATATCAGGGTGTTGTAACTTTCAAGAATGTTGACAATATCAACCTGGAAGAGATTGGGTAGGAATCTCTTGGGGCAAGGTAGACGATTACTACTTAGTATTGAGCGCCAAGGACTATGTGACCTTAGCTGGGGGAGTAGTGAGTCTAAGAGACCAGAATGCATAGAGCTTAGGCTAAATATAATAACATTTAACTGGGAGAATTTCGAGTTGAGGATCTAGTTTGTGTTCTACTGTATTCTGAGCTATGGAGTAAGACTTGCTATTGTGCTCACCTAGACCTTTTGTTACCAGAAAACGGTTACATATTTGCATCATTTCCTTATTCCCCAGGGCCCAAAATACCCTTCTTTCCCTTCCCCATCTATGGGAGAACTAGAGCGGGAAAGAGCAGGTAGGCTTTTCTGGTCCTACGTTCATGGGCTCTTTAATAAAGCATTATGTCAGTGCTTTGTCATTAAGCACACTGGAACAAACTGCATGCAGTATTAACTTCCCCTCAGGATGCACGTCTACAGGGAGGGAATTGAAGTGCCAGAACTCGCCCGTCTGTTGGCTGCATCATCAGCAAGCACGACGCTCGAACTCTGGCCGTTTCTTCCTCACTCTGTGAGCCCACCATGAAAACTGTGGCGGTGAGGAAACTAAGGGGGCCCTACAGGCCCCCCTGTTGCCTCTGGGCGAGGGGATGCATACAGGGGGGCACATGGTGTGCCCCCGTCTGTATGCACCGCCTGTTCCAGCACAACATGGACTGCACAGTGCTGTGGCATCCCACAGTGCCGCCTTTCTAAGGCTCACATACGAGCCTTTGAAAGGCAACGCCATGGGACCGCTGCCGCAGGACACCCGACCTGTATTCTAATCGAAATATGGCAGGCGGCCAGACTACGTGTTTGGTGGTCTTGGAGCGGGGTCATGGCGTGGCAGCCCGCTCCAAGACCGCCAAACTCATAATCAGGCCCATAATCATTACTGGAATCTGGGGACCTCCACTAAATTATTATTGGAATCCAGGTACCCCCACTAAGTCATTACTGGAAGCCGGGGACCCTGGTCTAAGCATTTTTGACCATTTGAGCTGCAAAATAACACACAACAAATACAGAAACAAGCATGTGTCAAACACACACACAAATTATGAAACATTTTATTTAACTCGCAAGCAAATATAAAAAACTGAAAATGTTCATTTTAATAGGTTGCAGCTTTTTAAAATTCAATTGAGGCCGCTCATCGTCCATACTATATTTTGTTTGATGGACTTGCACTACTCCCACAAATAATTCTGAGAATACTAATTTAATTTAAGAGTCCAATTTCTTCACATTTAAAGAATGTTTTAAAATTTCAATTGTATATTTTGGTTTTCTTTTAGGTTACATATGTTTTACTATAGCCTTATAGCCCACCGTAGCGGGCAATACCGGCTATTAAAGGCCCGCTCCAGCGTTAAAGGCCCGATCCGAAGGCGAGGGCCTTTAACAAGGGAGCGGGACTTAATAGCCGGTATAGCCTAGCTACGAAGGGCTATAAGGCTATTAGAACATTCTGCCACTAGAGGGCCGAATGTTCTCAACAAATAAAACAAAGGCTTGAGGGAGCGCGAGGATTGAAATCCCCTCAGGCTCCCTGAAGCCTTAGTTCACAGCCAGAGCTGTGAACAAAGAAACATTGGAATGTTGGAGCTCCGGGCTTATACCAGCCATTATAAGCCCGGAGCTACTCCATTGTTTTCAATGGAGCTCCCAACATTCCAATGTTCTAATATAGCCTTATATCCCGCTGCCGTAGGCTATACCGGCTGTTAAAGGCCCTGATCCCGAGTTATAGGCCCGAGCCGCAGGCGGCCTATAACGAGGAGAGGGCCTTAACAACCGGTATAGCCTGAGGCAGAAGGGCTATAAGGCTATTAGAAACATTCCACCCACTAAGGGTAGAATGTTCTAAATTAAAAATGGAGAAACAACAAGACAAACATTGGAATGTTGGAGCGCCGGGCTTATACCAGACATTATAAGCCCGGAGCTACTCCATTGTTTTCAATGGAGCTCCCAACATTCCAATGTTCTAATAATCTGTTAATATTTTTTTATTTTCTAAGCAGCTGTGGACCCTCTGAGAAGACTTCACGAACCCCCAGAGGTCCCCAGACCACAGGGTAAGAACCTGTTCTAAGGGTCTACAGCAGATGATAACTATTGTAACCCGAGCCTGACACAGCAGAGTTTGCCGTGGGTCTCTTAAATCCCATTACATTTTGGTATGTGATGCAGATCAATGCTGACAATTACATTTTTTCATCCACTTTTAGTAGGCGATACATTTGGATACCTTTTCTGAACATTTTAGACGCATTTATCTTACTTTTTGGAGCGCACACCGGCCCTTATGTTTGACGGTTGAGAGTGATGTTCGCATATGTTTTGCAGTTTCGGCTGAACAGTTGAATAAACAATTTACATTCGAAGTATGAAAAGGTCAGCACTAATGTTGCTCCTTCACTTAGGCAGACAGGGCTTCAGTGACAAGATCTAAATTAAAAAGTTAAAGCTTCAGCGCGCTGCGGTTCCCCTAATTCTCAGGCCTCTCTGGCATTCGCTTTGAAAAGGTTACCGTGTAATCCCCGAAGTGTGATCCTTGCATTAAATATAATCTCTCTCGGGAGCCGGGCCCTGGCAGGAGAAGCAACAGCCCTTGAGGCTGGGCCTCCCATCCACTCTGCTCAGCCGTGAATATCAGCGCCGCCATCTTTGTGATTCACGAGCAGCGAGCGCGCGCCAATGCTGACAACTCATTACAGATATAAATAGTTGCAATAACTATTAATGTTCTTTTTGCAGATACATCTGAGTGCGTCCTCCTCGCTTTCCAAAGTGGTCGTTTGACAGATTTCCCATCTGATACGGCAGAGAACCGGAGAGGGGCGGGAATGCTCTGGTTCATAAAGTGTGCCCAGCAGTATTTCTCTATGAATCGGTGGTGTGCTTTTTCAGACTGCTTATTTTTCAATGAAAGTGCAATCAAATAGTTTCCATGGCAGGCAACTTTTGGTTTTCAATGCAATTCTATATTATTTTGCAAATATCTCAGTGTTCTTTTTTTCCAAAGCCTAGCGAAATTCCCTCAGCATTCTAGTGATTGTAAAAAAAAGGGAAGAACAAGCGCTGGCAATGCAGGTAGGTAGGTCTGGTCTTCGAAAGCAGGAGTAATAGTTATTTTTTAATATCTTTTTAATGCAAGCATGTGGTACAAAAAGAAAAAAAGCGTATTGGGCTGCCTAAATGTGGCAGACATATGCTTGCAGTGAACATTTTACAGTTGATTTTTTTTTTTTTTTAAACACTGTTGCATGTTATTTTTATAGAACAGTTCGAGTGAATCCTAGCAGGCAGGTGTACATAAGAAAATCTGGAAAGTTTTAATGCATATCACAGAAAAACATGATTCATATTGGTGCAATAAAGTGGTACTATTGCATTTGAATTACTCTAAACTGAAGACATAGTTCAAACACACAAGGATGACTCGAAAATATAAAAAAGACAATGAGTGAAAAAAGTACTGTCAGCATAATGTATTTGATTCTTTTAAGGATGATGTCTGCATGTGATCAGGAAAAATGCCATCATTCTCAGTGCAAGAAAGCCAAACTAATATTAAATGAGGGCTGCGGGACAGCGGAGGCTGTCTTTATGCGAGATCTAAAAAATGAGAAAATTAGCATTAAATAGGAGTACACATCACATCAATGTGATCAAAATAAAGAAGAAATAGGAATAACAATGTCTATTTTAAAGTGTAATCTGATGGTGAGTCAGGTGGAGCAGTAGCAGGTGGGACACTGCTCTGTTAGATCCTGAGGGGTCTGGTGTTTCCACACCTGGAATTATTGGGTGAGGGAACAAGGGGCATGGAAAAACTGACTGGTAAAATCATGTGCAGATCCAGGCAAGGGCTGTGGGCACAGGCACAGACTGGCCCCAGCCAACCCCCTCCCACAGGATGGAGGCGGGGGCAATGCTTCCCCAAACCATCCATGCCCATGAAGCCAGTCCTACGATGCTTGTTTCCGGTCCAGGGAAGACCTGGTTCGGCAGTTCGGGGTGGACTGTTCCCATGAGGAACAGGTCAAGACTGATTTGCATTTGGCTGGGTCGAAACTGGGGTGGCATGGTGAGCAAAAGAACGATGGATTAAACCCGGATCTGTGACTGGGGGTGAGTGGTTGAAAAGTTTTAGCACTCCGTCCATCATCTTGTGCTTGCTATCATCTCATACACAGCCCTGTCCCATGTTCCCATGTGCCCTCTTCTATGGACGGGGTGTAAATGGGAGTGCAATTGTCAACCAAGCAGATTTGGACCCAATACTTCCAAGTACACTTCCCCATTCTGGAGAAAAAAATTCACAATTTCACTGTGCAGTAGTGTAATTACCATCTGGAATTGGCGAGTCTGGACCTAGTAGTTTCGGGACCTGTAACCATTCAACTCGTAATCAGGGCCATAGTAGAGAAAAAATAATTCTTAATAGTCATTTCGTTTAAATATATGACAGGGTTTGCCAACAGCACGTGAAACCAACCGTTTAGAAAAGCTACAAAATAAATTCACTTTTTCTATTGTGAGGGAACAGGGCCACACCCTGTGGGTGACCAGATGAATTCATGTCACAGGGACACCACTTTACCAGTCCTATGTTTCATTTAACCTAGCAGTGCATTGTGGGAGTTGTTGTCCTGGTTCTTATTCAATTTAGCTGATTAAACGTATGCGCCTATAACAAAGAGTTATCAAAACAAAACTCGAAATTTTTGTGCCATCTGGTCCCCCTACTTGCCGTGCTTAAAAAAAACAGATTCCAGAGCGCATTTGTGCATCCCCGCGTGTCGTTACAATTCTGCACCTTATTTTACAAGTGTACATGATTTCCAAATTTTTTCCTGTAATTACTTGCCACTTCTTCCGCCAAACAAATTACACTATAATAAACACACGTGTGTAATTTAGTAAATTACACAAAAAAACATTCTGCTTTTCCCAGCCTGTTATTTACATTCAACACAGATGCTGGCAGTGAGTAACTTTTAGCTATGTTTTTGCTATTTATATAGCACATGTTTGCCACTGGTGTGACCTCGAAGCGACGTGGGCCTTCCTGGAATGTGCATTGCTGCACGACCATGCCATATGGAGTATCCTTTGATACATGTCCTGGCCTGCCTGGTATGTACAGCGCCTCACAGCCCTGGGAGCTGGGCAGACTGGGAAGGAGGGAGCCTAGGCGAGGAGTGGATGTGGGGTGTTAAGCTGAAGGGGTTGCACCGTGCACGCATTGCATGTTTTGTGTATGAGGCAGCATGTTTATGTGAGCAGTAATTGTTTTGGGGGGCTGTCCAATCTAAGTCATTGGTTTCTGGTGAGGTAAAAATGCTTATGGGGGTGTTTATTTGACGCATATTAGTGGAAGTGGTTTCCTGTGTACTGTCCTGTCCCTTGTATGTTAACATGAATCATGGTACTTGTTGCACAACATGTGACAGTGCACTAGAGGGCCATTCTGTGAACATGCTCATGCACATGTTAAAAGGTGACAAAATGGCGGGCACAAGGGAGCAGGCCTTAAGTGGCGATCAGTGTAAGCAGTGGCCGATCTAAACATTTTGAACAGTGGCAGCACCAAGGTCGGCTTCGTTCGGGATGAGTGTGCAGATGGTCATATTCTGTACAACATCTGCGACACAACAACAGAACCTCAAATACAAACAGCAAATGACAACTCAGCCCAATTTCATGACAACATAAAACTATTCAGCAGCACGTCAGCATTATACAAAGCAAATAAACAAACCAATACAATGTAACTTAAAATGCCAACACAATTGGATTGTTCTTTTTTGCTCATGCATTGTGGTACTTTGTAGGGATGTCAGTGAGTTATGCAGTGTTGTGAGTAGTATTGGTGGGTTTTGTTTGTATGTTGGTGGTTTGATTTATTGTGCTCTTGCATTGTTTTTTGTGTTGATGTCTTGTATTTGTGTGCTATACCAGTGTGTTGATGTGTTGTGCTTTGGTGTTGATGTGTTATGTTGATGTGTTGTGTTTTGTATTTGTGTGTGATTTTTTATTTTTGTTGTGTCGGCTTGTCTTGCTGATGTGTTTTGCAGTGTTGAGGATTTGCTGTGCTGTAGTTATGGTTTGAGTTGATCTGTTTTTGTGGTATGCCACTGTGTTGTATTCCTTTGCTGTTATTTTGCTGTAATGTTGTTGGAGTGTTGTTTCATTAAGTTTTAGTTAATGTTACATAATTTTTTATACTGGTATGTTGTTGTATTGTGCTCTTGTAATACTGCTGTATTATTATGGTATTGTATTGTGTCTTTCTAATGTGACAATGTGTTTTGTGGAATTGTATTATGTTGTTTTTATAGCGCAACTGTAGACGATCTCCATTAACTATGGATAAATGGTCTTGTCTCACAATAACACTACATTAAACCCACTTTCATGATAAGATAGTAAAAGGGGATTTCTTCAAAACAGTGCACCACACACTGTGCCCTTCACTACAGAGGACTTGTAATAGCGCTAGGTGCAAAACGGTTTGTGATCCGGCCCATAGCTATGTAAGAAAACACAGACTTTTTTTTTCTTGCAGTTTTATATAGCGAAAACTCGACCCGAAGGTATTGGAGTGCTTCACATGAGCACCAGTTACGTTACACAAGTATACATTCATGTTTTTTGGTAGGCAAAGGGAAATTAAGGGCCAGATGTACGACCATTCAGATTAGCGAGTCGCAAATTGTGCAGAATTGCGACTCGCAATTTGCGACTCGCTAAACTGAATGTACAACAGTGTCTCAGACACTGTTTGCGATTCCCAATGGAGTTGCAAATTGCATGCCTCATCAATATTCATAAGGCAAGCGCAATTTGTGACCCCATTGGGAATGGCTAGCACTCACAGGGATGGTGGCCTGCGGGGTTCAGCAGACCACCATGTCTGTGACTGCTTTTTCAATAAAGCATTTTTTAAAAAAAAATGCAGCCCGTTTTTCTTAAAGGAAAACAGGATGCATTTAAAAAAGAAAAATGAAACTTTTCAGTTTCATTTTTTAAGGGCAGGCAGTGGTGACCACTGCCTGCTCTTAAAAAATATTTTCGCACCCATTCACAAAGCGGAAGGGGTCCCCTGGGGACCCCTTCCAGTTTGCGATTGGTTTGCCACCTACTTGAAGTAGGTGGTAAACTGCGATTGTTTTGCGACCAAACAATCATACATTGTTGTTAGACTCGCTATTTGGAAGGGACGCCCTTGGCACGCCCCTTCCTAATACCGAGTTGCAAACCATATTTTGCGAGTCGCTAATAGGTTAGCGACTCGCAAAATATGGTTTGTGCATGGGGCAGACCAATTTTGCTGTCGCAAACGGGCCGAATTCCTGTTGGCGACCGCAAAAAATGGTCGTACATCTGCCCCTTAGTGATTTGCCCAGAATCACAGGAAGTTGAGACGACGCTGAGATTCAAACCTGGTTCCCCAGTTCCAAAGTCGGCAGCTCTGACTGTTATGCACAATTCTTAGAATAGGTCATGAGGTGAAGGAACTTCATATAGAGATTTACAAGTATCTAGCAAATCTCAGGGCTTTGCAGGAGAAAGAGAGCACCAGTGGTTAATACTTTTACAGCAGAGCAATAAGCATGATCTATGAGTCACAGGTTTGATCATCGTAAAATGACTCATAGGGTTTATCCCTCTGCTGCAAAGCGCTGAATGTAACCTGTAGCTCACAGAGTCATATACTAGGACGAGCTCTCATTCCGTTACTACATCTGGTACAGATATTCTTGTGCAAACTGCGCATCGCATGTTGCAATGCCATTAAAACCGGTTAGTGGGTTGTGCACCCTCTCCAAACATCGCCATGTGCCCTGCAAGGGATATGCTTGAATCCCTTCTGGGTTAATTATTATCAACTATGAAGTGTCAAAAACAATTCACTTTGTATAAAGTGAATAGCAAAGGTAATTAATAGAGTGATTACATCAACCTCCATGTATGCATTACTTTACCTATAATGTGCATTTAATTGACATTATTTTCATTACTTCCATTTCAACCTGACTCACTCTTTCACAACTGAATCATGGTTGGGAGATTAGATGGTTCCAGTGGTGCATGAAGCCATTCCTCTAGGCTTTCAAACTATCACACACAATTGTATAGGCAAAAGAGGAGGTGGCCTAGCTGTTGTATGCAAGCAAACATTAAATATCACTAAAGCTGACAACGTCTCCATACAAGGTTGTGAGGCCCTCTTCACCAGATGCAACCTTACAACATCTTCCTCCAGTAACCTCCTGCTCCTTTACAGACCTCCACCTAGCAATGCAACATTCCCAGACACACTTCTAGAAACAGTTTCAAACCATATAACACTACACTCAAACCTATGCATTCTTGGTGACCTAAATATTTGGTTTGACAAACCCAATATGCCCCATCCGAAAACAATCATCTCTGGTCTAGATGCACTGAACCTACATCAGATCGTCCACAAACCCACACTCATCGCTGGACTCCTTCCAGATGTCATTTTCGCAAATACAGAGCTAGTTACCTTTCAAACAATTATTCCAGTCACATCGTCAGACCACCATTTGCTTGCTTTCCAACATAAAACAACACAAAGCAACACGCATTCGCCTATCGACCGTGGAACAAACTCAATTTTGACACTTAGAAGCACAACTAACATCCAGTACAGATCTAGACACAGTACATTCTGCTCAAAAACTATATGCGTGGCTACAGGAAGCTTTTGATATCCAAATACCACTAAGAACTATACAACAGACCAAAAGGAAACAAGCACCTTGGAGAAATACAGACCTAAAAGAGATAAAACAACAAATTAGAAAGCTGCAACGTACCTGGCTCAAAACAAACACCAATTAAGACAAACTTCACCTACAGAAACCTAACAGATTATACAAGTCAGCAATCAAAAAAGCTAAGAAAAAATACTATTCAGACAGAATTAAAAATGTTAAATGTGCAAATAAAGAATTCTATAAAATTCTCACCGAATTTCGTAAACCAAATTGCCTAGAAAAAACTCATCCCATTACTCAAGAATTCACAAACTGGCAAATCATTACACGACCAAAGCAAACTCGTTGGACTCCTATTTAACACAAAGAATACCAACCAGCTCTGACCCTTTCCCAAAAAACCCTCCAAGAGTAGGCTAACCCAGCCTATGCATTCCTACTAAAAAATAACACAATGAATTTATGAACCTGGTCAAAGCAAGCAGGCTGCCAGCAGCCCTTCTGACCCATGTCTACCACAAACCTACAAGAAAATTCTACTAACTATCTCTGCTGCTACACCAGTAAGAATAATCATCAACAATTCCTTAACTACGGGAATATTTCCAGAAGATCTAGAAAAGTCAAACATACGCCCATTACTAAAGAAAATAAACCTGGAGCCGCTAACCCCGACAACTACAGACGAATTACAAATGGACTTTGCCTGGGCAAACTGATAGAAAGAGCACCATTGCCCAGATGTCACAATTAATTAAAGATAATTCCATATTTTCAGACTTCCAAACAGGATTCCGTCCAGGAAGAGGCACAGAATCTGCCTTCATTGTCATCTGGGATGACCTTAAGAACACATTTGACTGGCAGGGGTTGCTGCACTACTTCTCTTTAACCTCTCAGCTGCCTTTGACATGGTTGACCATGTCACTTTAATAAAAAGACTCTACAAAGGCGGCATTGAGGGGACTGCTCTCAACTGGATTTCATCCTACCTTCATAACAGAACTAATCTCATTCATACCCCCCCTTTCTCGTCCAAACCGTACTTCATAAAAGCAGGAGTCCCTCAAGGCTCTATCATCTCACCCATGCTTTTCAACATCTACATAGTCATAAACTAGATATGCTCTTCATTACAGAAACCTGGGCTGATGGAGCCTCAAACCCGGATTTTGTTACCTCAACTCCCAAGGGTTTTCGGTCTTTCAGAGTAGACAGGCCGATAAAAAGAGGAGGCGGAGTAGCGGTTATTCTGAGAGAGCAGTTTGAAGCTAACTTTTTTTCAGCCTCCACGCCTTTCTATGAGGCCCTTTGTTTCTCTATTGAACTATGCCCTAGGAAAACCTTCAGAGGCATCCTACTTTACCGCCCCCCTGGCGCCAGAAGCGTATTCGTTGAGAATCTAGATGGTCTCTTGGAACCTATTCTCGCCAGTAACGAGTTTACAATTCTCTGCGACTTTAATGTTTATCTAGAAGACAATGGGGACAAGGAGACTGTTACCCTACTAGAGACGCTGGGGGCTTTGGGCCTATCCCAGATGGTTCAATCACCCACTCACGAGGCAGGACACACGCTTGATGGGATATTCACTTCCATGCAGGGACTATTACAAAAAGAAACTCTCCCATTGACAAGGACAGATCATTTTTTAATTAAGTTTGACTTATTAGTCCCTAAAGCTCATCTGGGAGGGATAATAAAAACTCTCTCTTCTAGCTATAGAGCCTGGAACAAAGTAGATAAAGCCAAGCTTCAGGCTCATCTGGACAAGACACGTCCACAGCTAAACCTTTCTTCAGAATCAGCTGCCATTAAATATACAGACTAGCTCAAGGAAGCAATTAAGGTCTCAGTACCTATTGGGAAAACCTCAGGGAATCGGAATTCACCATCGGCCCCTTGGTTTACCAATGCCCTGCGCAAGGAAAAACAAAAGTGCCATAGAATGGAAAGACGCTGGAGAGCAAATTACGACACAGCGGAAAAGAGATATATAAAACTGCGTTAATCCATTATAAAAAATCTATTGAGGGCTGAAAAAAGTATTTTTTTACTAGACAGATCGAGAAAGCTAAAAGTACCTCTAAAGAATTGTTCAGGGTAGTAAATAAATTGGCGTCTTTACCGAAGATCGAAGGAACCAAATGCGACCAAAAGTTTTGTGATTCGATCGCAGCAGCCTTCAAATCCAAAGTTATGGATGTCTATAACGCCTTTGCAGCTACGCCAGATCACAGCCCCACTAAATTTCCTATTTGTTCCGAACCTAAGAGAAACTTTTTTTATTGTTTCTCCACAACCTCACCTGAGGTAGTAGAAAAGCACATAAAAGAAGCTAAATCCGGGTCGCCATCTGACCCTTGTCCACCTGCATTTCTTAAAGAGATAGTGGAGGTGGTGAGCCCCGAACTTACTGAGATCTTCAACACCATGTTCAGCTCAGGTAAATTTCCATCTATATGGAAAGATTGCTCCATTCACCCTCTGTTAAAAAAAGCCAATTTAGATGTGTCCAATCCAATTAATTATCGTCCTATAGCCCGTCTGCCTCTCCCGGCAAAAATAGTTGAAAACATTATGAATAAACAACTGTCTCAATTCATCCAGGAAAATGATCTGCTCGATCACTCCCAGTTTGGCTTCTGACAGGAGCACAGTACGGAAACAGCACTATTCAACGCCACTGAGGAGATTAGGGCTGTGATGGACAGAGGGGGCACAGCCTCCCTTGTTCTCCTCGATTTATCAGCCACATTTGATACTGTTGAATATAATCTTTTGCAACAGCGGCTGGAAACGATGGGGGTCAAGGGAGCGACATTGATCCTGCTGTCCTCCTTTCTGAAGGAAAGGAGATTAACAGTGACATTGGACAGGTATCAATCAGAACCATATGTGATACCATGCGGAGTCCCTCAAGGATCATCTTTGAGTCCAACTCTTTTTAATGTGAATGTCTCGGAGCTCGCCCCTTTGATCCGAGAATTTGGCTTTAGTTTGACGTCTTATGCTGATGACACCCAGATAGTCGTGGCAGCATATAGGCATCAAGCCTCACCCACCTTACAGTTTCAGAACTGCATGAGAGAAATAAATAGATGGATGGGAACACATTGTCTTAAGCTCAACTCTGAAAAAACCGAGGTCATAATCTTCGGTAACCTGCAACCTAGATGGGACAATCTTTGGTGGCCGGCAGAGATGGGTGAAGCACCAAAACCAGTGCAAAAGGCGAAAAATTTAGGAGTGTGGATTGACAACAAATTAGCACTCTCACACCAGACAAATGCCATTGTCTCTGCCTCCCACTTTCTGATAAAGAAACTCAAGAAGATCCTGCCATACATTCCCACGGATTCTAGAAAGATGGTGGTAACAGCACTAATCCAGTCAAAACTGGATTATTGCAATGGGCTCTACCTAGGTATGCAGAAGCAATATCAAAAAAAGCTTCAGACGGTTCAAAATACAGCTGCTCGGCTGTTGGGAAATATCCCTAAGTACGACTCAATATCCAAGGAGATTCGTAGACTCCACTGGCTCCCGGTGGCACAGCGAATTAAATTTAAATCTCTTTGTCTAGCATATAAGGCTCTGAACAACACAGGACCTCTCTCTCTCAGAAATCTCTTTGCCTGGTATCAACCGTCCAGACAGCTGCGCTCTACAGGTGCGAAACTCATGAAAGTGCAGAGAATACGGTCTACAGGTTGGGGTGGCCGAAGTTTTTCTTATGGCACCGCAAAACTGTGGAACACGCTACCCATTGAGCTCAGAGGGGCTGTCTCCCTCACCATTTTCAGGAAGAAGCTAAAAACATGGCTATTTCAGAATTAGTCGCCGGGCTGGGCTTACTGCATTTATAGCGCCGAGACACCTCTGGGTATTTGCGCGCTCAACAAGTTTTATTAACATTAACATACATGAAGTAATTACCAGCACTGATCAATCAGTTTCACCTCACATGCTATAACTATGCAGATGACACACAAATACTCCTTAAGCTGGAACCCCCCCAAAGGCATTGGAAACTCACAAATTTTCAGTTGCCTCAGAGCCGTGGATCAGTGGATGACATGGAACCATCTCAAATCGAATGCTTCCAAAATGGAAAAACTCACATGTGGTGATTGGAAAAATTATGACCCACTCGCCGCCTGGCCTGACGATCAGGGGACACTGCCTAAAGTATCAAAGGAAGTAAGAAACTTTGGAATTACCATGGACTCCAAGCTATCAATGAATGCCCAAGTGGACAAACTAGCAAGATCAAGCTTCATTACCATAAAACTCTGCAATGTATCTTCCCCCACACCTGGGTTTCCCACACAAGGTCAAGGCTACTATCTCTCTTGTTCTGTCTAAACTCGATATCCCAATAGCCTCTACCACAGATCATCTTAAACATTATGAAAAGACAACAACAGATTCAGAACTGTGCTGCCAGACTACTCTTACATATAAAGCCACAAGCCCACATCTCCCCTGCCTTGAAGGACCTACATTGGTTACCAGTTGCCAGAAGATCTACATTCAAGCTGATTTGTATCACCCACAAAGCGATACATGGAACGGGACCACTTTTCATCAGGAATAAAATCTACAAATACATTCAACAAAGGAACCTCTGCTCTAGATTGGCACATTGCCTCAAAATCCCACCATCCAGGAAAAAACCATAGGTGGCACATCCTTCTCTGTTCAAGCAGCCACACTATGGAACTCTTCACCCCCAAACATAAGATCCATGGGTAACTACCTTATCTTCAGAAGACTACTCAAGAGTTGGCTCTTCCCCACATAACCACCATACTCAAACATAAATATACAGCTTATTCCTCTGTATATAAGCATTTATTTGGACTATATATGTGTACCTACATATGTGTAGTGTTTTGTATAGATGTGTATAGTAATTATGTTTATAAATATATAGATATTCGTAAGTTCTGCTTAACAAATGTGCATATTACTTATGGTTATATTATTCTATGTTTAACATGTATATAGATGTCTGCATAAATAAGTAAATCTATATCATAACTATTTATCTAAAATTGCTTGACTATTGAATTACAAACAGTTTTGTCTGATAAAAACAAATAAATTAACTTGAAGCACAGCCACACTTGAAAGTCTGAGTTTATTTCTTACAACTTAAATCTACATATATTACCTTCCTTATGCATATATACCTTCCATGCACTTATGTATCTTTATATTTGTTACTTTACTACTAATTCAACATCTCAATGCACAACCCTATATCTCACCCTATACCTCTATCAATATAACCTCTACCTCCACTCTCTGACTCATCCCAAACCCCATTCTACTACTATGATCCACAAAATAACCCTTTCTAGACTCTTCCCTCCTTGCATCAACTCTTACCTCTTTTACTATTCAGAGCTCCTAAACAAGCTTTCTAAACCTTTCCCTCTAACTCATCCCCCCTCCACCTCCACTTTACTCATCCCAAACCTCCTCCTAGTGCTATGAGCTCCCAAAAAACATTTTCTGGACACTTCCCTCTTCTATCCCTCCACTATCCTTTTCAATCCAACTAACAGAGTTACATGTCCACCGCTAAAATTAATTTCAGATTTCCCTATACTAATTCCCCACTAATCCTGTTTGGGTTCCGGAGTAGTGTGCTACTTGCCAAAAAAGCACTTTGACGTCTCGTCAGGGGTATTAAGCGCTATAAAAATGCAATTACAATTTCAATTTACAGTACGGGCCTGAAGATGTTATACTAACCCTCATTCTTGTATGAGTATCAGCACATATGTTCTCTTTATTTGGCCTTTAAAAGGTAAATCCATATAGGTTTCAGGCAAAGGAGAGGCTTTGTACGTCTGGCTTCACCATGGCCCACATAACAAAAGGAGTTGCCAATTATTCATGCATTTAGAGCCAGGCTCTATGGAGTTCAGGGCGGTGGGTGGTTGGAGAGGATCAGCCTCCAGCCCCACACCCTTCCAACAGGCAGAAGCTCAGCACATTGATATACACTGCAGCCTTTGTACTGAAGCAAGAGAAGGCCCAACATGGGCAGCACATGCTGCCAGTGCTGCCTTGAGAGAGCGGGAGAGCGGCCAGCAAATGGAAGTATAGTTTTGAAAATAAAACGCTGCCATTGGGATTCAGGTGGTTATAGTTCATGCATGGAAAGCATAAGGTAAAGAGTGAAGTAGGATTGGAATTCACTGCTGCAGTAGCAGTAGCCATCCTGCTCCTTATTTCATCATGCTGACAAACTTGGTATGTTTTTCTTCACAAGTGGCCAGGTCGTGAGTCTTCTGCTAAGTGCTTTCCCTGTTTTTAAAGTTCATCCATGTATCATAGTAGATGCTGCTGAAGAGTAGGTGTCTGCCCAAAGAGGAACCCTTTATAAAATGGGTGACCACTATTCCTATGTTTAAGCCTTGACATGTCTAATGCTCGGTGACAGCAGATTAAAAGTTGTGAGGTAGAGATCTTTTTTACCTGCACTCCAGGTTTTGGATATTGCTTAATGACTCTTCCTGGTAAATCTGTTCATTGTGTCATGACTGGTTCCCCTCATCCACCCTGAAGGTGAGTAGTCTGTGTGATGAGTACTTGTGAGGGGTTAGGACTCTCTAGTTTGAGGGTCCCTCCTCATATATGTAACCGCAAGTATGTAAAATCTTTATTGCACATTCTTGTGACAGACAATAATATGACCATACCTTCTTTCCTACCCAAACCCGCTACTCTATTAACTATACACTGTCATCTATCCATCGGGATTTGTTCATCTCATCTCCCATGCCAATGGATAGGGGTTTCTGTATGTTGATAAATCAAAATTAAGCAATGACCTACTGTTCACCACAAGACTCTGGCTGTACAATATTAGCTCATATACTCTACATGAAATTAACTTCCCAGGCTATAAAATACTGCTAACACATTGTCTGTCCAAAAACATTAATGGAGATCTAACCATCAAAGCATAAAACCTCCCGTCTACTAGCCAAACAGCCCTTGATTATACAGCACTTGAATGCAAATCACTACTACTTGTCCAATGCTGTCCTTCCCAACCTATAACATTGCATTTTTAATGATCACTATATATTACAACATTCGTTGAGCCCTTCCTGGGTTTCATTGTAGAGACTACCTCAAAACACCCCTACCTGGCCATAATTGAAGATTCAGTACCTAGTTTGACAAACATCACTTATATAAATCAAAATGCATGGGGGGCGTGGCTAACCGCCAAGCATGGCGGACGTGTATTAGCCGAGCTCCGGAGTGGGCCCTGAATCCTGGCAGTAACTGTGCCGTCCCTGGGTCATCCGATACCCTGCTCGGCTGGATGGACCCCCGGTAGCCCTGGAGAGACTCTGGGGGGGCAGGGAATTGGTGTGCACCGTATGCGGAGACTGAACGCGGCTGTACGGACGCCGGCGCTGCAGCCCAATATCTGAAGACGGCTGGGCGGCGCTGCGCAGCTGTCGGGTGCGGCTGAACGGAAGCGGCTGCAAGTGAGAGCAGTAACGGAGCGACTTGGAAGGGGCTCCAGGCGCTGCGGAAGATGCCGCTAGACCAAGGTATATGCTGCGGGCTGTGTATGACATCGACGGAGGAGCCCAGATTGTGATAATCAGCAGGGGGGACGTGATGAGTCGGCGTGGCCGGTCCGCCTTAAGGAGATGAAAATATAATAAAGGCGAAAGTGGCGGAAGGCCCCAGAGAGGAAGAAAAAGACTGATGTGTATTTCCGTCCCCCCCCAGGCACCGAGATGAACTACCCCTGGATGGGGCCTACCGAAATTGGCAGAGGAGTCGAGTAGAGGCCCTGGTTGTGCCGGGGAACTGAGTCGATCAGAGTGGAGGCACGTAAGTGATTTTAAAGCGTCTCTGACCCCCCTAATAAACCACAGCGGGCTGCCACAGAACGATCAAGGGCTGAAGCAAGACCTCCGCCCGGGTAGGCTACGACTGTTTCTCTGCCTCCCGGAACACACCAAAATGTGAGTACAGTGCCCGGCTGGGCCGCACACGCCCCCTACCGTGCACTGCTTAATCGAAGCGCTAGTTAGCTGCTGCCAGGCCCTGATTTCCATGGCTGGTTGAGTCAACACTATTTCCCAGCAACCCAGGCGAGCTAAGAGGGTCTGAAAAGGTCTAAAAGAATCATCCCACTGGCGTAAACCCTATATGAATACTTGGCTGAGCTGGAGCTAGGGGCGGGAGGACTGACAGCTCTGCGTGTGGAGAGAATAACTCTGTGAAGAGAGAGTACGAGTCCTGTGTCCTGCGAGCTACGCAACGTCTTCTGAGTAATATGGGGCGCACCAGGGGGAAGCAGGCAGAACCACAGGCCTCGGGAGGGCCAGATCAAACTACCCAAGATGAGTCAGACAACGCCCATGACCCAAATTATATCCCACCGACAGTAATGGAAGGGCAAGTGGATAAATTAGACCTAATATTACAAGAGGTGCGTGACTCTAGAAAGGCAATTAAACAACAGATGGGCACTCTTACTACAGGTTTCATGCTACTAAAAGCCGACCATAGTAAACTGGCTGAAAGGGTCCGCACCAACAAACTACACATTGCAGAGATAATGCCTCAGCATAAAAACCACTCAGAACAACTGGAACAATTGCGATGACAACTTTCAAACCTTCAGGATAGGGTGGATGATGCAGAAGGGGGGGCTCGTCGCAACAATGTACGAATAGGGGGATTACCGGAACGGTGCGAAGGGCAGAATCCCACTCAATTTATCGCACAATGGCTGAGAGATATGATTGCCCCGGACGGCCTAACTGAACACTTTAGTGTGGAGAGAGCACACAGAATACCAACGCGGCCCCCTCCCCCTGGGGCCGCGCCTAGGCCAATAATAGCACGTATCCTCAATTTTAAAGACCGGGATACCCTACTTCGTGCAGCCCGTGAAAAGGCCCCGATCCACTATGAGGACAAAAGAATCTCTCTGTATCCCGACTTCACATTAACAGTACAAAGAATGAGAGCATCGTTCCAAGATGTGAAAAAGCAACTAAGAGGTCATAACCTGAAATATGCTCTCCTCTTCTCCGCCGGGCTAAAAGTAATACATGAGCAGAAATCTAATTTTTTTGATAGCCCGGAGGAAGCAGAAGAATGGATGGAAGTTATGCTGTCACAATGCCCATCGCAAAGTTCGACCCAATCTGCAAGGCCGAAACCACACAAATCCCCAAAGGCTGGACAGGGTAAAAAGGATCGTAAAAAATTGCCGCGCACAGATGCCACCACAAGTCCAACTCGGGATCAAATAATTGAAGGCCAGAAGTCTGCGATTATAGCAGCTGCAGCGCTCGATGACCGGGATATACACTCGGTGGCAGACTCACATGATTCCTCAGAGGACGCTACAGTACATTCATACTCTGAAAACAGTCTGGCCCTCTTCCCTTCTATTACCCCTCAGACGGTGAACAATTCTCTGGGCTGATGTTACTTGGTTTGTATGCAGGGAGACTGGGATGTCATGTAGAGCGTAGCCAAAATGTCTTATATTGCATATGATGATCCCACGGTGTTTGCATATTTGTTATGATAAGGGCCCGGGATGGACCGGTTGTGGTACTAATGTAGCGTACTACACCCCCCTATTTACTGCTGAGTATGGTTTCCACCCCCCCCACCATTGCAACTACACTATTGTCTCAATTGTTAGACTGTTCATTTGTTACTATCATCTTAGTTTGGTCCTCTACCGTTTTGTGGGGGAACCTAGTATTGGGGATTGTCAGTGGTTGGAGCACACTCACTTGCTGTGGAAATAATACCCGATACTTATGGCCTAGCGGAGGTATGTTTGATATAGTACTACAAATTACTGAATGGCGACAACCGGGATCTATAAGATTTTGACCTGGAATATTAGGGGAATGGGGTCTGTCCATAAGAGACATAGGGTGCATGCTCAACTAAACAGGAGGAAAGCTCATATCGTATTAATGCAAGAAACACACCTTACTCACTCAGAGACTGCTAAACTAAGGCAAAAATGGAGGGGGCAACTGTGCTGTACATCTTACTCTGCATTTGCGAGGGGGGCAGCTATTTGGATCAGGAGCGGAGCCCCGTTTGTAATTCTGGAACAAAATATCGATGTAAATGGTAGATACGTGCTGCTGTGGGGTAAGTTAGATGGGGAACCCCTGGTACTTGGCAGTATATATGCTCCCAATGTAGAACTGGACAAATTCCTGGGGTTACTAAACACGGTATTGGCAGACTGGGAGGGATATCCTTGGGTGGTAGGTGAGGATTTCAACGCTGTACCAAATGTGGATCTTGACCGTTCGCACCCGCCAATATCAGGGGCTCACAGTAAGAAACAAGCTGAAGCGTTGTGCGGCTGGGCAGCGGGATGGGCACTTGGAGATGCCTGGCGGATACACAACCCGACTCATCGGGAGTACTCATTCTATTCCCTGCCACATATGTTACATACACGCATTGATAGCGTGTTTTGTACTATGCCGCTGTTAGCACACATTACCCACACTACTTATCTCTGGAAGACACTATCAGATCACAACCCCTTAGAGATGTCGCTTGAATGGGGCAGGGTCCCCACTCCGGTGCCGACATAGAAGTTGCGGCCCGTCACCTTGGAGGACCCGGTGTTCCTTACCACCCTCTCAACTGCCATATCAAATTACTTTGCAGAAAACACAAATACTGCGAGCTCTCGGCATGTCGAATGGGAGGCTTTTAAGATGGTCATCCGAGGGGTGGCCATTAGCACTCAGGTGGGGGTCCGTGCCACAGTATCCAGAGAGTTCCGGGAACTAGAAGACAGATTGGGAGGACTTGAGCGGGCTGCTGTGGCAGATGAAAGCGATACCAAAGGGGATGATGGACGGAGCGTTAGAGCAAATCAAACACTCACCCCCAGTCAACTGATCTGGGTTTAATCCATCATCATTCTTTAACTCACTCCACCACCCCAGTTCAGACATGGCAATAAGCAAATCAGTCTGACCCTGTGCCTCATGGGAACAGTCCAGCCCGAACTGCCAAGCCATGTCTTCCCTGGACCGGAAACAAGCATCCTGGGACCGGTTTTGGGTTCAAAACCCTCATCAGCCAGGCTATCTTGAATCCAGTGGCAAAGTGAGCAAGGGACCCACGTCTGGGCATACCCTGCCAACTTAGGGCGATCAAAGCGATACCAAAGGTTATGATGGACGGAGCGTTAGAGCAAATCAAACACTCACCCCCAGTCAACTGATCTGGGTTTAATCCATCATCATTCTTTAGCTCACTCCACCACCCCAGTTCAGACATGGCCATATGCAAATCAGTCTGACCCTGTGCCTCATGGGAACAGTCCAGCCCGAACTGCCAAGCCATGTCTTCCCTGGACCGGAAACAAGCATCCTGGGACCGGTTTCGGGTTCAAAACCCTCAGCAGCCAGGCTATCTTGAATCCAGTGGCAAAGTGAGCAAGGGACCCACGTCTGGGCATACCCTGCCAACTTAGGGCGAACAAAGCGATACCAAAGGGGATGATGGACAGAGCGTTAGAGCAAATCAAACACTCACCCCCAATCAACTGATCTGGGTTTAATTCATCATCATTCTTTAGCTCACTCCACCACCCCAGTTCAGACATGGCCATATGCAAATCAGTCTGACCTTGTGCCTCATGGGAACAGTCCAGCCCGAACTGCCAAGCCATGTCTTCCCTGGACCGGGAAACAAGCATCCTGGGACTGGTTTCGGGTTCAAAACCCTCATCAGCCAGGCTATCTTGAATCCAGTGGCAAAGTGAGCAAGGGACCCACGTCTGGGCATACCCTGCCAACTTAGGGCGAACAAAGCGATACCAAAGGGGATGATGGACGGAGCATTAGAGCAAATCAAACACTCACCCCCAGTCAACTGATCTGGGTTTAATCCATCATCATTCTTTAGCTCACTCCACCACCCCAGTTCAGACATGGCCATATGCAAATCAGTCTGACCCTGTGTCTCATGGGAACAGTCCAGCCCGAACTGCCAAGCCATGTCTTCCCTGGACCGGAAACAAGCATCCTGGGACTGGTTTCGGGTTCAAAACCCTCATCAGCCAGGCTATCTTGAATCCAGTGGCAAAGTGAGCAAGGGACCCACGTCTGGGCATACCCTGCCAACTTAGGCGAACAAAGCGATACCAAAGGGGATGATGGACGGAGCGTTAGAGCAAATCAAACACTCACCCCCAGTCAACTGATCTGGGTTTAATCCATCATCATTCTTTAGCTCACTCCACCACCCCAGTTCAGACATGGCCATATGCAAATCAGTCTGACCCTGTGCCTCATGGGAACAGTCCAGCCCGAACTGCCAAGCCATGTCTTCCTGGACCGGAAACAAGCATCCTGGGACCGGTTTCGGGTTCAAAACCCTCATCAGCCAGGCTATCTTGAATCCAGTGGCAAAGTGAGCAAGGGACCCACGTCTGGGCATACCCTGCCAACTTAGGGCGAACAAAGCGATACCAAAGGGGATGATGGACGGAGCGTTAGAGCAAATCAAACACTCACCCCCAGTCAACTGATCTGGGTTTAATCCATCATCATTCTTTAGCTCACTCCACCACCCCAGTTCAGACATGGCCATATGCAAATCAGTCTGACCCTGTGCCTCATGGGAACAGTCCAGCCCGAACTGCCAAGCCATGTCTTCCCTGGACCGGAAACAAGCATCCTGGGTCCGGTTTCGGGTTCAAAACCCTCATCAGCCAGGCTATCTTGAATCCAGTGGCAAAGTGAGCAAGGGACCCACGTCTGGGCATACCCTGCCAACTTAGAGGCGAACAAAGCGATACCAAAGGGGATGATGGACGGAGCGTTAGAGCAAATCAAACACTCACCCCCAGTCAACTGATCTGGGTTTAATCCATCATCATTCTTTAGCTCACTCCACCACCCCAGTTCAGACATGGCCATATGCAAATCAGTCTGACCCTGTGCCTCATGGGAACAGTCCAGCCCGAACTGCCAAGCCATGTCTTCCCTGGACCGGAAACAAGCATCCTGGGACCGGTTTCGGGTTCAAAACCCTCATCAGCCAGGCTATCTTGAATCCAGTGGCAAAGTGAGCAAGGGACCCACGTCTGGGCATACCCTGCCAACTTAGGAGCGAACAAAGCGATACCAAAGGGGATGATGGACGGAGCGTTAGAGCAAATCAAACACTCACCCCCAGTCAACTATCTGGGTTTAATCCATCATCATTCTTTAGCTCACTCCACCACCCCAGTTCAGACATGGCCATATGCAAATCAGCCTGACCCTGTGCCTCATGGGAACAGTCCAGCCCGAACTGCCAAGCCATGTCTTCCCTGGACCGGAAACAAGCATCCTGGGACCGGTTTCGGGTTCAAAACCCTCATCAGCCAGGCTATCTTGAATCCAGTGGCAAAGTGAGCAAGGGACCCACGTCTGGGCATACCCTGCCAACTTAGGGCGAACAAAGCGATACCAAAGGGGATGATGGACGGAGCGTTAGAGCAAATCAAACACTCACCCCCAGTCAACTGATCTGGGTTTAATCCATCATCATTCTTTAGCTCACTCCACCACCCCAGTTCAGACATGGCCATATGAATCACACAGGGTGGCCTTGCAGGAAGCGCATATAAAATATGCAGAACTTCTAGAGCAATTGAGAACTATTGACTATTGCACCTATACGCAGAAACAACAGGCAGAGGCGGATAAGGCAGGTGCCCTTCTAGCGAGGATTATAAGGGATTTGCCGACCACTGCCCCAATTCAGGAGGTTCACACACTGAAGGGAACTACAGTGCATACACAACTAGGCATTAACACGGCATTCAGGGAATACTATGAGGACCTGTACGCACCACCTGAGGAGCTTCGAGAAGAGGAGTTGTGCAACTTCCTTGATGGACTGGAGTTCCCCCAGCTCCTGGAAGCCCAAAAAAAAGAATTGGCAGCACCAATAACAAAAGCCGAAATTCGAGCGGCCATAAAGGATCTCCCGCAAAACAAAACCCCATGGGCTTGATGGTCTGCCTGCGGAATTTTATGGAGCCTTTTTGGCACAACTGGCCCCCCATCTAGAAAAATTGTACCAGGCTGCGCTAGAAGCTGGTTTCTTGCCCCCCACCACAAAACAGGCCTTGGTTGCATCCCTCCAAAGCCAGGCAGAGATCCCACAGACATGTCAGGATATCGCTCCCTTTCTTTATTAAACCCAGACTATAAAATTCTTAGTAAGATTCTGGCCCGTAGGCTGCATAGCTACTTACCGAAATTGGTACACATAGACCAGTGCAGCTTCGTCCCTGGTAGGAGTACATCCCTTAATACTAGACGTCTGCATCAGATACTCACCACGGCGCCGGTAGACGATTTCAGGGCGGGTTGCATTTCCCTCGACCTGAGACAGGCGTTTGATACCCTGCACTGGAGCTATATGCTACGTGTCCTCTCACGGTTCGGAATACCTAGTGCATATGTGAACTGAGTCTAGCTACTGTACGCGAATCCCCCGGCATGGGCCAGAACTAGAGCTCATATTTCGCAGCCCTACCTGGTAGCCAGAGGTGCGCAACAGGGATGCCCTTTATCGCCCCTGCTGTTTGTGTTAGCGCTTGAGCCGCTGGCCATTAAGATTCAGACAGTGGCAGGGAATAGGGGTATCAAGATGAAGGGCACTACTCATATTCCATCGGCCTATGCCGATGACATTATACTTTATCTCAATAACCTATGGGGCCCCAATGAACCAATTCGTGCGGTGTTTCGAAATTTTCAAACACTCTCAGGACTCGCCATTAACGAGTCCAAATCTTATGCCTATTATTTTAAGGACACTGCACGCCTAGAATCCATTCAATTTGGTCACTGGTCATTCCCCGTAGCTCCTTTCACATTTAAATATCTCAGCATACAAATATACAGGGAACCACAGGATCTATTGGATGGTAATTTGGGCCGTGCAATCAAGGCGTTAAAAACACAAATTGTATTCTGGACTTCATTGCCGCTTTCAGTGGCAGGAAGAGTGGCCATATCTAAAATGGTTATGCTCCCTAGATTACTTTACTTCTTTACTAACCTTCCGATAATAATCCCAGCACATATATTTAAAACATTAAACACGATGCTGACCGAATTGATTTGGGGTAAAGGACGCAGGAGAATAGGACTTTCTAGACTACAACTTAACACGGACCGGGGAGGCCTAGGTGTTCCAGACTTCCAGGCATATTGTTATGCCAGCCAACTCCAGTGGCTGTCATACTGGACAGCGGGGCGACACTTGCAAGAAATAGGAATGTCCCTGAGAGAGTGGGAGAGGGGCGCACTGCATACTTTACTATTACCTAAAAGTAAACCTCTATTATCAGCTCCACCACTGTTAAGAGTGGCCATTCACTATTGGAAGAAAGCTATTCATTACACCAAAGTATTAAACCCCTATGCACCTAACATCCCAATGTTGGGGATCCCCACACCGTCCAGAATAATATCCGCAGGATGTCTGACCATGTGATCGGACGAGGGAGTCACTACGGTCGGAATGTTGTTTATGGACAATATGCTTATGAACCATGACACCTTTGTCAGAGAGCAAGGAGTACCCCATTCACTATATATCCTCCACGCTAGCATCAGTAGGTACATTAGACGTACCTGGTCGCCCGACGGCATGGAACCTCAGACGCATGAACTTAAACATATGTTGTATATAATGGGCAATGGGGGTCATTTAAACAGATGGCTATATCGCAGTATCCGCTCACAGGCTGCAATCCCGCTGCAGACACTTAGAGAGAAATGGTCCAGAGACATAGGTCGTGAACTGTCGGATAAAGAGTGGGAAAGAATGCTGGAATATCCCAAGAAAATATCCCGTAACCCCAAGTTTAAACTGATCCAATACATGCTGTTACACAGAGCATATCTGACCCCACACAGACTGAGCATAATGATCCCAGGTGCAGCCGATGCATGCCCTCGATGTCATACACAGCCAGCTGAACTAATTCACATGTTATGGGCATGCCCACGATTAACACCGTTCTGGGAGACTGTCTCGAATTTATCAGAGAGGTAGCACCTGGGACGGGGCACAATACAATGGAATACTGCTTGATGGGAGTAGGTAAGAAACACAAGTCAAAGGGAACGCAGACCATATTCGTAAACCTAATATTAATATTGGCAAACCTATCAGTTACAATGCGGTGGAAGTCTGCACTGGCGTGGCATGGAGAAGTGGTCCGATGGGTGAGGGCTGAAAGTATGGAGATCAGAAGAGAAGAGAATAGAGGGCTGAGGAAGAACCCAATTTCTCTGGAATGGGATATGTTGTTGGAATCGTTTATTTCTGCTGAACCATTATTGCACTGAAATATTATATTATATTGAACCCTTGTACAATTACCATGGTCACATTGGATAACAGTCCCCGTATGGACCCCACATGAGTATTATATGTAAGCCTGTAAGTTATGTACTCGACACCATAGACAATACCGTGACTAGTTTGCCGCCGTTGAGCTATGCAGATACAGTAGTGAGTCTGGGGAGGGAGGCTGGGTGGGCTAATAGTTAATTGTTGTAGGGAGGGGGGAGGGATTTTAATTTATGTTTTCAGAACTTAATCTGTTAAAAGTATCAGTAAAGCTGTTACTCTCCTGATAATGATGTGCTGTAATTGTGCAACGATGTCACAGCATAAATAATGCCATATTGAAATGTTTTTCTTTTTGAAATTCAATAAAATATGTTTTAAAAAAAATATAAATCAAAATGCATATTCTGTAACCTTGGATCAATTTACCGTCAAAAACTGGGCCAGGGGTCCACTCATAGAGTGGACATACTCTAGATACAATATGTGCCTCTTCTAGAACCCTCTCAGTAACTGAGATCTATCCAGTCACCTAGACTGACCATCAATTGATCCTATTCAACCTCCTCCATTCCCTCGACACCGAAAATTAGGATCCCACAAAGCACTTAAGCGCAAGACCATGAAAGAAACTAACATGTCCCCCTTTTTCGCCCAATTAGTTCTTTCTTCACTGGACAAGATTTCCCAGGCTTGACCCTCTTTTATTAATCCCACTATTCACACATTTGGAATTTGGCAGATTCTGGTTCTGTGTTCAGATAGCCAAACTCTAGACTTGATCCTGACATGAAGAAACGAAGAAAAAGAATTGTCAGCCACCATTAACTCTGGAGTGTACTAAAAACGCATCCTCTTAAACACAAGGGGCCTGATTCACAAAGGTAAATTTACACTTTTGTTTAAGTTTACGATTGTTTGCCATTGACAAAGGTATTTCACTAGTAGTATCTTTACGACTGCAGACACTCCGCTACATAAAAAATAGGGCTGTCCTATTTTTTATGTGCAGAGACTCTGCAGTCGTAATTATAATATTGGTAAAATGCCTTTGTGAATAGCAAACAATCCTAAATTTACACAAAAGTGTAAGTTTACCTTTGTGAATCAGGCATAAGATGCAGATGGCCATGTTCATTCTAGGATACTGGTTTTAGGCCACTGAACTGTACCTGGAGGAAGATGCGTGTGGTATTAACTGAACCAGTCCAAAATTTCAAGTATGACTCCATTCCTGAGTGCCCAGTTTCAGCTACTTTTACTCATGAACTGGCCCTGAGAGCCAGATATAGATCTTCACCCTTTGCCTCAGCAGAGCTCCGTGCAAAGAGGTAGGAATGTGACCAAGAATAGGAAGCTTGACTGCCTTTTCTCTGTGAGTAGACACCATAATCCAGAACTAACGATAAAAATCCTGCAGTTGATCCAATGCAAGGAAAAGGATGTCGTGCCCTGGGAGCCCCAACAATTGCTTGCTTTGGCTGGAAGAATCTCTTGCCTCATCTTCTGCAGCGTGCTGCTGTAAGGATTTGTTAGCTCAAAGAGAGGAGCCAACCAAAGGCGTAGCGCTGAGCTGCAGCCAGTGCTGTCTTAATGAATGGACACGCTGGTCAGTTGCCCTGGGGCCCCACGAGCATAGGGACCCAAGCTGACCAGAATTTAACACTAATTTTCTGTTAAACATTTTTATTCCTGTGAGTGGTTGTGTAGGCAGGGCCCACTGCGCTGCTTTGCCCGGGGGCCTATAATGCTGTTAAGATGGCCCTGTCTGCAGCTGGACCTTTACAGACCATGTTACACCAAAGATCAAGATGCATAGTTCTCCGCCTCAATCTCTTCGCGAGAGGGATGCCCATGTTCCATGTGGCACCTGACAGTGAGAAGCGGAGAAGTCCAGAAGCCTTTGGATGGACTACTACCCTTTAATACGTTTGCTAAAGTTGTCCTTCCGTCACTGGTGACAACGCTTCCTCTTCCTTTGTAGTTTTGCACTTGCAATTTCCCAGCTGTCCTGGAGTGAGCGTGAGTTGCACCAGAGCAAACACTCTCCCCTACTTGCTCTGCATCTTCAGCATGGGCCGCATGTCTCCATTGTGAACACCCTGAATACCGTTATATGACCACAAAAAACACAATGTACCATTTGCTACCACATGTTATTTCCCATAACTACATTGCTGTGTTATCTGGATGCCCAACAGGCGGATAAACATAGGCAGCCACTTGAAGGACACGCTGAGGTTTCTAGGGAACAACCAGGCAAGCAGTGGCCAGGCCACCCATTAACATGAACACATAGTTTTTCCCTGTGCCCTACATACAGGCATAATCTACTATTGCTAAAGAAAGTCACTGACCCTGTTAAGGGTGGATTTGGATCTACTGCCAAGCTAATGTCTACCTGCCCAGTTATGAAACTTAAAAAAACGAAATCCTTCTCTTTGTAAAAGTATTAAGACCCAATATATTGTACCTCATTTAAGTGTTCTCTGTATCTGAGTTTCTACAAACACACTTTTCCCATGTTAAAAGTGACACACCGGCGGCGCAAGGGGCTTGTAAATAAGCCCCTGGAAGTCAAAAGTCTACAAAGGAGGAACTTCGCTTTCACCTTCTTCCATTGGTTTCCGAGACAACACGCAGTACGTATATCAAAGATGTCCCAGTTACCACTGAGTTCCCAAGGACCCCGAGAAATGGGTGATAGGGTTAATCCAGAGGTAGGTGATGGGAAGGAACAAAGGTGTGCAGAGAGTGTTTTGCTGCAAGCTGTACATTGCCAGTTGGCTCCTCTTTGGTACTGCAATGATTACACAGAAGGTTTGGAAACATGAAGGAATGAGTCATTAGCACTGGCGTAACGAACCTTGAGGGGGCCCCCCTTGCAAGGTACATCGAGGGGCCCGCTCCAGAGTACTGTGCTGAGGAGGCCTCCTGCAGCTCGGGCCCCCCGCACCGGGGAGGGGCTGCGGGCCTGTGTTAAGCCACTGGTCGTTAGGGAGTTTTAGTTGTTATTTATACAGGCAAAATTGGATTTTGTTAGATGCTTGAAATTACTGCAGGAAAGAGGATAGCCAATGAGAGGGATTAAAACGGAGGGGGCATATGAAAATGAGGGAAGAAGCAGAAGTGAATGTACTCAGTGTTCTAAATGGTCAAGCACAAGTGCTTAGGTGATGAATGCATGTACTTCTACTTCCAGAGCTATGATGATGTACTAGATTCAGACAAGTACTAAGTAGTAGTTATATATCATTAATGCACCGTCTACACAGTTGTCTTGGTCCCTCACTGGTCTTTGCAGTTAATATTGCTTTCTTTTGTATGCAAATGAGTCTATGATTGCTTGTCCTTAGTAGTCTGTAAGTACTGGTGCAACAGCCTGTGTGTAATGATGGTGTGTGGTTAAGTCTGTGCATATTACAGTAATCCAGTGCACTGGGTACCAGTCTGTGCCTGGCACATCCTCATCAGATGCACCAATCACATACCAGGACGGTGTGCCAGATTACAAAAAAATGCTTTTCAGAGAACAGGCGCAATCTGTCTGAGTGTAGCAGTGAAAGACGGAGGGACCCTTTCACACCATCAATTCGTATTTGGCCCGAGATTTGCCAAAGGGCAGAGGTGCTCCTCTGGCAAGTGGACAGCTCCAACCTGAAGGTCTTCGGGATTACCTGTGCCTCCTCCAAAAAGGTGTCAACACAGGCTAGTGGAGGGTCCGCACTACATGCGCACTACTTCCAAGATGGCGCACAGTTGGAGTGCCTCCCAAGAGCCAGTTTGCCCCTGTGCCAGAAGCGGTACAACGCGTGGGTCCAAGTGCAAAGGCAGTCCCTCATTTACCTGGGAAATGAGGGAACACAATCCATATTACAGAAGGGACAGTGAAAGTTTCTATGATTGGTAGTTTGTGTATGTCCTTATAAGGTAATGTAGGACCATGCAACACATTTTATCAGACACTTCTTACAGAACCCTATTTACATGCCACTATATACGGTGAGGTAATAGACACACTTGTCATTTTTGACAACGCATCGTATACTTGCATAGTTGTCAACACAAGTTTGAAAATGAATTGATTTATTTCTAAGTTTCCATTTTAAGGCAACTGATACAATGAAAAATAACTGTCCATCCCAAAATCAGCCGCCTTTAAGTATCTTCAAATAAGGGGTTACCTGAATAAATGCGTTTTACATTTTGTTAACCTAATCTTTCATTTCTTTGCAAAAACGCACCCAACCTTGGGTGGTTGAATTATACACTGTTTGAGCACGTACTGAAAGTAGCTTATCTTTGGGTATTGCTACTTTAGACTACATACCAGAAATATAAACATATATGAAGAAAATTATTACAAGATCATTCAGGTATGCATGCAAGTGCTTGGTGGCATTCGAGCAGGCGCACATAAATCATTACTGTGCTACAAAATAAAAAGCATGAAAAAACAGACAAATAATGACTTCTTTTCAAAGAAGCTCTAGCCATTAAAGCAATTCTCAAAAGCTATTAGAGTCTGATTCAAAAGGATGAACACACCCATGAGAAAATCAAAATTTAGACTACGGTGAGGTACAGGAAAGCAACGTCAATAAAAAAATGTGTAGTCAAGGGCCATTTTGTGAGGAACAAATAAAACCTACAGAAGGAAGGGCTAGGCAATAGAAACAATCTATTGCAGTCGTACAAAAATGTAAGGCTTCAAAAACTAGTATAAATGAGAGAAGCTAGGAGAATCAAAAATGGTCAAACTTCACTGAAAAGTCAGTTGTGAAAGAAAGCACATTTGTATTTGGAGCTGGGGTGTCTTTTCATACTCAGATACATTGTTAGCACATCTTGCTGCCTAAAAATCCATTATAGGCCATGAAGAGATAACAAAAGAAATGATCAGTCATATGTCATATCCAGACGTTATCAAACATCACTAAAACAAAAAGGAAACAGCGAATTTCTATAGAATTGATCAAATGAAAAGACACAAAAGAGGAAAAGACAGAGTGAGAATACTAAGACTATTGCAGTCAAGATAAGAAAACTAAGGGCCTTATTTAGAATTTGGTGGACAAGATACTCCGTCATAAACATGGCACATACTCTGTCCGCTGTATTATTTGTACATCTTAGCCTATGATACTTGTAATATGGCAGATGGGATATCTGCAACATTTTAACAGAGTACACCATTTATGAGACTCTTAAGACTGATACAGTCGAGATATATTATTTACCTCAAAGTCTTTTTCCTTTTAGCTTAAATGGAAATGATGAATTTTATGTTCTTTTGGAATAAGAAAGCAAAAAGAACGTAAAAGCAGCTACTGTAATAGCAGTAACAACAAGCATTTGCAATGCAATAGGTCTCGCATTCATGCGAGTTTGAGCTATTGGCATTGTAAATGACAATGCTTTTTATTTATGTTTTGGGTTTTAAAACATAAATAAAAGGCATTGTCATTTACAATACTAATAGCTTAAACTCTCGCAAATGCGAGACCTATTGCATTGCAATAAAGGGCCTTCTCGACCGCTTGTTAGATCGTAAATATCAGAGGAAGAGACCGACCTGGGACGTCTTCAAAGTGGTGATAAATAGTGCAGTGTAGAAGGTGTGTAAGTGTTGTAAATTACGCAGACACAAAGGGGCTGATTCCGATCTCGGCGGTAGGGCTCCGAATAGGATTCGGCTTTACCGGATCCGATTCGGAGCCCTGTTTCCCGACCGAATCGTACGCGGGTCCGGCCGGCGAGTACGATGCGAGTCGCCGACCGACTCGTCCGGGCGTCCCGACCGCTCCGACCGACCCGTTCCCGGCTCGAACCGCACCGACCGACTCGCTCGGACTCGACTCGCACCGCGCAATGGAGACGTTCCCCGGCCGGGTAAGTACGATGCGCGCCGCGAGCAGTCCGACCGAGCCGCGCACTCCGGCTCTAAAGAGCTGTCGGAGCCGTACTTTGGGGGTCCGTATCGGACCCCCTGTGCGCGTAGCCGCGCGAAGTCGCACACAGGGGGACCCATGGGTCCCCCTACCTGTGCGTGTACGGCGTGAATCGCTTCGCCGCGTACCCGCTGTAGGGCGCACTTGTCCGACTCGCACCCATTGAGTCAATGGGAGCCCGCGTACGTGTTGTACGACCGGCTCCCATTGACTTCAATGGGAGTCCGACCGACTCGGGTCCGATGGCATACGTGCGCATCGTACTCGTTCGGTCGGACTGCACGGGTCCGATTCGGTCGGAAATCTCTCCGGGTCCGGCTCAGTCGGAGAAATTTCCGGCCCGAATCGGAATCGACCCCAAAGTGTGAAGTGAGAGTTACATATAATCCGAGCTATAAACACTAACAAAGCGCTCCAACACTTTTCGCTCTGTGATTACACTGTCGCGGCTCAGGAGGAAGAGCGGGAGGGGGGCTATTTCCTGCCCTCTCCGTGATTTGAGTGTGCAGTGTGGCATTGCGTAATGTCATTGTTAGCTTTGGCCTAATAAAAACACTCCAGCTGTAGTAGGGCCCTGGCTTCACCTCCTGGTGCAGGATGGGCTGTGCTTTATTGCAGGCATGAAGGGAGGGAGGGATGGTCTCGGCTGCAGCTCTGGCCTCGTACAGTGCCCCTGCTATTACTAGTGAGCGAGAGAAGTTGAGGTGGTGGTATTGGTATTGGTGGTGGTGGTATTGGTACTGGTGGTGGTGGTATTGGTGGTGGTGGTATTGGTGGTGGTGGTATTGGTGGTGCTGGTATTGGTGGTATTGGTGGTGGTGGTATTGGTGGTGGTGGCATTGGTGGTATTGGTGTTGGTGGTATTGGTGGTGGTGGTATTGGTATTGGTGGTGGTGGTATTGGTATTGGTGGTGGTGGTATTGGTGGTGGTATTGGTGGTGGTGGTATTGGTGGTGGTAGTGGTATCAGTGGTGGTGGTGGTATTGGTGGTGATATTGGTGGTGGTATTGGTGGTGGTGGTGGTTTTGGTGGTGGTGGTATTAGTGGTGGTATTGATGGTGGTGGTATTGCTGGTGGTATTGGTGGTGGTGGTGGTATTGGTGGTGGTATTGGTGGTGGTGGTATTGGTGGTGGTGGTGATATTGGTGGTGGTGATATTGGTAGTGGTGGTCGTATTGGTGGTGGTATTGGTGGTGGTGGTGGTATTAGAGGTGGTATTGGTGGTGGTGTTGGTGGTGGTATTGGTGGTGGTATTGGTGGTGTTATTGGTGGTGGTGGTTTTGGTGGTGGTATTGGTGGTGGTATTGGCAGTGGCGGCTCGCCAAAGGAGTGCTGTGGGGCGGTGGGGCGGGTGGGGGAGGGGCAGGGTGGGGGGGTAGTGGACTCGGTCATATGACGGACAGAACTCAGAGTAGTTCTGTCCGTCGTATGTCTGAGTCCGCTATTAGAGGTGGTATTGGTGGTGGTGTTGGTGGTGGTATTGGTGGTGGTATTGGTGGTGTTATTGGTGGTGGTGGTTTTGGTGGTGGTATTGGTGGTGGTATTGGCAGTGGCGGCTCGCCAAAGGAGTGCTGTGGGGCGGGGGGGCGGGTGGGGGAGGGCGGGGGGGGGGGTAGTGGACTCGGTCATATGACGGACAGAACTCAGAGTAGTTCTGTCCGTCGTATGTCTGAGTCCGCTATCCCCCACCCTGCCCCTCCCCCGCCCCACCGCCCGCAGCACTCCCTCGGCGAGCCGTCACTGGGTATTGGTGGTGGTGGTATTGGTGGTGGTGGTATTGGTATTGGTGGTGGTGGTATTGGTGGTGATGGTATTGGTATTGGTGGTGGTATTGGTACGAATTACAAGGCGGCCCTGCTGCTTAAAAAAACACAAGCAGTTTCACCTGAAGCAGCGCATGTGCGGCCTGCAGTAAGAGAAACTCAATACAGTAAATAGTGCTTACAGACTAAATAACAGGTCCTGTGTAACAACTGAAGTAAAGGGGCCAGTAGCCATGGGAGGTTACAAATGAAGACAAGGCCGTACTAAGGAAGGACTAACAAGCCTATTAACGAATCCGAAGGCAGCATTACGAAAGACAATGACACAAGCCAATGAAAAATATGGGAGGAGAGTGGCCGCGGCTTCTCTCTCATACTCTACTACAGCAGTCTCGACCTAAAAATGATTTGTGACAACAAACAACAAGCCAATTTAATTGACTTGGTAATGGCGGGCAATGGCGAAGTGTAGGAAATTAACTATCATAAGAATATATTAATTGATTTCACTGTTTCTGAGGCCCCTTGACTGGCAGAGCCCAATGGCTCCTCCCACTGTGGCGAAGATAGCTGTCCTAGATGACTCCTAGGGGTTGAGAGACACACCTCAACTATAATGGGGGTTTAGATGCTCTGGACCGAGCACGCCATTGGACAGATGAAGTCTGAGGCAGAGTATGATTTGAGTGGACTTTCTGCAGCAGTACAGAGGACTGGGGTGGAAATGTATTCTTTGTGCTGTGCTCACACCCACCAAAATAGGGACACTGAAGTAGGGGGCATGGAGAGATCCAGCTCCAACTTCTTAAAACAGCACCGTTCGTTTGTGAGTGTAATCCATCTTTCCTGGGCTAGTGTCGGATTGGAAAGTGTGCCCCTGCCACACAGCACCAACCTTCATGAACTGTACCACAACATGATAAAAGACAAGCATGCCCCGGGAGCCCAAACAGGCCTGGATTGTAAAATATGTCAAATCCTCTATAGTGAAGGAATGACCCCCTGACAAACACAGTGATTGGGGCCTGAGGTACAACACAGAAGCTGTACGAACTCTGGTATAGCAACCATACTGCAGGCAATTGAAAGCACTTGCCAATTATTTGAAACATCATTGGCAAAGTCGGGTCCAATGTCCTTCCTCTGCGCCAGGACCTGCGGAATGCCATAGACAGGGTTACTGAATTTGAAGACATGATACGAGAGTTGAAATCTGAGGTCCATGTACTTACATTCTCCACAAAGAACCTTCTGGAAAGGACAAAGGATGCAAAGGGAAGATCGCACCGCAACAATGTGCGCTTGGTGGGATTTCCGGAGAGAGCTACAATGGAGGTATTTTTAGCCATATGGTTCCAGTCTTGGAATCTTGCAAATTAATTTGGCCTTGTGCTGCATCATGAAGAGGGCCCATCTTGTGCTGGTTCAGAAACATCAGATTGGTGCTTCCCCATGGCCAATTATCACCAGAGTCCTGAATCATAGTGATCGTGATGCTATTCTCCAGGGGGCAATTAAACAAGGTCCTGTAACCTAAGAAGTCAATAAGCTCCTTATCTTTGCATACTAAATGAAACTTATTCAACAGAAGAAGTCCTTTGAGGGTGTGTAACAAAGAATAAGGGCCATGCGGATTGGTTATCTTCTCCTCTATCTTGCCAAACTCAAAGTGAAGTGGCAGTCTGAATCCTATTTTTTTAATATTCCAGAAGCCTCTTGGAAGTGCACAATGGAAGTGAAGAGATTTCGAAAGACTGGAAAAAACAACCTGGAAGACGCATGGGGGACCAAACAGAGTAAAGTGTAAGGAGGAAGGGACATCAGCATCATGGCAGGATTGATTGCCACAAGAGGAAGTCAACAAAGGTCTCTGGCACAGACCCGATGAAGGAGACTTCACATTTACATGACTCTCTCTGATCATAGAAGGGAGGCAAGATAAGCTCCGGGCTCCACAAGTACAGCTACTGCATTGTCCCCCTTTCCCTCCCCCCTCGGGGGAAACTCAGACTTCAGTGTGGGCCCGATGTCTCAACATAGCAGTGAAGAGGGGGTCAGGTCTGCAGTTTTGATGCCACACAACTGGCAATATAAGCTGACTATTTCTGCATCTATTCTTGACACTTGAGAGGGGAAGGCTAAAATGTGTGAATCACAAGATTCCCATTTTGGGTGCAACGGGATGAAGGGGCACTCGTAGTGTGGTCATATGGACCCCATCAAACATTTGCGTGTTATCACTGTGATTGTGGCAGTTAGGCTTAAACCACACTACTCTGACGTCAAAAAACTAATGTGTGGAGTGCCTCAGCTCAGCGCTGAGCCTCACACTTTTTAATATTTATATGACGCTGTAAGCACATCTTATAGACTCCTTTTGCATCTGTGTCGTCTCTTATGCTGACGACACACAACTGTTACTGACCTACAACAACAATAAGCCAATAACTAATTTTGCAGCCTGTTTGTCAACTGTGATGGGATTGTTGAAGGCTAACTCTTTGCAATGCAATCCTGATAAAACAGAAGTCCTGCTATTTGGCAACAACCCCCTGCCCAGCTGGTCAGGTGCCTAGCCAGACAACTGTACATCACCCTCCCCCCACCGAAGTGGCAAGAAACCTAGGAGTTCTTATAGACACAAACTTATCCCTCAAACCGCAGATCTCTGCTGCAATCAAAACCTCTTGCTGGATTCCCAGGATGCTAAAGAAATCCCTAAAATTCCTGCCATGGGAAGCCCAGAAAACTGTGGTATGGGCTTTGATCATGTCGCAACTCGACTATGCTAATATTTTATACTTAGGCATACCAGACTACCTCACACAGAAACTTCAAAAGGTACAGAACATGGTCATTCGCCTACTGTCTAACCTGCCTAAATGCACCTCGATATCCCACTATCGAAGCCAGCTACACTGGCTTCCAGTGAAGAAGAGGGTAATTTCCAAAGGACTGACTGTGGCACATGCAGTCTTCTACAGCACTGGTTCTAAATACTTACAGGATAAACTCACCCCCTATTGGCCAAAAAGATCATTGAGGTCTCAGTCAGCCCACCTGCTATGTATTACCTTTCTCAGACGAAAGAAATGGGGCAGCTCTGCCTGCTTAGTACTAGCAGTCAATATTGGAATAAACTCCCAGTAGCCCTTAGAAGCATCCCCGACACAACGACCTTTAGTAAACAACTGAAAACCCACCTGTTCAAAGATTAAGCTGGCTCCCCCCTCCTTGCTATATTGGGCCTAGCGCCGGGACACTCTAGCAGAAGCAGTGCTCTCTACAAATCCCAATACTCATTCAATATTCATTGTGTTATAAGGTAAATGCTTGGAATGGGGTACACTGAAGTATGGAGTTCTAGAACAAGTCAACCACTTTGGCAGACCCATTCCATGCATAATTTGATAGATGCTTCGTGTTCTAGAAGTGTAGGGATGGAGGTAGGTATGGACAGGGTTGGATTTACTTTTTATCTTGTTCATTTCCAGCATGTTACTTATGCCGACATTCCATCAAAGGCGCATATAATAGCTACAACATCAACACACATGTCATGGCTAACAGCATAGAGACTCCAGAGACTGAATCCCTGTGCATTGTTACATGGAACGTCAGTGGTCTTTTAAATAAGATCAAAAGAGGGGCGGTACTTAAGACGGCTAGAAGATATCCTGCCCGATGCTCTGTTATTACTGGAAACTCATTTGATGGTATTAAAGTGCCCTTTCTGACACAACAGGACTTCTGTATTGTCCTACATGTGAGATTTGTAAGGCGATTACGTAGCGTTGCAATACTGCTGAAGCACTCGCTCCCATTCACATGAGACACATGAGGTGCTACATTGTTGTGGACAGTAGGTTGTGGGGACTGCCCATATCCCTTGTAGGTCCCCCTCCACTGGTTACCCCCTTTCGTGAACATATAGGTCAGCTCAAGATCCACATTCTGCCTGGGAAACTGATAATAGGGGATGACTATAATAGAGTTCTGGACTAAACTGGAGAAACACTTAACTACAAAGGTTTCACACCATCGCCGAATTGGTAGATACCAAGGCGCAAAATGATCCTTGGCGCCACCACACCAGACCAGTAGAGAATAACTTTCTTTTCCAGAGCTCATAGTACATTTTTGAGGTTATATTTTTTGCATCATGCCCTAAGCTGATGCCTTTGACAGCTTGCAGGTAGAACTGGTACTAGGTAGTCGATGCAACAAACATAAAGGGAGCTGGTGTCATAGTGCCTGGTGGATGACTGACCCTGATTTCAAAAATAATATCCATCAAGAAATCAAAACATACTTTACGCTAACCAAAGATTCACTTGCCTCCTGGGCTACATCATAAGACCCAACTGACAGATTCTGTTAAATGAAGTAAAGGCTACCTGGATTTTATATCAGAGTCGGGTGTATCAATGGGGTAATAAGGAGAGCAAGCAATTATATTGGCTATGCCAATCAGAAGATGCCCTAAGGCAGGTCCAACACCCACAGGGCCAGCTGGTAACAGCCCAACAATCGATTGCACAAATATTTGCGGAATACTATCAACGGCTGTACACTTGTGGTCAACTCCCATGTGTAGCTAATTTGGAGGTGTTCTTGTGGGATGTCCCCATTAAACGGCTATTAATATGAGAAAGTGAACTTTTGGAAGAGGTAATAGGTGAGGAATAGTTGACTACGGTGCTAAAGTAGTTGCTGTGGCCCAAGACGCTGTGACCCGATGACCTCACTGTAGAGTTTCAAACACTTGGCATCGCTCATGATTCAGACACTGGTGGTGATGCTGATAGACTCTATGAGAGCTGGGATGATTCCCTTTGACTTACGAACTGCACATATAGTGGTTATACATAATCCAGGCTGACTGTGGTCTACATATTGCCCAATTTCATTGATGAATACTGAGGCTAAAATGACTGCCAATGTATTAGCTACCCATCTACTCAAGGTAATTGGATCACTGGTACACCTGGACCAGTCTGTTTTTTTATGCCTGGGAGATCCATGCGACACAACATCCTTCACCACTTCAATGCCGTAGCCCTGTCTCATCACCTGATGGACCAATTGCCACTCCTAATGAATGATCTCAAGAAGTCGCCTGACTCAATGGGGTAGGACTACCTTTATGGGCTGCTTAAACAGCTTAACTTTGGAACTTAGGTTCTGGGTTATGTTTGTCTTCTATACACCGATCCAGGGCCAAGAGGCTGCATAGATGTGGTCTTGTTAGAGAGCTTTACAGCGGGCACTAGGAAGGGATGCCCACTTACATCCTTGGTCATTGTCACTACAATAAAGCCTCTGGTGGAGTGGATCAGAATTGACACTCTCCTAAATGTGTTTGACTGGGTGCTTGGAGAGGGGCACAGAATATTTTTAGAAGCAGATGACCTCTTTCTGTTCTTCCAGCAGGTGGAGGAATTTGGGTCTAAGCCTTACAAATGCTCCAAATATTTTGTAAATGCACAGGTTTATGAGCAATTTTAGGAAAAACTGTAGTATACCAGGGAAACTCAGAAATGATAAATTTCTAGTGGGTGGCTAGCCTAACGATAGCTGTTGATGGGTTTCAATTCCTTTGGGGGTCTACATAGATAGGCACAAATTACATGTCTGGGAGGGCCCTTCTCCCGCTGTCCTCGATGAGGTGGGCTGCTATTTTTAAGGTGGTTCTCACTGCCCTGGAAGTTGTACCAGCTGAAAAAATATCCATACACTATCCCCCATGCTTTCTTCAACTGCATTAATGTAATAAACCAGTCCTTCTTATGATCGTTGTCGAATCCACATAGCTATGACTAAGTGTTGAAAATATCCCTACGATGGTGGGATAGGTGCAGCGGATGTTACTGAGTACTATGATGCTGCACATTTAATCACTGTAAATGACTGGTTGGGGGACTTCCAGGAAGATACTGCTTTTGCCACAGAAAAATAGGCAATAGGAGATACCTGATGGTTTTACTCTTTAGTACAGGGAAAACATCCCACCTGCCACTGGCCACAGCCACCATTATTAGACCATGGCGCGAGAAACTGAAGAGCATACAATGAGGATTCCAGGGTTGGGATGCTGTCAGCTCTCTAGGTTGGAGGATGTTATGATTGGTAGCACCATATGCTCCTTTGAACACCTTCAAACTATGCATGACATGAATAAAAAAACAATTTTATAAATACTTTTACTAAGACATGACTTACTGCCTTGTGTTGAAGACCTGACTCACATCCCTTACTTTAACCAAAAAGAGACAAAGGGGCACATGCATCAAGGTAGGCAATTGCGATTCCATAATTGCGATTATTAAGGAATCGCAATTGCCTATGCATGTAGGTTTCGCTAAAATATTAGTGATTCCTACATATTCCTTAATTGCGAATAGCAAATTGCGATTCATAATTAAAGAATAGCTTCCCATTCATTCCTATGGGCCTAGAGGCCCATAGGAAAGAATGGGAATTGCATGCGCAATTTGCGAGTACCAAATAGGTACTCGCAAATTGCACATGCAATTTCAAGGGTGCAAGGGGGCCAAAAGGCCACCCTGATGCACCCCCGAAATTGGCATGTGTGCACATGTGGCGCACATACATGCCCTATGGGCATGTGTGTGCGCCACATGGCACTTTGAAAAATGCACTTTTGTGCATTTTTCTAAGTTTTTGCGAATTTCCATCAACTTGCAGTTGATGGTAATTAGCGTTTCCTAAATGCGAAGTCGCATTTAGGAAAGGCTTGTTGCATTCCAAATAGGGAATCTCAATTTGCGATTCCCTAAATGCATTCGCGATTTAGGTAATCCCAAATTTTGCGATTACCTATTTTGCGAATTTGCATTTGGGTTGATGCATCCCAAATGCCAAAATACCGGTCGCAAAGGCGCCGATTCTGCGAATCGGCCCGTTTGCGACCGGTATTTTGGTTGATGCATGTGCCCCAAAGCTCCTTATGGGAAATGTGGGAGACCACAAGCTATCTAAACTGTACCACTTACTAGTGATCCACACCCCTGGCACTCAGACAGGCATGAGATTGCGATATTGGCTGACTTTCTTGTGAAGAATGGCAAACAGCTAAAATGGCACCACGTCAGATGGCAATTGCCACCCAATTCTGGATGATGTATCTAAAGTTCCTACCCAGGCCCTACATCACACATCAAAAACTGTGGTGATTTAGGAAATTGATTCTCCAGAAAATACGAGATCCTGGGGCCCCACTGAGGACATTGTGCACACAGCAATGTGATGCTCTGGGATAAAACCCTTTTGGGACCGGGTGAGGAATATACTAACAGAGATACCTAACTGGCAGATCGAGACCAGAAGTTGCTACTCTTGCACGTTCCACTTGACCTTGACACAAACCAGAACAAATGATGGCTTATACAATTTTGTGTGGTAATTGCAAGATGTAATATTACGCAATTGCAGTGAAATCTATACCCTCCCCCTTTTGAAAGTTGGGCACGGGCAATGGACCACTGTATGACATCAGAAATACCCATCTATCATTTGAGGGTATCCTCACAGAAACATGAGACAATCTGGGCGATTCGATGGACTATAGGTGCACTGCAAGGGCACTGCATACTCAACAAAATATAACAATGTGATGGCAGGGTTGTGTGGGCAGGCAGTGCTGGGAGTGATGACAAAATGATAACGATATAACTGATATGTCCACACCTACGAAGGACTTAATGTATCGCAAGATAGACGTCATGCTATGCCTATTGTTACTGACTAAATTCAACAAATGTGTTTTATGAAATAATGCTATTTTCTTTAATCATTCTTTTTCTTCTCGGCATTTAGGAGTTTTCCAAAGACGTGATCAGTTGATTCTTTTGGATACCAGGAAGGAAAAACACGAGCACCTAATGCATGCTTCATTGCACCTGACTTTTCAAATCCTAGGCTATTTTCCAAGACAAGAAATCTATCAGTATCCTATTCAAAATACAGACATTTCACTTTACATGTAGGGCTCTATATTTTTATGCATGTTTTCCCTTTTTACCTTTGACACATAATTTAGTAATCCAGAACTAAAGCTTCCTTTACGCGCTCTGGCCTCCCCCTTCTCTGTCACCACAGCTGCAGCGCATCCTCTAAGAGTAGCAGCAGCTGGTAAAACAGGTGACTTAAATTAAAGAACTGCTAATTTTAACTGTTTTTATTTCAGACACTTAAATCCATTTTCGAACATTTTGATCAAAGGCATACCTTGACATAAAGCCCCGAACACGTGCCATGTCCAAGAATGATTAGATCAGGCACTTTTGGGCTGAAGATCACAAAAGCAAACCTCTTCATTGCCAAGGTGTTGGCACTTCCTAGGAACAGAGTTGAAACTGGTCTATCACTCTGAAGTGTGTCCAGACAGTCTATCATTTTATTCAAAGCCAAGGCGTTTGATGTTTGCAATCTCTATACGAGAATCTGATTTCATAACAGGCAGCGAGGAAAATGCAAAAATTCCACTAATTTGCAAAAGCCCCTTGGATTATGTGGTGCTCAGAGTCACAAGTCCAAGGGCCCCCATGCCATAGAGTGCAGTGAAGCACCTGAGGTCCGGGTCCTGGTGGACCCCCATCAGTCACCTGTCATCTTCTCTCTGAACATCTGTCTGGCAGCCGCGGACCGTGCAGGTAAGAGCGGTGAGGCGGTGGGGCCGGGTGGGGGCAGATTTTGACAGATGACAAGTGAAAATTAATTATATATTTAATTTTCCCTCGTGGTCTTCTGTCGAATATCCCCCCCACCCCCCCCTCCCAACCCGGCCTCACCGCTCTTATCTGCACGGGCCGCTGCTGCAAGTGTCTGGTTGTGATGTGTTGCCTCTCTACATTTTTACAGGGGACCATTTCAAATTTCAGCATGCCCCAGAATAGGTCTCACCGTTCATGATATATTCCTATGGTTCAAAGTGGGAGATGGAGCTTTTTTGGCACAATACCCTGGAACTGTACTTTATTTAAATCATGTTCCAGCTCACTGAGGTTCAGGAATGTTAATTGTAATATTTGATTGATAATAACTTTGCCACTGTTTGACAAATCTCCACAAAACTTTGCAGACCTATTCCTTTTTCTATAATGGCTGGTGACGCAAAGTTTTGTGGTGATTGGTGAAGGGGGTGCAAAGAAAAAAGGGGCATCGCACAACACATTTTTCCACCAAAGCACTTTTCATAGACTTTTTAAATAGATGAAACGTCAAAACGTCAAAATGGCTGAATGGATTTCAATGAAATTTGGCAGGAATATAGATTATGGTGTGGAAAGGGTCCTTCTTATTAGTAGATATTAATTGGGTCAGTAGTTTTCAAGTAATAAGGGTAAACAATGTAGTGATATATTGGGCCTAGGTATACCGCAGTACTTTTACGGTACCTGGCGATGATGAAACACAATATGATTTGTTAACAGCAGATGCATGGAAAATGGGAGTAGGTGTTAGGTGGGGTCCTCACTACACGAGACTGGGAGAAAGTCCATGTGGGGATGCGCACTGTGAGCTCTAATGTATGCTTCAAGCTGGTACAGTATAACTATACAGACCAAGCGTATCTCTCGCCCAGGACTCTGCACGACATCCACACTACACAGTCTGACAGATATCTGCGCTGCGGAGCCCCCGTGGTGGGTTTCAAGCATATGGTGTGGAGTTGCCCCCTAATGTGGCTTACTGGGGAAAGTCTTGCTAAGTTTAAATGGAGCAACAGTATGGGAAATTCCGTGTGACCCACGAGTGACACTACTGGGGCTAATCCTGGTCCCATTGAAAAAGAAGTTTAGCTGCAAGTTTCTGATGTTGGGCTTGGTACTGGCCAAATGACAGATTGCCATCAAATTGATGGCAGCACACCCCTCAGATATACTGAATGGTTGCATGATATGTCTGAGTGGGCAGTAGTGGAGGAAGTCAGAATGAAACATGTGCGACACGACAAGCGATTGGATGATGATTTGGCAGCATGGAGGCAGATGTTGGTGGACCTCAGGGTGACAAGCCAGTCAAAAATGGACCTGGTAGTGAGCTATAGGGGTAAATGCACAGGGTGGGTGAGATGGATTATGAAAGCAGTATAGGAGCAGTGTAGATGGGCACCAACACAAGCGTAAATCCATAGTCAATAAAGAAGCAAACTGAAGTTGCTGGTGTGAAACTGCAATCCAGGGAGAGCCAGCTATACCAAGTAATTATTAATGGAGAAACTTGAAGTAGTATGAAAGAATATTGCATCCTCAAGTGAGCAGTTTAGGGGAGGGGAGTTGGGAAGTTTCTATATATATCTGTACCATTTCAATCTGATCCTGCACCTACATGTATGTATGTCAAGATGCATCAGCCGTTGATGTCATGTACATTAAATGTGAAAATCAATAAAATGATTGGTTAACGACAGCCCCTGCAAAATAAAAAGGCAACCATATTGTTTACACAACACTTTGCCTTTGTTGTGTATTTTATTTTGAAATTTAGGTTAGTACTCTTGTTTTAATGCTGATGAAGAAATTAGACCGTTTAGCAAACTCTGTAGAGCCAGGGGAAAGGAGTTTTATTGATTTTTATATTTATTTTAAAGTTTACAGATGTTAGTCTTGGCATCTTTCGGCGTGTTCCCCCTGACTTTTTGCTTTCTGACCTCCTGGTTTCTGACCTTGCTGGTTTAGTATCTCTGCGCACTTTCTCACTGCTGATCAGTGTTAAAGTGCAAGTGCTCCTGTTGTAAATTATGTTATGGATTGGTGTTTCCATGATTGGCATATTTGATTTACTTGTCAGTCCCTAGTAAAGTGCACCGAGAGTGCCCAGGGCCTGTAAACCAAAGGCTGCTAGTGGGCTTGCAGCACTGGTTGTGCCACCCACACAAGCAGCCTGTGAAAAGGTAACTCTGGCCTGTCATTGCAGAGCCTATGTGCAGTCTGGGACTGCCATGTCGACTTGGCAAGTGTACCCACTTACCAGGCCCTAACCTTCCCTTTTCTTACATGTCAGTCACCCCTAAGGTAGGCCCAAGGTACCCCTGTGGGCAGGGTGCAGTGTATGTGAAAGGTGTGGCATGCCCTGATAGTGAATTATTGCCAATTTAGTTTTTCACTATTGCAAGGCTACCTGTTCCCATAGGACAGAATGGGGAATTTGTTTATAACATCTTATAAACATAACTACCCCTGGGAACAAGGTAGGAAAATAAAGTTTAGTATGCCTGAACTCTAATGATCTACTGACGCCGGTGCCATCGACTCAAGTTCATCAGCCGACGACAGTGCTTTAGCAACGACGATGCAGCTGCTTGCACCGTGACTTGCCGGCACCGCGCCGAACACCGCATCACTTCACATTGCAGCCCTGGTCTCATCGACACCGCTGGACGACTGTCACCGAGCCGCTGCCTGAACCCCGACCTGAGGGCACCACACGCCTGAAGGAAGTGGCCCGAATCGGGTCACTCGGGTCACCAATGACCACCTCTTAGCCTTCCACTAAAATGAAGAGTCGGTCAGACAGTAGAGAATACAAACCAATGATCGTTTATTCAGAGTACACTCAGAGCAGAGCCCAATCTGCCCAGCCGCTAAGGAGTGCTGCAGAGGGACTGACATCAGCAAGTATAAAGATACATTATGTACATTTCAGAATCAATGAAAACACGCCCACCATGGAATTTTCCAGAGAGATGCAGCTGGACAATAAATTACAAAGGAGTAAGTTTCGGTTCTGAAGCCGGACACACATTATCTACCAGTCATGGTCATTCCGCCTGTGCCCGCCACTAGACAAGTGGGAGAAGGCTTACATCTAAAGGAAAGGTATGCGCTAATAAGAACAGTGCATTCATTAGTGTGGCAAAACTCAGCTCCGAAGAAACATAACTTAGAGAAGGCTGTTTCTCGGAAATGGCAAAGGATTAGTTTCGATCATGATACAATATGGCGCCTGCACACAAAATGGCGCCGCGAATGCTAACTTATGTAAAACAATGCAAGAGCATAATTTTTATTCCTACAGACCCTCCTTTTAGCAATTTAGCAATTATGTGTAATAGCAAAAGACATATAATTCAATCATGGATAAATTGATTTAGGAGCATTCCATATTGTCAGTTTCACTTTCGGGAAGGAAACAGTAAGGAGGAAGAAGTCTCAAAATACCCTCATCTATCTGCATAAGATCATTCACTTCTTTCTGAATCATAATTGTTGCATTGGTATCATGGATCGATATTCTCTTAGGGGCGAGAAAGGTGGTGCAATAAGAACAACATAAGGTGAGACATTGGACCATTAAAAACCATACCATTAGACAGAAAATAAAATCCTGGGTGTGCATAAAGTGGACCTTGATAATCTACAGGAGCATACCTGGTGTTCATTCCAACAGTACTCGGATCCTTTTTCACTAAAGACATCGTATTTTTGAACACTATTATTCCGGAACAATTTACATACAAGAATGCGTCAGTACTGTTTACTATCTGACAACATGCAGGATAATAACCAGCTTTTCGAGTGACTGTTAAATCTTGGTAATGCCAGCCTACTAAGGTAATGTTCTGCTCTTTCACATACAAATTATTACAATACATATTAGTGTCACAACCTAGATATCCCTTCCCTCGCGGCTTCCGATAATATAAACAAGGACCGGGATACCCCATCCCAAACTCACCTTTTACCTCTGTGAATTGGGGTGGGCGGACATATGTATAATTAACCAGTGACAATGGGTAAGCAGTCCATAAACTTGTAATGGATTCAGTGGGCTAACAGGCTGTACCTTCACCCAAAAATCTTTTATGTGTATCTAGAAAAACATTGCTCGGGGCTGTTCTTTTCGTACGAACTTGAGAAACAATCTTGTTTTTAATACATGACGGTGCATTCTGATCACATTCCATAACCCAGGACACCCCACCCAGAACCAACAACAGTAGTAACACAAGAACAGCACATAGTATTTTCTGCTTGGGAGACCAGAATTTACGTGCATGAACAAGGGGAATTACTGGCCGCTCTTCGTCGGCAACCATTCTGCCAAAAGGGTGCATAGCAAATGATAAAGCAAAGGGGCAAATTGCCAGCAAGAGAAGTATTCAAGTTCCCAGTGTCCGTCAGAGCCTCACTGGTACAGGCTCCCATTGTTCATCAAAAACGTCGGTGCTCTTGAGCACCGGCGGTGGAGCTTGCTCTGTCCTAAGCTCTTGATGTATCCCACACCGATCAGGATAATGTACCCCGAGGGGGATACGTTCGATCTATCCTGTCCAGTGTTCAAACAGTGCACAAATCTTACATCACCCTAAACTAACTCCGTTGGTACTATAGCAAAGTACACCCTAACTTACGCAGTCCGTCCCTGACTAGTCTGACCTCTCTTTTGGTGGACTATTGCCGAGGATGCAGATTGTACATGGTGACTCCAGGCACAGAGGGATCAGTAAAAAGGGGCTCCTGGATAGCTCGTATCTCCAGTGGAACTGCTGCATTCAGCACTTCATCATTCTCCTCATCTGTTTTGGTCCAAGTCAGCCTGGCATCACTGAAGGGGACAAACTGAGGCACCGTCTAACACTCAGAGTCCCCTACTCCATCTTTGATCCATTGGTCATAAGACAAAGGCAGGGGCACCCTCCTGCACTGAGTGCCATGCACCTAATTCTTTCGGCCAGCCACCTTGATAGCTGTGCGTGTAGCCAAGAGGACCTGTTCCTGTCCCTTCCAATGCGGCTCTAAACTCTTCTTCCTCTGAAAATTGCGAACGAGGACAAAATCACCAGGCTGAATGTCGTGTCCGGGCCCCTCTGGTGTAGCTGGCAGGGCTTCCCGGACCTGTTGGTGACTAGAACGCAAATTATCAGTTAACTGGCAAAGGTAGTCGATCAACAACGGATATTCAATGTCTGAAAACCGCCGGGGTCGCGGGACGCCCTAGACATTTGCCGGGATTCCAAACACGACCTCGTACGGTGACAATCCAGTTCTAGAATGTGCTGTTGTTCTTGTCGACAAAAGAGCTAATGGTAAAGCATCTGGCCACTGTAACCCTGTTGTTTCCTGAATCTTTGCCAATTTAAGTTTGAGAGTACCATTGTACTTCTCAACCAAACCCGCTGACTGTGGGTGATTGGCAGCATGAAACTTCTGTTTTATATGCAACCCATCGCAAATCAGCCGAATCACCTGGGCATTAAAATGACTTCCGTTATCACTCCAAATCAAACGGGGCAAGCCAAAACGAGGAAAGAACTCCTTTAGGAGTACCTTTGCAGTCGTAACAGCTGTTTTATCTTTAGTGGGATAAGCCTCAACCCATTTACTGAATGCACAGACCACCACCAGAACATACTTCAAATTGTTGCAGCTTTCCAATTGTTCGGCCGTGGCTTGATTTTCGAGCTCTGTTTCCTGTCTTTCGATGGTCCTTTGTCAGCGCCGGGACACTCTGTGGAGTAGCCGTGCGCTTTATAAGTATCTATTTTCATTTCATTTCATTTCATATAGTCCATTTGAAGGACTTCGAAAGGGAAAGTGGGTGGTGCAAAATTACCAGGAGGTAAAGGAGTACCTTTCCCAGGATTATGCATCATACACACCAAACAGTACTTCACTAAATGTGCAGCCATCTTTGCAATTTTATCATTCTGCCATACAAGGTCTAACAGCTTGCAAATACCCTGTGCACTAATATGGGCTGGGCCATGAGCCATCGTAACTACAGGGAGAACATATGCATCTGGCAACATCCATCTTTGCTTCCCTGACTTATCAGTCCAACATCCCTCATCATTCAATTGTGCTCTTCTTTCTTGCCACACTGCTAACTCTTCTATTCTAGCTTCACTTTGTATCTCTTTCACGTTCTCAAGTGTATCCCCAAACATGGTGACTTCAGGCACCCACCTAGTGGGACCTGCTATGAACATTCTTTTCATTTTAGTCCGGGCTGTTTCCTTAGCTGTCTGATCTGCAAAAGCATTTCCCCTTCCTACTTCGTCAGTAACTTTCCGGTGGGCACTACACTTCACAATTGCCAATTTCTTAGGGAGTGTCAAAGCAGACAAAAGCATCTAAATAAGGTGTCCATGTTGGATCCTAGTGCCATGCGAAGTAAGAAACCCTCTGTCAGCCCAGAGTCGCCCAAAGTTATGGGTGACTCCAAAGGCATACTGGCTGTCAGTATAAATATTGACAACCAGTCCCTCACTTAATTCGCAAGCTCGTATTAGGGCAACAAGCTCAGCAGCTTGGGCTGACTGATAGGGAACTCGTGATGTCTCGACTATTGTACGCAGCAGTTGTAGTGCCATCTGGTAAGTTAAAACAAGAGCTATCGACATATAGTTCCCCTTGTGGGTCAGATAAGGAAACATCAGTCAAGTCTACCCGTCCTTTCGTCTCTTCTTCCATCCGAAAGATGCAATCATGTTTATCAACTGCATCGTTCTCAGAAGGGAGGGGTAGTAACGTGGCTGGATTCAGAGTGGCACATCTTTTAATCGTGATGTGTTTGGCAAACAAAGTTAATTCTTAACCAGTCAGACGTGCACTGGTGAGGTGCTGTGTCTTGGTCTTATTCAAAAGTGTATCCACAGCATGGGGTACCATCACCGTGAGATCAGTATCAATTACGAGTCCAGCTGATTGTCTGATAGATACGGCCACAGCCGCGACCACTCTTAGACAGCACGGGAGGGCTCTTGCAACAGGGTCAAGAACAGCAGAGAAATAAGCACACAGCCGTTGCTTATCTCTACATTTTTGTGCTAAAACAGAAAGTGCAGAACTGGCCATCTCATGGACGTACAACACAAAGGGTTTAGTGTAGTCTGGAGTGCCAAGTACTGGAGTCAAGCAAAGCGCAGTTTTCAATTGCTCAAAAGACTGCTGACATTCAGGAGTCCATGGCAGGGGCTCATGCACACCCTTTAGTGTTAGTGAAAGCAGAGGTTTAATTAATAACGAGTAGTTAGGTATCCATTGCCTACAGTAGGAAGTGATACCTATAAAAGCGCGCAAATCTTTCTGAGTTTGTGGAACGGGCATTTTAACAATGGTACTGATGCGCTCCGGGGTCAATTTCCTACCCGCCTTCGACAGTAGTTGACCTAGATAGGTGACCTCCTGTTGACAATACTGAAATTTAGAAAGAGACACCTTATGTCCATGTTGGGCCACATGCAACAACAATTTAACTGTACTGTCTTTGCAACCTTGTTCCGTATCAGAAGCGATGAGCAAATCATCAACATACTGCACCAATAGATTACCTGAGGGAAGCGAAAGGGAATCCAATTGACTCTTTAATGCTTGGCTATAAATACTCAGACTTTCAGTATAGCCTTGTGGAGCTCGACAGAACCTAAAACTCCTACCAGCTAGTGTAAATCTAAACAAATATCTACTATCCAGATGAATAGGGATACTAAAGAAAGCATTTTTCAGATCAATGACAGAGAAAAATTTAGCAGTAGAGGGAATCATTGTCAAAAGAGTGGTAATATCAGAAACCACTGGAAACTGAGGGACTACTATTTTATTAACCTCGCGCAAATCAATCACGAACGATAAACATCTTCATGGTCATCAGGGGAACCTGAGGGCGTCCTTTTAAGAATTGGAAGAATAGGGCTATTGCAAAAATTAGCAGTTGTCTCTTCAACCACTCCCTTCTTAATCAAATCCTGTATAATTTGCAATAGGGCTCGCTCTCCCGCCTGTGGTATTTTGTACTGAGGGATACGAGGCAAAATAGCACCATCCTTAACCTGATTCAAAACTGGAGATATCTGAAGTAGTAAAACACACAAGATGATGGACGGAATGTTGCATATCCTGGCTGATGAAGGCTGATAGCCTGAAACCGGTCCTAGGATGCTTGATTCCGGTCCAGGGAAGACATGGCTTGGCAGTTCGGTCTGGACTGTTCCCATGAGGCACAGGGTCAAGTCTGATTTGCATATGGCTATGTCTGAACTGGGGTGGCGTGGTGAAGCAAAATAACGATGGATTAAACCCAGATCTGTGACTGAGGGTGAATGTTTGCCAATGTGCAGCATTCCATCCATCATCTTGTGTGTTTTGCATTTCGCCCTAAGTGGGAAGGGTATGCCCAGACGTGGGTCCCGTGCTCACTACGCCACTGGAGTCAAGCTATCCTGGCTGATGAAGGCTGATAGCCTGAAACCGGTCCTAGGATGCTTGATTCCGGTCCAGGGAAGACATGGCTTGGCAGTTCGGTCTGGACTGTTCCCATGAGGCACAGGGTCAAGACTGATTTGCATATGGCTATGTCTGAATTGGGGTGGCGTGGTGAAGCAAAATAACGATGGATTAAACCCAGATCTGTGACTGGGGGTGAATGTTTGCCAATGTGCAGCATTCCGTCCATCATCTTGTGTGTTTTGCATTTCGCCCTAAGTGGGAAGGGTATGCCCAGACGTGGGTCCCGTGCTCACTACGCCACTGGAGTCAAGCTATCCTGGCTGATGAAGGCTGATAGCCTGAAACCGGTCCAAGGATGCTTGATTCCAGTCCAGGGAAGACATGGCTTGGCAGTTCGGTCTGGACGGTTCCCATGAGGCACAGGGTCAAGACTGATTTGCATATGGCTATGTCTGAACTGGGGTGGCATGGTGAAGCAAAATAACGATGGATTAAACCCAGATCTGTGACTGGGGGTGAATGTTTGCCAATGTGCAGCATTCCATCCATCATCTTGTGTGTTTTGCATTTTGCCCTAAGTGGGAAGGGTATGCCCAGACGTGGGTCCCATGCTCACTACGCCAGTGGAGTCAAGCTATCCTGGCTGATGAAGGCTGATAGCCTGAAACCGGTCCTAGGATGTTTGATTCCGGTCCAGGGAAGACATGGCTTGGCAGTTCGGTCTGGACTGTTTCCATGAGGCACAGGGTCAAGACTGATTAGCATATGGCTATGTCTGAACTGGGGTGGCGTGGTGAAGCAAAATAACGATGGATTAAACCCAGATCTGTGACTGGGGGTGAATGTTTGCCAATGTGCAGCATTCCGTCCATCATCTTGTGTGTTTTGCATTTCGCCCTAAGTGGGAAGGGTATGCCCAGATGTGGGTCCCGTGCTCACTACGCCACTGGAGTCAAGCTATCCTGGCTGATGAAGGCTGATAGCCTGAAACCGGTCCTAGGATGCTTGATTCCGGTCCAGGGAAGACATGGCTTGGCAGTTCGGTCTGGACTGTTCCCATGAGGCACAGGGTCAAGACTGATTTGCATATGGCTATGTCTGAACTGGGGTGGCGTGGTGAAGCAAAATAACGATGGATTAAACCCAGATCTGTGACTGGGGGTGAATGTTTGCCAATGTGCAGCATTCCGTCCATCATCTTGTGTGTTTTGCATTTCGCCTAAGTGGGAAGGGTATGGCCAGACGTGGGTCCCGTGCTCACTACGCCACTGGAGTCAAGCTATCCTGGCTGATGAAGGCTGATAGCCTGAAACCGGTCCTAGGATGCTTGATTCCGGACCAGGGAAGACATGGCTTGGCAGTTCGGTCTGGACTGTTCCCATGAGGCACAGGGTCAAGACTGATTTGCATATGGCTATGTCTGAATTGGGGTGGCGTGGTGAAGCAAAATAACGATGGATTAAACCCAGATCTGTGACTGGGGATGAATGTTTGCCAATGTGCAGCATTCCGTCCATCATCTTGTGTGTTTTGCATTTCGCCCTAAGTGGGAAGGGTATGCCCAGACGTGGGTCCCGTGCTCACTACGCCACTGGAGTCAAGCTATCCTGGCTGATGAAGGCTGATAGCCTGGAAACCGGTCCAAGGATGCTTGATTCGGTCCAGGGAAGACATGGCTTGGCAGTTCGGTCTGGACTGTTCCCATGAGGCACAGGGTCAAGACTGATTTGCATATGGCTATGTCTGAACTGGGAGTGGCGTGGTGAAGCAAAATAACGATGGATTAAACCCAGATCTGTGACTGGGGGTGAATGTTTGCCAATGTGCAGCATTCCGTCCATCATCTTGTGTGTTTTGCATTTCGCCCTAAGTGGGAAGGGTATGCCCAGACGTGGGTCCCGTGCTCACTATGCCACTGGAGTCAAGCTATCCTGGCTGATGAAGGCTGATAGCCTGAAACCGGTCCTAGGATGCTTGATTCCGGTCCAGGGAAGACATGGCTTGGCAGTTCGGTCTGGACTGTTCCCATGAGGCACAGGGTCAAGACTGATTTGCATATGGCTATGTCTGAACTTGGGTGGCGTGGTGAAGCAAAATAACGATGGATTAAACCCAGATCTGTGACTGGGGGTGAATGTTTGCCAATGTGCAGCATTCCGTCCATCATCTTGTGTGTTTTGCATTTCGCCCTAAGTGGGAAGGGTATGCCCAGACGTGGGTCCCGTGCTCACTACGCCACTGGAGTCAAGCTATCCTGGCTGATGAAGGCTGATAGCCTGAAACCGGTCCTAGGATGCTTGATTCCGGTCCAGGGAAGACATGGCTTGGCAGTTCGGTCTGGACTGTTCCCATGAGGCACAGGGTCAAGACTGATTTGCATATGGCTATGTCTGAACTGGGGTGGCGTGGTGAAGAAAAAAATAATGATTGGATTAAACCCAGATCTGTGACTGGGGGTGAATGTTTGCCAATGTGCAGCATTCCGTCCATCATCTTGTGTGTTTTGCATTTCGCACTAAGTGGGAAGGGTATGCCCAGACGTGGGTCCCATGCTCACTACGCCACTGGAGTCAAGCTATCCTGGCTGATGAAGGCTGATAGCCTGAAACCGGTCCTAGGATGCTTGATTCCGGTCCAGGGAAGACATGGCTTGGCAGTTCGGTCTGGACTGTTCCCATGAGGCACAGGGTCAAGACTGATTTGCATATGGCTATGTCTGAACTGGGGTGGCGTGGTGAAGCAAAATAACGATGGATTAAACCCAGATCTGTGACTGGGGGTGAATATTTGCCAATGTGCAGCATTCCGTCCATCATCTTGTGTGTTTTGCATTTCACCCTAAGTGGGAAGGGTATGCCCAGACGTGGGTCCCGTGCTCACTACGCCACTGGAGTCAAGCTATCCTGGCTGATGAAGGCTGATAGCCTGAAACCGGTCCTAGGATGCTTGATTCCGGTCCAGGAAGACATGGCTTGGCAGTTCGGTCTGGACTGTTCCCATGAGGCACAGGGTCAAGACTGATTTGCATATGGCTATGTCTGAATTGGGGTGGCGTGGTGAAGCAAAATAACGATGGATTAAACCCAGATCTGTGACTGGGGGTGAATGTTTGCCAATGTGCAGCATTCCGTCCATCATCTTGTGTGTTTGCATTTCGCCCTAAGAGGGAAGGGTATGCCCAGACGTGGGTCCCGTGCTCACTACGCCACTGGAGTCAAGCTATCCTGGCTGATGAAGGCTGATAGCCTGAAACCGGTCCAAGGATGCTTGATTCCGGTCCAGGGAAGACATGGCTTGGCAGTTCGGTCTGGACGGTTCCCATGAGGCACAGGGTCAAGACTGATTTGAATATGGCTATGTCTGAACTGGGGTGGCATGGTGAAGCAAAATAACGATGGATTAAACCCAGATCTGTGACTGGGGGTGAATGTTTGCCAATGTGCAGCATTCCGTCCATCATCTTGTGTGTTTTGCATTTTGCCCTAAGTGGGAAGGGTATGCCCAGACGTGGGTCCCATGCTCACTACGCCAGTGGAGTCAAGCTATCCTGGCTGATGAAGGCTGATAGCCTGAAACCGGTCCTAGGATGCTTGATTCCGGTCCAGGGAAGACATGGCTTGGCAGTTCGGTCTGGACTGTTCCCATGAGGCACAGGGTCAAGACTGATTTGCATATGGCTATGTCTGAACTGGGGTGGCGTGGTGAAGCAAAATAACGATGGATTAAACCCAGATCTGTGACTGGGGGTGAATGTTTGCCAATGTGCAGCATTCCGTCCATCATCTTGTGTGTTTTGCATTTCGCCCTAAGTGGGAAGGGTATGGCCAGACGTGGGTCCCGTGCTCACTACGCCACTGGAGTCAAGCTATCCTGGCTGATGAAGGCTGATAGCCTGAAACCGGTCCTAGGATGCTTGATTCCGGACCAGGGAAGACATGGCTTGGCAGTTCGGTCTGGACTGTTCCCATGAGGCACAGGGTCAAGACTGATTTGCATATGGCTATGTCTGAATTGGGGTGGCGTGGTGAAGCAAAATAACGATGGATTAAACCCAGATCTGTGACTGGGGATGAATGTTTGCCAATGTGCAGCATTCCGTCCATCATCTTGTGTGTTTTGCATTTCGCCCTAAGTGGGAAGGGTATGCCCAGACGTGGGTCCCGTGCTCACTATGCCACTGGAGTCAAGCTATCCTGGCTGATGAAGGCTGATAGCCTGAAACCAGTCCTAGGATGCTTGATTCCGGTCCAGGGAAGACATGGCTTGGCAGTTCGGTCTGGACTGTTCCCATGAGGCACAGGGTCAAGACTGATTTGCATATGGCTATGTCTGAACTTGGGTGGCGTGGTGAAGCAAAATAACGATGGATTAAACCCAGATCTGTGACTGGGGGTGAATGTTTGCCAATGTGCAGCATTCCGTCCATCATCTTGTGTGTTTTGCATTTCGCCCTAAGTGGGAAGGGTATGCCCAGACGTGGTCCCGTGCTCACTACGCCACTGGAGTCAAGCTATCCTGGCTGATGAAGGCTGATAGCCTGAAACCGGTCCTAGGATGCTTGATTCCGGTCCAGGGAAGACATGGCTTGGCAGTTCGGTCTGGACTGTTCCCATGAGGCACAGGGTCAAGACTGATTTGCATATGGCTATGTCTGAACTGGGGTGGCGTGGTGAAGAAAAAAATAATGATTGGATTAAACCCAGATCTGTGACTGGGGGTGAATGTTTGCCAATGTGCAGCATTCCGTCCATCATCTTGTGTGTTTTGCATTTCGCACTAAGTGGGAAGGGTATGCCCAGACGTGGGTCCCGTGCTCACTACGCCACTGGAGTCAAGCTATCCTGGCTGATGAAGGCTGATAGCCTGAAACCGGTCCTAGGATGCTTGATTCCGGTCCAGGAAGACATGGCTTGGCAGTTCGGTCTGGACTGTTCCCATGAGGCACAGGGTCAAGACTGATTTGCATATGGCTATGTCTGAACTGGGGTGGCGTGGTGAAGCAAAATAACGATGGATTAAACCCAGATCTGTGACTGGGGGTGAATGTTTGCCAATGTGCAGCATTCCGTCCATCATCTTGTGTGTTTTGCATTTCGCCCTAAGTGGGAAGGGTATGCCCAGACGTGGGTCCCGTGCTCACTTCGCCACTGGAGTCAAGCTATCCTGGCTGATGAAGGCTGATAGCCTGAAACCGGTCCTAGGATGCTTGATTCCGGTCCAGGGAAGACATGGCTTGGCAGTTCGGTCTGGACTGTTCCCATGAGGCACAGGGTCAAGACTGATTTGCATATGGCTATGTCTGAACTGGGGTGGCGTGGTGAAGCAAAATAACGTTGGATTAAATCCAGATCTGTGACTGGGGGTGAATGTTTGCCAATGTGCAGCATTCCGTCCATCATCTTGTGTGTTTTGCATTTCGCCCTAAGTGGGAAGGGTATGCCCAGACGTGGGTCCCGTGCTCACTACGCCACTGGAGTCAAGCTATCCTGGCTGATGAAGGCTGATAGCCTGAAACAGGTCCTAGGATGCTTGATTCCGGTCCAGGGAAGACATGGCTTGGCCGTTCGGTCTGGACTGTTCCCATGAGGCACAGGGTCAAGACTGATTTGCATATGGCTATGTCTGAACTGGGGTGGCGTGGTGAAGCAAAATAACGAAGGATTAAACCCAGATCTGTGACTGGGGGTGAATGTTTGCGAATGTGCAGCATTCCGTCCATCATCTTGTGTGTTTTGCATTTCGCCCTAAGTGGGAAGGTTATGCCCAGACGTTGGTCCCGTGCTCACTACGCCACTGGAGTCAAGCTATCCTGGCTGATGAAGGCTGATAACCTGAAACCGGTCCTAGGATGCTTGATTCCGGTCCAGGGAAGACATGGCTTGGCAGTTCGGTCTGGAATGTTCCCATGAGGCACAGGGTCAAGACTGATTTGCATATGGCTATGTCTGAACTGGGGTGGCGTGGTGAAGCAAAATAACGATGGATTAAACCCAGATCTGTGACTGGGGGTGAATGTTTGCCAATGTGCAGCATTCCGTCCATCATCTTGTGTATTTTGCATTTCGCCCTAAGTGGGAAGGGTATGCCCAGACGTGGGTCCCGTGCTCACTACGCCACTGGAGTCAAGCTATCCTGGCTGATGAAGGCTGATAGCCTGAAACCGGTCCTAGGATGCTTGATTCCGGTCCAGGGAAGACATGGCTTGGCAGTTCGGTCTGGACTGTTCCCATGAGGCACAGGGTCAAGACTGATTTGCATATGGCTATGTCTGAATTGGGGTGGCGTGGTGAAGCAAAATAACGATGGATTAAACCCAGATCTGTGACTGGGGGTGAATGTTTGCCAATGTGCAGCATTCCGTCCATCATCTTGTGTGTTTTGCATTTCGCCCTAAGTGGGAAGGGTATGCCCAGACGGGGTCCCCTGCTCACTACGCCACTGGAGTCAAGCTATCCTGGCTGATGAAGGCTGATAGCCTGAAACCGGTCCTAGGATGCTTGATTCCGGTCCAGGGAAGACATGGCTTGGCAGCTCGGTCTGGACTGTTCCCATGAGGCACAGGGTCAAGACTGATTTGCATATGGCTATGTCTGAACTGGGGTGGCGTGGTGAAGCAAAATAACGATGGATTAAACCCAGATCTGTGACTGGGGGTGAATGTTTGCCAATGTGCAGCATTCCGTCCATCATCTTGTGTGTTTTGCATTTCACCCTAAGTGGGAAGGGTATGCCCAGACGTGGGTCCCGTGCTCACTACGCCACTGGAGTCAAGCTATCCTGGCTGATGAAGGCTGATAGCCTGAAACCGGTCCTAGGATGCTTGATTCCGGTCCAGGGAAGACATGGCTTGGCAGTTCGGTCTGGACTGTTCCCATGAGGCACAGGGTCAAGACTGATTTGCATATGGCTATGTCTGAACTGGGGTGGCGTGCTGAAGCAAAATAACGATGGATAAAACCCAGATCTGTGACTGGGGGTGAATGTTTGCCAATGTGCAGCATTCCGTCCATCATCTTGTGTGTTTTGCATTTCGCACTAAGAGGGAAGGGTATGCCCAGACGTGGGTCCCGTGCTCACTACGCCACTGGAGTCAAGCTATCCTGGCTGATGAAGGCTGATAGCCTGAAACCGGTCCTAGGATGTTTGATTCCGGTCCAGGGAAGACATGGCTTGGCAGTTCGGTCTGGACTGTTCCCATGAGGCACAGGGTCAAGACTGATTTGCATATGGCCATGTCTGAACTGGGGTGGCGTGGTGAAGCAAAATAACGATGGATTAAACCCAGATCTGTGACTGGGGGTGAATGTTTGCCAATGTGCAGCATTCTGTCCATCATCTTGTGTGTTTTGCATTTCGCACTAAGTGGGAAGGGTATGCCCAGACGTGGGTCCCGTGCTCACTACGCCACTGGAGTCAAGCTATCCTGGCTGATGAAGGCTGATAGCCTGAAACCGGCCCTAGGATGCTTGATTCCGGTCCAGGGAAGACATGGCTTGGCAGTTCGGTCTGGACTGTTCCCATGAGGCACAGGGTCAAGACTGATTTGCATATGGCTATGTCTGAACTGGGGTGGCCTGGTGAAGCAAAATAACGATGGATTAAACCCAGATCTGTGACTGGGGGTGAATGTTTGCCAATGTGCAGCATTCCGTCCATCATCTTGTGTGTTTTGCATTTCGCCCTAAGTGGGAAGGGTATGCCCAGACGTGGGTCCCATGCTCACTACGCCACTGGAGTCAAGCTATCCTGGCTGATGAAGGCTGATAGCCTGAAACCGGTCCTAGGATGCTTGATTCCGGTCCAGGGAAGATATGGCTTGGCAGTTCGGCCTGGACTGTTCCCATGAGGCACAGGGTCAAGACTGATTTGCACATGGCTATGTCTGAACTGGGGTGGCGTGGTGAAGCAAAATAACGATGGATTAAACCCAGATCTGTGACTGGGGGTGAATGTTTGCCAATGTGCAGCATTCCGTCCATCATCATATGCAAATCAGTCTTGACCCTGTGCCTCATGGGAACAGTCCAGCCCGAACTGCCAAGCCATGTCTTCCCTGGACCGGAATCAAGCATCCTAGGACCGGTTTCTGGCTATCAGCCGTCATCAGCCAGGATAGCTTGACTCCAGTGGCGTAGTGAGCACGGGACCCACGTCTGGGCATATCCTTCCCACATAGGGCGAACAGCAAAACACACAAGATGATGGACGGAATGTTGCACATTGGCAAAACATTCACCCCCAGTCACAGATCTGGGTTTAATCCATCGTTATTTTGCTCACCACGCCACCCCAGTTGAGACATGGCCATATGCAAATCAGTCTTGACCCTGTGCCTCATGGGAACAGTCCAGCCCGAACTGCCAAGCCATGTCTTCCCTGGACCGGAATCAAGCATCCTAGGACCGGTTTCTGGCTATCAGCCGTCATCAGCCAGGATAGCTTGACTCCAGTGGCGTAGTGAGCACGGGACCCACGTCTGGGCATACCCTTCCCACATAGGGCGAACAGCAAAACACACAAGATGATGGACGGAATGTTGCACATTGGCAAAACATTCACCCCCAGTCACAGATCTGGGTTTAATCCATCGTTATTTTGCTCACCACGCCACCCCAGTTCAGACATGGCCATATGCAAATCAGTCTTGACCATGTGCCTCATGGGAACAGTCCAGCCCGAACTGCCAAGCCATGTCTTCCCTGGACCGGAATCAAGCATCCTAGGACCGGTTTCTGGCTATCAGCCGTCATCAGCCAGGATAGCTTGACTCCAGTGGCGTAGTGAGCACGGGACCCACGTCTGGGCATACCCTTCCCACATAGGGCGAACAGCAAAACACACAAGATGATGGATGGAATGTTGCACATTGGCAAAACATTCACCCCCAGTCACAGATCTGGGTTTAATCCATCGTTATTTTGCTCACCACGCCACCCCAGTTCAGACATGGCCATATGCAAATCAGTCTTGACCCTGTGCCTCATGGGAACAGTCCAGCCCGAACTGCCAAGCCATGTCTTCCTGGACCGGAATCAAGCATCCTAGGACCGGTTTCTGGCTATCAGCCGTCATCAGCCAGGATAGCTTGACTCCAGTGGCGTAGTGAGCACGGGACCCACGTCTGGGCATACCCTTCCCACATAGGGCGAACAGCAAAACACACAAGATGATGGACGGAATGTTGCACATTGGCAAAATATTCACCCCCAGTCACAGATCTGGGTTTAATCCATCGTTATTTTGCTCACCACGCCACCCCAGTTCAGACATGGCCATATGCAAATCAGTCTTGACCCTGTGCCTCATGGGAACAGTCCAGCCCGAACTGCCAAGCCATGTCTTCCCTGGACCGGAATCAAGCATCCTAGGACCGGTTTCTGGCTATCAGCCGTCATCAGCCAGGATAGCTTGACTCCAGTGGCGTAGTGAGCACGGGACCCACGTCTGGGCATACCCTTCCCACATAGGGCGAACAGCAAAACACACAAGATGATGGACGGAATGTTGCACATTGGCAAAACATTCACCCCCAGTCACAGATCTGGGTTTAATCCATCGTTATTTTGCTCACCACGCCACCCCAGTTCAGACATGGCCATATGCAAATCAGTCTTGACCCTGTGCCTCATGGGAACAGTCCAGCCCGAACTGCCAAGCCATGTCTTCCCTGGACCGGAATCAAGCATCCTAGGACCGGTTTCTGGCTATCAGCCGTCATCAGCTAGGATAGCTTGACTCCAGTGGCGTAGTGAGCACGGGACCCTTGTCTGGGCATACCCTTCCCACATAGGGCGAACAGCAAAACACACAAGATGATGGACGGAATGTTGCACATTGGCAAAACACATTGATAAATCGTATGTGGTTCAGGAAGAAGATGACGCATTTGATGAAGAATTATCGAAACCTTCTATCTTTGCATTCAACACCCTTTTCCTGTTTCTCCCTGTCATATGCTACAGCCTTTTGAGTCAACGTCTGCATTCTCCCTTTCCGGGCCTCCTTTTCTGCCTTCAACCGCTTTTGTCTAGCTGCTTTCTGCCATGTTCTGAGGGAATCAAACATAGACTGCCTACTTCTCCTTTTAAACAACTGTTCCTGCAAATACTCAATCTTTTGCAATTCGGCATTGTCCCTCGTATATTTGTGCCATAATGTACTAAACATAATAGGGCCAAGACCATGCTTCACGTACATATCAAAATTCAGAGTGCCTTCTGGAGGCGCCGGCTGACTTTCTTCGACTTTGCTTCAACGACAGCACAAGACAAACAATTTACTGAAACTAGGCATTTTCAAAAGAAAACAAGTTCACTATTTTATGCCTAGCAAAAAAATTGCAATTGCTTTTGTCCCAAAGATGGTCGTTAGACCGTACCAAATACAAACCAAAATGGTACCATATTCACAAAGAACCAAAACAAACTCATCTGATATATACAGGTCAAACGAATTTATTCTCCACTGCCGACTCTTCAGACCAAACGGTCAGATCCAAGGGGTCAGATCCAAGGGTTTCATCATTCAGGACTCCAGTCGGGATAACCACTGGGCGAGGCACCATCCGGCAGGACAAAAGGGGCAGCTGCGAGTATCAGGAACACTTCGTGCAGGGATCCCTGATCCGTCCGTCCGACCCGACGATGGCCTCGACCTCTCCCCCTGTCCGCGGAAGGGGATGGGTCATTCACCCGAAGGAGTCCCTGTTCGGGTGCCAACTGAAGGAAGTGGCCCGAATCGGGTCACTCGGGTCACCAATGACCACCTCTCAGCCTTCCACTAAAATGAAGATACGGTCAGACAGTAGAGAATACAAACCAATGATCGTTTATTCAGAGTACACTGAGAGCGGAGCCCAATCTGCCCAGCCGCTAAGGAGTGCTGCAGAGGGACTGACATCAGCAAGTATAACAATACATTGAGGGGCAGATTTACAAGCCCCTTGCGCCTTCTTGCGCCGCCATTGCATCACTTTTTTTGACGCAATAGCAGCGCAAAAAATGCAGTCTATTTACAACGTGACACATCTAGGGAGATGCGTCACGTTGTAAAGCCCTGCGTCACATTATACCTGCGTCAGGTATAATGTATGCAGGGTGGGCGTTCCCACGCAGGAAGGCCTCGTAAAAGTGACGCAGTGAAATCTACAAGATTTCACTGTGCCACTTTTAGGACGCCACTGCGTCAAAACCTTACGCCTGCTTGAAGCAGGCGTAAGTAGTGACGCAGTGTATTGGAAATAGGCCTCAAAATGCATTGCTGGAGTTGTGCCGTGCTTGCGACACGACTCCAGCAATGCGTGACTTTTGCCCCAACAGAGGCGTCAGAATTTCTGACGCATCTGTCAATCCTTGCGCCATGGTGCGCCGTATTGTAAATACGGTGCATCCATGGTGGCGCAAGTGTTTCTCAGAGTGGCGCAGGGAAAGTGACGCATCTCTACAGATGCGTCACTTTCTTGTAAATCTGCCCCGATGTACATTTCAGAATCAATGAAAACACGCTCATCATGGAATTTTCCAGAGAGATGCAGCTGGACAGTAAATTACGAAGGAGTAAGTTTCGGTTCTGAAGCCGGGCACACATTATCTACCAGTCAAGGTCATTCCGCCTGTGCCTGCCACTAGACAAGTAGGAGAAGGCTTACATCTAAAGGAAAGGTATGCGCTAATAAGAACAGTGCATTCATTAGTGTGGCAAAACTCAGCTCCGAAGAAACATAACTTAGAGAAGGCTGTTTCTCGGAAATGGCAAAGGATTAGTTTCGATCATGATACAATATGGCACCTGCACACAAAATGGCGCCGCAAAAGCTAACTTATGTAAAACAATACAAGAGCATAATTTTTATTTCTACACGCCGCACCACTTCACTTTGCGAGCGCAAACGGTGCGATTCGCAAAAATCGGCCGTTTGCACTCGCAAATTGGCCTTTAGCGATGCATGAAAGCGTTTGGCAAGCGCAATTTAAGAATTCGCAATTTTTTGCGAGTTCCTCAATTGCGATTGCATTTAAGGACACTTCACTCCACTTTATACCACTCTACTCCACTCCACTGTATGGCATGCCATTCCACTCTAGGACACAACACTCCTGTCTACTCCCCTCCACTCCATGACACTGTATGACATGCCATTCTATGATACACCACTCCACTGTATGCCACTCCACTCTGCAACACTTTACCACACACCACTCCACTCCTCTCTACCACATGCCACTTCAGTCTATGAGACTCCACTCTACGACACTCCATGCAACTCCAATCTACGACAAGCCACTCCACTCTACCACACGTTACTTCACTGTATGAGATACCCCTCTACTGTAGGCCACTACACTCTACGCATCACCACTCGATGACACTCTACCACAAGCCACTCTATGACATGCCACTTTATTCTACTGTACGACATGCCACTCCACTCCACACCACTCCACTCTACAACACTCAGCTCTATGCCCCTCTATTCTATACCTCTCTACTTGACTGTACAACACTGTACCACACACCACTCCACCCACTCTATGACATGCCACTTCCCTGTACCATATATCTCCCTACTCTGCGACATCCCATTCTACCCTACGCCACTCGACTCCACTCTAAGATACTGTACAACACACCACTCAATGACACACCACGCCACTCTACAACACTCTACTCCACTCTAAGCCTCTCTACTCCACTCTACAATACTCTTACACACCCCTCCGCTCCACTCTACGACACATCACTCCCCTCTATGACATGCCACTTCATTCTATGACACACCGTTCCAGTTTATAACACTTTACCCCACTCCACATCACTCCACTCTACGACATGCCACTCCACTCTAGGACACACCACTCCACCCTACTCCCCTTCACTCTAAGGCACTCTATGATATGCCACTATATGACATTCCACTACACTCTACTATATGACACACCTCTGCACCGCACACCACTACATTGTACAACACTTTACTCCACTCAGTGCCCCTCCACTCTATGCCAACCTACTCGACTGTAAAACACTCTATGACACACCACTCTAGTGCAGTCTGTGACATGCCACTCCTCTAAATGTCATGCCATTCCAGTCAAACACACGCCACTGTAATCTATGACATCCCACTTCAATGTACACCACTTTACTCCACTCGATGCCCCTCTAATCCACTCTAAGTCACTGTATGACACGCCACTCCACTCCACTGTACGACACACCACTCCACTCTACGGCACTCCATTCCATTCTACAACACTCCACACCACTCTAATCTGCAACACTTCACTCCACTGTACCACACGCTACTCTGCTCTACTACATCCCACTCCACTCTACGACATCCCACTCCACTCTGTGTCACTGCTCTCCACACCACTCCACTCTAACACACTGTATGACAGCCCGAATCACTGACAGAATATCGACTACAGAAATATTGACGACAAAAATATCGGAGCCGAAATATCGATGTCCAGAATATCGAAGTCCTATCTACATTATGGTAAGTACAAAAATATCGAAACAAAAATATCGTAGTAAAAAATATCGTTGTTAAAAATATCGTTTTTTTAACTGTTTAAAAAAGAATGTAAAATAAAGTAAATAATACATATAATTAAAAAAACATAGTTAGAATTATTAGAAAATGTTTAAAAATATAAATAATAAATATAATTTTTATAACAATTAAACATACATATATATAAAATATAATATATAAATTTACTTTATAATATTAAAAAATAAATATTATAATAAATTATAAAATGTTAGAAACATATTAAAAATTATAAATACATATATATACATATACCAGTAAATATAAAATAAAAATATAATATTTATATAATAATTTAAAAATTAAAATATTTTTAATCTTTACAATTACATTTTACACTACATTAACAGGAACAGTAGAGAAAAAATTGGATAGCGGAGAGGATAAAATTACTATTCCCACTCCAGGAAGTGCAACAGTAGGGAAAGTGTTGGATAGCGGATGGGAATAATTTACTATTCCCACTCCAGGGAGTGCAACAGTAGGGAAAGTGTTGGATAGCGGAGGTAAATAATTTACTATTCCCACTCCAAGGAGTGCAACATTAAAGAAAGTGTTTGATAGCTTAGGTGTAAAAATTACTATTCCCACTCCAGAAAGTGCAACAGTAGGGAAAGTGTTGGATAGCGGAGTTGATAAAATTACTATTCCCACTCCAGCAAGTGCAATAGTAGGGAAAGTGTTGGATAGCGGAGGGGAATAATTTACTATTTCCACTCCAGCAAGTACAACAGTAGGGAAAGTGTTGGATAGCGGAGGGGTAAAAATTACTATTCCCACTCCAGGGAGTGCAACAGTAGGGAAAGTGTTGGATAGCGGGGTGGATAAAATTACTATTCCCACTCCAGCGAGTGCAACAGTAGGGAAAGTGTTGGCTAGCGGAGGGGAATAATTGACTATTCCCACTCCAGCAAGTACAACAGTAGGGAAAGTATTGGATAGCGGAGGGGAATAATTTACTATTCCCACTTCAGGGAGTGCAACATTAAAGAAAGTGTTGGATAGCGTAGTTGTGAAATTACTATTCCCACTCCAGAGAGTGCAACAGTAGGGAAAGTGTTGGATAGCAGAGTGGATAAAAATACTATTCCCACTCCAGCAAGTGCAATAGTAGGGAAAGTGTTGGATAACGGAGGGGAATAATTTACTATTTCCACTCCAGCAAGTACAACAGTAGGGAAAGTGTTGGATAGCGGAAGGGTAAAAATTACTATTCCCACTCCAGGGAGTGCAACAGTAGGGAAAGTGTTGGATAGCGGAGTGGATAAAATTACTATTCCCACTCCAGCGAGTGCAACAGTAGGGGAAGTGTTGGATAGTGGAGGGCAATAATTTACTATTCCCACTCCAGCAAGTACAACAGCAGGGAAAGTATTGGATAGCGGAGGGGAATAATTTACTATTCCCACTTCAGGGAGTGCAACATTAAAGAAAGTGTTGGATAGCGTAGATGTAAAAATTACTATTCCCACTCCAGAGAGTGCAACAGTACGGAAAGTGTTGGATAGCGGAGTGGATAAAATTACTATTCGTACTCCAGCGAGTGCAATAGCAGGGAAAGTGTTGGATAGCGGAGGGGTACCAATTACTATTCCCACTCCAGCAAGTGAAACAGTAGGGAAAGTGTTGGATAGCAGAGGGGAATAATGAACTATTCCCACTCAAGCAAAATAATTAAAATTAATTAACAACATTTTAATTAATTATAAAAAATTTACCTCCCACCATATTCCCCCATAAATGACACCACCAATATTATAAAACATAACACTATTAACATAATTAATTTATGATTAATTAATTAATTAATTAATGAAAATTAACAAACATATTAAAAACAATCAAGAATAAATTAATTCACACGATTAACACTATAAAAAAGTTAAAAAAATTATTATAATAAACAATTAAAAAAAATATATTACAATTAAATTACTTCCCAGCCTACTCCCCTATCAACCCACTCCTAAAAAAATAACTGCAAAAAGAACAATTGATGGACAGAATGCAGAACAATGTCATACATTCACCCCAGTACAGAGATCTGGGCCTAAGTCCAGCGTTTTTCTGCTCGCCATGCCATTCCAGTTTGGACCCAGCCATATGCAAATCAGTCTTGACCCTGCGCCCAATGGGAACAGTCCAGCCCGAACTGCCAGGCCAGGTCCTCCCTGGACTGGAAAGAAGCATTCTAGGACCGGTTTCGGGCTTTCAGCCCTCATCAGCCAGGATAGCTTGACTCCAGTGGCATGGAGAGCACGGGACCCACGTCTGGGCATACCTGTCCCACTCGGGGTGACAAATGCAAAAAGAACAATTGATGGACAGAATGCAGAACAATGTCATACATTAACCCCAGTACAGAGATCTGGGCCTAAATCCATCGTTTTTTTGCTCACCATGCCCTTCTAGTCTGGACCCAGCCATGTGCAAATCAGTCTTGACCCTGCGCCCAATGGGAACAGTCCAGCCCGAACTGCCAGGCCAGGTCCTCCCTGGACTGGAAACAAGCATCCTAGGACCGGTTTCGGGCTTTCAGCTGTTAGCCCGAAACCGGTCCCAGGATGCTTGTTTCCGGTCCAGGGAAGACATGGATTGGAAGTTCGGGCTGGACTGTTCCCATGAAGCACAGGGTCAAGACTGATTTGCATATAGCTGTGATTGAACTGGGGTGGTGAAGTGAGCTAAAGAACGATGATGGATTCAACCCAGATCTGTGACTGGGGGTGAGTGTTTGAAAAGTTTCAGCACTCCGTCCATCATCTCTTTGTGTTTCCTAAAAAAATAACAGAATTAAAATATTTACCAATTAATTATTAATAATTAACAACAAATTAATAACTAATTAATATCAAATTAATTACAACAATGAACAATATAAAATATTAAATACAAAGATATTAATTAATAAAGAAATTTAATTAATTCATTATAATTAAATTACTTCCCACCCTATTCCCCTATAAACCCACAACCCACTCCTAGAAAAAAAAATTAAGATATTTACCAATTAATTATTAATAATTAACAACCAATTAATAACTAATTAATAATTAATTAATTACCACAATGAACAATATAAAATATTAAATACATAAATATTAATTAATCAAAATTATTTATTAATTAATTATAATTAAAATACTTCCCACCCTATTCCCCTATAAACCCACAAACCACTCCTAAAAAAAATAACACAATTTAATTAATTAACTAATCAATTAATAAAATTTAATAACCAATTAATATTTAATTAATAAAAAAATTATTATAAATAATAATCGATACAAATTATTGATTGCTTTATTAAAATTAAATTAATTCCCACCCTATTCCCCTATAAACCCACAACCCGCTACAGAACTAAAATACGCAAAATTTAATTTACATAAAAGAAATAACTTCTAAAAATTTCACAAATACATTAAAAAACAGATATACTTATACAAAAAACATTAGATTACATACTATTAACATACATACTAAAATACAGAACACTAATATAAATATCGATATTATTAACAACGATATTATGACAAACGATATTATTGACTTCGATATTAAAAAAACTATATTTCTTACCTTCATGTCAATATTCTGGTCACCGATATTCTTGATGTAGATATTCTGTCCCTTCAATATTTCCAACTCGATATTTTTGTACTTCGAAAATAAAAACTCGATATTATGTCTGTTTACCGACAGCCCACCCTATGACATGCCATTCCACTGTACGCCACTTCACTCCCCCCACTCTATGACACTCTACCACACGCCATTCCACTCCAATCTGTGACATGTCACTCCATTCTACAACACTCCAGGCGCGAATTATAGTTAATGCAGTGTGGCTAGCGAGTTAACAACACTCTGTACAGAGGTGCGCCACTCACAAGAAGTTTCGGCCCTGGCACAAATTATAACTATAAGTTACAACTATAACATTAGAATTTCTAAGTTTTGTGTAATTTAAGTAGATTTTGTATAAAATAATTAAGTTGTCCTAACTATAGCTAAGCTGTAACCTTTAATTTCTTCATAGAATATGTGTGTGTTACATATATATATATATATATATATATATATATATATATATATATATATATAGATAGATAGATATATATATATGTTTCACCAAATGGCTCCACTTCCAGCGCGCTATACACGGTCGGTGCCGGCGTTTATGTTAGAACCATGCCCCACAAATATCTCTCACCAAGTTTTACGTTGCAATCCAGCAGTTGATTTTGCAAATATATTTATTTAACACACCATCACCAACGCTTTTCGACTAATAAGTCTCGATCATGGTTAAGTGAGTCCCTTCTTTGTTTCTTTAGTCATAAAAAATTCCCACTTGGCTTGTAATGGAGTATTGTGGGATATGTAGTCCCAAAGACAGTGAGTTTGTTAACAACATTTGTTATAATGTACACGTATTTTTATACAACTCTTCCCATTCCTTTTATACATATGGCTGATGTGGAATTGGCTCAGGCTTTTTTGATTTTCGATTTTGTCTTACAAATCTGACTATTACAGGGGGTTTTAAGCGTTAGTCATCTTTGTATCGGTGTTAATGGGTGTCATACATGTTTTAGCCCATCTACAAGGGATTGCTTACTTTTCCTCTGTGTCCATTCCTCTCTCAATATGTTGTCAAGGCCTTCTTGTACTGGACTTAGTGCCCTATTTCCAAAGTGCCTGCATTCCTCTGCTGTGTTCGGAGGATTGTCGGATGCATGTGTATCCACACTGAAAAAACCAAAGGTTACAGGGACTTTATAGTTAGACTGACATTTCACTCGTACAATACCAGAGAAATTCAGCAGTTATAGTTAGCTGAGCTACCTATAGCTTGCACCCCTGCAATGCACTGCTTATGACCTCACATATTACATCACTTATGACATGGTCAGTGACATCACTGATGACATCTCAAATGACATCACTGATGACATCATCCAGTAACTGTGAATGTTTTTTAAAACGTTTATGAGTGTTAAATATACATACCAAGGTGTATTGGTGAATCAGTGGGTGTATGAGTGCCTGATGGATGATTTAGTGGGTGCATGAGTAACTGTATAAGTGAATCATTAAGTGTCTCAGTGAATGTATGCATGAGTGACTGGTTGTCTGAGTACATGTATGGGTGTCTCAATGTCTGTGTGGGTGGGTGAGGGTGTGTGTAACTGCCTGTATTGATGAGTGTGTGGGTGAGTCAGTGGCTCTATGGGTTAGTGAGTATGTGTGTAAGTGGCTGTATGAGTGAGTGAGTGTGTGCATGGCTGTGTCGGTGAGTGAATGGATGTGTCAGTGGTATATGGGTGAGTAACTGCATATGTGAAAGGCAGTATAGGTGAGTGTTAGAGTATATGAGGGACTGTATTTGTGACTGAATGATTGCGAGAGTAGCCGTATGGGTGAGTGTGTGCTTGTGACAGTGAATGTATAGGTGAGTGAGTAAGTGTTAGTATCTGGATGAATAAATGTGTGGGTGTGTGTATAACTGTATAGGTGAGTAAATGGCTGTGTAATTTACTCTATAGGTGAGTGAGTAGTTGTGTGAGTAGCTCTATGAGTGACTGTGTGTGAGTGGCTGTATGGGTGTATGAGTGGATATATCAGTGGCTGTATTAGTGAGTAAGTTGGTGTATGAGTGGCTGTATGGGTAACTGAGTGGATGTGTGTGTAGACCTATGAATCAGTGAGTGGGTGTGTAAGTACTGGTTTGGGTGTGTCAATGGTTTTCAGAATGCTTTTGTAGGAGTTGGAGTTGGTGTATGAAAGGTTATATGGGGGTGTGAGTGGGTGCGTCAGAGATTCTGTGGATGATGTCCTCAGTGATGTCATTTGAGATGTCATCAGTGATGTCACTGACCATGTCATGAGTGATGTAATATGTGAGGTCATAAGCAGTGCATTGTGGGGGCGTGAGATATATATTTAGCTTAGCTAACTATAACTGCTGAATTTCTCTGTTTTTTTCAGTGAATTTCTAAGGTTTTTTTAATTCTATTTCCTAATTATAATGGCCCTGCAACCTTTGGTTTTTTCAGTGAATTTCTAAGGTTTTTTAAATGCTAATTCCTAACTATAAAGTCCCTGTAACCTTCCTCATGATTGTGCACTGTGGTGTCAATGACCTAGGCACATTAACTTGAGTAGGACTGGAAATCCTAATGAAGGATTCCTTTCTGAATTGATTATGCTTTCCCTCACCCTGTCTTGGTGTACTCTAACATATGCCAAAGACAGAAATGGAAGTGGTCCAATCAATTCTGTCCACAGATTGACAAAACCAGGAAACATGTTAATAAAACTGTTTCTGCATTCCTCAGAGACCATCACATGGGCTGTATCTATAACAACAATCTGCATTTTGACATGCATGGAATTTATAGACATGATGGAGTGCAGTTTACAGTTGAAGGCAACAGGGTGTTTCTAAGTAACCTGAAACTCTGCATCCGGTCTTATGTGTCGCAGCCATAAACACACAACCAATGCAACAGTTCTTGTCAGAGCCACCCTAGTACCTGAAATATTGTGAAGTTATTTCTAAAGGTTTTTTTTTCTTTGACAATCTTCGCGACAACGTCGCAATCCCCGTGGATACGTCGCGAAAACGGAAAACAAAAGCAGACATTCAATGACCACCAACATATCCAAAAATAATATGTAAAAATATCGATTCTGAACATTGCACTACAGATATTGCTATATACATACTTCTTTCAAAGCGTTTAAACTCAAATTTTTGTACTAAGTTTCTTTAAAAACCATCTTTCAGACCAAATTTCCGTTTTCGCGATTATTTGGGGTCGTCGCGACAACGTTGTTAACCGTGATGATCTTGCCTTTTCCATACAGTCTAAAATACATATATCCACACATTCTACAGTATTTCACACACTAGGGGTTTCTTACAGTAACTCTAAAGTCATGTTTTTCTAGAGAGTTTCTATAAAAACAATCTCTAAAACCTATTTTATGTTTTCGCGATTCCCCCGGACACGTCACGAAAACGTAAAACTAAAGCAGACATTCAATGATCATCAACACATTCAATAATTATAACTATATAATTAATTCTAACCATCGCAGTAGATAACTCACTATATAAATAACTCTATAAAAACATTTATCAGAATCTCAATATCTCTATAACAATGCGTATTAATGACTCACTAATATATTTTTTATATTCCCACCAATATTCGCAGCGACGTCGGTAGTCACGACGTCCCAGCGACAGTACACGGGGGGCTGCGCTGGCCGTCACGGCGTCCTCGCGCATATCGCAATGGATTAAAAAAAGATCTATTTTGGACACATAACTTATGTCACTGGCACCCTAATTTCTCAAACATGGAGTCAGAGTACCTCTACTTATGTTAGCTGTTTTAGAAATTTTCAGCCCCGGGAGCCGTTCCCGATCAATAAAATGGCAGCCGCAACTTTCTGTTCAGGTTCTCTCCAGCCAATCAGAGCATTCCCGTTGGCGCGTTCAATCGCGAAACCCTCGCAAAATATCCACGACCAGAGATATCACTATAATATTAGGCTTAGATTTCGCAAAAATTACTGAACGGATTTACACCAAATAGGCAAAAGGCACATCCTTGAACCAACATCTATCTCCCTGCCAAATTTGATGTAAGTCTGTTTAGTGGTTCGGGCTGTAGCTGTAGCTAAAGGTTCCTATGGGAATTAACATTACAAACGCACCCTTATTTCGCACCCCAAATCCTCAGTCCCCACTGCACTGATCACCCCCTTATTTTCCATGACAACCAGAACCTTTTTTTTGGAAATTTTCATGAAAATTGGTCAAACAACGCCAAAGTTATAGGCAAGTCTAAAAATGGTTTTCCTATGGAAACTCGGTCCTAACTATAACTACCTACCATCGACCGCCAGTCGATGGTAGTCACCCTCTCATCTCCTAGACACCATGGTCAACCAATATCGCCAAAAGGTGAATACTACATGAGAGTAATTGGGTACTATACCGCAATTTTCCCGTTTGGTGAATAGGATACGCTATAAATCTGGTACTATACCACGAATCCTACTTACACAGGTAGCACTAAGCCATTATCACTAGATAGGACTCCGCCCCCCCCTTGAACCAACGAGACCAGTATACAGACAGTAGCTGCAGTCCAAATCCACACATGTACTATACACCAGCCACAGTGCGAACTACTTATTAACAAACATCCTTAGCGTACTGCAGTGACCACAGGACCATGTATCTGACCCTTCTAACACATTCAACAACAGCTTAAACCCAATCAAACCGCTTTAATGTGTACACTGCCATAGGTACATACAACCAAACAACATAATCACTAAGTATCCATTGGTATATTTTGTTGGGATATCTGTAAAGCACCACCAATTGTAAATATGTCTTCTATGTTTATCACTTGTCACGTGATGCAAAACGTCACCATGTTATTATTTAAAGAGGTCAGACCCAGGTTGGGGTCAGATGACCAAGACCACGGACGTGGTCGAAACGCGTCGTTTTGTCATGCACAAATAAATGAATTTGATACCTGATCAGTGGGCTCATGGAGTGCTTTCTTCATCACTTCGTTTCGTCTAGAATATATAAGTTTGGACAGAGAGATAGCGTGCTGCAGCAAGGCTAACAATACCCGAAGGGCGAGAGCATTGTCGAGTGCATTCTTGAGCGCAAGGGCGTTTGGGAGAAAAAAAAATATATATATATATATATATATATTCACTGAAAAAACCATAGGTTTCAGGCACGTTATAGTTAGAAATTAGCATTTAAAAAACCTTAGAAATTCACTGAAAAAACCATAGGTTTTAGGGACAGTTATAGTTAGTTGGACATTGCACTCGTACAAAACCCGTGAAATTCCCCGTTATAGTTAGTTCAGGTAACTATAACTCGTGCCCCGCAATGCACTGCTGATGACGTCACATATTACATCACTCATGACATGGTCAGTGACATCACTGATGACATCACTGATGACATCTCAAATGACATCACTGATGACATCATCCAGTGACTGTGTGTTTCTGTAAAGTTTAAATATGTTTAATATATATAGGGAAAGGCGTATTGAAGAATGAGTGGGTGTATAAGTGTCTGAAAGGATGATTTAGTAGGTGCGTGACTAACTCTATAAGTGAGTGATTAAACATATCTTACTGAATGCATGGGTTAGTGACTAAACTGGGTGAATGTCTGTATCCGTCTGTCTGTTGCTGTCTAAGTGGCTGCATGGGTTTGTGAATAGCTACATGAGTGTCTATATGAGTTATTGATTGGTTGTCTGAGTATCTGTATGTGTGCCTGAGTGTTTGTGTGGGTGGGGTGTGTGCGACTCTGTGCATAGATGTGTGAGTGGGTGATTCACTGGGTGGATGGTTTCAAGAGTGCATCTGTGATAGACTGTATGGGTGGGTAAGTGTGTGTAAGAGAGTGTTAGTGAGTGAATGTATGTCCCAGTGGTACAAGTGTGAGTAACTACATATGTGAAAGGCAGTATATATGTGTGTTGGAGTATATAAATAGCTATAAGTGAGAGTGTGTGATTGTGAGAGTGACTGTATGGATGAGTGTGTGCTTGTATCAGAGATTGTATAAGAGCATAAGAATGTGCTAGTATTTGTATGAGTAAGTGAGCTGGTGTGTGTATAACTGTATAGGTGAGTAAATGGGTGTGTGCTTAATTTTTGCATGACTGACTAGGTGTGTGAGTACCTCTATGGATGAGTGGCGGTGTGTGAGTGTTTATATAGGTGTATGAGTGCATATAATAGTCCTGTACTGAGTGACTATAAGTGTGAGTGATCGTACGGGTGAGTGAGTAGATGTGTGTGTGTAGACCTAAGAATCAGTGAGTGTGTATATAGTAATTGGTGTTGGAGTGTCTAGGGTTTTGACAATGGCAGTCTGTAATTTACAGTGGGTGTATCAAAAGTTATATTAGGGTGTGAGAAGATGCATCAAATTATCTTATGGATGATGTCATCAGTGATGTCATTTGAGATGTCATCAGTGATGTCATCAGTGATGTCACTGACCATGTCATGAGTGATGTAATATGTGACGTCATCAGCAGTGCATTGGGGGCGCGAGTTATAGTTACCTGAACTAACTATAACGGGGGAATTTCACGGGTTTTGTACGAGTGCAATGTCCAACTAACTATAACTGTCCCTAAAACCTATGGTTTTTTCAGTGAATTTCTAAGGTTTTTTAAATGCTAATTTCTAACTATAACGTGCCTGAAACCTATGGTTTTTTCAGTGAATTTCAAAGGTTTTTTAAATGCTAATTCCTAACTATAACGTGTCTGAAACCTATGGTTTTTTCAGTGAATTACAAAGGTTTTTTAAATGCTAATTCCTAACTATAACGTGTCTGAAACCTATGGTTTTTCAGTGAATTTCAAAGGTTTTGTAAATGACAATTTTTAAATGTATTAATTGTTATATTTATTTTTTTGATACTGATTTACAACATTTTTTTAAACTATTTATTTTTAGATATTTTATTTTTTAAATTACATTGTAATTACATTATACATTACATTACAAAATATACTTTCTCAGAATGAATTACTTTAGTTTAAATACTTTGCAAATAGGCAATAGACTTTTAAGCACAGTAGTTACAGTAGTTGCAATGGGCAACACAATTTCAAAAACAATGCAACATTGAGCTCAATGTGAATTTCTAGTTAAATGCAATTAGTTACTTTATGGATTACTTTTCTAACCACAGGACTGGATCCTAGATTCAGTCCTGGGACATCTCCTGTAAACAGTTGAGTAAAAGCGTTTTGGTTACAGTAGTGATTTTTAAGGAATATTATTGTATTTTAAAAGTTGACACTTAGAAACTTTTTCACATAGAATCACCAATGTTATCCTATGGGAGGAAATTCACTTAGCAGGTAAGTAGTGTTATCGTTACTTTTTCTTACTCAGTGGTGGATCCTGATTCCAGCACTGGTGCATCTCCTGTAAACAGTTGAAAGAATGCGTTTAAGTCACACAGGCGATTTTTAAGGAATATTTGTAGTTTGTGAAAATCGACACACTTTTCTGCTGAAAACCAGACAATGGATTCCTATGGAAGGAAATTCAAGTTACTGGTAAGTACGGTTAGAATTACTTTTCAGGGTCAGTGCTGGGCTAAAAGATGCAGCACTGGGTTCTCTCCTGATAACAGGTGAGTAAATCGGAATTCGTAGTTCGGCTGATTTTAGAGGAATATTATAAAGTTCCAAAACTCCACACTTAGAAGAATTTCCAAGTGAAACCAGTCAATGTTAGCCTATGGAAGGAAATTCAAGTTACTGGTAAGTACGGTTAGAATTACTTTTCAGGATCGGTACTGGGCGCAAAGATGCAGCACTGAGGTCTCTCCTGATAACAGGTGAGTAAATCGGAATTCGTAGTTCGGCTGATTTTAGAGGAATATTATAAAGTTCCAAAACTCCACACTTAGAAGAATTTCCAAGTGAAACCAGTCAATGTTAGCCTATGGAAGGAAATTCAAGTTACTGGTAAGTACGGTTAGAATTACTTTTCAGGATCGGTACTGGGCGCAAAGATGCAGCACTGAGGTCTCTCCTGATAACAGGTGAGTAAATTGGAATTCGTAGTTCGGCTGATTTTAGAGGAATATTTTCACACTGGTGAATAAAGGGGGTGGGGCCTGAGGATACATGTCTGCAAACACGCCCTGTGGCGCGTTTTAAGTTGGAGAATTAATTCCTCCTCAATTCCGAGGGTCCCTAGGGGCCAACTAGCCCACCAGGTACCTCCAGTATGCGCCAGAGAGCTGCATTGCAGAGAGGTGTTCAGAGGCCACGCCCCTTTTTACAACACTCTGCAACGCAGCTCCGTGGCGCTTACTGGAGGTACCTGGTGGGCTAGTTGGCCCCCAGGGACCTTCAGGATTGAAGAGGATTTAATTCCCCATCTTAAAACACGCCATGGGGCCTGTTTGCACACATGTCACCTGAAGCCCCGCCCCCTCCCTTCACCACTGTGCAGACGAGCCCCGTGGCGCGTTTTAAGTTGGGGGATTAAGTCCCCTTGAATCCTAAGGGTCCCTGGAGTCCAAGTAGCCCACCATGTACCTCCAAAAGCGCCACAGAGCTGCATTGCAGAGAGGTGTAAAAGGGGGCGTGGCCTCTGTACACCTCTCTGCAACGCAGCCCCTGGCGCATACTGGAGGTTCCTGGTGGGCTAGTTGGCCCTCAGGGACCCCCAGTATTTAAGGGGAATCGTTCCTCATCTGCAAACGCGCCAGGGGCGCGTTTGCAGAGTGGTAAAGGAAGGGGCGGGGCCTGCGGCCCGATCGTTTTTTTTCCCCCGAAGGAGGGCTGTGTAGCCCCCTTCCTTTTTCCTATTTTTGGGCCCGGGGGACCCCACCCCCCAGGGCCTTACCCCTTTTCTTTTTTTTTTTTTTAAATTAAACGGGAAGGGGCCGAATCCGGCCCCGGGACCCCATCCCCCGGGGCATGGCCACACTTTTAAATACATTTTTATGGAGGGCGGCTGCGTTGCCCCCCTCCTCAGGCCTCCTTTTGCCCCGGGGACCCCATCCCCCGGGGCAGGCCTTTATTTTTTATTTTTTTAAAATTATTTTTGGGGAGGGGGGCAGCGTGGCCCCCCTCCCGGGCCACTACTTGCCCCGGGGACCCCATCCCCCGGGCTGGCCCTATCCTTTGGGGTCCGTGGGGGGACCCCAACTCCCCACGGACCCTGCCGGCTCCCCGCCTCCTGCGGGAGCCGGCATTGCTTTCCACATGGGGAGCTGCTAACATGCAGCTCCCCATGTGGAAAGCAATTTGCTTTGGATATTGGAAGCGAGAGCAGGTTTCCTGCTCTCGCTCCAATATCCAAAGCAGTTTGCTATGACAGGACGGGAGCCGCGAGGCTCCCGTCCTGTCATAGCAAACTACAGTGTCCCGAGGGTAGGCACCCCGGGTCACTGCAGGAGCCGGCCCTGGGGGTGGTGGTCCCCAGGGCCATTACAGGCTCCAGGAGGGGGCCGCGCGGCCCCCTCCCTCCATCGACAAAGCCCCGGGGAGGTGGTGGTCCCCGAGGGCTCTGGGGGTCCGTAATGGACCCCCATATTGAAATTTTTAGTTCCCCGGGGAGGTGGCGGTCCCCGGGGCGTGTGGGGGGGCTCAAGCCCCCCCACACAGGTAAATTAAAAAAAAAAAAAAAAAGAAGCCCGGGGGGTGGCGGTCCCCGGGGCTGCGGGAGGGCCAAGAGCCCTCCCGCACCATTATTTTTTAAAGCCCCGGGGGGTGGCGGTCCCCGGGCGAAGGCCCCCCAAAATTAAATATAAACCCACCCCCCGCATGCCCCCGGGACTTGGCCCACCCGGGGGCAAAATATCATTTTAAGCCCTCCAGTGGGCCTCTGGAAAAACACACTGCACAGTACCTTTTAGTTTGTTCTTCTGCATTGGGGGGCTCTAAATTGATGGTAACGAATGTGGACAGGTGGTGCCTGCAGCTTTTCCGCCAAGACTGGTGAAAGTACCTGTGAACAAGGAGCTTGTAGCTCTGAAACGCGTTAGGTGAATAAATAATTTCTGGATACCATCTGCTGGTTTGTTTCTAATTACGCCTGCAATCGAGTGCGCCTTTAAGCATGGGGAAATGTTTGTAGAGATATGTAATTCCGGCTTCCTCAGCCGGAGAAGGTTGCACCCCTCTCAGAAACAGGAGAGAGGCCGCTGGTTTTGAAATCATTCATTAACTGGATGCGGGACTGCAGAAGAGCAAACTAAAAGGTACTGTGCAGTGTGTTTTTCCAGAGGCTCACTGGAGGGCTTAAAATGATATTTTAAGGATACCAACCTTGTGCAGACCCCACGAGAGGCGAAGAATCGGCTGCTTTCAACTACGTGTCCCAGAAAGCGTCATTACAGTATTTACTGTGAAAGCCCACCAGGGGGCTATAAATTGATGGTAACGAATGTGGACAGGTGGTGCCTGCAGCTTTTCCGCCAAGACTGGTGAAAGTACCTGTGAACAAGGAGCTTGCAGCTCTGAAACGCGTTAGGTGAATAAATAATTTCTGGATACCATCTGCTGGTTTGTTTCTAATTACGCCTGCAATCGAGTGCGCCTTTAAGCATGGGGAAATGTTTGTAGAGAGATATATATATATATATATATATATATATATATATATATATATATATATATATATATATATATAGTTCAAACCAGGAAGTGTTGGCAGCCATCTTGGGACTCTGCTTGTGCCGAGTCCCAGAAAACGCATTTAAAAAAAGAAAAGGGGACAGGGCAGAAATACCCTGACCCCCTAGGCCTCTTGGGGGGGTCCCACGGGACCCCGCAGTGCCAAAAAAGCATTTTGTCTTAAAAATAAAATCGGTGGGCTCCGTTGTCATTTGAGATGTCATTAGTGATGTCACTGACCATGTCATGAGAAAGGTAATATGTGAGGTCATAAGCAGTGCATTACGGGGGTGTAAGTTATAGTTAGCTCAGGTAACTAACTATAACTAATGAATTTCACTGGTTTTGTACGAGTGAAATATGAACCTAACTAGAACCAGGTAGAGCAATATATTACAATAGTATGTATTTGCCCATAATGGTTGCCTGCATATTAAGTACAGAGGTTTATTTGTGAAGGACAAAGGGGGCCATGGGAAATTCTAGCAATCATGCATTCATCTACTCGCTCTCTCCACATGTTTGTTTCTAAGGTATAGTGTGATTTCTTTAATAGTGAACAGTACAGTAATAAGCCCATACAGGGCGGAATAACCTTATGTCAGCATGGTCTATTGATGTATGTCAGGTAAATAGCCCATGCAGGGCATAATATCTATTTTATTCAAATTTTGAATAATCTTTAACATGTATTACTGAACTGTATCAATTTTAACATGGTGGACGGATGTGTATTGTTACACCGTCATTAGCCTATATAGGGTGTTAATAATATTGGTGAATTAAATCACAGGCCTACTGAGATCATGGGTACTATGAGAATATCAATATGAATAACAATATCGAAGTACATGGATCACTATGTATTGGATCAAATTACAGAGACGATCGAGATTGACAAGTTGAGTCATGTTGTAATATGGCGGTGCTATAAATTTGCACTGTATGGCATACCTGCTAGTCCTTCATTGATGTTAATGAATTTGAGGCAACCAATTGACTGCATTGTATTTAATGATGTTTTACAATGGCGCCCGCCAACATTAAGAAAGGCGTTTGCCGAAACGTGTCTGTGTGCATCATTTTATCCAATAAACCTGGATAATCCTCTCCCATGAGTGCTGGTCATCTGTACAGTGGAGCAAATATATCAACCACGATTTCACCCTTGCGCGGTGGAGCATCCGCCCGTGAGTGCACAGGCAAGAGTGAAAACCTGGAGCATCTATATATATATATATATATATAGATCTATATATATATCTATATATACATCTATATATAGATATATATATACATTACCTACTGGCAGTTGCCAGTAGGTAGTTATAGTTAGGAAGTATTTTCCACAGGAAGAACATTTTTTGATTTGCCAATAACTGTTGCTTCGCTCGATGAATCGTTGCAAAAATTGCAAAACTAGTTTGACGCTCAATGCAGCTGCTGTCTTGAAAATGTCAGGGTGATCCATCAAGCGGGGGCCGAGAAAAAGTGGGTCCAGAAGGGTGTTTTTTTGCATGTAATTTCCAAAGGAACGTTTGACAAGGCTACAGCCCGAACTGCTGAACGGAATTACACCAAAATTGGCAGAAAGGTAGCTGTTGGTCCAGAAAGTGACCTTGTTTGGGCAATGGTGTTAATCCGTTGAGTCATTTTGGAGCTATTTAAGGAAATTTCCAGTTGTATATATAGGGACGCGGAAGATCTGCGACCCCTCCCAATCTCCTGCTGAGATCTGATTGGTTGCCAACACCTCAAACCAGGAAGAAAAAAAGATTTTAAAAAAAGGGGGCATGGTAGAAACAACCTAACCCCCTAGGCCTCTTCAGGGACCCAATAGGGCTGAAAAAGCATTTTTTTCCAATTTTTAGCAAGAGTCGCGCCAATCCCACTGAGAAAAAACCTTCATTATTTATGGGCCCCCAGGTGGGCCAGGTCCTGGGAGCATTATGCACATTTAGGAGGGGGCGCACGGGCCCCCCCTCCTGGGGCTTACTGAAGCCTGGGGGACCACCACCCCCTGGGGATTCTTTATTAAAAAAAGTGTGAGGGAGGCCTGGATGGCCTCCCTGCTACCCCAGGGACCACCACCTCCCCTGGGCTTAGAATTTTATAAATGGGGGGCCTCTTGGTCCCCCCCAGCCCCGGGGACTGTCACCTCCTCTAGGCTTTAGTAGAAAACAATGCAGGGGGGCTGCAGGGCCTCACGCAGCCCCAGGAACCACCACCTTACCTGGGCTTCAATCAGAAATAATGCGGAGTGCGCAGCTCCACTGCAGGCCTGGAGACCACCACCTCCCCAGGGCAAATAAAACAAAGGAGGGGGGCCATGCAGCTCCCCTCCTGGAGCCCTAGCTGGTCCTGGGGACTGCCACCCTCCAGGGCCAGTTCCAACAATGCCCCCGGCCAAGCCATAGGAAACTCTGCTCTGCTTTGAGTAAGCGAAAGCATGTAAAATGCTTTCACTTACAAAATCGGCCCAGAAGGGGGGCCGGCCCCCCTCCCTTTAAAAAAAAAAAAAATGGAAAAAGGTGGAGGCCTCGAGGGATGGGATCCCCAATGCCAAAATAGGCTGGGGAGAGGTGGAAAGTAAAAAAAAAAAGGAAAGGCCGGGCCCCAGGGTATGGGGTCCCTGGGCCAAAGTCAGCCCAGGGACGGGGCCACGCATCCCCTTTCTCCAATCTAAAATTGCCTGGCCCCAGGGAATGAGATCCCTGGGGCCAAAATTGGCCCAGAGAGGGGGCTATGGAGCCCCCCTTACCTAAAAAAAGAAAACAAAAAATAAATTTTAAAAAGTACGACAAGTCACCGGAGGCCTGCCCATTTCTCCACCACTCTGCAAACGCGCCTCCAGGGGTGCTGCTGGTTGGGGGAGGAAGCCCCCTTGGCTCCAGAGGGTCCTTGGGGGCCAACAAGCCCTCCTGTAACCTCCAGTAAGGCCAACACAGTGGGATTGCTGATAGATCTTTGGAGGCCACGCCCCCTTTCTCCACCAATCGCGTTTTCAGAGTGATGGAGAAAGGGGGCATGGCCTCTGACGACCTCTCAGCAATCCAGCTGTGTGGGTCTCACTGGAGGTAACAGGAGGGGTAGTTGGCCCCAAGGACCCTCAATAACAGAGGTGACTTCATCCCCCTACTAGTAGTGCGCCAGGAGGCGTGTTTTCAGAGTGGTGGAGAAAGGGAGCGTGGCCTTCAACAACCTCTCAGCAATCCTGCTGTGTGGAACTTACTGGAGGTAACAGGAGGGATAGTTGGCCCCCAAGGACGTCCATGGGGGCCCCACACATCCACTCACTCACCTATACAGCCACTTATACACCCACTCACTCACTAATACAGCCATTGACATTTCCACTCATGCTCCCATACAGCCACTTACACACTGAGTCAGTCACTCATAGAGCTACTCACACACCTACTCACTCACCCATACAGTCAATCACACAGCCACTTACTCATCCATACAGTTACATACACACACACACTTACTTACTCATACAGATACTAACATGTACTCACCCACATATACAGTTACTGACACAAGTACACACTCACCCATACAGCCACTGTCACATTCACTCACTCACCCATACGGTCACTTGTATACCCCACATTCACCTATACTTCCTTTCACATTCCCAGTTACTCACCCATAAACCACTGACACATTCACTCACTCACCCATACAGCCATACACACACTCACTCAACCATATAGCCCCTCACACACGCAATCACTAACCCATACAGCCACTGACTCACCCACTCACTCATCCATACAGGCAGACACACACCTCCTCATCCACCCACACAGACACTCAGACACCCATACAGGTACTCAGACAACCAATCACTCACCCATACAGCCACTCACGTACCCATTCACACACCCATACAGCCACTTTGACACCAACTGACTGATTGATACAGACATTCACACAACCAGTCACTCACCCATACATTCACTGAGACACCTAATCACTCACTTATACAGTCAGTCATGCAGCCACTGAATCATCCATATAGACCCTCATACACCCACTGATTCATCAATTCACCTTGGTATATATAGTTAACACTCATAAACCTTTTAAAAGCTCTTACAGTCACTGGATGATGTCATCAGTGATGTCATTTAGTATGTCATCAGTGATGTCATAAATGTTGTCACTGACCATGTCATGAGTGATGTAATATGTGAGGTCATAAGCAGTGCATAACTGCTGAATTTCACTGGATTTGTATAAGTGAAACCTGAGCCTAACTATAACGTCTCTTTACCCTTTTTCAGTGAATTTCAATTCTTTTTTTAATTGCATTTCCTAACTATAACCTCCCTGTAGCCTTTGGTTTTGTTCAGTGAATATATTATCTACTGGCGGTCGCCAGTAGATAGTTATAGTTAAAACCTATTATCCATAGGAAATCCGCGACATTCTATTTGAAATAACGTTGGCGCCGGTTGACGAATCTTCGCGAAAGTTTCCAACTTGTTGGGGCGCTCCGGTCCGCTCCTATCCTGAAAGTCTCGGGGTGATACGTCAAGCGGGGGCCGAGAAAAAAGGGGGGTCCCAAAACGCGTTTTCCCCATTCATTTTTCCATAGGAACCTTTAGTCACAGCTACAGCCCGAACTGCTGAACGGAATTACACCAAATTTGGCAAAGAGGTAGCCCTTGGTTCAGTGTCGTGCCTTTTGCTTAAATGGTGTAAATCCGGTCAGTAGTTCCTGAGAAAATCAAAAGTAAAGTCACATATATATCTGGGCGGAGCCTAACCACACATGTCATCGTGAGATCTGATTGGCTGTCAGCACTTCATCCTGGAATTGCTGGCAGCCATCTTGGGACCAATATAAATGATAGTACCTCATTGAAATGCATTGTAGTGAATAGAAGATTTTGAGGGTCACCAAAAGGAGAACTATTAAGGGTGATAACAGGCTTTAGTTACATTAGAATTTATTTGTTGATGGTACCATACTAATTTTAGGAATTGTGGTGTATTCTAAGGTGATTTTACCATGTGAAAAACCTTCTGCTGGGATATCATGAATCATGTTTGAGAGAACACTATTTTCTCATGCTTGTCCCATGGAGGTTTGGAAGGTGCTCCAGAAGCTAAAATGAGAGCATATTTTCTGTAAATTCACATTATCTTTCTCACTCATGTGAGAATGAAGTCTGACATTCTCAGTAAAACATGTACATCCAACAAGGGCAGAGACTGTCAGTTGATTCCTTTGTGTTCTACTGCAGCTTCCCAGAGTGTTCTAAAGAACAACTAGAGTGCTAACAGCCTTACTTATGACAAAAGTATGGCACACCTGAAGCCATCTTGATTGGAATAAACTGGTAACACTTAAACAATTTAATTTAAAAGGAACACAATGATGGGGTTCATTTTGTCATAGAAATTATGGTTAGTGCTGTAGAAAGAAAAATTAGGACATGTTTCAAGTGTGATCTCAAATATCTTCCTGTTATATTTCAACAGGAGCAGCCTGCCAGTTGATGCCTTTGTGTTCTACTGCAGCTTCCCAGAGTGTTCTAAAGAACAACTAGAGCGCTAACAGCCTTACTTATGACAAAAGTATGGCACACCTGAAGCCATCTTGATTGGAATAAACTGGTAACACTTAAAACATTTAATTTAAAAAGGAACAAAATGATGGGGTTCATTTTGTCATAGAAATTATGGTTAGTGCTGTAGAAAGAAAAATTAGGACATATTTCAAGTGTGAGCTCAAATATCTTCCTGTTATATTTCAACAGGAGCAGCCTGCCAGTTGATGCCTTTGTGTTCTACTGCAGCTTCCCAGAGTGTTCTAAAGAACAACTAGAGCGCTAACAGCCTTACTTATGACAAAAGTATGGCACACCTGAAGCCATCTTGATTGGAATAAACCAGTAACACTTAAAACATTTAATTGAAAAAGGAACAAAATGAGGGGTTCTTTTTGAAATAGAAATTATGGTTAGTGCTGCAGAAAGAAAAATGAGGGCATGTTTTAAGTGAGATCTCAAATCCTCTTCTATTTCATTAGAAAATTCTGACATGCAGACTGAAACAATCACTTTCAATACCAGCAGCAGACTACCAGTTAACTCCCTGGTGAGCAGTAGCTTTACTCCAGTGATCTAATGAGCAACTAGAGTGCTAACATTCAGAATTTATGGCAGATGTGAGACATCTGAATGCCTTCTTGATGGAATCAAAGTAAAAAACTGAAAGCATTTCCTACTGAGAAGAGTGCAGTAAATGAAGAAATTAGGAAACTTCATAACAAAGAAGTCTTCCAAGATGGCCACCAGTGAAAAAAGAGCCCAAATGTAGAACAAATATTACCCAGATGTAGCCCACATATAGCCCAATGACAAAAGTGTGCAAAACACTTTTTATTTTTAGTTTTTGCAGTTTTATGTAGTGCAGACTGGTCAGGTATTGGAGCATTGCATCTTAAAACATGACCCCCTACACTACAAAAACACCACTGCACTACCTTAAACTCTAAAACACTACCCCCAGCACGACCCCCTACACTACACAAGCACCACTGCACTATCCTAAACCCTAAAACACTACCCCCAGCACGACCCCTACACTACCCAAACACCACTGCACTAACCTAAATCCTAAAACACTACCACCAGCACGACCTCCTACACTACCCAAACACCACTGCACTACCCTAAAACATGACCCCCTACACTACACAAACACCACTGCACTACCCTAAACCTAAAACACTACCCCCAGCACGACCTCCTACACTACACAAGCACCACTGCACTACCCTAAACCCTAAAACACTACCCCCAGCACAACCCCTACACTACACAAACACCACTGCACTACCCTAAACCCTAAAACACTACCCCCAGCACGACCCCCTACACAACCCAAACACCACTGCACTAACCTAAATCCTAAAACACTACCCCCAGCACGACCCCCTACACTACCCAAACACCACTGCACTACCCTAAAACATGACCCCCTACACTACACAAACACCACTGCACTACCCTAAACCCTAAAACACTACCCCCAGCACGACCCCTACACTACCCAAACACCACTGCACTAACCTAAACCTAAAACACTACCACCAGCACGACCCCTACACTACCCAAACACCACTGCACTACCCTAAAACATGACCCCTACCTACACAAACACCACTGCACTACCCTAAACCCTAAAACACTACCCCCAGCACGACCTCCTACACTACACAAGCACCACTGCACTACCCTAAACCCTAAAACACTACCCCCAGCACGACCCCTACACTACACAAACACCACTGCACTACCCTAAACCCTAAAACACTACCCCCAGCACGACCCCCTACACTACCCAAACACCACTGCACTAACCTAAATCCTAAAACACTACCCCCAGCACGACCCCCTACACTACCCAAACACCACTGCACTACCCTAAAACATGACCCCCTACACTACACAAACACCACTGCACTACCCTAAACCCTAAAACACTACCCCCAGCACGACCCCTACACTACACAAGCACCACTGCACTACCTAAACCCTAAAACACTACCCCCAGCATGACCCCCTACACTGCCTGAACACCACTGCACTGCCCTAAACCCTGAAACACCAGCCCCTGCATGACCCCCTACACTGCCCGAACACCACTGCACTGCCCTAAACCCTGAAACACCACCCCTAGCACGACCCCTACACTGCCCGAACACCACTGCACTGCCCTAAACCCTGAAACACCACCCCCTTCACGACCCCCTACACTGCCCGAACACCACTGCACTGCCCTAAACCCTGAAACACTACCCCCAGCAAGACCCCTACACTGCCCGAACACCACTGCACTGCCCTAAACCCTGAAACATCACCCCCAGCAAGACCCCTACACTGCCCGAACACCACTGACCTAAACCCTGAAACACCACCCCCAGCATGACCCCCTACACTGCCTGAACACCACTGCACTGCCCTAAACCCTGAAACACTACCCCCAGCATGACCCCCTACACTGCCCGAACACCACCGCTCTGCCCAAAACCCTGAAACACCAGCCCCAGCACGACCCCCTACACTGCCCGAACACCACTGCACTGCCCTAAACCTTGAAACACCAGCCCCTGCATGACCCCCTACACTGCCCGAACACCACTGCACTACCCTAAACCCTGAAACATCACCCCCAGCACGACCCCCTACACTGCCCGAGCACCACTGCACTGCCCTAAACCCTGAAACACCAGCCCCAGCATGACCCCCTACACTGCCCGAACACCACTGCACTGCCCTAAACCCTGAAACACCAGCCCCAGCACGACCGCCTACACTGCCCGAACACCACTGCACTGCCCTAAACTCTGAAACACCAGCCCCAGCACGACCCCTACACTGCCCGTACACCACTGCACTGCCCTAAACCGTGAAACACCAGCCTCAGCACGACCCCCTACACTGCCTGAACACCACTGCACTGCCCTGAACCCTGAAACACCAGCCCCAGCACAACACCCTACACTGCCCGAACACCACTGCACTGCCCTAAACCCTGAAACACCACCCCGTGCTTGACCCCCTACACTGCTCGAACACTACTGCACTGCCCTAAACCCAGAAACACCATCCCCAGCACGACCCCTATACTGCACAAACACCACTGCACTGCCCTAAACCCTGAAACACTACCCCCAGCAAGACCCCTACACTGCCCGAACACCACTGCACTGCCCTAAACCCTGAAACATCACCCCCAGCAAGGCCCCCTACACTGCCCGAACACCACTGCCCTAAACCCTGAAACACCACCCCCAGCAAGACCCCTACACTGCCCGAACACCATTGCACTGCCCTAAACCCTGAAACACCAGCCCCAGCACAACACCCTACACTGCCCGAACACCACTGCACTGCCCTAAACCCTGAAACACCACCCCGTGCTTGACCCCCTACACTGCTCGAACACTACTGCACTGCCCTAAACCCAGAAACACCATCCCCAGCACGACCCCCTATACTGCACAAACACCACTGCACTGCCCTAAACCCTGAAACACTACCCCCAGCAAGACCCCTACACTGCCCGAACACCACTGCACTGCCCTAAACCCTGAAACATCACCCCCAGCAAGGCCCCCTACACTGCCCGAACACCACTGCCCTAAACCCTGAAACACCACCCCCAGCAAGACCCCCTACACTGCCCGAACACCATTGCACTGCCCTAAACCCTGAAACACCAGCCCCAGCACGACCCCCTACACTGCCCGAACACCACTGCACTGCCCTAAACCCTGAAACACCACCCCCTGCACGACCCCCTACACTGCCCGAACACCACTGATGTTATGAGCATGACAAACTGCGGTTTGTGTTACCGCAAACCACTTGGGACTTCAATTGGTTTTTAATTTTGAGAGAATGCACGGCGACTCACATGAGGATAACAGTGGCACTACAGTTACCAATAGGCCACGCGGGTGGCCACGCCCACCTGGGCGGGGGTGAATATAATTTTAACTGGTGCTGCACTGAAACTGCTGAGCCTTCACTCAATACGATGTCCGTAGCCCATGAGGAAGTGCTGCTGAGCACGAAACGCGTTGGGTAAGATTTTGAAATTCATCGAGGCATGTCTGCTGTTTGAATATTGCTATCATCCATTAAAGATTTGGTGTAAGAAATTTACCTGTGTGCACTGTCTTAGCAGGCAACTTTTATGTTGGGATATAAGCGGCACAGCCTGAGCCGCGAGAGGAGCTCCGCTACACTTGTGCAGTCCAGCTATGGCGCCAATCGACGTCGCAGCATTTGGGACAGGTATGCCGATGGAAGATGTTATGAGCATGACAAACGGCCGTTTGTGTTACCGCAACCCACTTGGGACTTCAAATGGTTTTTAATTTTGAGAGAATGCACGGCGACTCACATGAGGATAACAGTGGCACTACAGTTACCAATAGGCCACGCGGGTGGCCATGCCCACCTGGGCGGGGGTGAATATAATTTTAACTGGTGCTGCACTGAAACTGCCGAGCCTTCACTTAATACGATGCCCGTAGCCCATGAGGAAGTGCTGCTGAGCACGAAACGCATTGGGCAGGATTTTGAAATTCAGCGAGGCACGTCTGCTGTTTGAATATTGCTATCATCCAATAAAGATTTGGTGTAAGAAATTTACCTGTGTGAGGCACTCTCTTAGCAGGCAAATTTTATGTTGGGATATAAGCGGCACAGCCTGAGCCGCGAAAGGAGCTCCGCTACACTTGTGCAGTCCAGCTATGGCGCCAATCGACGTCGCAGCATTTGGGACAGGTATGCCGATGGAAGATGTTATAGAGCATGACAAACGGTGGTTTGTGTTACCGCAACCCACTTGGGACTTCAATTGGTTTTTAATTTTGAGAGAATGCACGGCGACTCACATGAGGATAACAGTGGCACTACAGTTACCAATAGACCACGCGGGTGGCCACGCCCACCTGGGCGGGGGTGAATATAATTTTAACTGGTGCTGCACTGAAACTGCCGAGCCTTCACTCAATACGATGCCCGTAGCCCATAAGGAAGTGCTGCTGAGCACGGCACGCGTTGGGCAGGATTTTGAAATTCAGCGAGGCACGTCTGCTGTTTGAATATTACTATCATCCATAAAGATTTGGTGTAAGAAATTTACCTGTGTGAGGCACTCTCTTAGCAGGCAACTTTTATGTTGGGATATAAGCGGCACAGCCTGAGCCGCGAGAGGAGCTCCGCTACACTCGTGCAGTCCAGCTATGGCGCCCATCGACGTCGAAGCATTTGGGACAGGTATGCCGATGGAAGATGTTATGAGCATGACAAACGGCGGTTTGTGTTACCGCAACCCACTTGGGACTTCAATTGGTTTTTAATTTTGAGAGAATGCACGGCGACTCACATGAGGATAACAGTGGCACTACAGTTACCAATAGGCCACGCGGGTGGCCACGCCCACCTGGGCGGGGGTGAATATAATTTTAACTGGTGCTGCACTGAAACTGCCGAGCCTTCACTTAATACGATGCCCGTAGCCCATGAGGAAGTGCTGCTGAGCATGAAACGCATTGGGCAGGATTTAGAAATTCAGCGAGGCACGTCTGCTGTTTGAATATTGCTATCATCCAATAAAGATTTGGTGTAAGAAATTTACCTGTGTGAGGCACTCTCTTAGCAGGCAAATTTTATGTTGGGATATAAGCGGCACAGCCTGAGCCGCGAAAGGAGCTCCGCTACACTTGTGCAGTCCAGCTATGGCGCCAATCGACGTCGCAGCATTTGGGACAGGTATGCCGATGGAAGATTTTATGAGCATGACAAACGGTGGTTTGTGTTACCACAACCCACTTGGGACTTCAATTGGTTTTTAATTTTGAGAGAATGCACGGCGACTCACATGAGGATAACAGTGGCACTACAGTTACCAATAGACCACGCGGGTGGCCACGCCCACCTGGGCGGGGGTGAATATAATTTTAACTGGTGCTGCACTGAAACTGCCGAGCCTTCACTCAATACGATGCCCGTAGCCCATAAGGAAGTGCTGCTGAGCACGAAACGCGTTGGGCAGGATTTTGAAATTCAGCGAGGCACGTCTGCTGTTTGAATATTACTATCATCCATAAAAGATTTGGTGTAAGAAATTTACCTGTGTGAGGCACTCTCTTAGCAGGCAACTTTTATGTTGGGATATAAGCGGCACAGCCTGAGCCGCGAGAGGAGCTCCGCTACACTCGTGCAGTCCAGCTATGGCGCCCATCGACGTCGCAGCATTTGGGACAGGTATGCCGATGGAAGATGTTATGAGCATGACAAACGGCGGTTTGTGTTACCGCAACCCACTTGGGACTTCAATTGGTTTTTAATTTTGAGAGAATGCACGGCGACTCACATGAGGATAACAGTGGCACTACAGTTACCAATAGGCCACGCGGGTGGCCACGCCCACCTGGGCGGGGTGAATATAATTTTAACTGGTGCTGCACTGAAACTGCCGAGCCTTCACTTAATACGATGCCCGTAGCCCATGAGGAAGTGCTGCTGAGCATGAAACGCATTGGGCAGGATTTAGAAATTCAGCGAGGCACGTCTGCTGTTTGAATATTGCTATCATCCAATAAAGATTTGGTGTAAGAAATTTACCTGTGTGAGGCACTCTCTTAGCAGGCAAATTTTATGTTGGGATATAAGCGGCACAGCCTGAGCCGCGAAAGGAGCTCCGCTACACTTGTGCAGTCCAGCTATGGCGCCAATCGACGTCGCAGCATTTGGGACAGGTATGCCGATGGAAGATGTTATGAGCATGACAAACGGTGGTTTGTGTTACCGCAACCCACTTGGGACTTCAATTGGTTTTTAATTTTGAGAGAATGCACGGCGACTCACATGAGGATAACAGTGGCACTACAGTTACCAATAGACCACGCGGGTGGCCACGCCCACCTGGGCGGGGGTGAATATAATTTTAACTGGTGCTGCACTGAAACTGCCGAGCCTTCACTCAATACGATGCCCGTAGCCCATGAGGAAGTGCTGCTGAGCACGAAACGCGTTGGGCAGGATTTTGAAATTCAGCGAGGCACGTCTGCTGTTTGAATATTACTATCATCCATAAAAGATTTGGTGTAAGAAATTTACCTGTGTGAGGCACTCTCTTAGCAGGCAACTTTTATGTTGGGATATAAGCGGCACAGCCTGAGCCGCGAGAGGAGCTCCGCTACACTCGTGCAGTCCAGCTATGGCGCCAATCGACGTCGCAGCATTTGGGACAGGTATGCCGATGGAAGATGTTATGAGCATGACAAACGGTGGTTTGTGTTACCGCAACCCACTTGGGACTTCAATTGGTTTTTAATTTTGAGAGAATGCACGGCGACTCACATGAACATAACAGTGGCACTACAGTTACCAATAGACCACGCGGGTGGCCACGCCCACCTGGGCGGGGGTGAATATAATTTTAACTGATGCTGCACTGAAACTGCCGAGCCTTCACTCAATACGATGCCCGTAGCCCATGAAAAAGTGCTGCTGAGCACGAAACGCGTTGGGCAGGATTTTGATATTCAGCGAGGCACGTCTGCTGTTTGAATATTGCTATCATCCAATAAAGATTTGGTGTAAGAAATTTACCTGTGTGAGGCACTCTCTTAGCAGGCAACTTTTATGTTGGGATATAAGCGGCACAGCCTGAGCCGCGAGCGGAGCTCCGCTACACTCGTGCAGTCCAGCTATGGCGCCAATCGACGTCGCAGCATTTGGGACAGGTATGCCGATGGAAGATGTTATGAGCATGACAAACGGTGGTTTGTGTTACCGCAACCCACTTGGGACTTCAATTGGTTTTTAATTTTGAGAGAATGCACGGCGACTCACATGAATATAACAGTGGCACTACAGTTACCAATAGACCACGCGGGTGGCCACGCCCACCTGGGCGGGGGTGAATATAATTTTAACTGGTGCTGCACTGAAACTGCCGAGCCTTCACTCAATACGATGCCCGTAGCCCATGAGGAAGTGCTGCTGAGCACGAAACGCGTTGGGCAGGATTTTGAAATTCAGCGAGGCACGTCTGCTGTTTGAATATTGCTATCATCCATTAAAGATTTGGTGTAAGAAATTTACCTGTGTGATGCACTCTCTTAGCAGGCAACGTTTATGTAGGGATATATATATATATCTATATATTATCTACTGGCGGTCGCCAGTAGATAGTTATAGTTAGGACCTATTTTCCATAGGAAATCCGCGACATTCTATTTGAAATAACTCTTGCGTCGGTTGACGAATCTTCGCGATTTTTTCAAACTTTATGGCCCGCTCCGGTCCGCTCCTACCCTGAAAGTCTCAGGGTGATTCATCAAGCGGGGGCCGAAAAAAAGGGGGGTCCCAAAACGTGTTTTCCCCATTCATTTTCCCATAGGAAACTTTAGACACGGCTACAGCCCGAACTGCTGAACGGAATTACACCAAATTTGGCAAAGAGGTAGTTCTTGGTTCAGAAAGAACCCTTTTTGTTAAATGGTGTAAATCCGTTCAGTAGTTGCGGAGAAATTAAAAAATAAGAGTCAAAAATCAATTTCCCATAGGAAACTTTATGCAAGGCTACAGCCCGAACTGCTGAACGGAATTACACCAAATTTGGCAAAGAGGTAGTTCTTGGTTCAGAAAGAACCCTTTTTGTTAAATGGTGTAAATCCGTTCAGTAGTTGCTGAGAAAATCAAAAGTAAAAGTACATATATATCTATGGCCGCGTAGGATTCGCGCACCCTCCTGATCCACGAGCTGCATGCTAATTGGCTGTCAACACTCCAAATCAGGAAGTGTTGGCAGCCATTTTGTCCCTCGGTAGAACCGAGGGACAGAAACAAGTGCGCAAAGCGCAAAAAGGGGGCAGGGTAGAAACACCCTGACCCCCTAGGTCTGCTCAGGGGGTCCCACAAGGACCCCCTGGGCAAAAAATTGTATTATTTTTTTTAAAAATCGGCAGGATGCGCTCAGGGTGCGCAGATCCTGCCCAAAAAAAAAAATTGAAGCGCGGTCTCCCGCGCTTCGATGTAAATTTGCCCCTGGGTGGCCCAAGTCCCGGGGGCATGCGGGGGGAAGGGGGTGTGTAAATTGTTTATATGGGGGCCTCTAAGGCCCCCAAGCCCGAGGACCGCCACCCCCGGGACTTAATTAAAAAAATGGTGCGGGAGGGCTCTCCTGCCCTCCCGCAGCCCCGGGGACCGCCACCCCCGGGGCTTCTTTTTAAATTTAAAATAATGTGTGGGGGGGGACCACCACCTCCCTGGGGCACATAGAAAATAAATGTGGGGGTCCGTTATGGACCCCCGAGCCCTGGGGACCACCACCTCCCCGGGGCTGTGCAATTCAAGGGAGGGGGCCGTGCGGCCCCCTCCTGGAGCCCTTGATGGCCCTGGGGACCGCCACCCCCAGGGCCGGCTCCTGCAGTGTCCCGGGGTGCCTACCCCCGGACACTGTAGTTTGCAATGACAGGACGGGAGCCTCGCGGCTCCCGTCCTGTCATTGCAAACTGCTTTGGATATTAGGCGAGAGCAGGGAAACCTGCTCTCGCTTCCATATCCAAAGACAATAGCTTTCCACATGGGGAGCAGCATGTTAGCTGCTCCCCATGTGGCTAAGCAATGCCGGCTCGCGCAGGAGGCGGGGAGCCGGCTGGGACTGTGGGGGATTGGGGACCCCCACAGTCCCCAACCAGAGGCCAGGCCCCGGGGGATGGGGTCCCCGGGGCCATAAGTGGCCAGGGAGGGGGGCCACGCAGCCCCCCTCCCCAAATTAGTAAAAAATTTAAAAAATAAATAAAAGTGCAAGGCCGGCCCCGGAGATGGGGTCCCGGGGCCTTAAATGGCCTGAGGGGGCCACGCAGCCACCCTCCAAATAAAAAAATTGAGGGCATGCCCGGGGGATGGGGTCCCGGGGCCAATACAGGCCCAGGGAAGGGGCCACGTGGCCCCCTTCCCGTTTTTTTGTTTTCATTTAAAAAAAAAAAATGCTCAGGCCCCGGGGGATGGGGTCCCGGGGCCAAAAGTGGGCAAGGGAAGGGGGCCACGCAGCCCCCTCCCTTTAATTTTTTTTTTAAAAGCGACCGGCATCGTGCCGGAGGCCCCGCCCCTCCCTGCAGTACTCTGCAAACGCGCCCCTGGCGCGTTTTAAGAAGGGAAGTAATTCCCCTTGAATACTGGGGGTCCCTGGGGGCCAACTAGCCCACCAGGAACCTCCAGTATGCACCAGGGGCTGCGTTGCAGAGAAGGTGTACAGAGGCCACGCCCTTTTACACCTCTCTGCAACGCAGCTCTGTGGTGCTTTTAGAAGTATATGGTGGCCTAGTTGGACTCCAGGGACCCTCAGGATTCAAGGGGACTTAATCCCCAACAGGTACATCCAGAAAGCGCCACAGAGCTGCGTTGCAGAGAGGTGTAAAAGGAGTGTGGCCTCTCTACACGTCTCTGCAACGCAGCCCCTGGCGCATACTGGAGGTTCCTGGTGGGCTAGTTGGCCCCTAGGGACCCTCATGATTCAAGGGGACTTAATCCCCCAACTTAAAAAGCGCCACGGGGCGCGTTTGCACAGATGTCACCTCAGGCCCCGCCCCCTCCCTTCACCATTGTGCAAATAATCCTCTAAAATCTGCCGAACTACGAATTCCGATTTACTCACCTGTTATCAGGAGAGACCTCAGTGCTGCATCTTTCAGCCCAGTACTAATCCTGAAAAGTAATTTTAACCGTACTTACCAGTAACTTGAATTTCCTTCCATAGGATATCATTGCCTGCTTTTTGCTGAAAAAGTTTCTAAGTGTTGATTTTTGAAATATACAAATATTCCTCTAAAATCAGCCGAAATACGAATTCCGATTTACTCACCTGTTATAAGGAGAGACCTCAGTGCTGTATCTTTCAGCCCAGTACTGGTCCTGAAAAGTAATTTTAACCGTACTTACCAGTAACTTGAATTTCCTTCCATAGGCTAACATTGACTGGTTTCACTTGGAAATTCTTCTAAGTGTGGAGTTTTGGAACTTTAAAATATTCCTCTAAAATCAGCCGAAATACCAATTCCGATTTACTCACCTGTTATCAGGAGAGACCTCAGTGCTGCATCTTTCAGCCCAGTACTGATCCTGAAAAGTAATTTTAACCGTACTTACCAGTAACTTGAATTTCCTTCCATAGGATATCATTGCCTGCTTTTGCTGAAAAAGTTTCTAAGTGTCAATTTTTGAAACATACAAATATTCCTCTAAAATCAGCCGAAATCCGAATTCTGATTTACTCACCTGTTATCAGGAGAGACCTCAGTGCTGCATCTTTCAGCCCAGTACTGGTCCTGAAAAGTAATTTTAACCGTACTTACCGGTAACTTGAATTTCCTTCATAGGCTAACATTGACTGGTTTCACTTGGAAATTCTTCTAAGTGTGGAGTTTTGGAACTTTATAATATTCCTCTAAAATCAACCAAAGTACGAATTCCAATTTACTCACCTGTTATCAGGAGAGAACCCAGTGCTGCATCTTTTAGCCCAGCACTGACCCTGAAAAGTAATTTTAACCGTACTTACCAGTAACTTATATTTTCTTCCATAGGAATCCATTGTCTGGTTTTCAGCAGAAAAGTTTCAAAGTGTCGATTTTCACAAACTACAAATATTCCTTAAAAATCGCCTGTATGACTTAAACGCATTCTTTCAACTGTTTACAGGAGATGCACCAGTGCTGGATCCAGGATCCAACACTGAGTAAGAAAAAGTAACGATAACAGTTTTTACCTGCTAAGTGAATTTCCTTCCATAGGATAACATTGGTGATTCTATGTGAAAAAGTTTCTAAGTGTCAACTTTTAAAATACAATAATATTCCTTAAAAATCACTACTGTAACCAAAACGCTTTTACTCAACTGTTTACAGGAGATGTCCCAGGACTGAATCAAGGATCCAGTTCTGTGGTTAGAAAAGTAATCCATAAAGTAACTAATTGCATTTAACTAGAAATTCACATTGAGCTGAATGTTGCATTGTGTTTGAAAATGTGTTGCCCATTGCAACAACTGTAACTACTGTACTTAAAAGTCTATTGCCTATGTGCAAAGTATTTAAACTAAAGTAATTCATTCTCAGAAAGTATTTTTTGTAATGTAATGTATAATGTAATTACAATGTAATTTAAAAAATAAAATATGTAAAAAAAATTGTTTCTAAAAATGTAGTAAATCAGTATGACAAAAATTAATATAACAATTAATACATTTAAAAATTGTCATTTACAAAACCTTTGAAATTCACTGAAAAACCGTAGGTTTCAGACATGTTATAGTTAGGAATAAGCATTTAAAAAACCTTTGAACTTCACTGAAAAAACCATAGGTTTCAGATATGTTATAGTTAGAAATTAGCATGTAAAAAACCTTTGAAATTCACTGAAAAAACCATAGGTTTTAGGGACAGTTATAGTTACTTGGACATTGCACTCGTACAAAACCCGTGGAAATTCCCCCGTTATAGTTAACTTATAACTCGCGCCCCACAATGCACTGCTGATGACGTCACATATTACATCACTCATGACATGGTCAGTGACATCACTGATGACATCACTGATGACATCTCAAATGACATCACTGATGACATCATCCACGTGATAATCTGATGCACCTCCTCACACCCTAATATAACCTTTGATACACCCACTCTAAATTACAGACTGCCATTCGCAAAACCATAGACACTCCAACACCAATAACTACATACCCACTCACTGATTCATAGGTCTACGCACACATCCACTCACTCACCCGTACAGTCACTCATACTTACGGTCACTCAGTACAGGACTATCATATGCACTCATACTCCTATATAGACACTCAAACACCGCCACTCATCCATAGAGGTACTCACACACCTAGTCAGTCATGCAAATAATTAAACACACTGCCATTTACTCACCTATACAGTTATACACACACCAGCTCACTTACTCATACAAATACTTGCACATTCTTACGCTCTTATACAATCACTGATACAAGCACACACTCATCCATACAGCCACTATCACAATCACTCACTCTCGCTTATAGCTATTTATATACTCCAACACACATATATACTGCCTTTCACATATGTAGTTACTCACACATGTACCACTGGGACATACATTCACTCACTAACACACTCTTACACACACTTACCCACCCATACAGTCTATCACAGATGCACTCTTGAAACCATCCACCCAGTGAATCACCCACTCACACATCTATGCACAGAGTCGCACACACCCCTCCCACACAAACACTCAGGCACCCATACAGATACTCAGACAACCATTCAATAACTCATATAGACACTCATGTAGCTATTCACAAACACATGCAGCCACTTACACAGCAACAGACAGACGGATACAGACATTCACCCAGTTTAGTCACTAACCCATGCATTCAGTAAGATACGTTAAATCACTCACTTATAGAGTCAGTCACGCACCTACTAAATCATCCATACTAACACTTACACACCCACTCATTGTTCAATACGTCTTTTCCTATATATATTAAAAATATTTAAACTTTACAGAAACACACAGTCCCTGGATGATGTCATCAGTGATGTCATTTGAGATGTCATCAGTGATGTCATCAGTGATGTCACTGAGCATGTCATGAGTGATGTAATATGTGACATCATCAGCAGTGCATTGCGGGGGCGCGAGTTATAGTTAGCTGAACTAACTATAACGGGGGAATTTCACGGTTTTTGTACGAGTGCAATGTCCAAGTAACTATAACTGTCCCTAAAACCTATGGTTTTTTCTGTGAATATATATATATATATATATATATATATATATATATATATATATATATTCTGACATCCGAATGCTCCTCCCAAGAGCTCCGCCCGTAGTCCGGTGGCGCGCAGAAGCCGGTAGAGCTGAGCCGGCGTATAAATTCCGTTATCCAATTCAATAATACGCGCTCTCACAATCCAATATCAAGGGTGGTTTATTAGAAGCTCAAGGTTACGCGTTTCGGAAGAAACTTCCTTGATCACACAAAGAGCCAAAAGAAAAAAGTGCATTACATAGTCTCGGCACTGGACATAGAAAGAGGACATAAATATCTGTATGATTCCACAGAAGTACAAAATGTGTCGGCCATCTTAAACTGCCCAATACTGTCTTAACTCATACATTTTATCAATGGCATCAGTGCAATACAGTACAAGATTGTTAAATGCATCATATAAAAGAACAGAAAAGGCAGTGAGTATCGAATCAATACTACTAGTAGTCCCTCACATCCGGTACTTTTGTATTAAATACATGAGAGAGCAGACTAAGTGGCATATTGTCCTTAGTCAGAGCGCCAAAGTGGCAAAACAGGCTGCTGAAATCAGAACAGTCATAATGCAAACTACGGGCCAAAACATAATAACGCTCTATGGGCTGAGTTTCTGATAAGTGCTATTATCCAAATAGGGAACTCATAAATAAACAGACACGTAAAATTCAAATGTCTGATCAAAAATATAAGAATCAATACTATCGCCGAGTGGCTCAAATTGCATCTATGTTCAGTACTGTCCAGAGACAAACAACAATAGCGGTGACAATAAGTGAGAAAAAATTCTTATCTAATAGTGCGTGGTGATCTCTTCATAGAGATGAGGAGAAGGGTAGGCGGCCCGTGCAGTGTCCGCAAGATGTCGGAGGGCCCCTTCCTTTCCTCCTGTGAAGGAAAAAGAAGAAAAGCATGTAAGAAAAATTACTAGATTAAAACATTAAAACTGTAACAAAATAACATGTTATTCATAATTTTCTTAAGCTGTAATCTAGATATTTAACTATTGACAGCTAAATTCAGCAAATGCATGTAATTCACAACATCATGGAATTTCATTAGAAAGATTTAGGGCAGAAATACAAATATATAGATTTGCATACAATACAAATGTGGAACATTACCCTTCGATAAGGTGTGTGGCTAACTCCTCGTCCACGTTATGGCCCTTAGGGTATCGAGTTTCGAGATCAAGAATCCATTTAGATTCTCTTTTCCTGAGGGTGAGCTCTCTGTTCCCCCCTGGGACTACCGTGGACCTGTTCAATTACGAAGTAACTGAGAAGCGAACTGTTAGAAAGATGAAACTCTGCGAAATGTCTCGCTACAGGATAGTGGGGGTCCTTGTTATTAATTGCCCTAAGATGTTCTAGGACCCTCTTTTTCGCCATATGAGTGGTGCTGCCCACATATTGTTTTTGGCAAGGGCACCTCAGAATGTATATAGCATATGTAGTGCTACATGTCAGAAATTGTGGGATGGTTTTTTTCACGTTAGAGCCAGGTACACTGAATTCCTTAACCATCTGACTTGCTCTGCACGCCTTACAGTGGCTACACGGATAAAAACCTTTAAGGTTATGTCTTGCCATGTTCTGTCGGTTCGTGATATCGCCATGCATCAGGATGTCCCTAAGATTACGACCTTTGCGATACGTGATTCTAGGTCTGTCACTTATTCTAGGGCCCACTATCTGATCGCTTTTAAGAATGTTCCAATTATCATTAAGGATTTTCTGTATTCTGTGTGAATTATGGTTGTATGTCAAAATGACACGTGTCTCAGGGGGATCGCTATTCCTCTCCTTTTCCTGCAGCGTGCTCTGTCTGTCAATATCCTTTAATTTAGACACAGCTCTATTCAATACCCATTCCGGGTAACCACGGTCTCTGAAGCGTTTCATCATGACCTTTTCCTCTACCTGATAATTCTCCTCTGAGCTGCAGTTCCTTTTTGCTCTCAGCAATTCCCCATACGGGATACTCCATTTAAGGGTATCCGGGTGGTGGCTGCGAGCATGTAGGATACTGTTACCCGCTGTATCTTTGCGGAAAAGTCTCGTTTCAAGAGTATTATTAACTGCCTTGACTTTCACATCCAAGAATTCTATTTCTTCTTTATTGATATTTTGTGTCAATATGATATTGTATGTGTTGTTATTGAGTTTATTAATAAACTCTAAGGCTTCTGTTTCGCATCCCTCCCATATCAAAAAAAGGTCATCAATGTATCGCAGCCAAACTTTAACTTTGGCAAAATGATGCGAGAGTGAAATTTCATTTCTTATCTTTTCTTCCCACAGACCTAAGAAGAGCCCAGCGAAACTCGGCGCAAAGCATGTACCCATGGCAGTCCCCAGTATTTGTTTAAAAAGCTCCCCATTAAACATAAAGATGTTATTCTGTAAACATAGGTACATCATCTCTACAAGCATTTTGGTATGTTCTAAGTACATGATGTTTCTCTCATTTAAGAAGTGAGTGCATGCATGTACCCCTTGATCATGATCAATGATGGTATAAAGACTGGAAACATCCATGGTTATAAACATGTAGTTAGATTTCCATTGTATACCAGCAATTTTACACAAAAATCTTTGGTGTCTTTGATGTATGATGGAAGTGTTATTACATATTGTTGCAGAAAATGATCAACATATTTTGAAATATTTTCGAATACACTCCCTAGAGATGAGACAATAGGTCTACCAGGCGGGACCGAAAGATTCTTGTGGATTTTTGGAAGAAAGTAAATAATGGGGAGTTTCGGATAGTCCTTCTTCAGAAATAAATACTCTTCCCAGGTAATTATACCATCATGATGCCACTTAGTCAATTGGGTCCAGGTTGTTAAGATACTGTCATTGTAGGTTTTGGTGCTACATCTACAATAGAATCTGCAGTTATCCAGTTGTCTATAGGCTTCTGCAGTGTACAGTTCCTTACTGAGTAAAACCACATTGCCACCTTTGTCTGCAGGGCGTATAACAATATCCCTGTCATTGGCCAATTGTGAAATAATCATTCTTTGTTTGGTACTCAGATTGCCAGATACAAAACTTTGATTGGATTTTGCATGTTTACACTCTAATAGGGCTTTGGTTACAACCTCGTGGAAAGTATCCACATTATCATGAGGGAGGTTCGGATAAAAAATGGAACGAGGTTTAAAAGGAGTTTTGGCTGCTCTATTAGTCGTGATATCAGAGAGTTCAGGTTCCCTATAGGAAGAGGTGGTTGCCTCAGCATCATTACTGGATAACAGTTCTTGCATAGTTCTCAATACGTTGGCATCTTCTACTGTAAGGTTCGTAGGGTTGATGTTGTCCCTCACTGTAGTATTATGTGGTATGTTGCCTTTGAGAGTGTGCCATTTGGTAAGTTTCAATTTGCGGATAAACTTAAAGATGTCTATTCTTGTGTTAGAATAGTTAAAAGCTTCAGTTGGACAAAATGTGAGACCCAGGCATAAGGTTTTCTTTTCAAGAAAAGACAAAGAACGGCTTGTAAGATTGATTATGGTTTTGTTTACCGTAGTCATGTCCATCATTGTTGATTCTTCTTTCTCGAGCCCCCACGTCCGGTTCCCACTGGCTTTGTTCTGTTTCCTTTTTTGTATTCTTTGTTTTCGTCGACTTCTCCGCTGTTTGCTGCGCCCCTGCCTCTTCCTCTTCCTCTTCCTCGTTGTCCTCTCCCTCTCGGTGTCTGTTGGGGGGTGATGTTCGCCGTTTGTCGCCTCCTCCTCAGCGTCCGGTATTCGTCTAAAAAGTAGCTTGTCTAGTTATTACCTCTACTTCCGATGTAGTGCTCGTAGTATGCACTGAAATGTCAGTATCAGAATCACTCGTAAGAGAGTTGGGCACGGGTGTGCTGTTCTCAATCTGTTTAGAACCAGAATTATCATTTTCTGGTTGAAAGTTATACAGATGGTCGTACTTTCTGCTATAGGTTAAGATCCGTCCGCTTTCGTAGTCAGCACAATCGCGATGAAGTTTGCGTTGCTTTCTTAGTTTATATATACACACACACACACACACACACACAGTCCAGTGAAAATAACGAACCACTCCGGATTCAAGTGCATAAAGTGTTTAATCAACAGAGAAACAAATAAATATATATATATATATATTTTGGGAGGAATCACTCTGGGAGCAATGGTAACATATCCATCCCTAGGTGAATAAAAAGTAGAGGGGAGGCAGTATTGTTGGGAGTTTGACAACTATGTCTGAGCATAAGCATCTCAATCTGTGCTCATTCAGTTATTCAGTTTTAAACTGTTGTACCACATCCACGATGACCTTCAAGCCTCCACAATGTCAAAGAATGACCTGTGTGTGTCATTAAACTTTTAGTTGCTCCTGGCTGCCATCAGCGTAGATACAGAAGTTGAGACCAAGGGATAAGAGGTTGAACATGATGGCAGCATCTACAGATTAAAAGGGGAGATTTGGGCCTCCTCAATGATAAAGTACTTTGGTTATGAAAAGGAACACTAGGTGCGATTACAAGTGGGTTGGATAATTGAGATCCCTGTGCAAATATATTTTTTATGCATACATTACAATTCAAAGAAGCACAAAATATTTTCCACTCAGTAATTACCAGGGGTGATAAAATCTGCACCCTCCAATAAATTTCTTCAGGCCAAAACTGATGAAATTTACTGGTTGGGGGTTGGGTGGTGAGACTTGGTGAATACTTGGATGTGAGGATTTTAGATAGGCATGTTATGCACATTTTGTAGTTAAAATATTTTTGTAGGTGGAATTTATCACACCTAACAAATTCTAAATCCAAGGGAACCGGATTTGATTGTGTGTGATTGATACTATATACACTGCCTGGGCACTCATAATCAGGGCCTAGGCTGAGGTGAATGGCGGTATCTGAATAACTTGAAGGAAGGGAGATGAAGCTCTGTGTCAAGGAAGTTGCACCAGATTTTCCACGGAGGCAGAACGACGCCAGATCCCAATGCCCACCTCCTAGAACGCACTGCTCAAATGCAGCTGCTCCAAGTAGGGGGAAAGGGGAATGGGACAGAGAAGAGACACTCGTGCGGACCTGGACTTCTTCTTCTATTCCTGGTAGGATAGTATCTGGAAGACCTAATGCACAGAAGGAGACAACACTTAATTCTATACTTCTTTCTATAACTGTATATCTCTACTTCCTAGTTTCTTTAGTCTTCTCCCTTCCCTACCAGGTTTCGGCTGGAGTACTGGCTCCTCTTCTTATTCAGCTAGCTTAATCACTAGTAGATGTGTAGTGTGATGACCTAATGCACAAAGGAGATATAAACATTGTTACTACACTCCTATCCTAACCTCTCTCTCTCATTGACTACTTTAACATTCCTCTTTTACCAGCTGCGTTAGTCTTAATTGGTTTAGTTTCTGCCTTTTCAGCAAAGGAAACAGCAATGTTAATCCAGAAGACTGATTTGTTGAAGTCTTCGAGTTACAAATAGTTCTCGCAGTGATGAACAAATGTCACAGGAAATACTCAGCTTCTTAATGGGAAACGCGCAAAAGGGAAAAGGGTGAGGAAAACTAGGAAGGATAGATTAGGTAAGTACGCAAGGGAGGCAAGGAAAGAAGCCTGAGTAGCGCTGAGTATACGTCTGTCAATGCTCCAAAGTCTTATTGAATAGTTGCTTACTTGTTTCTTGAAGATTACTCAACCAACTCTCAAACGACTGCTCTTGCTCACCCTCGGCTCGACGATAAGCCTATCCGAGCGAGGAGATCAAGCAGTAACTCTGATGCGGGATTCGTGAACAGGATACCAAATACTAACTCTGAACTCAGGAGCGTTCGGACTCTCAAAGTTCTCCTCTATCGATAACCTAACCGGCGGAGGAGAAACGGTAATGCGCTCGAGAATTACTTTACTTCTGTGGAGCGCCAGCACAATTCTACTTCACTCGGCTATAATCAAATTGAAGTGCGCAGTAAAACGCGCTTGGTCAGAACACGTAGTCTCGCCTCTCACGAGACTTTATGTCACCACTCTTGTCATGCAGGCAAACGGGGAAATAAGGCGGCCATCTTGGAGAGGGGTCGCCAAGCCTAATAAGCATTCAACCAGACATTGCAGCAGGAGGGTTTCACTATAACCCGAGGTTTTGTTACTTTCTGGTGCAAAATGGTAATGGCATGCAAGTGTTTCCTGACAGTACCCCCTCTCAAAGACCGATTTATCGGTCCAGGTTTGAGTGGATGTTGTAAATGAAATTGTTTTATCAATTTTGAGGCATGTACATTTCCTGCAGGTTCCCAGGACCTTTCTTCTGGACCGTAACCTTTCCAGTCTATTAGATAGAATAAACTATCTCTAATCCTCTTGGAATCTAAAACCCTTTTTACCTCGTATTCTAAATGTTCGTCTATCTTCAAAGGGGGCGGGGGTTTGTCTAATCGGAGATTAGAAGCTGTCTTCTTTAAAAGGGACACGTGAAAAACTGGGTGGATCCCTAACTGCGTTGGTAGTTGGAGTTTGACAGTGACGGGGCCAAGTACTTGTTTTATGGGAAATGGGCCTACGAATCGAGGCTGAAATTTTCGATTTTCTTTTAACCTAAGATGACGTGAGGACAACCATACCGAATCTCCTACCTGATACTGTGGTGCCTTTCTCCTACATTTGTCTGCTTGTTTCTTGTAACTTTCTTTTGCCTTTAATAGGTTGGATTCTGCAGTCCTGCGGACGGAAGTCAACTCAGTTAACAGATTGCCAACCGCAGGGACCCCAAAATCTCCCTGATTACAGAAAGGGTTTGGATGCCGCCCAAAATTTAAAAAGAATGGAGAATACCCAGTTGACACATTCTTTGCGTTGTTGTGTGCAAATTCAGCCATCCACAGTAAATCTGACCATTCACCACTCCGATCCAAAAGGAACAGACGCAAGTACTGTTCTAACTCTTGGTTCACCCTTTCGGTCTGACCATCTGTCTCGGGGTGGTAACTGGTGGAATGCCTGACCTCCACACCCAACCCATTCATGAAAGCTTTCCAGAAGCGAGACACAAATTGAGGGCCTCGGTCTGAAATCAAAATCTTGGGAACTCCATGAATCTTCACAATGTTTTCCCTGAAGAGTCTGGCTAACTCTGGAGCGGAAGGAACTCCTTTCACTGGGATAAAGTGACTCATCTTAGTGAAGGTGTCTACTACTACCAAGACAGTGTCATAACCCTTACTTAGTGGAAGATCGACGATCAAATCTAGGGTGACAGTATGCCAAGGATGTTTTGATGTATGTAAAGGTTGCAGAAACCCCTGTGGAGCCTGTCTACTTGGTTTCCCTCGAGCACAGAGCTCGCAAGACTCTACATATTGCTTAATCTGGGAGTTCATATTGGGCCACCAAAAGTAACGCTGGATGAGATCTAGAGTCTTTAAGGTTCCTTTATGGCCAGCTAAAGGTTGATCATGACAGTCTTTCAAAACTCGTTCTTGAATCTCTCTAGTAGGTAAGTATAGAGCTTCATGTCGATAAGGCAAAGAATTCTTGATGATTCTTCCTTCTTCTTGACTCGCCCACTCGATCATTTCTGCTGCTGACATCTGTTTTCCAATCTCTTCTTGATAATCTGCTAAAGAAAGAGTACACACAATCTTAGATTCAGGAATGATTGGTTGCGGTGCCACCAAATGTTCTGTACTTTCCGTCTGAATTCTGGACAAGGCGTCCGCCTTGCCATTCTTGTTCCCAGGTCGGTATGTAATCACAAAATCAAAATCCGCGAAGTAAAGGGACCATCGCAATTGACGTGGAGTTAAGGTTCTCTCAGACTTGAGAAACTGGAGATTTTTGTGATCTGTAAACACGGTTACAGTGTGTTGGGCCCCCAGTAAATGGTGTCTCCATTCAGTAAACAAATCTTTAACCGCTAACAGCTCTTTTTCTGCAATGGTGTAATTAATTTCAGCGGGATTCAATTTTCGGGAATGATACGCCACGGGATGTAATTGTCCAGTTGACTTGTGCCTTTGGGATAGGACTCCACCAATCGCTTGATCAGAAGCATCTGCTTCCACAAAGAAAGGCTCATTTGTGTCGGCATGGAGTAAAATAGGCGCTGAGGTAAAACTGGTCTTGAGATATTCAAAAGCTTGTTCTGCTTCTGGAGCCCAAATGAACTTTACTCCCTTCTTGAGCAGTCTGGTGATTGGAATGATCTTCTGCGAGAATCCCTGGATAAATCGGCGATAGAAGTTAGCAAAGCCCAGAAACCTCTGAACTTCCTTTACATCCTTCGGCGAAGGCCAATCCACTACCGCTTGCACCTTCTTGGCGTCCATCAAGATTCCTCCCGGAGATAAAATGAATCCCAGAAACTCCACTGTCTGTACACTAAAGGCACATTTCTCTAGTTTTACGTAGAGTTGGTGCTTACGCAGTCTTTCTAGAACAGCCTTGACATGCTCAGGATGTTCTCGGGGGTCTTTGGAATATATCAAGATGTCATCCAAATAGATCACTGCTATGCGATCCACCAGATCTCCCATTATATCGTTAATGAAGTGCTGGAAGGCCGCTGGGGCATTGCACAGACCAAAGGGCATGACCTGATATTCAAAAAGCCCATATTTGGTCCTAAAGGCGGTCTTCCATTCGTGGCCTTCCTTCATTCGAATTAGATGATACGCCCCACGAAGGTCTAATTTAGTAAAGATGTGGGCATCTTTAATCTGATCTAGGAGGACCGAAATCAGTGGCAGCGGGTAACGGTTCTTTATGGTGACCCGATTGATCGCTCGATAATCGATGCATGTCCTCAGAGACCCTTCCTTCTTCGGAATGAAAAAGAGTGGAGAGGATACTGGGGACTGTGACGGCCGGATGAATCCATTCGCCAAGTAACGATCTAAATATTCCTTGAGATATCCATTCTCAGCTTCTGTCAAGGCATAAATCCGACTGCAAGGCAGTGCTGCCCCTGGTTCCAGGTCGATGGTGCAGTCATAGACACGATGTGGAGGGAGCTTCTCAGCCTCTTTCTCACTGAAAACTTCCTGAAATTCTTGGTATTCCGTGGGGACTACTAAGGTGGCAATAGCTCCAATGGATTCTCCACTGAATGACAACAAGGCGGCCAGAGATTGTTCTTGGATTTTAGACGTGGAAGAGAAGCAATGTTCAGAACAAAATGAAGAATCCATATCGACCGTTCGATTTTCCCAATCGATCGTTGGATTATGCAACGCTAGCCAAGGAAGCCCCAAAATTATCTGAAACTGTGGAGCATCAATCAAATTAAATTGGATGACTTCGTGATGACCATTGGACTGAGTCAGTTCCACCAGTTCCGTGTGATGCGTGATCGGGCCTGAGGAGAGATTAGTCCCATCCACCGCGCGAACAGATTCTCGTCGTTCCTTGCGAATAGCCAGAATTCCCATTCTCTTTGCATATTTTATATCACAAAAATTGCCTGTGGCCCCTGAATCAATCATGATTGCCACTCCATAAATCTCTTTGTTCCGAAATTTCAAAGTCATCTGTAAGATTAAATGTGGCGTTTGGGTCTGGAGGGTGTTCATGATATGATGAATTCCTGGAGTCAGATCTTCAATTTTCGCCACCTGAGCGACTCCGCCTACAGATGGTTTAGGGAGTTTCCCGAATTCATGGTTTTAGGTCTCTTTGGACATTCTTTTACAAAGTGTCCAGATCCCCCACAGTACATGCATAATTTCTTTTGTCTTCTTTGTTCTTTCTCTTCCTTGCTTAAAGGACCACGAACAGATCCAATCTGCATTGGTTCACTATCAGCAGCACCTCCTGAACCCTTACTCGTGTCTGGTTTCGTTCTGTCAAACCGAGGAAGATTCCAACGAAAATCTCTCGTCTTTCTTTCTCCTCTCCTCTCAGAACTTCGGAAGTCGATCTCTAAAACTAAATCCACTAATTCCGAATATTCTGTGGGTCGATTCGGAATCTGCGCCAGTATATCTTTGATTTCATCTCGTAACCCCCGATAAAACAAAGCAGATCTCTTTTCTTCAGGCCAGTTGGTTTCGACTAACAATTTATTGAACTGAGTTAGGTACGTGAGTAGATCCTTATTTCCTTGACGCAGTTCTAACAGCTCATTATCAGTGGCCTGTGAAATTCTGCGCCTATCAAAAATCCTAAGGAATTCTGTTTTAAAACGTTCAAAATCATACAAAAAAGGATCATCTCGAGAAACCAGAGGCATGGCCCAATTAGCTGCATCACCCCCCAGATAGGACAAAATAAAGGCTACTCGTGATTGAGCATCTGGGAAGAGAGTGGGGCGACATGTGAAATGTAAGGAACATTGGGTAAGAAAGAGTTGGGCCTTTTGAGGATCGCCGCTAAACCTTTCAGGGGGGGCCAATGGAATAAGAGGGGAAACAGAATGAATCACCTGAGCTACGGTGTGTTGGTCTTGAGCAGGCTCGGAATTACCAGAAAAGGTTCGAGTGGGTGGTGTTCCAGTAGAGATCTCACTAACTCTCTGAGATAGTTGTATGGTTTCTTGGCGGGAAACTAATATGTCCTGTCTTAAACTTTTGTTCTCTTCACTTAAGGCCCCTAATTCGCGCTGAATTCCCTCTAACATCTCTCCTAAGGCTTTTAGACTAAAACCCTCTGCCATTCTACCCAGGTGGAGGATTATCGTGGGCACTTCAATCTGTCAAGGAAGTTGCACCAGATTTTCCACGGAGGCAGAACAACGCCAGATCCCAATGCCCACCTCCTAGAACGCACTGCTCAAATGCAGCTGCTCCAAGTAGGGGAAAGGGGAATGGGACAGAGAAGAGACACTCGTGCGGACCTGGACTTCTTCTTCTATTCCTGGTAGGATAGTATCTGGAAGACCTAATGCACAGAAGGAGACAACACTTAATTCTATACTTCTTTCTATAACTGTATATCTCTACTTCCTAGTTTCTTTAGTCTTCTCCCTTCCCTACCAGGTTTCGCTGGAGTACTGGCTCCTCTTCTTATTCAGCTAGCTTAATCACTAGTAGATGTGTAGTGTGATGACCTAATGCACAAAGGAGATATAAACATTGTTACTACACTCCTATCCTAACCTCTCTCTCTCATTGACTACTTTAACATTCCTCTCTTACCAGCTGCGTTAGTCTTAATTGGTTTACTTTCTGCCTTTTCAGCAAAGGAAACAGCAATGTTAATCCAGAAGACTGAATTTGTTGAAGTCTTCGAGTTACAAATAGTTCTCGCAGTGATGAACAAATGTCACAGGAAATACTCAGCTTCTTAATGGGAAACGCGCAAAAGGGAAAAGGGTGAGGAAAACTAGGAAGGATAGATTAGGTAAGTACGCAAGGGAGGCAAGGAAAGAAGCCTGAGTAGCACTGAGTATACGTCTGTCAGTGCTCCAAAGTCTTATTGAATAGTTGCTTACTTGTTTCTTGAAGATTACTCAACCAACTCTCAAACGACTGCTCTTGCTCACCCTCGGCTCGACGATAAGCCTATCGGAGCGAGGAGATCAAGCAGTACCTCTGATGCGGGATTCGTGAACAGGATACCAAATACTAACTCTGAACTCAGGAGCGTTCGGACTCTCAAAGTTCTCCTCTATCGATAACCTAACCGGCGGAGGAGAAACGGTAATGCGCTCGAGAATTACTTTACTTCTGTGGAGCGCCAGCACAATTCTACTTCACTCGGCTATAATCAAATTGAAGTGCGCAGTAAAACGCGCTTCGTCAGAACACGTAGTCTCGCCTCTCACGAGACTTTATGTCACCACTCTTGTCATGCAGGCAAACGGGAAAATAAGGCGGCCATCTTGGAGAGGGGTCGCCAAGCCTAATAAGCATTCAACCAGACATTGCAGCAGGAGGGTTTCACTATAACCCGAGGTTTTGTCACTTTCTGGTGCAAAATGGTAATGGCATGCAAGTGTTTCCTGACACTCTGGTATCAGAATATGGGTTATTTCTGTTATTTTGGATGTCACAGGGCAAAGTGTCAAAGACAAGAGTGATGACCCAGAGGATAGGCATCATCAGACTGTTCAAGTCAGAAAGAACCAAAATGCCATCCTAGATTGTGATAAGGGATGCCTGAGCAGTATTTGGTCAGAAATAGGATTGACAGGTGATAATATGTGGTGGAATTCCAGCAAGATGTGAAGCTGCATTGCTACAAACATTTCAGGCTCTAGGACAACAGGCTAAGCCAGGAATTGGGCAGCAGTTCCCACATACTGTGTGGTCCAGGAAGCTTTTTTCAGGTGACGGGAAGAGGCTGGATTTCTTGTAGGCTTTAGAAATGAGTTGTGGGTCAGTGATATTGTTGCTTGGTTGTACGAAAGTGGCACATCCTTTGGCACTGCAGATGGAACAGTGTTGCTGAGTACTGGGGAATGTTGAATTTTAATTGTAATTGTATTTATACATGGTACAGAAGAGGGGGTTGTTTTCAGGGGTTTGTGCGGTTTGGTGGGAAGAAAGCCTGGCCAGAGTGGTGGAAGCCTGAGGAGGGGTGGAGTGAACCAAGGAAATATTTTTCTTGATACATGTATCCTTTCATTGAAGAAGATGTATAGAAATCATCAGAGAGTGTTGGAGATACATCATGGGGCTGAATATATGGGAGCCCAGATACCACTTGGCAGCTCATGTGGTTGACCTAGAGCACTCTCAAAGGTAGATGCAAAAAAGTGAGGGTACTGTTTTGCTAGATACTGTATTGTATTCTCAACATATGACCTTTAGCTATAGACCTTACTATAAAGCACATCACAGCAAAGCTGCTCTCAATTTTTACAACCAAGGGTACTGGCGGACCATACCTGTGGTAGGTACAACCACCAGTGACTCAAGCATCCTACCCCTCCACTCATTTGTGACAGTAATGTAATATTGCACTAAGCATTGATGAAAAGCGTTATTGCATTAAAAACACTATCTAGTGTTTAAAAACATATATTGATGGTGATACATTGTTTGGACAGTCCACATTCATGCGATGGATGTCCAGCAAGCAAAAAAGCACCCATCACCTCAGGTCCCCTGTCAAAATAAATGTTACACCACTAGGTACTAACTACACCCTCTTTTGGGACCTGCCCTATACATCAGCATTCCACGAAAGTTATATTATTCAACAGATTCATGCTGATGAATAATGCACTTGACATATGGAGGATCTTGCAACATTTGCTTAACAGTTGAATCATCTGTTGGTATACGGCCATAAGCTACAGAGCAGTGATCAATGAAAATAAATGATGAACGATGACTATATATATGCTGGATACTACTAACACATCTAGCACATTACATGACAGCTGGTCTTTGTATCACTTGCAAACCATAAGCTGAATCATCTTTTAACATAGGTCCATGCACCACAGACCAAGGTGTGATGAAAGTTTCGCTACTTTAAGACATGACTAGTAAAGTCACAACTAGACAGTAATAAGAAAATTAAAGACAAGTTGTTCTACAGTGAGGGCAGGCATCCATATTTTCCTGTAAACTACCTCCAGCATGCTCCGGGTATTCAGGTGCCACACACACACCTGAGCTATATCACAACTTCGCACCACAACTTCCAGTCATACACCAGATATCCCTTGGCTGGTAAGCCACCTGAACAGAAAGACCACACACCAAGTAAAAGGTTGTCCCAACCTTCCTGTTGAGCCCATTTGGATGCTCCGGTGGTGGAGGGGCACACACAGGACATCCGTGGACTTCCAGGTGACCCAGCCTTGGTCTCCAGCACCTTCTGGTGCAGGTGGTGATGGTGGTGGTCAAGGCTGCAGGCACTGCACGCCCTGGAGGTGCTGTTGCCATCGCCCACGTCCCAAGGGCCCCCTAAATCTACATATGGTGCACAGGTTATTAATGACAGTTTACCTATTGCTTAATTTGTGCCAGTGGGCGCAGGTAGTCAACACCAGCCCTCGTTTTTGGGGCCAGGATTTATTTTTCATGATTAGACGTTAACCCAGAGCAAGGCAGAAAAGGGGAAATGAAGGAGGAAGAATACAATAGCAAAGGAAGAAGAGCTGAGAAATAACATGAAAGACTGAGATAAAGAGACTGTAATAATATGGTGGCTGAAGAAAGAATCATGAGGTGGATTGAAGACACTTATTTTTTTTACAAATTAAGCACTGTGCCACCTTAAAGGTGAGGGAATATAACATTTGAACTGTAAAGCAGTATGTTTTCAACTTCTTCGAGAGGCTGACCAATGGCTGTCAGAAGACTTAATGCACATTTCCACAAATTTTTAATTTAAGACTTTTTTAATTTTAAAATGCTTTTCCTGATTTATTCTGCTCGCACGTGAAACATCAGGACCCGGCAAATCATGTGGTGCAGTAGGTCCCCAACACTTCAGAGGGCCCCCAACCCTTTAGGGGTCCTATTCAGTCCAAGGTCAATGAATATCTGTGAGATATGGGAGATCCGGGGTCCCTCATCATGTTTTGCAGGGGTGCCCATTATTTTGCCTTACACCACTGACACAAACATGACAGTGAGTCAGAGGCCTCACATATTTTTTCTTTCCCTGGGCTCTCTGTGCACAGCATGCCTAGCATATATCCATTTGTATACAATTTGAGCTCCACACAAGCTCCAAAGGGGAAGCCGCGTATTTCAGCATTTTCAGGAAAGGTTTCTCATAAAATTGCCTGCACAGAACACCTTGTACGGTGATAGAGTACACTACCAGGTCAGCAGCTAAACATGGCGAAGTAAATTGCTTCTGTTTTCACAAACACCAGATTTCCATTGTTTGGTGGTAGATCACTCCTACTCCCCTTGCCCCCCTTTAATTTGCTTGGAGGCCTTACTTAAGATCATTTCTCGACAAGTTTAATATTTTCTAATTGTTGACATTTCTATTTTATCTCCTGCACGCAGGGAAAATTGGACACACAGGGGCTTATTTATGAACCCCTTGCGACACTTTTGCGCCGCCGTTGTGTCACTTTTCATGACGCAGCGGCGGCATAAACAATATGCCACGTTGTGCCATATTTGCAAAATGATGCAGATGCGTCACTTTGTAAACCCCTGCGTCACATTATACCGGCGTCAGGTATAATGTATGCAGGGTGGGTGTTCCCCCGCAAGAAAGCCTCGTAGAAGTGGCGTAGTGAAATCTATCAGATTTCACTGCGCCACTTCTAGGACGCCACTGCATCAAAACCTTAGGCCTGACTCATAGCAGGCGTAAAGGTAACACAGTGCAATAGGTGTAGGCCTCCCCCATGCATTGCTGGAGTTGCGTCATGCTTAAGACACAACTCCAGCAATGCGTGAGTTTTGCGCTGACAGATATGTCAAGATTCCTTTTTTCAGAAATGAGGCCCAAAAACGTATTACGCTACAAGTCCTTGTTTGATCATTTAGAGTTGGTTGGATTTTTCATAGTATTAGCACAAATTTGTGACTTTGTTGCCACATTTGTGGATCATGTTTTAGCCATAAAATTAACTTTAGCTGGACAATATCACTCAGAAACAGTGATTTGGCATGCTTTCTGCATTTAAAACTTTGATATTATTGCCATCTTTTTACAGGTACTAATGAGCACCTTTTTCATATCCAGTAACGTTGTAATACCTTATTTATAACAGAGCAATACCACGTTATCTTAAATAACAAAATCATGTTTATTTGTTAAATGTGCAGAAAGCCACTTACCGGATTTTTATTACAATTTGTAATACTTTCAACCTTTTTTTAATGAGGGGCTTAGTCTAGAGACATCTGTCGTCTGTATGTTTGCACAAAATACTTGGTTCTGAGGTGCTAAAGCGATATCTCCTGAGACCTATTACTGCAGATGTGGTGTTTAGTTTCTCGATGGAATCCCCTTGATACTGTAGAAAATTCCAATATGAAGCTTTTCTATTTTTGCACACAGCTTTCAGGGACACTCATTGCAAGTGGCGACTGGAGGAGTGTGGACACTTACCTCCATTTAAATTGAGCGAGCAGCTGGCAAAGCAAGCAAGCTTGGCTTCTTTTTGGAGTGTTTGGAGGGAGGTGTTCTACCTGTCCCCAGAAATGTTGAAAAAAGAGGGTAAAATAGTGCATTTATTTTCACATAAATCAACTAAGAATTCTGAGGTTTTAAATTGGCTGTAATGAAATATTCCAATGATTTTGTGGTGTACCAGACACACATTGACTTCACCAGTGATGTTGGGGCTCACACTCTCCAGAAAACTTCGAAACATTGTGGTAAAAATTGGAGTTGTGACCACAATATTTCTAAAATTTGGTTAAAGAGCTATGTTTGATAGGCAGTTGAATTAATCAGAATTAGGTGACAAATGATTTTTTGAATGTATAGAGGGCCATTTAAATTTTTCACCCTTTCCTTTCCAAATAGATTGTTAGTCCTATATTATGACTGAAAGTCAACCTGGAAAGGTCAGGGTGGAAAAAACAGAAGTTATACCAGTCATTTTCCACAGACAATAATGCCAGATAAATCCTTCTGGTTTCATCAGCAGCGCTACTACTCAATCATACTGTGCCTAAAGAATCAGGCAGCAGACAGGTGGCACCAATCGTTCATGTTCAGGCCCAGCAGCGATAGTGCCATAGAATGCTTTAGCAATAAAGGTGATGAAATAGGTTTACACAAGACATGACATAACAATGCACTGGATAGCCATAATTGTGTCAAGAATCAGGGTCGCACTGGTCTGTACGGCAATCAGGGAATCTGACTGGTCAGTGTTTGGACCGCTTTTTGTCTGTTTTTGAGCCTATTTTATAGTCTCCTGGGCCAGTTTTTGCTGTTAATTTCCCTGATATTACCACGAACAGTTCCATGACAGAATATCATGGAAACCAATATTGTCGCACCAAAATATTGTCAAAATAATATTTAATACAAAAATATTGTCACTGTGATTAAGAAAAAAAGCAATTATCAATGATAAAAATATCCCCGTCAAAAATATGTAAATTTGAAAATATCGAACACAGAAATATGAAAACACTAATTATTGTGTACTATTTAAATATATAGACAATATCAAAAATATCAAAATACACACTATCGACTACAATAATATCACCAAAAATAGGGAAAAATAATATTTTAAATCATGAAGTCCTTAGCAAATTGATACATATAAAAGTAACAGTAAATAAACAACTACACACAAATAATTATATTTATATATTAAACCAAACATAAAATTATATATATATATGTATATATATATATAAATAACCATATTTATTCACAATACATTTACAATTAAAATAAACACATTTACAAAAACCAACATCATTAAAATAAAACAAATTACAATAGAAATTAAAAATAAATGTAATAATTTTAATATTTAAACTATACTCATAAGACAATGATCCAACAAGCATATATTTAACATTAAAACAGGAAAATGTATTATTGTCCACCAGAAAAGGTAATCACTGAAAAAAATTAGAGCTACACACAGCGTAACCAATAAAATGTACTTTAAAACAAACTAACCAATTAAAATATAAACATAATTAAGTCAACACTAATAAGAGAGCACAAAACTTCACTATTTTTCACAGAAAAACTTAAAAGCTGCAACAAAACAACACTCTGCTGAACTTCATGAAGAAAGGTCAGAAGGAAGATTTCAACAAAATAACAAGTCACCCTCACAGGTAGGTGTAAAAATTAAATGAACTACATTGTAAGGCACTTAAAGTAGGCAAAATAAAAACAGTTATAAAAAATATAACAAATCCTATACAGTAACCTTAAAAACTAAAACCCCATCACCCCCTATCTAACCAAACCTGCATTTCTAATATGTAAATAAATAAACATTTTCTCACCAGCAGAAATCAAAAGCCCTGCTGATCCAAATCTCAATGACATGAAAGAATAACCAAAAAAACAAGTGCAACCTTAAGTAACAGCACATATGTAAATATAAAATGTAAAACATTTCAAAGGCTGTTTATAGTATGTTGGCAAACAACATAAATGTTTTTAACCCGTTCGTTGCGCCCGTCGGCCAACGGCCATCGCGAGCACTACCTCGGTAGTGCTGCACACGTCCGTTGGCCGACGCGGCCCTGCCCACTCAATGGAACGCCCCGCACCGCGGCGGAATTGCCGCAGCGGTAAAGGGGTTAACAAAAGAATTAATTTTAAAATTATGCGACTTTCAGACAGAATGGAAGGTAAATAAAAAAAAAATACCAATTTGGATGGCAAATACCCTGTAGCCCGCCATTTTCAGGAATATCATTACTCCAACCCGCCCCTACTCAAATTTTTCATCTTAGAGCAGGTTAAGGTTAATCCTAGAGGAGGGAACCGGGTGTTGAAATTAAGACAAAGAGAGTCCAGGCTCATAGTACATTTCCAAACCAAAACACCGGTTGGGCTCAACTTCGATGAAGAAATGGCCATTCATCTTAAAGCCAATTAAGTCTGCTGCCAGATTTTTTCAATGTATTTTTTCCAATGTATTTTTCTATATATTTTTCAAGGTAATTTTCAATGTATCTTAATGTATAGATCTTTTACTCCTAGTGTACATTTGATTATGTTTACATATATTCATTCTGTGTAACTTATTGATTGTTCTGGACCACGTGAGACTTTAACGTGTTCTATTTTTCTATTTTTCTTTTCTTCTTCTTTTATTTTAGGAGGAAAGGAAGGGGTCCCTTCACTGGTAATCACTCTCACGGACCACCTACCCTTTTCCCCTTCTCAACACCATCACGATCTTAAGATTGGGTAACTATGTTGCGTATGGTATGTTAATTAGACTATTCTGAAGGCGGACCTGGAATTTTTTTCTATAGCCATCTTTTGACTTTTCTTGACATCGTGTCGTATGTGGGCACTGGACTTCCATGCCATACTCTTTGGTGTATTGTTTCTTCATGGTTCAGGGGTGTGGGGTTGCCATTTGTTTTCCACCCAAACCCCCCCCCCCCTGTTTTGTCCCGTGAGTAGACAGAGTGTTGTATGAGGTTTGATGCCATGATACACTGTACACAGGCTGTCTTTCATCACGCATGGATTATTTGTGGGTATTCATACCACCCTTTACCCCCACCACATCCCATCGGGGCACTCGCCCTATATTTGAACTTTTTCTGGATCCATCATGTTGATGTGGCATCATTTTTTGCAGGCTGTTATTTCGCTGTGCATTTTATTGGCATTTATTGTTTTCATGGTTCCTAGCGGAATAATAATGAATACCTGCAATGTGTGGCAGAACTTGTTACTTACCATATGTTGTTGCGATATTACGTCCAGCAAGCTGCAACTTTACATGCTTTGTATTCATATATACATTTGTTTATTATTATTTTATGTGACGCATGTAGTGTGCGGAGATACAGTGCACGTTTTACAATCTGGCGGCAGCACTTGTTGCATAGTGATGTCAATCATGAATTTTAAGCATACATGCTTTCTGTACATTTTGTTTCATGTATTTGTCAGTCATGGGCACTTTTCATAATCAGTATGCATTGTTTACACCTTTCCAATATGTCTGCCACCTATTTTATACAACTCGACAACATGGTAGTCCATCTTTTATGTCCATGGTCTTTTTGAACACTTTATTATTCACTCTGTGTTTGTGCATCTTTTCACGTGAGCAAGGGGTTCTGCCCTGAAACACGTTGTGAAATAAACAACTTGTGGTAAATCGACACGGAGTTCTGATTTCTGAGAGCGTGCACATGTTGGGTTGTATATTATTGAATACACAGGCTTGCTCCGCCGGTACGCATGCCACCTCTCAAGGGTCCTCCAGCAGTCGGAAGGAGCGTTTCTTTTTGGTATATATATATATATATATATATATATTCACTGAAAAAACCATAGGTTTCAGACACGTTATAGTTACAAATTAGCATTTAAAAAACCTTTGAAATTCACTGAAAAAACCATAGGTTTTAGGGACAGTTATAGTTACTTGGACATTGCACTCGTACAAAACCCGTGAAATTCCCCGTTATAGTTAGTTCAGCTAACTATAACTCGCGCCCCGCAATGCACTGCTGATGACGTCACATATTACATCACTCATGACATGGTCAGTGACATCACTGATGACATCTCAAATGACATCACTGATGACATCATCCAGTGACTGTGTGTTTCTCTAAAGTTTAAATATTTTTAATATATATAGGAAAAGACGTATTGAAGAATGAGTGGGTGTGTAAGTGTCTGTATGGATGATTTAGTAGGTGCGTGACTGACTGTATAAGTGAGTGATTTAACGTATCTTACTGAATGCATGGGTTAGTGACTAAACTGGGTGAATGTCTGTATCCGTCTGTCTGTTGCTGTGTAAGTGGCTGCATGTGTTTGTGAATAGCTACATGAGTGTCTATTTGAGTTATTGAATGCTTGTGTGAGTATCTGTATGGGTGCCTGAGTGTTTGTGTGGGAGGGGTGTGTGCGACTCTGTGCATAGATGTGTGAGTGGGTGATTCACTGGGTGGATGGTTTCAAGAGTGCATCTGTGATAGACTTTATGGGTGGGTAAGTGTGTGTAAGAGTGTGTTAGTGAGTGAATGTATGTCCCAGTGGTACATGTGTGAGTAACTACATATGTGAAAGGCAGTATATATGTGTGTTGGAGTATATAAATAGCTATAAGCGAGAGTGACTGATTGTGATAGTGGCTGTATGGATGAGCGTGTGCTTGTATCAGTGATTGTATAAGAGCGTAAGAATGTGCTAGTATTTGTATGAGTAAGTGAGCTGGTGTGTGTATAACTGTATAGGTGAGTAAATGGTAGTGTGTTTAATTATTTGCATGACTGACTAGGTGTGTGAGTATCTCTATGGATGAGTGGCGTTGTTTGAGTGTCTATATAGGAGTAAGAGTGCATATGATAGTCCTGTACTGAGTGACCGTAAGTATGAGTGACTGTACGGGTGAGTGAGTGGATGTGTGTGTGTAGACCTAAGAATCAGTGAGTGGGTATGTAGTTATTGGTGTTGGAGTGTCTATGGTTTTGCGAATGGCAGTCTGTAATTTAGAGTGGGTGTATCAAAGGTTATATTAGGGTGTGAGGAGGTGCATCAGATTATCACGTGGATGATGTCATCAGTGATGTCATTTGAGATGTCATCAGTGATGTCATCAGTGATGTCACTGACCATGTCATGAGTGATGTAATATGTGACGTCATCAGCAGTGCATTGCGGGGCGCGAGTTATAGTTAGCTGAACTAACTATAACGGGGGAATTTCACGGGTTTTGTACGAGTGCAATGTCCAAGTAACTATAACTGTCCCTAAAACCTATGGTTTTTCAGTGAATTTCAAAGGTTTTTAAATGCTAATTTGTAACTATAACGTGTCTGAAACCTATGGTTTTTTCAGTGAATTTCAAAGGTTTTTTAAATGCTAATTTGTAACTATAACGTGTCTGAAACCTATGGTTTTTTCAGTGAATTTCAAAGGTTTTTTAAATGCTAATTTCTAACTATAACGTGCCTGAAACCTACGGTTTTTTCAGTGAATTTCAAAGGTTTTGTAAATGACAATTTTTAAATGTATTAATTGTTATATTAATTTTTTTCATACTGATTTACTACATTTTTAGAAACAATTTTTTTTTACATATTTTATTTTTTAAATTACATTGTAATTACATTATACATTACATTACAAAAAATACTTTATCAGAATGAATTACTTTAGTTTAAATACTTTGCAGATAGGCAATAGACTTTTAAGTACAGTAGTTACAGTTGTTGCAATGGGCAACACATTTTCAAACACAATGCAACATTCAGCTCAATGTGAATTTCTAGTTAAATGCAATTAGTTACTTTATGGATTACTTTTGTAACCACAGGACTGGATCCTAGATTCAGTCCTGGTACATCTCCTGTAAACAGTTGAGTAAAAGCGTTTTGGTTACAGTCGTGATTTTTAAGGAATATTATTGTATTTTAAAAGTTGACACTTTGAAACTTTTTCTCATAGAATCACCAATGTTATCCTATGGAAGGAAATTCACTTAGCAGGTAAAAACTGTTATCGTTACTTTTTCTTACTCAGTGTTGGATCCTGGATCCAGCACTGGTGCATCTCCTGTAAACAGTTGAAAGAATGCGTTTAAGTCATACTGTCGATTTTTAAGGAATATTTGTAGTTTGTGAAAATCAACACTTTGAAACTTTTTTGCTGAAAACCAGTCAATGTTAGCCTATGAAGGAAATTCAAGTTACCGGTAAGTACGGTTAAAATTACTTTTGAGGATCAGTACTGGGCTGAAACATGCAGCACTGAGGTCTCTCCTGATAACAGGTGAGTAAATCGGAATTCGTATTTCGGCTGATTTTAGAGGAATATTTTAAAGTTCCAAAACTCCACACTTAGAAGAATTTCCAAGTGAAACCAGTCAATGTTAGCCTATGGAAGGAAATTCAAGTTACTGGTAAGTACGGTTAAAATTACTTTTCAGGACCAGTACTGGGCTGAAAGATGCAGCACTGAGGTCTCTCCTGATAACAGGTGAGTAAATCAGAATTCGGATTTCGGCTGATTTTAGAGGAATATTTGTATGTTTCAAAATCAACACTTAGAAGAATTTCCAAGTGAAACCAGTCAATGTTAGCCTATGAAGGAAATTCAAGTTACCGGTAAGTACGGTTAAAATTACTTTTCAGGATCAGTACTGGGCTGAAAGATGCAGCACTGAGGTCTCTCCTGATAACAGGTGAGTAAATCGGAATTCGTATTTCGGCTGATTTTAGAGGAATATTTTAAAGTTCCAAAACTCCACACTTAGAAGAATTTCCAAGTGAAACCAGTCAATGTTAGCCTATGAAGGAAATTCAAGTTACCGGTAAGTACGGTTAAAATTACTTTTCAGGATCAGTACTGGGCTGAAAGATGCAGCACTGAGGTCTCTCCTGATAACAGGTGAGTAAATCGGAATTCCTATTTCGGCTGATTTTAGAGGAATATTTGCACAATGGTGAAGGGAGGGGGCGGGGCCTGAGGTGACATCTTTGCAAATGCGCCCCGTGGCGCGTTTTAAGTTGGGGGAATAAGTCCCCTTGAATCCTGAGGGTCCCTAGGGGCCAACTAGACCACCAGGAACCTCCAATATGCGCCAGGGGGCTGCGTTGCAGAGACGTGTAGAGAGGCCACACCCCTTTTACACCTCACTGCAACGCAGCTCTGTGGCGCATTCTGGATGTACCTGTTGGGCTAGTTGGCCCTCAGGGACCCTCAGGATTGAAGGGGATTTAATTCCCCATCTTAAAACGCGCCACGGGGCCTGTTTGCACACATGTCACCTGAAGCCCCGCCCCTCCCTTCACCACTGTGCAAACGCGCCCCGTGGCGCGTTTTAAGTTGGGGGATTAAGTCCCCTTGAATCCTGAGGGTCCCCGGAGTCCAACTAGCCCACCATATACCTCCAAAAGCGCCACAGAGCTGCGTTGCAGAGAGGTGTAAAAAGGGCGTGGCCTCTGTACACCTCTCTGCAAGGCAGCCCCCTGGCGCATACTGGAGGTACCTGGTGGGCTAGTTGGCCCCCAGGGACCCCCAGTATTCAAGGGGAATTGTTCCCCTCTGCAAACGCGCCAGGGGCGCGTTTGCAGAGTGGTGAAGGAAGGGGCGGGGCCTGCGGGCCCGATCGTTTTTTTTTTTTCTCTCCTGAAGGGGGGCTGTGTAGCCCCCTTCCTTTTTCTTTTTTGGGCCCTGGGGACCCCATCCCCCAGGGCCTTACACCTTTTTTTAAATTACCTTTTAAAAAAAAATGGGAAGGGGGCCGCGTGGCCCCCCTTCCCTGGGCCTGTATTGGCCCCGGGGACCCCATCCCCAGGGCATGGCCTCTATATTTTTTTTTTTTGAGGGGGCAGCGTGGCCCCCTCCTCTGGCCATTTTAAGGCCCCGGGGACCCCATCTCCCGGGGCCGGCCTTTCCATTTTTTTTTTTTTTAATTTTTCCTCTTTTTTGGGGAGGGGGCCGCGTGGCCCCCTCCCGGGCCACTACTTGCCCCGGGGACCCCATCCCCGGGGCTGGCCCTCTCCGTTGGGGACTGTGGGGGGGTCCCCAATCCCCACACAGTCCCGCCGGCTCCCACGTCCCTTGGGAGCCGGCATTGCTATTCCACATGGGGAGCAGCTGACATGCTGCTCCCCATGTGGAAAAGCAATCGCTTTGGATATTGGAAGAGAGAGCAGGTTTCCCTGCTCTCTCTTCCAATATCCAAAGCAGTTTGCTATGGCAGGACGGGAGCCGCGGGACACTGCAGGAGCCGGCCCTGGGGGGTGGTGGTCCCCAGGGCCATCAAGGGCTTCCAGGAGGGGGCCGCGCGGCCCCCTCCCATTCAGTACACAGCCCCGGGAGGTGGTGGTCCCGGGGCTCTGGGGGTCCGTAACGGACCCCCATATTAAAATGTTTAGTGCCCCGGGAGGTGGTGGTCCCGGGCGTGTGGGGGCTGGAGCCCCCCACACAGGTTTAATAATGTATTTTAAAAAAGCCCCGGGGAGGTGGTGGTCCCCGGGGCTGCGGAGGGCTCAGAGCCCTCCCGCACCATTTTTAAAAAGCCCCGGGGGTGGCGGTCCCCGGGGCTTGGGGGCCCTTGAGGCCCCCACACATTAAATTATCCCCCACCATGCCCCCGGGACTTGGGCCACCCGGGGGCCAATTGACATCGAAGCGCGGGAGACCGCGCTTCGATTTTTTTTTCGGCAGGATTCGCGCACCCTGAGCGCATCCTGCCGATTTTTAAAAAAAAATATTATTTTTTTGCCCAGGGGGTCCTTGTGGGACCCCTGAGCAAACCTAGGGGTCAGGGTGTTTCTACCCTGCTCCCTTTGTGCGCTTTGCGCACTTGTTTCTGTCCCTCGGTTCTACCGAGGGACAAAATGGCTGCCAACATTTCCTGAATCGGAATGTTGACAGCCAGCTGACAGCCAATTAACATGCAGCTCGTGATCGGGAGGGTACGCGGACCCTACTCGTCCCTAGATATCACTAACTTTTTACTTTTCATTTTCTCAGCAACTACTGAACGGATTTACACCATTTAACAAAAAGGGTTCTTTCTGAACCAAGAACTACCTCTTTGCCAAATTTGGTGTAATTCCGTTCAGCAGTTCGGGCTGTAGCCGTGTCTAAAGTTTCCTATGGGAAAATGCATGGGGAAAACGCGTTTTGGGACCCCCTTTTTTCTCGGCCCCCGCTTGACGTATCACCCCGAGACTTTCAGGGTAGGAGCGGACCGGAGCGCCCCACGAAGTTTGAAAATTTCGCGAACATACGTCAACCGGCAAGAGAGTTATTTCAAATAGAATGTCGCGGATTTCCTATGGATAATAGGTTGTAACTATAACTATCTACTGGCGACCGCCAGTAGATAATATATATATATATATATATATATATATATCTCACATAGGATCACCGCTTATAGCAAAGATCATCCAGCACTCCATGAGGTAATAATCACTCGGATTTATTCAAAACGACAACATCTACGCGTTTCGGCGGCTTGGCGCCACCTTGTTCACGATGTAGGCGCGCCATTTTTCCCCCATTAAAATAGTCATTGTGTACATTGACATAAGCGAAGGACAAGGATTTTTTCATTTCGTAATCAGGAGATTATTGCACTACCCCAGTGGGCGCCATCTTTGAACATGTTAAAATACATATCGTAAAAGGCAATCTACCTCTTCACAGTTGTACATTTAATTAAGACCAGTTTATAAACAATTCACTATTATATTCTACAGTCTAAAACTGTAACTTTCCGAAAATCACTCTGAATATTCGTATTTAGCAGTAAAATTAATTACTTGCATTCAACTTCAGAATAACATTCTTTCTTTCTGTTTACAAATGCCAAGTGGCTATTTTCTCTTATTTTCCTTAATGCCAGTATAAAATTATTAATACGGCAGAACTTTTAACATCTCAAAGTGCTAGTGCATAAATTAAACAATTACTTTATAAATAACCAATCATCAAAAAAGTGCTAATGCTCTCATAAATACAGTACTCTCTTGGAAAAAGTGCTAGTGCATAAATATACTAGTTTCAATTTCATTTCAAAGAAAACCAGTATTCTGATCTACAATATTAGATCTTCATAAAGTGCCAGTGCTCCATCGTATATTATTTATATCTAAAACCATAATAAATATCATCATATACTTTTACAAAATACACTTTAAAAATATAAAATTATATATTTTGTATAACATTTTTTTTCAAATAATTCCTAAAAGAGTTTCTCACTGCATTTCATTAGATATAAAGTATTATATATAAAAATCTATAACAATCTTCTTTATACTTTTCCTTTCGCTTTTAATCTAAAAAATAAAAAATTCAATTAAAGACTCGAAAATAAATGGTACTTAAATGTGCTTGCTCGTTCTCATTTCATTATTATTTGTTCAGTTTCATCATCATCTTACTACAAGCAAGTGTACAGGTCCTCATCTATATTTAACCCATGGGGTTCCATGCTGTCACACTCCAGTATAAAATACGTTTCTAATCTACGGAGTTCCTTCTCCCTATTTCCCCCTCTCTTCTTTCTGGGTACTTCGGCTATACAACTATACTGTAAGCCTGCGGGATCACTTTGATGATGAGTTTGAAAGTGTCTGGCAATTGGATATGTTTTGTCCTGATTGACAATCGCCCTCCGATGTTGCAATATTCTTTTAAATACAGGTACTGTTGTACTACCTATATAGATCTTTTTGCAGGGACATTGTAACATGTAGACCACAAAACTTGATCTACAACTTAAAAAGTCTCTAATCACGATGGTTTTATTAAAAGATGTCTTAAAATGCGTGCGATTCAATCCATGATTGCATGCCTTACATTTAAAACACTTCCTAAAACCCATTTTTTGCTGAAGCCAAGAGGGGCTCCCCCTCCCTTGCTCTTGATATTCGCTCTTCACAATCCGATCTTTCAATGATTTTGATTTTCTAAAAACCACATTCGGATGTTTACTCACTTTCGGGCCCACTACTGGATCATTTCTCACTAGATACCAATGTTTGTTTAAAATGGACCTCACTTCCTTATGTCTCACATTAAAAGTAGTTATAAATAAGTGGTCAGCTGAATGTGGTTGTGAATTTTTTGATTATTCTTTCTCTGTTGCGTTCTAGATGGTTCAAATAATATTTTTTGTCTTTCTAGGTTCTTAGCTTTTAAAGCAGCCCCATGTACAATTTTTGGTGAATAACCTCTCTGTAGGAACCTACTGGTCATTTCCTGCTCCACTCTGTAGTATTCTTCATCACTACTACATGCTCTCCGTGCCCTGTAAAATTCTCCAAAAGGTATGCTTCTTATAAGAGGCGCAGGATGGGCACTTTCTGCGTGGAGAATAGTATTGCAGCAGTTGGCTTCCTAAAGATGGTCGTTTCAAGTTTCCCCTCCACTGGTTTTATTCTAATATCTAGAAAATCTATGGAAGTTCTGCTCCAATGTCTTACAAATTTTAATTTAAGAATATTAATGTTCAGGTCCCTGATAAACAATTCTATGTCCGTTTCCGTGCCCTGCCACAGCACGAAAACGTCATCTATAAACCTTATCCATAAGAGGACATGTTCAGACCAATGTTCCAGTGGTGGCCCTCCGAGCACCTGCTCCTCCCACCAGCCCAGATGTAAATTAGCATAACTGGGGGCGAAGCAGGTGCCCATGGCCATACCCTGTTCTTGCTGGAACAGTTCTTCACCAAATGAAAAGATATTTCTGGTCAGACACCATCGCATCATTTCCAAAACCATTTGATTGTGCTTTAAAAATCTCATGGGTCTACGATTTAAAAAATATTCAGTAGCCTTCAAACCATCTGTATGCCTTATGCTAGTGTACAACGTAGCAACATCAAGGGTTAATAAAACCATAGTATTCTCATTCCAACGTATATCATAAATACATTTTAAAAATCTGTTGAATCCTTAATATATGATGACAATGTTCGTACAATTGGATTAAAAAATAATCAATGTATTTAGATACGTTTTCAAATAAGCTGCCACATGAAGATATTATTGGTCTCCCAGGTGGAGTAGTGGTGCTCTTATGCACCTTCGGGAGCATGTAGAAGACAGGTAGTACCGGATTGTCTTGTCTTATAAATTTATATTCATCCCAGCTTAGTAATTCCTGGTCTTTCCATGATTCGAGTCTAGTGAAGAATTGTTCTTTCACCACTTCATATTCTTTCCTGTTGATTATCCGATAACATTCTGTCTCATTTAGTTGATTCAGGGCTTCCTTTTTATATAGTTCACGACCCCACAACACAACATTCCCTCCCTTATCCGAGGGTTTTACTAGGACTCCTTCTTCTTTAACAATTTTGTCCACAGTTTTTTGTATTAAAGCTTTTTAGGGTTAATCTTGTACTTTTGATTTGCTATTTTATGATACAAGCACTTCAAATCTTTTGTTACGTTTTCATTGAAAATATCCAGATTATCCCTTGTTGTCTGTGGTTGAACCTAGAAGGAGGCCGAAATGGGGTGTGATCTTCCCTTTCCAAATTGAATGTTAAAAGGTCCACTGACTCATTGCTGGCTGGTAATTCGTTTATATTTTCCAATTCATCATTGTTTTCATTGTATAGAGAGATTAGATTTTCTAAGATGGGTGCATCATTTACATTCAATAAATTCAGTTGTACAGGATGGGTTGTCCGTATTTCTGGAGTTGCCGGGCTATGGAGGCTTCTATTGATATGCATTTTGGATCATTTCAATTTTCTCACGAATTGATATAAATCCATTCTGCTCTCGGGGTAATTAAAATTGTTCTCATCACAGTACGAAAGTCCCAACTCAAGTACAGATTTCTCTTCATCTGTTAGCATCATAGTGCTTAGATTCATAATCGTTTGGTTTGTGTTTACTTTTTCGCCTGTTTCTTGGTGTTGGAGCGCATCGATCTTTTTGATTGCCATTCTTGTGCTCCTTCTGTACCCCTCTCCTCCTCTTCTCTGTTTTCTCTTCCTCGGCCCCTTCCTCTCCCGCGACCCCTTGTGGTACGATGATCTGTCTGTTGTTCTAGCTGTAAAAAACGGAATTCGTCTGTCACAACTAGTCTCACATCTTTTGCTCCTCTTCCTCTTTGATCATCTTGTTCTTGTTCAGAGCCCGTATCTGAGCTCGCTTCACTTTGGGAAATTTCTCTTTGTTGAACTGTACCATTCTGGATCTTTTGTCGTCTCACTGAATCAAATTTTTTCGCGAACGTATAAATACGCCCTGACTCATAATCCAGACGGTCGCATAGGAATTTTGTTGCTTTTCTATCTTTTATACGTCTCTCATATTTCTCCAGCCTGATTTTCATATCTTCTCTGAATTTTCCCACCTTAGTTTGATCACCATTTTTTTCCAATATACAGTTTAATTCCTTTATTTTGTTTATGACTTCCTGTCTCTCCTTTTCAGCATATTTCAATAGGATGCGTATCATATTAGTTGAGCTAGTTGCACTGTTTTCTGCCCTATATATATATATTAACCTCGGGCCGAGTACTCCGCTCCGCCAGTGGAGTTTGCGGAGTTTTACCAGCCGAGGCCAGCCCCTTCAAAACAATAAAAAAAACACTTGAATCTCTTCTGCCGCCTGCGGGCCGCCCTCTTCCTGCCACAGTGTCTCCTTCTTTCCGTCGTCCTCCTCCTCGCGTCCCCGTACGTATTACTGCGCAGTTCACGCAAGACGTAATATGTACGGGGATGCGAGGAGGAGGACAACGGAAAGAAGGAGACACCGCGGCGAGGAGGAGGGCGGCCGGCAGACGGCACAAGAGAAGGTAAGTGGTTTTTTTCTATTGCTTTAAAACATTTGTGTGCCTGGGGCGGAGCGGAGCGTAGTTCCACAGAGTTTTTTTTTAAACTCTGTGGAACTACCCGGAGCACCACTCTGCATACTCTGCCCAGGCTTAATATATATATATATATATATATATATATATATATATATATATATATATATATATATATATATATATTACCTACTGGCGGTCGCCAGTAGGTAGTTACAGTTACAACCTAGGGGCAGATTTACAAGCCCCTTGTGCCACTTTTGCGTCACTTTTAACATGGGAAAAGTGACGCAAAAGTGGCGCAAGGGGCTTGTAAATCTGCCCCCTAGTTTCCATATGAAAAGCATTTTTTGATTTGCTAATAACTTTGACGTCGTTTGACGAATATTTATGAAATTTTGCAAAAAGTTGCACTTTTTAGGTTAGCGCCTATCTTGAAAGTTTGGGGGTGATTTGTCAAGCGGGGGCTGAGAAAAAAGGGGGGTCCCAAAACGGGTTTTCTCCATGTTAATTTCCATAGGAAATTTTGCGACGAGCTACAGCCCGAACTGCTGAACGGAATTACCTCAAATTTGGCAGAAAGGTAGAGCTTGGTTCAGAAAGCGACCTTTTTTTAAATGGGGTAAATCCGTTCAGTAGTTTTTGAGAAATACAAAAAACAAGAGTCAAAAAATCAATTTCCCATAGGAAACTTTGTGCAAGGCTACAGCCGAAACTACTGAACGGAATTACCCCAAATTTGGCAAGAAGGTAGTGATTGGCTCAGAAAGCGACCTTTTGTAAAATGGTGTAAATCCGTTCAGTGGTTGCTGAGAAATAAGAAAAATAAAAGTTTTGATATCTGGGCGGAGCCTAAGTCCTGTGCACGAGCTTCACTGTGATTGGCTGCGAACACTCCAAACAAGTGTTGGCAGCCATCTTGTGGCTCGGTAGAAGTGAGTCACTAGAAAACAGAGAAACAAAGGTATAAAACAAGAGAAGGGGGCAGGGTAGAAACACCGTGACCCCCTAGGCCTGCTCAGGGGGTCCCAGAAGGACCCCAGGGCCCAAAAAAGCATTTTTTATAAAAAAAAAACAATCGGGGCAATTCGCGCTGGGGTCGCGGGTTCCTGAATTTTATTTTAATGAGGTCCCCGGGTGGGCTATGTCCCGCGGGCATTTCTTAAAAAATAATAGCTGGGGTCGCTGGGGCTGCGGGGGCCCGCTGGGGTCCCTGCAGCCCCGGGGCTTCACTCATGTTGGGAGGGGGGTTGCGCGGCCCCTCTCCTGGAGCCCTCCATGTGCTTATAACTTTGGCGTCGTTTGACGAATCTTTACGAAATTTTCAAAAAAGTTTCTCTTTTTTGATCAGCTCCTATCTTGAAAGTTTGGGGGTGTTTGGTCAAGGGGGCTGAGAAAAAGGGGAGTCCCAAAATGTGTTTTCTCAATGCATTTTCCATAGGAAGCTTTAGACAAGGCTACAGGTCAAACTGCTGAACGGAATTACGCCAAATTTGTGAGGGAGAAAGGTTGTGGTCGAGAAAGCGCGCTTTTGTTGAAATGGTGTAAATCCGTTCAGTAGTTTTTGAGAAATATCAAATTTGACAGATATTGATATTTGAGAATTCTGACATCTGATTGGCTGAGGGTTACGAGCATGAACTCGCGGCTCATTGGCTGTGAACGGTTGAAACTAGGAAGTGTTGGCAGCCATTTTGTGACTTAGTCCGTCAGCTCGCATCTCTCCGTGTAGAAGCCATCGGGTGTGTAGTTTTACCTCTGCGAGGCAACACTGGCATCTGTGTCTGTGTAAGATACTCCTTTCATGCTGCTCTCCTCACATCACGAGGTCGCGGCTATGCCTTTAGAAGCCAGTCCGTTGGCTCGGAGCTCTGTGTGTCAGTCTGTCGGCACGACCCTCTACACAACCCAAACACCACTGCACTACCTAACTAAACACTAAACCACTAATGCCAGCACGACCCCCTACACTACAGAAACACCACTGCACTACCTTAAACCCTAAAACACTACCCCCAGCACGACCCACTACACTACAGAAACACCACTGCACTACCCTAAACCCTAAAACATTACCCGAGCACGACCCCCTATACTACCCAAACACCACTGCACTACGTAACTAAACACTAAACCACTATTGCCAGCACGACCCCCTACACTACAGAAACGCCACTGCACTACCTTAAACCCTAAAACACTACCCCCAGCACAACCCTCTACACTACCCAAACACCACTGCACTGCACTACCCTAAACCCTAAAACACTACTCACAGCAGGACCCCCTACACTACATAAAGACCACTGCCCTACCCTAAACCCTAAATGTACCCCCAGCACCACCCTCTACACTACACAAACACCACTGCACTACCGTAAACCCTAAAACACTACCCACAGCAGGACCCCCTACACTACACAAACACCACTGCACTACCCTAAACCATAAAACACTACCAGTCCATTGGCTCACAGCTCTGCGTTTGCGAGCCGACGGCCCGTATCTCTCTCTGTGCGATCCGAGCCCACGGGCCGTAGCTTTCCCTTTGCGAGGCTGCCCGATGGTCCGCAGGTCTCCCTGTGCTAGCCGGATCGCAGTTGTCAGTCTGCGAACCGATATTGGGAATATAAGGCGGCTCTAAAAGAGCCTTTGTGTTTATTAGTTGGAGCTACATATAAGTGCGGATACACAGCTTCAGGTTATTCAGAAAAACTCTATTTCCCTGATCTGTGAAGTGTACTCCATCACTTCTGTAGATATCAGCCATATCATAACGTATGTTGTTGTTGTAGATCGACCCCATTCTATGGTCTCTGAGGTATGCAGACACAGCTTTGTTGCCATTCTTCCTAGATTTTTCAATCTGAGGACAAAATTTGTTTGACCATTTCCACTTCTGTCTTTGGCATATATTGGAATATACAAAGACAGTTTGAGGCTAAAGCAACATCAATTGTCTAAAGGTGTCCTTCATTAGCATTTCCAAACCTACCCCAGTCAATGTGCCTAGGTCATTTCCACCACAGTGCACAATCATGAGGTCAGGGAGTTGGAGATGCAAACATGTTTTAACCAAAGGGAGTAATTGGTGCCACTTCAATCCTCTCTGTCCAAACCATTTAATGTCCACATTTTGTAAACCTAGGTCTAAGTCAATACGTCTCTGTTCTGCATACCTCTTGCACCAGAAAACATAGCTATGTCCTACGATCCACACTAGCATTTTGAAGGTGTAGCTGGAAGATATGGATAGATGTCTGTAGCTCATGCAGTCCGTTCGTAGAATAAGAGATATGTTTAGAGATGGGGAACTACTTTTTTCTCTCATACAAAACGATAACTGATTGGGAGATGAAAAACATTGTTTACTAAAAAGTAGGGTGCATATTAGTTTGTCGAAAAGCATCTTTGTGATTGGTTAATAAAAAGCAGTTTCAACGTAGAGTTCATATGATAGGATAAAATTTGCTCAGTTCAACCACACCTGCTACTTGCATTTGGAAGGCACTGTTCGAACTTAAAACAATGGTGAACTTTTAACCTGCACGTGCCCTTAAATGTTCGAGAAAATGTTGCAAAAAATATCGTTAGGTTTGAAAAAATGATGAACTTTTAACCTGCACGTGTGGTAGAATGTTCTAGAAAGTTTGTTGATAGAATACGTTGAACTTCTCACCTGTATGTGTTCTTACATTTTTAAAAAACTGTTTATATGGAAAGTTCAAAAATAACCAATAGAGAGAAGTTTTGCAATTTGAAAAATAAAGGAACTATTCTGATTTGTTCTTTACATGTATTTATGTGTGGAGCAACAGGGAAATTGTGCCATTACTGATTCCATTCTTGATGAGAGCGGTGCATTACATGTACTGTGTGACAAAGAAAGAATTGCAAATTTGGCAGGGAGAAAGGTCTTGTGCAGAAAGCGCTGTTTTGTGGAAATGGTGCAAATCCGTTTAGTAGTTTTTGAGATATTAAAGGAAAAAAAGATATATATATCTGGACTGTGCCTAACTCCCGAGCACGAGCTTGCCTCTGATTGGCTGCTAACAATTCAAACCAGGAAGTGTTATCAGCCATCTTGTGCCTCGCATCGAGTGAAAATATAAAAGAAAGGTCCCGGGGGCAATTTAATATACCGGAGCTCTGTCTGTGCGAGATACCGCTTTCACGCTGCGTCTCCCTACATCAGCAGGTAACGCACCCTTTTCCACCATCAACAGCATACCTCCAACAATATACTTGGGCCCGCAAGTCTGCCTCTGCGAACCACTTGTCGGCTCACAGCTCTTCGGGTGCGAGTTCTCGGGCCCGCAGTTGTATCTGTGAAGCCAATACTGGAAATATACCGGAGGTGTCTCTCTGCAAGATACGCTCTTCACGCTCCCTCTCCCCACATCAGTGTTCCGCAGCTATCCCTTTGGAAGCCGATGTCCCTATACTAGTCAGCCCGCAGGTGTTCCTCTGCGAGCTGGCCCGCAGCTCTTCCTCTGCAAACTGACGGGCCGCGGTTCTCCCTCTATGAGCCTGCTAGTCGGCTCGCAGTTCTTCATCTACGAGCCAGACCGCCGGCTCTTAAGTCTCTGAGAACAGATGTAATGGAGGCAACGATCATGCAGGTCGGACACCCAACACTGCTCTGACATCCCCCAGTAGGAGCTCCTTGTCCGCCATCTCCCCTCACCCCCACCCCCCACAAACAAATGTGACAGTCACGTTAGGTTGGAGAAATAAGAATCTTAGTCATGTATGGATTTACATATAAAACATTTTATTAAAACAAAACAACAACAAATAAAACTATGTACAGCCATGTCGTGTCATCGCTGGACCATTTGTGAATCACAGCCTGTAAGACAAAAAGAAAGATAAGATGGTGCGTCATGCGTCCAGCAAAGGAGAAAGAGAAAGAGAGAAAGAGTGAGGGAGAAAGAGAGAAACAAAGAAAGAGTGAGAGAGAGAGGAAGACAAAGAAATAGAGAAAGAGTGAGAGAGAGAAAGAGAGAAATAGTGTGAGAGAGAGAAAGAGTGAGAGAGAGGAGAGAGAGAGAGAGAGAGAGAGAGAGAGAGAGAGAGAGAGAGAGGAAGAGTGAGAGAGAGGAGAGAAAGAGTGAGAAAGAGGAAGACAGACAAAGACAGAGAAAGAGAAAGAGTGAGAGAGAAAGAGTAAGATACAAGGAAAAAGAGAGAGAGAGAAACAGTGTGAGAGAGAGGTAGAGAGAAAGAGAGAGAGAAAGAGTGAGAGAGAGGAAGAGAGAGAAAGAAAGAATGAGAGAGAGGAACAGACAGAGAAACAGAGAAAGTGTGAGAGAGAGAAAGGAAGAGATGGAGAGGGAGTGTTGACACTGGAGAAAATCTTCTCAGCTTACCTTTGTGCCTCCGGTGTGTCTCCAACCACGTGCCGGAACATAGTGCACCCTTAAGTTTAGTGATCTGAAAGATAGTATAGAATTAGTAATTGCAGAGTACATACAACTGCACATGCCTAATTATCTGTTTCGGCAATGCGCACTCAGGCTGCTGCAGCCCATCCACTCCCACTGCTCAGAGGTGTCTGTGCGCTCTTGTGCGCCCAGGCTGCTGCACACTATCCACTCCCACCGCCCAGAGGTTACTGCCCGCTGCTGCGGAAAGAAGTATCTCTGCTCACCTTCCGCCACCGGCGCATGTGTAAGAGGGTGCACCACGTGCTGAAGCAACTTTGTCAGGCGTTGTCAGGATGGCCACGCATCATCGCAGTTTGTACACGCGTTCAGCTGTGGTGGTGTGGGGGGGACGTCGATTCGTGAATCACAGCCTGTTAGATAAAAATCAAGATAGGATTGTGCGTCATTCGTCCATCAAAGGAGAGAGAAAGAGAGAGAGAGAGAGAGAGAAAGAAAGAATGAGAGGAAGACAGAGAGAAAAAGAAAGAAGGAGTGAGAGGAAGACAGAGAGAAAGAGAGAAACAGTGGGAGTGACAGGAAGAGAGAGAGAAAAAGAAAGAAAGAGTGAGAGGAAGACAGAGTGAAAGAGACGAACAGAGAGAGAAACAGTGAGAAAGAGTGAGAGAGAGGAAGAGAGAGAGAAAGAGTGAGAGAGAGAAAGAGAAAGAGAGAGAGAAAGAGTGAGAGAAAGGAAGAGAGAGAGAGAAAGAGTGAGAGTGAGGAAGAGAGAAAGTGTGAGAGAGAGGAAGACAGAGAAAGAGAGAAAGAGTGAGATACATGGAAGAGAGAAAGTGAGAAACAGTGTGAGAGAGAGGAAGAGAGAGAGAAACAGTGTGAGAGAGAGGAAGAGAGAGAGAAAGAGTGAGAGAGGAAGAGAGAGAAAGAAAGAATGAGAGAGAGAGGAAGAGACAGAGAAAGAGAGAAAGAGTGTGTGAGAGAGAAAGGAAGAGATAGAGAGTGAGAGAGAGAGAAAGAGTGTGAGTGACAGAAAGGAAGAGATGGAGAGGGAGAGTGAATGTTGACACTGTGGAGAAAATCCTCACAGCTCACTGGTGTGTCTCCAACCACGTGCCGGGATATAGGGCAGCCCTCAAGCTTAGTCATCTGAAACATAAAAATGGAATCAGTAATGGATGAGTACATACAACTGCGTATGCCTAAATCGCTGTCCCGCCTTTGTGTATCCAGGCTAGTGTACCCCATCCACTTCCACTGCCCAGAGGTGTCTACCCGCTGCTGTACACCCAGGCTGCTGCACTCCATCCACTCCCACTGCCCAGAGGTGTATGAGAGCTGCTGCGCACCCAGGCTGCTGCACCCCATGCACTCCCACTGCCCGGAGGTGACTGCGTGCTGCTGCGCACCCAGGCTGCTGCACCCCATCTACTCCCACTGCCCGGAGGTGACTGCCCACTGCTGCACAAACAAGCCTCTCTGCTCACCTTACACCACCGGCGTGTGTCGAAGAGGGTCCACCACGTGCCGAAGAAACCTCCTCACCCGTTGTGTACACGCGGAGAGCGGAGCTCACAATTCAGGTTGAGTGTTGATTGCAGGATGGCCACGCTTCATCGCAGGCGTGCAAGACAAAAAGCAAGATAAGATTGTGCGTCATGCGTCCATCAAAGGAGAGAGAAAGAGAGATAGAGAGAGAAAGAAAGAGTGAGAGGAAGTCAGAGAGAAAAAGAAAGAAAGAGTCAGAGGAATACAGAGAGAAAGAGAGAAACAGTGAGAGTGAGAGGAAGAGAGAGAGAAAAAGAAAGAAAGAGTGAGAGGAAGACAAAGAGAAAGAGAGAAAGAGTAAGAGAGACGAAGAGAGAGAGAAACAGAGAGAGAGAGGAAGAGAGAGAGAGAAAGAGTGTGAGAAAGAGGAAGAGAGAGAGAAGAGAGAAACAGTGTGAGAAGAAGAGAGAGAGAAAGAGTGTGAATGAGAGAAAGGAAGAAATGAAGAGGGACAGTGAGTGCTGTGTCTCCAACCACGTGCCGGGACCTAGTGGAGCCCTCAAGCTCCCACATCTAAACATAGCACAGAATTAGTAATGGGAGAGTATATACGACTGCGTACGCCTAAATCGCTGTGCCGCCTTTGTGTATCCACTCCCGCCGCCCGGACGTATTTGCCCACCGCTGCGCACCCAGGCCTCACTGCTCACCTTTTCGCGGACAGGGCACCCTCCGCATCATGCAGTCCCGCTCCGCAGGCCAACAGGTCTCACATTTGGTGCTGCGTCTTGATTTTGCCATGGCAGAGGACATACTAGTGCACCTATCATCATCGCAGGTTGCACACCCGCTCAGTCCTTGCGGTGCCACTAACTCAGTGAACAGTGAGGCCATGCACGTGGTGGTAGGCCTCCCTGTTCGGTGGCTCAGGCCTACACTGCGGTCCAGCAGGGCACACAAAACCTGAGCTGTCCAGACCGCCGGGACAGGCCATCACCGCAGGCTGTACACCCGCTCAGCAGTAACGGTACCGGTACCTCAGTGGCCCGAAAGTCACCGTCCCGTGCCGGTGTGCCTGTGCCGGCCGCAGTGCATCCGGTGCGAGCAACTCTGAAATGGCGTCGAGCACGTGTGCCCGGTCTTTTTTATTGGCAGGGTCACGTGTCCTATGACGCCTGTGCTGGATGGGTGTGGTGTGGGTGTATACTAGCCGTGAGGGAGTGGCTGTGGCGTACTGACAACTAGGGTGTGGCCAGCAGATCACTGCAATGAAAATCTGGGCCATGTAGCATTGTTGTCCTTCCCTGTAAGCGTAAGCGGAGTGGCCTGGCCTGGCGTATGCCAGTTCTGCGTGAGGCTGTGAAGAATGACTCCGGAGCTATGGGCGTGGCTCCATCTTGAGCTGTATGAGGATTCAACTGATGCAGCACTGTTGCCAGATTGGGCTAGATCACGCACAATTGGGCTATATTTTTCCCGGTTGTGTGGTAAAATTTAGGTTTGTGCTAGTTGCCAGATTATAAATATATATACAGCGCTCCAGCAAACTAGTTTGTTAAAGCGCTTTATTAGACAAATATTTACTTGGCAGCCTGCTGCAACATCAATTCCAATCCATTCACCGCCTGCTTGACGATGTCCCTGCCCCTCCTTCCTTAAAGTAGCAATATTGGGCTAGTTTGGGCTACTTTTTGGTTGTCTTTGGGCTAGAGAATGCTTAAAAAATCTTGCAACACTGGCATGCCGGTGTTCTTGTTGTAGTGCTGCCGTCACCTGGGTCGCAAGCGTCAATGTGTCACTCTGTGAGCCAAGTCCCTGAACATGGCCAACATGGAAGGTACGGGGAATCACTGACCCTACATTCATCCATAGTTCCACACAAGAAAGATGGTTGACATGACACATCTGTGTGGGTGTGAATGTTTATTGCACATTCAGTGGTGTATTGCAGCTGTAGCAATACTGGGCCATGCAAAATCCAAATTTCAGTTTTTGGGACATGGAGGGCAGCCAATTTGAGACAAGCTTGTTGTCGGAGTTAGGGTGCGCCAACATATGTACTTATACAATCACTCCGCCAATCCCCACGCACTTATAAATTCACTATACACTCTCTTTGCAGTACTCTAATCATCCAGTCTCTACGTACGTACTTGTGCAATGACCGAGACAAAGTTACATAACCAAAGTTTTCTCCCACTGTCAAAGGTAAGTTGGTTGCATACGCTGTCCAGAGCACAATGTAATGTGGTAGGGCCCAGGGGCAGTATGTTGCATACATAATGAACACACAGACACAGATAGATAGTGGAACTGGATACGAGCACGTGCACTCGACTCCTTTTTATTACCAGGGTCACATGTCCAGTGACGTCTGTGCTGGATGCGTGTGGGGTGAGTGTAAGCCAGCCCTCTGGAAATGGTTGGTGCTGGTAACAAGTACAACAGTAATCATCAGATCACACACAGAGATTCAATCATAAAGGGTCCATGACTTGTGCTACACTAAGTTAGGGGCACCAGATCTGAAATCATACACAAAATATTCTGTCATAAAGGGTCCATCAGTTGTGGTGGACTGAGGTAGGAGCATCAGAAGCATTCCGCGTGTGCCCAGCTAGCGATGATGCGTGGTCCGGGCGGGCCGCACTGGGAGCAATGTGTCATGCCTACTGGACTCCGTCATCTGGAATCGTGACTCAATCTGAATTGTGAGCCCTGCTGTCCGCAGTGTAGATCGAAGGCAGTAGTCAGCACAGACATCGAGGAAAGCTTTTTGTCACTTCCTCTTGAGAAAATTCAACGACATAGAGTACAATTCTGTCTGCAATTAATAAATCAAGACTGAATTCAAATTGTGAGCTCTGCTGTCCGCAGTGTAGACTGCCATTCAGTGTTCCTTTGGACTTGCAAGATGAATTTGGTCATTGTACTAAAGCTATAATTGATATCAAAAACGTTCTTGAAGCAAGGATACTAAAAGGATATTATGTAGGTTTAAGGGTACGTGACGATGACTTATGGTGCAGTGAGCTAGTGGCACCTGATGCACTCAGCGTGTGCGCATCCTGCGATGATGCGTGGTCCGTGTGGGCCGCACTGGTAGCAATGTCTTTTGTTTAATGAATTCTGCCTTAATAAGGCCACCTGGCGTTTACTTGTGGTGCACTGAGTTAGTGGTACCTCTGGCGCTCAGCGTGTACGCAGCCTGCGATGATGCGTGGTCCGGGCGGGCCGCACTGGGAGCAATGTGTCATGCCTACTGGACTCCGTCATCTGGAATCGCGACTCAATCTGAATTGTGAGCCCTGCTGTCCGCAGTGTAGATCGAAGACAGTAGTCAGCACAGACATCGAGGAAAGCTTTTTGTCACTTCCTCTTGAGAAAATTCAACGACATAGAGTACAATTCTGTCTGCAATTAATAAATCAAGACTGAATTCAAATTGTGAGCTCTGCTGTCCGCAGTGTAGACTGCCATTCAGTGTTCCTTTGGACTTGCAAGATGAATTTGGTCATTGTACTAAAGCTATAATTGATATCAAAAAAGTTCTTGAAGCAAGAATACTAAAAGGATATTATGTAGGTTTAAGGGTACGTGGCGATGACTTATGGTGCAGTGAGCTAGTGGCACCTGAAGCACTCAGCGTGTGCGCATCCTGCGATGATGCGTGGTCCGTGTGGGCCGCACTGGTAGCAATGTCTTTTGTTTAATGAATTCTGCCTTAATAAGGCCACGTGGCGTTTACTTGTGGTGCACTGAGTTTGTGGTACCTCTGGCACTCAGCGTGTACGCAGCCTGCGATGATGCGTGGTCCGGGCGGGCCGCACTGGGAGCAATGTGTCATGCCTACTGGACTCTGTCATCTGGAATCGCGACTCAATCTGAATTGTGAGCCCTGCTGTCCGCAGTGTAGATCGAAGGCAGTAGTCTGTATAGACATAACTGTGCAGTGCTGTGCCGCTGTGTTCGCAGGGGCTTGTGTCGAGGAGGCCCGCGGTCATGGCGGCAGCCACGTGGCAGGGTGAGGGTCGCCGCTCTGGCAGACGCGTTGGCTTTCACACAAGTGAACCACGCCCAGAACCCCGGCCTATCTATTCACACTTCTACGCTGGAGTGGCATTCGTTGGACCAGCCCACTGCGCTTCCGGTTACAGGGGGCGATGACACAGGTTCATGACCGAGATCTTCCCCACTGCCTGAGGTAACATGGTTGCGTCCACTGTCCATAACACTACAAGCACCAGCTTGTTTTTGGATCGCACAGCAGATAGGTTTAATGAATATTATAATTAGAAATTAGCATTTAAAAAACCTTTGAAATTCACTGAAAAAACCATAGGTTTCAGGGACGTAATAGTTACAAATTATCATGTTAAAAACCTTTGAAATTCACTGAAAAAACAATAGGTTTCAGGGACGTTATAGTTACTTGCACATTTCACTCGTACAAAACCATAGAAATTCGGCCGTTATAGTTAGTTGAGCTAACTATAACTCACGCCCCCACAATGCACTGCTGATGATGTCACATATTACATCATTCATGACATGGTCAGTGACATCACTGATGACATCTCAAATGACATCACTGATGACATCATCCACGTGAAAATCTGATGCACCTCCTCATAACTTAATAAAACCTTTGATACACCCATTCTAAAATACAGACTACCATTTTCGAAACAATACAGACACCAATACCAGTTACTACATACGCACGCACTGATTCCTAGGTCTACACACACATCCACTCATTCACCCATAAAGTCACTCATACATGCAGTGACTCATCAATACAACACTATTATAGGCACTCATACACCTATACAAACACTCACACACCGCCACTCATTCAGAGTTACTCACACATCTAGTCAGTCATGCAAAGAATCAATCACACTTCTATTTACTCAGCTATAGTTATACACACACAACCTCACTTATTTATAGTGATATTAACATATACTTACTCTCTTATACAATCACTGATACAAGTACACACTCATCCATACAGCACTCTCACAATCACTGACTCTCACGTATAGTCATTTATATACTCCAAATCTCTCATGCACTGCGTTTTACATATTTAGTTACTTGGACATGTAGCACTGAGATATCCATTCACTCACCAACACACCCATACACACACTCACCCACCCATACAGCTGTTTCCACATGCAATCTTGAACCCAAACACCCAGTGAATAAAGTTCTCACACATCTATGCACAAAGTCACACACCTCCCACCCACTCACACACACACTCAGGCACCCATACAAATACTCAGGCAACCAATCAATAACCCATATAGACACTCATGTAGCTACTCATCAACCAATGCAGCAGCTTACACAGCAATAGACAGACTGATACAGACATTCACACAGTTTAGTCACTAACCCATGAATTCAGTAAGAGACATTTAATCACTCACTTATACAGTCAGTCACACACCTACTAAATCCTCCATCCACACACTTATACAGCCACTCATTCTACAATATACCTTGGCCAATATATTTATAAAACATATTTAAACTTTACAGAAACACACAGTCACTGGATGATGTCATCAGTGATGTCATCAGTGATGTCATTTGAGATGTCATCAGTGATGTCACTGACCATGTCATGAATGATGTAATATGTGACGTCATCAGCAGTGCATTGTGGGGGCGTGAGTTATAGTTAGCTCAACTAACTATAACGGCCGAATTTCTATGGTTTTGTACGAGTGAAATGTGCAAGTAACTATAACGTCCCTGAAACCTATGGTTTTTTCAGTGAATATATATATACTGAGAATATGTCAAAATTTATAGATTATTTTCTCTCTCCATTTGTTTTTCAGTTGTCCTCGTATACAAGAGACACGAAGGATTTTTTAAGACAAATCGAAGGAATTGAGTGGGAGTCTGATTTTATAATGATCACACTTGATGTATGTAGTTTATACACAAGTATTAGACACACAGATGGTCTTTCAGCGATATCGAACTTTTTAAAAGGTCGTTCCCTCCAGTTCCTGGAACACAATACAATGTTATTGGAATTTATTTCCTTTTGTCTCAACAATAACATTTTATTTTCCAGGGGCAAAGATACAGGCAGATACAGGGGACGGCTATGGGCACCTGCTTCGCTCCCAGCTATGCGAACCTGTTCGTTGGCTGGTGGGAGGAGCAGGTGGCCTGGGCGGATGGAATGGAGAACTGGTTGGATAAGGTGGTTTGCTGGCGGAGGTACATCGATGACCTCTTCATTATTTGGAGAGGGTCACAAGAGTCAGCGAGAGATTATCTCTCTATTATGAATAGTAACCATCTAAACCTTAGATTCACGGGAGATATGAGCACGACAGAGGTGAATTTCTTGGACCTTAGGGTCTTCGTAAGTTCGAATACTATCCAGACGGCCCTTTTTAGAAAGACCACAGCGGGTAACTCCGTCTTACATGGACGCAGTGGTCATCCGGCCACTCTCATTAAAAGCATCCCATATGGTGAGCTACTCCGAATTAAAAGGAATAGCTCACATTCTCAAGACTATGAGGAGGCAGCTGAGGGAAGCATTAAACGCTTCAAGACCAGGGGTTACTCACAGCACACACTAAGAACAGCGCAAATGAAGGTCAAGGACAAAGAAAGATACTCATTGCTGCAGGAACCAGGTGCACCGAGTGTAGAGAGGCAACCAGGGAACCTAAGATTAATTACCACTTATTCTCAAGCAGCAGGCAAAATAAGAGCTATACTACGCAGGAATTGGAATATATTAAAATCAGATGGTGTGGTGGGGAAGGAACTCCCGGAATATCCAAAAATATCGTTTAGACGAGCGAGATCGATTAGAGACCACTTAGTGGTAAGCCATTTACCTGGGTTGAAACCAGCTACCAGCTTACAGGGCCTACAGGGCTCTTTTCCCTGTGGAAGATGTAAAGCCTGCACTAATAGTAGGAAAGTGTCCCAATATTCGGTGCCGGGGTCCCAAAAAGCAAGGAGAGTAATGAAGTTCATGACCTGCACCACAATTTATGTGGTGTATTGTCTGGTATGCCCATGTGGCTTACGCTACGTGGGCAGCACCATACATCCAGTGAAAACAAGGGTTCTTGAACATCAACGGGCGATTGCCAATAAGGATGCCAATTACCCTGTGGCGCGTCATTTTGCTATTACCCACAGCAGCAACAGGGCATTATTGCAGTTCTTCTGTTTGGACCATGTTCCCAATGATATCAGGGGGGGGGACAGGGAGAAGAAACTGCGACGTCTGGAGTCGAGATACATCATTGATCTCCAGACTAAGCACCCTAAAGGTTTGAACGGTGGGGAAGAGCTAATAACTCATTTGTGAGATGAGCATTGAGTATGCAGAAATGTTCATTGAAGGACAGAGGGATTATATAATTGGAATACACAGCACTAGATTGACAAAAAGGCTAGCTATATGAATTATGAACTGTCCCTAAAAGCCCATCCAGGGCAGGACAGTCTGCTTGCCAACAATAACAATATCTGGTGTGAGAGGCCAGGTATATATGGCCATAAGGGATTTCTCTATGTGGTAATAGAATGGGCGCATGTTTTAATTAAGACGAGAATTATTGTCCCCATCTAAATATATCAGAAGCATTGATAGGCAACAAAAATGCAATTCAGGTTGTTTATTTAGATTAAATGCTTTGTGATGATTTTTTAACAATATATGCATTCAGCATTCATGAATTAATGATGTATTGAGGGGGATTGTGTATGGTTAATAAGATTTGTAAATATTTATTTATTTCGTTTTTGCTAAAAACATGCACATTTGCACATTCCAAGATGGCGCTGGAATTTCGTGAAATGAATTGTCCTTCTTTTGTTATGCTTAATTTGAAACTTTATTTAGATGCTGACTTTATGGCGCGCGTCAAACACTGACGAAGGCTGAGGCTGAAACGCGTTTGTTTGATATTTTGAGTGCACGATAATAAATCCCGATTTGGATTTACACCAACGCGAGTGCTGGTCCTTACTGTTGCGATACAGTGGAGCGTGAGATATATATATATATATATATATATATATATATATATATATATATATATATATATATATATATATATATATCAGTCAGTCAGTCAAATCAACTTTATTCGGCTGATTAGAGCTGTAGGAGAGTAGGATCTGCTTCACATGGGTACCCCTACTTTTTGCTGATGCTTCACTGTTTTTCGACTTTAGTCTGGCTGGGGCCCTGCTAATCAGAACCCCAGCCTAGCTGCTTCCTCTCTAAAATGGTTTCCATGTGCCTTAGGCACATCTCTGATTGGAATCTGGAGTGCCCTTATAAGTCCCTAGTATATGGTATACTATGTACCCAGGCCATAGGTACCTCAGAGGCCTACCAGGGGCTGCAGCATGTATTGTGCCACCCTGGAAGGCCATCCAAAATGACACCACAGGTCTGCTACTGCAGCCGGCGTAAGGTGGTGCATGCACCCCTTACTGTGATATAGGTTACCTATATCACTACATACATACACACATATAAACCTATAAGTCACTCCTATGGCAGGCCTTGTCAATCCTGAAGGCAGAGTGCTTGGTTCCTATGTGGGAGGGTGCCCCTGCATGAGCAGAGCCCCTCTGCAGCGTTCGGAGACCCTTCTCTGATGCTGTTTGTAGTGCAGCCTGACCATATACTCTTAAGCGCATTATAAACTCGCGTTAAATGCTAACTTTGGGATGGCTGCACGGAAACATGTCGTGTTTGGTGTCAAACATCTTGGAATACTACCCCCCGCCAGTTCTGGCGGCGGGGTAGCATTCCACCCTTCTAGAGGGAGAGACATGTACACACCGGCCTGCCCGGTAACTTCTTTCCAAGCCCTGGCATCACAAAATGGATGCCGCTGCCACAGACACGGGTCTGGCCTCCTGCTGCTGACTGAAACTCCGGCAGGGGAGGCCTGGACAATAGGTTTCCTGTCCCAGGGAGGTGTAACCACCTCCCCAGACAGGATAATGTGTATTGGGGCTGGGCGGGAGCACTCTCTGGTGCTTTTGAAGTCCTGCACTGGGGGCACATTTGGTGTCCCTGTGCATACCCCAGTTCAAACTGGTTCAGGGGCTTCCAGCCCCTGCTCTGGCGCGAAACTGGACAAAGGGAATGGGTGTAACCAACCCTCTTCCCTGACCCTCCCATAGGTGGGTCCCCAGAGTATGTCCAACCCCCTAACTTAGTATAAGTATGGGACCCCAGTCCTTAGGACTTTAGATTTACCTGGACGAAACTCTGATACAAAATCCTGGACCTTCGACGCTCTACTTTAAGATTAGAGGACTGAAGAATCTCCCTTGGGGTCAAGGAGTGGCTCCCCTGCTTGGCAGGCACCAACGAAGCAATTGTCCGAGCTGCATCGCTGAAGCTCCCGCCGGACGCCAAAGTCTTTGCATCACCAGAGGTGGATTTCCAGACTTCCCCGAGGCTGCCCTGAGTCCCCAGCAAAGCTGAGGCCCGTAGCTGTCGTGGGTAACGTGGAACCGTGACCCCTGGACACCGAGTACTTTTGCAAGTGCATCCTCTTCCTGGTCTTCCACGAAGTTGTGCTTTGGGCTCCGAGTAGCCCCCACCTCCAGCAACGACTGCACCGAAGATCACTGGCCTCCACTCCACAAGTGTCCCGTGAGCCAGCTCCAAGTGCGTCCACTTGAGGCTCCTTCGCGGTCGCTACTCCTTTGGCTAGTGGGCCCTCCTGAAGGCAACTCTTCTTCTGCTTGGGCTTCCCTAGTTGCTCCAGGCGTGCCCTGACTTACCCTTGCTGGGTGAGTCCCTCAGACCTTGCTGGTCTGCACCACCGTCCTTCTTCTATTTCCACGAGACTTGCTGTTGCCAAGGCTTGTTGGGTCCAATCCGGTCGCCGACACCCCTGCAATCGACAGACGTTGTGGGACAGCTCGAATCCAGCTCCTGGTTGTCGTCGACGCCTCCTGGACCTCATGGCTGAAGAGTCAAGACGACCGTCAACCTACCTGAAGCACCCGACATCGGTGGGCATCCGCTCATCGCCTTCCTGGTCACTGGCTAGTGACCCAGACTCTGTCCCCTCTGCTTTCAGGTTCTTCAGATCTTCGATCCACCTTTGGATCCACCCGAACACTTTCGACTTGGCCGCCAGCAGCACTTTGCAGCAGATCGCCATTGAAAACGACGACGAAACCCGACCCCGAAAGACACCTATGCACCCGGCTTCCCTGGGTGAGGTAACTCGAGTACTCCGGTACTCCCGTGGGTATAGACTCTAGAACAACCCAGTTCTAAAGGGGTTTGCTCCAAGTCCTCCTCTAAGTGTCCCTTTTCTTTAAAACTCCAACCGCGACTTTCCCCATAGAAGTCAACGGCGATTTGCGGCTGTGTTCTCACACTGCACGCGTCCCCGTGGGTCCCCTGTGTCACTACCTTGGGTGGTTCCTTGTGGTCCAAGCACTTCTACAGGCTCTAGGCCTTGTGTCTAGCTCAGTCGTGGTTCTTATACCACTTTATTGGTATATGGTTTGGTACGCCCCTAGGGCTCAAACGTGTATTTGTGCTATTACTGTGGATAACTAACTTATAACTTATGTATTTCGAACTCTAGCCTCATAAAGAGACTAGAGGGGTGTGTTTAGCAATAAATACATATATTTTGAATATATACCTGGTGTGGTCCTCTTTCATTTGGTCACTCAAGACATTATAGACTGGTAAAACAAGCTGCTTTACATTCCTTCAAGACTTAGCCTGAAGGCTGCTCTCCATATCTACCACTAGGATAGCTTTCAATAAAGGTTGTCTTTAACCTATCTCCAATAAGGGGTCGTTTGGACTGGTGCAAAGTGCCCACTATAATTAGTGGACATCATATACCAGGCCAACTTCTCACATTGGTGTGCAGCGTGTGGGATTCCAGCTTGCTATTGTTTTACCAGATAATCTCAATTGAATTGATCAACTGAAAACCACTAAGGGTACCTTAGGTACATATAAATCAAGCTTAGGATACAGTAAGTTCTACTGAACTTAGAGTTGTGTGTTAAGGGATAGCACACCCTTTCTACAACTCAAGAGAGTTTAGTAGGCCACACTAGAGTAGGTAGTGCATACACCACACCTCACTAGTAATGTCTTCAAAGCCAGGACCCAGTGAGTCCTTGCCAGAAGCCAGTGGGCTTCTTCCCTCCAAGTATGATAATCTCCCATTCTTGGAATTGAGAGCATTGTGCAATACTAGGAAGCTGAAGACAGGCAAAAGTGCCAGCACCCAACACCTCAGGGAGGTGCTACTGTCAGATGATCTCAGCAGACCCCTAGGGTCTGAAGGGGTAGGCAGACAGGGTGGGACAGAAGATGAGGAAGGGGTCAGGGGTGAAGAAACCAGGGGCCCCCCCTCTGAAACTGGCCAGGAAGGTGAAAATGACCTTGACCTGGAAAACCCAATTCCTCCTGTGGAGGAGGAGGAGGATCAGAATGACCTCCCCTTTGCCCCCCCCAGGAAGAATTGTGAGTGTGCCCAGAAGGCCTAGATCTCCTTCTCAGGAGTCTAACCACTCTGACACCTCAATAGGGACCTCTGTTTCCTCTCATAGGAGAGAATCCTCTCATGAAAGGAAAGAAAGACTGCTCAGATATGGAGAAGCTCAGTTGAGGCTCAGAAGAGAGCAGTTGGCTATAGACAGGGAGTCCATAGAGCTTGAAAAGCAAAGAAAAAAAGATGGGACTAGAGTCCCATGGTGGCAGCAATTTCCCCAGAGATAGGGAAAGGTCTTATGACCATAGAAACCTGAGCAAGATTGTCCCTCCCTACCAGAGTGGGGATGACATCCACAAATGGATAACTGCACTGGAGAGGGTCTGTAAAGTTCAGAGGGTCCCTCAGGAGCAGTGGGCAGCAATCTTGTGGCTCTCCTTTGCAGACAAAGGTAGAGACAAGCTCCTCACTGTAAGAGAAGAGGATGCTGACAATTACAAAGTCTTGAAGAGTGCTCTGATTGATGGGTTTGGCCTAACAACTGAACAATACAGGTTAAAGTTCAGAGATACCCAAAAAGCACAGACTCAAGACTGGGTGGACTATGTGGATTGTTCTGCTAAGGCTCTGGAAGGTTGGTTGATGGGCAGTAAGGTATGTGACTTCACAGGATTGTACAATCTTATCATGAGGGAGCAGATTCTTAATAACTGTCAAAATCAGCTGTTGCATCAGTACCTGGTGGACTCTGATCTGACCTCTCCCCAAGAATTGGGAAAGAAGGCAGACAAATGGGTCAGAACCAGGGTGAGGCAGAAGGTACAGAACCAAGGTGGTGACCCAAAGAAGCAAGATTCTAAAAACTCTGATAAGGGTGGGGAGAAGGGTAAAGACCAAAGTCTTCACAAGGCCCCCAAAAATCTTCTTCAGGTGGGGATTCACAGTCTAACAAAGGGAAAGGCCAAAAGAAACCATGGTGCAAGGTCTGTAAGCAAAAGACCCACTGGACCAGTGATTGCACCAAATCCAAAGACTCTACTCCAGCCCCCACCAATGCCCCTAAGGCACCTGCTCCCCCTAGTGCAGTTACAGTTGGTGGTGGGACTACACAAGCCAAGGGTTTAGTAGGGTTGACCCTGGGTAAGGAGATGAGCTCTGACCTAGTCAGAGAACTCACTCAGGCTGTCCTAGTCTGTGATGGAGGCATGGATGTGACCTCCTCTGTAAGTCCCAGTAATCTGGGCAAGTACAGGCAACAGCCATTAATCAATGGAAAAGAGGCTTTGGCATTTAGGGACACAGGAGCAAGTGTCACCATGGTGACACAAGATCTTGTGGATCCTGGGCAGATTATACTTGGTGAAATGTACCAAGTGACCAATGCTAGCAATGTCAGAACAGACCATACTCTGGCAGTTGTTAACTTCTCCTGGGGAGGGGTAACTGGCCTTAAGAAGGTTGTGGTAAGTGCAGACCTACCAGTTGAATGCTTGCTTGGCAATGATCTAGAAACTTCAGCTTGGGCAGAAGTGGAGCTCAGGACCCATGCAGAAATGCTGGGCATCCCTGCAGATGTGTTTGCTGTGACCAGGTCACAGGCCAAAAGGTCTAACACTGAACAGGCCTTGGATTCTGGAATAATGGACCAAGTGCCCTCCAAGAAGAGGAGTAGTAGGGTAAAGGCAGTGCCTTCCCCCTTGGCTCAGAAGGAAGATCAGTCTCTTCAGGGAGATGATCTCAGTCCTGAGGAAGGAACTGTCCCAGAGGAGCTTGAGCCTGATCAGGTTGAGTTCTTAGGGACAGGGGGCCCTTCCAGGGCAGATCTGAGCCAGGAGCTGCAGAGCTGCCCCTCTCTTGAACCCCTCAGATAGCAAGCTGCTGCTGAGGCTGCTGGGAAAGCTAGTGGTCCCCATACAGTGTATTGGGATGATGGACTCTTGTACTCAGAGTGTAGAGACCCCAAGCCTGGTGCCACCAGGAGGTTGGTTATACCTCTGAAGTTCAGGGGCTTCCTATTGACCCTAGCCCATGATATTCCCTTAGCAGGTCACCTGGGCCAGAACAAGACTTGGGACAGAATTGTCCCTCACTTTCACTGGCCCCACATGTCTGAAGACACCAAGGAGTTTTGTCGCTCCTGTGTAACTTGCCAGGCCAGTGGCAAGGCAGGTGGCACTACAAAGGCCCCCTGATACCACTACCTGTGGTGGGGGTTCCCTTTGAAAGGGTGGGGATTGACATTGTTGGTCCCATGGATCCCCAAACAGCATCTGGGCACAGGTTTATCCTGGTGGTAGTGGATCATGCCACCAGGTACCCAGAGGCTATTCCCCTTAGGACCACTACAGCACCTGTGGTGGCAAGAGCCCTCCTGGGAATTTTCTCAAGAGTGGGCTTCCCTAAGGAGGTTGTATCAGACAGGGGTGCTAACTGTATGTCGGGATACTTGAAAGCAATGTGGAAGGAGTGTGGAGTGACTTACAAGTTCACCACACCCTATCACCCACAATGCAATGGTTTAGTTGAGAGATTCAACAAAACCTTGAAGGGCATGATTAAAGGGCTCCCAGAGAAGCTTAGGCAAAGATGGGACATACTCTTGCCCTGCCTTTTATTTGCATACAGGGAGGTGCCTCAAAAGGGGTTGGCTACAGCCCTTTTGAACTTTGTTTGGTCACCCTGTCAGGGGTCCATTGTGCTTGGTGAAGGAAGGATGGGAGTTACCTCTCAAGCCCCCAAAGCAAGACATAGTGGACTATGTACTTGGTCTCCGCTCCAGGATGGCTGAGTACATGAAAAAGGCAACTAAAAACCTTGAGGCTAGCCAGGAACTGCAAAAAGCCTGGCATGACCAAAAGGCTGTACTGACTGTGTACCAGCCAGGGCAGAAGGTGTGGGTGTTGGAGCCAGTGGCCCCAGCAGCTCTCCAAGACAAATGGAGTGGACCCCATACCATTGTTGAACAGAAGGGTGAGGTTACCTATTTAGTAGACCTAGGAACACTCAGGAGTCCCCACAGGGTTCTCCATGTCAACAGACTGAAACCATATGTGGACAGGGCAGACATGGGCTTGCTAATGGCTACTGATGAGGGACAGGAGGAAGAGAGTGACCCACTCCCTGACCTGCTCTCACAGAACCCTGATGATGGGTCAGTGGATGGTGTAGCCTTGGCAGGCAGCCTCACTGCTCAGCAGCAAACTGATTGTAGACAAGTGCTCAATCAGTACAGACATATGTTCTCTCTGACTCCAAGTCAGACCACCTGGTGCACTCATGAAGTGGACACTGGGGACAGTCTGCCTATTAAAAATAAGATTTATAGGCAACCTGACCATGTCAGGGACTGTATCAGGACAGAAGTCCAGAAAATGTTGGATTTGGGAGTTATTGAACCCTCAGATAGCCCTTGGGCTAGTCCAGTGGTCCTTGTGCCAAAACCTCACACCAGTGGTGGGAAAAGAGAGATGAGGTTTTGTGTGGACTACAGGGGTCTCAATGCAGTCACTAGGACTGATGCCCATCCAATACCTAGGGCAGATGAGCTAATAGACACTTTGGCATCAGCCAAGTATCTAAGTACATTTGACCTAACAGCTGGCTACTGGCAGATCAGTCTAGCTGATGATGCAAAGCCAAAAACAGCATTCTCAACCCCTAGTGGGCATTATCAATTTATGGTAATGCCCTTTGGTCTGAAGAATGCACCTGCCACTTTTCAGAGGTTGGTGAATACAGTCCTTACAGGTCTGGAAGCCTATAGTGCAGCATATCTAGATGTTATTGCTGTCTTTAGCTCCACCTGGGAGGATCACCTGGTCCACCTCAGAAATGTTTTGCAGGCCCTGCAGAAAGCAGGCCTGACTATCAAGGCCACGAAGTGCCAGATAGGGCAGAGTCAGGTTGTGTACCTGGGCCACCTTGTGGGTGGAGGCCAGGTTCAACCCTTGCAGAGCAAGATCCAGACCATCATGGACTGGACTGCTCCAACTACCCAGACTCAGGCGAGAGCCTTTTAGGCCTGACTGGGTACTATAGGAGATTTGTCAAGGGGTATGGATCAATAGTGACACCCCTGAATGACTTAACTTCCAAGAAAATGCCCAAAAGGTTCAGTGGACAGTTAGCTGTCAAAAGGCATCTGATGACCTGAAGCAGGCCATGTGCACTGCTCCCATTCTACAGAGTCCTGATTACTCCAAGAAGTTCATTGTCCAAACAGATGCATCTGAATTGGGGGTAGGGGCAGTACTGTCACAATTGAATGATGAAGGTCAGGATCAGCCAGTAGCTTTTATTAGCAGAAGGCTGACCCCTAGAGAGAAACGTTTGTCAGCCATAGAGAGGGAGGCCTTTGCTGTGGATTGGGCTCTGAAGAAGTTGAGGCCATACTTGTTTGGTACTCACTTCCTTGTTCAAACAGACCACAAGCCCCTCCTATGGCTAAAACAAATGAAGGGTGAAAACCCCAAACTGCTTAGGTGGTCCATTTCCCTACAGGGGATGGACTTCACAGTGGAACATAGACCTGGGAGTAACCATGCCAATGCAGATGGACTCTCTAGGTACTTCCACTTAGAACATGAAGACTTAAATGGACAAGGTTAGTTTAATGTCCCTACGTTTGGGGGGGTTGTGTAGGAGAGTAGGATCTGCTTCACATGGGTACCCCCACTTTTTGCTGATGCTTCACTGTTTTTCAACTTTAGTCTGGCTGGGGCCCTGCTAATCAGAACCCCAGCCTAGCTGCTTCCTCTCTAAAATGGTTTCCATGCGCCTAAGGCACATCTCTGATTGGAATCTGGAGTGCCCTTATAAGTCCCTAGTATATGGTATACTATGTACCCAGGGCATAGGTACCTCAGAGGCCTACCAGGGGCAGCAGCATGTATTGTGCCACCCCTGGAAGGCCATCCAAAATGACACCACAGGTATGCTACTGCAGCCTGGGTAAGGTGGTGCATGTACCCCTTACTGTGATATAGGTTACCTATATCACTACATACATACACACATATAAACCTATAAGTCACTCCTATGGCATGCCTTGTCAATCCTGAAGGCAGAGTGCTTGGTTCCTATGTGGGAGGGTGCCCCTGCATGAGCAGAGCCCCTCTGCAGCGTTCGGAGACCCTTCTCTGATGCTGTTTGTAGTGCAGCCTGACCATATACTCTTAAGCGCATTATAAACTCGCGTTAAATGCTAACTTTGGGATGGCTGCACGGAAACATGTCGTGTTTGGTGTCAAACATCTTGGAATACTACCCCCCCGCCAGTTCTGGCGGCGGGGGTAGCATTCCACCCTTCTAGAGGGAGAGACATGTACACACCGGCCTGCCCGGTAACTTCTTTCCAAGCCCTGGCATCACAAAATGGATGCCGCTGCCACAGACATGGGTCTGGCCTCCTGCTGCTGACTGAAACTCCGGCAGGGGAGGCCTGGACAATAGGTTTCCTGTCCCAGGGAGGTGTAACCACCTCCCCAGACAGGATAATGTGTATTGGGGCTGGGCGGGAGCACTCTCTGGTGCTTTTGAAGTCCTGCACTGGGGGCACATTTGGTGTCCCTGTGCATACCCCAGTTCAAACTGGTTCAGGGGCTTCCAGCCCCTGCTCTGGCGTGAAACTGGACAAAGGGAATGGGTGTAACCACCCCTCTTCCCTGACCCTTCCATAGGTGGGTCCCCAGAGTATGTCCAACCCCCTAACTTAGTATAAGTATGGGACCCCAGTCCTTAGGACTTTAGATTTACCTGGACGAAACTCTGATACAGAATCCTGGACCTTCGACGCTCTACTTTAAGATTAGAGGACTGAAGAATCTCCCTTGGGGTCAAGGAGTGGCTCCCCTGCTTGGCAGGCACCAACAAAGCAATTGTCCGGTCTGCATCGCTGAAGCTCCCGCCGGACGCTGAAGTCTTTGCATCACCAGAGGTGGATTTCCAGACTTCCCCGAGGCTGCCCTGAGTTCCCAGCAAAGATGAGGCCCGTAGCTGTTGTGGGTAACGTGGAACCGTGACCCCTGGACACCGAGTACTTTTGCAAGTGCATCCTCTTCCTGGTCTTCTACGAAGTTGTGCTTTGGGCTCCGATTAGCTCCCGCCTCCAGCACCGACTGCACCGAAGATCACTGGCCTCCACTCCACGAGTGTCCCGTGAGCCAGCTCCAAGTGCGTCCACTCGAGGCTCCTTTGCAGTCGCTAGTCCTTTGGCTAGTGGGCCCTCCCGAAGGCAACTCTTCTTCTGCTTGGGCTTTCCTGGTTGCTCCAGGCGTGCCCTGACTTACCCTCGCTGGGTGAGTCCCTCAGACCTTGCTGGTCTGCACCACCATCCTTCTTCTATTTCCACGAGACTTGCCGTTGCCAAGGCTTGTTGGGTCCACTCTAGTTGCCAACACCCCTGCAATCGACAAACGTCGTGGGACAGCTCGAATCCAGCTCCTGGTCATCATCGACGCCTCCTGGACCTCGTGGCTGAAGAGTCAAGACGACCGTCAACCTACCTGAAGCACCCGACATCGTGGGCATCCGCTCATCGCCTTCCTGGTCACTGGCTAGTGACCCAGACTCTGTCCCCTCTGCTTTCAGGTTCTTCAGATCTTCGATCCACCTTTGGATCCAACCGAACACTTTCGACTTGGCCGCCAGCAGCACTTTGCAGCAGATCGTCATTGAAAACGACGACGAAACCCGACCCCGAAAGACACCTATGCACCCAGCTTCCCTGGGTGAGGTAACTCGAGTACTCCGGTGCTCCCGTGGGTATAGACTCTAGAACAACCCAGTTCTAAAGGGGTTTGCTCCAAGTCCTCCTCTAAGTGTCCCTTTTCTTTAAAACTCCAACCGCGACTTTCCCCATAGAAGTCAACGGCAATTCGCGGCTGTGTACTCACACTGCACGCGTCCCCCGTGGGTCCCCTGTGTCACTACCTTGGGTGGTTCCTTGTGGTCCAAGCACTTCTACAGGCTCTAGGCCTTGTGTCTAGCTCAGTCGTGGTTCTTATACCACTTTATTGGTATATGGTTTGGTACGCCCCTAGGGCTCAAACGTGTATTTGTGCTATTACTGTGGATAACTAACTTATAACTTATGTACTTCGAACTCTAGCCTCATAAAGAGACTAGAGGGGTGTGTTTAGCAATAAATACATATATTTTGAATATATACCTGGTGTGGTCCTCTTTCATTTGGTCACTCAAGAGATTATAGACTGGTAAAACAAGCTGCTTTACATTCCTTCAAGACTTAGCCTGAAGGCTGCTCTCCATAGCTACCACTAGGATAGCTTTCAATAAAGGTTGTCTTTAACCTATCTCCAATAAGGGGTCGTTTGGACTGGTGCAAGGTGCCCACTATAATTAGTGGACAGCATATACCAGGCCAACTTCTCACAAGAGCCATAAAAGTACAACATAAAACATCTGTAAACATAAAACATCGTATAAACATTATTTAAGTCCATTAAAAGTCCATATCTTTGTGTATTTAAAATCCATTAAAACATCTTACAGAGGGTAATAAAAACCAACCACAGTTATGACTATTAGGTAACTCTAGACTATGATACGCATAGACATACTATCAGTCTTGTTCAGAAGGATTAACTCTACTTCATCCTATTCATATATCTAATTGCGCCAATTAAAAAACTGGCTACCCCCAAGCAAATTACAGGTGAACTTAACATTTGCAAGTAGACCAAAGCCGGCCTTACTTGCACATCCCTTAGCAGTGGGAGGATATACTTTCTGCGTAGGTGATCATAATGGGAGCAAAAGAACATAATGTGTAGAGTATCTTGCTCTGAGAAGTTGTCACATGTGCACCTATTTAATGAATTTGGTTTAAAATAACCTTTCGGAAAGGCCAATAGCCAGGGTATCATATTTAAACGAAATCTTGTTAAAACAAAGAGATGATAAGCTTTGTTTATATAAGTCAAATATGGTTGCATCTGCTGTCCCAGGCTCAGTGTGACATACTTTCTCACGAGGGCTTAATTAGTTCCTTTTCTTCCCTTAAACATTGACATCTGTCTAAAAACCTCAGCTTAACTGCTCTGATGGCGGACTTAGCCAGAGGAGTAGGGAGCGTAAACAATTCGGGGCAGCCTAACTTCTCCGTCTGAACTTTAATATATTTAAGCCATGGGATGTTCAGTGCCTTATCCAGCACTAAGCAATCCTGAATTATTAATTGACTTAAATTTGGGGTTGTTTGAGCCCAAATTCTCATCCAGCGGAGAAGTGGGGCAACCGCAATCAGGTCTGAGATGTAACCCACTCCCATCTCCTCATGTACGGTAAAAATTGGGGTGGATGCAGGGACAGAAAGCAGTTTACGCATACAATTATTTTCTGCCACTTGTATTTCTGTCGCATCCTTATAACCCCAAATGTCGCTGCAATAGGTGGTCATAGGAATGCACTTGGCGTTATAAATCTTTAAAATCGCAGGGAGCGGCTTAGAACCTATTCTTTTTGCAAAATCTAATGTTGCCCCTGCCGCTCTAGCTAAAACATTCATTTTAAGGGTGCGTTGTGCACACCATGAGCGTTGATCATCAAAGAGCACCCCAAGATATGGGAAAGTGGACACCTTAGTTAGCTCAGTCCCCTCACAGTAAAATTTTGCTTTAGCTGCCTTCCTCAATCCTATTGTCATTGCATGTGATTTTTTAAAATTTGTAATTAGATCCAGAGAATCCATAAAATCTATGAAACAATTTAATAACAATTGCAGCCCTCTTGCGGTTCTAGATATTAAAACCGCGTCGTCATCATATAAAAGTGCCGGGATCATTTTTACGCCTGCTCTAGGTATATCTTTACAGCAATTTGTCAAGGAGTGCCCTAGTTTGTTAATATAGAGAGTGAATAACAGAGGGGCCAGTATACATCCCTGGCGCACCCCTCTTTTGACCGCCCAAGAATCAGTCAGACTGCCGTCTTCATTAAAACGGACTGCCGCCGTGGTGTTGTCATGAGCAGTCACCAGAAAACTTATCAGATCAGCGTCTAGCCCCACTTCTTGAAGGACCAGCCATAACTTGGACCTATTAACTAGATCAAAGGCCGAGGAGAGGTCCATAAAGGCCAAGTGCAGATTCCCCCGCCTGGCGACGGTATACTTTCCTATCACCAGGTGGAGGTTAAGGCACTGGTCCAGAGTCCCTCTCCCCGGTCTGAACCCATACTGCAGATCCAATACAATGTCGGCACTTTCAAGCCAAGCTGTAATACGCTCCAAGACCACTTTCCCCATGATTTTTGCCGAAGAGTCAAGGAGCGAAATTGGCCTGTAACATACTGGGTCATCCCTAGAGCCTTTTTTGAAAATGGGGATGATCACCGCCTTTGCCCATGACGATGGGAAGCCAAACTTGCAGGCTGCATTGAATACATAGGTTAAAATCATAGCCCAAAGTTTGGGATCTGCCTTGTAAAGGTCGGCCGGTACACCGTCGGGACCAGGTGCTTTACCTCCTGATATCGAGGTGATAGCATTATGGACCTCATCTATATTAAAAACAAGCGGGCAACCTGCTAATCCGGGAACAATGTGTCCCACGGAATTCTCCACGTTCTCCAGGTTATCATCGCTATAAGTTTTGCAGAAGTGTTGAACCCATGTCTCTGCAGCTACTAAACACTCTATACCGGTGTGTGATGTATCATCAAAAAGGGGGCTATTGATAACAGACCAGAATTTAGCACTGTTTGCCAACACACTGGCTTGACTGAGCTTCTCCCATGCCATCTCCCTCAGTTTTCTTTTCCTTATGTGTACTGCAGTTTTATATGCCTTTCTGCTATTTTTAACTAAAGAGGCCACCCTCGGTTTTTGCTTGAGAGCCTGCATGAGCTCCTTGTGGGCGGTCATGCAGGTATCATCAAACCATCTTTTCAGCTTCGGGCGTGCTACTCTAGTCGTAGTGGACAAGTTAGAGGCAACACATTTAGTAATTGACTCAAAGGCATCCAAGATGGAGCTAGTATGAGATTCCTGATCTAGGCACACCTTAAACTCTGAAACACAGGTAGTGTACAGATTATTCATGAAGCTTTCAGGAGTGATCCTGTCCTATCTCAGTCTGCGTGCTTGATCTTTAGAATTTATGTTAATATTAGTGAGTTGACTGACAGTCATGTCTTTAAAAGCAGCACGTAGATGGAGATCCAGTGTCAGAGGGTTATGATCACTGAACGGACTCTGGCTAACTCTTAAATTCCCTAGAGCAGATGTTAACGAGGAAGATACCAATATATGGTCAATTACACTTCCACATCCCTGTCCAATATAGGTGGCTACAGGTACAAATTTATCTAACTGTTGTAGGCAATACAGATTATGGGCTGATAGAATACCTTCTAATAAAGCGCCAGATGGCGAATGTTCAAAATGGTTTAGCCCCTGCAAACCAACCTACTCCTCTAGTGATGCTAAACAGTTAAGGGGACAAGGGTGCGTGTTGAAATCTCCCAGAATTAGTGTGTTGTAATAATCAACAGAACTTTCCCCATAAGCAGATAGAAAACCCTCCAAAGCCATTAGGTGCTCTGTCTCATTAACCCTTGTGAAAGAGTTATAAAAATTTACCACAAGGAATGTCGGTAAGTTCTTTCCTGTCAGTTTTACAGCTAACATGTGGGGTGAGCACACGTCAATCAATTTAATATTGAAGTAGAGTTTGAGACTGAACAGCAAAAGGAGGCCCCCCCTTGCTCTACCCATGCTTGACTTTATAGCGGGTTTCCAAAATGATATGTAACCATCCAGAAAGAAATTGTTAGTGGGCTCCCACGTTTCTTGTAATGCTATAATATGGTGGGTACTCACGAAACGTAGCCAGGCAATATCACCTTTTTTTGATCTTAGCCCTGCTATGTTCCATGACAAAATTCTCAGCCCACCTGGATTGGTTATAAGGTCGGTCGTGCTATCTTTTACTTTATTGGCCTGCATTCGCTTTAATGAGGGGGATGATATATGGGGGATATGGAAACCAGTATCAGCAGCTGTTTCCATTACTATAGAGTGCTGGGGATTTTCAGTTTGAGCTATTACTGCCGCGGGGGATGGTAGTCAATCTTGCATATCCAAACCTGAAAGGGCTTCAAACCTATTCTCAAGATGAACAAGGGGGGGCACATTAAAACCTGGCCCATTATGTAATCTATAAATGTAGCCAAGAGGTAGAGGGCAGATGTTGGTATTCATGGGGGTTTCGAGCTCACACGGCCTCAGTAGATATCTCACCAGAGCCGGGCTTCGAAAATTAATTACAATACAATATATATATATAAAATGCTATAACGCCATGCTGTTTAGCGTTTGTTTGACTATGACAATCCTGTCTTCTATGTTCATTATTGTTTTTGTTATTATGGCTGCAGTCGCTACTGTTAAAAATCGTGTTAAACATCGTGAACAAGGCTCAGTGTGAGCCGAAACGCATAGACGTGGATGTCTGCAATATGTGAGCATTTTGAATAAATGTTTCTGCCACACCGCGTGGAGTGCCGTCTCTGGTTTATCCCATTTGAGTTGTTTCGAAATAAATATATATATATATATCCAAAGAACAATGCGCCAAGCCCGGTTCTGAAAACACAGCTTTATTTCAATTGGCGCAGGCACAAACAAGGCGTGATGTACCTGACGCGTTTCAGCAAATAGCTTTTTTCAAAGGTTTTCTCATCACGTGTGCAGTCTCCCAGGTGAGATCAATGATATAATGCCTCACTGCTGCCATACTTCATCTCCCATAATTCACCTTGAGCCACAGTAAAGTCCCGATATATTCACAGTGATGTTATTCCATACCGCAAGCTCAGGAATGGTGTTGCAGGTAAGTGTGGCCAGTAAGACAAAGCTGGTGCATGAAAACATCTTGTAAGTAGCCCCACAATGTCAATAATACGCCTGTGTCCAGAACCTGCCTACGGAGGTGTCAGCCTCCCTCGGCTCCCTGTCTCCCGCTTAGCCAGGCCTGCCCTGCAGGGTCGGGGGCTCCCGACGACAGCGTTGGCTTTTGGATATATATATATATATATATATATATTCACTGAAAAACCATAGGTTTTAGGGACAGTTATAGTTACTTGGACATTGCACTCGTACAAAACCCGTGAAATTCCCCCGTTATAGTTAGTTCAGCTAACTATAACTCGCGCCTCGCAATGCACTGCTGATGACGTCACATATTACATCACTCATGACATGGTCAGTGACATCACTGATGACATCACTGATGACATCTCAAATGACATCACTGATGACATCATCCAGTGACTGTGTGTTTCTGTAAAGTTTAAATATTTTTAATATATATAGGAAAAGACGTATTGAAGAATGAGTGGGTGTGTAAGTGTCTGTATGGATGATTTAGTAGGTGCGTGACTGACTCTATAAGTGAGTGATTTAACGTATCTTACTGAATGCATGGGTTAGTGACTAAACTGGGTGAATGTCTGTATCCGTCTGTCTGTTGCTGTGTAAGTGGCTGCATGTGTTTGTGAATAGCTAAATGAGTGTCTATATGAGTTATTGAATGCTTGTCTGAGTATCTGTATGGGTGCCTGAGTGTTTGTGTGGGAGGGGTGTGTGCAACTCTGTGCATAGATGTGTGAGTGGGTGATTCACTGGGTGGATGGTTTCAAGAGTGCATCTGTGATAGACTGTATGGGTGGGTAAGTGTGTGTAAGAGTGTGTTAGTGAGTGAATGTATGTCCCAGTGGTACATGTGTGAGTAACTACATATGTGAAAGGCAGTATATATGTGTGTTGGAGTATATAAATAGCTATAAGCAAGAGTGAGTGATTGTGATAGTGGCTGTATGGATGAGTGTGTGCTTGTATCAGTGATTGTATAAGAGCGTAACAATGTGCTACTATTTGTATGAGTAAGTGAGCTGGTGTGTGTATAACTGTATAGGTGAGTAAATGGCAGTGTGCTTAATTATTTGCATGACTGACTAGGTGTCTGAGTATCTCTATGGATGAGTGGCGTTGTTTGAGTGTCTATATAGGAGTAAGAGTGCATATGATAGTCCTGTACTGAGTGACCGTAAGTATGAGTGACTGTACGGGTGAGTGAGTGGATGTGTGTGTGTAGACCTAAGAATCAGTGAGTGGGTATGTAGTTATTGGTATTGGAGTGTCTATGGTTTTGCGAATGGCAGTCTGTAATTTAGAGTGGGTGTATCAAAGATTATATTAGGGTGTGAGGAGGTGCATCAGATTATCACGTGGATGATGTCATCAGTGATGTCATTTGAGATGTCATCAGTGATGTCATCAGTGATGTCACTGACCATGTCATGAGTGATGTAATATGTGACGTCATCAGCAGTGCATTGCGGGGCGCGAGTTATAGTTAGCTGAACTAACTATAACGGGGGAATTTCACGGGTTTTGTACGAGTGCAATGTCCAAGTAACTATAACTGTCCCTAAAACCTATGGTTTTTTCAGTGAATTTCAAAGGTTTTTTAAATGCTAATTTGTAACTATAACGTGTCTGAAACCTATGGTTTTTTCAGTGAATTTCAAAGGTTTTTTAAATGCTAATTTGTAACTATAACGTGTCTGAAACCTATGGTTTTTTCAGTGAATTTCAAAGGTTTTTTAAATGCTAATTTCTAACTATAACGTGCCTGAAACCTACGGTTTTTTCAGTGAATTTCAAAGGTTTTGTAAATGACAATTTTTAAATGTATTAATTGTTATACTAATTTTTTTCATACTGATTTACTACATTTTTAGAAACAATTTTTTTTACAGATTTTATTTTTTAAATTACATTGTAATTACATTATACATTACATTACAAAAATACTTTCTCAGAATGAATTACTTTAGTTTAAATACTTTGCACATAGGCAATAGACTTTTAAGTACAGTAGTTACAGTTGTTGCAATGGGCAACACATTTTCAAACACAATGCAACATTCAGCTCAATGTGAATTTCTAGTTAAATGCAATTAGTTACTTTATGGATTACTTTTCTAACCACAGGACTGGATCCTAGATTCAGTCCTGGTACATCTCCTGTAAACAGTTGAGTAAAAGCGTTTTGGTTACAGTCGTGATTTTTAAGGAATATTATTGTATTTTAAAAGTTGACACTTAGAAACCTTTTCTCATAGAATCACCAATGTTATCCTATGGAAGGAAATTCACTTAGCAGGTAAAAACTGTTATCGTTACTTTTTCTTACTCAGTGTTGGATCCTGGATCCAGCACTGGTGCATCTCCTGTAAACAGTTGAAAGAATGCGTTTAAGTCATACAGGTGATTTTTAAGGAATATTTGTAGTTTGTAAAAATCAACACTTTGAAACTTTTTGCTGAAAACCAGACAATGGATTCCTATGGAAGAAAATATAAGTTACTGGTAAGTACGGTTAAAATTACTTTTCAGGATTAGTACTGGGCTGAAAGATGCAGCACTGAGGTCTCTCCTGATAACAGGTGAGTAAATCGGAATTCGTATTTCGGCTGATTTTAGAGGAATATTTTAAAGTTCCAAAACTCCACACTTAGAAGAATTTCCAAGTGAAACCAGTCAATGTTAGCCTATGGAAGGAAATTCAAGTTACTGGTAAGTACGGTTAAAATTACTTTTCAGGACCAGTACTGGGCTGAAAGATACAGCACTGAGGTCTCTCCTTATAACAGGTGAGTAAATCGGAATTCGTATTTCGGCTGATTTTAGAGGAATATTTGTATGTTTCAAAAATCAACACTTAGAAACTTTTTCAGCAAAAAGCAGGCAATGATATCCTAAGGAAGGAAATTCAAGTTACTGGTAAGTACGGTTAAAATTACTTTTGAGGATCAGTACTGGGCTGAAAGATGCAGCACTGAGGTCTCTCCTGATAACAGGTGAGTAAATCGGAATTCGTATTTCGGCTGATTTTAGAGGAATATTTTAAAGTTCCAAAACTCCACACTTAGAAGAATTTCCAAGTGAAACCAGTCAATGTTAGCCTATGGAAGGAAATTCAAGTTACTGGTAAGTACGGTTAAAATTACTTTTCAGGACCAGTACTGGGCTGAAAGATACAGCACTGAGGTCTCTCCTTATAACAGGTGAGTAAATCGGAATTCGTATTTCGGCTGATTTTAGAGGAATATTTGTATGTTTCAAAAATCAACACTTAGAAACTTTTTCAGCAAAAAGCAGGCAATGATATCCTATGGAAGGAAATTCAAGTTACTGGTAAGTACGGTTAAAATTACTTTTGAGGATCAGTACTGGGCTGAAAGATGCAGCACTGAGGTCTCTCCTGATAACAGGTGAGTAAATCGGAATTCGTATTTCGGCTGATTTTAGAGGAATATTTTAAAGTTCCAAAACTCCACACTTAGAAGAATTTCCAAGTGAAACCAGTCAATGTTAGCCTATGAAGGAAATTCAAGTTACCGGTAAGTACGGTTAAAATTACTTTTCAGGACCAGTACTGGGCTGAAAGATGCAGCACTGAGGTCTCTCCTGATAACAGGTGAGTAAATCGGAATTCGTATTTCGGATGATTTTAGAAGAATATTTGCACAATGGTGAAGGGAGGGGGCGGGGCCTGAGGTGACATCTGTGCAAACGCGCCCCGTGGCGCGTTTTAAGTTGGGGGATTAAGTCCCCTTGAATCCTGAGGGTCCCTAGGGGCCAACTAGCCCACCAGGAACCTCCAATATGCACCAGGGGCTGCGTTGCAGAGACGTGTAGAGAGGCCACACCCCTTTTACACCTCTCTGCAACGCAGCTCTGTGGCGCTTTCTGGATGTACCTGTTGGGCTAGTTGGCCCCTAGGGACCCTCAGGATTGAAGGGGATTTAATTCCCCATCTTAAAACGCGCCACGGGGCCTGTTTGCACACATGTCACCTGAAGCCCCGCCCTCCCTTCACCACTGTGCAAACGCGCCCGTGGCGCGTTTTAAGCTGGGGATTAAGTCCCTTGAATCCTGAGGGTCCCGGAGTCCAACTAGCCCACCATATACCTCCAAAAGCGCCACAGAGCTGCGTTGCAGAGAGGTGTAAAAAGGGGTGTGGCCTCTCTACACGTCTCTGCAACGCAGCCCCTGGCGCATATTGGAGGTTCCTGGTGGGCTAGTTGGCCCCCAGGGACCCCCAGTATTCAAGGGGAATTCGTCCCCTCTGCAAACGCGCCAGGGGCGCGTTTGCAGAGTGGTGAAGGAAGGGGCGGGGCCTGCGGGCCCGATCGTTTTTTTTTTTTTTTTTGTCCCCTGTAGGGGGCTGTGTGGCCCCCCTTCCTTTTTCCTGTTTTTGGGCCCTGGGGACCCCATCCCCCAGGGCCTTACCCCTTTTTTTTAATTTAATTTAAAAAAAAAAACGGGAAGGGGGCCGCGTGGCCCCCCTTCCCTGGGCCTGTATTGGCCCCGGGGACCCCATCCCCGGGGCATGGCCTTTTTATTTTCTTGGGAGGGGGCTGCGTGGCCCCCTCCTCAGGCCACTACTTGCCCCGGGGACCCCATCCCCGGGGCTGGCCCTCTCCGTTGGGGACTGTGGGGGGTCCCCAATCCCCCACAGTCCCGCCGGCTCCCCACGTCCCTTGGGAGCCGGCATTGCTAGTTCCACATGGGGAGCAGCTGACATGCTGCTCCCCATGTGGAAAAGCAATGTGCTTTGGATATTGAAAGAGAGAGCAGGTTTCCCTGCTCTCTCTTCCAATATCCAAGCAGTTTGCTATGGCAGGACGGGAGCCGCGAGGCTCCCGTCCTGCCATAGCAAACTACAGTGTACCGGGGGTAGGCACCCCGGGACACTGCAGGAGCCGGCCCTGGGGGTGGCGGTCCCCAGGGCCATCAAGGGCTCCAGGAGGGGGCCGCGCGGCCCCCCTCCCTACATCAGCACAGCCCCGGGGAGGTGGTGGTCCCCGGGCTTCGGGGGTCCAAAACGGACCCCATTTTAATTTGTTAGTGCCCCGGGAGGTGGCGGTCCTCGGGCGTGTGGGGGCTGGAGCCCCCCACACAGGTTGCTAAATTAATTAAAAAAGCCCCGGGAGGTGGTGGTCCTCGGGGCTGCGGGAGGGCTCAGAGCCCTCCCGCACCATTTTTAAAAAAGCCCCGGGGGTGGCGGTCCCCGGGGCTTGGGGGCCCTTTGAGGCCCCCACACATAAAATTAAACCCCCACCATGCCCCCGGGACTTGGGCCACCCGGGGGCAAATACAGTCGAGCGCGGGAGACCGCGCTCGATTCTTTCCGGCAGGATTCGCGCACCCTGAGCGCATCCTGCCGATTTAAAAAAATTTTTTTTTTTTTTTGCCCAGGGGGTCCTTGTGGGACCCCTGAGCAAACCTAGGAGGTCAGGGTGTTTCTACCCTGCCCCCTTTGTGCGCTTTGCGCACTTGTTTCTGTCCCTCGGTTCTACCGAGGGACAAAATGGCTGCCAACATTTCCTGAATCGGAATGTTGACAGCCAGCTGACAGCCAATTAACATGCAGCTCGTGATCGGGGCGGTGCGCGCAGGGTGCGCTGAGGGTACGCGGACCCTACTCGGCCATAGATATCACTAACTTTTTACTTTTCATTTTCTCAGCAACTACTGAACGGATTTACACAATTTAACAAAAGGGTTCTTTCTGAACCAAGAACTACCTCTTTGGCAAATTTGGTGTAATTCCGTTCAGCAGTTCGGGCTGTAGCCGTGTCTAAAGTTTCCTATGGAAAAGTGCATGGGGAAAACACGTTTTGGGACCCCCCTTTTTTCTCGGCCCCCGCTTGACGAATCCCCCGAGACTTTCAGGGTAGGAGCGGACCGGAGCGGGCCACAAAGTTTGAAAATTTCGCGAAGATACGTCAACCGGCAAGAGAGTTATTTCAAATAGAATGTCGCGGATTTCCTATGGATAATAGGTTGTAACTATAACTATCTACTGGCGACCGCCAGTAGATAATATATATATATATATATTCACTGAAAAAACCATAGGTTTCAGGCACGTTATAGTTAGAAATTAGCATTTAAAAAACCTTACAAATTCACTGAAAAAACCATAGGTTTTAGGGACAGTTATAGTTAGTTGGACATTGCACTCGTACAAAACCCGTGAAATTCCCCGTTATAGTTAGTTCAGCTAACTATAACTCGCGCCCCCGCAATGCACTGCTGATGACGTCACATATTACATCACTCATGACATGGTCAGTGACATAACTGATGACATCACTGATGACATCATCCAGTGACTGTGTGTTTCTGTAAAGTTTAAATATTTTTAATATATATAAGGAAAGGCGTATTGAAGAATGAGTGGGTGTATAAGTGTCTGTATGGATGATTTAGTAGGTGCGTGACTAACTCTATAAGTGAGTGATTAAACGTATCTAACTGAATGCATGGGTTAGTGACTAAACTGGGTGAATGTCTGTATCCGTCTGTCTATTGCTGTGTAAGTGGCTGCATGGGTTTGTGAATAGCTACATGAGTGTCTATATGAGTTATTGATTGGTTGTCTGAGTATCTGTATGGGTGCCTGAGTGTTTGTGTGGGTGGGGTGTGTGCGACTCTGTGCATAGATGTGTGAGTGGCTGATTCACTGGGTGGATGGTTTCAAGAGTGCATCTGTGATAGACTGTATGGGTGGGTAAGTGTGTGTAAGAGTGTGTTAGTGAGTGAATGTATGTCCCAGTGGTACATGTGTGAGTAACTACATATGTGAAAGGCAGTATATATGTGTGTTGGAGTATATAAATAGCTATAAGCGAGAGTGTGTGATTGTGAGAGTGACTGTATGGATGAGTGTGTGCTTGTATCAGTGATTGTATAAGAGCGCAAGAATGTGCTAGTATTTGTATGAGTAAGTGAGCTGGTGTGTGTATAACTGTATAGGTGAGTAAATGGCAGTGTGTTTAATTATTTGCATGACTGACTAGGTGTGTGAGTACCTCTATGGATGAGTGGCGGTGTTTGAGAGTCTATATAGGAGTATGAGTGCATATGATAGTCCTGTACTGAGTGACCGTAAGTATGAGTGACTGTACGGGTGAGTGAGTGGATGTGTGTGTAGACCTAAGAATCAGTGAGTGGGTATGTAGTTATTGGTGTTGGAGTGTCTATGGTTTTGCGAATGGCAGTCTGTAATTTAGAGTGAGTGTATCAAAGGTTATATTAGGGTGTGAGGAGGTGCATCCGATTATCACGTGGATGATGTCATCAGTGATGTCATCAGTGATGTCATTTGAGATGTCATCAGTGATGTCATCAGTGATGTCACTGACCATGTCATGAGTGATGTAATATGTGACGTCATCAGCAGTGCATTGCGGGGGCGTGAGTTATAGTTAATATTCTCTTTCTTGATTAAGCAGCAAGGGGAAACAGCCAAAACATCGCATGCCTTACATCGCATGCCTTTACAACGCTGTCGTTACAACGACCGCGTTGTTACAACATGAACCATTACATCGCAAGTCGTTTCAACGACTTGCTGTAGGGGGCGGACTGGTGTTGGATTTACAATCCAACAACTTACCTGCTGTTGATACAAACTGGGTTAGGAATAGTAAATTATACTATTCCTAAGTCCAGCGCACCCCCTACAGCAAGTCGTTGAAACGACTTGTGCTGTAATAGTTTGGGTTGTAACAACGCGGTCGTTGTAACGACCGCGTTATAAAGGCATGCGATGTAAGGCATGCAATGGAAAGGTATGTATTCAGCAGCAAGAGATGGAAAAGCACCTGACGACTCTGAAGGAACATACAAAGTCTAATACCAGAAAAATGAACCAACAAATTAGATCTTTGTTGAGATAATGTGAGGATGTGGAGAATTGGTCCCGCGGTCCAACATATGAATAGCATGGTTCGCGAAGGGCTCTCAGTCATCACATCCAGGCATGAAAAAATGGCTGACTCAGCTGCTAAGAGAATCATTAGGCAGGGAAGTTGCAGAGTTGCCTGCCCCAGAACTTTCGATTGCAAGGGCCCATTGGGTCTGGCAGGCACCCCTAAGGCAGTCACAAGACCATGGGCAATAATCACCTACTTCCAAGACTTCATATTAAAGGAGTCAGTTTTGAGTATTTGTAGAGTTAGAAGTTGTATCTCCTCAAATGAAGGCTTTAGTTTTTCAATTTTTCCAAATTTGGCCCGGGAGATAGCCAGGAGGCAATAAAGAGTTTAGGACTTTGCTGCCAGAGTTTAAAACTTTAGACATCCGCGCATCCATCCGTGGAGCAACTTTAAGGATCAATTAGAGAGGGAACGTCCAAGACTTTCTAGACTCAGTCAAAGCTCTAGATTTTATATCTGCTTGTAAGACTTCACTGTCTGGGAAAGAGAGGCCCTAAGAGATGGGGGTAGGCTGAGAGGTTTTTAATACTGTTCCCTGGGTACATTCAAGAAACATCCATTTGTTTATGAGGGGTAGACTGGACAATTACATTGTGTGTTCTGGCAACTAGATTTTGCCGCAAAATCTGTTGAAGCCTCATTTTGGTGGGGGAAGCCACATGTAGGTGCAGGTTGGCTATGGGGAGATGGGTTGGAGGGAGGCTACTGATGGTTAGATAAGGATGCACAACACCACATCCATGTGGTTAGGGTGGAGAGGGTCTGCCCAGCAACCAGGAAGGCTCAAGAGGCTGAAGAGATGGTTGGGGGAAGGGCAGGAGGGGGAAGCAGAGAAAAATGAAAAGGTGATTTTGTGGTATCAGAGTAAAGGACAAAGAGGGTGTTGGATTCAAGGTGTAAGTATGGTTTTTCTTATTGGTATGATGGGGGTAGCTCTAGGGTGCTGGCCTGAGCTGGCTGTTTTTCTCTCAAAATGGTAGGACCTGGCACGACTTGGAAATGAACCCTACAACGCGACGTGAGGCCTAGTTATGGCAAACTTAACGTTAGTTAGCTTTAATGCTAACATTCTGAACAACAGGGTTAAAAGGGTTGCCATATTAGTGTGGCTGAAACAATTTAAGCCTAGTATCATTTTAATACAGGAGACTCGCTGTATGTCAGGAAGGAAGGACGAGAAAGTGAAACACCTGAGTGCGTGGGATATATTCTGTTTCTCAGATAGCACAGAGGGGAGTTATTATTCTGGTAAGGAAAGATCTAGAAATAAAATATCACCAGGCAATCAAGGATCTTGTAGGTATTGGATTAGGTTGAGACACACAGGATTAATATAGGATGTTATTATGGCACAGTTAGTAGGGATCCTAGCCACCTTCAGAAATTGACTTGATCCTTGTGCACCTCATCGGGGAGGTTATTCTGGGCAGGGACTTGATTTTTTTGCCAAAGCCATCTCTGGATTCCTCCAATCCATCACATGCCCAGCACAAAAGACAAAATGAGAGAGTCTTTCGAGATCTGTGTCTAGGCTTACAGGAAATCTGGAGATCAAAAAATGTAGAGTCTAAATCCTTTACCTGTTACTCTAAATGTTTTCATTCCGCTTCCAGGATCAACCTGTTTTTAGCATCACTTTCCCTGACTACTATAGATATTTCTCATCACGTCGGTGACCTGTTAGACCATTCAGCCGTAGTGTTTAATTGCTCAGTCCCTTTGCAGATGGAGGTGACAAGGTGGACAATGGAAAAGACTATGGGGCATATTAACAAGGGCCTTATCTCCGTATTTAGGCTTTAAAAGCCAAAAAAGCAGAGATAATATTTTCGCCCTATCTACAAGGGGAAGCTAACATGCATTAGCGCATGTTAGCACCCGTTTTCCCGACGCCTCGCTTTGCATCTCTAATGTTGTTAATACAGCGCTAGCATGGCGATAATTATCTGCGATAGCCGGCGATAAACATTTTCACGCTGAGGGCGGCCAGCGATAATTATCGCTGCCGCTTGATAATATGCCCCATTATTCTTTGCAAATGGAAGCTGACAAAGCCTAACAAGTGGATCTTTTAGACAGCTCTAATAGTCTGCAGCGAGATAGATGGCTGAGAATAAAGGACAGGCTCAGAGACTTCTTTATCCAAAAAGAGCTAATAAACCAGCAGACATTTCAGCGTCAGGTATATAAAGAAGGAGAATATGTAGGGCGCTTTTTGGCATAGCGTGCTAAAGAGCACAAAAACCATAATTTAATCTGGAAGTTATAGACCCAGGTACGGGCCAACTCACAGGCAGGTGGGAGGATATCCAGCATATCTTTCATCAATATTATGCTACTCTGTACCCGTGGGATATGGCCAGAAAGGCAGAGGGGGCCAAGGAGCAGAAAATAGAGGAATGTTTGGCCAGCCTGGATCTGCCCTATCTGACACTGGAAGCCTGCAAAAAATTAACCAATCCAATTACAGAGAGAGAGGTTGAGGAGGTAATAGGACAGCTGGCTAATGGTAAGTCTCCTGGGTAAGATGGCGTGGGCCCGGAGTTCTATAAGGCTGTTTAACATGCCTTTCAGGACCTCTGACTATTCCGTTTAATAGTCTCCTGGGAGGCGGACGAGTATCTGGCTCTTTCCTTAGAGAGGTCTTGATCAATTTTCTGAAAAATGGGAAATCGGTATCTGACCCAAGTTCATATCATCCAATCACTTTATTAATCACGGAATATAAGCTATATGCAAAGATTTTAGCTAATCAGATTAGCATGGTCGCCACGCCTCAGATCTCTCCAAATCAAGCAGGATTTATTAGAGGCCGTAGCCTGTTTACAAATACTCACTATATGGAGGATTTCATCGACATGGCTTCAACAGACTCAATTCTGGCTGCCATTGTCCTGCTGGACGCTGAGAAGGCATTCGATCTTGTGAGCTGGAAGTGGTAATTTTATATTATGGATAAGTTTACGGTGCCTTTCCAACTCACAAGCTCGATCCAGGCCTTATACCTGGGAGTGAGAGCTTAACTGATCATTAATAATACGGATATAGTGGAAATAGTGTTGGAGCTTGGGACCAGGCAAGGGTGTCCTCCTTCCCCTTTATTGTTCGCTTTGCCTATTGAGCCCCTTGCCCAAGGTCTGCACCAAAATGGCCAGGTTTCAATACCCAATATAGGGACCTTATTATGAGCCTTATTCCGAGTTTGGCGGTCCGTGAACTGCCGTACCAGCGGTCACGGTCCAACGGCTGCGAGCTCGGCGATCTGACCACCGCAATACGAGATGGGCGGATTCCTGTTGCTAAGGCGGCGGCTGAACTGCCGACACTGCCAGCACACTGCAGACAGCTGGGGTCGTGGTTGGGGAAAAGCAGCTGCCATAGGGCAGTACAGAGGAGTTTCACCTCCGTTCGTATTATAAGTTGACTTTCCAATGAGCCGACCGCGGCTGTGGGACCACCAGCTTCAAGTTGGCAAAAACAGAGGATTTGAGGTGCGTACTCATCCTTTTCCTGTTCTACCTGTCAGAGTTTGATGTGGATCCCTTTCTCTAGGTCCCCCCTTCACAGCAGTATCTTCACCCTGAAGAATACGACCCTGTTTGCGGCGACATATGGGCCAGACTCTGGCACTGGGTATGTGGTATTTTTCCACATGTATCATGCAAATGTATACATTCAAAATGTACACACAGTCATCGATAGATATGGAAAACTATTGCAAGACTGCTACAGCTGCACTCGTAATATGGCAGTCGGAAGGTCTTCTAGAGGTCGTGGTGTTCGGGCGATCAGACCACCAAATCAGGACCTATATGTGGATGATGTGGCACTGTATTTAACACCCAAAATGGAGAATGTATCCAGGGTGCTGCAAAGTATAAAGAGCTACACAGCTATATGAGGTTACAAAATAAATGAGGCTAAGACAGAATGTCTACTCAGTGTCTCGTCTGAGATCCTTTCAGCTCTTCTAAAATGGAACTATAAACTGGGCCCCTAGAGATATCTAGGTATTTATTTCTCTGACAAGCAATGGAATTTCTTCCTTATTAATTATAACCCAGTCTTGAAGAGAGTTGACAATCTGCAGAAAAACTGGAGGCAACTTCCGTTTTCAATCATTGGCAAGGTCACTCTTATTAAGATGCTGACCCTCCCTTTGTTTTTATTCCTCTTCTTGGCTGTTTCATATAAATTAGACATTGTATTCTTTGCCAAGTTCGACCAGATCCTACGCTTGTTTGTGTGGAACCGGAAAAGTCCCCCGTGTTAAACTGAGCATTTTGCAGTAGCCCAAGAATAAGGGCGGACTGGGTCTCTCTGACCTATGGTGCTACTATGTGGCATCGCTGGTGATACAGGTACGCCGACTGTCAGTGGAGGTCTCCGGCTTCAATAATTCAGTCCTTTCCCAAATGCTGAAAGCCACAAATATTTATGATCTTTCCTGGTGTGTGAAGCCCCTAAACTTCAGAAAAAAGTAAGACATAAAAAGCTATCCCAATTCTGGCTATGTAGGGAGAAGAGTATTTTCAAGCCAATGAATCCCTAGTATCAATGCTGAAACACCGTTAGGTTTTTGTAGCCATATGACACCGGGGCTGTCTAAGGAAAATATACGTATGCGGGCAGACTTAGGCATAACGAAGGTTGAGGCCCCAGGTTCAAGCCCCCTCAGATGCTGTTTTGGGGTAAAACGCTCCATAGCCAACAGCAGTTTTTTATGTATGCCCAAATAAGAGCAATAATAGGCTATATTGATTGGCCAGACATCGAATCTTCCAAAGGCATAGTAAAAGATCTGTTCGGGGGGACAGATTCTTGTGTCTGGTACTAAGCCCAGATCCTACATGGCTAATTGAAGCAGCAAGAAGTAAATGACAGCAGTGTACGGGGGTTGATATTAATGATCAACAATGGGAGAGGTATTTCAGCTTGAGCTTTACCTGTTTTGGGGGTGCGAATTTCCAGCGCACGGCCTTCTTTAACGCGTGGATGCTACATATAATGCCACACGTTCTGAATAAAATGTTCTCTTCAGTATCAGAGAAGTGCCCAAAATGCAACTCTGAAGGTGACTGGTTGCAGATGTTTTAGTCTTTTAATGCTGTACAACCCGTCTGAAAAGGGTATTTAATGCAGTAAGCCAGACCATTCAAGAGACCGTCTCTCCCTCGCTGAGAGTGACTCTTTCTAGCCTGAATGAGTGGCACCCTCATAAAATTTTGAAAGCTGGGAATTTTATTTTTATTTCAACACTGATTGCATGGTCACTAATCACTTACCACTGTAAGTCCCTTGTGGGTTCCAACTTTGAGCAATGGGAGGCAAAGAAGAGAGTTAGCCAATGGGAAGCATGGTTTCATGCCAGAACAAATAGGTACTCCTCTCCCCTCCCTCCCTCTCTCTCCTTCTCCGTGTTCCCTCCTCCATCCCTATCCCTCTGCCTCCCTCTTTTCCTCTCCTCCCCCCCGCCGGGCATCAGACGTACGGATCCTCCCCCCCTCGGCAGGGATCCCTGATATCATACATCTGCACCCTCATGTGCTCCCCCTTTTTCTCAAGAACACTGTACACACCAACAAACCGGTGACCTAGGACCCCCCCCCCTATCCACTCCCTGGACCCCCTGAGCACCCCCACCGCTACCCCTCCCCCCGTTGCAGCAGTTTCTTCATGGTTTGGGGCCTGCGGTCCACCCCACCTTGTGGCATAGACAACGGCCTTCCCCCTCCCTGGCCTGTCCTCTCCCCTCTCCACCAGCCCTGCGCGGAGATCCCCAGACATCCACTCCTTTCACCCTCACCCCACCTTCAGAGACATCACGGATCAGGGGCCTCAAGGCTGATTGTAATGGGAGAAATGCCTATGCCCACTACACCACGGCCATCGACTGGGGTCCAGCACTCAGCGATAGGGTAAAAGGTCGGATACACTGTCTCCGCTAGTGACCTGTGCCCTCCCTCTTGCACTTCCGCCGCTTCCCCCTCCCCATCCCGTCCTTCTTCCCTGCCCATTTCTTTCTTACTGTGCCATTAAATGTTGTTCACTATTGCATTTCTTGCATTGCAATCCTGTTGTACGCTTTTACTTCAATAAAAAATTACGACAAAAAAAAAAGAACAAATAGGTACACTTCATACCAACGAAATTGGAGAGGCTGGGCAAGTAAAGCTAGGTAAAGCAGAATGGAGAGAGTAAGGAAGGGTGCAGAAGGGAAAAGGGCAGGTATCAGCTCTGCTGGTAGAACTGTGGGAAGTATCGGTTGGGCTGAAGACCTCCCCCAGGGACTGACAAAATAAGCTTTTCCAGCCTTTCCAGGGGGAAGGCTAAGGAGTGAGTGGTAGAAGGGGTGAGAGCAAGATCTTGGGAAGCCTAGAATGGGGTTGGAAAGTAGATTTCATTAATGATCTGGTTTGGGAGAGGTACTTTTTTGATCACTTTGACTTGTGTCCCCTCTGATATGATATGAAATGCTACGAAATGAAATTATTGTTGCATAATCACCTTTTCTAATAAATTAAAAAAATAAAAAAAGAACGGCAGATAGGGCCACATATATCACATCACAAAAAGGCAAACAATTGCTTTCATACATGGGATACACCTATAGCTAGGAAAGCACAGGCACTGAGAACGTGAATTGGAAATGTTCTTGGGGGAATATTTACTAACATTTCACTCGACACAGCGCAGCAAGTGATGTTGCTGTGCTGTGTTCTGTTTCATATAAGTGTATTGATTTATCATCTGTGAGTGTTCATATCATTGAAACCTGTCAGGAATTAAGTGCACATTTATTGGTTAAATAAATGTGGAAATATACTAGTTTCAGGTTCATTTTTTTGCAAAACCCAAAATAAATACAGAAACATACAGATAAAATTAGCAACATACAAGTATTGAATAATACAGATGGAAATGTCAAAAAGTGAACACCATAAAACCGGGAGCTCTAAATAAAGCACCTACCTACCAATATACGCACAACTAAAATAGAACAAAAACTAACCCCACTGTAACATAAACAATTTAAAATAAATATTAGACTAACATTTTTATAAATCAGTCTATTGCAACAATATATTAATAAAGTACAAAATAAGTCTGATAAATACAAATTATTTATTTTAATATCTAATTAAAAATATTCACAGAAAAACTATAAAGATGGTATATAACAAATGTACACAGCAGCTCATGAATTAAAACAGACACATACAAAATAAAACTTGTCAATTGTAGTAAAAGCAAAATACATACTCTTATTAAAATGGAACATTTCTTTTCCAAAAATAAATATAAATAGTGTACTTACAGTTGTGTAGATGATGTTCTTGATCCTCCTACACATCCCAAAAATCCAATCCACAAAAAATAGTAGAAAATAAAAACTTAGGGGCTGTTTACGATGGCGGATGGACTTCAGTCTGTCTGCCATCGTTTCGTATTTGGGACCGCCCGCCTACAAGGCGGCAGGCCGACAGTACGAATTACAATGCGACCGCCACTGAGGCGGTCGCATTGCCTATGTTTTGCATTGTGGAGAGTGCTGCAGGCTGCAGCACCCACCACAATGCAAAAAAGAGACAATTTACACATCCCTGCAGTACGTGGCAGGCACCATGCGGTGCCTGCCACATGGTGCAGGGATATGTAGAGGGGCACCATAGGTGGTGCCCCCCAGGTCCCGGGTCTGAGGATCAGGGGGTAAGAGCCCCCAAAGTCCCTTTCCGCCTGCCTGGAAAGGGACATCATAATCCCTATGGCGGTGCCTGGTAGGCACCGCCACCATTTTAGGGATCACGAGCCCCTCCCCACACATCCGCCCGCCATCATAATATGGCGGGCGGTAAAGTTGGTTCCGATGGCGGAGAGACCGCCACCGACAGCCTGTCAGTGGCGGTTTCACCGCCATCGTATTCAGGCCCTAAGAAACCAAAAAAATACAAAAATGAAATGCCCAAATAAAATCTACTGAAGTAATCCACAGTCATTGGAAAGTAAAAACCGCTCCAGGAAATCCCAAAAAATCTAAGCAAATTAAAAAATAATATTGGTTTAAATTAATCCCAATTCATTTCCTTTTTTTAAACAAAATGTATGAAAAGTAGCTGCAAATGTTGCACTTTGAATTTCTAACCTGTAAAAAAACAATAACCTGCCTACCCTCACAATACATACATCTCAAATGCAAAACAAACATAACATTAGAACTCTATGAACATAGTACAGCACATGACTATATGTACAATAACATACTAGTACTACCAAAATATAGTTAGGCCTGTCATATTATACTACATACCAATGCAGCACAAGCTACCACTAAACAACCTTATGAAATAAAAATACACATTAAACAAAGTACAAAGTAGTAACCATTTTGGTAAAGGTGTTTGATACAAAAAAGGTAAGATTTACCATTCCCACTCCAATTTGCACCATTTTAGGGGAAGGTGTCTGACACTAAAAGCATAACATTTACTATTCCCACTCCTATGCAAACCATTCTGGGTAAGTTGTTGGACACCACAGGGTTAAGATTTACTATTCCAACTTGAATCTAAACCATTTTGGGGAAGGAGTTGGACATTAAAGGGGTTAGATGTACTATACCCACTCCAATGTAAACCATTTTAGGACAAGTGTTGCCGACTACATTGGCCTAAGTTACTATTCCCACTCCAATGTAAACCAATTTGGGGAAGGTGTTGGTGAATGAAAGGATTAGATTGACTATTCCCACTCCAATGTAAACCATTTTAGTGAAGGTGTTGGACACAAAAGGTTTTAGATGTACTATTTCCACTCCAATATAAACCATTTTGGGGAAGGTGTTGGACACTAAGGCGGTTATATTCGCAATTCCCATTCCAATGTACACCATTTTGTAGATGGTTTTGAACACTAAAGGGGTATAATTAGCTATTCACATTCCAATGTAAACTAGTTTGGGGGAGGTGTTGAACACTAAAGGGGTCTAATTTGTTATGCCACTCCAATGTAAACCATGTTGGGGAAGGTGCTGGAGATTAAAGGGGTTAGATGTACTCTTCCCACTCCAATGAAAACCATATTAGGGAAGGTGTTGGACACTAAAAAAAATTAGATTTACTATTCCCATTCCAACATAAACCATTTTGGGGAAGGTGTTTTACTTTAAAGAAGTTAGATTTACTATTCCTACTTCAATCTACACCTTTTTGAGGAAGGTGTTGGACACTAAAGGGGTAAGATTTACTATTCACACTCCAATATAAACCAGTTTGGGGGAGGTGTTGGACATTAAAGGGGTAGAATTTATTATTCTCACTCTAAGGTAAACCATTTTGACGTCATTCTTGGACACAAAAGGAGATTCATTTCATATTTGCACTCCTATCTAAACCATTTTGAGGAATGTGTTGGATACTAACAGGGCATGGTTTACTAGCTCCACTCCCATCTAAACCATTATAGGGAAGGTGTTGGACACTAAAAAGATCAAATTTATTATACCAACTCCAGTGTAAACCATCTCAGGAAAGGTGTTGGACACTGAAGTGCTTTGATTTAAGTGAAGAAAGTGGTTTATTATATGGTGTGGTTGTGTGACCTCATTATATAATAAACGTACAAACCCGTTTTGGGTCTAGTCAGGCTCATTTGCAAAACCTTAGCTCAACCCTGGGCAGCTGTGGCTTCGAGCAGTCAGGCTTTGTCAGAGGAACAAGTGCAAAACATTTAAATTCACCAAAACAGTTAAACAAGAAAGAAACACAACACAAACTATATCCAACACCAATTCAGAAAACTAGCTCTTATCTTTATGATTTTTTAGACTCCAAAATGAACAAAATCCACCAGAGGGTTCCAGAGATATAAATTATTAAGCATATATGTAGTAAAAAACTTTATTTTGGTCGAATGACCATAAAAGTATAATATACAGATAAAACACATGTTAAAATTGCACATAATGATATATACAAGATACAATGACACAGTTGCAAACATCAAGAAACAACCTAAATTACCACAGCAACCTCCTGCTTAGGCAGGTAAAACAGTTAGCAGTAAAAAACCTTTAAAAAGTCCTAAAAGCAGGCAAAAAAGGGTCCGTCATGCTGGCTAATGAATCCAGGCCAGCAGGAGTTTTACCACTGTCACATTAGTCTTGATCTATTAGTTAGAACCAAATAAAATATGCACAGTACATAAAAAACAAAGTGAGTATCAAGGGTTAAATACTGAATGGCCACTGTATTAAGCATATGTGCTTTTCATTCAAATCACAAACAAGCATTTGCAACTATCTCTGTTAGCTGTTACTTGGATAACTTTTGAAAACGTTTTTTAAGTTGTGTTTGGCTACTGTGGTCCACTTTGGGTGACCAACTCTGACAGGTAGTAAGTTACAGGGGCAAAGGAAGTTTGGCAGGACATTTACCTTGCAGTCAAAGCAGTCTCTTGTCCTGTTTCCAGCTCTATGGGCGAACCACCATGGACATCAATGAAGTGGTCCTCATGCAAGGGATATAGGATGCTGAATAGGCTGAAGGAAGATGTGGATGTTGATGCGGTGACAGGGGTCTTCCTGGGGCCACCCCTCAGTTCAAGAACACAGCGGGTTGATGTCCCTTGAACTCTGGTTGATGTCCAGCCAAAAACCAGTTGCCATTGGTCTACTGGTCTCCGGTTACAGTGAAATAAGTGGTTCCCTTTAACTGAGGTTAGTGTCCATCTTGGGCAAAATAACTGCACTCCCGGGTCCAGAAGACTCTGGTGCAACTTTTGAGCATTGAGACTCGGTCTTCCAAGCATTCATTTTGATGATTTAGGAGCAGTAAATGCAGTCGAGTTGACCAGAGATCTTGCGGCCTTTCAACTGCCCCAAAAAATCTTACAAGCTACACATGTTAAAGGACACCTCCTCAACCCGGTGTTCTCTAATCTAGAGGACCGTAAAGGGAAAGATCCTATCCCTCTCCCGTGGTCTGACCACTATCTCATCCCCCTTTCCTGGTCTCCACAGGTTACTCTACCCCTTACTCAATTTACATGGACCCCAAGTCGCTCCTGGGCCAAGCTCCCCCTGGAGAAGTGGGCCCAAGAACTGGAAAGGACCAGACCTAAGTCTGACCCCTGTCCAGTGAAAGCCAATGATGACTTCTCTAACTGGATAGAGGAGTCATTGGATGTGGTCCTCCCTAAAACTAGGATGAAAAAGACCGGCGGGCCTCATAAGTCCCCTTTGGTATTCCTCCGAACTGCGCATTTTAAAACAGCGCTGCAAGGTAATGGAAAGACGGTGGAGGAAAGACTTCCTACCCACCAAAAAGTTGGAATATAGGGCAGCTATTAGTGTCTATAAAGCAGAAATAAAAAAAGCTCAGGCCTCTTATTACGAGGATAAGATTCTGACAGCCGCCAACTCTCCGAGAGAAACTTTCATTATTATTAAAAAACTACTTAAAGCCCCGTCCCACGAGTAGCACCGGATACCTCAGGCCTACGTTGTAATAAACAGGCAGAATATTTCACCACTAAGGTCCAGAATATTCTTGAATCCCTTCCACGAAAGGTTGACAAAGGTGACACTTCCAACAAGCATGTGGATTTGGGCCTACATTTACCTGAACACCAACTGGAGGTTTCCCCCCCTTATCCCAGGAATCATTCCTCACTTTGCTGTCCTCGGTAAAAAGTGGATCGCCCAAGGACCCCGCACCGCTAAACATCCTGAAACGGGTAGCTCCGATAATTGTCCCCACCATTACGGACCTGATTAATGCCTCACTGTCCACAGGAATAGTACCCACCAACTGGAAAGGGGCCATGGTGAAAACTTTACTAAAAAAACCTAATCTGGATCCGGCGGACCCGGGCAACTATCGCCCTATCTCCCTTCTGCCAGGAAAAGGCAAGATTACAGAGAAATATGTTAATCAAACCCTCTCCTGCTTCCTTGAAACGTACAATCTGCTTCATTCCTCTCAAACAGGATTCCGCCCGCGACAGAGCACTGAAACGGCTCTGTTAGCAGTGGTGGAGGAAAGCAGAAAAATCTTAGACTCAGGAGGATCGTCTGCCATTATACTCCTTGACCTGAGCGCAGCATTTGACACGGTGAACCATGGTATCCTGGTTCACTGTCTCAGGAATATAGGAGTAACAGACATGGTGCTTCAATGGCTGTGTCCCTTTCTGGAGGGAAGATTTTTCCAGGTATTCGAGGAGGACATTGCGTCTAAACCCACCCCCTTACCGTGTGGAGTCCCTCAGGGCTCATCGCTTAGTCCGACCCTCTTTAATGTGTATATGGCCCCCTGGCAGCTATTGTAGCCCCCTCTGGGATCCGTATGGTGACCTACGCCGATGACACTCAATTGGTGGTAGCGTTAAATCAAGCAGATCAAAAGACTAATGGCCTTTATTCTTGTCTTGAGGACGTATCGAACTGGATGGATGCGTCTCATCTTAAGCTTAATGGTGGGAAAACCGAGCTCATGATATTGGGCAACCCCTTAGCTTTAAACCCAGTACCATGTGGCCAGCCTGTATGGGTCCCACTCCGGTCCCTAAGTCCGAAATCAAGAGCCTGGGCATCTGGTTGGACCAGGATTTGAACTTTAGGGTGCAGGCCAGGAAGACGGCAGCTATTTGCTTCGGTCTGCTTAGAATGGCCCGCAAAGTCCTCCCTCTCCTCCCTTTCCAAGCTAAAAAATACTGGTCCAATCACTTATACTTTCCAGACTGGACTATGGAAATGCCCTATATCTGGGTGCCCCCACTACAGTAGTCGCTAAACTCCAGACTGTTCAAAACAGTGCAGCCAGACTATTGACTGGAGTTTCCAATAGACAATCGGCGAAACCTGCACTCCACTCCCTTCACTGGCTCCCAGTGCAGGAACGAATTAGCTTCAAGGCTTTGTGCCTAGTGCATAAATCTATGCAAGGGAATGTGCCTCCTATTAACTCGGCCATGATCCGTCCCTACAAGGCTAATAGGAAACTTCGGTCAGACGAGTTACATCTGGCTGAAGTTCCCAGGATTAAGAAGGCCAGAAGTGGTGGACGGCTTTTCTCTTATAACGCGGCCAAGCTCTGGAACTCCTTGCCACTGTGCCTTCGCAAGGTACCCAATCATCTTGTCTTTCGAAAACAACTGAAGACACTTCTGTTCCCCTAGTTCTTTCTGCCTCCCTCGTGTCTAGCCTAGCGCTGGGATGCTCCCGGGTAGCCATGCGCTATATAAATGTTTCTTTCATTTCATTTCATTTCAAGCTGTGCTTCAACAGTCAGTGACAGGCAAGTGATTGTGGCTACCAACTCGCCAAGGCAAGCTTCTTCAGCTTTTGTAGCCCTGCAGCTGTAACAGGCAGTCAGCCACTGACTCTTGGAGTCGCTTCTTCTGCCTGGGGCTTTGGGACAGCTTTTCCTCAAGCCGGGCACCACAGGCACAGTCCTTTCTTTGCTAGCCCAAGGATCAGCAGGTGCAGTCTAGTCTTTAGTACAGCTCTCTTTGCTGGGTCCAGGGAACAGTAGGGCAGTCTTCTTCAGACCTCTCTCCAGTGCAGATGTGATCTGAGGTCTTTGTACCAGGAGTGCCACTCTTATGCCAGGACTTGCTCTTGGGGAATGCAGTGACTACTTGCCAATTTGCTACCAGGTCCCCTCCCGCCTGAATATGACTTCCTGCATTGTTTGGCATCTAGCTATCTCAAAGTGCAATATTTTGCCCACTCCCAAGATGGCAGAACCCCTCTCTCGGTGTGTGGAGCTTGGTAGCCCACCCTAGAGGTGTAGCTATCTGGGTGCTACACGTCCATGGGAAAACTAGTTTGGCAACTGATTCTCCCTTTCTATCCCCAATGCCAACCTGTGTACCAGAACATAAGAGCAGTCCTCCTCATGTGTGTCCAACATGTGCCCTTCAAAGGCAGTTTCCACTTTGGAGCTCGCCTTTTGGGCTCACTCCCTGCTTGATCTTCATACCAGGGAGAAGTAACACTTCTTCCAATGGCAGGTCTTTTATACCCCTCCCGTCTCCCAGGAGGGCAGAAGACTGTCTTGTGGCCAGCGTTTAATTTGTAAAAAAATAAGTGCTGTCGCTCTCGCCAGAAGGCAGCTTGCACTAGCCAATTTCTCCTGTTAGTACTGCCTAGAATAGAACCAACTACTAACCTTGAAAGTGGGGAGAGGATGTGGTGTAATGACCGGAGCTGCTGACTTATGAGCTGGAGAACCAGGCTCGAGTCTCAGCGTAGGCTCAACATCCTCTAATTCTGGGCAAATCACTTAATTTCCACATGCCTACCATAGATTAATGTGTCCTTCACTGGCGCTCATGAAAAGCACCGGTGTTGATGATTAAGTGCCGGTGCTGAGTACCAAAAACCACTGGCGCAAATTAAGCACTGCTTGTGGCCAGCAACCGTAAACACTCACTAAAAAACCTGGGTAACAGAGTGGCTATTTTCTATAGTTACATTACATTTGCCTTGGAGATCAAGTCAGATTTAATGTAACAATTCTTTTTATACCCGGAAGTACCAACTTTAGTAGTCCCATTCAGAAGTTAGCACAGCTGAGTTGTCAGCATGTAACCCTGTACTTGCCAATTGGACTACAAGCCTTTCTACAGATATAAATGACAATTTTGGGTTTTTTTACTGCTAGGACACATAAAAACACATGTCCTAATTTTTAAAATACAGTACCCTGCCTTAGGGCTTGATAGGCCTACCATAAGGGTGGCTTATGTGTGTTAAAACAAAAGGTCTGGGCTTTGTCATTAGTTTAAATGGTAAAGTTGAGATAACAGTTTGAAAACTGCTCTGCCAGCCAGCAATGGCAGACTGGGAGTCTTTCTTTGCTTTGTCACACTCATGGTGGCATGATAAGTGCTGTGGTCTATGGAGAACACTTTAACTTACAGGCCCCGGGTACCATTAGTACCATATACTGGAGAGCTAACGTACGCCAATTGTGGGTGAGCCAATCAGGCATACACATTTTAAGGGTCAGAGCACTGCAACTCAGGCCTGTTTGTTAGGGCTCAGTCCACTCTCAGAGTCTAAAAACCAGCCGCATTAGTCCAAACATTTCGAGTGATCATGCAAAAAGAGGCATTTCCTTAGAATTTACTGTTCCTACTGCAATCGAAACCATTTTGGGAAAGATGTTGGATGCTATAGGGAATAATTATACTATACCACCTCTAATCTAAATCATTTTGGGGGAAATGTTGGACACTAAAGGGGTTGTATATACTATTCCCACTCCAATCAAAACAATTTTGGGGAAGGTGTTGGACACTAAAGGGGTAAAATTTACTATTCCTACAAGTTGATGCATTATTTTTCAAAATCATGAAGAGCAATAAAAAACAAATAAATATAATTCGCAATATATATTTGCAATTTACATACATACTCACAAATAAACAAAAAAATAATATAAAATAAAACATTGAAAATATGGAAAACATTTTAAAAATAAAAACAAACATTGAAACCTATATGCAATTAAAAGTAACAAATAGTAAAGAAAATAATATGTTAAATATCTATAAACTACCACATTGTAATTTTTGGAGCCAACTTTACTAATATAATTAGTATAAAAAATATAAACTAATAACATAAAAATGAAACTTTAATTGTTTTAAAAAGTAAAAAAAAGACTTTTAAAAAAACATAAATGTATTATCAAACTATTATAATTGTTCACAAATTATGACAATATATACATACAATAACAAGTATACAAAAAAGTAAAATATATTTAAAATACATCTAAAACATTTTAAATTAATTTAAAATGATACAAATTCAATATAGTCTTACATTTCAAAATGTAAATTCTTTTTAAATAATTATAAATACAGCACGTAATACATAAAACAATAAATAAATTGTAATTTTATCAACAAATATCTCAACAATCTTCCTACTCTGTTCCCCTATAAACCCAACATCACACTAATAAAAAATCATTAACCATTTTTTATTACATTTAAAAAAACTTAAATCACATAAAATATATTTTAACTCAAATATTTAAGAAATGCACATTTTGATTAACAAAACAAATTAAAATATTATTAAAAAACAAATGTAAATTAATGTATTATATAAAAATAGAAATTACCTAAATATTAAAATACTACATTAATACAGTGTTTTACATCTTTAAATGTTATTTGTCATAAACACAAAATATACATAAAATGATGTAACAAACATAATATTTAAACAACAGTAACTCCATTTAAAAGTAAGGGGAAAAATAAAAATGTATATATTAAATATTTTACATTTAAGAAAACCTGAAACATCAAAAATAAAAAACAATGAAAAATTAGATTTATAAAAAAATATACATACATACTTTAAAAATATCCCCACCCGTTTGCTCTATAAATCCAACATCCTGCTACACAAAATGTTAATAAACATAGTTTTTGATTTAACACATTTTCAATAAATACATTTTAAAATCAAATACATGAATCATTACTTTTTAAAATTATATACATATATATATATATGTAACATTAAACTATTTTAAATGTAAACACATAAACCAAATTTCAAAACTATTATTGAAAATATTAAAACATTCTATGCAATATTTTAGTAAATTATATATTTTATAACAATATTAAAAACAACACTAAAACTTTATACTTTCCTTAAATATTTATATCCATGATATTTTTGACATCACAATATACCTGGAACAATATTTTTATATCACAGCATTTTGTGTCAATATTCTGTCCGAACACCCCAGAAACATTGCCTGCAGCAATCTATGCAGTCTTCCATACCTTGCAAAAGATTTATACAAAGTGTCTTTACAAGTTCAAATCTGCCCCAATTTGCAAACATGGGCCACTTTTTTAGCTATCTAATTCGCTATTGGGGGCCCCTTTTTTTGGAGCTCGGGCCTATTTTCTGTTCCACTCAGACCATATCAAGAGTGCTCTTATATGTCAAGGAAGAGCACTCTTATGTGGCGGTGGATGATGAGGTGTCGGGGGGGGGGGGCGTGATGCTGTTAGGCGTAACTGCCAAATGTCTGCAGGGAATGCCCATAATATAGGCCACTATTATGCTAGTGACAGCCAAAATGTCATAAAGAATGCTCACAAAATATCAAGGGCAGGCCTCTGTTATGCCAGGGATAGCCAGAATGTCATCAAAATGACTACACTATATCAAGAATGGGCCTCAGTTATCCTAACCCAAGTCAGAATGTTAAGATGAATGGCCACTTTGTGTCAAGGATGAGTCCTGTATTATGTGAAGAAGTGTAGTATGTATATGTTTAAAATTTTAATGGGAGGACTCAGATAAGGGCACCGTTAATACCTGTAGAAATTTCAACTTTTTTTATGCTTTGTCTACCAGAGGAGAAATTGCATTTGTGCCAATAAAAGGGGTTGTACCCTTTGTCTTTCAGTTCACTTCAATTGTATACAGTCAAGTTTTTAGCGGGGGGGGGGTTGCCGTGGGCCTGTACACACCCCCCCCAATCTTTCTGGCTTTCATTTGTCCCCCCAACTACAGGTAAAACTAGTGGGGACACCTACAATAGAAAATCATGAACAGTGTGCTTGCATGCACACACACATACACACACACATGAACCGTGACGGCGGGTCATCCTAACCCATAGAGTTCACTGCAGGTCAGGAGGTGAAGTCTAAATTTGGTGGGTGGAGTAAAGGCCTTTACTCTGTCCGCCAAACTCTAAATTGGGCCCTAAGCCTGAAGATACGTTCTTTGACAGAACAAACCTGCTTGGGGTAGCCAAACTTTGCTCCATCGCGGTCGGTCTGAAATCACGCTTTTGTCCAGGTCAACCATTTTTATTATGTTGTGTTTTTGATTTTTAACTGTTTTGGTACATCTAAATGCTTTACACATTTTCTCTAAATTAAGCCTGTGTTCTCTGTGCTATAGCTACCACAGGGTGAGCTCAGGTTTAAATTACTGAAAACTTTGCCTGGATCTAACAGGTTGGTGGCTTTATATGACTATGGTGGACTGCCAGTCACCCCAGCTAATAATTCACTCTCTTACAATGTTACTACGTAAGGCTTACTGCAAAATTATGCAAAACAATGTTTGTCAACTCTGAGAGATAAAAGAAAAGCAGAAGAGGGGAGTTGTAAGGTATGATGCCAGAAAAGCAGACCTTCTATTTGGAGTTCATGTACCCCAGTTTCAGTCCCTTCTTTCTCATTAATAAATAGGGATGCTTCTGCAGAGTCGGTAATCCGAGCTCCCATTCCTTCACAGTTGGATAATAACACATCAATTTATGTCTGTAGTTCATTTTTATCTAGTTTTTAATTTTTCTTCAATATTGCAAGTTCACGATTAGTAGTATATTGTAATGGATTCTTCAAATCTTCAAAATTTGGTGCTGCTTGACATTTCCACTGTTTAGCGATTAAGAGCCTAGTTGTTGCTGTGACGAAAATAAGCATATGTTGCAATGACAGAAGAGAGCTTAAATACGAATCTCCTACCCCTACCAATGCGAGTTTAGAGTCCAAACTAATTTTCCACCCACTATGGCTTTTATATAGGTGCAAGCTGCCACAAAATCCAGTCTATGGGCACAAAAATATATGTACATGACCAGCTTGAGTTGCATTCCATCGTGGAAAACTGAAGTTCAAATTGGGATACAGATTAGTCATTTTGAAGCCATATAATATGCTCACAAAATGGTCATAAGTAATTGACTACGATTCTTGCTATTGGAAAACGTTTTATATCTCATGTAAAGGCAAGATATCAGCACCAGGAAACCCTCCCAAGTGATTTGTGTGCTCTACAAATACACATAACATAACATAAATAACATAACTTAACGTCATGCTTGTCAATATCCTCAGGCCTCGATGAAGTTCAAATACCTTGTTGCCGAACAGACGTTTGCACAGACATGGATTCATAATAACATTGGAACTTAACCTTTAACTCTCAAAATGAGTCAGAAACCTTAACCACTTGACCTCAAGTAATTCCTGATGGACCAGGATGAAACCCAGGGGTATCTCCTCCATTTGAGCGGCGGAGCGTCCCCCCACAAGCCCCAGAGTTGAAAAATAAAACGGTAATAAAATGTACTTATTTCAGCAACCCGCCCTTAACTTAGGGCCTCATTTCGATGTCGGGCGGAAACGTTCCACCCGACACGTCTCGGATTTGAGATCGGACCGACTCGCGGTCGGCGGTTCCTCCCGACCGGGTATGATGCTTTTGAACCCTGTTTGGAAGAACTCCCATTGACTTCTATGGGAGCCTGTGTTCCGACCGACAACACAGGCTCCTATGGGAAAAATGGGTGTCTGCGGAAAACTTTGCACCTTGTTGCAGGCACCCCATGGTGCCTGCCACACTGTGCATGGTTTTACAGGGGGATCCCTTGGGTACCACCTCAACACCAAACTGGAGGACTCAGGATGATGGGGGGCCTGCGAGGGGCCCCCAAAGTTGGTTTCCGACAGCCTTTTTGTGTCGGACAGACCGAGTCAGAAAGGCTGTTGGAGTCCGACATCGTAATTGGTCGGTCGGAAACGCTGTCCGTAGAGCTGTATGGATCACCGCCGACCGACTCGGATTCTCCGATTGCCGGTCGGACCGATTCGAAATGACCGAACTGTTCATATTCCGACCGCGAGCATCGTATTCGGTCGTGCGGATTGGATTCCGACCGACTCGGGCGGATGGGTTCCGACTCGGTCTAGAGAAATCTGACTGTCGGTCGGAGGCTTTCTGACCGACATCGTAATGAGGCCCTAAGTGTCAGGACGTGGTGGGGCCAGCACTGCCGAGTGGCAGCAGCAGGGAGCTAGGCACTTTAAAGTGCACATGTCTCTTTGGCCGGCCCTCTTGGGCCGGCCGGCCAGCCAGCCATGTGCATTTTAAAGTTCTCTAACCTAGCTGTCTTAGACAGCTGAGTCAGAGAAAGTGCAGGTCTCTAGTGCTCTTAGGCGCACTGAGAGAGCCTGCTCTGTCCAATCCTGGTGCTGCTTTACTGCTGTGAAAGCAGCACCAGGATTGGGTAGTGCAGTTTCCTGCTTCAGGGGCTTCCTTTTAGACACCCAAGGGAGGATGCCATTGTGCTGCAAGAAGGTAAGTGAATTCATTTTATTATTATTTTTTGGTGCCCCTCTCACTCCACTCCCCCCGCCCCACCACCCTTGGTACAAGCCCACCGCCTCTGGTGAAACCATAGTACTTGAGACCCTAACGGGTGAGTAGCGCGCTATACAAACCCCCTGATTGATTGATTGATAGTAAAGACATGCAATCTGAAAAAGAGATTCAGTGAATCCTCATAGGTGACTGCAAGCTGGCATCTACATGCAACGAGAATAAAAGCTTAAGAGGAGACAGAAAGTATTTTTTTATTTGGAGGATATTTTTGTTTTGCATGAATATTTCCTGGAATAATGCAAACAAAAATATTTGAAAACAGACTTTGTTTCTTAATGGTGCTCTTCACATATTAGAAAATATGTGGACATATTCTTTTGTTATAAATAGAAACAACATTATGTTTACTTGCAATATATTTGAGATCAAATAAGCAAAGCAAAGACAAGAGCAGGACATGTCACCTTAACCTTAACACTGGTAACATAAGATCATAACATCTAGACCAGTTGTTCTTAACTTGTGGTCTTCAGAGGGTCCGTGACTGCTCACAAAATTAAGTAATATTAAGAGATAAATAAATTGTAAATAAATGAAGAAGCAAAACATAGCAAAACTAAGCTTTCAGGACCAGAGACTAACCCGCCCACAACTCCCACGCAAGCCTTCTGTGATTCTCTTGCCACTTTTTTTCAAGAAAAAGTCACTCACATCTACACCAATTTCTCAATACACTCCCCGACTAATAATCAGACCATCGCATCCAATGTAGAAAAACACTCCTCCAACTCTCCAGAACTACGTCCAACTATCAATAACCCCTCCCCCACTTTCTCCGAATTTAGCCAGGTCACCACAGAGTACATTATTGATCTCTTATCCACCATCAAATCTGGATCCCCCAACGATCCTTGTCCTCCCACCACACTAAAACTTACACCAGATACCATAGGCGCCAAACTAGCCAATATTTGCAATTCAATGTTCACGACAGGAACATACCCTTCCATCTGGAAAAATACCATCATCAAACCACTGCTAAAGAAACAACCTCAACCCCACAGATACCAAGAACTATAGACCAATTGCCTGCCTCCCTTTCCCCGCCAAAATCTTCGAGAAAGTGATGAACACTCAGCTGGCCACTTATATTGACAACAACAACCTCCTGGATGACACCCAATTTGGCTTCAGGAAGGGCCATGGTACCGAGACTGCCCTCATCAAGACATCCGACGAAATCAGGATGACACTTGATCAGGGAGGTGCCGCGGTCCTGGTGCTGCTGGACCTCTCAGCAGCATTTGACACGGTCAATCACTCAACCCTGATCGACCGTGTCTCAGCCATAGGTATTAAAGACAAAGCCAAGGCCCTCCTGACATCCTTTCTGTCTAACCGCACCCAACTTGTAAAGCTTGGCAACTTCAACTCCCCTCTCTTTTCACTGCCATGCGGGGTCCCACAGGGATCCACGCTAAGTCCGACCCTGTTCAATATATACGTGTCGGACTTGGCCAGGATCAATAAATCCCACAACCTGCGACTAACTTCCTATGCCGATGATACACAGATCGTGCTAGAGATCCACAACAATGGTCGGACAGTCTCAGCTAATTTCCAAGAGGGAATGCTTGCTATAAGCACCTGGATGGCAGACAATTGTCTCAAATTAAACTCCGAAAAGACGGAGGTGATGATCTTCTGCAATCTCTCCCCCAGCTGGTCTCCTTCCTGGTGGCCATCAGAGTTAGGCCTACCTCCGTCTCCCGTCACAAAAGTTAGAACTTTGGGGGTCATGTTTGACAACAAACTATCTTTCATTCATCACGCCAACTCCGTCGTCTCCTCATCCTTTTTCACCATCAGGATGATAAAAAATCTCTTACCTTACCTTCCACCGAATGCGGGCAGAACTCTCATCAGCACACTTGTCTTGTCTAAGCTAGACTATTGCAATGGTCTACTTATTAACGCCCAGGAAAGAGTCCTACATAGATTGCAGATGGTGCAAAACGCAGCGGCTAGAATTCTCTCAGGCACCCCTAAGTTCAAATCTGTATCTAAGGTGCTAAGGCAGCTACACTGGCTGCCCATCAGGAGCAGAACAAGGTTCAAGGCCCTCTGCATCGCCCACAAGGCAATCCATAATACAGGACCTGAGTTCCTGAAAACATCTCTATGCTCCTACAGGCCGACAAGATCCTTACGCTCCTCAGCAGTACACTTGCTGACTGTTCCCAGCACCAAAAAGGCCTCCTGGGGCGACAGAAGATTCACTGTCGCCACCGTCAAACTCTGGAACACACTTCCCATTCACATTAAAACCATCCCCACTCTCTTCTCCTTCCGTAAACACTTAAAAACCTGGCTATTCAATCAATAAATCACCCCTCCTCAGTCTTTCTCTAATTAGCCATCCACAGCGCCGAGACACCTATGGGTATTTGTGCGCTTAACAAATTTCATAAATAAAATAAATAAATAAATATGAGAATTTTAGAACGTTCTGTAAATGTGAAGGAATCTGAAATTTGAGGCAAAAAATTAAAGGGCTGATTAGGATGTTGGTGAGACCGCCACCAACAGACCGTCGGTGGCGGTCCCACCGACATCCAGCTGAGCGGTCCGACCGCTGCATTATGATGTGGTCAGTTGGACCGCATCAGTCAGAGGGACCGACCTACGCTTCCAATTGGCTCCTTGAGCCCGTCAGACAGTCGGTCAGATCATAGGGGCCGATTACGATGTCAGACGGAAAAGCCTTCCGACCGCTGTGGTTCCGGAAAAAAACGCCCGCAGGTTCCGTGGAATATCCAACGGTCACATTACGATGCAATGCCAGAAAAGTCCAACCGCAGCGGTGGGAGTTGTCAAAACTCCGTCCGCCACGGTCGGAGATCCAGAAACTCTGACCGCAGCGGATGGAAAAGCAGTTTTCAGTCTAACAAACACTGATTCACCAGTGGCATGACCGCAAGGGAAATCACAATGAGATCGAGATCCTGTTGTAACGACCTTTGCGTTACGACCGCCGCGGTCTCACAAAGCTAACATAAAAAAAGGTCCAAAGCAAAGTCAGAATGGAAAAATACAGCTGATGGTTATTCCTCAGGTGGACACACCCACATACCAGAGTATAAAACAAACCCGTTTCCTGACCAGCATCCTTTGCAAAAAGCCAGCATTGAAGGAGCACACAACACACAGCATTGAAGGCACAATTGTTAGGAGAGCAGATTTTGCACACTGCACACCATCACACCCACCTATTTGCACGCACCAAGCCTTTTCACCCACACACCTGACACACCTTTCACACCTCCACTACCACCTTCCTATTTGCACTAATATTCTATTTAGCACACTTTTCACCATGTCACAAAAAAATGCCCAAATTCATTGACAATGAGTTGTCAGTGATGGTGCATGAGATCATTAGAGTAGAACCACATTTGTTTGGAGTCATGGTCCAACAGACCCCACTTGCTAGAAAAAATCAAATGTGGGAAAGGATAGTCAACAAAGTCAAGGCAGTAGGTACTACCCTGCGCACACTGCGTGACATTAAGAAGAGGTGGCATGACCTCAAGGCCCGGGTGAAATACTAGGCCACCAGGAACCATGAGGCTGCTCAGAGGACTGGTGATGGCCCTCCTGTTCCCTTATTGACATTCACTGAATGGGAGGAGAAGGTGCTTGCCATTCTGCAACCAAAGAGTCTCACAGGAATAGCTGGGGGAGAGGAGACTGGTAAGTAGCAAAATATCTATCCCATCACACTGTCATGTACTGTCTTGCACAACCATTGAGCTACACTTACAATACCAAAACACACTTATGTAGAATGCACTCTTACCACCACATTTCTCACCTGGCTACCATTTCCTTCCTCTGCTTCACCTCACAGGTAGCTATACCTCTTTCCAGGGGGGATGGGGATAGGCACCACTCCAACTCCCACCAGGCCCTCTTGCCTCACAGCTGAACATGATGGAACACCCCTCCCACTCCAGAACCATGTGGTAGCCATTTCACTCCTCAGTACCTCCTCACAGGTAGGTAGCCATCTTTACAGGTGGGATGGGGACAGCCAGCACTACAACTCCCACTAGGCCCTCTTGCTTCAGCCACAAACAGCATGGAACACTCCCCCCACCCAGAGCCATGTGACACCCATTTTACCCCTCTGCTTCACCTTACAGGTAGGTAGCCATCTTATGCTCTCTTGCCTCACCTCTGAACAGAATGGAACAATTCCCCCACCCCAGAGCCATGTGGCAGCCAATTCACTCCTCTGCTTCACCTTACAGGTAGGTAGCCATCTTATGCATGCTCTCTTGCCTCACCTCTGAACAGGATGGAACACCCCTCCCACCCCAGAACCATGTGGTAGCCATTTCACTCCTCAGTACCTCCTCACAGGCAGGTAGCCATCTTTACAAGGGGGATGGGGACAGCCAGCATTACAACTCCCACCAGGCCCCCTTGCCTCACCCATGAACAGCATGGAACACTCCCCCCACACTAGAGCCATGTGGCCATTTCACTCCTCTGCTTCGCCTTACAGGTAGGTAGCCATCTTATGCTCTCTTGCCTCACCTCTAAACAGGATGGAACAATCCCCCCACCCCAGAGCCATGTGGCAGCCATTTCACACCTCTGCTTCACCTTACAGGTAGGTAACCATCTTATGCTCTCTTGCCTCTCCTCTGAATAAGATGGAACACCCCTCCCACCCCAGAACCATGTGGTAGCCATTTCACTCCTCAGTACCTCCTCACAGGCAGGTAGCCATCTTTACAGGGAGGATGGGTACAGCCAGCACTACTACTCCCACCAGGCTCTCTTGCCTAACCCACAAACAGCATGGAACACTCTCCCCACCCCAGAGCCATGTGGCAGCCATTTCACTCCACTGCTTCATCTTACAGGTAGGTAGCCATCTTATGCTCTATTGCCTCACCTCTGAACAGGATGGAACAATCTGCTCACCACATTTCTCACTTGTTAGCCAAGCCTACAATGATCCATATGTCACATCCACTGCGCACACAGCTATGCTCACGAACATGTCAGAGAACTCACACTTCCAATCACAAAGGCCCATGTAAAGAAATGCATAGACCAATCATAAGATGTGCACAATGCTATGTGCAAGTCCTAATTTGGTAAAGTATGAAGGCTGATATGGCCACAATACATGCATGGACACTCACTCAAAGAACACAGCCCACATAATGTCAATGCAAAATGCACAACACTAATTTGAAAATGCCTGCATATGTATAACATGTTTTTGCAAAATCAACAATAAACATGCCTAAAATAAAGTGGATGAGCACAAAGTTGCTACCTGATTACATGTCCTTGGAAACAGCCAATCTCAACATGTCAAATGTTTGACATCTCCATGTCACCTCGCCAACAAGGAATGGATGTACCCCTACTTCATATCATACTGCTTAAAGACTATTAAAAATGACTAGTATGTTCAATCCCACAAATTTGCTCTTCTCCTCTAATACATCAAATACTGTGTCCCCAATGTTGTGTAATGCACTCAACATCCTGACAATGTAACCTTTGTACAACAGGCGGATCGCTATCAACAGCTGGCGAGACCACTAACAACCATCTGAGCCAGTCCTCCCACGGGGACAGGAACTCTTGGATGCTGCTTCTCCCCAATCCTCGGACGTGGAGGACCAACCTGGCCCTTCTGGCCTGCCAGGGCACACTGAGTCAGAGGGCCTCCCTGGCCCCACCACCATCACAACTTCCACCACAGCTGCAACAACTCAGAGCCCTGCACCAAATACCTGTGGATCAACCAGCACCACCACCACTGCTGCCTGCACCACTGTCCCTGTTGCAGAGGTGACCAATACCACCACCCTTACTGAGGAACCTGGGGACAGTGTGGGATTGCCTGTTCACCCAAGGCCACAGGTCCAGGTGTGCAGGGCAGGTGGGAGGGCAACTGGGGGCCAATCACAGGAGGACAGTGAGACTGAAGCCCTGGCCACCATCGCCAGAGTCCTTGGGGCGTATCAGCAGAACTAGGGACAGATGGGCCAGGTTGTAGAGGAACTTCGTGAGATCCGGCTACTGCAGAGGTCCATCAACACCCGTTTCGGACAAATAGTCGATCTGATGGGCCAGCTCATGGGTGTTCTGAGGGACATACATGCAGCTCAAGCAACGCCTACCCCCCATCCAGTGGCCAGCCTGCTGATACTCTAGCCACCTCTGTGGTGGCCACATTGAGGGAGGAGCTGCAACCCGATGTGTCCTCAGACACCTCCGAGCCTGCAGCAGTGTCCCCCCACCAAACGCCGCTGGGGACATCCGAGAAACACCACAGGAGGATCTAGTGGCAAAGCACCAAGCCAAGCCAGGAAGCTGAGCTGTTCATAATGTCACCAGTGTTGCACAGAACATTGACTTTGTTAACCATCCTGTCCCACATTGCCATGTTGATGGCAGGACTCTGTTGTGGAATTCCACTACTGTGGTTACCTCTCTAATTTTCTCTGTTACCATCACTGACAACTGAACCACTCTGTATTCACAATCAATATGTTCTTCACTTTTTCTTTAAACACCATATGCATGAAAATAAACACAAATATCACCGATGCCTTTGAGTAAGTTGTATGTTCATAAGAGTAAGTACAATATAAACTTAAATGTGAATGTACCACCAGATGAGATTGTGACAATCCATTGATAGGGCGGAGGGACCTAGAACGACACAACAAGAAGATAACATTGAGTCGTCAAATGATGTCGCTACAGCAACAATACACCACTGTTCAACACTGTACAAGATTCATATTAGATAACACTAACCAACAGCATCAATATAGACATCAGTGAAGTGTAAATACAAATACAGTGAAGCACAAAGTACCCTACAGTAGTGTGCTAACAACAGCCAGCATCCCAACACATCATTAATGCTTCTGCCCCAACAGCAAAGCAAAATGTCACAGTCATACAATGTCAATGCATACTTACACTCAAGGGAAGTAGTTGTTAATGAGCTGTTGACGCAGGTCAAGACCTCCCTCCTTGCCACTATCATCTTCACTGGACATGTGAGTATTTTCAGCCGGGGGCTCCTGCTGGTCATCATCGTCCTGAATCATGGGGATCTCCTTGCGCAAGGCCAGGTTGTGGAGCATGCAGCATACGACTGTGATCTGACACACCTTCTGGGAGGAGTAGAGGAGTGCACCACCGCTCTTGTCCGAACACCTGAATCTTGCCTTCAGGAGCCCAAAAGATAGCTCCACTAGCCGACGTGTCCTTCCATGGGCATCATTAAAGCGGACCTCCCCTGGAGTCCCTGGATTCCTCAGTGGGGTCAGCAACCAAGGCCGGTTTGGATACGCAGAGTCACCTAGTTGTGAGAGACACAGAGGCACAATCTAATTGAAGTATTTGAGGAGGAGGAGGCCAGCAAGTCACACATACAACCAAAATATTGCCACATCTCACTCACCAACAAGCCAGGCCCTCTCTGGGTGAAGATTTGCCATCAACTGTGGTATGCTGCTATTCCGCATTATATGGGAGTTATGTGCAGAGCCAGGAAATTTGGCACAGACGTGGGACACAGTCAAATCTGCTAGGCATACCACTTACACGTTAATAGAATGGTAATGTTTTTTGTTTCGGTAGATATGCTCAGGTGCCTGAGGTGGATCAAGGCCAATGTGTGTGCAGTCAATGGCTCCTACAACATATGGGATGTGACCAAGGTCATAAAATTCACCCTTCACATTTGGCAATTCATCTCTCCTTGGAAACTGGAGATAGCTGTCCATGTATGTTAACAATGCAGACAGGACATCACGCAACACCATGCTGAACATAGGTTGAGACATCCCAACTGCTATGGCCACCATGTATTGAAAAGAACCAGTGGCAAAGCAATGCAGAGCAGCCATGACCTTCACTGTTGGTGTTAAAGCTGTTGGATAGGTTCAGAGAGGCCTTAAATGGGGCTCCAACTGACCACATAGCTCTTGAAGAGTAAGGCGATTTAGACGGAACTTCTTAATGACGTCTCTATCCTCTATTGTCAACAGGTCTGGGAAAGGCTGATAGACAGGTGGTCTTCTCCCTCGCACTCTGGCAGGGGACACATGTGTGGAAACAGGCAAAGATGAGATGTTGGTAACAGCGTGCACAATGACTCAGACAAGCACAACATCAACAGACCTGTTGAATGAGTGTAATGCACAAGTGACATGGATACACACCTTGGCACCCTGTAGTTATTTAGGTAGCTAGGGTGTACATACTAACTACTAAAAATTCCAAAATTGCCTAGGTGTCAGACATATGGTACATTGCTAAATCATGTGTACACAGCCCTGTGGGTAGATGACACATCACAGGTGGCAAACAGCATAAACCCAGAGTTGTAAATAGCTGCTGTCACTTAACCAGACCCACCTTGAGGCCAAAAAAAGAACAACGTCATACCAATATGCTGCCAGTGACTGGAAGCTGGACAAGACTTCATTAATCCACAGCACTGTGTAGAGTATCTATGCACATTTCGTGGGCAGACCATCATGACTGTGTGAGGAGTCTGCATTACACGCATTTCCATAATAACAACAATGAAACACAAATCCACTGGAAATGTGTGTACATGCCCACATGGATGACAATGACCTGTGAGGATGGGCAAATCAATGTTTTTAATCCCATGTGTAATGCCATTACATGTGTAGGAAGAGAAAAGATAAATGTCACACTCTCTAATCCCTTCACAAGGTGCACTTCATGTAGAAAATTGTGTGGAGATTAGTGCATAACATTTTCAATTCGTGAAGCGCAAACACAAAATGTGGTTACCCGCGCAGTAGGTGTCAGCCACTGCGGTCCCAGCCATTGGCCCCAGTTGAAAAATGCAGGGTTGCGGTGGAGAAATTCTGAGCCCCGCGGTGTGACACCACCTATGCGAATAAAATGGCAGCCAATGGGACCTGTCATTGCGGTTGGGTTTTGAGATTTTGAACATCGTGGTAGGCGTGACAGCCACTGCGGTCCCAGCCATTGGCCCCAATTGAAAAATGCAGGGTTGCGGTGGAGAGATTCTGAACCCCGCGGTGTGACACCGCCTATGCGAATAACATGGCTGCCAATGGGACCTGTCATTGCGGTCGGGTTTTGAGATTTTGAACATCGCGGTAGGCGTGATAGCCACTGCGGTCCGTGCCATTGGCCCCAATTGAGAAATGCAGGGTTGTGGTGGAGAGATTCTGAGCCCCGCGGTGTGACACCGCCTATGTGAATAACATGTAAAGGTGCCTACAAGGGATTTCATTCATTAATCTCAGTTAAAAGTTGTACATATACATTGTTCGTGTGTTGAGCCCCAAATGGTGACTGAACCTTGAAACAATCTAAACGTGAGTCACAATAACTAATATGCAACAGATTTTTTCAGACAGAGGTATATCTGTTTTTCTCAGAAGTACACACTTTTAATGTGAACAAAAATGCAAAGGGTACAATCAAAAACAATACAACATCATGATAGAGGATACATGAAGGAGCCTACAGATCAATGATGTGAGCATCTATTCCAAACAATCAAAAATAAGGAAATGAATCTAAATTAATAGAAAACAATTCCTCAGTAGCCAAACATGCTGGGGAAATAGATGTAGTAGTCAACGTTTTGGTCTGTTGTGGCAATATCGTCCGTCAGACCATCTTCAGGACAAACAGTCAAATGTTAAAAAAGACCCATAGATCATGTTCGCTAAGCAAGTCGAACCAGATCAATCGAGTACAAAGAGGGAGGGCCTTGTGCATAGGCTCCTATGAATCTAAATTATATGGGAAGCGAATGGCAAGCCCAAAGCAATCCGACCGCAGGTCAGTGGTGTGATTTCAAATTCTTTACCAAGAGGTGTGGTGAAGTTCATCCACACTCTGGGAGAGCAGAAAATCAATTACTTCTTCTCGCAGCTACGAACCGCACGCCGACATAACACGATTATGTCGGCGTGCGGTTTGTAGCTGCGAGAAGAAGTAATTGCTTTTCTGCTCTCCCAGAGTGTGGATGAACTTCACCACACCTCTTGGTAAAGAATTTGAAATCACACCACTGCCCCGCGGTCGGATTGCTTTGGGCTTGCCGATTCGCTTCCCATATAATTTAGATTCATAGGAGCCTATGCACAAGGCCCTCCTCTTTGTACTCGATTGATCTGGTTCGACTTGCTTAGCTGAACATGATCTAAGGGTCTTTTTTAACAGTTGACTGTTTGTCCTGAAGATGGTCTGACGGACGATATTGCCACAACAGACCGAAACGCTGACTACTACATCTATTTCCCCAGCATGTTTGGCTACTGAGGAATTGTTTTCTATTACTTTAGATTCATTTCCTTATTTTTTATTGTCTGGAATAGATGCTCACATCATTGATCTGTAGGCTCCTTCATGTATCCTCTATCATGATGTTGTATTGTTTTTGATTGTACCCTTTGCATTTTTGTTCACATTAAAAGTGTGCACTTCTGAGAAAACAGATATACCTCTGTCTGAAAAAATCTGTTGCATATTAGTTATTGTGACTCACGTTTAGATTGTTTCAAGGTTCAGTCACCATTTGGGGCTCAACACACGAAAAAGGAATATGTACAACTTTTAACTGAGATTAATGAATGAAATCCCTTGTAGGCACCTTTACCTATCAATAGTTTATCTGCCCAAGCCTCCAAGGGTATTTTGGATTTCCCACTGCTGTGTCACTATGTGAATAACATGGCAGCCAATAGGACCTGTCGTAGCTTTTGGGTTTGGAGATTTTGAACATCGCTGTAGCCGTGCTCAGCCACTGCGGTCACAGCCATTGGACACAATTGAAAAATGCGACCAAGGCGGACCAATTGCATTTGCAGAATAACCCAGAAACCACCCTAGGGACCTATATATGTGTGGGAAATGGCCACACTTGTTACTTGCCTACAGACACTGCTGCCTACTATTCCTACCCATCACCTGCTGCTGTTCTTCATCTCTGGGACCACTCATGGCTCGTACTGAGAACATCAGGGCCTGTCCCTTCACCCCAGGGGAGCTGGAGTTCCTGGTGGACGAGGTCCTTGGCTAGTACGGGCTGGTATATGGTGCTCCAGAGGTACTGGTAAGTGAATTTGTAACTTTTTTGGAGTGATTGGTATGCTCACCATAAGTAACTGTACACTAGTATGTGCCTCAGAGTGCAAACCAATGTATATGCCTTTACATTTGGACCTCTGCATGGCACATACATGACGCACAAGTTGTTGCACTTGAGTATGTGGGGAGGATGCACCATTGTCACTAGTGCAGCTCCCTTGGACACTTCAATCATAGATATTGGTTTATGCCTGACCAAGATTAATGTGTGAGTCTCAGACTTGCAGAATGACTTCACTCTAATGGTGTAGAGCCTTATTCCCCCTGATGCCTGACTGTATGCAATGAGGATTTGTACATAACGATGTTAAGCAATTGTACAGTTACCCAGATGACTGGAGCAATTGTCACTTTGTGCACCTTTTGCATGTGAGATGCCACGTAAACACAGCAGTAAGTCATCTTCAAAACATTAGGGAGATGGTACCAGTCGATTGGGCAGAGGGTACAAATAAGTGGATTAAATGAGGTTACAGTGACACTATGGAGATGAGTCCGGTCCGCCCAAGACTCCATGGCCTGTATCTGTCTAGATTAGTGGAAACTCACCTCTTACACATCTGCAACATGTACAGTGGACATGTCATCCTTGGTTTGGTGCCATAATGTGTTGAGTCTCACATGTGTATGTACTGTGTCATCATTCTCATTCCACATGCATGTGAATCTTGTGTTGGCCCACATTTTGGGACTCAAAATAGGCTAAAGGGATGTCCAGTGAAGGCACAATGTATGAAGTCCACATCTCACAAATGACTTGCTTAGACATAGTAGTGCACCCTCCTGTATTGAAAGAAGCATGTAGAGGTATGAAGAGTACACAAGACAGGCCTAAACCTTGTCACATAAGTGAGTGAATGTAGTGTCAGGTACCTTACTGTGTCCTCCATGCCACGTGTTGCTATGCAATGGTCCAGGGGGTAACGGTGTGTGTAGTGTCAGACACAGTGATTATTTCCAAAATGCATCAATTACAGTGTACTGTCTGTCAGGCTCACTCACATCATGCACCACAGATGAGGCCCTTGCTCACCCTGATGTTAGTGCACACCCTCTACATGTGTATGTGATGCCCAGGTAGTTGGTCCATCCTCATAGATGTTGCCATTGTACTCATCAAGATTGGTCAGAGCGTAGTATGTGGCAGGGTCTATAGACTCTGCTGTCCATTGATCAATGTGTGTGGTATGTGTATAAATGCTTCTGGACTGGCACACAATGGTCCACTACATATTGTTCACAAATTATTTTTCTTGTCTCCCATGCCTACAGCTCAAGGTCCATCAGCGTAAGGCCATATGGAGGGCCATCACCCTCAAGGTGCGGACCCTGCAGGTCTCCAACCGGCGCAGGAACCACTGCCACAAGAGGTTGGACGACATCTGCTGCCTCAGCAAGACCGTTGTGGAAATGCAACTAGGGCTGGCCCCTCGAAGTGGCAGGTTGGCGCGCTGGACCATGACCCCACTAATGGCCCGCATCCTGGTGGTGACCCAGCCAGAGCTGGATGGATGCTTAAGGGCCCAACAGCAGCAAGTTGGGGGTGAGTATTAATCAATCAATCAATCAATAAGGTTTTTTTTAAAGCACATCTACTCACCCGAAGTGGTCTCAAGACGCTGAGGGGGGGGGGGCTCAGCTCCTGGAAGATCGTGGTGATTCTTCGAAGAGCCAGGTCTTGAGATCCTTCAAGAACTTGGAGAGTGTTGCTGTCTGACGGAGGTGGAGAGGGAGAATGTTCCATGCCTTGGCCGCGAGGAGGGAGAAAGAGCGTCCTCCTGTTCTGGTCTTCTCGATGCGTGGTACCATCGCAAGAGAGAGCTGGGCTGAGCGAAGGGTTCGTTGGGGTTGTGTGGAATGAGAGGCGGTGGTTCATGTAGGCAGATCCAGTGGTGTGGAGGGCCTTGTGTGCGTGGGTGAGAAGCTTGAAGGTGATTCTCTTCTCAACGGGGATCCAGTGTAGTGTGACTGTAGGTGTTGGCTGATGTGGCATTGGTGCGGTAGGTTGAGGACTAGTCTGGCGGCGGTGTTCTGGATGTTCTGGAGTTTGCGGGTGAGGTTCTTGTTGATCCCGGCGTAGAGTGCGTTGCCGTAGTCTAGTCTGCTGCTGATGAGGGCATGTGTGATGGTTTTCCTGTGTTCGAGGGGAATCCAGTTGAAGGTCTTTTGGAGTAGGCGCAGGGTGTGGTAGCAGGAAGAGGTGACAGCGTTGATCTGGCGGCCCATTTTGATTTCGGAGTCCAGGATGATTCCGAGGTTGCGTACATGGTCCATGGGGGAGGGAGGGTTCCCGAGGGCTGGGGGCCACCAGGTGTCGTTCCAGGCATCAGGGTGTGGGCCCATGATGAGTACCTCGGTTTTGTCCGTGTTAAGTTGTAGGCAGCTGTTCTTCATCCACTTGGCGACTGCTTCCATTCCTTCTTGAAAATTGTGTTTAGAGATGCTGGGTTCCTTGGATAAGGAGAGGATGAGTTGGGTGTCGTCTGCGTATGATACGATGTTGAGTTTGTGAGATCTGACGATGGATGCGAGTGGTGCCATGCAGACGTTGAACAGGGTGGGGCTGATGGAGGATCCTTGGGGGACCTCGCAGGTGGACGTTCTTGGTTGCGAGAGGAAAAGAGTTAGTCTGACCCTCTGCGTTCTGCCGGAGAGGAAAGATCGGATCCAGTCGAGGGCCTTGCTCCTGATTCCTGCGTCGTGAAGTCTGCGGGCTAGGATGCGGTGTGAGACTGTGTCGAAGGCGGCAGAGAGGTCCAGGAGGATAAGGGCCACAGTCTCTCCTCTGTCGAGGAGGGAGCGGATGTCATCTGTCATGGCGAGAAGGGCCGTCTCGGGTCCTGTGATTCTTCCTGAAGCCTGATTGGGAGGGGTCGAGGATGTTGTTTCCTTCTATGAAGAAAGCGAGTTGACTGCTTTTTCCATGACTTTTGCCGGATATGGGAGTAAGGAGATCGGTCTGAAGTTCTTGAGGTCGGTGGGGTCCGCTGAGGGTTTTTTCAGGAGAGGGTTAATCTCGGCGTGTTTCCAGCCATCGGGGAAGGAGGCGGTCTTGAAGGAGTGGTTGATGATTCGTTGAAGCTCGGGGGCGATGATGTCTGCAGCTCTGTGGTAGATGTGGTGGGGGCAGGGGTCCGTGGGGGCCCCAGAGTGGGTTGCCTTCATAGTCTTTAGGGTGTCTTCGATGCTGAGGGCGGTCCAGCTGTCCAGTGTCGGCTGCGTGGTATGGGGAGCAGTGGGTGTGGGTTCCACGTGAAGGTTGTTGTCGTCAAAGTTGTCATAGATTGTCTTGATTTTGTGATGGAAGAAGGTGCTGAGTCTGTCGCAGAGCTCCTGGGAGAGGGGGACGTCGGTAGTCTCACTGTTGGGTTGGGTGAACTCTTTGATGATGCCGAAGAATTCCTTGTTGTTGTGTGCATGGGTGGAGATTCTGTCCTGGAGAGCTTTCTTCCTCAAGTGTCTGATGAGTTTGTGGTGGGCGGTGATGGCTGCTCTGAAGTTGTCGAGGTCCGCTGGGGTTTTGGAGTTCCTCCATAGCTTTTCCAGGCGTCTGCAGGTTTGTCTAGATTCTTGGAGTTTGGTGAAGAACCAGCTGGCTTTCTTGGCGTGTGGGTTGGACGTTTTCTTGACGGGGGCGATGGTGTTGGTGCAGTCGGTGATCCAGTTGTGTAGGGTACGGGCGGCAGTGGTAGGGTCGTTGTATCTGGCGGTGGGAGCAGAGCTGCTGAGGGAGGCGGCGAGCTGGTCATCAGAGATCATGTTCCAATTCCTGCGCTGGAACTAGTGTGGGCATCTGCTGGAGATGTTTGTTTTGAAGGTTAAGTGGACGCAACAGTGGTCCATCCATGGGAGTTCGGAGGTGTGGCTGAAGGTGATGGAGTTCCCTGCTGTGAAGATGGGGTTGAGGGTGTGTCCTGCTGAGTGCGTTGGTTCTGGTACGATCTGTTTGAGTCTGATGTTTTGGAGGTTGTTCAGAAGGGAGGTGAAGTTGGGATCTTGGCGGTTATCTAGGTGGAAGTTGAGGTCTCCCAGCAAGGTGTAGTTGGTGGAGGTGATGACTTGTGGGGTGATGATGTCGGTGATGGCACGGTAGGTTGAGGACTAGTCTGGCGGCGGCGTTCTGGACGTTCTGGAGTTTTCAGGTGAGGTTCTTGTTGATCCCGGCGTAGAGTGCGTTGCCGTAGTCTAGTCTGCTGCTGATGAAGGTCTGTGTGACGGTTTTCCTGTGTTCGAGGGGAATCCAGTTGAAGCTCTTTCGGAGTAGCGGAGGGTGTGGTAGCAGGAAGAGGTGACAGCATTGATCTGGCGGTCCATTTTGAGTTTGGCGTGTGTGTGGTGTGTGGCTCACAGAGTATTGTGCTTCATGTGATGATGTGCCAGTGTATTGAGTCATGGACAAATGCAGTGGGGTGCAGTGAGTTAGCAGAGGTTACACTTGTCCGATGTGTTGTGTAGAGCCAAATGATACAGATGACAGCATCACAGCTAAATATTTTGTCGAATATCAGCAGCATGGCATCACATTATTATTTAATTCCCTGCCACAATGACATTGGGCTGAGTGTGACTTTGTGCATGACTGATTGCCTTAATTCCAGCCATTAGCAACCCAGGGGCCTCAGAGATGTCTCAGGTGTGATGCAAAGTTGCCTCAGTGGGAATGACATGAGGTGCAGGATGTGTACAACAGTTGAAATCTCATGTATTAATTATATAAACAGTGTCAGGGCAAATCATCTTGACATGTTTGCATGTTCCATTTGGAAAATGATGTCTGAACTGACCTATTCCTACGCATGGAAAGAAGTTGTGTGAATTGTCTAGCACAGTACACTTGTCAGCCTTGTGTGTGGTGTGTGGCTCCCAGAGTATTGTGCCTCATGTGATGATGTGCCAGTGTGTTGAGTCATGGACAAATGAGGACTCATGGTGCAGTGAGTTAGCAGAGGTTACACTTGTCCCATGTGTTGTGCAGAGATAAATGATACAGATGACAGCATCACAGCTAAACATTTTGTCGAATATCAGCAGCATGGGATCACATTATTTAATTCCCTGCCACAATGACAGCAACTGCACACATGCACTGATGGTGTAGATGGTGATGAGTACAGTGATGCATTGGATGATCTACATTTGCTCATTGTGCACATGGGAACATGTCTTTGTGATGGTCAGACAGTGGAAGGTTGCGGCTATGGAGCAAAATGTGGCTATTGGGAGATTGTGTTTGCACTAGGGCTTTACATGATTGTATGTGATCTGGGGGCCCGATTCACAGAACTAACTTAAGGCAAAATCCTAAACTTACTACCATTTTGGTATTCACAGAAGGCACTTACTCATTTTGGTATTCACAGAAGGCACTTACTCATTTTGGTATTCACAGAAGGCACTTACTCATTTCGGTATTCACAGAAGATAGGAGTCCTAACTTTAGGACTCCTAAATGCCTTCTGTGAATACCAAGAAGTCTTAAAGTTAGGATTTTTCTCAGTTTAGGAGTAGTAAAGTTAGGACTCCTAACTTTAGGACTCCTAAATGCCTTCTGTGAATACCGAAAGTCTTAAAGTTAGGATTTTTCTCAGTTTAGAAGTAGTAAAGTTAGGACTCCTAACTTTAGGACTCCTAAATGCCTTCTGTGAATACCGAAAGTCTTAAAGTTAGGATTTTCTCAGTTTAGGAGTAGTAAAGTTAGGAACTTTACTACTCCTAAACTGAGAAAAATCCTAACTTTAAGACTTTCGGTATTCACAGAAGGCATTTAGGAGTCCTAAAGTTAGGACTCCTAACTTCTGTGAATACCGAAATGAGTAAGTGCCTTCTGTGAATACCAAAATGAGTAAGTGCCTTCTGTGAATACCAAAATGGTAGTAAGTTTAGGATTTTGTCTTAAGTTAGTTCTGTGAATCGGGCCCAGTGTGTATGGCAAATTGTGATGTCTCTGAAGTGTTGTATTGTAAATTCTGAGACAAACAGCCAATGCCACTCTGAGTGGCTCTACTTACTATGTGTCAAAGCAATCTACTATATGCAAGCTAAAGTTTACTTGCTTAGATTTAATCTTAATCATAAATGTTCAATTACGACCTTCCTAATGGGGTTATGGTAAAGATAGCTAAGAATATCTGTACACCATACTTTACGTGGATTCTTAAAAAGCCCAACACAACAGTTAACGCTTACTTCAGCCGAAGTAAGTGGAATTTTATTCTGCAATCACAATTTTACCACATATGTATTTCCTTATACATGGGTGAATTGGAACGTTTACATTAGTGGCACTTTACAAGTGAAATGTGAGCCCCAGTGAAGTGACCATAACCTATCTTGGTGAGTGCTAAGTGAAAATATGTGAAAAAAACGGGAGAACAGGTTATTGGTAAATGTCCAAAGGGCGAGCTGTATGTAATGGAAAATGATTCATTCAGGCTCTCTCCTTTGTTAATGTCGACGGCGTTTCGACCCTCTCTAGATACGGGGTCTCTTCAAGACAGCGTTTCTGGGGACAATACGGCACATGGCATCTGTATCTTGGAGTAATGGAAGGATGCCGGATATGAAGGGTAAATTCAGGAACAGCAATTTTGTGAAACCTGTATCTTGGAGTATCTTGAGTAATGGAAGGATGCCGGATATGGGCGGTAGATTCAGGAACAGCAATTATGTGAAACTATTGGTCTGTACCCAACACGTAGTAAGCAGGGATATTTCCAGGGTCCGAGGACGCGACGATTAATTCATCACGGAACTGCAAAGGGTTTCTACCGCTGACCCTGGAAATATCCCTGCTTACTACGTGTTGGGTACAGACCAATAGTTTCACATAATTGCTGTTCCTGAATCTACCGCCCATATCCGGCATCCTTCCATTACTTCAAGATACTCCAAGATACAGGTTTCACAAAATTGCTGTTCCTGAATTTACCCTTCATATCCTGCATCCTTCCATTACTCCAAGATACAGATGCCATGTGCTGTATTGTCCCCAGAAACGCTGTCCTGAAGAGACCCCGTATCTAGAGAGGGTCGAAACGCCGTCGACATTAACAAAGGAGAGAGCCTGAATGAATCATTTTCCATTACATACAGCTCGCCCTTTGGACATTTACCAATAACCTGTTCTCCCGTTTTTTCACATATTTTCACTTAGCACTCACTAAGATAGGTTATGGTCACTTCACTGGGGCTCACATTTCACTTGTAAAGTGCCACTAATGTAAACGTTCCAATTCACCCATGTATAAGGAAATACATATGTGGTAAAATTGTGATTGCAGAATAAAATTCCACTTACTTCGGCTGAAGTAAGCGTTAACTGTTGTGTTGGGCTTTTAAGAATCCACGTAAAGTATTGTGTACAGATATTCTTAGGTATCTTTACCATAACCCCATTAGGAAGGTCGTAATTGAAAATTTATGATTAAGATTAAATCTAAGCAAGTAAACTTCAGCTTGCATATAGTAGATTGCTTTGATAAATGAGTTCCTTGTGAACATTGTTCTCTTGCATAAGTGCAAACCCAGCTCACAAGGACGTATGGGTCGCTCTTGTTGTTTTGAAATATCTACTTACTATGTGTGCATTGAGGAGGGGTGTACATATGCATCAGTGCATGGGCAAGTTGTGGCTACTGATTTCCATCAGTGAGTGAGCTCTTGTGACATTGATGTGCCCTGGGTGTCAGCAGTCAGCACAACGTAGGGATGACAGATGCCAGACACTAGCTTTTACAACACATTCCCTGTCCTTATGGAGGCCACTCCAAGCTTCACCTAAAAAGTCATTCTGATGCCTTGGATCATTCCAGACTTGCCCTGACAATAAAATATGCCTAGTATGTGACATTTCACCACATGCAAGGCCCTTGCGTCACATTGCCCTATTCATGCAAATGTGCCTTGTTTTTGTCAACACTTGTACATGGTGCTTTGTAGCAGTTTATAACTAAACGTGTATCCATGTGAAGTACGCAGAAGTGTAAATCTCAAAGACATCAACTAGCAGTGAACAGCAGTGAGCATCATGTTAGGGGTAATGAGATATTTGTGGTGTGCACTTCCATGTCAGTGATGCGTCGACAAATCAGAAGTCAATGATCATCAGTAGGTGTGCTACAGGACCAATAGTATTTGGTGTATGGATGTAAGGTCACTTACCTATTTGCATGTTTCAGTTTGTATGTGTGGTGTTTAGGGACCTTCTTCTTCATGTCAGAAAACCACTACAAAATTGGATGTGTAGCTCTCTTGACATGAGGCATGTAGGTGTAGCTACACACAATAGGATGTGTTGTTGAAATGTTGGCACATGCACAGAAATTTGGCAGTGTCAACTCATCATGGTGCATGCATGTACACAAGTCATGTGTCAATACATCATGTAATCAGGCCAAATATTGTTTTTATGCAGCCAATACATGTACAAGTAAATTCCGGTTCTGAAGTGAAATGATTTCTGTTTGTATTTCATGTCATATTTGTGAGCAGGCCATTGCACTGAACCTAAGTCTCTGTCTCTTACAGCATCTACTGAGGGCAGGGAAGGAGAGGGGCCAAACACCATTGAGGAAGCAGCTGGAATGAGTGGTCCCTGTGAGCTCAGTGACACTGAGGGGACCAGTGAATCGGAGGGGGACAGTAGTGCCCCGGAGGAGTCTGGAGCAGAAACACCGAGCTCAACCACTTCACACCCCAGCGGTGACTCCATGGTGTTGGCGGGCACAGGAAGTTAGACATCTGCTTCTTCATCTGCCACACCCCGTCCTGTGTCCACCCTCCCTGCTGCTCCCCAAACTGTTATCCGGCCCGCAGCACTAAGAAGGCCAGAGTCTCCTTCCCCCCAAGGCACCGCTGCCTCTGCCCCTGTCTCCCCTGCCGCCCTCAGTGTGGAGGCCATAGACATCCTGCGGCAGATCTCTGTGGGTCAGACTGCAGTTGTGAATGCCCTCCAGGATCATGGCAACAAGTTGTCACAGGTTGTTGCTTTCCTGGAGGGCATTCATTCAGGCATGGGCAGCCTGCAGAGAACTGTCCAGTCTTTGACCTCCACAGTGACGGCAGCCATTCAGCAATACCAACCTCCCAGTCCAGCTCCTGTCCCTTCCACCTCCACCCTCCCAGTGCCCCCATCTGACCAGAGCCCACACACCGGATCACTCAGGCACCCAGACATCCACACACAGCACACATCAACACCACTCAAAACGACACAGACACAACACACCATCCCCAAAACACACAAAAAGCACACATGACACCACACCAACAACACCATCACAGGACACTCAGAAACATAAAGCCACAAAACACGCATCCACATCTCATACCTCTGATTCCTCGCCCTCCAAGAGCCCTCCCATCCCACACCTCATCCCACAGCCTCCAAAACCCTTACCCTGGCTTCTCTGGATCTGTGGCCTACCACTACTGCCCCCCCTGAGTTAAGAGGGCTGGGTTGGCCAAAGCCTCCTCTCCCACCCACCCCCCTGAGAAGCGTGGCCACAAGGCAAAAGAGGTGGAGGTCCCTACCCAGCAGGGGAGGAAGGGGTAAAGGCCGACCCCCCCAGAGCATACCATCAGATCTGGGAAATCTCCCCGGAAAGAAGCACCACCACCTGCAACCACTTTCTGGGAAGAAGGAGGCTATTGTGGCCACCTCACTTCTCCCTTGCCCCCAACCGTTTAGTGGGTATCGTATACCTAAGCAAGTTAAACCCAGCGCTCCACATGCCACATCAACTACTGACCCTCCCCCCCGGCTGCCCTCCGCCTCCCCGAGCCACGACTCCACCTGGTCCAGACAGCCCTCCCACATCCAGTAATCCCACTGCGTCAGCCAGTTCTCCCCCTCCCAGGTCCAGTCCTACCACTATCCCAGACAGTCATCCCCCTCCCAGTTCCAGTTCTCCCCAAGTCTGACCCGGCCTCCACCTTCCCACCCCTATCCTCCCTAAGCAGTGATTGAACTGCCCATTTGATGCCCCTATCCTGGGGAGATTCCCATAGCAGTGGACTGTAGTGCAAGTTTTCATGCACACAAGTGTGGACTCTAATATGGACTGGCCATTGGCCTTGTTGTTTGGCACTTTACTTCCAAAAAAGAGCTTATATATTAAAGTTATATTTTTGTTCAGATCTTTGTCTCTGGCCTTGCCAATGATGCAGAACAATGTACGTGTATATGATCATCTGTTCCATGCTCTAAATGCAACATTCACAGTGGCAAATACTTAATTTGCAGTTGCAGGTGTCACCAGAGCTTGGGGCAGGTAATATGCTTATTGAGTCAGATGGTTGATGAGGCCATGATGCTTATCTGTGATGGTCTACTCTTGTCCTCTACATTTATTTGTCTGGGCTCTGCTTTTGTACACATGTCATCTTTGGATCCTCTACATCAACACCGGCTATTTTGATTTACAGGATGACTTGAGGGGTGGACAGGGTGCAACATAAGTGAGGGATATATCTTGATATGTACACACCAGGGTAGATGTAAAGTTATCTTTAATAGGTATGGCTTCATAGTCACATGGGTACATTTACATGTGCGCACTTGACTACTCAATGGCTTCATAGTCACATGGGTACATTTACATGTGTGCACTTGACTACTCATGCAGTGTGATTGTCATATCAAAAGCAGATGTATTAAAGTGGATTGTGGACTTGAGCATGACCCTTTCACACATGTACATTCCAGTTTGTGAGTGCCTGTTAGTTTGCAAGCTCAGACACATGCAACAGGGTGTGTGCACATGTGGAAGTTGGTGCCAGTGCAATGTCCAATGTGTCAATGTGACCTTGCTGTCCTAGGGTACACCTACTTGTCGGCCACATCAGTTGGGAGCATGCAGAGTATGTTACTCCAATGTGTGAGGTGAGAGTTTGGGGATCAGACATAGGTCTTGCTTACCTTTGAAATCACTGTGCTGACTGACTCTGGTGAACATACCTAATATGTGCCATTAGCCATACATTGATGTCACATTACACAATATCTACTCCACTATGTGGTATTCCAATCCATACCAGTCCTGTACACAAGTCCAGTCTCTGGAATTCCACCGTGTGCTGTTACAGTGTACCTGTCACCACTGTATGACACTACAGTCAACATAAAACCATTTGAGGCCAACACAATATGAAATACTCCACTATGTCCTATTGCTCTGTACACTCCTCGCCTGCACAGTACTCCTGTATACACCAATTCACTCAAAAACATTCCACTCTATGCCATGCCAGTGTTTGACACTCACCACGACTCCATAGTGTGACACTATACTGTGGCAGAATCATTTGTGTCCAAAACCATTGTGCCCCTCAGCACTGTTTCACAATTTGCTATGTGCTAATTGAGTCGACTTAATTGCAGTGATGGGTAATCCTGTATTGTACAGTTGAATCACAACACAGTCCTCTCGGCTTATCCCATCCGTATGTGGTTTTCAGAGTTGTGGAGCAGTAGGTGATATCTAAAGTGTCTAGGTGTTTGCTGAGGCACTGCCACTCATCCTGATGTGTTCTAGCTCAGTATGTGTCGTATGTGAAGATGCATTTGAGGTTGTGCCACAAGATGCAGGATCAGTAATTTGTGCTAATGTGCAGTGAGTGTGTAATGTTGGATGCATACTGGACAGAAAGGGATTGTGGTGTGGGCACAATGGTTCCGTTGGTTTGTGTAGGTGTGCCCATAGTGACTTGTGTGGACATAGGGTGACCAACTTACATGTGAGTGGTGGTCTGGTGATCGAGATGTAGCATACATGGTCACAGTGGATTTCTTTGGGGGATGAATGTGTGATTTAATAGCTTTACCACTGTCTTGATGCTCAAGGGTGGTGTTGTCATGTGTCGCATGAGCACCTGCTTATGTGTTGGTATGTATGCTATCTCAGGTAAGGATGAGGTAGCCTTTTGTGTGTTGATGAGGAGTGTGTAGAAGATCTGTCAGATCAACACGAAACGACGGATGTGAAGTTTAGATGCTTAGCCAGGTGTCAAACTGTATGCCTGGAACTTTCCCTTTATCATAAACCGACAACAGCTTCATGACGCACTGCTACGGTGCATTAGCCTTTTTCAATATAGAGCCCTGACGAAGTTCCATGAATGTATCTTGGGAACGAAACGCGTTGGCTGGTTGTTCATTGAATGTGCACGAACTTTCGAATAAAGAATTTTTCTTCAACACTTACAATGGACTGAATCTGCTTTCTTGGTGCACCTCCTTGCTTTGATCATATTTGGAAATTTGTTTACAGTGGCACGAAAGGGCGACATGTGCCGGATGTATTGTGCACAAACTTCAACACTAAACTAACCAAGTGAGGTGCAACCTGCTTGGTCCGTCGCTCTGTTCAGCCTCTGCTTTATGTATTTACTGTGTGGTCTGCTGTGTCACAAGTGCGCTGATGATATTTTTCCCCATGGTAGCAGCTGTGCTGTACATGTGGATCTTCATTGGGATGCATATGGAGTGTGCAGTGTGAGACTGCAATGAGGGCTATCTTAAGAGTGACTCCTGGCTAATGGGGAGTGATCTGTGTGCTGTGATGATTTGTGATGTTCTTGTTCATGATGGTGATTTCAGATATGTGTGTCCCTGGTTGTAGTAGTGTTCACACACTGCTTACTGCACATGCACTGCTGTCAGTGGTAGATACATTATCCTTGACAAGTGTGAGGCCCCCTGATGTCCAGCTATGTTTGCTGTGGGATGTATTAGGATGTGAATGGGTTATGAATTTGTTGGGGAGGGATGCATTTTTTTGGCTGTATTGCCTCTTTCTACAGACAAGTGCATGTGTGTGTTATGCTGTTATTGCAGGAGATTGTGTGTAAGGAGTGCGTGTCTTTGAATACACTGAGATGGGTGTTGCTTTAGTACTGTGCATTTTTTGTGGGCATGTCACATCAGGAAATGTGGAGTCTTCTTAATTGGCTGGTTTAGTGTGCCCAATTGTGCTATGGCCCCCTATCTGTGAGCAGTAACTTGTCAGGATTGTGCCTGGGAATGCTTGGGAGGCACACTGACACCATGGTCCCTTTGTGACCGGTGGAGTGCCTATGGCAGTGTTGCCAGATTGGTCTGGATGCAGCATACTTTGGGGTTATATGTGTCAGTTGGTCATGTAGAATTTGCTTAGGGTGGTTTATGTAGTCTGTGCAGTTAGCCACGAGAGCTTATATCTGTTCCAGGGAGGACTGGGAGCAGATTAGGCTATCCCCTCTCTTGCTGCACATGCCCATGCTGGTTGGACTTCTTTTGGTGTGGTCTGTGAGAAAGGTCTTTAGCAATTGCCTTGAGTACTGGATTACATCAGACATCCTTGACCTGGGCTCAGAGATTTCGTGGTACACACCAGTGTGAAGCATTGTGAAGCAGGGAACTCGTAGGAGTAGATTGGCACCTGTATCAGAGATTGTGCCGGGTGTAGAGCAGGGAAGGTGGTGAATGGGTGGTGAGGGGTAAGTGTGAAGGGAATTTTTAAGTTTGACTCTCAGGGAAGGTCACATTGAGGCATGAGTAGTGTGCCAGTGGCATACACATGGCAGATTAGTTACGACAAATAGAGTGATGGTTACTGGATGCCTAATGACAAGTGCTCTCATTCTGGTCCAATGGCTTACTTGCATTGTTGGATCACAGTGATACTGCACTGAGGAGATCTTTCATTCAATTAGAATCTCTATCCCACACATGGATTAGTTGATATCCTAAGTGTAGTCTCATATGTGAGACCTGTTACATTCCATGAACATATGCTATCACTCATTTCTCCAGACATTTCTTGCACAGGTCCCTCCACTTTTGAATAGTGTACTTGTTCTTATACAGTGTTGGTGACTTACACTTTGTGGAGGAGGCAAAGTAAGAGTATTTGTAGTCTTGCAGAAAGGGGATCATGGAGTTGACATGCAGACTGACCAGTTAAAGGTTTTTAATCTGCACAATGACTCTTTATGTATTCAATTGCTCAAATTTATTCACATGAGTGGAAGGCAGGTGTGAGAAAGAGTAGGTTTGTCATGGGGCTTAGGTCATGGTGCACCGCTTTCATGATGGTCTCTTCATGACACATTTGCATTCAGTCCTGATTTTCTACTTAGCGCTACATTTGGAGATGTGGAGTGTTGGTTTGGAGGAGTTAAATGGAGTGGCAGGATAGTCAGTGTTATTGATGTACAGGACATACTCACATGGGGTTATTTAGTGCAGCATTACACAAATGAGACAAATGCCCACTGGTGTTTCCTTTAAGTTTGCAGTTCATGTCTGAAAATTTCTACAGGGGTGAATGCTATGGCCTGTCATTATATGGTATGGTCTGCCATTGTATGGTATAAGCCTGTCAATGCCTGCTTAGGGTGTGGGCTGACCTGTAATTATATGGCAGCGGTAGCTCTCTTAATATGTCACCTGCGTTTGCTCTCTGACTCATCCCACACCTTATTGTACTACTGTGAGCTCCCAAAACATCCTGTTTGCTCTTGCCTCCCCTATTCCTCCTTGGATCTGGACTAACCCTGATTTGACTGCAATGATCACCATTTTCTCTTTCTGGTGACTCTTCCCTCCTCCATCACTCCTGTTGCTTATCCCATTCCTCATGATCCTACTGGGATGTCATTATGAACACTGTCCCTGCCCCTCATTCCTTGCAACAGCTATGTTGTGCTAAATTTTGCTACTTTTTGGGTGACTGTGGGCTGGAGAATGCTCTGAGGATCTTGCTAGGCTGAACTCGTGTGCAGGACTTCTACATGAATATGGGCATCTTTGCCCACCGCTTTGCCGCTGCTGTGACGTGACCGTCACGACCAGGCTAGATGGCATAATTTCTATTGATATGGGTGCCCCCGATGCTGAGGTGACAATGGACCTTCGTGCGAGGAATGGTTACTTTAATTTTGGTATATGTTCCTGTGTCCATCAGGGTGTTCGATGTTGACAGGTACGTTTTCCATGAGCGATTGTTGTGTTTTGTTGGTGTCAAGCAGTTGCATGCGGGGAGATGTTTTGAACTTATCTCTGGTGTGGTTCGCGACGGCATTGCATTTGTTGGTAGTGGACCAGGTAGAGCAGCGGCAGGGCTTGTAGGGCAGGATCCATAACGTGCAGGAACGTGGAGAGGTGTCTCTGAGTCGAGTTTCTCACTCCGTAGTTCTTTTTCCGCCATCTCTGACGAGTTGGTTTTACCGTCGCATTTAGATGGCCTGATTGTCACATCGTGATGTGGTGGGCGGTCGGATCGTCCTTCCACACGTCTGGCTTTCTCTGTTGGCTCCCTTCGGCACCGTTGCGGAACGATTTTTCTGCCGGATACGGAAACACCGTGACGGAAGGAATATGGGCTATCTTTGCCCATTGTAATATGGCGGTCACGATGACCGCTTTCGGCATGAGGAAAACGTCCTTTTCCGCCACCGACAGCACCGCAAAGGTGCCTACGACTGCCATCGTAATGAACCCCATAGTCCTTACAATAGGGGTGGTGCCTGCTTAGGCACTGCCGTAGGGATTATGATGTCCCTTTCCGACAGCCTTTCCGTGGCGGTCCGACTGCCATAGAAAGGCTGTCGGAAAGGGACTTTGGGGGCCCCTAGCAGGGTTCCCGTCCCCCCTAGACCTCTGCTATGAGGCCCAAGGGGCACCTTTGGTGCCCCCCCAAACATCCATGCCCAGTGAGCCAGTCACCTTCTGGTGCCTGGCATTCGGTGCAGGAATGTTTGGAAACATGTCTTTTGCCATTGGGGCTTGTGCTGCGGGCCTTTTCTGAGCCGCAGCACAAGCCTCAATGACAACAGGCATGTTTCTGACCGCCTATACATTGGTCAGATTGTAATTTGGTGGGCGGGACCACCGACTACCTGATGGCCAGTCTCATTCCTGCAATGATGCGTCTGACCGCCGTCGTAATCAGCCCCTAAATTAGCATTCTCTAATTGATTCATGGAAGCAGTACAAGTGTATCAAACAGAACATAATTATGACAATGAGTGGCCTCAGTTGCATTTAGATGAGCTCCCAACTTCCTATTAAAATCCCCATTTTTTTTCATATTTGCTGTTTAATTAAATAAAATATTTAATTATTTGTGCATTTGTTTGATGAATGTTTGTTTCTTTATTTTTTGTGTATTGTTGTGTTGTTTAAATCATCGAAAATGCTTAGGCATTCCATTAATGATGCAGTAGGAGTTCCAGGGTTCCAGTAATGATTAATTGGGGGTCCACAGAAGTCAGAAGGTTGCCATTGCATTGAGTTACATTTCTTTATGAAGTCATGCAAGGCCACACAAATCAAGTCTTGAGTGGCATTGTAAATCCCAAATAAGCCTTTGCGTTGTACTGCGTCACCTTTCAGAAAGCAAGGGCGACAGAAAGGCTTAGTAAATATGAGCCTTCATTTTGTTTTTTTAAAATGCAGTTCAGTATTTCACTGCTTTCTAGATGGCCTAAAGCTGCTGAATGGGACAATCTGGAAAGCCTACTGTACATAACATTTCCTAATCCCTGCCATTGATTGTGGCTGCAATGGACATCTCTCTCTCCTTACTTTGTAGGTAAGAGAATGAAGACTTAATTGGCATTTATTGATAGAATGAGTGTTTCATTTTATTCAAAATCAGGGGCATCATGAAGAGCTCAGAGTAGATGAACGCTACCAAAATCCTGCAAGTACACGACAGGCTTGCCGAAGAGCACAAAGCCACCATCGGAGTAAACAGCCTCTGTAGCATGGGAGTAGATTTGGGCACTTATTCAGGCTTTTCCTCAAGCTGTTCTGCTGCTTCATGATGGCTTCGAGGCAGGTGGCCTAAAGCATGACAGAAGAGTCTGTGGCCACATTAGAATCAATTACCCATCCAAAACACCATTCATTGACTCATCAAGTCCAAGAAAGCAGAAGAGATGAAACGCTCCGGTTGACACACTGGACACACAGCAATGCCCCCCCCCCTCCCCCATACCAAAGCCTAGAGAAAAACAAATATCTTCCTGAAAATCCTTTTGGAAAACTGAACAGCGCCCTCTTGGCCACGACTGCAGAGATTTGTGCCAAAGCACATAACCTTTACAGGATCAGATCCAAAAGGAAGATCAGTCAAATTCCTCAGGCAAGGGAGGTGTTTATGAGTCTGATGACTCAAAAGGCTTCCCAGAGGAGGGGCACTATTCTTTACTGTCTCAAGGTTCTAAAATGAGTTGAACCTGCATGGAAGATGAAGATGTCATACAGAAGCACCGTCTACAAGCCACCTCCTGGAAGGTATATTTTATCTGGAGGATATTGTCCATTCCTGGTCCACGGATTGGACTGCAATCAACTGGGCTGCATCCTACATACAAACAGGGCTGTGTAAGTCATTGTATAAGGAGGTTAAGAACCACCTTAGGACAGAATGCCTTAGACCCTTTCAAGACAGCAAAGAGGCTCTTACCCAGGAAATGAACCCAAAAATGATGTCCACCTTAATTGGTAAATTCTCTCAGGGCCCAAAGCAAGGGCTGGATCATGCCTTGCGTGGCTGCCAGGGCAAAGTGTTAGATCTGCTGGGGTCCCTTATATAAATCTTAATTATGGCATTCTCAGCCAGAGACTAGCAATCACTAGTTGATCCAGAGTTGCTCACTGAATGGGCATCATGAGGCATTTGTATGCTTAGGAATGCTAATTGTGCATTATCAAAGGAACAAAGGCTATCCCTTCTAATGTATGTATATAAGTACATTGTATTTTTGAAGTGTGAACCTAGCTAAAATGCAGCGAAGTGCTGTAAAGGCTCAAAGACAAGCATACAGTCATACAGTGATAGGAGAGTTAGTCAGAGAGGTAGCTGGATTCAGGAAGCAGCGCTGGGGTAGTCCTGATAGATATACGGGTGTTGTTCCAGATCCTGGGTTCATAGATGGAAAGGGCCTGCTGCCTTGTTTTTTCTTTTTTTCACTTCTTATTCTCCAGTTTGATGGCGTCCTGGCTGTGGGTCTGCTAAGCGCCACCAGTGATGTTGAGTTTAACTGCAAGATAAGCAGTGGTGCTAGTTGTAATGACTTTGTAAATGATGTAGATGGTTTTAAAGATGGGGTGATGTTGTCATATTTCTTGAGTCACTGGATGAGATGTGCAGTGGCATGTATGATGCCCTTATGCCAATGTGGAGTCTGGGAGGGCACAGAGCAAAGCATTACCACCATCCAGATGCAAGAGTCCAAAGACTTTAAAAGCAGTTTTAAAGTTGCTTTCTGCAAGAAACGGTAATTAATATGCTTAGAAGACATTGGTTGATTTCGCTGCTTTAGAAGCAGAACCTATTGTCCTGTGGATACTTTAAGGCCAAAAGGGATTGGCCTACAGAAGAATAAATTATATCAGGTCAGCCATTTCGACTGGCTGTTGTGTGGTGTCTAATCGTCTGGCAGGAGAACATCCAATTATCAAGAAACTTGTCAAGAAGATACTCCTGCCTTTTACCCCTGAACCCAGGTATAGCTCCCTTTGGGATGTTAATATGGTCCTCAGGATTTGGAGACATGGCCTGCTACTGTGGATTTGTCCTGCAAATAGCTGTCAACCAAAACGGCTATGCCTCTGTGACTAATCTCATGTAAAAGGGTATCTGAGATTAAGGCGGTTGATATAGATGGAAGGTTGTTTTACACCGAAAGGAGTAATTTTTGTTGTGGTCAAGAGAACCAAGCCAGTAACAAGGCTGCTATCCTATCCAGATAATTTACGTCTGTAGTTCATCAAGACCGCTGCTGATATCATTTTCAAAACTTTCTGTCCAGAATCAACATCTACATTAGCCCGGTGGATATCAGACTCAAGTTACCCCTAACCAGTAGATCTGAATGCTGCTGCAGGAACAACGTGGAACCCACCAGACTCCTTCCCTGTTGACGGTGCTAAACACGTCCAAGACTGTGCTCGATAGTGATGGCAGAGAGAGGTGTTTAAGGATATGGCAGAAGCCAAACAAAAGATGTCATCAGATTGTAGTCAATTAGCTTGTGTCAGTAAATGGATTCTCTTTCTTATGTTCTGCAGCCTCGCATGAGTAACGGCTCTTTTATACTAAATAGAACACAAAATTACTGTTACCGTCTGCTCTTATATCAATTTCAGTTGCATGCAGTTGTTTTCTTTTATATGAGTTTCACTTGAATGGTACATTCTACAGAAACTCAAAACATGCCCATGAATCACTCTACCAACAGGTGCATTACAGTAAACACTCAGCATATCAATGGAACAGTGCCTTTACCTTGGAAGAGCCAATGGAATCATTGCAATACCCATCCTGTTCCAATTTCCAAAACACAGTTAAAGGCTCGTAACTTGAGAAACTGAACAGAAACAAATGTTCACTCAGGATTTGTAAATAATTATGCGAAGGCCCAGGAGACGGTTAATACAGCACAACTTAGAAGGTGAGGCAGAGTTCCAGTATGTAGATGCAAGGAGCGGTTCAAGAAGTCAATAGTAGTTTCACAGTCCAAACAAATAAATCTAACTCTTCCTATCTAATCAGTAGCCTCTGCTGTCTGAAGTCAGTGCTGGAAGAGCTTGAAGAGTTCCAAGGATGCGCAGACATTATTTGAAGAGTTCCAAGCATGGAAGGAAATTCTTCGAAGTGACACTGCAGAAGATGTTCCAAGATGCTCCACAAGCAGAACACTTCTAATAAAATGACCTTGGTGATGGGTGCGAAGATTGTTTTAGCTGAAGAATGAGGAACACAAGAGTAGAGCAGAGTGTTACATTATGTGGACACACAAGAGACATAGTAGAAAAGGAAATGGCTTTAATGTTGAGAAAACTCTCAGGAACACAAGGCCAATCACACCGGTAGCAGATGTTTCTCAATTGACATTTAGAGAACCCAGTAGCCATCACAGTAGGAATCATGTAATCCTGGCAATACACAGCACAAGGCACTAAGAAAGAACATGACACAGAGGCTTCCTCTCATCAACAGGGAGGAAAGCCAAGCACCTCGCCATTCCCTGGCTGTGGCTTTTATAGACTGCTGGATCCCGAATCCTGCAGCAGATCTTCGAATCCTGGTACCTTCAAATGCTGTTGTAGATCCGCACATTCAGGGGGCCTCAAATCTTGCGGCAGGTCCTCGAAGCCACTCAGATGAGGCCTACTGTCACAGCATTTGAGGTAGCGGCATGAGGAAGTATTGGCTGGTGATGGGGTGAGTCACAAGTGTACAGCACATATGTGGCAGAAACAATCTGAGGCAGCACAACTCCTGTCACAGCAGCGTGGATGACATTCAAGTGGAAATGACTTGAGCAAGGGGGCAAAGAGGAGCCAATAATGCCCAAGACCAAAGGTTGATGGGAGTGGGAGAGCACCTGTGGCAAGGGCATGCCAGTGGGTAAAATTGATCATATCTGAAGTTGGAATTGATGTAGAAAGAACTGGAGATCATTCAGCAAGAGAAGCGATGATGACTAATGGCCAGATTACGAGTTTGGCGGTCTTACCGCCATACAGTCGTGGCAGCAGTCCCAAGAAGACCACCTGTGCAGCGGTCTCCCGCCCGCTGTATTATGATTTCACCGCTGGGCCAGCGGCGGTGTTTCTGACGACAGGGAATATTTTTTCATGTGTGTCGATGCAGGTATGTATATTTTGACTGCACAAGTGTTAAATGTACACATATGCATAACACATGTGAAAAAATATCTACGAGTACTTTCCGATTGCTGGAGTCCGAACCGTATGCGCCCAGTCCAGTCAATGGGTAAATAGTGCAAAAAGGACTTACCTGGATTTCGGCGCCAACAGCGTCGTTTTCTTTGGGTTCAAGATGCTGCTGTGAAGGGGGGCCCTGTAGGAAGGATCCATGTGGGAGACTGAAGGAAAGAATAGGAAATGTATGTGTATGCACCCCAATTTCTTTGATTCCGCTGACTTGAAGCAGGCGGTTTTCCCACCATGGTTGGCTCAACGGAAAGCCAACTCGTAATTCTGACAGCGGTAAAGTTGTCTGTACCGCCCTCTGACAGCTGCTTTCCCCCTACTGCTGTTGTGGTGGTCGTTGAATGGCTGGTTGTGGTGGCGGTGCTCCGGCAGTCTTTCGTTTTGCAAAACCGCCAACATTGTAATATGGCGGGCGGACCGCCAACTAGGCGGCGGGGTTTTCAATACCGTTTTGACGGCTGTTCCCTTACCGCCAAACTCGTAATCAGGCCCTAAATCTTACTTGGTAGGTAAACGCCTTGTTCATATTTTAGAGCAGGGGATTGGTGGAATGATTCCACTTTAAATTGCTAAAACAGCTGCAAATGTGTTTGGAAAGCCTAGTATAAAACTCACCTCCAGGTCCTGCCATAGAATGCAGAATTTCCTATCTTTCACATCTGAAAGTTTTAATTCCGCTATTATTATTATCAATATTATTATGTTCATATTTCAAGTAGAATTTTCTCTTGATGTAGTGAATTTCATCTCTGGTTTATAAAACTTTGATGTAATGCTAAGGGGATAGTTTGAATCAGTTTATGTGTGAGGTGATTTTCAGTGCTGTTTTTGTCTATCTAGGAAATCAGCAGAAATCAAAACAATACAGTGTCAAGACTAAGGAAAACAAGGCAGTCACCACACAAAGAAAGAGAATAAGATGACCGTGTATTGTGATGTTATGAACTGTGCAATAGGGGATTGGATATGGGTGACACGTGTTTTGTAGTTCTTAATGACTACTACTCTTGGGTATTGTAGTTTTACTGTACTTTGTTATGATCTGCTGTATTAAAAGTGAAGAAAGACAAAGCTTAATACTAGCGTCCGCGCTCACAATAGAATTAAAACTTTCAGAACCGAAACCTAGGAAATTTTGTATTATTCCCTACAGTCACTGTTCTTCACTCCCTGTGGGTTCTCCTGATGGTAGTGCTGGGTGTCTCCAGCTGGGGAAACAACAATGATATGATAGGTCACTCAATAATGTTGAAAATTGAGATAGTCAGATCACAACACTGCCTATGAAACACAGCAAGTCACTACAATAAAACGTTTGAGAATCCCTGCATTGTATTCTCCGTGGACACAAATGCACAATAGCTGGTTTTACCTCTCCACTCCTCTTCGCCTCTTTAAACAGAATAGAAATGTAAAGGAATCAACAAGAGCCAATTTACTGATTGCTTTTTCTTTTTAGGTCTCGCCTAGCGATGCAGCGCAAAGCGCTGCTCGGTATGCGAGATCTATTGTTGCCGACTTTTGCTCCGATGCGGGACAGGACAGGTGCACGCGTACGGCAAGTCCTGGACAGGAGATGTGCACGCGTATGGTGCGAGCAGAAGTTGTAATAACGCCGCAAGCCGTAAGCGTGCACATCGACTGTCTGTGCTCAAGCTTAACAGACAGGAGATGTGCACACGTACGGCTCGCGTCTTTTTACAACTCCTGCTCGCACCATACGCGTGCACATGTCCTGTCCAGGCGCCCAGCATGCCTCCCGCTCAACCCCACTCACCGGCTCTTGTGGGGACTCAGCGCTGAATCTTGCTCCGGCTGCACCATGCGGCATTCACGAAGGCGGGGTGGGCTCCCGCCGGACTTCTCTCTGCGGGGTGGGCTCCCGCCGGACTTCTCTCTGCAGGGTGGGCTCCCGCCGGACTTATCTCTGCGGGGTGGGCTCCCGCCGGACTTCCCTCTGCGGGATGGGTTCCCGCCTCACTTCTCCAACACACGGGGCTCCCTCAGCTCACGGGAGCCCCGGACACCTCCGGCCGCGCGCTCCATGCGCCGCCCATACGCCACGCAACAGACGTCGCCCAGCGCCGGACAGCAGATGTGCACACGCACGGCGGCTCGCGGGCTTCAGAGCACGCTCCCCTTGATGCGGGCGAGGCATAACATCCTCCAGTTTGAGACACATTAGTCCTTTTCAGGGAGCGGTCAAAATGCACGCGTCCCCCCTCCGAAGCCCCTCGCTCAGCTGACCAAATGGCCCGGACAACGCGCTTAAAAGCCTTGCTTGTTCCTCGTGTTCAACTTGACTCCTCGGGACGTCTATATTGATGAGGTGTTTCCCTGCGCGGGCAGGCCATTAAACCCCACGGAGGTGTCAGGACGGCTCACTGTCACGCGTCCCTCTCGTCCCCCTTGTTTTTAGTGGCACACAACACTGCAGCCTAACAACATCGGGGCCTGGTACATAAGTGGTATTACACAAGTCAGCCTCCACCTTGGAAAAATGAAAAGCGGACTCGAGCCCTTTGGGAGTTCAACGTAAGTACTGAAAGTTACCGAGAGTGCACTAACTTACCATGCTACTGCGCCACAAATATGTGAATGTTTAGTCTGTAGGTCACCCAAATACGTCAACAGTATATCTATTAACTCACTAAGCGATACCTCACGTATTTTAACATTTAACCTGCAGGTTATATTCTGATGTTTCCAATATGCTCTTTAACTCACTAACCTATGTCACCAGTATGTTGACAAGGTGTGGCTTAATGGCTAGGGCGGCCGACTTTGAAGCTGGGGAACCAGGTTCGGGTCCGGGAGGCTCAAGCATCCTGTGTTTTTGTGCAAATCACTTAATCTCCCCGTGCCTAGAAATCAATGTGTCCCTCTGTAATACACATGGTGCAGCGCTCTCATACCTCTGGGTCGAGTTCGCAATATAAAACTACCAAAAAAACAAACATATAATCTTTAGGTTATACACTTATCGCTCCAGCAGGTGCACTAACCCACGGCGCACATTTGTAGCCCAGCGCACAGGCATTCCGAGGGCCCCTGTTCCCAGCACTTCCCCTCCTCTGCCACTTGTTTGGGCTTTGCGTACCTAAGACTCCTCAAGCCTACAAACTCCCGACGCAGTCACATAAGGGGTCTGTTTAGTCTCTAAAATGGGTGCTGTCTGGATGTCCCAGTTACTGAGTGGACATTTTAGAGCCAAGGGTCACACGGCAGCTATAAACGCAATGATTTACGCCACGCCACAGGGAAGACAAACGGGTTATTTGACTTGAGGGGGAAGGAAAACAGCACAGAAGATGTGTAATGCATATTTCATGGCGGCGTCTTGATGTCTCTACGACCAATTGTTTGTATATGTAGATTTCATGTACTATTCGTTTTCGCTTTACTTACCTCTACCCTCCCTCTCTTCAAGTAGGCGAATGAGGGAGCACCTCTTTTCTACACTCGCCTCCATAAAATGGGACGTCAGTGTAAGAATGAACATGTCAGCTTTTGGGCCGGTCGTCTCCAAATGGGGGCAGTTGGGAGGGGTGCCGTATTTGATGGAAAACTGTCAAGTCCGTCCCAGTGATCTTTAGTTTGCCTCTTATAATTCAGTGCGTCAGACAGTCGCCATTTTAATTCAAGCGATGGGCGTTTTTGTGTTTCCATAAAAATGCTTGTTTTTCACGTGTCAACACTGGGCACAGCCCGCAGGGTCCATAGTTCCGGAGCTGGCCACTAACCCACATCTCTCTCTCTCTCTCTCTCTATTCCTGGCACTCTCTCCATTGCTTTTTGCTGCACTCCCAGCACCTGGCACTCTGTCCATCTCTCCCGTCTCCTCTACATCCGTCCTCCCTGCCCTGTCCCCTCAATCCCAGTGTCTTTGTTCCCTTTGGAGTCCTATTGCCTCGGTGCTATTCCCCCCCCCTCTCTTTCTTCCTCTCTGTCCCCCATTCCCTCCCTCCCACTTGCTCTCTCTTCTTCCTTCATCTCTCCCTACTTCTCGGTCTCTTTCCCCACTGGATCTCTCTCTTACTTCTCTCTCTCTCCCCCCCCTCTTTCTTCACTCTCACTTCCCACCGTATCTGTCTCCCCACCCCCCACCAAGTCTTCCTCTGTCTCCTCTCTCTCTTCTTCCTCCTCATCCTGGGGCTGTAATACGGAGCCCCGGGGTCCCTCTCTTAAAATGCGAGCGGGTGGTGACGTTAAGTGTGAAAGCACCAAGGTGTGAACCGAGAGAAGAGGCGGGGGCGGGGTGGGCGGCAGGTAGAGGGTCAAAGGGGGCACTGGCTCTCAGAGAGGTGAGAAGGGGCGGGCAGCAGTCTGAGCACAAAAACAACACCAGAGCAACAGGCAGACGCTCCGCGGGGAGCCTAGTGTAAACTGAAGAAACGTTCACTTCTTAGCACTACAAAGCAGCCGAAGTGTGCCTTTCACTAGAGCCAACAAGCGGCTGCCATTGCCGGCTTAACAGATGGGGATTAAAGAAATAATTCATTGTCACTTTAATTTGTTTGCTAGATGTGAAGGCTTTCCTTCCTCTTCTGTTTGTCCCGACTCTGGAGCATGTGTGCATTGCTATGTCCTTACAATGCTCTCTTTTCCATGTGTTCTTTTTCCCCATTCTCTTTCTGTTGCCTAATCGCTCGTGTGCTTTCTCACTACCGGCTCTACTTTCCTCTCTTTAGCACCATTCATCCCCACGCCCGGTGTTTCTTACACCCCTCGTCCCCATGTTGTTTCCCTCACCTGACCCAGCCCCTTGTAACTTCCCTGCCACCCTCTTTAAAGATAAAAGAGCGCTTTCAAGCTTTTTCCCCAACTCCGATTGGTAACTAAAAAGAACAAGCATTTGCAATGCAATAGATCTCGCATTTACGTGAGTTTGAGCTATTGACATTGCAAATAACAATGCCTTTTATATTTGTTTTCGTTTTAAAAATATAAATAAAAGGCATTGTCCTTTACAATGCCAATAGCTTTAACTTGTTTCAAGTATGCTGTGAAGTTCTAATTATGTGAAATGGAGAGTTAGGAGTTTCATTTGATATGGTCATTTTTGAAGGATAAAACACAAACACATAAGGAAAACCACCTTTTTTGGTTATTTCCAATTCTAAAAAACCAGGGTCACCAGTGGCGTTGCGAACCCCCTACTTTAGAAGCTTAAAAGGAAGCCTCCTCTGGGCCCCGGAGGTTGGCGAACTGTGCCCTACTAAAACTATAATTAGCTACTTATGGGATTCTTCTGTCTGCAGACAAAACACTCATTAATATGTCTAATAGGGAAAATCTTGACAGATGGCAGAGGGATGTGGTATGTGTCCTTCTATACATAGTGAATGAAACAAATATTAATGATGAAAAAGTAAGCATGAGGAAGAAAAGTCAGAAAGGAAAAGTTATGGACAACAGAAAACAAGATGCGTCGATACAAACGGAAAAGAATGGGAGCAGAAAGGAAGGGTGAAATGAAGGGAGGAAACATGAAAGAAAGAAGGAAGAAAAGGGGGAAATTATAATGGCAGATTGGAAGGGAAAGTGTAAGTATTAATAGCATGAAGGTTGAAAGGATGGAGCGGTGGAAAGATGGAAGACTGAAAGGGGAATGAAGGGGCAGGTGGAAAATTGGGTAGAAGGGTGAAAGCATCGAAGAAGGAAGAGCGAAAATGGGTGAAAGGATGAATGGATTGATTCATGGATATATTCTTGGGTGGAAATGTGAAAGGATGGATATATATATGAAAGGGTAAAAGAATGGATGTCGTATGTCTGGGGCGATGGAAGAAAGAATGGTCTGATGGATGGGTGGATGGAAAGTTCAAGGCTTGGACAGATGGGAGGATGAATTGATAAAAATAATAAATGGAAGGCTAGAAGGATGTATGGATAAATGGATGATAGAATGGTGACAGAAGTTCTTCTAAAGAGGGTCATATTTGCTTGCTTCCCATGCTCTGTGTGTGACTTGATGTATGGTTCAACTGGGGGTATTTTAATTTTTTGGCTACTACTCCCTCACAGGTCATATACACAAAGCTTAACGGGTACAAAGAAATGTGGGGAACCCGAATTCCCGCACGTGCACAGTTACTGCTGCTTCTGCACATCAATGTACTAAATTCTACTAGTAATTTTGCTTTTAAATCTTAAAAAAAGAAAGTACTACATTCAGCTTAATTGGGATTACCTACCAGTCACTCGCTATACATAATTTTCTAACATTTCTAACTCTTCTGAAGTTTTGGTATAATGTTTACTTTTGCAGGTGAAGATAGTGTATCCACTGTACTGCATGTTGGATGGTTATAAATTATATGAAAAAATCAATTACAATTTTTTTAATTAACTTCACCACTTGGTAAAATGTCAATCACAAAATATTAAGGGCCCGGCGACAGACTATACATGCCATCAACATGAAGGTCCGCCCTCTCGATTTGAATGCAGGCGGACCTTCGGTTTGGCTACGGCGGTGACTATTGCATCACCGCCATAGCCAAACCTCTCCAGGAGCCTGACGGAGTAAAGGCCATCAGTGAAATGGCTACATATCCACCTACCTGGTCAGGATGTGAACATGTTGCCATATTTTATGGTCACAGGCAACCCCTAGAGGTGAGGAACAATTAAAAGCAAATAATGCTCCCCTCACCATGGGAGATGACTCCCATGGTGAGGGGAGCATTAATTTTTTTATTTTCAAAGAGAAAATCCTGTTTCACGATTTTCTTTTTGAAAATAAAAAAAGAAAAATGTTTGGTGCAGGGTTGCGTCACGCGGAAGCAGCCCTGCACCAAACAGCAATATGCATTGACAGGAACAGCTGTGATGGTGGTATCCCGAGGAAGCTTTATAAATGACTGTCTGTTTGACAGTCATTTATACGTTTGACAGGCGGTCCCTTTGCCATGGGATCGGAGTGGTTTACTCCGCCCCCATGCTGGAACAGTGGGCCATCTGTCAATATTTAAATCAGCCCCAAAATTTGGTGCGAGAGCTGCCAGTGTGCAGCAACCTGAGAGAATGTAATGACAAGTCTGCACAGTATGGTGTTGATTATGGGCAGCAAGTGCTGGGCAAACACTGGGAAACAATCAAACAGCACACGTTGAGGGCTCTTCTTATTAATTCCTCCTGAAATCATGCAAAACAGGTGATGACAACTGCCTCATGTTTCGTGAGACATACAGTTTGATTGATAAAAATATATTGCACACAAATGATAATGTGTGGAATTCGGGTGTCAGTGAATATGTATCATTTGTGCATCACCAAGTAAAGTGTGCTGATTTGTTTTGATCCAATTAAAATCTTTGTTTCCATCAAACTTCATAATTGCAATAAAATTCCTAATTTTTGCTTTACTAATTGCTGAACGTGTACAGTTCATTTACAGGTATTTACATTTTATTGTGTATTACACAAAAATGAGATCCTACAGTTTTTCTTTTCACACTCCCTGAACTCCAGCAAAATTGTCACATAATTCACTTTACTTTTCTCTCTCTGACTGCATAATGAAAGGAGTTTGTAAGCACCAATCCTGATGTTTAAAACATAAGCAGCAATTTGTCAGAACACATAGCTTTACATTTGACTTCTGTTTTTGAAGCACAGCTCATGTGGCAATATAAATACAGAATTTAAAGGCATCTTTATTTATTGCTTGAACTTTCGTGATCTACCAAAAATTGGCTTGCAACTTACCCACAGTTTGGGAAACACTGAATTAGAGGAACTCACCATGCCAGGTACCAACAAATTGACATGTGTCTCTGACGTTCCCTCAGGCTGAAGCTTCTTAGATGTTCTCTGCTGTATCATGCTGTATACTGAATTTTCCAGGGAGCAAATCAAAGGTGATTAAAAGATTATTATTATTATGGATTTTTTAAAGTTTATTTTGGATACAAAGATTCATAAAAAACAGTACAGCAAGTATAAAAACAAATAGACGACAGTAAGACCAACAATCTCGTAAAAAAACACCCCAAAATAAAATAGGAGAGAAAATAAAATTAAAATAAAAAATAAAGTGGGGAGACTTCTGAGGAGAAGGAGCAGAATCTGCAAAATAAATAATATAAAAAAGTTCACTTTTAGACATCATTGCTTAAGATTATTAAAATGGGGAAGAAACTAAGGTTAGCTGTTGCACTTCAGCGGCCATCTTGGAGAGGCTTCAAGTACCACGATAGACTACATCAGCTATCATCTTATACTTACGTCACTCGTACTACCAGACTGTATAAACATGCAAAAGAAAAATATAGTTCCCAGGCGTTAGCCGTAGGAGGATACAACTCATCCAAGCAAAACATTGTGAGACAAAATTCATCTTGTGTGGTAAAACACCAAAATAAGGAGGAAAGCCATTGAATCAGGAAGAGGACCTGAAATAATCAAGAAAGCTATTGAATAATTTCCAAGGGATAGACCCAAAGCCCAGCCTAAGCATACATTTCATTCACGTCTGTTTGCCAACAAACAACGGAAGCTGCCTGTAGGCGAGGCCTAAAAAGTACTTTTGAGGAAGCAGCTGAGCCGACCCTGAAGGCTGTCCGTGCAGCTCAATAAATATGTCTTTCCTCTCGATGAACTGTAGGCATTGTTCGGGCCCAGCTGAAATAAAATGGCGTTATTTGTGATCCATTGTACAGAAACCTATGAGAGAATGAGCAGGGGTGGTCTCCAGGGCCTTCTGGCACAGCTTCTAATAAATTAAGGCAGCTTCCCCTTGTTATCTCCCTGGGAGTCATGTCCTGTGCAGACCGTTGTAAAAATAAATGTTATTGACCTTGCATTTGTCACAGGTGGCCCAATCAGCTAAAGTCAACAGTGAGGAGGCGGGAAGTGATGTATGACTACACAGGAACACTGTATATCCGCCTTCCTCTGGGATAATGAAAGCAGAAACTTCATCAAACAGGCTGGTCGTTCCTAACCCACCCAAACACATAACAATTCAATTTGCTGAGCCAAGAAGCAAAAAGTCGTATTTTTATATAAAGTTTGAACGGCATGCTTGTATGCTTGTCTACCACTGCCTACTTTACTCCATTTTTTGGCAACAATGAGCACTTTTTACAGCAGCAAAAACTAATGTTTGTAAAAATAAAAATAGGCAAAATACAAATATTAATGTTTGCTTCTGCGCAACAGTTATGCCTGCCGCAGGAAATATGTAAAAAAACACATTCTTACAATATGTAATGTGTTGCTAAATAACACAGAAGCACAGAACAGCACCCCCGAGGCAGTTTAGGTCCCTAGGCCACCATTGCAATATTTGTTATCTTTTTTTTCTCCAACAGTCACTCATTTATCAATCTCATTCTTCACTTTCAACTCAGTGAGTGCCTGCGGACACAAATAAAACAACAAAAGCAAACATTCAAATGGATACAAGGAGTGAAGGGCGGCTAGGAGTAGTATACTAGGATCCTATAGTCGAGAGTGAAGAAACAACGAATATTATTAGAGGAAACAGCAAAACACCTTTAAATCCACGATGAATCACTGTAACCATCTGCAGACAGATACACTTACGCATTAGAGCCACACGCACCGAAATTGCAGTCAATGCTTATTAAAAACATTTACACATAAGAACTGTGAAGTTAGAAGTCAAAAGATTACTTTTGAAGTTCAGAAGAACTGGAAGATTAATTAAAACTATGTATACGAACTTTGAGGAATAATCAGGGCAGAGACTTGGGAAACTAGAAATGAACAGAGTTAGGAGCGGGGAAAAAGTGTGCAAGACGAAAACAGCTTAAAACAAGCACAGCAGATGAAAGCGAGATTAAAGCACTCAATTCCTTTACAATCTTTAAAGATTTTTAGCAACCCTAAAGCACAGTGCGTTTTCACGGTCAGCTCCCACGGTAGTTGCATGAAGTTCTAAGCATTTTTAAGAGATAAAAACCTAACATGTTAACCTAAAAATATTTTGAAGCCGTGCACTGGAGATGAAGCAAAAAGGAGAGACGATCACAATATTGTGGGTAACATCAAATGGACACATTGCGATCCACTTATTGTTTAGCCTCTAAAAATACTACATTCATGCCTGCTGATAAACAGATAGTTATGGTCGCTTGCAACCAGGGTGATATGCTGGTACTGCCTTTATCTGAAACAGATCTAAACAGCTCTAAATTCGATCTAGTGAATACAGCCAATTGTGGACCAGCTACTAATTCTCTGTCCAACTAAAATTGAAGTTAAACTACGTGGCCGCCTATTGGCGAGGCACGTTTTTGATTTCTGCCTGTCTACTCTAGCTTTCAGAGAATCATTAGGGTGAGCAGTGCAGTGCTTTGTGTGAATTAACCATTTCAAGGCTTTGGGTGAGGGGGCTTTCTTCTATTCTGTGTAGCTGCAGGTGGTGGCTCGTGTGTACAGTCTTGATTGGCCATTGAAAGAGACCACTTCAGTGGTTAATCAAAGTTTCACAGATATTAGTTTGATATTGCTTATCAGAGAAGAGAGTTGTTACATGGATGTGAGTATGGCCACACAAGAGAAGCTCATTGGTCCATATGTTAAGTCATATGCTTTCCTTCTTTTAGGAAGATGCTTGCTTAGTCTCCAAGAATGTTAAATGTGAGAGTGTAGTTATCATTTGCTGGCACAGAAATGCCCACTGCGTTATAGCGAGTATGTACTCACCCTGAGTGCATGACTGGAGTGCAAGTTTCATGTACTGAGTTTTCGTTTGGACCTGGCCTTGCACTAATCTAGCATGTCAGTAGACACCTACCTGTCCCTGGTAATGTAAGGTCCAGATCCTGTTCTGTGACCTGGAGGGGCACACCAGGTATACCCTTATATGTGGCAGAGGACTACTGTCCATGCCCTAGGTATTTCACAAAATCAGCGATGGCAGGGAGCCAAGTTTTTGAGACTCTGTAGTCTGACCAGACCTATTTTTCTGTGTCAGGAGAGAGCGCCGCTTACTTATCCCTTTTGTGTAAAGTTCAACGTCAATGTGAACCCCAGATCTTGCTATGACATTCTATGTGCATGTATTTGTGGTTGATTTGTAGCACATGTATGATGGTAGGACACTATGGGGCATATTCTCAAGGAGCCATCGCCGATTTATCGGCACTTTAGCGCCGCAAAAGTGACGATAGACTTATCGCCCTATTCACAAGCTGGTGCAAACTGCCGACATAGCCAGTTTTCCTGCGATAGCTGCCGCAAAACACATCGCCACGGATGAGAGCGACAACTAACACTAATGATATGCAGAGTAGGCGTTCCCGTGCAAAAACACACGAAAACACCACTTCGCGATATTCTCAACGACCAGCCAGATCAGCGATGCGATCCGAAAACAGGCGATAAGGCGCGTTAGCAGCAGGGATTCAACACCTGCCTTTTACTGGTGTTAAGCAGGATGACAACCTGCAGTATGAAAGGGAGCCCAGCCTAGAGCCACAACTGAAGACCAACAGATGCCATGGAGACAATGATCACGCAGCCTGGAGTCCCAAGAGGGCCACAACACCCACTGCACCCACCCCCCGGACTCTCCCCCCCAGGTCATGAAGTCCAGTAGTCAACGGTAGTGGAAAAACAGAACTTTATTACAAATACATAAACAACAAGACGAAAAGCTCAGCCAACGCGTTCCATTCCCAACGGAGAACTTCACCAGGGAAACGTGTGGATCCAATAAACTGCAAATGCTGCGGGAAGTCCCCAATACCATTCCATATCCCGAAATCAGTAGTCAGGAACCTGTTGGAGAAATGGTGACAATGGTCAAGCGTCCTCATAGTCACAAACGTAATCTGGTACAGTGTATTGCACTTGGACAAACCGGAATGCATACAGGTATGATGAATCCAGTCCAAATATACTGTAACAGAAGTCTGTGTGCTCGTAACCTCCGCAGGAAAGAAAAGGAAGGTTACGACCACACAAACATCTGTTACGGTCTCATCATGCAGGATTCATCATACCTGTAAACATCACGGTTTGTATCATCTTGATACCCCTGCACCTCCACTTCCCCCACGCTGTGCACGAACAGCTGGAGACCATGCAAGGGAATTACGCCATAGCTGCCTTACCGCACGTGTCGGGGGCAATTGACTGTACACATGTACCACTTGTGCCCCCTGCCGTCCCTGCACACAATTACCGCTACAGAAAGCACACACATTCCATCAATGTGCAGGCAATAGTGGACCACCGGGGACAGTTCACCAATGTCGTCCCCAACTTCACAGGCAGTGTGCATGATACATACATCTTCTGACAGTCCATCATCAACCAGCGCTTCCAGGATGGCACCTATGGCAATGCACTGCTCATTGGTAAGAACTAACTGAACACACCACACACCTCAACTCCACAATCACACAACTCACAACTGTGGGAGAGCACACGTAACAAAATCACATACAACATGCCAACCAACATGCCCAACTACCGGACATGACAACACAAGTAACTGTGGTAACAGGGGCTAGACATGTAGACAAACCATCCACAAAGGTAGAGCCCTCTGCCACACAATTGCAGAATGTGGGGAGAGGTGGGAACCAAGAATGTGCGAAGGAGGCAAGTGACCCAGCAATAAGAAAGGACACAATGCCAAGTGTGGCGGAGATGTGCTGGACAGACTGCAGTATGCAGAGCACAGACATGTCCATGTGGACATCTACTGCTGGTGTTTGCAGTGTAGTGGACATTGGACGCAAACAGGTTACCCCAGGCAGTATGGAAGACCTTGGACATGTAGCCATGTGGTCCCCCCTGTAAGCCTGAGCGGAGTGGCCTTGGCCGGCGTATGTCGCGAATGAATAGCCCGGGGCCCTGGGCGTGGTCCAGTTCCGGGATGGCCACCACAGTAACTACTGCGTGTGTCTCTGTGTCCGCCATATCGTGACCATAGGCCTACACACACGTGCCCGACCACATTCAACGGCCGTATTCACACTGGAGACGAGGTGACTATGTCCCAAGCCAACCCGCGCACATCTTGTCAGCGCATGCAGGGTCGTGTCTGCCAGGGCGGCGCCCCCCACCCAGCCACGAGGCCGCCGCCGTGACCGGTGGTGCATGCGCGATCCTGTGCGCCTGCTGCACCCTAGCCCTGGTCCCCAGACCGGTCCGCCGCCCAGCGATGACTGCCCGCCCCTGCGCACCCAGGCCTCAATGCTCACCTGCCGCCACCGGCGTGTCTCCAAGAGGGCCCTCCACGTGCCGGTGCAACCTCCTCAGCCGATCGCTGGATTCCGCGCCACAGGCCCCCAGCACACCCTGCGGCACTGCTCCGCAGAGTCATGTGTGTGCTGACTGCTGCCTGTGCGTACACTGCGGTCCAGCAGGGCTCACAATTCAAATCGAGTCCTGATTTGCTGGATGCCGTATCGAGGCCAACGCATCTTCGCAGTCTGCACACCCGCTCAGCTCTTCAGGTGGGCCTAACTCTGTGCACCGCAAGTCATCGCCATGTGGCGGTAGGCCCGTGCCGGATGCAGGCCATTGGGTGCCACTAACTCAGTGCAACGCAAGTCATCGCCACATGGCGGTAGGCCCGTGCCGGACGCAGGCCATCCGGTGCCACTAACTCTGTGCAACGCAAGTCACGGACCCTTTATGATTGAGTTCCGTGGATGCGGACGCCATCATGTCACCTCCGGCAGTGGGGGATGTGCTGTGGTGGGCCCCTTTTATTGGCAGGGTCACATGTCCCGTGACGCCTGTGCTGGATGGGTGTGGTGTGGGTGTAAACCAGCCCTCAGGGAGTGGCTGTGGCATGCTGACAACTAGACCAGTGACCAGCAGATCACTACAGGGAAGACCTGGGACATGTAGCTGTGTCGTCACCCCCTGTGAGCGTAAGCGAGTGGGCTGGGCTGGCGTATGCCAGTCCAGGCGTAGGGGTGTGAACAATGAGCCCGGGCCTCTGGGCGTGGTTCAGTTCTGGCCTGGACAAGGAAGTAATCAATGCGTGTGTCTCCGTTGTAGTGTCTGCGCCACCCGGACTGCAATCGGCAATGTTGCACCCTGTGACCCAAGCCCCACAACATGTGCAAAATGGACATGAGGGGGAATCAGTGACCCTACATTCATCCATACTGTCATACTTGAAGGATCATAGACATGACACATCTGTGTGAATTTGAATGTTTTATTCACATTCAGTGGAGTTTTGCAGATGGAGCAGTACAGGGCCATGCACACCCCACTTGACATTGTTGCCCCGTGGAGGGCCAGCCTGAGTCCATTAGGGAAGGACAAATTCATCGGAAGAGGAAGAGTTCAGTCCGCAGTCTGATTGCTGTGTCATTGGTAACAAAACAGAATACGGCAGTCCATGTCGAGGTCCAAGGTGAGTGCCGCAGAGTGTATCGGGGGACAGTGGAAGGTGATGATGCAAAGGGCCGAACCAAGCTGAAACAGGCCATATGGCGGAGATGAATGCTACCGCTTCCTCATTACCACAACGGCAGTCTCATCCACATCATCGTCCTCTGATGTGTGATGTGCCTCACCTGTTGGTGGTGGTATTTCGGCTGCAGCACTGTGTGGAACTGACACATCAGGGGCCGGAGGTGGATTGTCGGCCGCACTGTGTGGTAGTGACACATCAGGGGCCGGAGGTGGAATTCCTGCCGCACTGTGGGGCACTGACACATCAGGGGGCGTAGATGTGGATGGTGTAGGAGCAGCAGCATTCATCTGCTCCAGGCCTTGTGGCAGCAATGCCATGATGAGGATCTGCAGGGTATGGAAGATCCCAGCTACATCTCACTGATGTGCATCCGTGGCAGCCATCCTTTCCGCCTCCATCCGCACCGTGTCCTCCATGAGCCTCCGCATGTGTCCCAACTCCCGGCTGAGATCGCTGGAGCCACTCTGACTAGACAGGTGTTCTTGTCTCCGAGTCATGACTCCAGCGATGTCAGCCATGGCTTGTTGGAGACCATGGAGCGGACTGTGGGTGTCTGTTAGGACTGTAAGTGGTCCCTGATGGGACGTAGACACCCATGGATGGCATCTAGTTTGGCTGCCATGAGTTCGAACCCCACCCGCACCTGCTCAGCCATCTCCTTCTGGCCCTCCAACACACAGCGTTGAAATGCCATGTGTTGGTCGTGGGGATCCTGGAAGACAGCCGGGGTGGTGGGTGCTTCCTGCTATGTGGTCTGTGCAGGGGGTGGGGTCTCCTCGATGCAGCTGGGCTGCCCTGCTCCTGGGGGTGGGGTGCGGAAGCTGTCCATGAGCTCTTGGAGGGCGTCGGTGTCGAAGGTGGGGAGGTCCTCCTCGTCATCAGTGAGGAGGTGTTCGGTCTGCTCTGCAGGAGGTGATGATTCTCCCTCTGCAATGTAAAGGGGAGATGCAGTTTAACAGTGTGTTCCATGTTTGTTCACGCATTGGCCAAGTTTCCAAACAGACTGCATGACAATGTACATTGTGACTGTTTAGGAGGAGCTGCCTATTTGAGGCGGGACAGTGGACATTTGTGCACCATCAGGGATGTGGGGTTGTACTTGCCCATCATCATGTCACAGTTTCCTGCTATGCCAAATGTGATTGTCCAGTTTCTACACACAAGCGGCAGCAGTTGTGTCCTCTGTTCTGTTGTGAAAGTGTTGCAGTTTGTACCACATTGTTGTCAATGTTGATGTGCTCTGATTCTTGTGTGTGTGCTGCATTGTGGGAGAGTCGCCCCTGCAGCTCAGACTTTGCTTGGCCTTCTCCCTTTCAGGCAGTGTGCCTTTGACTTCTGTGCTTATGCAGTGCTGAGATGTTGCATACTTGGGTAAATTGGGCTCTTGGTGGGAGTTGGGACTCTTGGGCATGGTTTGTCCGCAGATGTCTTTTGCCGTCAGGGGTTGTTTGTGCATGTGGATGTGTCAGTGTGTGACCTGCTCCTTTCTGGATGTGGACCACACTCAGCCACCTCGGTGTCGTGGCGTGCAACATGTCATGATGAGTGGCCTGCAGACATGCTCATCGTCATGCAGTGTCACTTGCATTGTCAGTGGGGCTCACAGATACGCAGCTTTGCTGGGTTCAGCACATGTGCATGGGTTTGTTGTGAGATTGGTGATGTGTGGGGAGGGCCCCCTCTGGGCACATTGTGGACGGGGGACTACTTGCTGTTTCTATGTGTGCTGCAGTATGGCAAGGAGATCAGGGACATGATCCAGAGTCATTGTGGTTGTGCAGTGTGCTATACTTCATTGTGCATGTGTGCCATTGTGCCCATCTCCCCCCGTACCCCCAGTCCCTGGTGGTTACTCACCCTGTTGCTGTTGTGTCAGGTCATGTTGAGCAGTGTCCGGTCCCCCGACTCCTGCCACCGTCTCCACACTGATGACTGAGGCTCCATCTCATCCAGCTCCTCCTGTGGAGCAGGAATCCCACCCCCAGTCTGCATTGCTGCTTTGCAGTTGTTTGAGAGTTTCAGCTTGGTTTTGCGCTTCACATCATTCCAGCGCCTCTTGACCTCGTCCATTGTCCTCCTCAGCACTCCGACTGCATTTACCTTGTCCACGATGGACTGCCATGTTCCATTTTTTGTTGCCAATGACACAGTGGAGGTGACGAACAGTTGTTGATGGTGTTCTATCACCTCCGTAATCAGGATCCTGTTTTCCTGCAGACTGAACCGCGTCTTCCTCTTCTTCTTCTTCTTGCCCTTCCCTGACCCCGAGGTCCCAGGCTGGTCCTCCGTGGGGCTTGTGGGGTTCGGGTTGTCCTCTGTACTTGCTCCGGCTACCTCCATTGTGCTTTGCAGTTGTTATGTTCTTTTCTTTTTTTTTTTGCAGCCTGGCGCTGCTTGTCGCCAATTTTTCTATCGCGGTTGGGCCCATCGCAACTTTTTTCACGTTCGGATTTCCTTTTTTATCGCCGTCGCGGTAGTTGTATAGCGGACATTTGAGGCGTTATCGGGAAACTATCTCATGTTACCGCCGTGTTGAGAATACGACGTTGACAAGGAGTTATTTTCCCGCGATAGACGGCGATATGTAAAATTGCGTTAGTCTATTTTGGCGATGTTTATCGCACGTTCTTGAGAATATCCCCCTATGTGTGATGCGAGTCTGAGTATTAGGGCAAGTGTGATCCATTTTGACAGCGGAGGGGGTGACAAAAGATGCTGTTGAGACATCCTGAGCTACTGCAACTCATTTTAGAAAGGGGACTTTATTCATAAACTCCCTAATTATTTGTGAAGATTAAGGCATAATGAAGCTGGTAAACCCAAATGTCTTTAGTGTAAACAATCTGCACATTGGCAAAGTAAAACTGCTTTCAAGAAATTCTCAGACAGTTAGGATGCTACCTAAGACTGGCTATATAAGAAAGGCAATTGGCATTTGCCATTTTTATGATGCTCCATTAATAGACAGAGAACCATGATTCAGATCTAAAATCGGCTGCATCTGGATGGAGAGAGTCAACACTCTGATAAAAGCCAATAAAGATGCACTGAAGAAGGAGGCTGTTTAGAGCACTGAGGAGAGTGGTGCTTGTGTTCCCAGTTTACAGGGTCGAAGTTGGCAACAGAGAGTACTACAACCCTTCTTGGTTGTTCTGAGGCCTGCAGAGATAAGTCCATTACCAAACATTGGCATAACCAATAGGTCTGGCTTTTTGTTGGGGAGGTGTATTATGAAAACGGTCAGAAGCAGAAGTTTGTATGGTAAGTAGTAATTTTAAAAGGCACATACAGTAAAATATTGTATATTTGTTTGACAAATGGACAGTTTTTTCATGGAATCTTTAAGAAAGCCTACTTACGTACACATTTTTAATTTGGGAACAAAAAGGCCATAAATGCAACCATGTGCATCATGACTCTAAAGTAAAATAAATGAACGCAAAAAGGGTGATTCGTGAAAAGCACTGTCTCTTTATGACAAGCTAGGGCATCCAAACAGCAATCACGTCCTAAGAAAAGAGCAATTAGAAAGTTATCATTTCAGCAAAGGAAACAAAACAAGAATAAACACGAAATACGTATCAATTACAAGATAGATCGATGTCAGATCTACAGTCTAACAAAGTCCCAAAGCTTCCCCATCACGAAAACCTAATGGGAACACAAATGGGGTAATGAAACCATCAACAGAATGTTATGGCATTGATGGGCAGTCCATCAAATGATTGGCAAACTATTAAAAACACGTGAAAGCTAAATTTTGGAGGGGGTGATAGAGAGCTCACTTTCTTTGTACATTTTCTTGGTGTTCAAACCTTCATATTTTCATATTTGGATGGTGGCACGGCCTGCTCCACATACTCCCATACTCCACACTGGCCCTGCTTTAAGGCACACTACATTCCACAGCATGCATCATCAAGGTCATGAAGAAATATGATGACATCATTCCCAGCCTGATGGAACTCCACAAGTTCCCCTTGCCACCTGCACAACTTCAAAACCAGCTTCATCATATATACAGCCATCCCGAATAGCACCCCTACATATGTTGCAGACAAGCTCACCACCTCTGATGGCTCTCTGCAAACCCACAGCCATAAGCATCCTCCGCCTTGAAAAAGATTAATTTCAAAAAGGAAAGAAACAAGGCAACAGGCTTTCTCCATATATGTACCCAGAATCTGGAATGACTGTAGGAATTAGACCTATAGGAGGGGTTACTGTACATGCTGTGTCAAGTTCATAGGCGTTCATAGTGTTTGACATCAGCCAGGAACAGGAGGGTGTGCTTGTTGACTAGTCATGGTATCTATGAATATATTGGTAGAGGGCTGTAAGATTCTCCCATAGATGTCAAGGAATTCTGACACCTTCCCGCACAGTGTGTACAACAATGACAATAATGTGACAGCGTTAAGGGACTCTAGAGCCAGACTTACATTAATTAGCAAGAAATACATTCCTCCTCACAAGGTTTTTAAAGTACAGTGTGAATACTGCTGAGTAAACGGTCATAATATGCAACAATTATGAAAACTTCCACATTGCAGGTTGATGGAAATATTGAGCTGGTTAAGCTGGAAATAAGGGAAGATTTTTCAATAATATTTACAGCCACCTTTTGGGTTTCAAAAGCAATAGCCCTAGGCCCAGAAGGGTGGCGGCACATATGAGCTACACTATCCCCTTCCACTACTGAGCCTGCTGGGGAGCCTTGCATGTTTCAACCCCACCAGACGCAAGCCCTGAAGCAGCACCAGAGGTAGGAGTGTCTGCTCTGGAAAACTTCCTTGAATAACAAGAGCCGATTCAAGAGGTAGGTCCAGACAGGACCGAGTCTGTGTGCGCATAATAATAGTACCCCACTCTGGTTGATCTGCTTACCCAAGCCAAGAGCAGACTGAAGAACAGTAGGGCATCTCAGTGTTTTTAGGTATTATGGAATTTTTATAACAAATCATCCCTCATACAACTTTTGGTGTGGGAGGTGCCTCACACAAGGCATCCCAGCACGAAAAAAGACCAGGCTACAGCACTTTGCAGACTTTTACTGTAAGCCAAGTCCCAGTTGCCAGAACTCTGGTGAGCTTGGTCTCAGTAAATAGATCTCCTGAAAACACTGCGAGAGTTTGCGGTTCCGTTTGTGAGAGTAATGAAGAACAATGTTGGTCCCCTGAATTCTCTCACCACTTTGGTTAACAAATTCCGTAAGTGTACCATTCCATCAGACACCCCAAGCACTCCAAGTACTCCTCAGAGGTATGACTGTCCCAATGATGGACTGTGTTCTGTTGGTAATGTTTACCCAGGTTGAGTTCCCAAGGGAAGTCCCTTCAGACAATGGAACCCACTTCATATCCACATCAATGAAGTCCCTCTCTAGGGTTAACTATATGTTCTTCACCTTCTAACATTCTCAGACCAGTATTGGTGGAACATTGTAATGATTCTCAATAGTATGATGGGGTGTTTTTCAAAGAACTACTGATAAGGAAACTGGACCTCCTCCTACCATGTGTGTTTTTGCCTACATGGGAGTGCTCCAGAAGGGTGTTGATTTCAGTCTCTTTGAGTTGCTTTTTGGCCCTTCTCTCTGGGCCTCTTTACCCTTGTCAAGGAGTCATGGGCCATGGACGACTTGGTTGATTACGTGTTAGGGTTTTGCAAGATGACACTTAGTCTCAAGCGGAAAGCAAAGAGCATTTCTCTGGCTAGCCAGTAACACATCAAGCAGGTCTTCAGCCAAAAGGTCATTATAAATGTTTACCAGATGGGCATGAGGTTCTGATTTTGTATTGATAAAACTGAATGCTTTAGAGGGCAATCAAAACTGCTCCTACACTTTCTTGAAGAGGGTTAGGGATGTTAATAATTTAATTGACTCTGGTGCCACTCCTGAGCCCCATTTTGTGGACTTGGAGGCATTAGAGTCCATGCAGATCCCATGGGTGAGCTGAGAGGTGCTTGTGCTGTAGAAGGGTCTATGAACCCCCATGTCTGTGTAGATACCATAAGTCTCAATGTAATTATCAAAACTGACATACACCCTTCTCTGGGCCAAAGAGTTTGTTGAAAAATTGGGGCAGATCACTCAGTGAATGACTTCGACTAAACTGGTGGGTATTACTAGATTCCCTTAACCCCTAATCCCAAATAGAAGACTGGATTCTCTATCCCAGAATGTATACATCAGATTAGCAACAAACTTATGCACTGGGTCCAATAGGAGCAATGCTTAGTTTAGTCTCTCACTACCTCTTCCACTCATCACAGATCTGAAAACATGAGGGCCAGGGGTAGACGTGCGGAAAGGGTAATGGGATGAGAAAGAAAACAGAGATGCAAAAATCCACCTCTATATGCAGGTCACTTGGCTGGACAGTGAGGTCTGCAGAATGTAGTGAGATCCTATAAAACAAAGGGATGTCTGAAGTGTTCTACCTTTCAGGGACTTAAACTAATTACAGTTTTGAATAGATATTCCTGAGCTCCATCTTCATATAACTAACTCTCTGTAGTTCGAAATGAAACTAGAACTTCCTGAAAACTGTGCATACAAACAATACGTATCCCCAAAGTTACACATGTCAAAATATATATATATATATATATATATATATATATATATATATATATATATATATATATATTCACTGAAAAAAACCGTAGGTTTCAGACATGTTATAGTTAGGAATTAGCATTTAAAAACCTTTGAAATTCACTGAAAAAACCATAGGTTTTCAGATATGTTATAGTTAGAAATTAGCATTTAAAAAACCTTTGAAATTCACTGAAAAAACCATAGGTTTTAGGGACAGTTATAGTTAGTTGGACATTTTACTCAGTACAAAACCCGTAGAAATTCCCACGTTATAGTTAGTTCAGCTAACTATAACTCGCATACCCACAATGCACTGCTGATGACGTCACATATTACATCACTCATGACATGGTCAGTGACATCACTGATGACATCACTGATGACATCTCAAATGACATCACTGATGACATCATCCAGTGACTGTGTGTTTCTGTAAAGTTTAAATATTTTTAATAAATATAGGAAAAGACGTATTGAAGAATGAGTGGGTGTGTAAGTGTCTGTATGGATGATTTAGTAGGTGCGTGACTGACTCTATAAGTGAGTGATTTAACGTATCTTACTGAATGCATGGGTTAGTGACTAAACTGGGTGAATGTCTGTATCCGTCTGTCTGTTGCTGTGTAAGTGGCTGCATGGGTTTGTGAATAGCTACATGAGTGTCTATAAGAGTTATTGATTTGTTGTCTGAGTATCTGTATGGGTGCCTGAGTGTTTGTGTGGATGGGGTGTGTGCGACTGTGCATAGATGTGTGAGTGGGTGATTCACTGGGTGGATGGTTTCAAGAGTGCATCTGTGATAGACTGTATGGGTGGGTAAGTGTGTGTAAGAGTGTGTTAGTGAGTGAATGTATGTCCCAGTGGTACATGTGTGAGTAACTACATATGTGAAAGGCAGTATATATGTGTGTTGGAGTATATAAATAGCTATAAGCGAGAGTGAGTGATTGTGATAGTGGCTGTATGGATGAGTGTGTGTTTGTATCAGTGATTATATAAGAGCGTAACAATGTGCTAGTATTTGTATGATTAAGTGAGCTGGTGTGTGTATAACTGTATAGGTGAGTAAATGGCAGTGTGTTTAATTATTTGCATGACTGACTAGGTGTGTGAGTACCTCTATGGATGAGTGGCGGTGTTTGAGTGTCTATATAGGAGTAAGAGTGCATATGATAGTCCTGTACTGAGTGACCATAAGTATGAGTGACTGTACGGGTGAGTGAGTGGATGTGTGTGTGTAGACCTAAGAATCAGTGAGTGGGTATGTAGTTATTGGTGTTGGAGTGTCTATGGTTTTGCGAATGGCAGTCTGTAATTTAGATTGGGTGTATCAAAGGTTATATTAGGGTGTGAAGAGCTGCATCAGATTATCACGTGGATGATGTCATCAGTGATGTCATTTGAGATGTCATCAGTGATGTCATCAGTGATGTCACTGACCATGTCATGAGTGATGTAATATGTGACGTCATCAGCAGTGCATTGCGGGCGCGAGTTATAGTTAGCTGAACTAACTATAACGGGGAATTTCACGGGTTTTGTACGAGTAAAATGTCCAACTAACTATAACTGTCCCTAAAACCTATGGTTTTTCAGTGAATTTCAAAGGTTTTTAAATGCTAATTTCTAACTATAACATATCTGAAACCTATGGTTTTTTCAGTGAATTTCAAAGGTTTTTAAATGCTAATTCCTAACTATAACATGTCTGAAACCTACGGTTTTTCAGTGAATTTCAAAGGTTTTGTAAATGACAATTTTTAAATGTATTAATTGTTATATTAATTTTTTTCATACTGATTTACTACATTTTTAGAAACAATTTTTTTACATATTTTATTTTTTAAATTACATTGTAATTACATTATACATTACATTACAAAAATACTTTCTCAGAATGAATTACTTTAGTTTAAATACTTAGCACATAGGCAATAGACTTTTAAGTACAGTAGTTACAGTTGTTGCAATGGGCAACACATTTTCAAACACAAATCAACATTCAGCTCAATGTGAATTTCTAGTTAAATGCAATTAGTTACTTTATGGATTACTTTTCTAACCACAGGACTGGATCCTAGATTCAGTCCTGGTACATCTCCTGTAAACAGTTGAGTAAAAGCGTTTTGGTTACAGTCGTGATTTTTAAGGAATATTATTGTATTTTAAAAGTTGACACTTAGAAACTTTTTCTCATAGAATCACCAATGTTATCCTATGGAAGGAAATTCACTTAGCAGGTAAAAACTGTTATCGTTACTTTTTCTTACTCAGTGTTGGATCCTGGATCCAGCACTGGTGCATCTCCTGTAAACAGTTGAAAGAATGCGTTTAAGTCATACAGGCGATTTTTAAGGAATATTTGTAGTTTGTGAAAATCGACACTTTGAAACTTTTCTGCTGAAAACCAGACAATGGATTCCTATGGAAGAAAATATAAGTTACTGGTAAGTACGGTTAAAATTACTTTTCAGGGTCAGTGCTGGGCTAAAAGATGCAGCACTGGGTTCTCTCCTGATAACAGGTGAGTAAATTGGAATTCGTACTTTGGTTGATTTTAGAGGAATATTATAAAGTTCCAAAACTCCACACTTAGAAGAATTTCCAAGTGAAACCAGTCAATGTTAGCCTATGAAGGAAATTCAAGTTACCGGTAAGTACGGTTAAAATTACTTTTCAGGACAGGTACTGGGCTGAAAGATGCAGCACTGAGGTCTCTCCTGATAACAGGTGAGTAAATCAGAATTCGGATTTCGGCTGATTTTAGAGGAATATTTGTATGTTTCAAAAATCAACACTTAGAAACTTTTTCAGCAAAAAGCAGGCAATGATATCCTATGGAAGGAAATTCAAGTTACTGGTAAGTACGGTTAAAATTACTTTTGAGGATCAGTACTGGGCTGAAAGATGCAGCACTGAGGTCTCTCCTGATAACAGGTGAGTAAATCGGAATTCGTATTTCGGCTGATTTTAGAGGAATATTTTAAAGTTCCAAAACTCCACACTTAGAAGAATTTCCAAGTGAAACCAGTCAATGTTAGCCTATGAAGGAAATTCAAGTTACCGGTAAGTACGGTTAAAATTACTTTTCAGGACCAGTACTGGGCTGAAAGATGCAGCACTGAGGTCTCTCCTGATAACAGGTGAGTAAATCAGAATTCGGATTTCGGCTGATTTTAGAGGAATATTTGTATGTTTCAAAAATCAACACTTAGAAACTTTTTCAGCAAAAAGCAGGCAATGATATCCTATGGAAGGAAATTCAAGTTACTGGTAAGTACGGTTAAAATTACTTTTGAGGATCAGTACTGGGCTGAAAGATGCAGCACTGAGGTCTCTCCTGATAACAGGTGAGTAAATCGGAATTCGTAGTAAGGCAGATTTTAGAGGAATATTTGCACAATGGTGAAGGGAGGGCGGGGCCTGAGGTGACATCTGTGCAAACGCGCCCCGTGGCGCGTTTTAAGTTGGAGGATTAAGTCCCCTTGAATCATGAGGTTCCCTAGGGGCCAACTAGCCCACCATGAACCTCCAGTATGCGCCAGGAGGCTGCGTTGCAGAGACGTGTAGAGAGGCCACACCCCTTTTACACCTCTCTGCAACGCAGCTCTGTGGCGCTTTCTGGATGTACCTGTGTACCTGTTGGGCTAGTTGGCCCCAGAGACCCTCAGGATTGAAGGGGATTTAATCCCCATCTTAAAACGCGCCACGGGCCTGTTTGCACACATGTCATGAAGCCCCGCCCCTCCCTTCACCACTGTGCAAACGCAGCCCTGTGGCGCGTTTTAAGTTGAGGGATTAAGTCCCCTTGAATCCTGAGGGTCCCTGGAGTCCAACTAGCCCACCATATACCTCCAAAGCGCCACAGAGCTGCGTTGCAGAGAGGTGTAAAAGGGGCGTGGCCTATGTACACGTCTCTGCAAGGCAGCCCCCTGGCGCATACTGGAGGTTCCTGGTGGGCTAGTTGGCCCCAGGGACCCCCAGTATTCAAGGGGAATCGTTCCCCTCTGCAAACGCGCCAGGGCGCGTTTGCAGAGTACTGCAGGGAGGGGGGCGAGGCCTCCGGCACGATGACGGTCGTTTTTTTCGTTTTTTTTTTTAATGGGAGGGGGCTGCGTGGCCCCCTTCCCCTGCCCACTTGGCCCCGGGGACCCCATCCCCCGGGGCCTGAGCATTTTCCAAATTAAAAAAAAAAACAACGGGAAGGGAGCGCGTGGCCCCCTTCCCTGGGCCTGTATTGGCCCGGGGACCCCATCCCCGGGGCATGGCCTCGATTTTTCTTTTTTTCTTTGGAGGGGCTGCGTGGCCCCCTCCTCAGGCCATTAAGGCCCGGGGACCCCATCCCCGGGGCCGGCCTTTCCCTTATTTTTTTTTTTTTTAACTTTGGGGAGGGGGCTGCGTGGCCCCCTCCCGGGCCCACTATGGCCCGGGGACCCCATCCCCGGGGCCTGGCCTCACGTTGGAGACTGTGGGGGTCCCCAATCCCCCACAGTCCCAGCCGACTCCCCGCCTCCTGCGGAAGCCGGCATTGCTTTTCCACATGGGGAGCAGCTAACATGCTGCTCCCCATGTGGAAAAGCAGTGGTTGCATTTTGAAAGAGAGGCAGGTTTCCTGCTCTCTCTTTCAAAATGCAAACCAAGTTTGCTATGACAGGACGGGGCCGCGAGGCTCCCGTCCTGTCATAGCAAACAGCAGTGTCCCGAGGTAGGCACCCGGGACACTGCAGGAGCCGACCCTGGGGGTGGCGGTCCCCAGGGCCATCAAGGGCTCCAGGAGGGGCCGCGCGGCCCCCTCCCATTCAGTGCACAGCCCCGGGAGGTGGTGGTCCCGGGGCTTGGGGTCCGTAACGGACCCCCATATTTAAATGTTTAGTGCCCGGGGAGGTGGTGGACCCCGGGGCATGTGGGGGCTGGAGCCCCCACACAGGTTTAAAAAAAAAAAAGAAGCCCCGGGAAGGTGGCGGTCCCGGGGCTGCGGGAGGGCTCAGAGCCCTCCCGCCATCGACTTTTAAATAAAGCCCGGGGGTGGCGGTCCCGGGGCTTGGGGGCCTTAGAGGCCCCCTACATAAGTTAAAACCCCCACCATGCCCCCGGGACTTGGGCCACCGAGGCCAATTAACTATCAAAGCGCGGGAGACCGCGCTCGATTTTTTTTGGCAGGATCCGCGCTCCCTGAGCGCATCCTGCCGATTTTTAAAGAAAAAAAAAAATTTGCCCAGGGGTCCTTGTGGGACCCCCTGAGCAGACCTAGGGGGTCAGGGTGTTTCTACCCTGCCCCCTTTGTGCGTTTTGCGCACTTGTTTCTGTCCCTCGGTTCTACCGAGGGACAAAATGGCTGCCAACACTTCCTGATTTGGAGTGTTGACAGCCAATTAGCATGCAGCTTGTGATCGGGATGGTGCACGAATCCTACGCGGCCATAGATATATATGTACTTTTACTTTTGATTTTCTCAGCAACTACTGAACGGATTTACACCATTTAACAAAAAGGGTTCTTTCTGAACCAAGAACTACCTCTTTGCCAAATTTGGTGTAATTCCGTTCAGCAGTTCAGGCTGTAGCCGTGTCTAAAGTTTCCTATGGAAAATTGCATGGGAAAACGCGTTTGGGACCCCCTTTTTCTCGGCCCCCGCTTGACCAGATCCCCGAGACTTTCAGGGTAGGAGCGGACCGGAGCGCCCCACAAAGTTTGAAAATTTTGCGAAGATACGTCAACCGGCAAGAGAGTTATTTCAAATAGAATGTCGCGGATTTCCTATGGATAATAGGTTGTAACTATAACTATCTACTGGCGACCGCCAGTAGATAATATATATATATATATATATATATATATATATATATATATATATATATATATATATATATATATATATATATATGTGTGTGTTTAATAACCCTCAAGTTTTGTCACTGCTATCTTACCAGGAAGATGAATATAGTCTCTACTTGAGTTGTGTAACCTGTAAAGATAAACAATACCATTAATATCCTGTTTTACCTAAATCTAGCATTGATATGTTCTTGGTGAAACCTCTAAAACCTGATTCAAGAAATTCTAGTGCGATGTGTAAAAATAAAATGGGTTTCTACCTGTTCTAAGTAAACCGGCCTGCTAGGAAGACAGATTTTTAACATCGATGGGGCTGATTTAGTGATGTGAATACCTTGAAGGACAATCTACTAATGTGAGTTGGAACAGTGTGCCCTACAGTTGTTCGTTTTGCCCCTTAATGCCTTGCCTTCCTTTGTTTATGTGTCTGAATTTGTTAATGCTTTTGTATCTCCCCATATGTATTGGTTGTTATACATACATATATATATATATATATATATATATATATATATATATATACAACCACAAACGCCCCTCCTGGGAGCTCCGCCCATAGACCGGTGGCGCGATGACCGCCGGTGGTGCAGACCGGCAAATAACTTCTTCGAAAATGCCAATAACACGCGCTCTCAGAATCTCGTGCAGCAAAAGTTATTTATTTAAGGTAACGCGTTTCGGAGGCAAAGCCTCCTTGATCACACAAGGAACCCATTGTGAATCGAGAGTTTACATAGTGATGGTAATGGCAGTAGAGAGAGGACAGCAAACTTTACAAAAGGGTGGCGGCCATCTTAGAATGCCTAAAACGTTACAAAGCATTAATAATATACGAGTGTTCGTGTACCTTTCTGCACATATGATATAATATATATCTGCCCATCTGGTGACACATACAAATGCTTTATGCACGAAATGGTACTAAATTAATACAATATTCAATGCTTAAGTGCAGCTAAGCATTCTACATTATTAAGTAGCCTTAAAATTCACATCGCCATGAAATATGGAAACTGAGCGCTACAGAGTGCATGCAGCCAAAAGACCCCATTAATTACATGGCCCAGTTCGCACTGCGTGCCCCTTACATAAGGAGCCGATTCTATTACGTGCAATATACTGGCCAAGTTAGAACCTCTCATGCACTGTAGTTCGCAGTTAAATTATCGTGATACACAGAAGTGCATTGTGCATGTAATCAGCCAATAGTTATTATAAGTTGCCCTGCCATCTCAATACGAATGCGCTAGTGGCAATGTGGTTCGAGGGAGGTCAAATCTTAGTATACTCTGGTCCATAGTCAATTCCTATGTAAGAAATTCATCCTTGCGCCCAGTGACTCAGTAATGTCTGCTCAGTACTGTCCAAAGACAAAAACATAAACGGTGACTATAAGTGAAAGAATACAAAAGAAGACTCTTATCTATGCGTTGGTGGTGCACTCTTCGTGAGAGGTGAAGAAAGGGTAGGTAGCCCGTGAAGTGCCCGGAAGAATACGGTGGGCCCCTTCCTTTCCTCCTGTGAAAGAATAAAAGAAAACATAGGATTAAAGACATTAAAATATAACTCTAGCTTGACATATGATGGTACATAGAAACTAGTTCATACAAGAAAAGTTATATTAATACATCAAGCAGCATGGAATATTTATACAGCTTCCTACAAAAAAATGCAAGCTAAATGAACACTACTCTTCAATTAAATGTGTGGCTAATTCCTCATTTAAATTGTGGCCATACAGGTATCTTGTCTCAAGTTCTAGAATCCATCTTGATTCTTTTTTCCTGAGCTTGAGCTCCCTGTTACCCCCTCTAGGGCTGCCCAGTACTTGTTCGATAGCAAAGTAAGTAAGGAGCGAGCTGTTGGAGAGATGATATTCTGCGAAATGTCTGGCAACCGGATACTGGGGTTCTTATTTTTATGGCCCTGAGGTGTTCAAGTACCCTTTTCTTGGCCATGTGTGTAGTGCTCCCTACATAGCGTTTTTGCAAGGACATGTCAAAATATATATCACAAATGTTGTGCTGCATGTCAGGAATTGCGAGATAGTTATCTTTTCTTCTCAGAGTGTGGCATGCTAAATTCCTTAACCATATGGCTGGCTTTGCACGCCATACAATGTCCGTAAGGATAAAAACCCTTAAGGTTATGTGCGGTGGTAATTTTACGTTCTGTGATATCTCCTTGCATGAGCATATCTCTGAGACTGAGACTTTTTCGATATGTGATTCTGGGCCTGTCACTGATGGTAGGTCCTACTATGTTGTCGCTCTTAAGGATATTCCAATTATCATTAAGTATTTTTTGTATTTTTCGCGAGCTGTTGTTATATGTCAGAATGACTCTTGTCTCATGGGAGTTGAGGTTTTTATTCTTATTGCACAAAGTACTTGTTCTGTCGACATTTTTCAGTTTGTTAATAGCTCTATTTAGTACCCATTCAGGGTATCCACGCACTCTAAAGCGTTTAATCATGATTTGTTCTTCTATTAGATAGTTGTCTTCTGTGCTACAGTTTCTTTTCGCTCTCAACAACTCCCCATACGGAATACTCCATTTGAGGGTGTCTGGGTGGTGGCTGAGAGCGTGAAGAATGCTGTTACCAGCTGTTTCTTTACGGAATAGTCTGGTCTCAAGTGAGTTATTGACTGCTTTGACTTTAACATCCAGAAACTCTATTTCTTCTTTATTGATGTTCTGTGTGAGTACTATATTATAGGGATTAGTGTTGAGTTTCTGAATGAATACATTCGCCTCTTCTTCGCTACCCTCCCATATTAGAAAAAGGTCATCGATATAACGCATCCAAGTTTTGACCCTTTTAAAATACTGGGAGAGACATGTGTCATTCCTGATCTCCATTTCCCACAAGCCTAAGAAGAGTCCCGCAAAACTTGGAGCAAAACAAGTACCCATGGCAGTCCCCAGTATTTGTTTAAACAGTACTCCATTAAACATAAAGATATTGTTCTGTAGGCACAGGTATATCATGTCAATCAGCATCCTAGTGTATTCTAAATACATGATGTTTCTTGCATTAAGGAAGTGAATACACGCACGGACGCCTTGATCATGATCAATAATAGTATAGAGACTTGAGACATCCATAGTAATAAAGATGTCATCCGATGTCCACTGTATACCATCAATTTTACATAAAAAATCTTTTGTGTCCTTGACATATGATGGGAGTGTGGTTACATAATTCTGCAGGAAGTAATCAACATACTTTGAAATGTTTTCAAAAGCACTCCCTAAAGATGAGACAATAGGTCTCCCTGGAGGAACAAGAGGATTTTTATGCACCTTAGGGAGAAAGTAAATTATCGGTAGTTTGGGATAGTCTTTTTTCAGGATTAGATACTCTTCCCAAGTGATGAGGCCATCTTCTTGCCATTTGGAGAGTTTGCTCCAGGTGGTGATGATGCTATCATTGTAAGTCTTGGTGTCAGTTTTTTCATAGAATCTACCATCGTTCAATTGTCTATGGGCGTCTGTAATGTACATGCTCTTACTCATTAAAACGATATTCCCTCCTTTATCCGCAGGGCGGATAACAATATCTTTATCATCAGCCAATGATGTGATAATGGCTCTTTGTTTCATACTCAGGTTGCCTGCCACAAAGTTATGTGAAGATCTTGCATGTTTGTACTCAGTAAGTGTCCTGGTCACCACATCATGAAATGTATCTACGTTATCATGCGGTAGATTCGGGTAAAAAATAGATCGAGGTTTGAAAGGGGTTTTAGCAGCCCTATCTATGGCAACTTCTTCGGTTATAGAATTGTAGCTAGATTCTAATTCTTGCATGGTAGTGAGCACTTCAATGTCCCCCACTGTAAGGTTGGTGGAAGTGGTGCTAAGTTGACCACATTCTGTACTGCCTTTAAGGGTGTGCCATTTGGTCAGTTTCAGTTTTCTAACAAATTTGAAAATGTCTATTCACAAGAATAGTCGAAAAATGTCGACAGAACAAGTACTTTGTGCAATAAGAATAAAAACCTCAACTCCCATGAGACAAGAGTCATTCTGACATATAACAACAGCTCGCGAAAAATATTAAAAATACTTAATGATAATTGGAATATCCTTAAGAGCGACAACATAGTAGGACCTACCATCAGTGACAGGCCCAGAATCACATATCGAAAAAGTCGCAGTCTCAGAGATATGCTCATGCAAGGAGATATCACAGAAGGTAAAATTACCACCGCACATAACCTTAAGGGTTTTATCCTTGGTGACATTGTATGGCGTGCAAAGCCAGCCATATGGTTAAGAATTTAGCATGCCACACTCTGAGAAGAAAAGAACTATCTCGCAATTCCTGACATGCAGCACAACATTTGTGATATATATTTTGACATGTCCTTGCAAAAACGCTATGTAGGGAGCACTACACACATGGCCAAGAAAAGGGTACTTGAACACCTCAGGGCCATAAAAAATAAGAACCCCCAGTATCCGGTTGCCAGACATTTAGCAGAATATCATCTCTCCAACAGCTCGCTCCTTACTTACTTTGCTATCGAACAAGTACTGGGCAGCCCTAGAGGGGGTAACAGGGAACTCAAGCTCAGGAAAAAAGAATCAAGATGGATTCTAGAACTTGAGACAAGATACCCATATGGCCACAATTTAAATGAGGAATTAGCCACACATTTAATTGAAGAGTAGTGTTCATTTAGCTTGCATTTTTTGTAGGAAGCTGTATAAATATTCCATGCTGCTTGATGTATTAATATAACTTTTCTTGTATGAACTAGTTTCTATGTACCATCATATGTCAAGCTAGAGTTATATTTTAATGTTTTTAATCCTATGTTTTCTTTTATTCTTTCACAGGAGGAAAGGAAGGGGCCCACCGTATTCTTCCGGGCACTTCACGGGCTACCTACCCTTTTCTTCACCTCTACGAAGAGTGCACCACCAACGCATAGATAAGAGTCTTCTTTTTTGTATTCTTTCACTTATAGTCACCGTTTATGTTTTTGTCTTTGGACAGTACTGAGCAGACATTACTGAGCCACTGGGCGCAAGGATGAATTTCTTACATAGGAATTGACTATACTAAGATTTGACCTCCCTCGAACCACATTGCCACTAGCGCATTCGTATTGAGATAGCAGGAAATACCCTGGCAGGGCAACTTATAATAACTACTGGCTGATTACATGCACAATGCACTTCTGTGTATCACAATAATTTAACCCCGAATTACAGTGCATCAGAGGTTCTAACTTGGCCAGTATATTGCACGTAGTAGAATCGGCACCTTATGTAAGGGCACGCAGTGCTGAACTGGGCCATGTAATTAATGGGGTCTTTTGGCTGCATGCACTCTGTAGCGCTCAGTTTCCATATTTCATGGCGATGTGAATTTTAAGGCTACTTAATAATGTAGAATGCTTAGCTGCACTTAAGCATTGAATATTGTATTAATTTAGTACCATTTCGTGCATAAAGCATTTGTATGTGTCACCAGATGGGCAGATATATATTATATCATATGTGCAGAAAGGTACACGAACACTCGTATATTATTAATGCTTTGTAACGTTTTAGGCATTCTAAGATGGCCGCCACCCTTTTGTAATGTTTGCTGTCCTCTCTCTACTGCCATTACCATCACTATGTAAACTCTCGATTCACAATGGGTTCCTTGTGTGATCAAGGAGGCTTTGCCTCCGAAACGCGTTACCTTAAATAAATAACTTTTGCTGCACGAGATTCTGAGAGCGCGTGTTATTGGCATTTTCGAAGATATATATATATATATATATATATATTCACTGAAAAAACCATAGGTTTTAGGGACAGTTATAGTTAGTTGGACATTTCACTCGTACAAAACCGTGAAATTCCCCGTTATAGTTAGTTCAGCTGACTATAACTCGCGCCCCGCAATGCACTGCTGATGACGTCACATATTACATCACTCATGACATGGTCAGTGACATCACTGATGACATCACTGATGACATCTCAAATGACATCACTGATGACATCACTGATGACATCATCCAGTGACTGTGTGTTTCTGTAAAGTTTAAATATTTTTAATATATATAGGAAAAGACGTATTGAAGAATGAATGGGTGTGTAAGTGTCTGTATGGATGATTTAGTAGGTGCGTGACTGACTGTATAAGTGAGTGATTTAAGGTATCTTACTGAATGCATGGGTTAGTGACTAAACTGGGTGAATGTCTGTATCCGTCTGTCTGTTGCTGTGTAAGTGGCTGCATGTGTTTGTGAATAGCTACATGAGTGTCTATATGAGTTATTGAATGGTTGTCTGAGTATCTGTATGGGTGCCTGAGTGTTTGTGTGGGAGGGGTGTGTGCGACTCTGTGCATAGATGTGTGAGTGAGTGATTCACTGGGTGGATGGTTTCAAGAGTGCATCTGTGATAGACTGTATGGGTGGGTAAGTGTGTGTAAGAGTGTGTTAGTGAGTGAATGTATGTCCCAGTGGTACATGTGTGAGTAACTACATATGTGAAAGCCAGTATATATGTGTGTTGGAGTATATAAATAGCTATAAGCGAAGTGAGTGATTGTGATAGTGGCTGTATGGATGAGTGTGTGCTTGTATCAGTGATTGTATAAGAGCGTAACAATGTGCTAGTATTTGTATGATTAAGTGAGCTGGTGTGTGTATAACTGTATAGGTGAGTAAATGGCAGTGTGTTTAATTATTTGCATGACTGACTAGGTGTGTGAGTACCTCTATGGATGAGTGGCGGTGTTTGAGTGTCTATATAGGAGTAAGAGTGCATATGATAGTCCTGTACTGAGTGACCATAAGTATGAGTGACTGTACGGGTGAGTGAGTGGATGTGTGTGTGTAGACCTAAGAATCAGTGAGTGGGTATGTAGTTATTGGTGTTGGAGTGTCTATAGTTTTGCGAATGGCAGTCTGTAATTTAGATTGGGTGTATCAAAGGTTATATTAGGGTGTGAGGAGCTGCATCAGATTATCACGTGGATGATGTCATCAGTGATGTCATTTGAGATGTCATCAGTGATGTCATCAGTGATGTCACTGACCATGTCATGAGTGATGTAATATGTGACGTCATCAGCAGTGCATTGCGGGCGCGAATTATAGTTAGCTGAACTAACTATAACGGGGAATTTCACGGGTTTTGTACGAGTGAAATGTCCAACTAACTATAACTGTCCCTAAAACCTATGGTTTTTTCAGTGAATTTCAAAGGTTTTTTAAATGCTAATTTGTAACTATAACATATCTGAAACCTATGGTTTTTCAGTGAATTTCAAAGGTTTTTAAATGCTAATTTGTAACTATAACTGTCCCTAAAACCTATGGTTTTTCAGTGAATTTCAAAGGTTTTTTAAATGCTAATTTCTAACTATAACGTGTCTGAAACCTATGGTTTTTCAGTGAATTTCAAAGGTTTTTAAATGCTAATTTGTAACTATAACGTGCCTGAAACCTACGGTTTTTTCAGTGAATTTCAAAGGTTTTTTAATTGACATTTTTTAAATGTATTAATTTTTATATTAATTTTTTTCATACTGATTTACTACATTTTTAGAAACAATTGCTTTTACATATTTTATTTTTTAAATTACATTGTAATTAAATTATACATTACAAAAAATACTTTCTCAGAATGAATTACTTTAGTTTAAATACTTAGCACATAGGCAATAGACTTTTAAGTACAGTAGTTACAGTTGTTGCAATGGGCAACACATTTTCAAACACAATGCAACATTCAGCTCAATGTGAATTTCTAGTTAAATGCAATTAGTTACTTTATGGATTACTTTTCTAACCACAGGACTGGATCCTAGATTCAGTCCTGGGACATCTCCTGTAAACAGTTGAGTAAAAGCGTTTTGGTTACAGTCGTGATTTTTAAGGAATATTATTGTATTTTAAAAGTTGACACTTCGAAACTTTTCCTCATAGAATCACCAATGTTATCCTATGGAAGGAAATTCACTTAGCAGGTAAAAACTGTTATCGTTACTTTTTCTTACTCAGTGTTGGATCCTGGATCCAGCACTGGTGCATCTCCTGTAAACAGTTGAAAAAATGCGTTTAAGTCATACAGGCGATTTTTAAGGAATATTTGTAGTTTGTGAAAATCGACACTTTGAAACTTTTCTGCTGAAAACCAGACAATGGATTCCTATGGAAGAAAAGATAAGTTACTGGTAAGTACGGTTAAAATTAGTTTTCAGGGTCAGTGCTGGGCTAAAAGATGCAGCACTGGCTTCTCTCCTGATAACAGGTGAGTAAATCGGAATTCGTATTTCGGCTGATTTTAGAAGAATAATTTAAAGTTTCAAAACTCCACACTTAGAAGAATTTTCAAGTGAAACCAGTCAATGTTAGCCTATGGAAGGAAATTCAAGTTACTGGTAAGTACGGTTAAAATTACTTTTCAGGACCAGTACTGGGCTGAAAGATGCAGCACTGAGGTCTCTCCTGATAACAGGTGAGTAAATCAGAATTCGGATTTCGGCTGATTTTAGAGGAATATTTGTATGTTTCAAAAATCAACACTTAGAAACTTTTTCAGCAAAAAGCAGGCAATGATATCCTATGGAAGGAAATTCAAGTTACTGGTAAGTATGGTTAAAATTACTTTTCAGGATTAGTACTGGGCTGAAAGATGCAGCACTGAGGTCTCTCCTGATAAAAGGTGAGTAAATCGGAATTCGTATTTCGGCTGATTTTAGAGGAATATTTTAAAGTTCCAAAACTCCACACTTAGAAGAATTTCCAAGTGAAACCAGTCAATGTTAGCCTATGGAAGGAAATTCAAGTTACTGGTAAGTACGGTTAAAATTACTTTTCAGGACCAGTACTGGACTGAAAGATACAGCACTGAGGTCTCTCCTTATAACAGGTGAGTAAATCGGAATTCGTATTTCGGATGATTTTAGAAGAATATTTGCACAATGGTGAAGGGAGGGGCGGGGCCTGAGGTGACATCTGTGCAAACGCGCCCCGTGGCGCGTTTTAAGTTGGGGGATTAAGTCCCCTTGAATCCTGAGGGTCCCTAGGGGCCAACTAGCCCACCAGGAACCTCCAATATGCGCCAGGGGCTGCGTTGCAGAGACGTGTAGAGAGGCCACACCCCTTTTACACCTCTCTGCAACGCAGCTCTGTGGCGCTTTCTGGATGTACCTGTTGGGCTAGTTGGCCCCACGGACCCTCAGGATTGAAGGGGATTTAATCCCCAACTTAAAACGCGCCACGGGCGCGTTTGCACAGATGTCACCTGAAGCCCCGCCCTCCCTTCACCACTGTGCAAACGCGCCCGTGGCGCGTTTTAAGTCGGAGGCTTAACTCCCTTGAATCCTGAGGGTCCCTGGAGGCCAACTAGCCCAACAGGTATATCCAAAAGCGCCACAGAGCTGCGTTGCAGAGAGGTGTAAAAGGGGCGTGGCCTCTGTACACCTCTCTGCAACGCAGCTCCCTGGCGCATACTGGAAGTTCCTGGTGGGCTAGTTGGCCCCCAGGGACCCCCAGTATTCAAGGGGTCAGTTCCCCCTCTGCAAACGCGCCAGGGGCGCGTTTGCAGAGTGGTGAAGGAAGGGGCGGGGCCTGTGGGCCCGATCGTTTTCCCCTGAAGGGGGGCTGTGTGGCCCCCCTTCCTTTTTCCTATTTTTAGGCCCTGGGGACCCCATCCCTCAGGGCCTTACCCCTTTTTTTTTTTTAAATAAAAAAAAAAAAACGGGAAGGGGCCGCGTGGCCCCCTTCCCTGGGCCTGTATTGGCCCCGGGGACCCCATCCCCCGGGCATGGCCTCTTTTTTTTTATTTGGAGGGGGCTGCGTGGCCCCCTCCTCAGGCCACTTAAGGCCCCGGGGACCCCATCCCCCGGGGCCGGCCTTGCACTTTTTTTTTTTTTAACTTTTTTTTTTTTGGGGGAGGGGGCTGCGTGGCCCCCTCCGTGGCCACTTATGGCCCCGGGGACCCCATCCCCCAGGGCCTGGCCTCTCGTTGGGGACTGTGGGGGTCCCCAAACCCCCACAGTCCCGCCGGCTCCCCGTGTCCTACGGGAGCCGGCATTGCTTTACACATGGGGAGCAGCTAACATGCTGCTCCCCATGTGGAAAGCAATCAGCTTTGGATATTGGAAGAGAGAGCAGGTTTCCTGCTCTCTCTTCCAATATCCAAAGCAAGTTTGCAATGACAGGACGGGAGCCGTGAGGCTCCAGTCCTGTCATTACAAACAGCAGTGTCCCAGGGGTAGGCACCCCGGGACACTGCAGGAGCCGAGCCCTGGGGGTGGCGGTCCCCAGGGCCACCACAGGCTCCAGGAGGGGGCCGCGCGGCCCCCTCCTTACATTTTGAAAGCCCCGGGGAGGTGGTGGTCCCCGGGGCTTGAGGGGTCCAAAACGGACCCCCATTGTAATTTTTCTTAGTGCCCCGGGGAGGTGGCGGTCCCGGGCGTGTGGGGGCTGGAGCCCCCCACACAGGTTTTCAAATTAAAAAAGAAGCCCCGGGAGGTGGCGGTCCCGGGGCTGCGGGAGGGCTCAGAGCCCTCCCGCACCATTACTACATAAAGCCCCGGGGGTTGGTGGTCCCCGGGGCTTGGGGGCCCCTAGAGGCCCCCACACATAAAATTAACCCCCCCAGCATGCCCCCGGGACTTGGCCCACCCGGGGCCATTAACTATCGAAGCGCGGAAGACCGCGCTTCGATTTTTCGGCAGGATTCGCGCACCCTGAGCGCATCCTGCCGATTTAAAAAATAAATAAATTTTTTGCCCAGGGGGTCCTTGTGGGACCCCCTGAGCAAACCTAGGGGGTCAGGGTGTTTCTACCCTGCCCCCTTTGTGCGCTTTACGCACTTGTTTCTGTCCCTGTAGCCGTGTCTAAAGTTTCCTATGGAAAATTGCATGGGGAAAACGCGTTTTGGGACCCCCTTTTTCTCGGCCCCCGCTTGACGAATCCCCCGAGACTTTCAGGGTAGGAGCGGACCGGAGCGGGCCATAAAGTTTGAAAATTTTGCGAAGATACGTCAACCGGCAAGAGAGTTATTTCAAATAGAATGTCGCGGATTTCCTATGGATAATAGGTTGTAACTATAACTATCTACTGGCGACCGCCAGTAGATATATATATATATATATATATATATATATATATATATATATATATATATATGTTGCTAGGTGGGATTTTGTATATGATTGGGAATTCTTTGAATTTCAAGATAAGAACACTCTCAGAGTAAATGACAATTATGTTTTGATTTCATATAATATGTTCTTTTTATGCTTTTACAAATATGGTTTTGCTTTCAATTAATTGTTTTGATATATTCTGTCTCCCTAGTAGGATCAGTGGACTTACTGCATGTATTGCATTAGTGAATGATTATTATGTTAAGTGCCCAAAGGGCAGTTTCATGAGTTTATGGCTATTAAAATTATATGTAATGTTTATTTTGTTTCCAATTTGAGATTTCTATTGCAAGCATGTGCAGCAGTACTTTTTAAATCTTTTTTTCTGGCATATTCTTGTAAGAAAAACCCATTACCTTTCCACCAGCCTCCCAAGACCACATCTACTGCCTTTGCCAATGCCAATGTTTGCTGCCAATGCTTGCCGCTTTTTGGCAACAATTTGCAGAACCCGTGATCCTAAGCAACAATTAAACTGGAAGCCTGATGCTCCTCAAGGACCTCCTGGTGTGCCCTGAAATTGTGTAGATTCTCTCTTGGTCTCCCCATCCTAATGTCCCGATGATTGCAGACCTCCTGTGCGTGGGTTCAAGGAGGCTTCAGCAATATTACATTTTGGGGAGCAGCAATACACTCAGGATTGATGCCTTCTTGCCCCCCACTGTTACTTAAGCATTGTGGCCTGGAGCAGATGAGGAACTCTTCAGGGCAGATTTACCAACATCTAGTGCTGTGTTTGCGTCACAAAAGTTATGCAAACCAGCACCAATTTCTTTTTATTTACTTTCCAGCGCAAAACTTGTTTTGTGCTGAAAATTGCCTAAAAGTAATGCAAAGTACAGCGAACCGCTGCTTTGCATTACATAGCGTCAAGGGGGCTTAACATGAACATTCCCATGCAAGCACCCATACTTTTTGATGCAAAATCCTCTCTACCGAAAATGTGAGACAAGGTTTTGCTTCAAAAATTAATGCCATTTGAAAGCAGGCGTTCAAAGGAGAAATGTTTTCATTTCTCCTTTCTTTTCCGACTTTGCATGTGTGCTGCACTGTATAGCACACATACAATGTACGAAAAGGTTCAAAACTGGTCTAAGCATAGTATTTTGTACTGGAAGGGAAACCTTCCAGTAAAAAACCTATGCTAGACTCTCGCACACACTTGCACTTTGACGTAAAGGTGTGTGAGTGGCGCACGGCAGCAAAATTCTGCTCTGGTGCTATGGGGAGGAGAGAGCCATATCTCTGTAGATATGGCCCTCTATTGCTCCCTTCCTGTCACGCAACGCAGCGCAGCATTTTTGGCTGCTGCGCTTTGTTGGGTGACACTTTACTAAATCTGCCTCTTGGTTATTTTTATGTGTTAAAATGTTTGCAACAAGGGTCCTCCTATTTTTGTAGACACAATGCAGGCTTAAGCTCACCATGAATCTGGTACACCGATGTGAGCTTACCAGAGACTACTACCAAAAAAAGACCAAGAATGTACAAATGTTTCAAAACTAAGCAGCAGTCCTTAGAAGTCCTACATCCTCACTCCTGCCATGAAAGAAATTAACTATCTTATAATGGGACATATAGTAAAGTTTAAACCCCTATACATTTCCTATAGGATCATTGCAAGAAGCGGGCCAAAACACTTGAGGAAACAAATACCTAAATATATTTCTGGAATGAATTTGACTACAGACAACATGAAAGTAGTGAATCAAGCCAATTACAACTGTAAAAATATATTAAAACATTAAAGTGTCAAGACACTGACTCCTTCTGTAAATACGCATGTATGAATGTATGTGGAATTTGTATAGCGCAAACCTAATCAAAAGGCTGCGGCGTCATGTACTCAGTCAAAGCCAAGCATAAGTCAATGAGTGAAAGGTAGCTGGGTTCTGGGAGCAGAAGTGTATGGTTACTGCATTGTCATGTAGTGCTTTTTAAGAGGAGTGGCTTCAACTTTTTCCTAAAGTGGATCAACATTGGGGCGGTTCTGGTGGATATGGGGATGTTTGTCCAGACCCTGGGTGCATAGATGGAAAAGGCTGGCTTAATTGTTTTTTCTTTTTACACTACTTAGTTTCTAGCATGATGGTGTCCTGGTGCCTGGTGTGTCAGGAGCAACTAGAGGTGGTGCGCTTGTCTGCAAGATAAGCGGGGTGCTTGTCATGATGGCTTTGTAAAGTATGCAGCTGGGTATTATAATGGTGCGGGCGGGCAAGGGAAGCAAATGGCTCTAGATGAAATGTGCAGCAGTGTGTAGGATGCCCTTAGGTTGGGATAATGAGAAGTCTGGGAGACATGGAGCAGATTGTTACCACCTTCTGCATGCAAGAGTAAGAGGGCTTGAATAACAGCTCTGAATTCCCCTTTTCTGAAAGAAATGTTTTCACTTTCTTTAGAACAGAAAGCTGGTACCAAGCCATCTTTATTGTTTGGCAATGTTGTCCTTGAATGTGAGGTTGGTTTACATTGTGAATCCAAGGACTTGACATTCAATGAAAGTTGGGACTCAAAACCATGAAGATTCATGTCATTGAGCCACGTTTGTACAATTTTATGCTTGTTGTTCTTGTCAAATAACAGGGATTCTATCATAATGGGGTACATCTTCAGGTGAGCGCTGGACACCTAGGTTTGGATGGGGTGAAGGCAGTGTTTGAAGCATTGGATGTCTGGAGCTGAGGAGACTTCCAAGCAGTGTCGTGTATCATTTGGAAAGCGTTTTTACCCAACTGCAAGATTCAACTCTATATCCAGTTCTTTCAAAGAGCCCAGAAGACACAACTATTGTCAAGGATATGCTCCACAATCACACGACCACTGCAGGCACCCCCTTCCCCTACTCCCACTAAGATGGGTCTGAGCACCACAGAACAATGTACAGGATCCACTGGCCAGGTCTACCGACTCCTGATGCTAAGAATTACTGGATTACTGACCAGTGCCATTTGCACACACTAGGTGGTTCAGGTTGGTCTGCACCATCAGACTCCCAGGCACCGTGAAGTGGTTGGAAGAAGAGATGTTGATGTGATACAAAAGAAATGAAAAAAGATAAATACATAATGCAACAGTATGCTCCCAGTGGTGCTGAAGTGCCCCTACAGCCCAAGCTAAACATGTTGTTCTCAATATTGGAATTATTTGGGCTAAACATTTTAGACACTTTCTGTGTGTCCAAAGAGAATATTTTGTATACTTGACATTAGCATTTTAAAAATATTCTTCAGCTTTGCCTCAGCCTCCAGAAGAATCTTCAGGTTCTATTGCTTCAATGAATCTTTAATTAAGACACTTAACCAGTGCAGCTGCTTAGACAGTAAAAGCATAAACAGAGCCAATAAATAACGTTGTAGATAAACAATGTCATGAAATGACAAACGCAGTGAGTTTACTTCAAGGACAGCAAATTTATAATACATTCATAAAGGCATAAAGTTTATGTGCATGCTGTCAAGGGAGAGCAGTTATACACTGCAAGCTTTCATTTCACAGTAATTACCATCACCTGGCTTTATGACTCTGGCTATAAAAAATCAACTCATAACGCCAATTTTTAGATGCTGAAAATCAGAAACCTAAAAGTTGTGACTTTGGACAACGTATGGACAGATGTATGACTGGCTGGTTCGCAACGCAGCAGTGTTAGCACCGCATGTATAATGCCAATGAGGCATAACCAGTTCTGGGTGCTCTCTTTTTTTGGGTTTCAGTTTTATATAGCGGGAACTCGACCCACAGGTATCAATCAGAGCGCTTCACATGAGCACCAGTTTCGTTACAGACGGACACATTCCTTTTTAGGCACGGGGAGATTAGGTGATTTGCCCAGAATCACAGGATGTTTGAGCCGACGCCGAGACTCGGACCTGGTTCCCCAGCTCCAAGGTCGGCCGATCTAGCCATTAAGCCACATCTGACTGGTCTACTGCTGAACTAATATGGCACAGGGCAAAGAGGCCATTTGATAGGATTCACAGAAATCCTGCCTCATTAATATTGATGAGGCCGGATTCCCTTGGTGAGTCCTCAGCAATGGATGCAAATACAGGGAAGGAGGCAAGAGACAGGCGACATCCTACTTTGCTGTCGCATTTTCAAAGTGCTGCTATTACAACCAGCCACGACATCAAAACAAGCAGTGGAAAAGCCAATAGGTCTGGCTATGTTATTACTCAAAGTGCTTCTTCATTGATTGGTAAGTTTGTGCGTGTGGTTATATAGCTAGGAAATAAGTGAGAGAAGGATAGCACAGCTACGTACTGGCTGAGTGTATGTGATGAATGTTGCTTAATGAGCGCATGAATGGGTAGTTGGATGAATGGGTGAGTGCATGGATGGGTGGAAAGAGACCTTCTGAAATGCATTGTGGGTAAATATGAGCCATGTCCACTGGGTGGGAAGACAAGGTATAGCACAGATATTCGATGCATTTGTGCTCAGTTCAGAGTCAGAACAAAGGCTGCAACGACTAAACCCAAGGAACAGTCCTGCTACTCTATGGAAACCATGTGCCAAGGCTGCAGGTCAAATGACAGCTGATAGTGAACTTCGCTTGTGATTGCTTGTTTTCGAGTGGTGTACAATATTTATATAGAAGTGATTATGAAAGTTTAATGGTCCATGCTGTGTGTGCCGAGTGTTTGCATGCTGCTGTCCGAATTATTATCTATGGTGAAAGGGGCATAAAGAAAGGCTTACCATTAGGAGGGACGAGACCGGCGCTGGGCAGAGAGAACAGGAAGCTGATCTTGGGGTGCCTACTGCAGGGGGAGGAACACAGTAACACCAGGCGATCCCCCAGAAGAGCAGAAGACTGGAACAATCCCATGCTCAAGATGTTATTGATGCCAAGGGGGGATAATCCATCTAATGCATGTGTCCCTCTTCAGGGTTTGCTCGTACGGAAGTCCAGAGAAGCTAGCAGAGCCCCGGCTGTTTAAGAACAAATGAATGTTTCACCTGTTCAGAGACACTTTCCATGCCTGTCATTTAACATTTTCTCTCCCCCTTAGTGTGTTAGGCATTTACTGTGTCACCTACAATACAAAACGTGCATATAAACAGTAAATACACTACATTGGTAGTGCACCAACTGCAGAAAGTTTAGTGTGCATCATCTCCTGGAAACTCTTTCTAGAGACAGGGACACATCTACTGCAAAGGAGCGATGGAGGACTTTAGCACTCATCCATGCACTAACTCAACTCACTCATATATTCATCCATCCATGCACTAGTTCACTGATTCATCCAGCTATTCACTAATTCACCCACCTGTTTCTACACTCGTCAGTTTATCAATCCATGCATTGAGTGATGCACCCATCACCTATCTTATTCTCACATTGATTTACTAACCCATCCTCACAACCACACAAACAGATTAAAAAGGTAAGAGAGGAGTGGACGTCTTGAGCAAACCAAGCAACATGCCCCTTTTGCAGCTACTCACAGTGTGAACATGACCTGTGCCTGTGAGGCGACGGTATTGGTTTATCTTAGTGAATGAGGGGCACATGTTACATTCCTTTCCTAATTCCCGCTTTTTTGCTTAAAGGGGGTAAACCCTTGTAGCTTCTTTTTCCTCTCCTCCCCATCTCCTTATTCCTCTGTTTTTATGTTTTCTTGTTCTTCTCCTTCCAAATATATTTCACATTTCAAAATGGTATTTTTTTTTAAACTATCACTATGTATAAAGTTTTTGGAACTATCGATCTTAAGTGTTGAATGTTTAAGTGGCAGTTTCATAGCCTATAAATTGTTAGCAGCTATCAAGGGCAGTCAGTAAACTTTCAGGGGCTTATTTACAAGCCCCTTGCGCTGCAGGTGCGTCACTTTTAATATGGGAAAAAGTGACGCACAGGCGGTCAAGGGGCCCTGTGCGTCACTGGAACATCACTGTTTTTGATGTTCCGGCTGCGCAGAGTGCAGTACAATATCTACGAGGCCATGAAAAGCCACCATGCGTGGCTTTTCATGGTCTCGTAGATCTCGTGTAAGGCAACGCAGCGCAAGTAGCTGCATTGCCTCACACTGCGTTGTGGAGGCGTGCCATGGGCACTCAACACCCATGATTTTTGACACATTCCAAAATTTACAACACAGAATAAATCTGGGAATGTGTCAAAACCATACACAATTGTTTTTGTGCAGGAAGGTGCCCCTTCCTGCACAAAAACAATCGTGCCAACAACGTAGACACCCTTGCATCATGGTGCAAGGGTGCCTGCATTGGCGCTAGGCACCAACTTGTGCACAGGCAGAAAGAACAGGAATGCACCGTATTTCATTAATATGGCACATTCCTGCCCTTTCGATTTGGCGTAAGGCAGTGCAGCAAAAAGACTTATGGTGCTGCTCTCTGCCAAATCTTTGTAAATGAGGCCCTCAATGCTTTGCAGCTGCAGGAGCAATCTCAATACATTGACACATTTCCTTGTGAGTCACAAGGCGTGTGTGACGGTCCTTTATTGCAGCGATGTTTTGTGACTTGCAAGGAGCCCCAATGTTGACATTGTTAGTTGCAAAGATATTGGTGAACCTCATTGTCTCTTTGATGCACTGCAAATTAAGATTTTGCAGTTGCAAAGTCTGCTAATTTGTGCACTACAAGCTATGGAGTCCAAAGATTTTTGTAGATCCTGCTCCCAAGGTCTTACAGAGTGAAATTATGATGGCCAGTTGTATGTCACGATTTAGTTCACTTATTGTATGTGTGCTTCTCAGTTCATGTATACACATACAGCAGCATATGCCATTAAAAGAGAAATGAGAACAATCCAGTCAGAAAACACACTGGAGGAATCCAGTATACCACATAATGAATCTCCAACCAGAGACATAAGCCCACCATCAAAATCCAACATCTCAGTGTGCATAAGCATCAACCTCGCCCCTCAACCTCAAAGAATCCTGCTTTTACAGGCATTTGTAACAACCAATAGGTCCAAAGAATAAGAAACTGAGATAGCCCTTTCACATTTATGAGGTTGATACGGTTCTTATGTTAATTATGTGGATTTGCAAAGAGCACTATCACCCACAAGGGTATCCTGGCGCTGAGCACCTGTGTGTGTCTATCCATGCCTATGGTAGGTTGGTTAATTGAATAGCCAGGCCTTCAGCTTCTTGCCAAATTTAAGAAGAGAGGACGATGATCTGATGTGGAGTGGGAGGTCGTTCCATGCTTTAGAAGCGATGTAAGAGAACGCTTGTGATCCTGATCTGACTCTGTTCATGAGTGGGATGTGTGTGATTAGGAGACCTGCAGAGCAGAGTGGTCTGGGTGGTTAGTGGAAATAAATGTGACTGTTCAGGTAGGTGGGGCTTGAGTTGTGTAGTGCCTTGAATTTGTGTATGAGGAGTTTGAACTGAGTGCATTTGTGTATTGGGAGCCAGTGTCATTTCCTGAGGTGTGGTGTGATGTGAGTTCTTTGTGGGAGGTTGAGGATGAGAATGGCTGCTGAGCTCTGGATGGTTTGTAGTTTTCTAGTGAGTTGCTTGGTGATCCCGGTGTAGAGGTTATTCCCATAGTCCAACTTGCTTGTGGCTAGGGCGTGAGTGACTGGTTTTCTAGTGTTGCTTAGGAGCCATTTGAAGATCTTCCTTGTATCACCCACAAAGCCCTTCACACTGCAAATCCTAAATATTTAGAATACAAACTATCGAGAGCGGGTAATAATCGGGCACTAAGAAGCTCCAACTCACTCCTTCTCATCCCTCCCAAACTGAAAATAAAATCGGGCACTAAGGAGCTGCAACTCACTCCTTCTCATCCCTCCAAACTGAAAAAGAAATCATTCCAGAAACGTTCTTTCTCAGGTAACGCTCCATGGATCTGGAACTCACTTCCTAAAGACCTCCGGTGTAATCCCTCCTATACTTGTTTCAAACAGAAACTCAAATCATTATTGCTGAACAAATATTTCAACTCGCTCCCCTGAACCTCTTACATCAACAGTATCATTCGATTCGGACCACAGTCTCAATTCAGTGTTTAATCCGTTGCCATTGTCAGAGCGCATCAGCGCTGAGGTCCATGGTGAGTAAGAACACTGACATTCATTGTCCGGCTAACTAACACTCCCAGCAGTACTTGCGGCACATAGGCGTGTCCGAGAGAACGTGTGGAAAAGAACTACGCTTCCCATCAACCCTTGCGGCGCGTACACCGACGCGCCCAAAAATGACAAGGAAGTCATAAAATGAACTTCCTGATGGTGACCGGTCCCGCTAATTCTGATTTTTTAGCTCCGTGACGGCCGAAGGTTCGGTAAGGGTGCTTGCTGCACCAACAGATTGTTTTGTTTCAAGAAGCGGAACACTGTTATCTTTGGCCGTGCAAATACCTTTCCTGCATTGACACGCGCTGGTAGTGGGTATTATATTTTTGAACTTTGTGAATTGTGTATGATACCTTTCCTGCATGGACACGCGCTGGTAGCGCGTATCGCACATTTGAACAAACTGGCCTCTCCAAGAGATTATTTGGGGAAGCAGGATTTGACACGTGTTTTCCTCCCCGCTTTCACTCAAAGTTGGAGAGCTACAATTTCCGATAGCTCATGCCGAGTGAAGGGGTTCGTAAACAATTCAGGATTGTGCCAGTTGTTTGAAGTCCTATGGTTTAATTAGACTTTGTTTTGAGATTTTTTCTTGTTCACACCATTGGTTAAAAAGGATAAGTTGATGATACAGCAATCCGCTGTGAATTATCCTCATTTCAATTTGACTGGTGGTTGCATTGTGGATATTTATGAGTTGGCCTCTCGCCTTTTTGGAATACAAAAGGGTGCAAGTTCTTTTTGTTCTTTCATGTGTATGGATGAATACCACTGTGCTGCCTTGCTGAGTATACTTACCCTTGGACACATAACGGATGTTACCAGTTCCTTTCCTGTTGTTCTATTTCTGTTTCTTACAGCAGGGGTTATTAGTTGAGAGAACAAAGAGGCCATATATCTCTGCCCCTGTTAAGACATCATCCTGCTATAGTGTGTAGGTGTAAAACTTAGAATACATATGTTAATTTACTCATAACTTAAATTGTGGTCTTAATACGATTTGTTCTTGTATTTGATCAGAAGATTACACTTGCAGTGGATGATACATATCCTTAAGATAGCTCTTGGAGCACAAAGCAGCACACCTTTATTTATTTTCAGGTATATCGAGTGGGTATATATACTAGGAGACCTATGGAATCTAATATGCACTGTTATGACATATATTGATTGCACTCCATTTGTATTTTCAGGTCTCCCTCCCAGCTGTTCCTTTCCTTATCTTCCCCCGCTTGATGACCTTTAGTGTCTGTATTCATATCACCAGACATTGGGGATATCAGGAGGTGGACCATATTAGCATCAATACGATCCTGAGGATACAGGGTTCTGACAGCCATTGGATAATGTTGAATTGCATGGTACTTTTTGATATACATATATAATTGTTGCAATGTTTTTTATCCCTTCCGGATAGACTATAACAACCTGTAATCCTTCTACCAATGCTATGGTATCTGTGTCTTGTACATGTATCTGTGTCACATACCTAGTAAAGTGCTCTGATACCCTCGGGTTTAGCCAGCGTTATATAAACCTCTTAAAATAAATAAATAAAATCTTCAGGATGTGGAAGCAGGATGCAGTGATGGCATTGCCTTGTGCGGTCATGTCCATTTTGCTTTTGATTATTATTCCGAGGTACCTGGCGTGGGTTCTGGCTGTGGATGAAGGTCCAACTTTGGCCAGCCACCAGTTGGAGTCCCAAGGTGAGGTGTTCTTGCCAAAGATCACTAATTCTGTCTTGTCGGTGTGGAGCTTGAGACAGTTGACTTTCATTCAGTTAGAGACTTCGGTCATGCAGGTGGTGAACTTTTTTCTTGTGTTGGGTTCTTGTCCGAGAGGGAGAGTATGAGTTGCGTGTCATCTGCATATGTTTGAGAATGTGAAAGCATTTAAAGAATGTCTTTAAACCACCATCAAAATTCATGCCAATGGTGCCTCATAAATCAATTGCTATGTATGAAAACCCGGTCACTCAATGTTTATAAAGTACAAGGGCAGTCCATGGAAAAATCTTACAACCAAGGAGCAAGGTGTCCTAAGAAAGTTATCCAACAACAATAGTGTAATGTTTGAAGTTTCAGATAAAGGTTGAGCATTAGTAGCCAAGAACATTGAGAATTTCAATGAGAGATTACAAAAACATATTTCACATCAATTTATCTATATAAAATTGGAAACAGATCCAACTGAAGAATTCAGGAATATTTTAAAACAAATCTTCACAGAAGCTAAGAAATAAATTGGCTAAATAAAGACTCTACGGGTCTGATTCACAAAGGTAACCTAACACTTTGTGGCCAAGCCTATCTTTTTATGTTTGAAGTTCTCTTCCCCGACTGCAGAGTCTCCACAGTCGTAAACCTACTAATAACTTGAAGGCAGTGAATACCAAAAAAAAAAAAACTTACACAAAAGTGTAAGTTTACCTTTGTGTTTTTAGGCCCTCAGAAATGTCTTTTACCAATCCATCTCCATAGCCCCCAAAATATATTTATTTCTAATAATCCAGAAAAATTGGGTTGACCCACCATTCAGGGGGAGTGTTAAAAGTTCCAATTGCATCTTTGAGACTGCAGGCAAATATATCCCTAAACTCATGTTTCAGCAGCATGTTTCTTATTTCAAGAACACTACTGATTTTTTTTAATTCTTTGGTTACATTTTTTTACAAGATTCTGAGGTTATGTTATGTATTCTTGATCTTAAAAGCTCCATATATGTTAATATTGTATAGGTGGGTCTGGAGGCTGTGAAATGGTTTCTACTGCCAAATGCCACACAAGGGGTGAATCGTCTCTTGTTGATACATGCGCTAGTTTTTACGTTGTATCACTGTTATTTTTAGCATCAGAATTATTTCTATTACAGTTAAATAGTACTTTAAGGGCTACTCCAGCTGCTCCATACTACGCAAATCTTTTTATGGAAAATAAACACATCTTTAATACTGTGCTAAGGATGGACAACATCACACTCTACAGCCAAACTTTTTTTTCAGTAGGAAACAGTTTAGATCAAAAGGCTGTCCATTATGCAACCAAGAAGTGTTAATGAATAGATTGAAATATTGACATTCACCCTGGAAACCCAATACTCTCAGTTTTTTTTATTAAGCAACTATTTCTCGCAACCATATAAGATCTTCCTTTGTAACAAACCTAGGGGTAATACAAGTTCTTTCCAGTTTTTTTTACCAACCCTTGAGCCTTGCGTCCAACACTAAAAGTAATAAGAATTCATAGTATATAAGATAGGGAGTTGCCCAATCTAGACTTTCATAAACACAACATTTTGAAAATCTCATGTTTTAGGCAAATGTAGTGTTATTTTGTTTGAACTAACATTTTACAAAAGTATCTCCTTTATGGTTGATTTCTGTTTCATCACAACACCAAGTTATAATATCTTTTACATTTCTGTATTCAGGGAGTGCTCATGCACAGCTCTCAATTGTTTTTTGACAAGCAGTTGTAGTATTATTTTCATATATGTGTTCACCAATGCTTTCAAGTATCATAAGGGCCAGGCAACTTTTTGTTTCACCCACTCTCTTTGTGAGCTCTTTTTTGGCATGGCCATTACGTAAACCTTACCATTCCGATAAGCAATAACTGTACTTTAGGTGCATTCGGTATCAAAATGTATAAATTGCAGTTTGCATATGCTTTCTCTAATCAAAGTTGATTCTTTTCTTTGAATCTTTGAAAGAAGACATCCTTTACTTCGGATACAAATGATCTTTTATTCCTTTACATTATTTCCTCAAAAATTGATTTATTGGGATAACAACAAACTTTTATTTCTTTTCATAATTTGCCCAAATAGTACACATTTTGGGATAAGCCTCATGTAGACACCACATGAGGATTAATGGAATGAACTTGCGTAGCTTGTCATAATTTTCTAGCAGTTTTAATAAACTTATTCCAGATAAAACAGTAAAAGTCTGATTCGTTTGCAATAACATCTGAAACAGGGCCAGAACTCTAGTTACATCCCAGCTCTCTGCGGTGGTTGCCGGACTAGTTACTGAGGTTGCTCCAGGAACCTACCAGCCAGAAATCTGCATTTCGAACCAGTCAAGCGTTTCCAGTTCATCACATCATCTGGTATTGCAAGCTGTCAGTTTGATCTTTAATGGTAAGAATCACAACTATTGGTTCAGATATGAGTGACCACTTAGTCATTTTGTATTATTGACAGTGGGTATCATCATTGTCATCTTGAGGGTTTTGAGGGCCCGGCCAAGAAATATTTTGGGGCCCCTGTTCAGAGCAACTTTGAGTATTATTGCCTATTTTCTACTTATTCGACCCCATGATGCCAAACAACATTTGCTTATACATTCAAGATTTAGATAGTGCATCAGAAGTGAGATAGAGAAAAAGTTCACTTTCACAGGGGCCCCTTGAAGGTGGAGGCCCTGGGCAAATTGCCAACTTTTCCCGAGACCTTAGAACGTCTCTGGGTATAATTTACCCGATAATTTTATAAAACCAGTGTGATGGATTTATACAGAAATGTCTGAGTGCTTATTCCTCCTGTTTTTCTACTAATTAATGGAAAATAGTATTCAAGCAACTATGTTTAATATTTAATTTCCAGTGAGTTTTGTCTTTAGTACCTTGTGAACACTTTTGTATTATATCATAGTCCCTCCATTTTATATGACTAAGTTGAAGGCTTCCACCGCCATACTTTTTGGCGATTTTTGCAATTCCACCCAGTTAGTGTTTCCCAATATGCATTTTCAGACATTTCATTGATATTTGAATGGGATTAATATGCATAATTTTCCTTGATATGCTTGCATTCAGTTTTATACTGAAAATCATTCTTTCAACTTTTTATGTGAGAATGACTCACTATGTGGCTTACATTACTTGATTAACCAATTTTGAAGAATGTTGACAGCAAACACGAGCTGCTTGAGTGACTCCTTTACTCTGGTTGAATCCATTGTGGTTATTTGAAAGTGAAATAATTTACACAATAGCTTATTGATGGTAAAATTTGCAAATTGAGTTTTTCATAGTTTTGTTTTCTTATGTAGAAATGCACATATTGTAAAAGAGCCCATAATCTTTCCCCTGATGAAAGGTCCACCCTAAAATGCTTTGGCAGTCCATGAGTTTTGACCATTAAAGGAAGGGGAACATCAAAGATGATTTATTATGAATTGTATAAATAAAGAATTTGAAAGGAAATAGAACACTTTATAGATTAATATGGATTTGTTTAAGTCGAATGACATGAACACTGGAGAATGGAGAATTACGCTGTGTATTTGGAACCAATGACCAGTTTGGACCAGTGTGTTTTAACATTTGCTTCTCCGTTCAGCCAAACTAGGGTTAGAGGTGATCATGCTCCCAGTAGCCTTCAGTTGCTGCCATGTTGAACGACTCATGGCTTATTTTGAGTTTGGCGGCCGGATTAGCAGAGTAATGTACTCCGCTACCCTGGTGGACTACATCCTGCCATTTTTAGTGATTTCTGCGTGGCCGCTGGAGATCTCTCTGCCACAAGCGAAGCTGTTAGGGCTGCTCCACAGAACTCACTGAAGCTGTATTGTGTGGGCGCCATGTTCAATGTGCTGACATAGGAAAGTATTTTGTTTATCTAGAACACATTCCCAAAGTGGGAGCTGGTTGAAACACAGAAAGTTCATGGCCCTAATGAGTTGGGAAGTTGTTTTTCAGGCACCTGGGGGTGAATAATCCTATTTCCTGCCCGGGATCTCCAGGAGAAAATGCTGTCAGACCGCCCGCCCTCAATAGGGCAGACAGTCTGACATTCATTGATGAATGACCCAAAGTCAGTCAGGCCATCAGTCAAATGATGGTTCCCTCAACTCTCAATAGAAAGGGGGAATTGCGAGTTAGGTTGGCAGGGTATTCTGTCACGTTTGTGGTGGAGTACACTGTCCACCAAGCTCTAAATAAGGCCCTCTGTTCTGCTGGTGGACCTTGGGCAGCAGGCAGACAGAGCAGTATCCACAAGTGCATTTTCATGATGGCTTCTAAACCAGTAAAGAGCAGCGTTGAAATCGGAATGGTAAGAATGACATAAACAGGTAATTACAGCTGTTACACTCTCCACAAGCACATACAAAGGGAGATAAAAGCATCACATACATTTTCAGGTTTAGGCACAGTGGGCAATAGCCAAGGTCCCCCACCTTCCAAAACCCTCCCGGGAAAATAACTGTGTGTATAAAAAACATACTGATTATTTTTTAATCTGGTGCCTTTGCAGCCCCAGTCTTCTGTATTTATTCCTTGTGCTCTAAGGCAGTTGCTAAATTAAAACATGATCTTTCTCTGTCCTTACTTCACCTCACCTCTTCTACCTCATCCCTCTCTCCTTATCTCTCTTGCTCCCTATGTCTATTTCTCTATGCCCCTACTCCCTCTCATCGGCTCAACTCTCTCTACCTCATCTATGTCTACATCACCATGCTCTCAGTACACTACTATATGCTCCTCTACTATTCTCCCTCTCTCTCTCTACCTCACCTCTCTCTCTCTCTCTCTCTCTCCACCCCAGCTCTACCTCATCCTTTTCTTTGCACCTCACTGCTTTGTTTCCATCTTGTTTCAAACTTGTCTCCCGTTTTACCTCGCCTATCCTCTCCCTATGTTTCTATACTTCACCTGGGGTCTAATCCTTCAGTTTACTACTTCATTTCTCTTTCTACCTCACCTCTTGTCAGGGGTGCAACTAGACCCGAACTTCGGGGTGGGGGGGGGGTCTAACACTCCCAGCCAGGGCTGGCCCTAGCACTGGTCGCACACGGTGTAACAGTCTTTTTTGGCGCCCCCTTCCCCATTTCCTCCTTCTCCATAAATTGCCTCAGTACCACTCACCAAAAATGCACCTCATCTCTCTATAGCACCTTTCTGACAAACATTTATTCTTTTTATAGCGCTACTCATAGTTTACTAACACTCAGTTCTGTGATCTGCATGGTACGCGTTCTTTAGCAGGCACATTAACCCTCTGCGCTGTGTGGGTGGCAGGAGTGCCCATGTGAGTGCACGGTGAGCGATGCAACAGTGTGAGAGTAAGGTAAGAGGAGTGACTGCAGGGTGAGTGAGGTGACCATATGAATTTGGGTGCGGATATAAGTGCAGAGTGGGACAAATGAATACATGGTTGGTGATGGGCTTGTTTGAGTGAGATTGCAGATTGAGCAGTCAGGGGGACAGGTGAGTGAAGTGTCACCTGAGTGCAGGGTGAGTAGTGTGCTTGTGTGACTGCGGGGTGAGGTACAGGGTGAACAGCGCAAGTGCATTGTGAGTGCAGAGTGATCACTGTGAGTGCAGGGTGAGCAGGTGATTGGTGTGAGTGCATGGTGATCAGTGTGAGTGCATTGTGATCGCTGTAAGTGCAGGGTGAGCATGAAAGTGAAGGGCGAGAATGAGGAGTGAGTTGTCTGAATGCAGGGTGCATTCCCAGACACTTAAAGTAAAGTAACTCACCATGTTATTGACGGCGGCCTAGGGTTTCAGATAAAGGTTAACCTATTGCTAATATGCAAGGCTTTAAGTGGGATGAAAAAACTGGGGGGTCTCTCAAAGAGGGGCGTGGCTGATATAATTAAGGGCATGGCTTAAAACATATATGCTAAAAATCTGTGCTCAGCATAATGTGCCACCCGACTGGTATGTCGCTGCTTCTGTTATTGCCTCCACATAATTAACATTACACCTACAACAAGCCAGGACTACTGGCTTTGTCAAAGTTTGTTAGTTGCATTAGATAAATATACTACATGCATACATACAACTATGGCTTCATTGTATATAATATAGAAAATGCTTTAGTTCTTGCGCAAGAGGTTGTGGCGTAATGACTAGAGCTGCCAACTTTGGAGCTGAGGAAGCAGTTTTGAGTCTCAGCGTCGCCTCAGCATCCTGTGTTTCTGGGCAAATCACTTAATCGTACGTGCCTACCAAAAAATAAATGAATATGTCCTTGTTGGTGCTCATGTAACGCACTTTGCGTTTAGCAATACAGAACTGCAAAAAATAAAAGTTACATCAAAACAGTGAACGCTGCAGAGTTAAGATTTTTTTCCATTCTGAGTGTGAGGGTGAAAATGGTGAGCCGATAGGGACCCGTCTCAGCATCTGCTTTTAAGAACTGCTGGTGCTGAGCACCGGCAGGACCCGGCCCACTTAACCCCTTCGCTGCTAGGCCTTTTCCCCTCCTGTGCTAAGCCTTTTTTTGGCTATTTGGGGTAGTGCGCGCTTAGGCCCCTGTAACTTTTTGACCACATAAGGTATCCATGCCAAATTTGCGTCCTTTTTTTCTAACTTCATGGGGATTGTAAAGGTACCCAGGGTTTGTGGATTCCCCTGGAGGGGACCCAGAAATTAGTCAAAATACAGCTAAATTTTGGTTTTTTGGGAAAAATGCAAAAAAAGGGCAACAGATGAAAGCGTCTTGATTTTTCCCTGAAAATGGCATCAAAAAGGGGTTGTGGTGCTGAAATCACCATCTTCCCAGCTTTCAGAGACAAGCAGACTTTTGTCAGAAAACCAACTTTTTTTACACAGTTTTGGCATTTTTCTGGGACATAGCCTATTTTTGCTATTTTTTGTGCTTTCAACCTCCTTCCAGTTAATGGTAGAAATGGGTATGAAACCAATAATGGATCCTGGAAAGCCATACATTTCTGAAAAGTAGACAAAATTCTGAATTCAGCAAGGGTTCATTTGTGTAGATCCTTAAAGTTTTCCTTATAGAAACTAACAGTTAAATAAAGGAAAAATTGAAAATTAGTTGAAAAAAACAGCCATTTGTGTCAACGTTTTCACCTGTAACTTCTTCTAATTATGACAGCTATTTGAAGGCAATATACCGTTATATCCGCTGGACCTTTCTGGTTGTGGGGATATATAGGACTTGTAGGTTCACCAAGAACCCGACGAACCCAGAGCCAATAATTGAGCAGCATCTTGCAATGGTTTTTTATTATGTACCGGGTATATAGCAATTATTTTGGGAAAATGTATGCATGGAAAAATTGTTATGAAAGACACCTATGTATTTCTGAAATGGGAACAAAATGTAGATTTTAGAAACAGTAGATATTTGCACATTTCCAAAATTGGGAGTACCCATACTAGCATGAGAATTATAGGTCATTTTTCAAAATGACTTATTTTTTACACATTGTCTTTCATTTGGAAGGTAGAAATGCATCGAAAGTCAATAGGTAATAACAGTTGCTCTACAATTCTGTGTTACCCAAAGTCTCCCGATAAAAATGGTACCTCACTTGTGTGGGTAGCCCTTGTGCCCACAACAGGAAATGGCTCAAAATGCAACGTGGACGTACCACATTTTCACAATGAAAAATTACCCTTTTTTGCAAAGTGCCTAGGTGTAGTTTTTGAACCCTAGCACTGCCGGAACCTAGGGAAACATAGCAAACCTATACATTTTTGAAAACTAGACACCCAGGGGAATCCAGGATGGGGTGACTTGACTTCCTCCCACCAGGTTCTGTTACCCAGAATCCCTTGCAAACATAAAAAATTGTCAAAAAATACACATTTTCCCCACATTTCTGTGGTGGAAAGTTCTGGAATCTACGTGGATCCACAAATTTCCACCCACCCCGCGTTCCCCAAAGTCTTCCGAGAAAAATGGTACCTCACTTGTGTGGGTCGGCCTAGTGCCTGCGACAGGAAACGGCGCAAAACGCAACGTGGTCACACCTCAATTTCGCAGTGAAAAATGACCCTTTTTTGGCAAAGTGCCTAGCTGTAGTTTTGAACCCTAGCTCTGCCGGCACCTAGGGAAACCTAGCAAACCTATACATTTTTGAAAACTAGACACCCAGGGGAATCCAGGATGGGGTGACTTGACTGCCTCCCACCAGGTTCTGTTACCCAGAATCCCTTGCAAACATAAAAATTGTCAAAAAACACATTTCCCCCACATTTCTGTGGTGGAAAGTTCTGAAATCTGCGTGGGTCCACAAATTTCCACTCACCCTGCGTTCCCCAAAGTCTTACGAGAAAAATGGTACCTCACTTGTGTGGGTCGGCCTAGTGCCTGCGACAGGAAACGGCGCAAAACGCAACGTGGTCACACCTCAATTTCGCAGTGAAAAATGACCCTTTTTTGGCAAAGTGCCTAGCTGTAGTTTTTGAACCCTAGCTCTGCCGGCACCTAGGGAAACCTAGCAAACCTATACATTTTTGAAAACTAGACACCAAGGGGAATCCAGGATGGGGTGACTTGACTGCCTCCCACCAGGTTCTGTTACCCAGAATCCCTTGCAAACATAAAAAATTGTCAAAAAAACCACATTTCCCCCACATTTCTGTGGTGGAAAGTTCTGGAATCTGCGTGGATCCACAAATTTCCACCCACCCCGCGTTCCCCAAAGTCTTCCGAGAAAAATGGTACCTCACTTGTGTGGGTCGGCCTAGTGCCTGCGACAGGAAACGGCGCAAAACGCAACGTGGTCACACCTCAATTTCGCAGTGAAAAATGACCCTTTTTTGGCAAAGTGCCTAGCTGTAGTTTTTGAACCCTAGCTCTGCCGGCACCTAGGGAAACCTAGCAAACCTATACATTTTTGAAAACTAGACACCCAGGGGAATCCAGGATGGGGTGACTTGACTGCCTCCCACCAGGTTCTGTTACCCAGAATCCCTTGCAAACATAAAAAATTGTCAAAAAAACCACATTTCCCCCACATTTCTGTGGTGGAAAGTTCTGGAATCTGCGTGGATCCACAAATTTCCACCCACCCCGCGTTCCCCAAAGTCTTACGAGAAAAATGGTACCTCACTTGTGTGGGTCGGCCTAGTGCCTGCGACAGGAAACGGCGCAAAACGCAATGTGGTCACACCTCAATTTCGCAGTGAAAAATGACCCTTTTTGGCAAAGTGCCTAGCTGTAGTTTTTGAACCCTAGCTCTGCCGGCACCTAGGGAAACCTAGCAAACCTATACATTTTTGAAAACTAGACACCCAGGGGAATCCAGGATGGGGTGACTGGACTGCCTCCCACCAGGTTCTGTTACCCAGAATCCCTTGCAAACCTAAAAACTGTCAAAAAAACCACATTTTCCCCACATTTCTGTGGTGGAAAGTTCTGGAATCTGCGTGGATCCACAAATTTCCACCCACCCCGCGTTCCCCAAAGTCTTCTGAGAAAAATGGTACCTCACTTGTATGGGTCGGCCTAGTGCCCGCGACAGGAAACGGCGCAAAACGCAACGTGGTCACACCTCAATTTCGCAGTGAAAAATGACCCTCTTTTGGCAAAGTGCCTAGCTGTAGTTTGTGAACTACCGGCTCTGCCGGCACCTAGGGAAACCTACCAAACACACACATTTCTGAAAAGTAGACACCCGGGGGCTTCCAGGGAGGTATGGCTTGCGTGGATCCCCCAACGTTTCCTTACCCAGAATTCCCTGCAAACCTCAATTTTAGCTGAAAAAATCACTTTTTCACACATTTGTGTGTGGGAAAGTGTGGCATCACTGGCCTCACACAAATGTCCTACCACCCAGCGTTCCTCCAGGTCTCCCGATAAAAATGGTGCCTCACTTGTGTGGGAGGCCCAAGTACCCGCGACAGGCAAGGGCCCATAACGTAGTGAGGCGACCTCAAAATGGCCTTTCACAAAACTACCTGGTTTTGCAAGGGGGTCACCTGGGTTTTGGCCCCGTGCTCGGCGGCCATCTAGGGAAACCTACCAAACACACACATTTCTGAAAAGTAGACACCCGGGGTCTTCCAGGGAGGTATGGCTTGCGTTGGATCCCCCAACGTTTCCTTACCCAGAATCCCCTGCAAACCTCAATTTTAGCTGAAAAAATCACTTTTTCACACATTTGTGTGTGGGAAAGTGTGGCATCACTGGCCTCACACAAATGTCCTACCACCCAGCGTTCCCCAGGTCTCCCGATAAAAATGGTGCCTCACTTGTGTGGGAGGCCCAAGTACCCGCGAGCAGGCAAGGGCCCATAACGTAGTGAGGCGACCTCAAAATGGCCTTTCACAAAACTACCTGGTTTTGCAAGGGGTCACCTGGGTTTTGGCCCCGTGCTCGGCGGCCATCTAGGAAACCTACCAAACCCACACATTTCTGAAAAGTAGACACCCGGGGGCTTCCAGGGAGGTATGGCTTGCGTGTATCCCCCAACGTTTCCTTACCCAGAATCCCCTGCAAACCTCAATTTTAGCTGAAAAAATCACTTTTTCACACATTTTTGTGTGGGAAAGTGTGGCATCACTGGCCTCACACAAATTTCTTACCACCCAGCGTTCCCCAGGTCTCCCGATAAAAATGGTGCCTCACTTGTGTGGGAGGCCCAAGTACCCGCGACAGGCAAGGGCCCATCAACGTAGTGAGGCGACCTCAAAATGGCCTTTCACAAAACGACCTGGTTTTGCAAGGGAGGTCACCTGGGTTTTGGCCCCGTGCTCGGTGGCCATCTAGGAAACCTACCAAACCCACACATTTCTGAAAAGTAGACACTGGGAGCTTCCAGGGAGGTATGGCTTGCGTGGATCCCCAACGTTTCTTACCCAGAATCCCCTGCAAACCTCAATTTTAGATGAAAAAATCACTTTTTTCACACATTTTTGTGTGGGAAAGTGTGGCATCACTGGCCTCACACAAATTTCCTACCACCCAGCGTTCCCCAGGTCTCCCGATAAAAATGGTGCCTCACTTGTGTGGGAGGCCCAAGTACCACGACAGGCAAGGGCCCACAACGTAGTGAGGCGACCTCAAAATGGCCTTTCACAAGCGACCTGGTCTTGCAAGGGGTCACCTGGGTTTTGGCCCCGTGCTCGGTGGCCATCTAGGGAAACCTACCAAACCCACACATTTCTGAAAAGTAGACACCCGGGGGCTTCCAGGAGGTATGGCTTGCGTGGATCCCCCAACGTTTCCTACCCAGAATCCCCTGCAAACCTCAATTTTAGCTGAAAAAATCACTTTTTCACACATTTTTGTGTGGGAAAGTGTGGCATCACTGGCCTCACACAAATTTCCTACCACCCAGCGTTCCCCAGGTCTCCCGATAAAAATGGTGCCTCACTTGTGTGGGAGGCCCAAGTACCCGCGACAGGCAGGGCCCTAGCGTAGTGAGGCGACCTCAAAATGGCCTTTCACAAAACGACCTGGTTTTGCAAGGGGGTCACCTGGGTTTTGGCCCCGTGCTCGGTGGCCATCTAGGAAACCTATCAAACCCACACATTTCTGAAAAGTAGACACCCGAGGGCTTCCAGGGAGGTATGGCTTGCATGGATCCCCCAACGTTTCCTTGCCAGAATCCCCTGCAAACCTCAATTTTAGCTGAAAAAATCACTTTTTCACACATTTTTGTGTGGGAAAGTGTGGCATCACTGGCCTCACACAAATTTCCTACCACCCAGCGTTCCCCCAGGTCTCCCGATAAAAATGGTGCCTCACTTGTGTGGGAGGCCCAAGTACCCGCGACAGGCAAGGGCCCACAACGTATTGAGGCGACATCAAAATTGCCTATCACAAAATGTTTTGGGCCCTTGCCTGTCGCGGGTACTTGGGCCTCCCACCCGAGTGAGGCACCATTTTTATCAGGAGACCTGGGGGAACGCTGGGTGGTAGGGAATTTGTGTCAGCCCCTTGATGCCACAGCTTTACCACACAAAAATGTGTGAAAAAAGTGATTTTTTTCAGCCAAATTTCAGGTTTGCAGGGGATTCTGGGTAAGAAAACGTTGGGGGATCCACGCAAGCCATACCTCCCTGGAATCCCCAGGTGTCTACTTTTCAGAAATGTGTGGGTTTGGTAGGTTTCCTAGGTGGCCGCTGAGCCCGGGCCAAAACGTCATGGGACCCCCTTGCAAAACCAGGTCGTTTTGTGATAGGCCATTTTGAGGTCGCCTCAATACGTTGTGGGCCCTTGCCTGTCGCGGGTACTTGGGCCTCCCACCCGAGTGAGGCACCATTTTTATCGGGAGACCTGGGGAACGCTGGGTGGTAGGAAATTTGTGTCAGCCCCATGATTCCACAACTTTACCACACAAAAATGAGCGAAAAAGTGATTTTTGAGCAAAATATCAGGTTTGCAGGGGATTCTGGGTAGAAAACGTTGGTGGATCCACGCAAGCCATACCTCCCTGGAATCCCCCGGGTGTCTACTTTTCAGAAATGTGTAGGTTTGGTAGGTTTCCCTAGGTGGCCGCCGAGCCCCGGGCCAAAACGTCATGGGACTCCCCTTGCAAAACCAGGTCGTTTTGTGATAGGCCATTTTGAGGTCGCCTCAATACGTTGTGGGCCCTTGCCTGTCACGGGTACTTGGGCCTCCCACCCGAGTGAGGCACCATTTTTATCGGGAGACCTGGGGGAACGCTGGGTGGTATGAAATTTGTGTCAGCCCCATGATTCCACAACTTTACCACACAAAAATGTGCGAAAAAGTGATTTTTGAGCAAAATATCAGGTTTGCAGGGGATTCTGGGTAGAAAACGTTGGTGGATCCACGCAAGCCATACCTCCCTGGAATCCCCCGGGTGTCTACTTTTCAGAAATGTGTAGGTTTGGTAGGTTTCCCTAGGTGGCCGCCGAGCCCCGGGCCAAAACGTCATGGGACCCCCTTGCAAAACCAGGTAGTTTTGTGATAGGCCATTTTGAGGTCGCCTCAATACGTTGTGGGCCCTTCCTTGTCACGGGTACTTGGGCCTCCCACCTGAGTGAGGCACCATTTTTATCGGGAGACCTGGGGGAACGCTGGGTGGTAGGAAATTTGTGTCAATCCCATGATTCCACAACTTTACCACACAAAAATGTGCGAAAAAAGTGATTTTTTCAGCAAAATATCAGGTTTGCAGGGGATTCTGGGTAAGAAAACGTTGGTGGATCCACGCAAGTCATACCTCCCTGGAATGCCCCGGGTGTCTACTTTTCAGAAATGTGTAGGTTTGGTAGGTTTCCGTAGGTGGCCGCCGAGCCCGGGCCAAAACGTCATGGGACCCCCTTGCAAAACCAGGTCGTTTTGTGATCGGCCATTTTGAGGTCGCCTCAATACGTTGTGGGCCTTTGCCTGTCGCGGGTACTTTGGCCTCCCACCCGAGTGAGGCACCATTTTTATCGGGAGACCTGGGGGAACGCTGGGTGGTAGGAAATTTGTGTCAATCCCATGATTCCACAACTTTACCACACAAAAATGTGCGAAAAAAGTGATTTTTTCAGCAAAATATCAGGTTTGCAGGGGATTCTGGGTAAGAAAACGTTGGTGGATCCACGCAAGTCATACCTCCCTGGAATGCCCCGGGTGTCTACTTTTCAGAAATGTGTAGGTTTGGTAGGTTTCCGTTGGTGGCCGCCGAGCCCCGGGCCAAAACGTCATGGGACCCCCCTTGCAAAACCAGGTCGTTTTGTGATCGGCCATTTTGAGGTCGCCTCAATACGTTGTGGGCCCTTGCCTGTCGCGGGTACTTGGGCCTCCCACCCGAGTGAGGCACCATTTTTATCGGGAGACCTGGGGAACGCTGGGTGGTAGGAAATTTGTGTCAGCCCCATGATTCCACAACTTTACCACACAAAAATGTGCGAAAAAGTGATTTTTGAGCAAAATATCAGGTTTGCAGGGGATTCTGGGTAAGAAAATGTTGGTGGATCCACGCAAGCCATACCTCCCTGGAATCGCCCGGGTGTCTACTTTTCAGAAATGTGTAGATTTGGTAGGTTTCCCTAGGTGGCCGCCGAGCCCCGGCCAAAACGTCATGGGACCCCCCTTGCAAAACCAGGTAGTTTTGTGATAGGCCATTTTGAGGTCGCCTCAATACGTTGTGGGCCCTTGCCTGTCGCGGGTACTTGGGCCTCCCACCCGAGTGAGGCACCATTTTTATCGGGAGACCTGGGGGAACGCTGGGTGGTAGGAAATTTGTGTCAATCCCATGATTCCACAACTTTACCACACAAAAATGTGCGAAAAAAGTGAATTTTTCAGCAAAATTTCAGGTTTGCAGGGGATTCTGGGTAGGAAAACATTGGGGGACCCACGCAAGCCATACCTCGCTGGACTCCCCAGAGTGTCTAGTTTTCAGAAATGTGTGGGTTTGGTAGGTTTCCTAAGATGGCCGCCGAGCCCAGGGCCAAAAACCTCACTGGTGTGGGTGGTTCAAGTACCCGCAACAGGCAAGGGCCCAAAACGTATTGAGGAGACATCAAAATGATCTATCACAAAACAAGCTGGTTTTGCAAGGGAGTCACCTGGGTTTTTGGCCCCGGGCTCGGCGGCCATCTTGGGAAACCTACCAAACCCACACATTTCTGAAAACTAGACACCCGGGGAGTCCAGCGAGGTATGGCTTGCGTGGATCCCCCAACGTTTTCCTACCCAGAATGCCCTGCAAACCTCAAATTTAGCTGAAAAAAATCACTTTTCTCTCCAATTTCTGTGTGGGAAAGTTATGGAATCTACGTGGATCCACAAATTTCCTACCACACAGTGTTCCCCCATGTCTCCCGATAAAAATGATACCTCACTCGCATGGGTGGGTCAAGTACCCACGACAGGAAAGGGCCCAAAACCTATTGAGGCGACATCAAAATTACCTATCACAAAACAACCTGGTTTTGCAAGAGGGGTCCCATGAGTTTTTGGCCCTGGGCTCGGTGGCCATCTAGGAAACCTACCAAACCCACACATTTCTGAAAACTAGACACCTGGGGGAGTCCAGCAAGGTATGGCTTGCGTGGGTCCCCCAACTTTTTCCTACCCAGAATCCCCTGCAAACCTCAAATTTAGCTGAAAAAATCACTTTTTTCTCAAATTTCTATGTGGGAAAGTTCTGGAATCTACGTGGATCCACAAATTTCCTCCCACCCAGCGTTCCCCCAGGTCTCCTCATAAAAATGATACCTCACTTGCGTGGGTGGGTCAAGTACCTGCGACAGAAAAGGGCCCAAAACCTATTGAGGCGACATCAAAATTACTTATCACAAAACAACCTGGTTTTGCAAGGGGGGGTCCCAGGAGTTTTTGGCCCTGGGCTCGGCGGCCATCTTGGGAAACTACCAAACCCAAACATTTCTGAAAGCTAGACACCCGGGGAGTCCAGCGAGGTATGGCTTGCGTGGGTCCCACAACGTTTTCCTACCCAGAATCCCCTGCAAACCTCAAATTTAGCTGAAAAAATCACTTTTTCCATACATTTTTGCGTGGGATCACCGTGCCGGCACAAATGTCCTACCACCCAGCGTTCCCTTGTTCTCCCGAGTAAAATGATACCTCACTTGTGTGGGTGGGCCAAAGGCCTGTGACTGGGAAGAGCCCAAAACATAGGGATTTAGGGTATAGCACTGAGAATTCTAAGCGCTATATTTTTTTTAAATGATGTCGCCTCAATAAGTTTTGGGCCCTTGCCTGTCGCGGGTACTTGACCCATCCACACAAGTGAGGTACCATTTTTCACGGAAGACTTTGGGGGACGCGGGGTGGGTGGAATTTTGTACATCCACGCAGATTCCAGAACTTTCCACCACAGAAATGTGAGGAAAATGTGTTTTTTGGACATATTTTTAGGTTTGCAAGGGATTCTGGGTAACAGATCCTGGTGAGAGCCAGTCAAGTCACCCCATCCTGGATTCCCCTGGGTGTCTAGTTTTCAAAAATGTATAGGTTTGCTAGGTTTCCCTAGGTGCTGTCAGTGTTAGGGTTCAAAATCTACAGCTAAGCACTTTGCAAAAAAGGGTCCGTTTTCACTGTGAAAATGTGGTGTGTCCACGTTGCGTTTGGGCCGTTTCCTGTCGCGGGCACTAGGCCTACCCACACATGTGAGGTGCCATTTTTCTCGGAAGACTTTGGGGAACGCGGGATGGGTGGAAATTTGTGGATCCACGCAGATTCCAGAACTTTCCACCACAGAAATGTGAGGAAAATGTGTTTTTTTGACAAATGTTTCGGTTTGCAAGGGATTCTGGGTAACAGAACCTGGTGAGAGCCAGTCAAGTCACCCAATCCTGGATTCCCCTGGGTATCTAGTCTTCAAAAATGTATAGGTTTGCTAGGTTTCCCTAGGTGCTGGCAGTGTTAGGGTTCAAAATCTACAGCTAAGCACTTTGCAAAAAAAGGGTCCGTTTTCACTGTGAAAATGTGGTGTGTCCACGTTGCGTTTGGGCCATTTCCTGTCGCGGGCACTAGGCCTACCCACACATGTGAGGTGCCATTTTTCTCGGAAGACTTTGGGGAACGCGGGATGGGTGGAAATTTGTGGATCCACGCAGATTCCAGAACTTTCCACCACAGAAATGTGAGGAAAATGTGTTTTTTTGACAAATGTTTCGGTTTGCAAGGGATTCTGGGTAACAGAACCTGGTGAGAGCCAGTCAAGTCACCCAATCCTGGATTCCCCTGGGTATCTAGTCTTCAAAAATGTATAGGTTTGCTAGGTTTCCCTAGGTGCCGGCAGAGTTAGGGTTCAAAATCTACAGCTAGGCACTTTGGAAAAAAAAGTCAGTGCCTAGTGGGCTTTCTGCCGCCCTGGGGAGGGGGGAAATCAGGGGCTATTGCCCCGATATGCCCCCGAGGGAGGCAGAAAGACTGTGGCTATTCTTTTGGGGGGTCGGGGGCATTGGGATGCCTATTCTGGTCAGCCCCCACCCCTCCGTATAAAAAAGCCAGCATAATCGCTGGCACATAGTGGGCTTTCTGCCCCCCGGGAGGCAGATCAGGGGCTACTGCCCCCATCTGCCTCCTGGGAGGGGCAGAAAGACAGTGACATCTTTTTGGGGTGGGTGGGGGCATTGGCATGTCCATTCTTGGCAGCCCCCACCCCGAACTTTGTAAAAAAAAATCCCTGGTGGCTAGTGGGCTTTCTGCCCCCGGGTGGCAGATAAGGTGCTATTGCCCCATATGCCTCCCAGGGGGGCAGAAAGACTGTAGCATTTTTTTTGGGGTGGGGGCATTGACATGCCCATTCTGGGCAGCCCCACCCCTACCTATATAAAAAAAAAATCCCTGGCGCTTAGTGGGCTTTCTGCCCCCTCCCCGGGGGGGGCAGATCAGGGGCTATTGCCCCCATCTGCCTCCTGGGGGGGCAGAAAGTTTTTTCTTCTTCTTTGGGGGTAGGGTGGGGGCATTTGCATGCCTATTCTGGGCAGCCCCCACCCCGGTCCTATAAAAAAAATAATCCCTGGCATCTAGGGTATTTCTGAACCCCCGGGTGGGGGCAGATTGGTGGCCACTGCCACCATCTGCGGCAGAAAGACTGGAATTTCGTGGGGGAGGGGTGGGGGCATTGGCATGCCCATCTTGGGCAACCCCACCCCTAAATGTATCGAGGGAAAAAACCCTGGTGTCTAGTGGGCTTTCTGCCCCCGGGGGCAGATTGGGGGCTACCGCCTCCATCTGCCCCCCAGGAGGGGCAGATTGGGGGCTACTGCCCCCATCTGCCCCCCAGGAGGGGCAGAAAGACTGTACCTTTGCGGCGGGGTGGGGTGGGGGCATTGGCATGCCCATATTGGGCAGCCCCCACCCCTAACTATAATTTAAAAAAAATCCCTGGTATCTAGTGGGCTTTCTGCCCCCCAGGAGGGGCAGAAAGACTGTACCTTTGCGGCGGGGGGTGGGGGCATTGGCATGCCCATATTGGGCAGCCCCCACCCCTAACTATAATTTAAAAAAAAATCCCTGGTATCTAGTGGGCTTTCTGCCCCCCCGGGGGGGCAGATTGGGGGCTACTGCCCCATCTGCCCCCCAGGGGGGGCAGAAAGACTAATTTTGTGGCCGGGGGGGGGGGTGGGGGCATCGGCATGCCCGTTTTGGGCAGCCCCCACCCCTAACTATAATTTAAATAAAAATCCCTGGTGTCTAGTGGGCTTTCTACCCCCCCGGGGGGGCAGATTGGGGGCTACTGCCCCCATCTACCCCCCAGGGGGGGCAGAAAGACTAATCCTGGCAAATATTTTATGGGGGGAGCAACGGCCCTTGCCCAAGGGGCCGCTCCCCCCTCCCTGGTGCCTAGTGGATGGATCCCAAGCAGGGATCCACTAGGGAGGGGTACCATTGGAAAGGGGAGATTCTCCCCTTTCCAACGATAGCCTCTTGGCTCATTTCAGTTTCAGTTTCACTGAAATGACATCAGCGCGACGTGCGCGCCGATCGTCATTTCAGGGAAACCAGGGGCCTCGGGAGCTGGGGAAGCTCTTCCCCAGCTCCCGAGGCTTTAGGGGATTAAAGGGAATCCCTCTGGTGCCCGCACCAGAGGGATTTCCTGCCCTGGGTTCCATGACGAGCTGGACTCGTTATGAGCACACGAGCACTGTGTGCCATGACGAGTCCAGCTCGTCATGAGCATGGAAGGGGTTAAAGCCCTGCTATTTTGGCATTAATCAGGGATCGAGGGTGGAGGAAATTAATAATGTGCTGATCCTGCAACAAACTTTGCAGTCTTATGATTAGCGTTGCCAGCTCATTATTTTGATGTCCCAGACCATACAAAAATAAGCAGTCACCTAAAGCCATATTTTCAGCATTTATCTGTGCATACTTCGAACAGCAAATATAAATAGAAAGCACTTTTAATTGTGTTCTAGGGCAGCCTGAATGATCCATGACTGATAATTAAAGGGAACATAGACAGAGAAGTCACATTACAAATGAATAAATACTTTTTTATTTATAACCCTATTGAGTGTCAAGACGAGGTCTATGCAGGCTCTTTAAACAACACATGGCTGGCATTTTTCTTTTGGCAACCCTACTTTACATTCTTTTTCATGAAATGCATTCTCACACTACGGCAGTAAATGTAAAATACAAATGTAAGGAATAGGCAGAGTGGGGGCCCAGCGGGTACTGGAACCAGAAAACAATCTAAGCAAAAACAAAGGTATGTAAATATGCAAATGGTCTTTAAAGACCTGTGAAAAACTCAGGCGTGCCGTAGATAAGACTCCAGACACTGCCCAGCCGAGCCCACAGCAGCAGCAGCCCGGACTGAGATACACGACGGGGGGGGGGCTAAAGCCCTTTTAGCCCTATGGGTGTTGCGCATCTGCCTCTTGTACCACCTCCTCTCTCTCTATCCACCGCTTTCTCTAACTATGGTCTACATTTAACTCGCCATTTGCTCTCTACCGCACCTCTTCAACTCCCCGCTTTCTCTTTCCTATATCTACTTTTCTCTATTGTTACCTTTTCTCTCTCTCCCCACTTTCTCTCTAACCTCCTTCTCCATTTCAACTTACCTTGTCTCCTCTCTCTCTACCTCTCTGCCTGCTTCTCATTCTTTATACAGCACTCTGTCTTATCTCTGTTTCTGTACCTCACAACTCTCTAGCTCACACCACCTCTCTCTGTCACAGAAATCAACCTAACCACTGTTTGGCAACCTCACCTCTATCTCTCTACTTCACTTATTTTCTCTCTACACTTCATCTCTTTCTCTCTACACTTCATCTTTACGCCTATACTTCCCCTTCACACCACTTTGTTCTCCCAGCCTCACTACCCTGACCTCTTTCTATACCTCTTCATATTTTTCCCTATTTCACCACTCTCTCTACCTTACATCTCTTTATATGTGTCTCAAAGCCTCACCTCTATATCTCACTTCCTCTACCGCCCTCTAGCAAATCTTTCTTCTTACCTCATGTCTCTCTCTGCCTCATTCTTCGGTGTACCTCACCACTCTCCCCCTTACTTTAGTCTCCCTATCTCTAACACTCTCTTGCCTCACTCTTATACCTCAATTGTCTCTCTATCGCTCTTTGTCTACCTACTTCTTCCTCTTTCCACCGCACCTCTATCTCTACCTCATCTCAATCACTACCTCCCTTCTCTCTCTAGTTGACCTCTTTCACTATGCAGTGCTCTTTACTTCCTGTCTTCTGCCCCCTCCTCTTTCTCCTACTCAACAATGTTTGAGGTCACCATTAAATTTAAAAAAAAGAAGCAGCAAGCCAAACAAGCACACAAAGTGTGGTTGTGAAGCACGTCCCCCCTTAGGAATCCCCCACAAGAGTCCAAAACATGTGAGCCTTGCAGCTCAACCGGTGTGCAACTCCACTGCTCCTGCTGTTTCCAAGGGGCAGTCTCCAAGACCAATGACAAATTTGAATACAACCGTGAAGTGCACCACCAACTCAAAAGAATGATTTTGTCCATCCAATGTGGAGATTATAAAAGTTGATCTTTATTCTTCTTATTCATAAAAACAACAGCCAAACAGCCGACGCGTTTCGTCCAACTGGTGTGGACTTCATCAGGGCTTAAAGCGAATGTGAAAAACTTGGGAGTAGTAGGTCGTTATACGAATGTAGATGAAAGGTAATACGCTGTGTATATACTGCAAAACAACTGTCAGAGATATGCACATATAGAAAGAAGAGAGAGGAGACAAGGCAGACAAACAGAAATAATGGGAAAATGATCAGGTTTCTGGAATTGTGAAGGTATTCATAGCAGTGCTTCCATTGTCACTGCTGCAGGGTAAATGCTAGTTGTGAAGTGGGAGTTATTTGCTATTGCAAATATCTGACAATTAAAGTTACCACTCCAAGTGCTATACTACAATGCTATACACTAGTCCACTAAATGTTCAAAAGTCACCCCCACCCTTTCTTTCCGACAATGGGAGAAAAAAGTTGGTTAGACATTCAGGGCCTCATTTATGAAAAGTGTGGCATCGCTGGTTGAAAACAGCAATGCAACACTTTTCAGAGCGCCCTCCTTGCGACACCATGGATGCGCCATATTTACAGTATGGTGCTCTATGTTGCAAGGATTGACCAGATACATCAGGAATCCTGACGTATCTGTTGGCGCAGTAATGACACATTGCCGGAGTGTGTCGCAAATCAGACGCGACTCCAGAAAAGTGTAATTACACATGGGTGAGTCCCATGTAAAAGGGTCTGCGTCAGGCCTTACGCCTGCTATGAAGCAGGTGTAAGGATTTGACGCAGTGAACTCGTAGAAGTGATGAAGTGAAATCTCATAGGTTTCACTGCGCCACTTCTACGAGCCTTTTTTATGGGGGAACGCCCACCCTCCATACATTATACCTGATGCAGGTATAATGTAGCGCACGGGTTTACAAAGTGAGGCATCAGCCTAGCTACATCACTTTGTAAATATGGCGCATTGTGGCGCATTGTTTAGGCCGCGACATAACAAAAAAGTGACGGTGGCGTAAGGCCTCATAAATAAGGTCCTGAATTCTATATAAACTTTTATTGTCAGAAGATAAAAGTAAAATGTAGATCTAAATGCTAAAAGAAATTGTTTTATCAATGCATGTTCTAGCTTCCTTGAGCAATAGGGCGTACATAATAGTGTGTACTCTGAAAGCTTACCGCGGAGGGTAGGGGTGTTATTAGGGTTTGGATCAAGAATCACCATGACAAACAGGTGATTCATTGTATAGGTTGACTTGAGAAAACGTACCTGAGCAACTTATCATGTCACAACCATATTAGCACTAGGTCTTTTCAGGAGGCTGATGTACCTGTAATAGACAGTACTTTACCCCTTTATGGAAGAAAGCAGACATTGTGAGACATTACGTACATTAATATGCCTACAATGTTAAATCATTGGAGTGATCAAACGTACAGAACCACAAATGATAAAAGAAAAAAGGCAAAGGAGAAACTTGGCAGTTCTCGATAAAACTAGACCATGTGCTCCAAAACACCCAGTGCATGAAAAGGACAAGACTGAAAACTAAGAATAGCTAGCAATCTTGAAGTTAAAAATGTGTCGCCACCTTTCCAAGAGAAAAATACTGCCCATATGTTCACATTTTAAGATTCTGGTAAGGCCCAATTATATAATACATAAATAGTACTTTATTAAAAAATAGTCTGTTTTTATTTTTAACATGGCGTTCTGTATTTGTCTACTTTAATTCTCATGTAGACAGCACCAAAACATATTTTAAAGTGCTTTCATCTTATATTAACTGTTCAAAATATGTACTGATAAGGTGGGAAAATAGTGGTTTTAAGTGATTTTTCTAAACTTTTGTACCGGCTGCAACTTTAAAATCCCGCTCATGCCAGTGAAAAAACTTCTGAGTGGCAACGCTATGAATCTCCAAACAATTAAAGTATGCAAAAAAAAAAATCACAGAGTGAGCGCCCACGACCTCGCAGTTCCAACAATGACTTGCAAACTACAGAGAGAAAAGAAGCACCACCATCAAAATGGTCACTGTGATGCAAGCTGTACCCAAAGTATCCCAGCAATTGTCGACACAGAAGAATTTAGTGATAATGCTGCTTTTATCAGGAGGAGATAGAAGAGATTCCACGATGGTAGAGTCAACATTGGAAGTGGTCACAAAAGAGAACAGCAATTTCATAGACAAAACGTCAGGGGCATGGGGGAAGTGGGGCCCGTGCGCTAAGTGTCACTGGAACCAAGCTACACCTGGCTGATGAGCCCTATCTAGGGCGAAACGGGTCCTGGGTTGCTTGTGTTCCGGTTCATTGAGGACTTGGCCTAGCAGTTCGGGCTGGACTATTCCCATGGGAGCAGGGTCAAGACTAATTTACCTATGGCAGGGTCCAAGCTGAGGTGGCATGGTGTGCAATATAACGATGGACTGATATGTGGCCCAAGTAATTACCAGTTACTGAGATTAATTCAAGCATTCAGTTCATCACTTTTTTGTATACTTCAGTGTCAACTTCTACAAGGATATGGTGTGGTTCAATTCTGACCTGACCAATAGTTGGGGCAAGTGTTAACAGCCGTAACCCAGGTCACTGAGTCCATTTGCATCACAAATGACACCTCAACCTCCCGGGTTAACAGATATTAACTGGTATTGTGATGTTTTGAGCTTGTATAACACAAGTCTAGCAGGAAAGCAAGGGAGCGCTGAGCATTGAGTTTGAGCCATAGGATATGATTTGTGGTCATTCACAAGGAGGTGCGGCTATTCAGGGAGGCTACTATTATTTAGGGTGGTTGCGTACTTTGAAGAGGTGTGTCTTAAGCTCCTTTCTGAATAGGAGGACAGTCTCAGCAGTTCAGAAGTTAATGAAGATGTTGCGCAAGATCCTGGGTGTGTAAATAGAGAAATCCCTGCCTTCTGCTTTTTTTTCATTTCTTTGTTTCCAGTCTGGTGAAATCTTGGCTCCAGGTTGCCACTGGACGCCTGAGGTGGATATTGTCTTGCCCAGGTATGCAGAGGTGCAGCTTCTGGTGGATTTAATGGGGCTAAGCAACTTTTTCCATACACCAAAATAACTGAGAAAGTATAGCTAAAAACACACACGGTAATAACTAAGTGCAGCTGAGAAGCATTTTGCTTATGCCTGCATATGGTGGGGGCTGGTTTCTGGGTGTACCTCCAAAGTGTGTGGGAAGCAGTGGTTTAGCTTTCATACACATGGAAGCCATTATCCTTTTGTTGATTGCATCAGCTCTGGTGCTGCTAGCCTTCATCGCTGTTTCAGCGGAGTCCTCTAAGGACACAATGGAAACCACTGTCCACTTCAGCTCTAACATTACTTATCGGAGCAAAGTCAACGCAAACCAACAGCTGGGGTGAGGGAAAGGCACATTAAGCAGCACTGCCCTGCTGAAGACTCCGCATTCGTTAAAGCCGAAACTCTGAGCACCATGACAGACACTGAGCATAAAGAGTTGATTTATTATTATAAGTTGCTCCTGGTCAGCAAGACCGAAGTTCCCTAGGAAAGTCACAACATTAGTCAGTGTGTGTCCTCTTTACCGTCCCAGCTTTTACCTCTGACCAACCTCCCTCACACAGTGCTGCCCAGTTCACTGGAAATGAGACGCCTTTTTCCAAACACAGCTGTTTCCTCAGGCATTGAATTTGTTTTGTTAAGAAATGTCTAAAAAGTATGTTTAATTCAATTAGGATGTTGGCTTGATACTCCTCCAGGAGAAAATCAGAACAAGCTGTATTAATGTTGGCGTAAAATTTCAGTGTGACATAAATTACAAGTACACCAACAACATTTTTAGGGTTTGGTTGGTCGTGGGAGGCTGAAATAAAAAACACAAATATAGAAAAGTGCACTTTGATGGTTGTGACGGCTTTGAAGCCATTCATCTTCAGTTCAAACAACCCAGCAGAGCATAATCAAGCCATTTTCCTGTTGACATTTCCCCACAATTATCTAGATTCTGAAGTGGGAGATCCATGGGACAGGCAGTACTTGCAGTTAGAACAAGCTTTGCTCGCGTTTCCACTGAGGCTGAATAAATTATAGCGCCTTGCTTGAAAAGATGCATGTTTTTCCAGCGTGCCCTTAATGGAGAAGGGCTTCAGAGGGCATGCATGGAAATTCAACGCACTTCTATATTGCTTTGAATAAACATATAATTGACACCTAAAGATTTTGAAATTGAAAGAAAATGTTGCTCTGGGCAATATTTCACCTTTTAAATAGACTAGGAATTGTATAGTTCCCCCTAAGTTCCAAAATAGGCGAAGTCCTCCCTAAAGACAAATGTAAAGTGTGTCATTGGAAAGAAAAAATTCTAAAAACTCAAAAGATGGGCTGTTTTGGATACTTGACCTGGGAAGTATTACACAAGTGAAAACTTAAAAACATTGGGGCATATTAGCAAGACCGGCGATAAAATTATCGCCGTTTTAGCGGCAGGAAACTGCCGCTAAAGCGGCGATAATGGGCTTGCTAATATGCGTTATAGAATTCCAACAGAAGCCCAGGTTAGATGTGCAGGACATCTAACCTGGGCTTCTATTGGAATTCTATAACGCATATTAGCAAGCCCATTATCGCCGTTTTAGCCGCAGTTGCCTGCCGCTAAAACGGCGATAATTTTATCGCTGGTCTTGCTAATATGCCCCATTGTTCTTTTTGAAACACGCTGGGAAACGCAGGATGAAATTAATCGTATTTGGCCTGAATTGTTATTTTATTCATGATGCACTTGGAGGTGCATAGACGATCGCTGCACGGTCATTTCGAGTGGTACAAAAAAAATGCAGCATGCCCAACCACCTGGCAAGGCCTACTGATAAGCATGATAGCAGGTAGGTATGGATTTGCACTGCGACAAGTCGGAGGGGCTGTACGCCAGTAACAGTATGGGAAGCACAGTATATCTTTGGAGCACTTAGTTTGGATTGTATGTTTGGAGCATTTGCTAGTAGAAGATACAGTAACTGTTTCTATCTGCTTTGTGTTGGTCAGTCAGTAACTAATTAACACTCAGTAAAGAAGAAGTGAGACAGTAAGGCACAGCATTTGTTTTAGGCAGGGTTCGAGTCGGGGACCACGCGGGTGGACGGCGTCCCCCCACTTATTTTACCGGGAGCTCGATAACTGGAGCAAATGGAGCCACACATTCACTCTTTGGCCTCTCTGGGGCGAGATCGGAGCTCATTCAGAACGCTGCTCACGCGCTGGCTTCTCTGATGCAATCGCACCTAAGGGGTGAGCGAGGGGAGGCAATGAGTCTGATGGTGCAAGCCACCTTTCGTGACGTCACTTCCTGTTGTGACGTCAGCGTCCCCCCACTTCTTTTTTTAGGACTTGTGCCCTGGTTTTAGGCCATCCTCATTCCTCACTCCTTATCCTTACTTCTCATCCCTACAGAGGCTACGCTGATCAGAAGGCAAGGTGAGGACAACTAAGTCCTGGGTGTCCTTTGCCCAGTTCTCTTTCCTCAATGTGTATTCTGAGAAAATGTGTTTCCTGGCTGTTCCCGGTACACTCAGGAAGTTGAGGGGGGTCCCTGTGGACGGCATCACTCACTCTAGACGCGATCACCCTAAATCATTTAGGGTACATGGTGTTCTGACAACCCCACTGCAATCAGTATAAGTAGTGACTCATTCCATAACTGACATTTCTCCATCTTGTTCCTGGCACCTTACCCCCACCCAGCCTGGTCCAACTTAGTTCTTATCAGCAATTAAAGGAGAGGTGCATTACCATTTAAACCTCGTTCACACAGGAAGATTTATACTTCAACACTGAGCTTAACACAGCTTGTCCTTATCGTCCTGGCTCTCACAAGTGCATTGTTTGTTCCTCAAAATAAAACTGCCTAATCACTATTCCTCTTTCCCCTTTTGCTTTTTCTGGGTGGCTTGGTTGTCCGGGCCGGACTGGCCGTAGCAGGCACCGGGTGTTTCCCCTTTGGGCCGCATGGTGGGGCCCGGATTGGGACCCCTGGGGGCCGTTTTTGTTACCAGGGGCCGGTTTGCAATATCGGCACCCTGTAACAGAAGCAGCTGCAGTGTTTTCCATGCACACCGCCCCCCCTCTGCCCCCGGCCGGTCCGACTAAATTGCCAGGGCCGGTTTGCATTCCCAGTCCGATCCTGTCCCTTCCCCAAAAAGACAATTAAAAGATATTCACCATCCACATGTCTTTCAAAGACTTTACTTACATTGTCTGATCATTAGCCTCTGAATGACTTGGTTGCCTCTTCACCATTCCACAAAAGCCACTTGAAAGGGAAAAGAAACATGGCTCAGACATACTGATGCCTAGGTAGTGTACATTTAAGCTTGACAGTATCGTAGTTAGGGTGTTTTCAGTTAAAAGGAGGTCCGTGTTCAAGCTAGACTTCGAAGTGCATTGGATTAATCTATTTTTAAGAGGAACTAAGAAGAGAATACATAAACATATCAATTCTGGAGTACAAGGAGACAGATTCTCTTGCCTTGGCAGGACATGGATTCACCAAAAATGCCACGGGTAGTAGAGAGAGCTGCCGACTTTGGAGCTGGGGAGCCAGGTTGGAGTCTCGGCGTCTGCTCAACATCTTGTGATTCTGGGCAAATCATTTAATCTCCCAGTGCCTACAAAAAAAATTAAGATGTCCTTGTGTAATGTAACAGGTGCTCATGTACAGCGCTCCAGTACCTTAGGGTCGAGTTTGCGCTGTATAAAACAGCAAAAATAAAAGACAGAAATCACACAGCTTTTAAACTCTGATGATGTCACAGAGCTGACCCTTTGTATCACCACTGGGCCTCCTGTATCACTGGGTAGGCTGCAAACCAGCATGTGCGAATGGCACACCAACTGGTTGTGACCTGTCAGGCCTTTTGCGATGCGCCTGATGTGCTAATCAGTAGCATACCTGCCACCTCACACAGTGCCACCGTGAGACACATGATATCAGCTCCCATCACACGGTCTTCCGGTGAGCAGCCGCGGCCCAGGCAGGTAAGAGCGGTGGGGCTGTGGGGCGGGTGAGAGGGGATTACGACAGACGATGCCGAGGGAAAATTAATTATTTATTTAATTTTCCCTCATCATCGTCTGTCCAATTCCCTCCTCACCCGGCCACACCGCCCCACCGCTCTTACCTGGATGGCCCACGGCAGCCGGTGAGGAGCCAATATCACACGGTGCCCAAGAAAACCAGTTGAAAACCACTGTAAATAGTCGTTTTCCAAGTCTTTGAACTGCCGATGTCCATTAAGGGGTGTGAAAACACCCCAGGACATCGATACCTCAGCAATTTTTTTTTTTTTGTGTGGAGGATTGGGTTTGGGGGCGGGGTGGAGTTTAAAAGTGCCTCCTATGTACTTCTCAGCAGGAGGCCCCGCCCCTTCGAGGCCCCACCCTCTTTGAGGCCCCGCCTCCTCACACGGTGAGATTGTTCTTCAAGTTGGCAGGTATGCAGTAGCATCACAAACTCTATATTCACAGGAGGTCACAAAACCTCCTGTCTCCTGAATATTATTGAGGCCGTGAGGCTTAAAGGGGACAACAGACCTCGATCCCTGCATTCGCTTACATTCCCTGAATGTCAACCTTAATTTAAAAAAAATAAAAAAAAGTGGACTCATTAGGCTCTGTTCCTCTCTGGGGCAGTTGTTTTGTCAGTGATGACCACCTTGAAATAACATGTTTCTGGCAACTTAAATGTGGAAAGCCCCATAAATATTTCCCTTAATGCTTCCGAAAGAATGAGTTAATTTAGTCGTGAATCAAGTTCATCAATGTTACTGGGCTCGTAATCTCTGACGGTCTAAATGCAAATCACCCCTCTGCGGTGACCTCTAAAGCCCTTTTTACAAGAGGCACGAAAACTGGTGGGAAATTTATTGCACCTGATAAAATGTGACTCCACTGAGACGGAATTTATCGGGTGCAATAAATACCACCCAATTACGAGGTTTTGTGCTATAACTGCAGATTGTGGTGCTTACACCAAAATCTGCACGTTCCAGTAAATATTTGCCATTTTTCCTCACATAAGCGTCGCAGGTTTGAGAGCCTTAGATTGAACTGCCGTTCCAGGGCTGTCTTCTGCTTTCCAGGGCTGATATGGACAAGGGGAGCTTTGTGGCTTGTACACGTCATACAAGGTTGATTGGGCATATTATCAGTGGTCCATCTGCTGTCTATTTCTGTCAGTGTATTTTTAGCTTCATATAACCAGTGGCACCTATTCACTGCGGCTCCACTTATTCCACGTATTACTCTTTGCGTGCATACACGCATCTCCACGCACAGACACCACCCGCGGCCCATGCAGGTAAGAGCGGTGGGGCGGTGGGGCCGGGTTGGGGGGGGGATTTCGACAGACGACGATGAGGGGAAATTAATTATTTATTTAATTTTCCCTCTTGGACACGCACCCTATGTCTCCCCCTCTGAATTCTTTCTTTTTAAGCAGGAGACATTCCTGTACAGAAATTGCCCTGGGATAAGGACTAGGGGTGGGCGTAAATCGTGTAATTTGCTGTAGCGTAAATACACAAAATTAAAGCAAAATTATGCAAGATTAAGCAGCATCACACAAACACCATAACCCAGCATGTAGCAGTATTTTCTTAGTGCAAGATGCACTCTCTCTTCTAAAATGGACCTGTGGCTGCATTTAATGCTAAGAAAATAGCACTAAATGTAACAAAGCGTGAACAGCAGCAGCCACCAGCAGGTAGCCCTCACTAAATCTGTAGTTCCTGTGCTCCTGTGGTAGGATTTTTGTGCAAAATTACTCACAATGACGCGTAATCAAGTAATTATCACTAATTTGGCATCAAAAGAGTAATGCAAAATTATCAAAATTACTCCAATTCCTCTGGTGTCATTAAAGTTTTGCCCAAGCCTAATAAGGATGCCTCGTGAACAGGTAATACTGGTCTTTGCATGTTAAACTCCATTCCAGGACTAGGACTAGTGGAATGCAGAGGAGGAATTACTGACCAGAATCCATGATCCAGTCGGAGTAATTCTGCAACATGCTACTCGTAATCTGTCTTTAAATGGAACTCAACTTCCTCGTCGAAGGTTATTCTCAGTGCTTGAAATGGAAAAATAGAAGTGCAGGTACTCTGTACCAGAGTACCTGCTTGATTCTGAGAAGTGCTGGTACTCTCCAATTAAAAGTATTACATTTCCCTTGAGAAGTGTGGGTAATCGCCAATTAAAAGTATTACATTTCCCTTGAGAAGTGCCTGTACTCTCCAATTAAAAGTATTACATTTCTCTTGAGAAGTGCGGGTACTCTCCCTCTCAAAATAAAAAAATGCTGGTACTCAGTACCGGACAGTACCGGCCCATTTAAAGCAATGCTTATCCTTAAACTATGGCATAGATTCGACTCTCCAGAACCTAGGATGGACAACCCAGTTCTAAATCTAAGCCGCTCTCACTGTTGTATCGAGCAACTTCGATAAGAATTCAAACTGTTGAGTGAAGATTCTGCCACCTTTTCATGGGTTTATTTAGATGTAGCCAAAGCAATCAGTATTTTCAAGCATTTAACAGCAGTGGGCTCCAATCTGATTCAACCCATCAAGAGTTGCTGGTATTTTTATATGTTGTGTTGTATGTACTGTGTGCTCTGCTAGCAACCACTGGGCTCTTTACACTCAACCTGGAATGGAAAGTATGTGAAACCTTTGTAATCTTATGTATATTCATAAATGAGTTACATAGATTGAGAAAATATCAAGCAATATTCACTGTTCTGCACAAACTGACTGGTGCAAACACTGCATCTGCTCTGATCGTTAACTGGTCATGCAGTGCAAATCAGTGTTTTAAATGGGCAGGTACTGTCCAGTACTGAGTACCTGCACCAGTGCTTTAAATGGGCCGGTACTGTCCGGTACGGAGTACCGGAAATTTTTTATTTTGAGAGGGAGAGTACCAGCACTTCTCAAGAGAAATGTAATACTTTTAATTGGAGAGTACAGGCACTTCTCAAGGGAAATGTAATACTTTTAATTGGAGAGTATCAGCACTTCTCAAGGGAAATTTAATACTTTTAATTGGAGAGTACCGGCACTTCTCAAGGGAAATGTAATACTTTTAATTGGAGAGTACCAGCACTTCTCAGAACCCAGCAGGTACTCTGGTACAGAGTACCTGCACTTCTATTTTTCTATTTCAAGCACTGACCTGCACTTCTTTCATTTGAAAGGGAAAGTACCTGCACTTCTCAGCACTGCCGCAATACGCAAACTGGTACTCCGAACAGTGAGTACCTTCACTTCTGTATTTCCATACAAAGCACTGGTGCAAATGTAAATTTTGCACCAGTCGATTGGTGCAAATGGCTGTGTAAAATTGCATCGGCACGCGTGCGAAATTCGCCGACACCGGTGAAATCTATGCAACCGACACTAGGTGCAGACATAGGTATGCCTTTCTACTTCACGAGAACCCGCACTGATGTTGTACTCGATCTGTTGTGAAACTCCCACTCCCCCCCAGAACAAATAGAGTGATGTCAGAAAGCAATTACGCTTTGCAAACTAACTACACAAGAATCCATCCCCTTCTGTCTGTTCATGCGCTCGCGCCCCCTACCCTCTCCCCCGCCACCAAGCTACCAACTCTATTAGGATTTGTCTGCATATTTTAAAGAGTTCGCTTTTCAGTGCGGTAATAGAGCTCGGGCACAGTTGGAAATTGATTAATTTGGTTTCAGCGGCCACCTGCCTCTCAGATTGTATGAGGACTAAAAACTCCGCTCGTGACACACTACAATTGAAAATTAGTTGGGACTGTGGGTGGGCCGTGAAACAAAAAGAATTTAACTTCAAGCTGCAGAACCCAGTCAAGACAGCTTGTCAGTGCCCTGTAAAGACTGCGGAGAAAGGGGAATGAAAAGACAAGCTGATGGCTGGAAATGAGTAAGCGTGCTTTTTCTGGCGGTATCACTCGAGCTCACCATGGTTTACGCATGCGCGCCCAGGAGCCTCCTGTGGTACAGCCGGTGAATGATGGGACTGACTCCTGAGGCCTAACCGCCTACGTGCGGGTGCGTCATTGATAATGACAGTGCGCATAAATGGGTCGGCAGAAACACAGGTGCAGGCATATGAGGTGGCGTTCCCCCTGGTTCTAGTCAATAGATGCTTGGCTGCTATCATTGTCTGGGTCTGTTACATCAGGAGTGGCAAAGGAAGCCCTTCAGTGTGGAGAAAGGCGGCATCAGATCAGTGGTGTAACACAAAATGGTGGCCCGCACAGGATGTGATGAGGGACCCCAGGGTCTCCCAAATCTCAAAGATATTCAATGAGATTGGCCTACATGGGGGCCTTCTGAATGGTTATGGGCCCCTGGAGGAGTGGGCCAGCTGCGCTGAAGGGTCTGCAGGGGCTTGTGTTACGCCCCTGCATCAGATGTGGACCTCTGCAACCACAGACCACAATGGCGCCAGATAGACAGTGCTTGCTTTCAATTTTGGAAGCCGGAGATGGGGATTGGTGACTTCTGGGTCACACCACTGCAATATGGAACCTGAGCGCCCCAGGCAGAGAGGGAATTAATGCCAGGCTTCTGGTTTCCAATTAGAAAGTCTCAATGACATTAAAAGCCTGGTGTGGTCTGGGCAGAGCACGCTAAACCCCAATTGCAGGGTACAGTCTTGCATCCCCGGCTGTAATCCCCGATTACCATATTGCCCTCTAGTGAGGTCGAGCGCATCCTGAAATAGATTTTATTTACCGCCCCTACTTCCAACTCCTACAGCATCTTCTGCAGCCTATTCCTATTGTGCTATTGACAGGAGATAATCAGGGTTATTACTGCCCCGGGTCTATCTTTGAAAGGGCCCATCAATACTGCTATCACTTCATCAGTCTCGAGCATGGACCGTGGTTGTCGTCTAAATCTGTGTTCTTAAAATTATTTGTCCACACAATCCCTGGCAATTTCTCCTAACAGCAGATCTCTTGGGGTATTGTGAGTATGTGGCATGAGGTAGACCATGGCTGTCCTCAGAGTCTTCGTGCATGCCCATATATCGAAGGATATAAGGATCGAGCAGCTATCACCTGCAATTTCTCCAGACATGGAATCTCTTGTGGTATTGTGCGCAAGAGGCACTAGCTAGCCAGTGACCTCTAAACGTGACCGTCTGAATTAATAAAACCTTAAAACTAGGTTCTGCCAATCTTTAAATATGAACGGCTTGATTTCTAATGAACATTGATTAGGCAAATTGTATTTTGCGACCCACTGTGAATGGCTGAGGATGAATGGGTGAGGCCTGCAAGGGACAGCAGGCCATGCATGCATTTGCTTTTGCATATAGGAAACATTTTTAAAATCAGTCTGTGTTCATTAAAGAGACGGGATGTTTCTAAAAAGAAATATTTCCCACTTGAGAAAACATCGGGGCAGCATGGATGGCCACTGATCCAGCGCGGCTAATATAAATTCTTCTCCTTTGGACATAACATCCAGGTAAAGATCATTCACAACAATTATACCATATGACGGTGGGGCCCATAACACCGCATAATCATACACTCTCTCAGATTATTCCCTGGATCACATCCACTTTCACTTTGGAGAAGAACGAAATTGCTGGAGGAACGGGATACCTTATTAAAGTTAACAGGATAATACCTTAAGCATTATACATAATCAGTTTAATCCTGTCGGTTCTAAAACATCAAAGTATTCCGCTCTTTGGTCGATGGACCAACTAGTAGAATAAGTTGATGGTGATCAAGACCAGCTCGATCACATTTAAAACTTGTTAATCATTACACTTAATATTGAGCTAAAGAACCACAGACTCGTTGTTTTCATTAGAATTACGTTTATCTATTTTCTTAAATACATGAGTGAGATTCAAGTTTATTAATCATTTTAATACATTTCATTAGCATATAAGAAATAAGTTTTAGAAAGGATTTTATGCATACCCCTCTCAGATGGAGAATGAAAAGTTCACCAAAGCAGATAAATTGTAGATCACAGCATGGAACTCCCAAAACTGACTGTCTGTCCCGCTAAAGGCCTCCTCGACGGACCTCCCATACAGGTTTCCCGCATCGGTCTCGTTCCTTTTCCCAGTCAAGCTTAAAGTCCAAAATGAATATTTCTATAAAGAAAATGGCCTACAGAAAATAGCAGCAGCTTCTTCAGCATCAATGTTCAGTGCTCAAAAATTATGCAGGAATAGCGCGCCTTCTACTTAAGAGTAGGTCCTCTTATACCCTACTACTAGCTTACTAAACGAAAAGTTGCAATCTTTGGGGGTGAGAATCACGCTAATTGGTCCATTGGAGGGGAGGCAAGAATCACCTCATTGCCCTCCTTGTTCAAACCGGTTCTAAAATTGTTTAAGGATTATACTTTCACACGACCTTTGGGTAATAGCAGTCCAATTGACAGTCCACTTAATGTTTCACTTTTATTTGTCACATTTTTAAGCAGTCCATTGTTAATTCATTTGGGTTCAGCTTCCATTCTCACGGATGCGTGCTGAGTCTTTCTTGGCATTCTCCCCAAGTCAGGTCAACCTGACCTTGACACTTCTCACTCTGGGCTTGAACTGTAACCACGTGGTTTAGCTCTGTGGCTTTCTTCCGCTTAGAGGACATCTTTGCGTCTGCGCATTGACCTCATCTGCCTCGGCAGCCATTTTCGCAGTATGGCCTAGCAGGCCTGTACGAACTATCATGGAAACAAACACAATCATAATTAAAATAAAGAAAATAAGCTTTTCTGTTTCCCACCCATCATTCTAAGTACCCCAGTTAGGTGTTACCTAGCAGAAGCGACATTTAAAGCCATGTTTACTTACCATCCGCATTCTTTTGCCACAATGCAATTTTACTACATAGCACAAATCATGCGATTTTTCTCTAATTAGTACGCAAATCACTATATTAATATTACTTCACTTTACAATTGTAAATAAGTTAAATTTGCACATAAATAGCGATTACCATTTGTGTAAATGTTTATCAAGGGTGTAAATTGTTGGTTAGTCCATCAAACAATTAGTAACATTAATTTATTTAGTGTTAATTTAGGGGGTTCCAAAATTATTTCATTTACCTTGCTCCATCAACTCCCCCCTTTGGTGATTTTTAATATCACCACAAAAACCCATGTTACGCAATTTTCAGATAAAATGTTTCTTGTCCACTTGCTTTTGTTAGTTCACACATCAGTGTCCCTTTCATCTTGTCTTTTTGTTCTTTCATACATGTTTTCTTTTAGTTCTTCGAGTTCTATTTCTCCCAATTCTCGTTCTCTTTCTTTATTTATCTTATTTTCTCTTTTTATTTTATTTTGTGTTTTTCTCCTTTTAATACATACATAAACTAATTTCACTAATAACACTACTAATATTACTACTGTTGTTGATATTAGAACTTTCCCTATAATAGAACCACCTATTTCAGTGAACCATTTTGGTATTGAGGAAAAACTCTTACCAAGTTTCTCCCAGGCACCTTCAACCTCCAGTGGAGCAAGCTCTTTGGCAAATTAGTAATATTCTTTATATACTTCTGTATATTTTCACTTTTATCTGGAATGTAAGTGCAACAATGTTGGACTTTCAGCATTCCACAGACTCCACCCTCTTTTGCCAAAAGAATATCAAGGGCAAGTCGATTTTGCATCACCATAGCTCTCATGGCAACCATCTCAGTATTTACCATCAAGAACCCTCCAGCAGTATTCGTTGATAAACGATCTACTACTGTGGACAGTTTCCGAATCTTAAATGCATTCAAAAATATACCCACTGCTTTTATCAATGCTCCAAAAATGTCACCAACTATTTCTGAAAAACTTTCCCTTTTCCTACGTGTTAATGTTTCACCCATTTCGTGTGTTCCTTTCTCTCCTCTCTCCACATGAAAAATCTTTGGAAAGACCAGGCCTAAATAGCACGACCCATACCAATGATCCGGCAACATGTAATAAGCTCTATTTCCACAAATATAATAGATCCCTGGAAATATTGGATCTTTTCCTCCTTTGAATCCCCATCCTCCTAAAATTTTGTAAGTGTCTCGGCATTCACTGGAACCCACGAAATAGTTATCATACCTAGTTTCTACTAAAGCACAACTTTCCCTGTTGGGGCCAATCTAAAGTCATAGCTGCATTTGTCTCTCTCTTATCATGATTTTCTCCTTCAAACGCCCAAAGGGGTGTTTTTGTCTCTTCTTCTATTATTTTTCTTTGAAACTTAACTCTTCTGTTTTCTACCATTTCTAAAAATACCTTTTCTTCTTTCTTTATTTCACAGGTAAGATTGTGCCTAACTACATATTCTAATGTTAAATCTTTATTTTCTAAGAAAAATTCACCAAATATTCTTGCTTCTTTCACCTTATTCAACTCAGGTATTATAGGAACTTTCGCAAAAACCTTATTTATGTCAGTATAGTAATATTCTAATCTACCTGTTTTATAAAATAAACTAGCTAGAACACTACGTGTTATCCCATACGTCAAAGGAAGGTGATGATAGGTCACACCTTCTGTGACAGACGCAGGTAATTGCATACAAACATAACAATCCCTCACATCCATTGTTTCTACATACTCATATAACAATTTTGTGAAAACGTTTTTAGAAAAATCAATTATGGATCTATCCTTATGTAACTCAGTACTATCTATTAGTGTTGCTGTGTTCTGTGTGTTAGCTTCTTTGTCCTTTTTCGTGTTATTCCCTAATATGGACGTTTCCTCTACAGCTAACCTAATTGGAATTGTGATTGCTAAAATAAGCCAGATAAACATCAATAAACCTGTACAAAAGAAACACATTCTACACCATCTATGCAAAAACTCACATCTAGACTTCCTATTCTCTGTGTCTACCATTTTGTTCTATTACCTAGCTATATATATGTACAGAAAATGTGTCACCACACCTCAGAATGACGTATCAGCCACTCTACCCTTTCACTTTGTCTCGATTGGTACTTTCTTCAGTTCTTTTCAGAACCCTTCCTTGTCTCGTTCAGGTTTTGATGTCCAGTCCGGGTTTTCTCTTTACCTTTTCAGACTTGTTGCACTTCACTCTCACCCATTGGTTTGCAGTTTTCTTCTGAGCTTTCGTGAGTGTTATCTTCTTCTTTGATGTCAGTCAATGCGATGTATAGCCACTCAGGTGACTTATATTTCAAATTAGGTTTCTTCGCTCTCTTCGTTTTCTGCAATTGTTTTCCACTTTGTTTTCCTTGTTCCTTTTGACTTGTTATCTCATTTACCTGTTCTGCATTATCTCTATTTAAGTTTATTATTTTGTATCTCAGTCTTTTGACTTCGTGGGGCCAATTGTCTCCTTTTCTCGGCCTTTTTGGTTCACTTTCCTTTTCCTCTCGTTCAGTTCTCCAAGTCCTCTTTCTTGGTCCTAGTCTCTGTTTTCTCTCTTCTTCACTTTCTTCTGATTCTGTTTCAGACCTTATTTCACTTCCTCTTATTTGGACTTTATGATTTCCCCTTTCATTCTCTAAATCTGAACTTTCCTGTACCTTTTCTGTTGGGACACTTGTTTCTATCGCTCCTCGAGTTTCTTCCGGATTCTCGTTGGTCTCTCTGATTTTTCTAAATTTCCCTGTTGTTCTTCTATTTGTTGGTCTGTCCCTATTGCTCCTCGGGGTTCTTCCGATTCTTCTTCTATCTCTCTATCTGAATCTAACCCTCCCTCAAATAATTCGACAATCTATGAAGGAAATCTACCATAACTTGTGCTTGGCTGATCATTGTCACTGTCTCTTTGTTCAGTTTCTTCGTTTATAATGTCAGTTTTCCATTTATTCTTTTGCTTTTCATCACAATCTGCCTGATCTGTTTCAGATGCTGAACTAGTATCTGATATTTCCAGATGTCGACTTTCAGGTCGATCTTCAAGTTCTGGAACTTTTGTTATTTCAAGTTCTTCTTCTGTTGTCAGATTTGTACCTGGGTCTTCCAGATGTCGACTTACAGGTCGAGCTTCAGGATCTGGAACCCTGCTTGTTTCGACTTCTGCATTGGATGCTGAACTGGTATCAGATATCTCCAGATGTCGACTTACCGGTCAAGCTTCAGGATCTGGAACTCTGATAGTATGGCTGGCATGCACCCAGTTTTTCACTCCAGCACATTTGACAGCAGTTGTTGTCACCAGGATCACTTGACGTGGTTTATCCCAGCGAGGAACCAAACAGTTTCTTCTTCTGTGGACTTTTATGTGGACCCAGTCTCCTGGACTCAAATCATGAGCTGGTTTTCTTTCAAGAGTGGTCGCATCCAGTCCAACCTGATGAAACACAGAATGTACCACATCAGCCAATCCTTTGCAATAATCCAATACGAGATCATCAGTTATAGTCAGCAGTTTGTTGACAGGTACATGTGCTTGTCTCATTGCTCGTCCCATGATTATTTCGTGGGGACTTAGACCTGTTTTTCTGTCAGGTATGCTTCTGATAGTCATCAGCACCAATGGTAGGGCATCAGGCCATTTGAGTCCTGTGGCTTGACACATATTCCCTAACCTATTCTTTATTGTTCCATTCACTTGTTCTACTACTCCAGAAGCCTCTGGTCTGTAAGCACAGTGTAATTTCTGTTGAATGTCAAGAGCTTCACATATCAGTTGAATTAGGTCATTTTGAAAATGTGTTCCTCTATCTGTTTCAATCGTTACTGGAAAACCATATCTTGGAATGAATTCTCTCAGCAGGAGCTTAGCTACAGTAACTCCATCATTCCTTCTTGTCGGATAGGCTTCCACCCAACGAGAAAACAAACAAACGACCACAAGAACATACTTCAGTCTATTGCTTGGGGGCATTTCAATAAAGTCTAGTTGCATTCTAGTAAAGGGACCTCCTTCCCGCCCTATTGTTCCTAGACTTACTACTGTTTTTCTTCCTGGATTTATCTGTTGGCAGGTAAGACATCTTTGACAAAGACTCTCAGCTATAGCTCTGAATTTTGGATTATACCATGTTTGTCTGAAAAGTCGGATCATGGCGTCCCTTCCAATATGAGCTTGTCCATGGTACATCCGTGCCATGTTAGAAATCATGCTATCAGGCATAACTGGTCTTTCATCTCTATAAACCCAAACATCATCTTCCTCCCTTTTTCTGCATCCTGCTTTTATCCAACCATCTTTCTCCTCATCGTTTGCTTCTTCCTGTAATTGTCTTACTTCATCCCATGTTAGTAAACAGCAAGGGACATGAAACATGTTCTCTTTCTCTTCTTCTGTTTAACGAAACCATATTCTTAGAACAATATTGGGCTATTTCGTCGGCATAACTATTACACACGGTAATGTAATCCGCCTCATTTTTGTGTGCAGCACACTTCACCACTGCGATCTGTTTAGGCAGCTGTATCGCCTCAAGCAATTTCTTCACAAACTCACCATTTCTAATTGGAGTTCCTGCAGACATCAAGAAACCTCTCTGAGACCAGATCTGTCCGAAATCGTGGACCACTCCGAAGCCATACTGGCTATCTGTGATCACCGTAATTCGAACATTCTTTCCCAGTTTGCACGCCTGAATCAGAGCAATCAGCTCAGCCACTTGGGCTGAACGTATCCCTCTCAGACAAGATGCTTCCATTATTGCAGCTACTGTACACACAGCATACGCCGCACTCAAAACTCCTTCACTCGTCCTCAGACATGAACCATCCACAAACATCACATAATCTGATTCTTTTAAGGGCTCATCTTTTATATCCGGCCTAGGTTTCGTACAAAATTCAAGCACGTCCAAGCATTTATGATCGACTTCATCTTTGTCTCCTACACCCCCTTCATCTGGCAATGATGGCGAAGGATTCACACTTGTGCATCTGTCAATGGTTACATTGTCTGCACTCAAAATCACCTTTTCATACCTAATCAGCCGACTATGTGTCATGAATTGAGTTTTTGTTCTTGTCAAAAGAATTTCAACAGAATGTGGAACGTATACTCTCAATGGATATCCAATCACTATGCCTTCACTCTGTTCCAGACTTACACAAGTAGCAGCTACTGCTTTCAGACAGCCAGGCAACGCTTTTGCCACCGGGTCTAAAACAGCTGAAAAATATGCAATAGGTCTTTTCATCTTTCCATGTCTTTGCACTAAAACTGAAAGTGCACATCCATCTCTCTCACGACAATACAGCTCAAATTCTTTTTCATAATCAGGCATTCCCAGTGCTGGTGCTTCACACAACCTTGTTTTTAGTTCTTTGAAGGCTTTCATTTCTTCGTCATTCAATTCAAACGGATCCTTAACATCCTTTTTTGTCAATCGCTGTAAAGGTTTTGCAATCAATGAAAATCCACTTATCCACTGTCGACAATACCCAACCATCCCAAGGAACATTCTCACCTCTCTCTGTGTCATTGGAGCTCTCATTCCTCGGATAATCTTTATTCTTTCTGTTGTTACCTTCCGCATCCCCTTCTCAATCTTGTGACCTAAGTATTGAACTTCCTGCTGACAAAATTGTAATTTAGACGGAGACACTATGGGGTCGATTCCGATCTCGGTCGGAGACGCACCCAACGCCATTCGGTCGGGAAAAAAGCCATGCGAATGCCTGTTTCCCGACCGATCCGCACATGAATCCGAACGAACAAGTACGATGCGCACAACAGCACAGATTCCGACCCAGTCGTACTCACCCAATCCAGGTCCTGATCCCCGACCGAGCCGGATCCGTAAACGCAGATACGAATCGCCCGGAAGCCAAAAAGTAGCCCCGTCCGGCCGGACAAGTACGATGCGCTTCCCGTACACGCCGAACCCGTCACTACGCACGGCACGTCAAAGCATCCGGGAGAGGCGCACATAAGCTCCGATTCGCGCCAGAACACGATCCACGGCTACGAGACGAACACGCAAGCGACGAGGACGAGGCGAAGCAACGACAAAGACGAACGAGACGAACCAACAATGAATCCCATCGTTCCGATCATACCAATATTCTACATCTACTACCGGAACAGGCACGGACGCGTACGGCGCAGAAGGTAGGTCAGACACCAACCACAAACACAAACTACACGTACCCGACATATCACACACACACACAGGGATGCAGAAATTACTTACTCCAGAAACAGCAGCACCATAGGGGCGGGATGCCCATCACCAATGCCACATATACACATAGGGGCCCGGATGCCTGTCACTACTACCACCCTTACCCAGGGGGTGCCAGGTGCCTACCACTACTGCCACCTCTACCCAGGGGGTGCCAGGTGCCTACCACTACTACCACCTCTACCCATGGGGGGCTGGATGCCTGTCACTACTACCACCCTTACCCAGGGGTGCCAGGTGCCTACCACTACTGCCACCTCTACCCAGGGGTGCCAGGTGCCTACCACTACTGCCACCTCTACCCAGGGGTGCCAGGTGCCTACCACTACTACCACCTCTACCCATGGGGTGCCAGGTGCCTACCACTACTACCACCCTTACCCAGGGGGTGCCAGGTGCCTACCACTACTACCACCTCTACCAATGGGGGTGCCAGGTGCCTACCACTACTACCACCTCTACCCAGGGGGTGCCAGGTGCCTACCACTACTGCCACCTCTACCCAGGGGGTGCCAGATGCCCACCACTACTACCACCTCTACCCAGGGGGTGCCAGGTGCCTACCACTACTACCACATCTACCCATGGGGGCTGGATGCCTGTCACTACTACCACCCTTACCCAGGGGGTGCCAGGTGCCTACCACTACTTCCACCTCTACCCAGGGGGTGCCAGGTGCCTTCCACTACTACCACCTCTACCCATGGGGGGCTGGATGCCTGTCACTACTACCACCCTTACCCAGGGGGTGCCAGGTGCCTACCACTACTACCACCTCTACCCATGGGGGTGCCAGGTGCCTACCACTACTACCACCTCTACCCATGGGGGGCTGGATGCCTGTCACTACTACCACCCTTACCCAGGGGGTGCCAGGTGCCTACCACTACTGCCACCTCTACCCAGGGGGTGCCAGGTGCCTACCACTACTGCCACCTCTACCCAGGGGGTGCCAGGTGCCTACCACTACTACCACCTCTACCCATGGGGGTGCCAGGTGCCTACCACTACTGCCACCTCTACCCATGGGGGTGCCAGATGCCCTCCACTACTACCACCTCTACCCATGGGGGTGCCAGATGCCCACCACTACTACCACCTCTACCCAGGGGGTGCCAGGTGCCTACCACTACTACCACCTCTACCCATGGGGGGCTGGATGCCTGTCACTACTACCACCCTTACCCAGGGGGTGCCAGGTGCCTACCACTACTACCACCTCTACCCATGGGGGTGCCAGGTGCCTACCACTACTACCACCTCTACCCATGGGGGTGCCAGGTGCCTACCACTACTACCACCTCTACCCATGGGGGGCTGGATGCCTGTCACTACTACCACCCTTACCCAGGGGGTGCCAGGTGCCTACCACTACTACCACCTCTACCCATGGGGGGCTGGATGCCTGTCACTACTACCACCCTTACCCAGGGGGTGCCAGGTGCCTACCACTACTACCACCTCTACCCAGGGGGTGCCAGGTGCCTACCACTACTACCACCTCTACCCATGGGGGTGCCAGGTGCCTACCACTACTGCCACCTCTACCCATGGGGGTGCCAGATGCCCACCACTACTACCACCTCTACCCATGGGGGTGCCAGATGCCCACCACTACTACCACCTCTACCCAGGGGGTGCCAGGTGCCTACCACTACTACCACCTCTACCCATGGGAGGCTGGATGCCTGTCACTACTACCACCCTTACCCAGGGGGTGCCAGGTGCCTACCACTACTACCACCTCTACCCATGGGGGTGCCAGGTGCCTACCACTACTACCACCTCTACCCATGGGGGTCTGGATGCCTTCCACTACTACCACCCATACCCAGGGGGTGCCAGGTGCCTACCACTACTACCACCTCTACCCATGGGGGTGCCAGGTGCCTACCACTACTACCACCTCTACCCATGGGGGGCTGGATGCCTGTCACTACTACCACCTCTACCCAGGGGGTGCCAGGTGCCTACCACTACTACCACCTCTACCCATGGGGGGCTGGATGCCTGTCACTACTACCACCCTTACCCAGGGGGTGCCAGGAGCCTACCACTACTATCACCTCTACCCAGGGGGTGCCAGGTGCCTACCACTACTACCACCTCTACCCATGGGGGTGCCAGGTGCCTACCACTACTGCCACCTCTACCCATGGGGGTGCCAGATGCCCACCACTACTACCACCTCTACCCATGGGGGTGCCAGATGCCCACCACTACTACCACCTCTACCCAGGGGGTGCCAGGTGCCTACCACTACTACCACCTCTACCCATGGGGTGCTGGATGCCTGTGACTACTACCACCCTTACCCAGGGGGTGCCAGGTGCCTACCACTACTACCACCTCTACCCATGGGGGTGCCAGGTGCCTACCACTACTACCACCTCTACCCATGGGGGGCTGGATGCCTGTCACTACTGCCACCCTTACCCAGGGGTGCCAGGTGCCTACCACTACTACCACCTCTACCCATGGGGGGCTGGATGCCTGTCACTACTACCACCCTTACCCAGGGGGTGCCAGGTGCCTACCACTACTACCACCTCTACCCAGGGGTGCCAGGTGCCTACCACTACTACCACCTCTACCCAGGGGGTGCCAGGTGCCTACCACTACTGCCACCTCTACCCAGGGGGTGCCAGGTGCCTACCACTACTACCACCTCTACCCATGGGGGTGCCAGGTGCCTACCACTACTACCACCCATACCCAGGGGGTGCCAGGTGCCTACCACTACTACCACCTCTACCCATGGGGGTGCCAGGTGCCTACCACTACTACCACCTCTACCCATGGGGGGCTGGATGCCTACTACTACCACCCCCACTCACAGGATGGCAAATACATGCCACAAGAAGCACACACCAGCAGAAAGAATGCAACACAAAGACATCCCCCCAACACCATGACAAGCGTGTGTAGACTGTGTCAAATGCCTACAACACTGAACAGGACTGTGGACATACAATGTGACCCCCTATCACAAGTGCCACACATAAATGTGTGTGGCACCCACAATGCAAGCAGGCCATGACCATTGTGGCAATGGGGTCCAAACCCCCATCATCACAGTGCCCAAAATGTAAGTGTGGGGTCCATAGCTGAAGCACATATTGAACATTGTGGCAGTGGGGTCCAGACCCCCATCATCACAGTGACCAAAATGTGAGTGTGGGGTCCATAGCTGAAGCACATATTGAACATTGTGGCAATGGGGTCCAAACCCCCATCATCACAGTGACCAAAATGTATGTGTTGACAAAGAATAAGCTGCAACTGCCAAACTGCATGGATGATTCCTGGTCACAGAACAACAAACACATCAGTGGCGAAGTAGTGCTTGTGTCCCATAGCAACATAGAATGGGGGAGGCAAACAGTGCAGTGCAAACAAGACATACCTTTGGCCATGTGCAGACAAACATCACCCATGGGGGCTGACACTGTCAACATTCATCAATGACTCAATGACAGAAATGACCATCAGAATGCAGACCCACATATTTGCACCAATGGGCACACAAATTCAGATACCCAGTGGAGACTGTAGAAGGGAGGTGAACAGATACCATACCATGGCAGCAATGGGACACACACACAATGATCATTGTGCTGACTGATGACCCAGGAGTCCCAGGGACAGCAGGGCAAACACACCAAACAACATACAGCCAATGGAACACCTAAGATATGCCAATGCAGTGGTGCCGATGCACATACACAAACAGGCAGACCCACACTGCACATCAAACACAACAGGTGAGGGGTGGTACCAGTGTCCCCAGGCAACCACACAATACATGAGGAGGCCTGAATACCAATTACACAGATGTGCATACAGTGCCACACAAAGGTAACTCATGGATCCAAATCCCCTATGTGGGCAATCAGGCATTGTCAGATGAGAGGGAGCACAAATCACACATGTCACACAAGCATGTAGGAACAGCAACTGACACAGCAAGACACACAGACACCACAGCACAACCCATGGCCCCCACAATGTGGTGACCCTGGGCTGCATTACAATCCCACTGTGATGACAAAGCTAGATGTCGTTCACACTGTGAACCACAGTCATGTGTCCTGAGCAACAAACTACCATCACACCTACGCAAGCACAAATCAACCAGCACGGCCTGTCAGCCAAGGCCAACATGGAGGCAGGGGTCTAGCCGGGCAACAACTCTCATCTGCACCCACTCAACACCACACACCTCGACCTCCAACAATGTGCAGCAGTGAAGCTCACATGCACTGGTGACATTGCACATGCACCCATGACAATCCCAGGTGGGGTGGTGGGAACCAAGGTGCAGAAACACATCACACATGGCCACTCTACCAGACTCCTGAATGTCTGACACACTGCACACTACGCTGTACATGGACATGACGGCAATACCACACCAACCAATGGGATCCCAGCCACAGTCACACACCTATGAAGAAGCCAAGGTCACCCACAAAGAACACACATAGACAACTACCAACATTGCAGCCCTGAGGAGTGCCAGCAGTCACACACACAACGTGTCACAACCAATTAAAGCTAACACAAACCAGAAATCACATGAAAGGTGTAAACAACAAGTGCAAAGGGGAATCCGGACTGTGACACATCAGCGTCTGCCCACAAACTCAGCCCTGACAGCAAACACACCTATGGGTGACACCCTGATGACCAGTAATGTGCCATGCACCCACATCACAGAGAACCCAGGGAGAAGACTTTGGGGGAACATAGCTCAACTCAGCAAGCATCACAAACAGGAACATCACTAGGGATCCCAGCATGCACAGCAACATGGAAGTGAACACACACACATGCTCATACAACACACACCTTGGGCGCACGAGATGTCACAGGAGTACACACTGCCATGAGAGGACTCCACTCCTGTGTGAGGAAAGCTGTGCCATATGTCGCATCAGTAGGGCTCCATCATGTCAGCAGAACACTTGGTCACACAGTCAACAATTAGCACCAAATGAAGGCTCCCGTCACATCAGCCTGGTCATGGGAATGTCAATGAAATCAACAGCACAGATCCAACACACATGTATAGCAAGTTGCACTGACAACACAGATGAGTCCTTCCCCATTGATGCCCAAACCTGCATGTCCAGTGGAGATGGCCACACGGTCAGGGAACTAGACTAATTGAACAATGGCAAACACAACAGATGTGCATGGGTGGAACCCACAGATGTGACATTGCTAATGTAAGTAGGAAATCCCATTGCCAAATATTGAATACATGACACCCTCAGATGCTGCTAAGGACGACATGGATTCACCACAGGATAGGACACTGTCCCCCTGGAACACATGGGTTCCTGCACAGTAACACTTCATTTTCATGAGTCCAAATATCACCATCCCTGCAGCAAGGGCATGGTTAGCGTCATCAACATCATGTACATCAGAAGTAAAAGCACTAGAGAACAGAAAGTTGCTTTATTCAGCATGTGGGTTCAAAACATGGAAGAACTGCAAGGTATCAACAAAGGCCAATGGCCAGTCCATCAAGGAAGTCTATACAGGGTGACAGTGGCAGATGTCACTCTACGCATGCCTGCACTGATCACAACCGGGGACAATCCCCTAGGAGGGGCATACGGGGGGCAGGCCAGGCACCGCAGGGACAGGATCAGGGCTCACCAGGAGGAGGCAGGGAAGGGGTGGTGGGTGCTGGAGAGCCACTGACAACTGCAGTGGAGGTGTCTGACATGGTGTGTGCCGGCACAACTGGGGGGCATGACTCAGATGTTGTGGGTGCCGGCACAACTGCAGTGGACCCTGCAGATGGAGTGGACAGGTCCGCCACTGCAGCGCCCAAGTCAGACAGGGTGATAGTGGACTCCACTGCAGTGCCCACCTCCAGGGGAGGAGAATGGGGATCAGGTAAGGTGGGCAGGACAGAGGGGGAGGACACCCTCACCACATCAGTGGTACAGACAAGCGCAGCGGGGGTGTGGGGCCGGAAGAGCAAGTGGCAGGGGGAGAAGGCCTGACCCTTCTGGTGATGGCGTATCTGTGGGTGGGGGAACCTGGGGCAGGGTGTGGTGGGGGCACCTGTGGAGTGGGGGCCTGAGGGATGGAGGAAGGAGACTTGGTGCCTGAGCTGCAGGGCGGCGGCGGGGTCTTGCTCTTCCGGGACCGGGGGGACTTGCGGGTGGGGGCCTCAGTCAGTCTGCGCCTGGGGGATGGTGTCCGGGGGCCAGGGGCACTCCGCTCCGTGTGGGTGGGCTTCCTCTTCCCCCTGAATGCTGGATCAGCTGGGTCGGAGGGGGAGAGGCCAAGGTCACAGAGGAAGAGCCGCTGTGTCTTTGGGGTTGCAGCTGAGGCAAGGGAGGGGTCTTTGGAGGGAGAGGCAACTGAGGACTGCGCAGTGCTTGTGGATGCGTGTGTTTGTGCCTGTGCCCCATCCCCTGTGAGTGTGGTTGCAGTCCCCTGACGGTGCGTGCGTGTGCGTCTTGTTTGTGGCGTGTGTGTATGTGTGCTGCATGTGTCTGTGCTGGTGTGTGCCTGTGGCAGTGTGTGTGTGCTTGGGACGGGTAAGGTGCTGGGGAGTGTGGATGGGGCAGAGGCAGGAGGGGTGAGGGACTGTCGGAGGAGGGACACTGCTGCCGTCAGGGAGGAGTCCATGGACCTATTGCCCCTCTGTAGGTCAGACATGCCTGATGAGATGCCCTCCATGAATGACACCAGCTGAGTCAACAGACTGGTGTGTGCATGGAGGTCACTCAGCATTGCTGTCTGTCCTACATGGAGCTGGCGGAGGAGGTACACAGACTCCTCACTCAGGGCAGCAGGGAACACAGGGGCAGGGGGTGCGGTGCCTGGCCCGAAGGAGACACGCTCCCGAACATGGGAGCCTCCACGGACCTCGGGAATGGGAGCCAACGGGAGGGCGGTGGTGGTGGTGGTGGGGACAGCAACACTAGCTGGGGTGTGGTGGCTGCTGACACCCACCTCCATAAGGGAGTCATCGTCCGAGTTGCTCTGGTCCTCAGCTGAGGTGGATGGTGCTGAGGACTCCTCGGTGTGGCTCCCCTCGCCCTCCGTGCCACTGGGTCCCTCCGACCACTCCTCGGCTGCTGACCCAGTCTGGCTCTGCGGCTCCTCCTGGTCCGTGGAGCTGTCCCCTCCTGTGGCCGTGGATGTATCTGCAATCAATAGGGACACAGACAGACATCAGTCACCTGCACCGAACGCACACACCACAGTAAGTCCAGCACATTACAGAGCAAGCCCTGGCATCCTTAGTTGAACATTGCTAAAACTGCACAAACAGAACAGGAGAAGTCAATTGTCAGTCTGATGGTCAACCATGGCACTCACATCCCACCTGGCCTTGCACCCATCTGTCTGGTGTCTGTTGGATGGCAATACCCCAGTGTGGACACATGCACCACCTACACAGTATTTGGACAGTGCAGAGAACCCGGTGAAGCATGTGGACATGCACACATCACAACTCTTGCCACTGAGTCAGTGCAGGTGTCCGGATGAAAGGGATGCCCAGAGTCAAATAGGAAATGCATGTGATGCATACCAGCGACAGACACCATGATGCACCCATGTCCTGATAGCCATTGCCACAATGGTGTGCATGTAGCACATGTCACTCCCCTGCAGGATCACTAATAGGAAGTCACATGCCATGGCACAGCCATGCCTGCTAAGTCATACATCACTGTCTCCAGTCACATGGGCAGGGCAGCCAGACAACAACACTCTGCACTGTGTCACAATAGTAGATCATGGGGAATGCAAGTCCTGGAGCTGAACAAGTGCACATGTACATCCCCCACACACCACATCATCTGTACCCTCATCTGTCCAGGTCATACCCATTGGACATATGGGAGCCCTGTAACACTACCCTCTGCACCTGAGCACATCACAATCTGCTGTGAATGGGAAACAACTGCCTGAACCTCATATTCGCATCTCCCAGTCTGCACGGTCAGGTGATCAAACACCTATGTGTCACACATGTATCATCTCCTATGGTCACATCTCCGGTGGCATGCGGAGCCCCAACCGAGGAACACCCCAGCAGACCTGACAACGAAGCCACAGCACACTGACACAGAGGCAGACACCTGAGGGGACAAATCACTGAGCAAAACGTGTCAGCTGATACACGGCAGTGGGAGTACAGAGTGTATTGTATGGCCTGGAGTAGGCATGACTGTCCTGTCCCACATGAATGAGGGATGAGCCCTGGACAGTAGGCAGCTGGCTAAGTATGTGTGACACACGTTATATACACACTCCTGGGGCACAAACATTGTTCCCACCCGCAGCATGGGTGTGTGCCAGATACCCCAGGCACATGTGGTGGATCAGCTCAGCAATTGGGCCACATATCAAAATGACACGCAGAACACATGTCAGAACACAGGCAATGTGTAAGCAATGGACCCACCCATGATGCCCACCACAGAGTCAGGGAAACAGATGCTGTCCCCCACCTTGAGTCAAGCAAACTGCAAGGACACAGTACCCAAGTGACACAATATCCTGACTGTAAGGGCCACACCTGGGTATCAGATGAGGAGTGGGCAGTGCACAATAGAGGGACATGGGTCCTGGACCACAAGACTGATGTACTGTGGAAGTTTAACCAGGCCAGAGGAGGGCACATAGCATGGCAGACATAGTTCACAATGCAGACATGGACTCACCCCCTCCTTGCTGCTCTCTGTCCTTCAGCTGCCCATCCAGATCAGGGAAGACCACCGCCAGGATCCTCAGCATGTGGGGGGTCAGGGTCCGGTGTCCGCCCCTCCTGCGAGGAGGCGACAGCTTCAGCTGGACCCGTGCGATCCTCCGGGTCCAGCCCCGAAGGTCCTGCCACCTCTTCTGGCAGTTGCGGATCCGGCGCTTGTAGACCCCCACGGATCTCACTGCCCGGACGATGGTCAGCCATATCTTCTGCTTCTGGTGGGCATCAACCTGTGAGGATAACAAAGTGAGAATGCCATTACTACACATGCAACATATCCGTGCATTACACAGTTGGATATACATGTCTCAATCACAGGGGCACATGATGTACACAGGCAGTGCAACGATGGCTATGGACAGTATGCCAGCAGTTACTACATGGTATCATTGCCTGGGAAGTAAAACCTTGTTTAAATGCACTGTCACTGCACTATACCTGTCCAGTGCATGTAACTACACACTATGGGGGTGACAACTACTCAGTGAGCCTGCTAGCCAGTGGCGTGCAGACTGTTAGCCTTGCTAGTCAGACAACATGCACATTTAGAAAGGCAGTGGACAGAACACTCACCTGCTCCCCTGCTTTCCCATACAGCTTGCTGTACTGTGGAAGGAGGCCATCCAGCAGGGCCTGGTTCTCCTCAGTGCTGAAGGCTGGGGCTGTCTCCACAGTACGTGCCATTGCAGGGTCCAGAGGGTGCAGATACAGCAGCAGTGTAGTGGCAGATGTCGTCCTGGAGCATGTAGTGCAGGCAAGTGAGCTCTCAGGGGAACAGCCAGCATTATATGTGTGCTGCAGAGGCAGATACTGTCCCATGTGTCCAAAGTGATAGGTCCAAGTCGTTTGCATCATCTGAATCTGGCCAATCCATGGAATTGCACCACTTACACACGCCCCCAGCATCCTTCAAATGTTCAACTTCATGACACCCATGAAATTGCAACATTGTTGTGGGTGACCAACTGAATTTACAGCATCAGACTCGTTCAAATTTTGAAAACGCGTCCGTTGCCAGGCCAGGCCATAGCCAATGGGTTGCGCACCGATCGGACCATTGCTGTTCAACGCGTACATAGGATACAACGCGTACCCGCACACATTGAATGCAATGGGCCGGCCGGGAACACCGATCGGACCATTGCTGTTCAACGCGTACATAGGATACAATGCGTACCCGCACACATTGAATGCAATGGGCCGGCCGGGAACACCGATCGGACCATTGCTGTTCAACGCGTACATAGGATACAACGCGTACCCGCACACATTGAATGCAATGGGCCGGCCGGGCACACCGATCGGACCATTGCTGTTCAACGCGTACATAGGATACAACGCGTACCCGCACACATTGAATGCAATGGGCCGGCCGGGCACACCGATCGGACCATTGCTGTTCAACGCGTACATAGGATACAACGCGTACCCGCACACATTGAATGCAATGGGCCGGCCGGGAACACCGATCGGACCATTGCTGTTGAACGCGTACATGGGATACAACGCGTACCCGCACACATTGAATGCAATGGGCCGGCCGGGAACACCGATCGGACCATTGCTGTTGAATGCGTACATGGGATACAACGCGTACCCGCACACATTGAATGCAATGGGCCGGCCGGGCACACCGATCGGACCATTGCTGTTCAACGCGTACATAGGATACAACGCGTACCCGCACACATTGAATGCAATGGGCCGGCCGGGAACACCGATCGGACCATTGCTGTTCAACGCGTACATGGGATACAACGCGTACCCGCACACATTGAATGCAATGGCCAATGTGTGCGCACTGATCGGTCCATTGCTGTCCAAGGCGTATTGCCAATACAACGCGTACCAGCGCACATTGAATGCAATGGCCAATGTGTGCGCACTGATCGGTCCATTGCTGTCCAAGGCGTATTGCCAATACAACGCGTACCAGCGCACATTGAATGCAATGGCCAATGTGTGCGCACTGATCGGTCCATTGCTGTCCAACGCGTATTGCCAATACAACGCGTACCAGCGCACATTGAATGCAATGGCCAATGTGTGCGCACTGATCGGTCCATTGCTGTCCAACGCATCCCTGTACAAGTCACTGGCATATGTCACCATGCCTGTCACAGGTGAACATATGCCAGCCACATATACTTCCCAGGCAGTGAGGGGCACACCTACAACACCACAGCCTGTCCAAACTGTATCCTAGGGCATGCAAGGCTGCATTACCTATTCCGTGTATGGGGGTGAACATGTTGTTCTGTGGGTGTCACTTGGGGGCAGCCACCCCCAGGCTGTGCACGTGTTTATGGGGACAGAATCCTTGGTGTTTCGTGTACATGACCACTGTGATGTGCAACTGTTCATATCTGAGCATGTGGCATGGTCACAGCTCACGGTGGTGTATGTGTATGTCATGTCACATACCCCCTGAGTCCCATGTGGGACGTTATGTTCAACCCAGGGTGACCCATTGGCACAATGGTGATGGTCCTCCACAGTCTGTGTGCATGTTGTGATTACAATGTCTCTGATTTCATGTGCACAATGGGAGGCAGTCTCCACATCCACGTTGTTTGTGCATGGACTTTGATGTTGTGCGTGTGTGTGTCACAGACGTCCATGTCTTTCCTGCCGAGGCAACAGGGACCACTACCTGTGGGGCTCATGGTTGTTTTGCTGTGGTGTATACATGATACACCATGTCATGCCAGTGTCCATGTGGCAATACAGGGTCCCTGGGAATCTACCTGTCGTTGAGCTGTGATGCCTGGGGCACATCAGTCCTCACATGTCACTGTGGCGTGTGTTTGTTATTTGGCAGCAGGAGATGGGTACTGGGACACGGCCTCATGGTATCCAATGGCACGACCTGGGACTTATTGATGCCACTTGTTGGACTGTGATGTTAGATATTGGCCATGTATGTGCCATACATATCCGTACGGAACTGCACACATCATGTACTTGTGCCTCATTATGATGTATCATGTGATGTTGAGTGTGTTCAATGCCACATATGTGGGGTGACTGACAATCTTGCTTTCTTCACCTATGCACTGCAGGGCACCAGCTGTCCATAGACCATTCCCTGACCTGGCAACGATGGTGGAACGTGACAGCATCCGACGGTACCGCTTCACCAGGCAGCTGATTGAGGATTTGGCAGTGCGCTTGGCACCACATTTGCAACCTGGCCGTCCGTACCCTACAGCGCTGACCCCCAAGGTGAAGGTGATGGCAGCCCTACACTTCTTTGCCACTGGTACCTTTCAACACACTCTGGCGACTGCTGGTGGGATGTCACAGACCATGTTCAGCCGTGTGCTCCGGGATGTTTTGGAGGCTATGTTGATATACCTGAACCAGTACATCTATTTCCCTAGACTCCAACGACTCACTGGCGTGAAGAGTGACTTCTATGCCCTGGGGAGGATGCCGCATGTCATTGGCTCCATTGATGGGACACATGTGGCGTTGGTACCACCACAGGCCCAAGAGCAGGCCTACCGTAACCGCAAACACTACCACTCGGTCAATGCACTGGTCGTCTGTCTTGCAGATATGAGCATCACACACGTGTGTGCCCGTTTCCCTGGTTCTGCACACGATGCCTACGTGATGAGGAGTAGTCGCATCCTGAGGATGATGGCACAGATGCGGAACCAGCGTGCCTGGCTTGTAGGTGTGTACTGACTTTGTACCATTGTGTGTGTTCTGCTATGTAGTGTTCCACCCTCTTTTCCAACTCTGCTAATGTGCAATTGTCTGTATGTAGGTGACTCCGGATACCCCAACATGCCGTGGTTGCTGACGCCCCTCAGGAACCCTGTGACACCAGCCCAGAGGCGCTACAATGAGGCACATGGTCGGACCAGGAGAGTGATTGAGCGGACATTTGGTCTCCTGAAGAGCCGCTTCCGCTGCCTCGACAAGACAGGAGGGTCCCTCCCATATGCCCCAGCAAAGGTGTGCAAGATTATCATCGTCTGCTGCATGCTCCACAACCTGGCAGTGTGGAAGGAGTTGCCTCTCATCCTGGATGACGATGACCAACGTCCGCCACCTGTGGAGGATCCTGGCCTGGACCACGATGCCAGTGATGATGATGATGATGTTGAGGGTGATGTCCGCACACAGCTCATCACCAACTTCTTCAGCTGAATGTGAGTATCCAGAGATGGCATGTCAATGATGTGAGTTTGCATGATATGTGTTGGTGGTGCTCTGGTGCTGTTTGAGTGTGTCCATGGGCTACATGTCTGTATGCGTGTAGCGATGTGTCCTTGCAGGTAGTCTGTACTCCCCAACAGTGTTGACATGCTAACTTGGTTCTGGGTGGGTATCTTGTAACATGTATTGTGCATGAGTATTGCAGTTCTGTCCTGTTCTTCAGTACTTTTGACTGTGTGTCATTTCTGTCCTTCACAGGGTACTTTCTGAGTCGTTTGGTCAACTGTGATCCCCAACACCGTGATTCGACTTCCCGGGTGGTAGCTGTTGTGTCCCTACAGGTGATGTGCACCACACCCATGGACTTCCTTCCTTCTACACTTGTTGACTGTGTGCCCCCTGCCAGGTGGGATTACCTTGCATCTGTGGTGGTTACAACATGTTGCAAATGTGTAATAAACCTGTGCTTCACTTTGTGATGTGCGTTGTCTGTGGTCACACATCTGACTGACATTTGCTTAATGCACCAGTGGGCTAGTTAACACAGACTGTGAATAGGTGTTGGGTCTGTGCAATGCAACGTATTTCCTGGCAACACCAGTGTAGGCGATGAGTCAGATGTCCATGGTGTGTATGTGTTGTGTAGCCCTGGTGGTGTGCCTCCCCCATATGTGTGAAGTCGCCATGACTCACATGCCGGTGTTGTACTTGCTGTAGCAGTTAGCATGCACAGTGTCATTTCCCCGATCATCATCGCAACTTCTGAGACAACATAGGAATCACAACAGAGGCAAGTATGGTGTATAAGTAAGTTTATTGACATACATGTGTGAGTATAGTGCACAGGTTGTTGGGTGCTGTACATTGTGATTGTGATCCAAAGTTCCTAGATAATTTGGAAGTCCTGGTAGCAGAAATGTCCAGAGTAAAGTCCACAGTAATCAGAGACATTGGTCCAACTTGAGCTCCCCATGTCATGTGGGAGAGTTGTGTTGCAGTCAACAGGGTGAACAGTTTGCGCACAAAGGTTATTCTCCAGAACAGGTTTTGGCTTCCTGGGGGTTGCACATGGCCATCGGCCTCTCACTTGCCCCTCCTCGGACGGCCCCTCTTCTTTGGGGGGGACCCTCAAGTGCAGGCTGCTGCGGTGCAGGGGACTCTCCGCCAGAGTCATCCTGCCTCCCTGTGGCAGTTGCAGTTGTTTCAGCAGCAGATGTTGTGGGCACACAGGGAGGTGTTGACTGGTTGCTGCTCATCTGGCGGAGGCATTGTAATATGTCCCTATGCACCGCCGTCATCTCTTGCAGTGAGTCCCACTTGGACTCCACGCGGGACATGTGTGAGTCCAAGCGGGCATGATGGGCAGCCTGCTGCTGTTTAATGTCCCTGAGGAGCCCCACTACCTGGCTGAACTCTCCGGTGCTGGACTGGTATGCATCAGCTATGCGTGCCAGTTGTGGGTCATCATGCAGTCCAGACCCCTCTGTGAGCAGCGACCTATGTCTCCCACCCCTCCCACCACCCCTGGTGACACGTGCAGTACCTGAGGTGGCAGGCACAGGTGACCCTGGGCCACCTTGTGGGTTGTTGGTGGTGGTGGTGTCCATGGCCCCACGTTGGTCCAGGGTCCCTGTGCTGGTGGTGGTGCTGCTCCTTGGTCTGTCCATGTCGGCAGGGGTGGTAAGTGTGTTGACAGTCGTTGGAGGGGTGGGTGCAGGGGGTGCAGCTGGTGGTCCTGCTGGTGCTGCATGATGACTTGTTCCGGAGGTACAAGGTAAGTCTTATTCATCCGAGGAGGGCAGAGGCTGTTCCACACCAGTGAGCTCCGTATCCTCTTGAGCCTGGGACGAGGACTCCTCAGCATCTGCTGCTGTGTCCCCATCATCACCTGTTTTTGGGAGACACACACAATGTATGTTATGTTTCTGCAGGCATCAATGGTTGACACACCTGACAGTTGTGACTGTGCCTCTGGATGCGGGCCTGTACAATGCATTGTCCTAAGTTGTCACAGTCAGGGGTTGATATTGGTGTAGCACATTGTCCTGCATTATTTGGGCATTTCTATGTGAATGTTGGGGTGTGTACATGGTCTGCATTGGTTGTATTTGGTTGTCATCCGCTCCTCCTTCCCACCCAGCCAGATATCCCACCATGGACCGTGCTTCCATTGCAGGGAGTGCAAGTTGTCTTTCAGGATGTCAGTCAGTGGTGTCCTGCTGTTGGTTGTTGCACAGTTGCCAGCAGGGCCTTGTGCTCCCCACAGCAGTAGCCAGTGTCAGCCATCTTGTCAGTTGTTTTCCACTCCCTGTGATGTGCGCATGGTTCAGGGTGGTGTTGATGGGACAGTTGTGGGGGTGACCAATATCTGTGACTACCACTCCCATCATGCTATTGCCTCCACCCCACTTCCCAGCATGCCCATACTTCCTTCCTTTTGACTCTGCTTCCCTGTGGGGTGGGCTGCCTGTGCTGACAGGATGGCTGGGAGTGTTGTCCGGGCAGTTGTTTGGCTAAATGTCCCAGGAGTGTCCCTGTGCTTCACACAGCATGACCCAGGGTGGTGGTTCTTTGTGGGACCTTGAGTTAGGATGTGAGGCATTGCATTCTGCCAGGTGGCTTCTGTGGAGTATGTGTTGAGGGGGGGTGTGAGGGGAGGTGCTTGTGACTATGGTCAGTGCTGTGAGTCCTCCTTCCCACCCAGCCAGATATCCCACCATGGACCGTGCTTCCATTACAGGGAGTGCAAGTTGTCTTTCAGGATGTCAGTCAGTGGTGTCCTGCTGTTGGTTGTTGCACAGTTGCCAGCAGGGCCTTGTGCTCCCCACAGCAGTAGCCAGTGTCAGCCATCTTGTCAGTTGTTTTCCACTCCCTGTGATGTGCGCATGGTTCAGGGTGGTGTTGATGGGACAGTTGTGGGGGTGACCAATATCTGTGACTACCAATCCCATCATGCTATTGCCTCCACCCCACTTCCCAGCATGCCCATACTTCCTTCCTTTTGACTCTGCTTCCCTGTAGGGTGGGCTGCCTGTGCTGACAGGATGGCTGGGAGTGTTGTCCGGGCAGTTGTTTGGCTAAATGTCCCAGGAGTGTCCCTGTGCTTCACACAGCATGACCCAGGGTGGTGGTTCTTTGTGGGACCTTGAGTTAGGATGTGAGGCATTGCATTCCGCCAGGTGGCTTCTGTGGAGTATGTGTTGAGGGGGTGTGAGGGGAGGTGCTTGTGACTATGGTCAGTGCTGTGAGTCCTCCTTCCCACCCAGCCAGATATCCCACCATGGACCGTGCTTCCATTGCAGGGAGTGCAAGTTGTCTTTCAGGATGTCAGTCAGTGGTGTCCTGCTGTTGGTTGTTGCACAGTTGCTAGCAGGGCCTTGTGCTCCCCACAGCAGTAGCCAGTGTCAGCCATCTTGTCAGTTGTTTTCCACTCCCTGGGATGTGCGCATGGTTCAGGGTGGTGTTGATGGGACAGTTGTGGGAGTGACCAATATCTGTGACTACCACTCCCATCATGCTATTGCCTCCACCCCACTTCCCAGCATTCCCATACTTCCTTCCTTTTGACTCTGCTTCCCTGTGGGGTGGGCTGCCTGTGCTGACAGGATGGCTGGGAGTGTTGTCCGGGCAGTTGTTTGGCTAAATGTCCCAGGAGTGTCCCTGTGCTTCACACAGCATGACCCAGGGTGGTGGTTCTTTGTGGGACCTTGAGTTAGGATGTGAGGCATTGCATTCCGCCAGGTGGCTTCTGTGGAGTATGTGTTGAGGGGGTGTGAGGGGAGGTGCTTGTGACTATGGTCAGTGCTGTGAGTCCTCCTTCCCACCCAGCCAGATATCCCACCATGGACCGTGCTTCCATTGCAGGGAGTGCAAGTTGTCTTTCAGGATGTCAGTCAGTGGTGTCCTGCTGTTGGTTGTTGCACAGTTGCCAGCAGGGCCTTGTGCTCCCCACAGCAGTAGCCAGTGTCAGCCATCTTGTGAGTCCTTTTCCACTCCCTGTGATGTGAGCATGGTTCAGGGTAGTGTTGATGGGACAGTTGTGGGGGTGACCAATATCTGTGACTACCACTCCCATCATGCTATTGCCTCCACCCCACTTCCCAGCATGCCCATACTTACTTGCTTTTGGGTGGACTTCACTGTGTGTGAGTGTGAGAGCAATGGCAAGATGGCTGGCAGTGGTGTCCTGATGTTAGTTGGTGGCCAGTTCCCAGCATGGCCTTGTGCTCCCCACAACAGAGCACCAGTGTCAGACATCTTTGATGGGACTTTCCACTCTCTGTGGGGTGTGCATGCTTGAGTGTGAGCTTGCTGGGCCATGTGGGTGGGGGATGTTGAGCTGTGACTACCACTCCCATCATGCTATTGCCTCCACCCCACTTCCCAGCATGCCCATACTTACTTGCTTTTGGGTGGACTTCACTGTGTGTGAGTGTGAGAGCAATTGCAAGATGGCTGACAGTGGTGACCTGCTGTTGGTTGGTGGCCAGTTCCCAGCATGGCCTTGTGCTCCCCACAACAGAGCACCAGTGTCAGACATCTTTGATGGGGCTTTCCACTCTCTGTGGGGTGTGCTTGCTTGAGTGTGAGCTTGCTGGGCCATGTGGGTGGGGGATGTTGAGCTGTGACTACCACTCCCATCATGCTATTGCCTCCACCCCCCCTTCCCAGCATGCCCATGCTTCCTTCCCTTTGACTCTGCTTCCCTGTGGGGTTGTGTGCCTGTGCTGACAAGATGGCTGACAGTGTTATCCTGGGGTTAGTTTTGCTACAAGTCCCATGTGTGTCCCTGTGCTTCACTCAGCATGACCCAGGGTTGTGGTTCTTTGTGGGATATTTGATTGGAGTGTGAGGCAATGCATTCTCCCAGGTGAGTTTTGTGGAGTTTGTGTTAGGGGTGTGTGTGAGAAACGCTGCTGGTAACTATGGTCAGGGCTGTGAGTCCTCCTTCCCACCCAGCCAGATATCCCACCATGGAACGTGCTTCCATTGCAGGGAGTGCAAGTTGTCTTTCAGGATGTCAGTCAGTGGTGTCCTGCTGTTGGTTGGTGCACAGTTGCCAGCAGGGCCTTGTGCTCCCCACAGCAGTAGCCAGTGTCAGCCATCTTGTAAGTTGTTTTCCACTCCCTGTGATGTGTGCATGGTTCAGGGTGGTGTTGATGGGACAGTTGTGGGGGTGAGCAATATCTGTGCCTACAACTCCCATCATGCTATTGGCTACACTGACTTGCCCAGCATACACATATTTCCTTTCTTTCAGTAGGCTTCACTGTGTGCTGGTGTTGTAGTGGTGGCTACTTGTCTGGATGTGTTTGTCAGTTATATTTGTGCCACTGCCTAGCTGTAGTTGTAGTTGTGTTTGTACATGTGATGACACAGTTAAATGTCACTTTGTGATGGCATGTGTTGTGTTTCTCTGAGTGACATACACATTTTGGGATGATTCTGTTCTGGTTGCTGTGTATTTGCTAAGAGTGCATGGTTTGACTCTCCCCTTGACAGTGATGTGTGTGTGTAGTCGCAGAATATTGTGTACATTTGTTGTGTACTCACCAGGCTCTGGTCCATAGACGCTCCTGTCCATAGACGCTCACTGGTGGTAGGATGGTCCGCACCTTCTCCTCCCAGGGCCTGAGGTATACTGGCCTGGCAGGAGGGCCACTGCCGGTGTATTGGCTCAAGATGTAGTCCTTCTTCAGCAGCTCCTTCACCCTCCTGCGCACGTCATACCACCTGTTCTGGATGTCTGTCTTTGTGCGCAAACATGGTGATTGTGCGTTCACCCTGTCGACGATCTTCTCCCACATCTTTGTTTTCTGTGACATGGGTGTCTGTTGGACCAGTCTACCAAAGAGCTGTGGCTCTACCCTGAGGATCTCATCTACCAGGACTTCCAATTCACTATCTAGGAACTTGTGATTCTTCTTTGGGGGCATGGTGATGGGTGGTGATGGTGAGTGATGTGTGTGTTGGTGTGCAGGTGAAGGTGTGTGAGTGTGTGTTTTGCTAGGTGTATGTGAGGTTTCTATTTGTTGTGGTGCTGATGGTGTGTGGCTTTTGTGATGGATGAGCTGTGGGTGTGTGGTTGCTGTCTGTTGAGTGCTGGCAGGTAATTTGAATTTGCAAAGGATCATGGTAGGGATTTGTGTCCTTTATATGGGTGGAGTTGTGGGTGTGTCTTTGTTCCCTGCCCCTCCCCCCAGTATTTATTGGCTTTGTAATTGCTTGTTTGGCCTTTTTTTGTGTATTTTCCCTTTGTACTTTTCGTGCATGTAGGAGACGTTCTTGTGACCGAGTCGTACCCTGCAGTTGTCTCGTACGGGCTCGTCCGTTTCGTTCACGCTGTGTTTGTGCTGTTTTCTATGCTGCGTACGCGTCGGTCGCGGTGTTTTGGGTTGCTTCGGCTCGCAGTTTTGTATGCGTGTCGGTCGTACGGCTTGTCCTCCGTGCGACTCGGTCGTGTTTTCCACGCCTTGCATCGTACTTGGCGGGTGGGAGTCCGCGGGTACGTCTCTTTCGGTATTGTTCCGGGTGCGAGTCGGTCGGTTCGAATCGCGTGTTTTTCTGGCCGGATTGCTGTTTTCCGCGCGGCTCGGTCCTTCGGCTTGTGTTCCGTACGAGTCGGTCGGGTTTTGCTCGCTTCTCATCGTACTTGGCGGGTCGGGCTGCACCGGTACGTGTCGGTCGGAATTAATTCCGGCTCCGAGTCGGTCGGTACGTTTTCCGGCCGGAATCGGAATCGGCCCCTTTGTGTCCTCCTTCGGCTAAGTGGTTCAATAAAGCAATTGTGTCGGTAACACATACTTCTTTGGTCTTTGATGCCACTAACAGGTCATCAATATACTGAACCATCACAGATTTTTCAGGCATTTTTAAATCTCCTAAGGACTTCTTTAGGATCTGATTACAGATTGAGGGGCTTTCTGTATACCCTTGAGGAATTCGGCACCATGCCAAAATACGCTCTCCGAACCAAAACGCAAATAATGGCTGGCTATCTGGATGTAATGGAATAGAGAAAAATGCATGGCACAAATCAATGACTGTGTACCATTCTGCATCATGTGGAATCTGGTACAGTATTCCAGCGGGGTTTGGCACAATTGGACAACAAGGAATAACAATTTTATTTATTTTTAATAAATCTTGCACTATCCTATATGTCCCATTTGGCTTTTTCAGTCCCATTATAGGTGAATTACATGGACTGCTCATTATTTCTTTCAAAATTCCCTGTTCAATCATTTTATTGATTACGGGTGTTATTCCTTCAATAATTTCTGGCATCAATTTGTATTGTGGAGTATTTGGGTAATTTGTTCCTTCTCTTACAGTAATTTTTACAGGGTCTACTCCTCTCATTAACCCAATGTCTTCGCCTGTAAAATCCCATACATCAGGTCTGACTGTTTCTTTTAACTCATTTGGGATTTTCTCTACATCATACACAGGAAACATGTCATTCACTCCTGGCTCTAGTTCTGCCATTGTCATTTTATATAGTACATCTTCATCTGGTGTCTGAAATGCAATCCCATCCGGGGTACAATAAATGGTGCAATTCATTTTACAAAGCAGATCGCGTCCTAGCAAGTTTACAGGACTGCAATCACACACCACAAATCGGTGCATTTCTCTGAATGGTCCAACTTTCACCTCTACTGGTTTGGTAAGAGGCGCCTTAATCTGCTGGTTTGAAACACCTACGACTTGGATATATTCACCTGAGAGAGGAAGGTTTGGAATTTCCACTGATCTAACAGTAGAACGGGTAGCTCCAGTGTCCACAAGGAAAGTAACATTTGCACCATTCACTTCTCCATCCACAAATGGACCTGACTGATCTACCTCTAGAGTTGCGCCAAGTACGCACTCTTCCTCCTCTCCTAGGCACCGTCATAAACTTTCATCCGATTCATTCCCATCCTGTCGTAACCAATACTGCGATATTGCAGCTGCGCGCGGCAATTGTGTTACCTGCTCTCCTCCGTAGAACCCTGTCTCTGCACTGTATCTCTGAGGGTTTACACTCTTGGGAAGAGGTGGTTGTGGCACCTGACTCTGTTGAGTAACTACCTGCGGTTGCTGTAGCTGTTGGTAACTCACCTCACTCTGCACCTGTGGATTTAATGATTGATTTTCCGTATTAGCTTTTGGAGGAAATTGACACTCGTTTCTTCAATGCCCTAATTTTCCACAATTGTGGCATGGCCATTTCTTTTTGGCCTCCTCTATACTCATTTGACCTTTACCTTTACCTATATTCGGTTTGGATTTAGTCTGTCCTGTCTCACTAGTCTGATTATTCATTTGAGCTTCTTGTTTTTCTGCAACCTTTACTTGTGCCCACATCGCCTTTTCTTTTAATTTACGCTGTCTACACTCAATGTCATCACTACAATATTTAGCATATCTCAACACTTCGTCCACAGTGCTGTTCTGCCAACACAACATATGTTGCTTAATCATTTCACTTATCTCTGGTTTCAATCCATAAACAAATCTATATACAAAATGACTCATGTCCTTTTCACTCAAAGTCTCATAACCGCAATACTGTTTGAAAACCAAAAGTAGCCTTTCATAGTAGGCGTGTACAGATTCCTTACTCTCTTGTGTAGTTCTATCAATCTTTACCCAATCAGTTTCTTTGGGTGGAATTTTGTTTTTCAAAAATGTAATAACCTGCTCATATTTTCTCATTACTTCTGAACCTGGCGCTCCAGTTTTTGCATCTCTAGGATATTCTACTGTTGGCCAATCAATGGTAATCTTACATTCTGTCCATAAATCTGCTGGTACTACAATGTCAAATAATCCATCCAAGTCTACCCACAACACTTTTGAAACTTAGACAAACCTTTCCACTTGTCTGTACCATTCTACAGGCTTTTCTCTTAATTTCGGAAAATCATTTGTAAATGACAATATATCTTGTCTGGACTATGGAACATGTACATAGCTACCTCCTGGAGTTTCTCTCATTGGATACTCCCGTACAATTGATTCCCTATCTTTCACCGTAAAAGCCAAAGACGCTTTGTCGGTTGTTCCCTCTTTTCTTTTGGTCCACCTGCTCCTCCATCTGTCTACATCTCCCCATTTTCTCACCAAAACGATCAGTTCTTTTATCTGGGTTAATCGTCCTGATGTGTTCAGATTTTCTATATCTTTTTCACAAAAATCTACCCTATATGGTTTCTGCAAACTCCTGACTTTTACAAATTCTACTCCTAGTTCATTCGCTGTCTCCTCCAATTTTTCATGTAAATTTCTAGCTCTCCAAGTAATACTCTTGCATAAAAACATGATCTCCTCATCCTGATACGTTTTCAATTTTTCTGTACCAATAGTCCCTAAAATCAACTCTTCCATATCTATCTTTAGCCTGATTACATCCAATGGTTGCAGTTCTGTATCTTTCTTTTGCAAATTTCTCATCCACTCATTTAATTCTTCTGGAGTTGGACCTACAGGTGTACTATTTATTTCTATCCAATTTTTGTTTCTCTCTGGCGTTTCAGATGCTGACTCGGTTCCCATAGGAATCCTTTTTATCTCACTCTCATTTACTGTCAGGTTAGTAGGCGGACTCGGTCTATATGAGCTGACCAAATCTCTTGTTTCTCTAGTTTCTGTAACTATCCCTTCTCTCATTCTTTGCATATTCGAGTTCATTGGGATGGTTAAGGAATGCTCATCTATTCTTTGGTTTTCAAAAACTGGTATTACGGGTCCTATTGTCACTGGCACAGTCACAGCTTCCATGTTCATTCTTAACTCTCTTATTTTCTCAGTCAATTCTCTTGTGGTTTTTGCTAACTCAGCTGCATTACTGTTGTCGGACTTCTCACTTTGTGGGGTTTCTAACTGTTCATTTGACCTATTTATATCGTATCTTTGTTCTGGGCATTTATTCCTCCCAGTTTCCATTGGCGGTGCATTGGGTGTCACCACCGCAGAATTCTGTTGATATGGAGGTGGTTTTTTGTTTAAAATATCTTCCAGCAATTCATCCTCTGTTTCGCTACCTCCATACCCATACCTTTCTATAGCTGTATGTTTCTTTTTCTCTGTACACTTCCTTCCTGCAACCTCTTCAACTGTTATGGCTGGAAACAAACCATCTGTCATATTAGCGTATCTCCAACGTCTCATCCTGTCCTCATGATTCACTCCCCATACTCTTCCATGAACTAAACTATAATTCTTTGCACCTCTGTGTCTTTCTCTTTCATACATCTCGTCTTCCCATTCACCTAACGCTTCAGACTGTGTTGGTCTAGGTTTTGGCTCAAGTTTCATAATTTTCTCTCTCAAATTCCGAAGTACAGCCATGCTAAATGAACCATTTTCTGGAAAAGCCAATACTCCATCATTCTGAGTATATTTTGTCCAATTCTCTAACCAAATGCAAGTATGATAACCATATTTCAGCATCATATGAGAAGCTGGCGTTTTCGGCGGAGGAATTACTTGTCCTTCTCTAGTCACCACCTTCTTGTCTTTCTTGAAAAAGTTTTTAATTTTCGCCATCCATGACGGTTTCTCTCTACAATACTCATAATAAGCCATATTTCACGATTCTTCCTTTCTGACAAACTCACAACTTGGTTCTGTTTACTGTATGTTATTCTAACCTAACCCAGCGCGTCTCACACTAACGCACCAATCCGAAGTCTCTACGTCACTCTCTTCAGACCTATCCCAGCGCGTCTCACACTAACGCACCAATCAGGACGTTCTTCGTGTTTCCAAGCACTGGCCAATCCCAGCGCGGTCTTTTGTCAACGTCAGTCCTACTCCTGACCCCTCCTTTACAAAAATTATCGGCACTTTTTCTTAACTAAATCTTATTAGTTACAACGTAAAACACATTTCCATTGTCTGTTTTCGCTAAACAAAAGAGATAGCTTATTCTGTCTTGCAAGAATACCAATTCGTTCAATAAGTGTAGCACTTCCCTCTACCTTACCCTTCTTTCAAGCAAGGGGTAAACCCGTTTCTCTGGGGATAAAACACATGTGGAGACTACACTGCTCCTGAGAATTAAGGCCAGAGTTTCACAAGAAAACCGGTTGCTATTTCATGTATACACGTTTTATACATGAAATGTCCCTATCATAACACAACCTGTGTTATCACCACTTTGAAAATCAGACAATGCACTATTCCATGTGACTTCTCTTGCCACACGTGTCCACTTCCTACTTCCCGGAAGCTTCAAAATTTCCGACTTACATATAACATAATACAATTCGACATGAAGTGTTAGACATGAAATAATCAATAATCAATAACCCATAATCACCAAACTAATCTATAGTAACCATAACTCTGCTACCAAGAAATCTGATCCAGCGCGGCTAATATAAATTCTTCTCCTTTGGACATAACATCCAGGTAAAGATCATTCACAACAATTATACCACATGACGGTGGGGCCCATAACACCGCATAATCATACACTCTCTCAGATTATTCCCTGGATCACATCCACTTTCACTTTGGAGAAGAATGAAATTGCTGGAGGAACGGGATACCTTATTAAAGTTAACAGGATAATACCTTAAGCATTATACATAATCAGTTTAATCCTGTCGGTTCTAAAACATCAAGGTATTCCGCTCTTTGGTCGATGGACCAACTAGTAGAATAAGTTGATGGTGATCAAGACAAGCTCAATCACATTTAAAACCTGTTAATCATTACACTTAATATTGAGCTAAAGAATCACAGACTCGTTGTTTTCATTAGAATTACGTTTATCTATTTTCTTAAATACATGAGTGAGATTCAAGTTTATTAATCATTTTAATACATTTCATTAGCATATAAGAAATAAGTTTTAGAAAGGATTTTATGCATACCCCTCTCAGATGGAGAATGAAAAGTTCACCAAAGCAGATAAATTGTAGATCACAGCATGGAACTCCGAAAACTGACTGTCTGTCCCGCTAAAGGCCTCCTCGACGGACCTCCCATACAGGTTTCCCGCATCGGTCTCGTTCCTTTTCCCAGTCAAGCTTAAAGTCCAAAATGAATATTTCTATAAAGAAAATGGCCTACAGAAAATAGCAGCAGCTTCTTCAGCATCAATGTTCAGTGCTCAAAAATTATGCAGGAATAGCGCACCTTCTACTTAAGAGTAGGTCCTCTTATACCCTACTACTAGCTTACTAAACGAAAAGTTGCAGTCTTTGGGGGCGAGAATCACTCTAATTGGTCCATTGGAGGGGTGGCAAGAATCACCTCATTGCCCTCCTTGTTCAAACCGGTTCTAAAATTGTTTAAGGATTATACTTTCACACGACCTTTGGGTAATAGCAGTCCAATTGACAGTCCACTTAATGTTTCACTTTTATTTGTCACATTTTTAAGCAGTCCATTGTTAATTCATTTGGGTTCAGCTTCCATTCTCACGGATGCGTGCTGAGTCTTTCTTGGCATTCTCCCCAAGTCAGGTCAACCTGACCTTGACACTTCTCACTCTGGGCTTGAACTGTAACCACGTGGTTTAGCTCTGTGGCTTTCTTCCGCTTAGAGGACATCTTTGCGTCTGCGCATTGACCTCATCTGCCTCGGCAGCCATTTTCGCAGTATGGCCTAGCAGGCCCGTACGAACTATCATGGAAACAAACACAATCATAATTAAAATAAAGAAAATAAGCTTTTCTGTTTCCCACCCATCATTCTAAGTACCCCAGTTAGGTGTTACCTAGCAGAAGCGACATTTAAAGCCATGTTTACTTACCATCCGCATTCTTTTGCCACAATGCAATTTTACTACATAGCACAAATCATGCGATTTTTCTCTAATTAGTACGCAAATCACTATATTAATATTACTTCACTTTACAATTGTAAATAAGTTAAATTTGCACATAAATAGCGATTACCATTTGTGTAAATGTTTATCAAGGGTGTAAATTGTTGGTTAGTCCATCAAACAATTAGTAACATTAATTTATTTAGTGTTAATTTAGGGGGTTCCAAAATTATTTCATTTACCTTGCTCCATCACCACCAAGATCACTGCCACCTCCCACTGAGGTCATGCAAGTAGATTCCTAAAGGGAAAGTGGTAGCTTTGTGAATCAGTTAATGCCCCAACCTGAGAGGTGGCAGAAGAAAATAACATCTATCCTTAATAATAGCGTTCCAGCACTATCTGGAAGAATTGAAGCCAATGCACTGGTATTTAATGCCTGGCTTGGTAATATGGCTGACCTGAGTGGCACCTATTAAGTCAGGGTCTGGTGATCTGGCCCATCCATTGGCCCCTTTGTTTGATGAGGAGCTTCAGCTTAGATCAATGCGGCAGCACTGTAAAAAGCTAAAAATATCCTGGAGTAAGCACTAACTACCAGAGGACAAAGAGCGCTATATAAAGAAGCTATCTATTTACCATCAAGGAATATAAAAAGCTCAAGCGAAGTATTTTGCTAATTAAATCTCCCTGTCCAACAACAAACCTAAAGAGGTTTTTAAAATCACAAAGAAGATTGTCAATCCTTTCACTCTCTCGCAGCCCCTGGAAGCCTCTCCGAAACTTTGTTCTCAACTTTCTGATTTATTCTCGAACAAGATTCTAGGCATTGTAGACATTTTAAAGGCAGCTCTATCGCTCAAAACAGATTTGAAGTGTGTCTGCCAGTGATGTTCCAGTAGATGCGCCAGAGTAATCTCCAGTGCAACGCGAGTAAGACAGAGGTGCTGGTTTTTGGACCCACCTCGAAGTTTGGCCTCGTTCTGCTCCATCTCCTCCAACTCCTGAAACAGTGGTTCGGAATCTCAGAGTGAAGTTCGATAACAACTTGTCCTTCAAAGCACAAGTGGAGATTGTATTTTGGACCTGTTTTGGCCTTTTCCAGTTCCTGAGGAAGTTCTTGTTCATGCTCCCAGCTCCTTGTCAGAAGATGGTAGTCCTTGCCCTCATAATATCCCGTCTGGGCTATGCCAATGCAGTATACTGGGGTCTCCTTGTGTACCAACTCAAGAGACCCCAGTTGGTGCAGAACGCTGCAGCCAGGGTCCTGCTTAACATCCCAAGGAACATCTCTTTTCAGGTCCATCGCAAGGAGTTGCACTGGATACCTATTCGGGCGAGAGTGAAGTTCAAGGGCCTTGTGTTAGCACTCAGACCTTTCTATGGTCTAGGCCCCAAATATCTAACTAAGAAACTTCCCCACTATCACCCATCCAGAACTTTACGTTCTAGGCCCCAAATATCTAACTAAGAGACTTCCCCACTATCACCCATCCAGAACTTTATGTTCTGCTGACGCACTGCTGGCAGTGGTGCCTAAGACGAAGAGGAAGAGATGGGGAGGCACCTCTTTCTCTGCGTTAGCTGTTGTGGACTGGAATGCTCTTCCACTGCACCTTTGTGCCATTAAGGATGCTGGTTCTTTTAAACGCGGCTTGAAAACTTGGTTATTTAACTATGCCTTTCAGCTTTTGCTCTTCTCTTGTGAGATCAGTGGTCAATCAACCTGTGGTGCCGGGACACTCTATAGAGTAGCAGTGCGCTTTACAAGTACCATTTGATTTGATTTTTAGTGGCTTGTGGCTGCAATTGAGGTCACCAACCACTGGAAATCCATTCGTGAGTTGCACAGAGAAGGGGCAGACTTCTTTCACTCCCCTTCTGTTTCGCAGTTTAGAAAGGGTAGCAAAACTCCTCTTCCAAGTCCTTTTCTAAAAGCAGTTTAGGGCCTCATGTACAAAACCCTTTTGCAATTGCAAAGCTTGTGAATTGAAAAAAGCAGATTTGTTACAACAAAAGAGTATTTTACTATTACACAAAATGCATTTTATGAATCAGAAAATGTTTCCAACTCATAAATAGTGTTTTGCTATCTATTATGACTTTCAGATGGGAGAGGGCGTGAAAAGGGTGTGGTGGCTGGGAGTCACAATCAATGGTGTTGGAACAATTCTCAAAGTTGGTGTGCCGCCATCACTGTTACATCACTGAATTTCTAGGGATTGTGAAAAATCCACGCGTCACACAAAGAACAAGTGTTGCAAATGAACCACACTCATTCAGCAGGAGAACAGTAAGGGTTTGGTGCGTAGCCTGTGGTGAATTTTGGAGCACACTGTTGCAAATATTACCAAATGGCAATAGCCTGTAGGTAGTTATAGTTAGGACCAACGTTTCCCATAGACAAAGCTTTTTTTGTTTTGCTAATTACTTTGGTGCCATCCTGCGCATCTTCACGAAATTGTTCAAAACTAGTGTACAGCTTGCTTCAGCTGCTGTCTGGAAAGTTCCGGGGTGATTCGTCAAGCAGGGACCAAGAAAAAGGGGGGGTCACAAAACACTTTTTTCCCCATGCAATGTCTATGGGGATTTTGCAGTTTTTAGACACAATATTCTGTCTACACAATATTTTTGTTTCTGATATTCTGTCAATAATCTCATTTTGAATACATATATAGTGTGGCTAGTTCTTGGGCAATTTGACCCATTTTGGAAGGATATTATTTGCTCAGAATGCTTAATCTGAACCCTGATGCCAAACAGAAAATGCTGAATTTTGATATCCCTGACTTGCTATCAGAGAAAGAAAAAGCCATTAAATGTTGTTCCCTGTCCATGACCCGTGGTGTGCTGCTGAAAAAACGTACCTTGGATTGCAGGACTGTATTTGACCATACTTTGTTTTGAAAAAAAGACAGAACAATGTTTTTTGTGATATATTTATTATTTTTGCAACTGCTGGTGATTGTGGATCTCCCTTTGTACATGTCTCAAAAATTGCATTATGTTTTGTTTATTAACTGAATTTATAAGAAGGGCATATTCCCGATGACTGCTTACAGTTTGAAAGTACGTTTATTGAAGGAATATTAAAACATCAGTACATAAAGCAGTGAAATGCAAAAACTACATAAACAACATTATAAAATGAGAAGTAATACATAGTCTAGCTTAAGAAAAGGTTTATCTATATAAGAAGACAAAATGCCTATAAGTTATCGAAGTAAGAAAAATAAACAAATGAAAATGACATTGGGATCAAAAGTTAGGAAGTCAAGGAGGCTGGGAAACTTCTTGTTGGGCAGGTGTAGGAGTAAAGGAGTGTTTTGCTTTGTTATCTAGGAATCGTGTAAATGTAGACACTTTACAGCTAGAGATATAGGGTAAACGTGTGCGGTATCCAGCCTGTGGTTATGGCAAACTGCATACCACCATAATTGGAATGATATCTTGGACAAGTCTTTCCGGTTCTTCGTGATCTGCTTAAATGTGACTGCTAATAACAAATCTAGAATTCGCACTTTGGATGCATGTATGCCCCAATCTGTGGATAAACTTCCTATAATAATATTAACAAATGAGAACGGGACTGTGGTTTGAAAGATTAAATTAATTTGATTCTATACTTCTGTTCAAAAAGTAAACACAGAAGGACAGGTGAAAAGTAAATGTTTTAAGTCAGCATGTACTGAGGAGCAAGACCAACACGTGTCGTGGAGGTCAGGGTGCATTTTATATAAAGTGATGGGGGATAGAAGTAGCCTATTGTATATAAAGTACAGAGTTTGTGTGGTACTTGCTACTCTAGAGGATTTCCTAAATTTGGTCCATATGTTGTTCCAAAGAGGGATGGACCATTCCACTCCCAAATCACATTCCCAAGACAACTCTACCTTAGTTTTAGCTCTGCTATTAGAGAAAGAAAGTAGTTGGGAGTAAATAGTGGAGGCTGTGGAATTCGTGTACAAAAGGTTGTGCCATCTGGAAACTGAGGGGGGGAAGGTTGGAGGTGAGAGTGAGTGCTTAGTATTGCTTGTTGTAGGGTTTGGAATTTTGATCTTTTGAAATGATTTAAGACGTATAGGTAAAGGAATGTTAGAAATCACTTAAAGTATAATCGGAGTTAATATCATTTTAATGGTGTCAAGTCGACCCCACCATGACAAGTATTGTGGGTGCCATTTCAAAACTAGAGTGGTTAGTTTGTGAAGGCATTTCTCAAAATTTAAAGAAATTGATGATTTAATGGATGAAGTAAACCATAAACCGAGATATTTAAGATGTTTAGGACTCTATGTAAAATTGGAGACTAAAAAATCCTCTTTAAAAGTATATTTAGTTAAAGGTAGTATTTCGCACTTATCGTTGTTTAGTCTATAACCAGACACTAACGCGTATGAATCTACTTCTTGTAAGAAAGCTGGGAGTGAGGATTGAGGCTGAGAGAGGAATAATAAGATATCGTCAGCATAAGCAGCTAATTTAATATGATTATTATTGTGCATGAAACCATGAATGAGATGGTTCTGTCTTATTTTGGATAGAAATGGTTCTAACGCTAAGTTAACAAGCATTGGCATAGCCAATAGGTCTCGCCTTTGGGACCGTATAAGTGTTTAGCCATGCAACACTTGATGTTGTTGCACCAAGGATATTGTGCTGCATAACTAAATACTTATAAGGTCCCAAAAAAAATTAAAGACTTAAAAGGAGAATGACAGGGAAAAAGAAGAGAGTTAAGGTGAAACAAGGAGCGACCTACTAATTGAGAGCAAGAAGTGAAAGAGACAATATGAGAGCAGAGAAGAAGAACAAAATGAAAGACTTAAAAGGAGAATGACAGGGAAAAAGAAGAGAGTTAAAGAAAGAGAGGGAAAGTGTGACCAATTTGAAAGCGGGGAGGAAGAACTAAACAAGAGAAGAAGTGAGAGCAAAAGGCAAGAGAGCAATCTAGACCAGAAGAGGAGACGAGTTAAGAAGACCTGAAGGGAGAAAGCAGGAAGAAAAGAGTAAGAGGAAGTAAAGAGTAGGGAATGAGGCGGATCTGGGAGGGAGGAGGGGAGAAAGGTGGGAAGTGGAGAAATGAGTTGAAGAAAGGGCCGGATACGAGAGGGAGTCGGACGGGGCGCGAGGCCCGCGGCGAGCAGGCAGCTATCCGCCGAAGCAGGCTCGCGCCACGAGCCCCGGGCTCTAATCCGCCCTGCGCGCTCTAATCCGCCTCCTCCCAGTTGATGAAACACAACTAAAAATGTTTCCCTATCAGAAGTACCTGTTTCCTTCTGTACCGTGAGCGATGCTCCTGTGTCTGTCTGAGCACCAAGACAAACAGTGATCTGTAATTAAACGGGTCAGTGACTCAGGAGGGCTTGCGGGGGAATTATGTGTGTGTGCCGGATGAAGGTTTGACTGCTAATTAAAGGGTGTAATTAAGTAGGAATGAAATAAATTATGTAGCACTGGAAACAGCTGTTCGCGGGGGCGGAGCCTCGGAGCAGAAGGAACGAACGAGGGAATGAGAGCGCGAGGGAGAGAGGAAAAGGAGGCTAGGTGAGGGAGGGGGGAGAGGGCGTCAAGGAGTGGGAGGGTAGGAAGGGGCCGGTGGAAGGGGGCAGGGTGATTAAAGAAAATCAAGAAGTAGATCCCGAGAAAGAGAAAGACACATGGGGGCAGGAAAGAAAGAGTGAGTGAGAAAGAGGGAGAGATAAGGAAAGAGAAAGTGCCGAGTGGTGCAGGAAGGAAACCAGAGAGGGGCAGTGAAGACAAGGTGATGGATGAATAGTGGGGAGGAAGGAATGAATTCGAGAAAGAACCGGAGGAGCAAACGAGATGGGGAAGCCAGAGAAAAGAGGCTGATGGGTGACAGAGAAAAGGTTGCATGATAGGACAAGGGAAGCCATCGCCTCCTCCTGACAGGAGACTGCTTTGGAGGTCAGAAAAAACAAACAGAACCAACCACCGCCGCCGCCCGGAGCAGCTGTTTTGAAGCACACTCGTGCTTGCGTCAGTACTGTCCTGGGAGCGCGCGTGAGAGTCGAGAGAGAGGGGGAGCAGGAGGTGAGCCCGGGAGTGGTGCGCGCGTAGTCTGCTCTTTTTGGAAGCACATACTCGTGCTTGTGGCGCGCCGCTGCGCACTCCCGCAAGGCGTATGCCGCCACAAGCACGAGTATGTGCTTTGAAAAAGAGCTACACGACGGCTAAAGGTCTCCTACGCAGCACATGCGCGCTGTGTAGGCGAGACCTAAAAAGGAAGGGGGATAAAGGACAACCTTGGCGAACACCTCTATGTAATGAGAAGCATGAAGAGGTGAGGCCATTAGCGAAAATAGCGGCCTTCGGAGCAGTGTAAAGAAGGGAAATAAGAGATGTGATTTTAGGACCAAATCCATTGAAGAGTGTGAAAAATAAAGGGCCAAGATACTCAATCAAATGCCTTCTCAGCATCTAAAGTAACTGCTGCAAGGGCATCCGAGTAGTGTGATGCTTTTGACAATAAATCAAAAAATAAATGGGTGTTGTCAGAAATATATCGTCCTTTAACAAAACCAGATTGTTCTTTACCGAGCAGGTTAGGAAGGTAGGAATCAAGTCGGATGGCTAAACCTTTAGAAAAAATTTGCAATCAACATTAACTAATGATATTGATCTATAGTTTTTACAGTAATGCAGATCCTTTCTCTCCTTAGGGATAAGACAAATTAAGGCATCTAAAAAGGAGCCGGAGGACTTTTGTGAGTGCGAAAAAGAAGTTATGAGAGCATGTAATTGTGGAAGGATGATCCGAGAAAAATAAATGTAAAACTCAACTGTAAATCCATCTGGACCTGGGGCTTTATCTTGTTTAAGGGTATTCAATGCATTATGTAATTCTGTTTGTGACATATCAGTCTCCAACAGGTCAAAATCAGTTGAAAGAATTGAAGACTTTTGGATAGTAGAAAGATAACGAGAAATGTTTTTCTGCAGAAAATGTGGGATTGCTTTAGTTTATTGGAGGTATATCTAATAATGAAGTCTCGTGCTGTAACTTTGCATGCGTCCCAAATGGTATGAAATGGTAAAGTATCAGTGTGATTAATAGAGAAGTACTCATGAAAAAAAGAGACGAAGGTAGAAGTAAAAACAGGATCTAAGAGAAGCGAGTTAGTGAAGCACCATCGTGTGGGAGATTTAGGTTGGGAGATAATATCCAATTGAATTGAGATAAGAGCATGATCAGAAATGAGAATAGGGCCTATATCAGCAGATCTTAAAGACTGGGAAATATTGTGTGATATGAAGATATGATCTATTCTAGATTGAGTTTGATGTGCTGGAGAGAAATAAGTATATTCCCTCTAAGAGGGATTACATAGTCTCCAGATATCAATTAAACATCTCTGTTTGATGGTTTTAGTAAAATATTTATGTGCCTTGCTGGGGATAAGGGACACTGTTGAATTACGATCAATAAATGGATCCATAATCTGAATACAGTCTCCTGCAAAAATAAAGTTATTATCAGGATAGTTTACAAGGCGCTGGGTTAAGGTAGACCAAAACTGAGCATCACCATTAGTGGGGCATATACATTAAACAGAGAGACTGGAGCTTTTCCATTTAGCAGTTTAGTGAACAACCATCTGCCTTCATCGTCAGCTTCTTGGGATTAAGTTTAGCGTGAAGCGATTTGTGACATAAAGTTATTACTCCATTTCTCTTACATCACCAGGCGGAAAGAAAACGTCACCCACCCAAACTTTCTTCAATTTTAAGGATTTTCGGTGAGATGTGACTCTTGAATTAAAGCTATATTGACATCTAATTTAGCTAAATACAATAACATACGCTGTATTTTAATCATAGAATTCAAGCCTCTGACATTCCATGAGATAATTTTCAGGAATATGAATCAACCGTACGAAATATATAACAGAGTAAACCAGACACAATATACAGACTATACAATATAAACCAAACAAACAACTGTTGAGTACATTATGACATTAAAAGGTGATAAACAAGGGGTAAAGAGTGAAAGAAGAAAGAGAATAAAGGACAAGTAGCAAGAAAAGAGTATACAAGGCATTCTAAGAAGGAATATGGGGGAAATTGAAAAGATAAAATTAATAGTAAGATGAGTAAGAAAAACAGATCAACATACCTACATAAAATCCATATGGGGTGGGAGGGGGAGGGGGTTACGACTACATGGAACAGACGAAAATGTGGGTACTCCAAGGGAAAGGCAGGGGAGATTGCAGCACACGCGACAAAAGGTAAAAGAAGGTCACAAGACAAGAGGATAGTACCTGTAAGGAAATAAAAAATTGTTAATACTTAAAAACTTTAGTAATGCAACAATATACTATTAAAGAATGTAAATGGATACACGAATATCATTGTATGGCCTTTCTTATCTTATTCTGGTTTCTTAAGAGAGTAAGGTCCCAAAGAATGCCAAAGTCCATTATGAAGTAGATGGTATGGAGGTATCCATAGTGTCAATCTTGCAAGCATTAAGAAAGCTTTTCAATTTGACAGGGTGCTTGTATGTAGTGGTTTTGTTGTTATATGTTACTTTGAACAGACATGGATGAAAAAGGCCGTAGCGGGCTCAAATCGAACAAAGATCCGATCTCATGGCGAGAAACTCTCTGCGTCTGTCAGCCGTGTTCTTTGCACAGTCCTGAGAGAAGTACAAAGGATTGCCTGACCATGAAACACGCTTCATAGATCTGACTGCAGATAGAACTTTGAAAAGGTAAGTGTACTCCAAAAAATACAGAATGACTCTTCTTGGTCGCCTAGAAGAAGAAATATTAGGTTGAGAACCCAGTCTGTGTACACGCTGTATATTGAGGAGTGTATCATCAGGCAGGTGTAAGATCTTTGGGAGGAATGATTTAAAGAAAGCAATTGTGTCAGGGCCTTCCGAGTTCACAGGGAGACCATATATACGAAGGTTATTTCTCCTGTTTCTATTTTTGAGGTCTTCGACCTGCTTCTGAAGAGACTGCACCTGAGATTGAAGAGCATCCATCTTAGAAGTAGTTAATTAAAGTGACGCAATGCTTTGCTCAGCAACGTTAAGCCTTTACTCCATGTTAGACCATCTATCTGTAAGGTGTAGTGGCTTAGCATTGGTCTCTTCCATAAAGGGGCGTAAGGCACATATTTCTTTCAATAGAAGGTCCATAGAGACAGTCGGAAGTGATTTTGGAGGGGATGGCGGGTCTTTTTTCAGCTGTTTGGTAGTTGCCTTACCAGGTGCGAGTGAAGCGGGGTTTCCATTGGAACTTGACGAGGAGGTTGCTCTGTGCATGGAGACAATTGAATCCTCCATAGTTAGGAGTTGTGAAAAAAGAAAGAGTTGTTTATAAATTTATGAGTATAGGATGTCAGTAAAGACTTTGGGGCCGATTCCGATTCGGGCCGGAAAACATACCGACCGACTCGGTACGGGAATTTATTCCGACCGACACGTACCGGCGCTGCCCGATCCGCGTAGTACGATGCAATGCATGTGAATCACGACCGACTCGTACGGAACACAAGCCGAACGACCGAACCGCACGGAAAACAGCTATCCGACCGGGAAACCACACGAATCGAACCGACCGACACGCACCAGGAATGAACCCGACAGAAACATACCCGCGAACTCCGACCCGCACAGTACGATGCAATGCGAGGAAAACCAGACCGAGTCGCACGGAGCCTAAGCCGTACGACCGACACGCATACAAAACCGAGCCGAAGCAACCCAATACCCCGCGACCGACGCGTACGCCGCACATAAAACACAGCAGAAACACAGCTTGAAAGACTCGGAGAAGCTCGCACGAGACAACTGCAGCGTCCTACTCGGTCAGAAGAACGTCTCCTACATGCCCCAAAACTACAAAGGAAATAATACAAACAAAAGGGCCAAACAAGCAATGACAAAGTCAATAAATACTGGGGGAAAAAACCATGGAACAAAGACACACCCACAACTCCACCCATATAAAAGCCACAAATCCCTACCATGATCCTTTGCAAATTCAACTGACCTGCCAGCACAGAACACCATCAGACAGCAACCACAGACACACACACAACTCATCCATCACACAAGCCACACACCATTAGCACCTCCCTAATAGCACCCTCACATACACCCAGCAAAACTGACACTCATCTACCCTCACTTGCACACTCACACACACATCTATCCCCACCACCACCCATCACCATGCCCCCAAAGAAGAATCCAAAGTGCCTAGACAGTGAATTGGAAGTGCTGGTAGATGAAATCCTCAGGGTAGAGCCATACTTGTTTGGTACACTGGTCCAACAGACCCCCATGTCGCAGAAAACCAAGATGTGGGAGAGGATCGTCGACAGGGTGAACGCACAATCACCATGTCTGCGCACAAAGGAAGACATCCAGAACAGGTGGTATGACGTGCGCAGGAGGGTCAAGGCCCTACTCAAGAAGGATTACACCTTGAGCCATCGCACCGGCAGTGGCCCTCCTGCCAAACCAGTATACCTCAGGCCCTGGGAGGAGAAGGTGCGGGCCATCCTACCACCAGAGAGCGTACATGGACTATCAAACATCCCAGAGCCTGTTGAGTACACAACCAATATACCCAATATCGTGTGACAATACACACACATCACTGTCAAGGGGATAGTCAAACCATGCACCGTGAAACCATGCACCGTTAGCAAAGCCACAGTAACCAAAACATAATCATCCCAAGATGTGTATGCTAGTCAGACAAACACAATACCTGCCATCTCATAGTGATATGTAACTGTGTCATGACATGTACAAACCTAACAACAAATAGAGCAAGGCAGTGGTACAAATCTAACCAACAAACACTGTCAGACATTTTGCCACCACTAGAACACCACTTCACAGGGAAGCTCACTGAAAGGAAGGAATTCTGTGTATGCTGGTGAAGTCAGTGTAGCCAATAGCATGATGGGAGTTGTAGTCACAGATATTGCTCACCCTCACAATTGGCCCATCAACACCACTCTGAACCATGCTCACATCACAGGGAGTGGAAAAGAACTGACAAGATGGCTGACACTGGGTACTGCTGTGGGGAGCACAAGGCCCTGCTGGGAACTGTGCACCAACCAACAGCAGGACACCACTGTCTGACATCCTGAAAGCAAACTTGCACTCCCTGCAATGGAAGCACGTTCCATGGTGGGATATCTGGCTGGGTGGGAAGGAGGACTGACAGCACTGACCATAGTTACCAGCAGCTGTTCTCACACACACCCTTAACACAAACTACACACAACTCACCTGGGAGAATGCATTGCCTCACACTCAAATTAAATATCCCACAAAGAACCACCACCCTGGGTAATGCTGTGTGAAGCACAGGGACACTTCTGGGACTTGTAGCCAAACTAACGCCAGGACAACACTGTCAGCCATCCTGTCAGCACAGGCACACTACCCCACAGGAAAGCAGAGTCAAAAGGAAGGAAGTATGGGCATGCTGGGAAGGGGGGTGTAGGCAATAGCAAGATGGGAGTGGTAGTCACAGCTCAACATCCCCCACCCACATGACCCGGCAAGCTCACACTGAAGCATGCATACTTCACAGGGAGTGAAAAGCCACTTCAAAGATGTCTGACACTGGTGCTCTGTTGTGGGGAGCACAAGGCCCTGCTGGGAACTGGGCACCAACAAACAACAGGACACCATTGTCAGCCATCTTGCCATTGCTGTCACACTCACACACAGTGAAGTCCACTCAAAAGGAAGGAAGTATGGGCATGCTGGGAAGGGGGTGTAGGCAATAGCATGATGGGAGTGGTAGTCACAGCTCAACATCCCCCACCCACATGGCCCGGCAAGCTCACACTGAAGCATGCACACCTCACAGGGAGTGAAAAGCCACTTCAAAGATGTCTTACACTGGTGCCTTGTTGTGGGGAGCACAAGGCCCTGCTGGGAACTGGGCACCAACAAACAACAGGACACCACTGTCAGCCATCTTGCCATTGCTGTCACACTCACACACAGTGAAGTCCATTCAAAAGGAAGGAAGTATGGGCATGCTGGGAAGGGGGGTGTAGGCAATAGCATGATGGGAGTGGTAGTCACAGCTCAACATCCCCCACCCACATGGCCCGGCAAGCTCACACTGAAGCATGCACACCTCACAGGGAGTGAAAAGCCACTTCAAAGATGTCTGACACTGGTGCTCTGTTGTGGGGAGCACAAGGCCCTGCTGGGAACTGGGTACCAACCAACAGCAGGACACCACTGACTGACATCCTGAGAGTCAACCTGCACCCATTGCAAGGGTGGCATGCTTCATGGTGGGATAACTGGGCTGGAGGGAGAAGGATGTCCGGATGTCAACCAAATACCACCAATGCTGGCCATGCACACACCTCAACATTCACATTGAAATGCATCATGTTGGCAGGACAATGTGCTACACAAATATCAACCTCTGACTGTGACAACTTAGGACAATGCAATGTACAGGCCCGCATCCAGAGGTACAGTCACATCTGTCAGGTGTTTGAACCATTGATGCCTGTAGAAACATAACATACATTGTGTGTCTCTTCCAAAAACAGGTGATGATGGGGACACAGCAGCAGACGATGAGGAGTCCCTGTCCCAGGTTCCGGGGGACCCTGAGCTCTCTGGTGTGGAACAGCCTCTACCCTCCTCGGATGGTGAAGACCTACCTGGCCCCTCCGGTGTGAGTCATCATGCAGCACCAGCAGTACCACCATCTGCACCCCCTGCACCCACTCCTCCAACAACTGCCAACACACAGACCACCCCCGCCGACACAGACAGACCAAGGACCACCAATGACAACAGCACAGGGACCCCGGCCCACCGTGAAGCAACGGACAACAACCCCAGTACCAACCCACAAGGGGGCCCAGGGTCACCTGTGCGTGCCACCGCAGGTCCCGCACGTGTGGCCAGGGGTGGTAGGCAGAGGTCGCTGTTTGCAGAGGGGTCTGGACTGCATGATGACCCACAGCTGGTACGCATTGCTGATGCGTACCAGAATAGCACCGGAGAGGTCAGCCAGGTAGTGGGGATCCCCAAGGACATTCAACAGCAGCAGGCTGCCCATCATGCCCGCTTGGACTCCCACATGTCCCGTGTGGAGACACACATGTCTCGCATGGAGTCCAAGTGGGACACATTGCAAGAACTGACAGCGGTGTTTAGGGACATATTGACATGCCTCCGCCAGATTAGCACCAACATGGCCACACCTCCCTGTGTGCCCACAACATCTGGTGCCGCAACAACTGCAACTGCCACAGGGAGGGAGGATGACTCTGGCGGAGAGTCATCTGCACCGCAGCAGCCTGCACGTGAGGGTCCCCCCCAAAGAAGAGGGGTCGTCCGAGGAAGGAAAACTGAGAGGCCGATGGCCATGTACATCCCCCAGGAACCCAACACCTGTTCTGGTAATACACCTTTGTGTGCAAACTGTTCACCCTGTCGAATGCAACCCAACTCTCCCACATGAAATGGGGAGTTTAAGTTGGACCAATGTATCAGATGACTGTGGACTTTACTCAGGACATTTCTGCTACCAACACTTCCAACTCATCTGGGAACTTTGGATTCCAATCCCAATGTACAGCACCCACCATCCTGTGCACTATCCTCACACATGTATGTAAATAAACTCACTAATACACCATACTTGCCTCTGTTGTGATTCCAACGTTGTTTCTGTCATGGAGATGATGATCTGCTAAATGACACTGTGCATGCTAACTGCTACCGCAAGTTCAACACCGTCATGTGAGTCATGGCGACGTGACACATATGAGGGAGACACACCACTAGGGCTACACAACACATACACACCAGGGCCATCTGACGCATCGCCTACACTGATGTTGCCAGGAAATACAGTGGAATGCACAGACACCACACCTATTCAGAGTCTGTGTCAACTAGCCCACAGGTGAAGTAAGCAAATGTCAGTCAGATGTGTGACCACAGACAACGCACATCCCAAAGTGAAGCACAGGTATATTACACATTAGCAACATGTTGTTTCCACTACAGATGCAAGGTAATCCCACGTGGCAGTGGCCACACAGTCAACAATTGTAGAAGAGATAAAGTCCAGGGGTGTGGGGCACATCACCTGTAGGGAAACAACTGCTTCCACCCTGGAAGTTGAATCATGGTGTCGGGGGATCCGAGTGGACCAAACAACTCTGAAAGCACCCTGTGAAGGACAGACATGACACACAGACAAAAGCACTGAAGAACAGGACAGAACTGCAATACTCATGCCCAATACATGTCACAAGATACCTACACAAAACCAAGTTAGCATGTCAACACTGTTGGGGAGTACAGGCTACCTGTAAGGACACATCGCTGCACGCATACAGTCAAGTAGCACATGGCCACACTCAAACAGCAACAGAGCACCACCAACACATATCAGGCAAACTCACATCATTGACATGACAACTCTGGATACTCACATTCAGCTGAAGAAGTTGGTGATGAGCTGTGTGCGGACATCCCCATCATCATCATCATCATCATCATCACTGGCATCGTGGCCCAGGCCAGGATCCTCCACAGGTGGCGGATGTTGGTCATCGTCATCCAGGATGAGAGGCAACTCCTTCCGCACTGCCAGGTTGTGTAGCATGCAGCAGACGATGACAATCTTGCACACCTTTGCTGGGGCATATGGGAGGGCCCCTCCTGTCTTGTCCAGGCAGCGAAAGCGGCTCTTCAGGAGACCAAATGTCCGCTCGATCACTCTCCTGGTCCGACCATGTGCCTCATTGTAGCGCATCTGGGCTGGTGTCACAGGGTTCCTGAGGGGAGTCAGCAACCACGGCATGTTGGGGTATCCGGAGTCACCTACATACAGACAATTGCACATTAGCTGAGTTGGGTAAAGAGGGTGGAATACAACATTGCAGAACACCCACAATGGTAAAAAGTCAGTACACACCGACAAGCCAGGCACGCTGGTTCTGCATCTGTGACATCATCCTCGGGATGCGACTACTCCTCATCACGTAGGCATCGTGTGCAGAACCGGGGAAACGTGCACACACATGTGAGATGGTCATATCTGCAAGACATACCACCAGAGCATTGATAGAATGGTAATGTTTCCTGTTCCTGTATGCCTGCTCATGTGCCTGTAGTGGTACCAAAGCCACATGTGTCCCATCAATGGAGCCGATGACATGTGGCATCCTCCCTAGGGCATAGAAGTCACTCTTGACGGAAGTGAGTTGTTGACGTTTAGGGAAATAGATGTACTGGTTCAGGTATCTCAACATTGCCTCCAAAACATCGTGTAGCACACGGCTGAACATGGTCTGTGACATCCCACCAGCAGACGCCACAGTGTGTTGAAAGGTACCGGTGGCAAAGAAGTGTAGGGCTGCCATCACCTTCACCTTGGGGGTCAGCGCTGTAGGGTATGTCCGGCCAGGTTGCAAATGTGGGGCCAACCGCACCGTCAATTCCTCAATCAGCGGCCTGTTGAAGCGGTACCGTCGGATGCAGTCACGTTCAACCATGGTTGCAAGGTCAGGGAATGGTCTATGGACAGCTGGTGCCCTGCAGTGCATAGGTGAACAAAGAAAGATTGTCAGTCACCCCACATATGTGGCATTGACCATACTCAATATCACATGATACATCATTACAAGTCACAAGTACTTGATGTGTGTGCCGTTCTGTATGGACATATATGGCACCTACATGGCCAACATCTACATCACAGTTCAACATGTGTTGACAACAAGTTCCAGGTCGTGCTATGGGAAATCATTAGGCTGTGTCACAGTACCCATGTACTGCTGTCACGTTCCAAACACACACCACAGTGACAAGTGAGGACAGATGTGCCACAGGCATCACAGCTCATTGACAGGTAGATTTCCAGGGACCCTGTATTGCCACATGGACATTGGCATGACATGGCGTATCATGTACACGTCAGCAATACAACCATGACTCCCACAGATAGTGGCCCCTGTTGCCTCTGCAGGACAGACATGGACGTCTGTGACACACACACGCACAACATCAAAGTAGATGCACAAACAACGTGGATGTGGAGACTGTCTCCCATTGTGCACATTGAATTAGAGACATCTGAAACACAACATGCACACAGACTGTGGAGGGCCATCACTATTGTGGCAATGGGTCACCCTGTGACGTACATACCTTCCCACATGGGACTCAGGGTGTATGTGACATGACATACACAACCTGGAAATGTGACCATGCCCTGAACTGAACAGTTGCACATCACAGTGGTCATGTGCACAACACACAAAGGATTCTGTCCCCATGAACACGTGCACGGCCTGGGAGTGGCTGCCCCCAAGTGCCACCAAACAAACCACAGGTTGACCCCCATACACACACAGGTAATGCAGCCTTACATGCCTTAGGATACAGTGTGGAGAGGCTGTGGTGTTGTAGGTGTGCCCCTGAGTACCTGGCAAGTAATTGTGGCTGGCATACGTTCACCAGTGACAACCATGGTGACATATGCGAGTTATTTGTACAGGGACGCGTTGTACAGCAATGGACCGATCAGTGTGCACGCATTGGCCATTGCATATGATGTGGACGGAAATACGTGTTGTACAGCAATGGACCGATCGGTGTGCACGCATTGGCCATTGCATATGATGTGGACGGATGCGTGTTGTACAGCAATGGACCGATCGGTGTGCACGCATTGGCCATTGCATATGATGTGGACGGAAATACACATTGTACAGCAATGGACCGATCGGTGTGCACGCATTTGCCATTGCATATGATGTGGACGGAAATACGCGTTGTACAGCAATGGACCGATCGGTGTGCACGCATTGGCCATTGCATATGATGTGGACGGAAATACGCGTTGTACAGCAATGGACCGATCGGTGTGCACGCATTGGCCATTGCATATGATGTGGACGGAAATACGCGTTGTACAGCAATGGACCGATCGGTGTGCACGCATTGGCCATTGCATATGATGTGGACGGATGCGTGTTGTAGAGCAATGGACCGATCGGTGTGCACGCATTGGCCATTGCATATGATGTGGACGGAAATACGCGTTGTACAGCAATGGACCGATCGGTGTGCACGCATTGGCCATTGCATATGATGTGGACGGATGCGTGTTGTACAGCAATGGACCGATCGGTGTGCACGCATTGGCCATTGCATTTGATGTGGACGGATGCGTGTTGTTTTTCGAAATACGCGTTGTACAGCAATGGACCGATCGGTGCGCACGCATTGGCTATGGCCTGGCATGGCAACGGACGCGTTTTCGAATTTTTAACGAGTCTGATGCAGTAAATTCAGTTGGCCACCCACAACAATGTTGCAAATTCATGGGTGTCATGAAGTTGAACTTTTGAAGGATGCTGTGGGCGTGTATAAGTGGTGCAATTCCATGGATTGGCCAGATTCAGAAGATGCAAACGACTTGGACCTATCACTTTGGACACATGGGACAGTATCTGCCTCTGCAGCACACATCTAATGCTGGCTGTTCCCCTGAGAGCTCACTTGCCTGCACTACATACTCCAGGACGACACCTGCCACCACCACTGCTGCTGTCTCTGCATCCTCTGGCTACTGCAATGGCACGTACTGTGGAGAGAGCCCCAGCCTTCAGCACTGAGGAGAACCAGACCCTGCTGGGCAGCCTCCTTCCATAGTACAGCAAGCTGTATGGGAAACCAGGGGAGCAGGTGAGTGTGCTGTCCACTGCCTTACTAAATGTGCATGTTGTCTGACTAGTAAGACTTACAGTGTGCACACCACTGGCTAGCATGCTCACTGAGTAGTTGTCACCCCCCAAAGTGTGTAGTTACATGCACTGAACAGGTATAGTGCAGTAACAGTGCATTCCAACAAGGTCTAACTTCCCAGGCAATGATACCATTTGGTAACTGCTGGCAAACTGTTCATAGCCATAGTTGCACTGCCTGTGTACATCATATGCCCCTGTGATTGAGACATGTATATCCACCTGTGTGATGCACGGAAATGTTGCATGTGTAGTAATGACCTTTTCACTTTGTCATCCTCACAGGTTGATGCGCACCAGAAGCAGGAAATCTGGCTGACCATCGCCCGGGCAGTAAGATCCGTGGGGGTCTACAAGCGCCGGATCCGCAACTGCCAGAAGAGGTGGCAGGACCTTCGGGGCTGGACCCGGAGGATCGCAAGGGTCCAGCTGAAGCTGTCGCCTCCTCGCAGGAGGGGTGGACACTGGACCCTGATCCCCCACATGCTCAGGATTCTGGCGGTGGTCTTCTCGGACCTGGATGGGCAGCTGAAGGTCAGACAGCAGCAAGGAGGGGGTGAGTCCATGACTGCACTGTGAACTTTGTCTGACATGCTATGTGACCTCCTCTGGCCTGGTTAAACTTCCACAGTACATCAGTCTTGTGGTCCAGGACCCATGTCCCTCAATTGTGACATGCCCACTCCTCATCCGATACCCAGGTGTGGCCCTTACAGTCAGGAAATTGTGTCACTTGGGTACTGTGTCCTTGCATTTTGCTTAGCTCAAGGTGGGGGACAGCATTTGTTCCTGTAACTTTGTGGTGGGCTTCATGGGTGGGTCAATTGCTTACACAATGCCTGAGTTCTGACATGTAATCTGCGTGTAACTTTGATATGTGGTCCAATTGCTGATCTGACTCACCACATGTGCCTGGGGTATTTGGCACACACCCATGCTGCGGGTGGGAACAATGTTTGGGCCTCAGGAGTATGTATATCAAGTGTGTCACACATGCTTAGCCACTTGCCTACTGTCCAGGGCTCATCCCTCTTTCACGTGGAGCAGGACAGTCATGCCTACTCCAGGGCATACAATACACTCTGTACTCCCACTCCCGTGTATCAGCTGACACGTTGTGCTCAGTGAAATGTTCCCTCAGGTGTCTGCCTCTGTGTCATTGTGCTGTGGCTTCGTTGTCAGGACTACTGGGGTGTTTATCGGTTAGGGCTCAGCATGCCATCTGAGATGTGACCATAGGAGACGATACTTGTGTGACATATAGGTGTTTGATCACTTGACTGTGCAGACTGGTGTATGCGACTGTGAAGTTCAGGCAGCTGTTATTCATTCACAGCAGACTGTGAGGTGCTCAGGTTCAGAGAGTTGTGTTTCATGTCTCCCATATGTCCAATTGGTATGACGTGGACAAATAAGAGTTCAGATGATGTGGTTTGTGGGGGATGGACATGTGCACTTGTCAGCTACAGAACTTGCATTCCCCATGACCTAGGATTGTGATACAGTGCAGACTGTTGTTGGCTGGCTGCCCTGCCCATGTGACTGGAGACAGTGATGTATGACTTTGCAGGCATGCCTGTGCCATGGCATTAAACTTCCTAAGAGTGATCCTGCAGGAGAGTGACATGTGCTACATGCACCCCATTGTGGCATAGACTATCAGGACATGGGTGCATCATGGTGTCTGGTGCTGGTATGCATCACATGCATTTCAAATTAGACTCTGGCCATCCCTTTATCCGGACACCTGTACTGACTCAGTGGCAAGAGATGTGATGTGTGGATGTTCACATACTTCACCGTGTTCTCTGCAATGTCCAACAACTGTGTAGGTGGTGCATGTGTCCACACTGGGGTATTACCACTAGACAGATGGGTGCAAGGCCAGGAGGGATGTGAGTGCCATGGTTGACCATCAGACTGACAATTGGCTTCTCCTAATCTGTGTGAGCACTTTTGGCAATGTTCAACTAAGGATGCCAGGGCTTGCTCTGTAATGTGCTGTACTTACTGTGGTGTGTGCGGTCAGTGCAGGTGACTGATGTTTGTCTGTTTCCCTAATTGTTTGCAGATACATCCACGGCCACAGGAGGGTACAGCTCCACAGACCAGGAGGAGCTGCAGAGCCAGACTGGGTCAGCAGCCGATGAGTGGTCAGAGGGACCCAGTGGCACGGAGGGCGAGGGGAGCCACACCGAGGAGTCCTCAGCACCATCCACCTCAGCTGAGGTCCACAGCAGCTCAGAGGATGACTCCCTTGTGGAGGTGGGTGTCAGCAGCCACCACACCCCAGCTAGTATTGCTGTCCCCGCCACCACCACCGCCCTCCCATCGGCTCCCATTCCAGAGGTCCGTGGAGGCTCCCGTGTTCGGGAGCGTGTCTCCTTCGTGCCAGGCACCGCACCCCCTGCCCCTGTGTCCCCTGCTGCCCTGAGTGAGGAGTCTGTGTACTTACTTCACCAGCTCCATGTAGGGCAGACAGCAATGCTGAGTGTCCTCCATGCACACACCACTCTGTTGACACAGCTGGTGTCGTTCATGGAGGGCATCTCATCGGGCATGTCTTCCCTACAGAGGAGCAATAAGTCCATGGACTCCTCCCTGACGGCAGCAGTTTCCCTCCTCCAACAGTCCCTCACCCCTCCTACCTCTGCCCCATCCACAATTCCTGGCACCCTACCTGTCCCAAGCACATGCACACCACCTGCACAATCACCCAAACACACAGACACGAGCAGCACAGAAACACCCAAAACAAAGACAAAACGTGCACGCAAGCATCCTCAGGGGACTGATACCACACCCACAGGGGATGGGGAACAGACACACACACAGGCATCCACAGTCACTCCGCAGTCCTCTGATACCTCTCCCTCCAAGGCCCCTTCCCTTGCCTCACCTGCAACCCCACCTACAAAGCAGCTCTTCCTCTGTGACCTCGGCCTCTTCCCCTCCGATCCGGCTGATCCAGCATACAGGGGGAAGAGGAAGTCCACCCACACAGAGGGGAGTGCCCCTCACCCCCGGACACCCTCCCCCAGGCACAGACAAACTGAGGCCCCCACCCGCAAGTCCCCCTGGACCCGGAAGAGCAAGACCCCGCCACCGCCCTGCAGCTCAACCACACAGTCTCCTTCCTCCATCCCTCTGGCCCCCACTACACAGGTTCCCCCACCACACCCTGCCCCAGGTTCCCCCACCCACAGATACACCATCCCCAAAATGGTCCGGCCTTCTCCCCCTACCACTTGCTCTTCCAGCACCACACCCCCCGTTGCGCATGTTTGTGCCACTGGTGTGGAGACCGTGACCTCCCCCTCTGTCCTGCCCACCTTACCTGAATCCCATTCTACTCCCCTGGAGTTAGGCACTGCAGTGGAGTCCACTACCACCCCGTCTGACTTGGGCACTGCAGTGGGGAACCTGTGCACTCCATCTGCCCAGCCCACTGCAGTCGTGCCGGCACCCACACCATCTGACTCATGCCCCCCAGTTGTGCCGGCACACACCATGTCAGACACCTCCACTGCAGTTGTCAGTGACTCTCCAGCACCCAACACCCCTTCCCTGCCTCCTTCTGGTAAGCCCTGATCCTGTCCCTGCGGTGCCTGGCCTGCCCCCCGCGTATGCCCCTCCGAGGGGAATGTCCCTGGTCCATAGCAGTGCAGGCAAGCAAAGGGTGACATCTGCCACTGTCACCCTGTTCGGACTTTACTAATGGACTGGCCATTAGCCTTTGTGTTTTTTCAGGACTTTCACTTTTAAACCCACATATGCTGAATAAAGCTATTTTCTGTTCTCTAGTGGTTTTGCTTCAGATGTACATGATGTTGATGATGCTAACCATGCCCTTGCTGCAGTGATGGTGATTTTTGATGTCAGGAAAATTAAGTGTTACTGTGCAGGACCCCATGTGGTCCAGGGGGAATGTGTCCTATCCTGGTGTGTATCCATGTCATCCTTTGCAGCAATATGAGGGTGTCATGTTTTCAATATTTGGCAATGGGATTTCCTACTTTTATTTGCAATATCACATCTGTGGCTTACACCCCTGCACATCTGTTGTGCTTGCCATTGTTCAATTTGTCTATTTCCCTGACCGTGTGACCATCTCCACTGGACATGCAAGTTTGGGATTCAATGGGGAAGGACTCATCTGTGTTATCAGTGCAACTTGCTATACATGTGTGTTGGATCTGTGCAGATGATTTCGGTGACACTCCCATGACCAGGCTGATGGGACGAGAGCCTTCATTTTGTGCTAATTGTTGACTGAGTGACCAAGTGTTCTGCTGACATGATAGAGCCCTGCAGAGACAGCGTATGGCACAGCTTTCCTTACACAGGAGTGGAGTCCCCTCATGGCAGTGTGTAATTCCGTGACATTGCCTGAGCCCAAGGTGTGTGTTGTGTGAGCATGTCTGTGTGTGTTCACTTCCATTTTGCTACGCAGGCTGGGATCCCTAGTGATGTTCCTGTTTGTGATGCTTGCTGAGTTGACCTATGTTCCCCCAAAATCTTCTCCCTGGGTTCTCTGGGATGTGGGTGCATGGCACATTACTGGTCATCAGGGTGTCACCCATAGGTGTGTTTGCTGTCAGGGCTGAGTTTGTGGGCAAACGCAGATGAGACACAGTCAGGATTCCCCTTGGCACTTGTTGGTTACACAAGTCATGTAATTTACAGTTTGTGGTAGCTTTCAGTGATTGTGACACATTGTGTGTGTGACTGCTGCCACTCCTCAGGGTCAGAGCTGCAATGTTGGAAGTTGTCTATGTGTGTTCTTTGTGGGTGACCTTGGCTTCTTCATTGGTGTGTGACTGTGGCCGGGATCCCATTGGTTGGTGTGGATTTGACGTCATGCCCATGTACGGCGTACTGTGCAGTGTGTCAGGCATTCACGAGTCTTGTTGACTGGCCATGTGTGATGGGTTTCTGCACCTTAGTTCCCACCACCACCCCTGGGATTGTCATGGGGGCACATGCAATGTCACCAGTCCATGTGAGCTTCACTGCTGCACATTGGTGGAGTTCTAGGTGTGTGGTGTTGAGTGTGTGCAAATGAGAGTTGTTTCATGGCTAGACCCCTGCCTCCATATTGGCCTTGGCTGACAGGCCGTGCTGATTGATTTGTGCTTGTGTAGGTGTGATGGTAGTTTGTTGCTCAGGACACATGACTGTGGTTCACAGTGTGAACGACATCTAGCTTTGTCATCACAGTGGGATTATCATGCAGGCCAGTGTCACCACAATGTGGGGTCCCTGGGGGTAGTGCTGTGGTGGGTCTGTCTCTTGCTGTGTTTGTTGCTGTTCCTACAAGCTTGTGTGACATGTGTAATTTGGGCTCCCTCTCATCTAACAATGCCTGATTGCCCACATAGGGGAATCCGATCCATGAGTTACTTTTGTGTGGCACTGTATGCACATCTGTGTAATTGGAATTCAGGCCTCCTCATGTGTTGTGTGGTTGCCTGGGGACACTGGCACACCCCCCCATCACCTTTTGTGTTTGATATGCAGTGTGGGGCTGCCTGTTTGTGTTTGTGCATCTGCACCACTGCATTGGCATATCTTTAGTGTGCCATTGGCTGTATGTTGTTTGGTGGGTTTCCCCTGCTGTCCCTGGGACTCCTAGGTCATCAGTCAGCACAATGATCATGGTTTGTATGTCCCATTGCTGCTATGGTATGGTATTTGTTCACCTCACATCTACAGTCTCCACAGGATATCTACATTTGTGTGCCCTTTGGTGCATATATGTGGGTCTGCATTATGATGGTCACTTCTGTCATTGTGTTATTGATGAATGTTGACAATGTCAGCCCCCATGGGTGATGCTTGTCTGCACATGGCCAAAGGTATGTCTTATTTGCACTGCACTGTTTGCCTCACCCAATCTATGTTGCTATGGGACACAAGCACTACTATGCCACTGATGTGTTTGTTGTTCTGTGACCAGGAATCATCCATGCTGTTTGGCATTTGCAGCTTTTTCCATGACAACACTTACATTTTGGTCACTTTGATGATGGGGGTTAGACCCCATTGCCACAATGTTCAAAATGTGCTTCAGCTATGGACCCCACACTTACCTTTTGGTCACTGTGATGATGGGGGGTTAGACCCCATTGCCACAATGTTCAAAATGTGCTTCAGCTATGGACCCCACACTTACCTTTTGGTCACTGTGATGATGGGGGTTAGACCCCATTGCCACAATGTTCAAAATGTGCTTCAGCTGTGGACCCCACACTTACCTTTTGGTCACTGTGATGATGGGGGGTTAGACCCCATTGCCACAGTGGTCATGGTCTGCTTGCATTGTGGAGGCATCCAGCCCCCCATGAGTAGGGGTGGTGGTAGTGGTAGGCATCCAGCCCCCCATGAGTAGGGGTGGTGGTAGTGGTAGGCATCCAGCCCCCCATGAGTAGGGGTGGTGGTAGTGACAGGCATCCAGCCCCCCCTGAGTAGGGGTGGTGGTGGTGGTGGTAGGCATCCAGGCCCCCATGAGTAGGGGTGGTGGTAGTGGTAGGCATCCAGCCTCCCATGAGTAGGGGTGGTGGTAGTGGTAGGCATCCAGCCCCCCCTGAGTAGCGGTGGTGGTAGTGGTAGGCATCCAGCCCCCCATGAGTAGGGGTGGTATTGGTGGTAGGCATCCAGCTCCCCCTGAGTAGGGGTGGTGGTAGTGACAGGCATCCAGCCCCCCCAGAGTAGGGGTGGTGGTAGTGACAGGCATCCAGCCCCCCATGAGTAGGGGTGGTGTTGGTGGTAGGCATCCATCCCCCCATGAGTAGGGGTGGTGTTGGTGGTTGGCATCCATCCCCCTATGAGTGGGGATGGTAGTAGTGACAGGCATCTAGCCCCCCATGAGTAGCGGTGGTGGTAGTGGTAGGCATCCAGCCCCCCCTGAGTAGGGGTGGTGGGAGTGACAGGCATCCAGCCACCCCTGAGTAGGGGTGGTGATAGTGGTAGGCATCCAGCCCCCCATGAGTAGGGGTGGTGTTGGTGGAAGGCATCCATCCCCCCATGAGTAGGGGTGGTGTTGGTGGTAGGCATCCATCCCCCTATGAGTGGGGATGGTAGTAGTGACAGGCATCCAGCCCCCCTGAGTAGGGGTGGTGTTAGTGGTTGGCATCCAGGCCCCTATGGGTGTATATGGCATTGGTGATAGCCATCCCGCCCCTATCGTTCTGCTGTTGCTAGTGTAAGTCATTTCTGCATCCCTATGTGTGTGTGTTATATGTCGGGTACGTGTCGTTTGTTTGTGTAGTGGGTGTTTAACTTACCGTCTGCGCCGTACGCGTCCGTACCTGTTCCGGTAATAGATGTAGAGTATTGGTAGGACCTGCACGATGGGATTCATGGTTGGTTCGTCTCGTTCGACTTTCTCGTTGCTTCGACTCGTACTCGTGGCTGGCTTTTTTGTCTCGTAGCCGTGGATCGTCTTGTGGCGCGAATCGGAGCTTATGTGCGGCTCTCCCGGATGCTCTGACGTGCCGGACGTAGCGATGGGTTCGGCGCGTACGGAAGGCTCATCGTACTGGAAGGTGCTGTATTTTTGCTTCCGTGCGACTCGATTCTGCGTCTACGGATCCGGCTCGGGCGGGGAACAGGAGCTGGATTGGGTAAGTATGGCTGGGTCGGGATCTGGGCAGTTATGCGCATCGTACTTGCTCGTCAGTACGAATGTTCGAATCGGTCGGGAAACACGCGTTCGGCTTGGTTTTTTTCCGGACGAATAGTGTTAGGTGCGCTTCCTGCCGAAATCGGAATCGGCCCCTAAGTGTTTTTTAATCTGCCCATAAATAAAAGAAACCAGGACGGCAGGCCAAACTACTCATAGAATATGAACTTCATGACATAAATAGGTTCATTGTCACAGTATGAGGACATAGCACCTCGGAAAACACTCAAATGGTGCAAAAATGACAAAATATGGGAAGCAGTTCAATACAGTGGGAGAAGGCAAGTAACTTTTAGCTGTCAACTCCCTATAAAAATAACTCCATAACTATACGCCAGGAAATACTGCAATGTGAGGGTTCACAGCTACTTATTCTGGGTCTTGATAGCAAGAGACAAGATGAGTATTCGCCAGAGTAACATACGGAAGGGTTAAGCACTACTGAAGAGAGATCGCTAGGTAAGCGAGAGGGCTACAGCTGCTCAAGATGGCGAGCGGTATTCTGTGGTAACCCTGCCCGTTCAAATCCTGCTCCTCTAGGGTGGTTCATTTCACATTTTACAAGTCTGCTCACTCTTTTGCAGACAGAAATTCATTTATCAAATTTTAATTACATATTACCACCAGAATAATATTCAGAAGGGATAAGCACTTCTGAGTAGAGAGCGCTTGGTAAGTGAGAGGGCTTCAGCTGCTCAAGATGGGGGGCAGCATTCTGAGGAGAGCCGCGTCGTTGGGAAATGCCGGTTTTGACAGCGGCAGGAGAGAGGCGACTCAAGCATAGGTTACCTCAGACATCCCTGTCTGTTGTGCTTCCAGTTCCTCTCATCAGCGAATGTAGAAGTCGTCGTGGTGTTTACTGCACCCGTGCCGCTCAGGGGAGAATCACATCTGCGCAGCCATCTTCCTCTGGCGTAAGCCACGCCCACCTCCTGATGACTGCTTAATGAGCTTGCTGAGAGGAAACGTGGAACGTGGAAAGGGAGCGAGCATGGTGTCAGAAAAGTGGTGAAACTAGACAGGATCACAATAAGGAGTGTTTAAGTGTGTGTTTCGTGCCCTTATTGTCTGAGTTGGATGATCTTACATGTGTGTACATCTCTCTGGACTGCTGACCCCTGGTTGCAGCTTATCACCATGGGGGATAGGTGCTTAATGAATGGTTTTATTGTTTGGATATGAAGTGCATGACCCTGTGCATGACCCACGGTCGTGAAACAACACTTCTCCTGTCCTAAATAACAGAAGCAATTTGATCGTTTTAGAAGCTGCGGCGGTTGTGAAGAATCTTTAAAACATGTTGTATGCCTCTGCCCAGCACTGTTGAATGAATGCAGACCCAGACTACTAAAAAGTGAAATAAACTGGGAGTCCGTACATGCTGGCAGGCTATTATTGCCTGTCTAAATCCTGACAACACAGTCCTGAACATTTTTTTGATGAAGTTGTCACCATCGAATCAAATAGGTTCAGTCGGTTAGAGGCTCAACAAGTGGACTCTGCTGACTCTCCCAAGCTATCCGTTAAGAGACCTAGCCCTGCACCCCCCAGCCCACCAGGATATTAGCTCAAATAACTGATCAGTTACATTACACTATGTCCCACTACAATGGAGCCTTGAGTGAAGTAAACCTGATGGTGTCTGCTTTGAGGATCATTCTGCCGACACCTGTGATGCAAAATGAATGTTTTAATGTTGCACAAGCACTTTATCAAACTATTGTGCTGCTATCAATGAGGAACAATTTGCTGCTATTCTTGTTGAAGCCAACCTGATGGTGACATATTTGAGGATTATTCTGCTGCCACTTGTGCTGTAAAAGGGCTGTCTCAATGCATTAGCATTTATTAAATTATTGTGCTGCTATCAATGAGGAACAATTAGCTGCAATTCTCGTTGCATTACTCCCCGTGGGACATCTCATGCCCACCTCAAAACCACCCTGGTGTTCTTTTTCCTCTCTTAGGCAATCTTAATGTATGATACACCTCAAAGAACACCATGATCCCTTTGTTGCGGAAAAACAACTGTTGTCATATAATTGGACTACCACTACTCACCGAGCAATCTCGCTGCTATTAATGTGTGCCTTTTTAGCCCAATAGTGTGGTACTCTCAGTATGTTTTAACCTGCTGATTACACTGTTTTAATATGTGTGGATCTGTCCTCTGTTTTACCAATTGAACCTGTTTTTTAATAACTACAATCAAATGCAGTTTTAATGTTGTAATATGAGTTCAGTGTTCTTTTTAAATTGTAATGGTTTTAAATAACCACAAACAATAAAGTACATTATTAATAAAGATAGTTTTGGAGCAGTGTAATTTTAGCTCCATCCCTACACGTCACAGATGCACAATATTTATGTGCACTTAGCACTATATACTCTGTGTGCCTTAACTTTATTAATGTGAAGTGAAGTATTCAAATGTATTACTGAAAGGCTTTCCCTGTAGAACACTAGACTCATAAATGTGTGCATATTAATGTTTAGCCTAACCATGAACAAATGTAGATCTCATACATATTAACACTTATGTTTCAAGTTATGCTGCATTTATTTGAAAGTGCATAGCACATGGTTCACTTACTTAAGTACATTTTCATTGTTGTAGTTAATTTGAAGCTATACGCGCACACATAATCATGTAGTCAAAGTACACATTTTAGTGTTTAACCAAGCTAATTCAACTAGGCCTAAATTTTGAAATTTATTTTTCTGCTTGGTTTGCATGGTCTCTCTTCTACAGGTGGAGTTTCAAGACTTCATTAGGTAGAGAAAGGAGCATTGTGCATTAGTGATGGAGAGGCCTGAGAAGAAAATCTTGGCAGAGATGTGGAAAGCTAACGGATTGAAGAAGTCTATTCATCACGTATCTGGAATGGTGTACTTACTCAAGGTCGTTGTGAATGTCCAGATTTCGTGGGATGGGAAAATCTTGAGATGTTGCCCCTGTGCACTTGAAGTGCACACCATTGGTTCCTGGAGGGGTGGTGCAAGTTCTGTGGGAATGATGAAGAATCCATGTGTTTTAAATAGTGTTCACCCTGCTAGACGATAGGAGAAATCCCTTGGACTTTGAGTGGTCAGACCTCTCTGCTTTCTTTTATTCCTTACATGAGTGTGTTTTTATGCTAACACTTATTTCCCTGTTTTAGAAAACTTCTACTGGAGTTTTCACTATGCTGACAACCTCCTTCATTTCTAAATTCACTTGAGACCTATTTCTTTAAATCATCCTTATTTAGACTTAGACCTAGACTAAGGGGTCGATTCTGATCTCGGCCGGTAGGGCACCGAATCGGATTCGACTTTACCGGATCCGATTCGGAGCCCTCTTTCCCGACCGATTCGTACGTGCGTCCGGGCGAGCGAGTACGATGCGAGCGCACGCGAATTCGCCGACCGACTCGTTCGCGGGACCCAACCGCTCCGACTGACTCGCACGGACACGACTCGCACCGCGCAATGGAGATGTTCCCCGGCCGGGCAAGTACGATGCGCGCCTCGATCAGTCCGACCAACTCGCGCAGTCCGGCTCCAAAGAGCAGTCGGAGCCGCACTTTGGGGGTCCGTGTCGGACCCCCCTGTACGCGTAGCCGCACGAGTCGCACACAGGGGGGACCCATGGGTGCCCCCTACCTGTGCATGTACGGCGCGAGTCGCTTCGACGCGTACCCGCTGTAGGGGGCGCCCTTGTTCGCCTCGCACCCATTGAGTCAATGCGAGCCCGCGTACGCGTTGTACGACCGGCTCCCATTGACTTCAATGGGAGTCCGACCGAATCGAGTCCGATGGCATACGGACGCATCGTACTCGTTCGGTCGGGCTGCTAGGGTCCGATTCGGTCGGAAATCTCTCCGGGTCCGGCTCGGTCGGAGAGATTTCCTGCCCGAATCGGAATCGGCCCCTAAATGTCTTTACAATCTATTCATGATTAGGAGAGAGAGGAGTGTAGTAACTTGAAAATCCTCCAATTCCATATTTATGGCATCTGTATTGTTCTGTCATTATTCTATGCTTTATGCTATGAAGACAGAATCTGCTTCGATGGCTTAATTTGCTGGTCGTAATTCTTTACATTTATAATATGTTATTGATTTTTGCAACTATTGGATTGAATATTAATGTGTAATAAACCCACTTAACTTTAGTTTTTGATTCCTGGTCGTTATTGTGTAGCCAAATGGGCTATACGAGTATCAAATTATTTATTTGAATGCCAACTCCATTTGCCTTTCAGTCAACCAAAAAGGTCCATCAGGTGAGAAATTGTAACCCCTTCCCACGCATCAGCAGGTTAAATATCACTTTCAACACTGGACGAAATGGTGTGATCTCGGTCAAATCACATTGTTATGTTATGTTATAGGATTTTATTAAGCGCACATATCACCAGAGGGTCTCAAAGCGCTAGCCTAAACCCAAGAACATAGAGGAAAAAGAATGAAGGGAGCAAACAGAGAGAGGAAAGATCAGAACAGCCAGGTTTTAAGGGTCTTACGAAATTGTCTGTGGTTGGTTTCCATACGTAGATTCAAAGGGAGTGAATTCCACTGGGTGGGGGCAAGATATGAAAAAGATCTCTCGCCATTCCTGGCAGTATGGATCTTAAAAGGAATGAGAAGATGTTTGTTGGCGGACCCAAGGGTTCTGGTGGGGTTATACCAGGTCAGTTTTCTTGCAGGATAGTGTGGTCCATTCCCATGAATGATTTTATGGACCAGGCAGTTGATCTTGAAGATAATACGTTTCCTGATGGGAAGCCAATGAAGAGCTCTCAGGCTAGGCGTCGAGGGGGATCGAGAGGGTAGATTTAATACAAGTCTAGCAGCTGTATTTTGAAGGACCTGTAGTCTGGTAAAGAGCTCTGCATTAATGGAGGCCATTAGGGTGTTACCATAGTCTAGCCAGCTGATGATTAATCCCTGAACCAGCGGCATCCGAGATGCCAATGGAACCCATCGGAAAATCTTAAGGAGACTGCGCATTAGCCCATAGCAAATGCCCGTCACATGATTAATATGGTCAGTCATGGAGAGGTGGTTGTCAATCATCACCCCAAGATTACGAACCACCGACTTGGGAGATGGACAGGGGCCGAAATTGGGAGGCCACCAGTCACTTGACCACAGGGTTTGAGCTTTGTCAAAGAGGATAATTTCCGTCTTGCTGGCGTTAAGTTGCAGATGATTAGTTTGCATGCAGATGTGTATGTAGGACATACACTTCATAAATCGGAGTTTGGTGTCCGTTGGATCTGGGCCTAGCGTGATTAGTAGTTGTGTATCGTCGGCATACGACACAGTGTCGAAGCCATACGATTTAATCACTCTAGCTAGGGGTGCCACGTACAGATTGAAGAGCGTGGGGCTTAAGATAGAACCCTGGGGGACACCCTTGTCTATCAATTGGCTGCAGGAGACAAAAGTACCAACGTGTACTTTTGAAGCTCGATCAGTTAGATAGCTTCTAAGCCAATTCAATGCATTGCCCCGACGCCCATCTCCCACAGACGATTCACAAGCGTACTGTGGGAGATGGTGTCAAAGGCAGCTGATAGATCAAGTAGAACCAGAATGGCTGACTGACCGGCATCGAGGGAGAGTCTGATGTTGTCGACTACCTCTAACAGAGCAGTTTCCGTGCTATGGGCAGCCCGAAACTTAGATTGGGAAGAGTCCAGTAGTTTATTACTCTCTAGAAAAGTGGTGAGTTGTTTGTTAATTAGAGATTCCAAGACTTTCCCAAAAAAACGAAGAAGGGAAATGGGCCGATAGTTGTTAGATTCCTTGGGATCCAGGGTAGGCTTTTTTAAAATGGGCTTGACCATTGCCGCTTTCCATTTTGTGGGGACCATTGAGTGGCATAAGGATAGATTGAAAAGCTTGGTAAGGCCTGTGACGAGGGCTGGCCCAATTATGGACAGAATGTGGGGAGAGACTGGGTCGGCAGGGGAACCTGATTTGATCTTACAAAGGGCTGTACTAACTTCCTCTTGTGTGAATTCAGTGAATCCGTTTAGGGAAGTTAGAGTGGAAGTGTAATCACCGGCGGACCGATGGTACAGATGTTCACATGCCTGGTTAGGAAAGAGACTGTGAATGTTGTTGATTTTATCCTCAAAGAAGGTGGACAGAGTGTCTACCCAGTCTTGGGAGATGGGTTGTTCAGACTGACATGAGATGGGGCTGGTGAATTCTTTTAATGTTTTATAGAGTTCTTTATGGAAGTTGTAGGCCTTATTTATTCTGTCGCCTAGATAGTTTTTTTGGGCTGTTGCAATATGATCAAGATAGCACCTATGAGTAAATGTATAGGCCTGTCTGTGCTCGGCGCTTTTGGAATGCCTCTACTTACGTTCGGCTTTCCTGGTCGCTAGCTTATCAGATTTTAGGTCAACCGTAAACCAAGGTGACGTTTTATGATTACATTTGACTTTAATTATGGGAGCAATGATATCAAGGGCCTGAGTAATTGCCGTCTCAACTGCTAAATTTAGGTTGTCTATATTGAGCAGGGGGGGGTGGTGAAATGGTGAGACAAGGTAGCTAAGCTAACTTTATTCCATGGCCTACTCCATTTCGGTTCTTTACAGGGATTACTGTGAGTGGAAGCTTTCTGTAGAGAGAATTTTAATAGGTGATGGTCTGACCAAAGAACTGGGATTGGAGACTCCCCTTTAATGTGGGGGGAGTTGGTAAACAGGAGGTCAAGGGTGTGACCTGATGAATGGGTGGGGCCGACTACCAGCTGATGGAGGCCCAGAGTATTAGACTAGAGATAAGTGTGCTGGTATGGATGTCGGATAAAAGTTCAGCATGATAGTTAAAATCTCCGAGTAGGAGAAAATTATCAGCTGCTAATACATGAGGCGCAATGGTCTCTATCAGATGATTGGTGGAATTGATTTTAGCGCCAGGGGGGCGATAGACTAGGGCCCCTCTCCAAGACCCCTTGGTTGAGAGATCCATTCTAAAGATGCAGAGTTCTCCCCATTCCAGGAGGAAAGTTTCCAGTATGCTAAATTTGGAATGAGCTCTGAAAGCAATACCTAGGCCGCCACCTCTCTTGTTGTTCCTATCGAGTCTGATCAGCTGATAGTCCAGAGGGAAAGCAGTCGCAATGTCAGGAAGGGCGGACTCGTGGAGCCACGTTTCGGTGACAAAGAAGAAGTCTGGTTTCTCAAAATCTAATAGACTCCATATTTCGAGAGCATGTTTAGGGATCGAGCGGGCATTACAATATAGCCCTATTAGTTGATTCGGTAAATCTATCAGGTTACCGTCTGCGAGGTCGATCGAACGTAATTTAAAAAGAGGGGGCGGGAAGTTGGAGAGATTTCCTGCCTTACCATCGATGGTGCTTACTAGCGGGAGGAGGGTTGTGGACCTCTCAGGGAGGCTGGCCCTGTTTAACGCACAGAGTTCTTGGCTCGAATAGCCACTGTCACTGTGCCACAGTGTGATTATCTGCAACACGTTCGGGAGCTGCAAGTAGTTCAATTTGCTGTGTCTAATCTCAGCGTCTACACATTGGAAGTAAAAAGTAGCTGCCCTTTCCCACTGGGTGGATGCCCATCTGCAGTCTTAAAGGGATGGGTACAAAAAGTCCCCTTGCCCTTTACCCCTGTCTTATCCACTGCCACGCATGTCCTGACAATTCAAATCCCCCTCTGAAGCCTTCCAGCCCACCGCCAAGGAACCTCGATGGGCTTCACTCATGTATTCCTTGTTTTCCCAACATGTTCAACCCAGCCTACCCTGTACCACTTTCCTGGATCAACCAGGTACACCACCCATTCCTCAGCATCCTAACTTCTCTGCATGGATGCAATCTCCTGGTGCAGCTCAGCTTGGAACCCCACATCCTCCAAGGCTACAACCCCAACCAACGAAAGACCATAACCAGTGGCGTAATGCAAAATGATGGGCCTTCCTGCAGAATGTGATGGGGGCCCGAGTTTACCATATTTCCCAGATGTACATTGACCTTGGGCTGTATGGGGGGGCCCCTGAGGGGCTGGGTGCCCCTTTAAGGGTTGGGGGAGCAAGGGTCTGGAGTAAGTGTACAAATAGGTTGTGAAAACTCCCTAAGCACACCCAAATTTTCAGGAGGCGTAGGAGAAAATAAATCAAAAGATTAAATGTGCAAATCCACATTTCCACAACTCTTAATCCTGAAGATAAGCACCAGCAATAAATGTAGGGCATTAGGAGTGTGTATAGAAAATTACAATTTGTGTAGATGAACAAGCATACCTGAGAGAATTTGGTGAATCCCCAAAATACATTCATCTCTGCATAAAGCTGCCCAAATGGCAGAAACACTGCTCTGATGTGTACATTGATACATTTTGGGAAATTGTACAAAGTGGGTCCAATTTACACGGATTTTGCTACGACTTACTCTTGTAGTACTCTTTGCTTACTCTTGAAATCCAGTAGTGAACCAGGAGTGCTTGCGGCCTACTCCTTGAATTCAGGAGTAGGCAAGAAGCATTATATCAGTAAGTCACGTACTCGTGGCAAAATCTTTGTGGCTCAGATGCAGTGTGTCTGTATAATGCAGATGATTCACTGCAGGAATATATTTTATTTAAAAAATGTAGGAGCGTCTTGAAAAAAGACAAAAGTCTCAAAAGCGAATATTTCAATGAAGTATAGAGTTAATTTTTATTTTTGTCATTTTTTGAATTTTTAGCCATAACTGACCTTGGTCCGGAAGAGACCTCCAATCAAAGAGGTCAAAACGCGTCGACTTGTTACCGCCTCGAGGGAGTTATAACCAAGCAAAGAAAACCTGCAGCTTGAGGCAACAAGAAACTGTGTTAAGTCCCTCACTGTCCAAATTGAGCAGGTCACTTAACCCCATTTAATTGCGGTCAATTATGAGTCTTATCTAAATAACTAATCTAATCATAGACTCTAGTATATATAAAAAATTCAAGACTGGTTTATTTAAAATTATTTAGAACATTTTTCTTTCGTTCACTTTAAAAATGTCTTTCATAAAAATGGAATGTGTAAATATGTGATGCCTCTATTTGTTGTATAGTTCAAGTTAGCTTAATTTTTTTTAAAGCACCAATGATATGGGCATGCAAACTCTGAGAAATATGTGATCTAATGTGTTGGATATTTTGAAAAAATGGTAGAAATGAATTAAAAAATATTGGTGGTAAAATAAAAAACCAAGATATCAGGGATGTATAAACCTGAGCCAATCAAGACAAATGTGTTGTGAATAAATCCAACCTATGTAAATTTAAGTTTATATATTAAGGGTGGTCTAAACCTAGGCTGTGTTACAGGCCCAACCCCTCAAGTTAAACAGCACCCATAAGGTGGCAGCCATTTCAAGTCACAACACTGCACAGACGATGGTCCCCATTTTGCTGCAGGGCTGTATCAGGGTGATGATCCATATCTTCACCGTGGCCCTGACCTGGCAACGGGTGTCCGAAACAGCAGCACGCAGGTGGACAATGGTACAATGGTCCTCAACATGGACCCAGAATCTCACACTGTGCCTCAGGATCCACTCTGCAGCATCTCCACTGGACCGCTCTCCCTCCAGGAACTATGCTCCTCCTCACAGGGTCTTCTGGTCTTGGAAGACAGGCACATGCTAGGGTTCCAGGCTCCGGGGCTAGTGGTCTTGCTTCTTCTGAGTGATATCCCCTTCCCCAGCTGAGAGACTGGCAGACCTTAATCCCAGTCCTGGACTCAGCAGGCAGAAGTCATGCTTAGCATCTCCACACTGATGTACAGCTACAGTTTGAACATCCTGGGAGGCTCAAGCTCCCCTTATTATAATCCATGTCCAGACACAGATGTGATTTCGTGTCTGAGACTTTGAAGGTCATGATGTGGGTGTTGCCCCCTTTGAAGTGCCCATTCCTCTGTCCTGTCATTTGTCCCGGAAGCTGTCTGTCACAGCAGGAGCAACTCCAAACTTGATAGCCCCACACACAGGCCATGTGAGTGTCTAGATAATCACACCTGGATGTCAGACTCACATATACATGCTTATCTAAAGGTTACTGAGGCCCCTTGCCCCATTCTTTATGATTCCCTTATCAGCCCCATCTCCTACTTGAGATGTGCCCAGGCCCCACTGACCAGTGACCTTTACAGAATTAAAGAACCCATTTGAAGTGCACAAGAGAGCCTGGCTCTTCCTTCCGTCAATGTATGTCCCACTCAAATCTCAGGAATGCAGGCAATTCACAAATCTGTCTGGGATGACTTCTCCACATGCCTCGCTGAAGGCCCTGGCCTTCCAATATAGAACCCACAGGCCTCCATGTACGGTACCATACACAGGCACACATACATCATGCATGAATACTCACACTGCACAGCATTACATGCTAACATGTTGTAGGCTTAGCGCAACTTTGGTACACAGCAGCTGAACTTTACATGAGTGGGCCAGCAGGCCTCATTCCAGTGATACAGGTAAAAAGACCTGTTTGCTTTAATAAACACTGTCACAAAAGTGGCATGCTGCCACCGCCGTGCTCATGCTACTTACCTCTTGGTAAGGGCAGTGGCCCTTTACGATTACCAGCGTTACACTTTGTGCACCCCTCCCTTTGTGAGAAGACCGCAATCTGCGAGGTAGGCCTTAGTCATGGTGCACACACAGGATGTGTGTTCGCCCATGATGAAACACTTTGTACCAAGAATCCAGATATTGCTGCAGCTGTGGCACTCAGGTCAGGGTGCATGCCCTTTACCATGCAGGGGAATTTTCTGTCCCAACAACAACACACACACAAAATAGGAAAAGTGTTAACTTATTGTTTTTGTACTGGAAGGTTCCCCTTAACAGAATGCACACACTCTTGCATTATGGTGATATGGTGTGTGCTTAGGCGCAGGGCGGCTTAAAGTGCACCACTGCTAGGGGAGGGAGAAACAGTGCCATATCTTAATAAACATGGCGGTGTTTTTCACTATCCCTTTGATGCAGCACAGCAACTTTGCTTGCTGCGTTACATTTTGTAAATTTGCCTATAATTTAGAAGTGACTAATAACTGCCTCAATACTTACTGCAAAAATACGTCATAAAGTATGCTTCATGGATATGTGTGACATGTCCTAATGTGGGATTACACAGGAAGGTATATAAGGATGCATAACCATATGAACCTCCATAATACGATTTCAGTAAGTCTTAATGCTAGATTAAACTCATAACCCACGATAAAACTATGATAAATACTCACATCTATCATCAAACACGTCACCTTCGGGCCACGTCAGACAGCATCCATGGGGTAAGACTTGAAGCAGAGTGAGTACTCTGCTCAGAAGATTCCGGTGGAAATGCATTGCTGTGGAAAAGGTCTGGATTACAATCAGTGGTGGCTTCTCCGCTAAGGTGGAGGAGTGTCACCCCACTGCCAGGAAGCAGCTAAAGAAAGGAAAAAATAAAATTATACTAACGTAATGTTATTATCATTTTATTTTGCCATCCTGCTGCTGCAGTGTGCGTGAGGGGGCAGGGCAGGGCTGCAGAGCAGGGGAGGAGTGGTAGAACACTCCTAAGTGCACAATGACTGTTTGGTCAGCCCTCTCGGGCCGTCCAAACCAGTCATGCGTAGTTCCCCCTTCTCAATGCAGGCTGCATTACAGCCTGCATGGAGAACATGCCCACCCCTCCAGGCCCTGGCTGAGTGCGTGTCATGGTGCTCAGACCAATCACAACGCTGCATTGCAGCATTGTGATTGGCTGCAGGTAGCGTGGAGCCCTGGTGCTTGCTGCTTCTCACAAGAAGCCAGGAAGAGGACGGGACATAGGAGAGGTGGCGGTTGCCAGCCAGCTGGCCGGCAGGGAGGTAAGAGATTTTTTTAACCTGATTTTCCACCCCCCGCCCCTTTGCCCCCACCCGCCCCACTGCTGCTTCTAGGCAGCAGCCGCGACTGATTACAATAGGTGAAACCAAGGTGACTATGGTGCCGCAACACCTCCAAGCTGAAGCAATATTGTCGAGTCATAATTATGTGCTTCAAATGAATGGATTCCACAAACCCGGTGATTTGCTTCCACTCTTCTGGCTCTCTGTGGCAGAAACAGCTGGTATGTAGTCCTGGGAAGAGGATGAAGTCACTGCTTTTGTTTAAAAGTGGAGTTCTTATTTCCTCCTCGCCTTTCTCATGACCCATGATATTCACCTTGGAATCTGCATAGATAAAGGAAGAGAGATGGAAAACAGCATGTACACAAACAAAAGCTTGCTTCCTGTGCACCTTAAAGAAGATATAGTGCTGCAACCGGATAGGTTATATTGTAGCTTTTTAGAGGAGCTTGGTTGCAATGGCACTAACACAAGAGACAGATTCGGCTCTAGGACTGAAAAAGGCAAATCCCTCACAAGGGCCTGAGCAGAAAGTCGCTGGCAACTACATGTCAGCCAGTCTCACCTGAGTGGTGGCCACACTAGACAAGCTTTGACAAAACCAATAGGTCTATCTTGCATCTTGAGTCCTAAGAAAAGTCTGCAAATTAAAAAAGCAAACAAAAGTGTTTTCTTCATAAAATTCATCTATGAGATACAGAATTTAATGAGTGTTTGTTCAATGTACTACTTTTGAGATGTAAAACAGTCCCGTATACATTGTCATGTTAGCTCTCCATAGGAGGTGGAATGATACACCAAACAGCCAATAGCTTGAGGTAAGAGAAAAGTACTCTTCTGGGTAGAGCTAAAGCCCTCTCTAAGTGTACTTTAAACAATTGGTAATTATAGGTCTTATAGACAGCTGTACAGTCCAGCCTGAGTGAATGAATTGTTTACAGTATGTTTGAGAAAAAAATATCAAATACATTATAGTGAGAAGGCTACAAGATCCATTGCTTGTTGCCTGTTAAGGTCAAAATCACACTAACAAACATCATTGTTTACTGGTTGATTAATAATAATCTTGAGAGTATTTATCAGGCATGTGTTTAAGAAGCCAGTCCATTATGTAAAGGTCCCTCCAAAATATCATACAGTATCTGACTAATTGTACCTGGCTTAACTGTTTGAAAGAGCTTTAACTTTTCAACAACAGTAATTTTGTTGAAACATCCTACTTGATCCCCTTTAGATAGGTTTCCTACCCAACTGTAGAACTGAATCTGTACTGATATCAGTCTTAGACAACTTGCATTCCAAAGTTGACCACATGTAAACGATGGTTCTGGTTCTATTTGTCAATTACGTTGACCAGGTCTTTTGATATGGTAAACTAGAAGCTCCTTGTTCATATTTTCTCTTAACCGCTTCGCCGCGATCGGAATTCCGCTCAGGTGCTGGACATTCCGATCGCGGGCGTGGTCGTGACGAGCTGAGCTCGTCATGCGCACACGCCCACCGCGCAGCATGACGAGCTGAGCTCGTCATGAGCATCGAAGGGGTTAAACTGGGTCATATTGCTTGCTTATTCAAAATTACTAATATACTCACTAGCTACAAGGGCATTATTGTGATTCGTGATCATGAACCCCCGCTTTAGGAGCTACAGCGGTGGTTGAGTTCTTAAGGCCTCTTCTATCTGCAACGCCACAAAAGCTCACGTAATGAATGCTAAAATTATGGCTGGATAGAAACGGGAAAGAACAAAAGGTTAAAATAAGGATGGGTGAAATAGTATATGAGTAACAGGATGCGTGGGTGGGTGAAAGTATGCGTGGGTAGGTATCGGGTAAATGGTTGAATGGTTGAAAGAAATGGTGGATACTGAATGGATGGATATGGATTTGAAATTTTGGTGAAAGACTGGATGAGAGAAACTAAAGCTTAAATCATGGTGGCTATGGGTGAATATAGAAGAATGAAAGGATGAATGAATAGTTGTTTGGATGAATAAACAAGGGAGCTCTTCTGGAGAGGGGCAGGCTGCTCACCTACTTCGCTTACTTGGCTTTATATTAATCTAAGATACGGTTCAAAGTGGGGGGTGATTTAATTTTTGGTCTTCTCTCTTGACTCACTGTATTTGTTAAGCGAGGCAGATATATATCCCACCATCATCAGTCACCACCCCCTCCCTTCCCATGGCATTTCGCCACCCATGACCTAATTGCAGTATGGTTCAATTCATGACTGCAGTGTTGGCTGTGCAATGTGGGTCTGTCTTAATTAATGCAGCATTTACAAGGTTTTCAATGAATTGCAAACCGAACACACAAGATGGGTTTCCCTTCAACCACTCAGTAACCTACTTCACTCCTTTATTCTTTCCTAAGTTCTTCCGTCCCAGCCTACCAAAAAATTGAAAAAAACATTCTTGGCACCTGCCACATTTTTATGGCGATGTGAAGTGATTCATAAATAAACTTCATGGTTTACCCTAACAGATTTACACCTGTTTAAATTTTTCCCTTCTGACTTTCGTCAACTACAGTGAGTGAATAAGCCAAAGCTTAGTCACATGCTGATGATCAGTGACATCCCGCTATTCTAGAGCAAAAGATCTACCTAACTGGTCTAATCCCTCTACCTTACCCTGCAGTAAGTCAAGTTTCCTTTACTTACTACCAATGGAATGAATTTGTTGGAAATAATTTGTGGTGGTGGGGTGAAGCCAGTGAGTAGAGTGGGACTAAGCGCCTGATTTCAAGTTTGGCGCATGGGATACTCTGTGATGAACGTGCCAAATACAATTTATACATCCTGGGCCTGATTCACAGAACTAACTTACGTCAAAAACATAAAGTTAGTACTTTTTGGTATTCACAGAATACACTTACTCATTTTGGTATTCACAGAATGAACTTACTCATTTCGGTATTCACAGAAGTTAGTAGTCCTAACTTTAGGACTCCTAAATGCCTTCTGTGAATACCGAAAGTCTTAAAGTTAGGATTTTTCTCAGTTTAGGAGTAGTAAAGTTAGGACTCACTTTACTACTCCTAAACTGAGAAAAATCCTAACTTTAAGACTTTCGGTATTCACAGAAGGCATTTAGGAGTCCTAAAGTTAGGACTACTAACTTCTGTGAATACCGAAATGAGTAAGTTCATTCTGTGAATACCAAAATGAGTAAGTGTATTCTGTGAATACCAAAAAGTACTAACTTTACGTTTTTGACGTAAGTTAGTTCTGTGAATCAAGCCCCCTGTTCCTTTCCCTGTAGCGCAGTGCATTGTTTTCCCCAATGTCTACTTACGGCATGCAGGATAGCCGCGTTTTATAAGTGACATGTGTGGCGTAGTATCTTATTTATTATTCATCTGCCTCTTTGGAATCAGGGTAGAATGTGAAAAGCATTTGGAGAAGAGCAGGGCCATTGGAATTAAAGTAAGATAATTGTCCACTACAGCTGCAGACTGCAGAGATAGCAAAGTGCCTGATGTGCTGGCTAGCATGCCTCCATTAATTTGGTGCAACAACCTTTACTCCATAGTGCATAATGCCTTACTCATTAATGAGAAGTAATTTATTTTTATTTTTCCAAACAAAGTATGTACTGCTACCTGTGCCACCAACTATTTAATTTTAAACAAGTGTTTACTCAAAGCATTGTTTACAATTTGTCTTTTTTCTTTTTGTTTTTTTTTATATAACTACTCCTTCTGGTCCATCACCACCACCGACTAGGCAGGAGATAGCGGCCCAACATCGGCGGCAGAGGCTGGAAACCAACCAGTCAGAATACCGGAGGCAGGTGGGCCTGGAGGAGGAAGAAGTGGAAGTAGCTGCCTGTCACCTGGGCCCCAGTTCAGCAAGCCAGCCACAGCCTCCTGGTCATTATATTGCCAAAGCCAACACCAGCTAGGGTCCCTAACTGCCACTGCTGCCAGTGCCCCCCTCCCACTCATTCAGGGTATTCCAGCGAGTCCTCCTGCAGCGGATTGACCGTTTAGAGAGCCGTTTGGGGAGGATTGAGCAGAGTCTGGACTACCTCCGGAACCAAATGGATGATGCCCTCTTCTAAGCCCTTTTTAAATTTTTTGTTTTGGTGGAAAAGACTGTTGTTGTGGATGGAGAAGGTGCCTTATGCCTTTATGTCTTAAGTAGTTTTTTGTGTTTTACTTTTACTTTGCACTGCTACCTTTTTGGGCAGCCTGTTTTTAAATCCATTTATCAAAGTGACCGAATAAATTGGAATTATATGCTAGCTACTCTTACATGGTTTGGTTTTGGTCAAAAATGTATTTCTTATATTAGATTACTATATACTGCCCCGAGTGCATGAGTTTTTGTCAATGGTCTTTTTTCCCCATATTTTCAATTGCAGAGAGGCACCCGCCAAGGTTGTCCATTATCTTCATTACTCTTTCTCCTTTGTTTAGAACCCTTTCTCGAACGTATTAGACACAACCCTCATATTACTGGTTTTAATTTTAAATCACATCAAATTAAACTCTCTGCTTACGCAGATGATATCCTTATTTATATGTCCAACCCCTGTGAATCCCTACCCCCCTTCTTAAAAGAGATTGATATGTTCTCAACGGTTTCTGGGTATAAACTTAATTTCTCTAAAACTGAAGTTTTGCCCATAAATCCATTATGTTATTGTCACATGTTTGACAATACCAATTTCACTTGGTGTCCCCAAAAGATTAAATACTTAGGAATATGGTTTTCATCAAATATTCCAGACACTTTACTCCATAACTTCTCTACCTTAAAACTCAAACTTACCAATTTAATATCTTCCTGGTCTCCACTATTTTTATCATGGTGGGGCAGACTCGATACGATTAAAATGATGATTGTACCCCAAGTGCTTTTTAAACTTTCCATGTTACCTGTTAAAATTCTCAAATATTATTTTTCCCAGATGAATTCTATTTGTACAAAATTCTTATGGAACAACAAACGACCGCGTATTGCTCTTGCCAAATTAACTCGCCCAAAATCTGAAGGAGGTGTCAGATTCCCGGATTTCAGATTGTATCATACAGCATTTCTGATTCGTCAGTTTTATGCTATGTCTAAAGATTATCAAGATTCTCCTATGCCTACATGGGTTACTGTTGAACGTTCATTGTTAAATGATTTTTCTCCTCAGGATATTATGTTTATGACCAACTGCACTTTTATTTCCAGATACCCTATTTTAAAATACTCGCACCATCTTCTACATGACCTTTTCTTCCAAGATTTTGATCCCTATCACTCTTTGTTAGCTTCCTCTATATGGTTCAATAAACATGTCAAGTTCCGTCATAAGTCATTTTACTTCAAGCACTGGAGGGAGAAGGGCATTTTTATGTACATCAGTTGTCAATCCACAATTCCCTCTTATCTTTTCCACAGTTACAAGAGAAGTTTAACCTTCCTGACTCCTGTATTCACCAATACAATACTTTATTTCCAGTTCTCCAAACTCTTTTACAAAACTTCAATTCTAACTCTTCTATTACTTCATTTACCCCTCATACACCCCTATTTAATGTTCCCCTTGAACCCATCCCAAGTGCTGCTTTCATATACAAAACCCTATCCTCACCGGCCACTACTCGAAGTAAATCACATGTCGAGTTACTATGGGAACATGACTTATCAAGATCAATTTCTGTTCATCATTGGGACCGTGTGTGGTAAAAAAAATTCAAAACATCTAAAGCTGCCAACATTACTCAATCTTTATATTTCATTTATAATAGAGTTCTGATTACTCCCCTTTTTTTGCACAAAATTGACAACTCGCTCTCTCCCCTATGTTGGTCATGCCTCTCCGAGGAAGGTTCATTAATGCATTTACTTTATTGTCCTAAAGTTCATGAATTTTGGAAAGCTATATGGTCAAAATGTCTCTCGATTTTTAAATATAATCTACCATTCGCTGTTCATAACATTTTTCTAGGTACTCTTTCTGCTGATTTTGATCTAGTTCCTTCAAAAACTATCCTACTTGACCTATTTATTGCTATTGCCTTTAAAGTTATATTAACATGTTGGAAGGATAATTCAGGAGTATCTTTTTTATTGTGGTGGAATTTGATTTGTGATGAACATAGAATTGCTTCTGTCTCATACTCTGCTATTGCTTCAAAGATTAAGTCGGACTTGCTATGGTTACCTTTTACTTCTTTTTTATCCTCTCGCTCATCACTGGTCTAATGCCCTTCTTCTGGAATCTTTTACTTCTTTTTCTTCCTTTCCTTTCCCCCTCTCTCCTTCTTTCTTTACTTCGCTCTCTTTCTTTTTTCTGTCTTTTCTTTTTCTCTTTTCCCTCTACCCTTCTATATATCAAAATAGTCAAATATAACATTCTCTATATTTGGAACACATTTCTTTAACACAATAATGTAATGTTCACTACTAGTTTCTCTCTCCCATTCTAATATATCTTCTTCTTTCTTACTATAATAGATTTTAACTGTTGACATATACTGTCTGTTAATATTTTTATCTAATGTTTTTCATGTTGTGTTCATTCTTTCAATAAAAAACTATTTAAATTAAAAGTGTATACCGGTTAATTATAGCTAGTTATAGACCCTTGTCTTACTACTCTCTGTAACTATCTTGACCATTAGGGGGGGTATGCTGCCATGACCTATATTGCCTACAACAACCTAGATAAAAATTACTTATCTACAGTAGAAGTTAGTTGCTGAAGGAAGTGACCCGATTTGGCCCACTCACGACCACCTCTCAGCCTTCCATACAAATGAAGAGTCGGTCAGACAGTAGAGAATACAAACCAAGTTATTTATTAGTATTCGCTGGAGCGGAGTCCAGTCTGACCAGGCTCCTTAGACAGCTGCAGAGGGACTGACCCTCGTTCACAAGGTAAAGTCAGATATATATTTCCAACACCCCTAAGACACGCCCAAACTGGAATTTTCCAGCCTGGGCACAGATGAACAAAGGAGGTACAGAAGGATGAGCTACCATCCTGAGACCGGGTACACACTATCTTAGCTTCAAGGTTATCTCAGCCCGTGCCCGTCTCTCTCAGAGTGGGAGCAGGGCTACATATGAGGAAAGGCATGCAAACACAGAACAAGCTATTCATTAGTGCAACGAAGCTCAACCTTGAATAATAAAAGAAACAATCGAGGCTGCTTTTTCTGCTGAGGCAGACAGCATGAGACAGAAGATTCATTTCGATCATGACACAAAATGGCTGCTGAATACAAAATGGTGCCGCAAATGCTAACTTAACTCACACAATGCTAGGAGTCAGCTAGACATATTTCTCAGTCCAACAGACCCTCCTTTTAGCATTTGCTAACCATTTTATCTAAGTCTATATATAAAGCAAAGAACCATTAATATATGCCAGTACACACATGAGTAATATTCAAAAACACCCCCCAGGAATAGACATTAAGGGGTCGATTCCGATTCGGGCCGGAAATTTCTCCGACCGAGCCGGACCCGGAGAGATTTCCGACCGAATCGGACCCGTGCAGTCCGACCGAACGAGTACGATGCGTCCGTATGCTATCGGACTCGAGTCGGTCGGACTCCCATTGAAGTCAATGGGAGCCTGTCGTACAACGCGTACGCGGGCTCCCATTGACTCAATGGGTGCGAGTCGGACAAGTGCGCCCCCTACAGCGGGTACGCGGCGAAGCGACTCGCACCGTACACGCACAGGTAGGGGGGACCCATGGGTCCCCCCTGTGTGCGACTCGCGCGGCTACGCGTACAGGGGGGTCCGACACGGACCCCCAAAGTACGGCTCCGACAGCTCTTTCGAGCCGGAGTGCGCGGCTCGGTCGGACTGCTCGCGGCGCGCATCGTACTTACCCGGCCGGGGAACGTCTCCATTGCGCGGTGCGAGTCGAGTCCGAGCGAGTCGGTCGGTGCGGTTCGAGCCGGGAACGAGTCGGTCGGAGCGGTTGGGACGCCCGGACGAGTCGGTCGGAGATTTCGTGAGCGCACGCATCGTACTCGCTCGCCCGGACGCACGTACGATTCGGTCGGGAAACAGGGCTCCGAATCGGATCCGGTAAAGCCGAATCCGATTCGGAGCCCTACCGGCCGAGATCGGAATCGGCCCCTAAGTTGTGGGCAGCCTACATATTCATTAGGGACATTATCTGAGATGCATAGGGACATCAACACTTAAAATTATCCATGGATTCAAGATTAGGAATAGAAGTGGCAAGGGAGGTGGTAGAACCAAAGATACCCTCGTCAATTTGCATCATTTCATGAATATCCTTCTGCAACATAATCGCAGCAGTGTCATGGACTGTCTTCTGTGACTTAGGGGTAAGGAGCGTCGTGCAGTAAGAACAGCACAGGGGAAGGCACTGCACCAGAATGCAACAAACAACTAGGATTACAACAAAGTAGATCACCTTTTCCAGAATCCAACCCCATCCACCAAAGAGGGACCAACTCCAATTTCTGCTCTCCATTCCCTTGACATTTTCCAAAATATCTAGAATGTGTTGAGTAATGTTCTTTTCCATATTTGTGATCCCGACTACACACTGGTCTCCTACTACTGCGCACACACCACCGCTTTTAGCTAAGATGAAATCAACTGCATATCTTGTTTGCTCGGAGTATATTCGCATACTCTCCAACTGGGTGGTGATGTCACGTAAAGCCGCTACTGTAGAATTAGACAGTATCTGTAGCTTACATCCAAAATATTCCCTAGCCCTTTCACCCCTGGCCATGGCGGTACCACCAAACGTAATAATGGAGGAAAGTATATTCCCAAAGTTGATACCATTATTATAGTTATTGACCTCTAGGTCTGTCACTCCGTCGCAAAATTCCTTTGTTAATGTCCTTTCAACCCACTTTATATTTTGTTTACTATACTTACAAGGCAGCCCAAGAGGCAGCACCATTCCCAATGCCACGTGCTCTGTACCATTATGAACATTGAAATAAGTACCATTAGACAAGAAATAAAATCCGGGCTGTGCATAAAGTGGACCTTGGTAGTCTACGGGAGCATATCTGGTATTCATCCCCACTGTACCCGGATCATCTTTCCTCACTAAAGACATTGTATTCTTAAACAATATCAGTCCAGAATAATTTATGTATAAGAAAGCATCAGTACTATTTATTATCGGACAGCATGCAGGATAGTAACCTGCTTCTCGAGTGACTGTCAAATCTTGATAATGCCAACCCGTTAAAGTAATGTTATGTTCCTCCATGTACAGATTGTCACAATACACATTAATGTTACAACCTGGGTATCCCTTCCCTCGTGGCTTCCTAAAATACAAACAAGGACCAGGATATCCCATCCCGAACTCACCCTTTACCTCTACAAATTGTGGTGGGCGAACATATGTATAATTAACCAGTGACAATGGGTAAGCAGTCCACAAACTCGTAACAGATTCTGTAGGATAGCAAGCTGTACCTTCACCAAAGAATTTCCTGTGCGTATCTAGAAATACATTGCTTGGTATTGTTCTTTTGGCACGAACTGGAGAAACAGCTTGTATATAACACATGATGGGGCATTGCAATTGCATTCCAAAATCCAGGACATCCCCCCAAAATCAACAACAGTAACAATACAAAAACAGCACAGATCACTTTTTGCTTAGCAGACCAACCAGACCCATTCTGCCCAAAACGCGGGGCTGCAAAGGGCTGTTCTTCCTCCATAATAGGGCGACCAAATGGGTAAATTTTTTAATCAGAGGAAAGGACATGCAATGGAGCCAACGATGGTAGAGCAAGAAAAGGGGCAAAGTTCCCAGTGTCCATCAGAGTCTCGCTGGCAGACTCCTATTGTTCATCTACGGTGGTGCTGTTGAGCACTTTCGGTGGAGCTGCGTGATCGCAGCCCTTTTCTGAAGAAATCCCACATCGTTCAGGGTAGTGTACCCCCCCTCTTGGACGGGGAAGCACGTCGAATTCACCCTGTCCAATGTCTGAACAATGCACCAATATCACTTTCCCTAAACTACCGTTGGTACCACAGGCAAGGTACACCCTATTCTTTTTCCTCGCAGTCCATCCCTGCTAATCTGACTTTTCCTTTGGTGCACTGTTCTTCCGTCGGGGACACAGATTGTACCTAACTACTCCAGGCACAGAGGGGTCAGCAAAAAGGGGCTCAGACTCAGAGGGACCAATGGGCAGGGGCTCAAACACGGATGAGCCAGCAGGCTGGGGCTCAATGGGCTGGTACTCAAGCACAGATGGGCCAACAAGCTGGGGCTCCTGGGTGGCCTTAATCTCAGGTGGCACCGCCTCATTCAACACTGCGTTGCCTTCCTCCTCGGTGGGTGCCCACGTCAGTCGTGCATCTGAGAAGGGAACGAAGCGTGGCACCTGCTCGGTTTCAGAGTCGCCAATTCCATCGAGCACCCATCGGTCGTAGGGCAACGGAAGGGGCACCCTCCTGCAGTGGGTAAAATTAATCCAATTCTTCCGACCGTCTACCTTCACTGCCGTTCGGGTGGCGAGGAGGACCTGGAGAGGCCCCTTCCAACGTGGCTTCAAACTGCCTTTCCGCTGATAGTTCCTCACCAAGATGTAATCACCGGTTCTGATATCGTGGCCTGGGAGCTGGCAGCAAAGCTTCATGAATCTGTTGGTGAATAGAGCGTAAGTTTTTAGTCAACTCATATAAGTAATCCACAAGCAAAGGGTATTCTATCTCGGAGAAACAACGAGGTAGCGGGACGCCCCAGACATTCGCCGGGCGGCCAAACACGACCTCGTACGGGGACAACCCTGTCCTAGTGTGAGCCGTGGCTCTTGTAGACAACAAAGCTAATGGTAAAGCATCTAGCCATTGCAATCCTGTGCTCTCTTTGATCTTTGCAAGCTTCAGTTTGAGAGTACCATTGTACTTCTCAACCAAACCTGCCGACTGGGGATGGTTTGCAGCATGAAATCTCTGCTTGATGTGCAAGCCATCGCACACCAACTGAATACCCTTTGAGTTGAAGTGACTTCCGTTGTCACTCCAAATCAAGCGGGGCAAACCAAAATACGGGAAGAACTCTTTCAAGAGTGCCTTCGCCGACGCCATGGCTATGTTCTCTTTAGTGGGGTAAGCCTCAATTCATTTACTGAACGCACAAACAACTACTAACACAAATTTTAGATTGTTGACTCGTTCCTTTTCAATGAAATCCATCTGGAGAACCTTGAAAGGGAAGGAAGGCGGTGCAAAATTACCAGAAGGTGTAGGGGTGCCTTTTCCAGGATTATACATCATGCATACCATACAGTACTTCACAAGGTGAGCAGCAACTTTGGGAATGTTATCATTCTGCCATACAGGGTCTAACAGCTTACATATTCCCTTCACACTAATGTGAGCTGGCCCGTGCGCCATAGTAACCACAGGAAGGACATATGCATCCGGTAGCATCCATCTCTGCTTCTCTGACTTGTCAGTCCAGCACCCATCCTCATCCAAACGTGCCGTACTTTCCTGCCATACTGCTAACTCCTCAATGGTTGCCTCGCTCTGGATCTCTTTGACATTGTCCAGAGTGTCCTCAAACATGGTGGCCTCTGGTACCCACCTGGCAGGACCCGCTATAAACATCTTTTTCATCTTCGTTCGAGCTGTCTCCTTAGCTATCTGATCTGCAAATGCATTTCCCCTCCCCACATCATCGGTGATTGCCTTGTGGGCACTGCACTTCACTATAACCAATTACCTAGGGAGTGCCAGGGCAGACAAAAGCCTATGTCTAAGGGGCCTATTCTGAATACGTGCCCCATGGGATGTGAGAAACCCTCTCTCTGCCCAGAGCCGGCCAAAATTATGAGCGACCCCGAAGGCGTACTGGCTGTCAGTGTGGATATTGACAGCCAGTCCCTCGCTCAACTCACAAGCTCTAATAAGGGCGACCAACTCAGCTGCCTGGGCGGACTGATAAGGAACTCGTGATGTCTCAACTACCGTGTGCAATGTAGTGAGTGCATATGCTGCGGTGGTAGTGCCATCTGGTAATTTGAAACAAGAGCCATCGACATATAGTTCTCCTTGGGGGTCAGGTAAGGGAACATCAGTCAGGTCTACCCATCCCTTAGTCTCCTCCTCCGTCCGAAACAGACATTCATGTATGTCTATTTCTTCACTCTCAGAAGGGAGGGATAGTAACGTGGCAGGGTTCAGAGTGGCACATCTTTTTATCGTAATATGCGGGGTGAAAACAGTTAACTCATAGCCTGTCAGACGTGCACTGGTAATTTGCTGCATCTTGGTCTTGTTCAAAAGAGTGTCCACAGCATGTGGTACCATGACTGTGAGGTCAGTATCAAGTACGAGCCCAGCCGATTGCCTTATAGAGATGGCCACCGCCACCACCGCTCTTAGACAGCTCGGGAGGGCTCTGGCGACTGGGTCAAGCAAAGCGGAAAAATAAGCACACAGCCATTGCTTACCTTCAAAGGCCTGTGCTAAAACAGAGAGCGCACAGCCAGCCGTCTCGTGTACATACAACACGAACGACTTCGCATAATCATGGGTGCCAAGCACAGGAGCAGAGCACAGCGCAATTTTTAGTTGCTCAAAAGACTGCTGACATTCATGCATCCACGGCAGGGGCTCATGCACGTCTTTAGTGGTTAGTGCTGGCAAACACTTTATTAGTAATGAATAATTAGGGATCCAATGCCAACAGTAGGAAGTGATGCCAGTGAAGGCGCGTACATCCCTCTGAGTTTTAGGGATGGGCATTTTAACAATGGCGCAAATGCGCTCATGTGTCAATCGCCTACCCTCCTTCGACAGTAGGTGACCTAAATAGGTGACCTCCTGTCGACAATATTGAAATTTAGAAAGGGACACTTTATGTCCATGGTGAGCCAAATGTAACAACAACTTAACCGTCCTTCTTTGCATCCCTGTTCGGTGTCAGAAGCAATCAGTATGTCATCCACATACTGAAGCAATACATTACCTGGAAAAAGCGTCAGGGAATCCAATTGGGCTTTTAAGGCTTGGCTATATGTACTAGGGCTGTCAGTATAGCCCTCAGGATCGCGTCAGAATCTAAAACTTCTGCCAGCTAGCGTAAAACCGAATAGGTGACGGCTATCAGGATGAACTGGAATACTGAAAAATGCATTTTTCAAATTAATGACAGAGAAGAATTGGGCAGAGGACTGAATCATTTTGAGAAGGGCAGTAATGTCAGGGACCACTGGGAATTGAGGAACCACTATTTTGTTAACTGCGCGCAAATCAATCACAAAACGATAAACGTCTGCAGTGTCATCAGGGGAGTCTGGGGATGTCTTCTTGAGAATAGGAAGAATAGGGCTGTTACAAACATTCAATGCTGTCTCCTCAACTACCCCCAACTCAATCAGATCCTGTATAATGCGTAATAAAGCTCGCTCCCCTGCTTGTTGTATTTTGTACTGAGGAATACGGGGCAAAACGGCGTTGTCCTTAACTATGATGGAAACTGGGGGAATTTGCAATATTCCCACATCCGGATCACCCGTTGCCCACAAAGTAGGTGGCACATCTTTTAACTCAGCAGGAAGGGGTGCATCTTTGGCCAAACACTGCTTGGAACTCGTTACATTTGGTCCCATTGTCATATAGGCACCGTCCGGAGAACAAAAAATTGTCTCATGCAATTTTTTAAATAACTCTAAACCTATTAAATTTTCTCCACAATTTGATGTCAATAGAAAGGGCAAATCCACAGTAAATGGACCGATAGTCAAGGCAAGGGGCTTGGAAATGGGGCTCACAACCGGTACACCTGAAAAGCCTACCGAAACATTATTTTGGCCAGACAGAGCTGCCCCGGGGACCAGCGAACAAGAAACAGAGCTATTCATTGCACCTGTGTCCACTAGGAATTTCTTAACTGAGCCTTGCAAATCTGCGGTGACATAAGGATCTACAGGTATCTGATCTGGTCCCTCACCCTGTCCCTGGCTGTCCTAGCTGTGGGACATCCCTGTCACCTCGTCCAGATCATAATCATCTTGATAATACTGTCTCCCTCGAGGGTCATCAAAATAGTTCTGATCAGAGCGACCTTGCGATGTCCCATCCTCCCGAGTATTGTCCTGATCACTTACCCCGCGACCCCGTCCTCGAGAACCCTGTCCTCGAGGGGCCGTGACTTTCTGCAATAACACCTGACACTCGCTACGCCAGTGCCCCTCCTCTTTGCAGTACGCGCACTGATTCGGCCCTACATGCGCAGCACTCCTGCTAGTACGGGGAAGTTGCCGGGCCGGACCAGTACCGCGCCCCCTTCCATTTCCCCTAGATGCCTGCTGTAACAACACCTTCGTTTACAACTCCTTGTGCTTCTTTTCCACCTTCTCGTTCTCCTCGTTCTCCCTGTGTTCATAATACTGTGCCATACTCAAAATTACGGAAGGGGAGGATGTCGTCCAAGTGCTCTCCGAAGCCTGCAGCCGAGTCGCGATCTCTGGGAGCAGATTTGTGACAAATCTATTGACAAACAATCGGACACCCCCTTCTACTGACAAATCCTGTCCACTGAAATCCAAAAACACACCCTCGACCCGCGTGAAAAAATCAGACACAATCTCATCTTTCTTCTGATGACATGCCGCTAACTCGTCCCAATCTACCCTTCTCGGAGGAATAAGGGAGTGCATATAGGTAATAATTCGGCCAGGTAAAGCTAAAATCTCAGGCTTCGGCTTCTCTTCAGGCTTCCTTTCCTTATCCCATGCTTTAATCTGTTCCCATGTACCACCCAATTCTACAGCGTGATCCTGCGTGTGCACCTGCCTCCAAATGTCAACGGGCACCAGCAACCCAAAAAACATTTCAATATCCGTAAGTGTCATCACTGTTGATGAAGCAAACACACTGGATTCAAGCTAGCCTGGCTGATGAAGGGTGTTACCCAGAAACCGGTCCCAGGATTCTTGTTTCCGGTTCAGGGAAGACCTGGCTTGGCAGTTCGGGCTGGACTGTTCCCATGAGGCACAGGGCCAAGACTGATTTGCTTATAGCTGGGTCTGAACTGAGGTGGCGAAGTGAGTTAAAGAACGATGATGGATTCAACCCAGATCCGTGACTGGGGGTGAGTGTCTGAAAAGTTTCAGCGCTCCGTCCATCATCCCCTTGTGTTTGCTTTGATCACTGTTGATGAACCAGCTTCTGTCAGTTCCTTATAATATGCAGTAGGATTTTTCCTAGGGTCAGGTAACTGAGTCTTAAGGGATAACACCTCACTCCTCTTCCATGGGGTTTAGACCCACTGTTCTTGAAAGTGGGCCTCTACCTTTGGTCTAATGACAGCATCATGCTGATCTCGAAGCTCTGGCAACTCAGGGTGATATATGGGGTGGACTTCCCTCATTGAAAACTGGGATACGGTGCTTGGGCTCTTCTCAAACAGCCTACCACGGTAAGCTACCAATGTTGCAACATTTCCAAAAACCTCCTCAGGCGCCATACCAGCAACGTATACATTATCTCTGATATTATAAATAATCTGGGGCACCATAGCATTGAAGCACTGTTCCCACAATCTGATCAATGCAGCCGACATATGCTTGCAGGCATGCTGTTGTAGAAACAACTCATAATCTCGCATCACACTCCACACCTCTTCAGTACTATAAATTGGATGATGGGCCCACTGAGCGGCCTGATTTGCTACTGCCTTTTTTTCTTCCTCCCCCACATCAGATCGTATTAAAATTCATCCCAACCGCTCCCTAGCTGTCGCCCAGCCCCTGTCCCCCAGTCCACGTACAGGTGTCCCACTACCTAGTATTACCGGGGAGTGAGGGGAAAGGGAAGGGGTAGTAACCGAGTGGGCAGGCACCAATGTCGTTAATGGCTGTGTGGTGGGCGTAAGGGCCGGAGAAAGAGAAGACATGGACACAATAGGCGTAGCAGGGAGGCCAACAGTCATAACAGGTGCAGAGGGCGAAGCCACAGAATTGACAGGAGGCGCAGCGGCTGAAACAACCGAGTCTATGACAGAAGAGACAGAAACAGTGGGGGCAGAAGAGACAGACGACTGGGGCTGTGGCACAGCAGGTATATTCTCTGTGGGGCACACGGAGGCGGATGTCGGGAGTCTAACAGTTCCTCCACAAATGTATCACCTTCCTCTCGGGCAACATAGGATTTGTCACATTGCAATCGAAACTTTCTATCAGCACACTCTATACCTTTTTCCACTTTCTCTCTATCATACGCTACCGCTTTCTGCGCCACCGTCTGCATTCTCCCTTTTCGGGCCTCTTTTTCTGCCTTCATTCGCCTCTGCTTAGCTTCCTTCTGCCATACCTGGAGAGAATCAAACATTGACTGCCTACTTCGTTTTGCAAACAATTTATCCTGCAGGAAATTTAGTTTTTGTACATCAAAATTACCTGTTAACGGCCACTGTAACTCGGCATTGTCCCTCGTATATGTGTGCCATAATGTACTAAACATAATAGGGCCAAGGCCATGTTTGACATACATGTCAAAGTTCGGGGTGCCTTCCGGAGGCGAAGGCTGACTTTCTTCCAATCGAGCATCAGTAGAACAACAACGACAACTCATACAACATAGTCGACTAAAACAAGGCATCTTGAAATGAAAACACGTTCACTAATGATGCCAAGCAGATAATTTCAAATATCTTACCAAAATCGGTCCACAGACCTCACCAAAACTGGATCAAAACAACACCATGTTCACAAAGAATTCAAACAAATTCAAGCGCTTGTCCAAAAACGATCCTCAGACCGTACCAAACTCAAACAAAGCAGCACCAGGGCTCAAAGCAAACTCACCTGGTGCACACAGGTCAAACGAAGTTATTCTCCACTGCCGACTCTTTGGACCAAACGGTCAGATCCAAGGGTTTCGCCGTTCAGGACCCCAGCCAGGATGACCACTGGCCGAGGCACCACCCGGTCAGACGGACGGGGCAGCTGCGAGTTCGAGATTCTATCGTGCAGGGTTCCCCGGTCCGCCCATCCGACCCGACGCAGCCCCGTCCTCCTCACCTGTCCACAGGCAAAGATGGGTCACTCACCCGATGGGGTCACTGTTCGGGCGCCAACTGAAGGAAGTGACCCGATTTGGGCCACCCGGGTCACTCACGACCACCTCTCAGCCTTCCATACAAATGAAGAGTCGGTCAGACAGTAGAGAATACAAACCAAGTTATTTATTAGTATTCGCTCGAGTGGAGTCCAGTCTGACCAGCCTCCTTAGACAGCTGCCGAGGGACTGACCCTCGTTCACAAGGTAAAGTCAGATATACATTCCCAACACCCCTAAGACACGCCCAAACTGGAATTTTTCAGCCTGGGCACAGATGAACAAAGGAGGTACAGAAGGATGAGCTACCATCCTGAGACCGGGTACACACTATCTTAGCTTCAAGGTTATCTCAGCCCGTGCCCGTCTCTCTGAAAGTGGGAGCAGGGCTACATACGAGGAAAGGCATGCAAACACAGAACAAGCTATTCATTAGTGCAACAAAGCTCAACCTTGAAAAATAAAAGAAACAATCGAGGCTGCTTTTTCTGCTGAGGCAGACAGTATGAGACAGAAGCTTCATTTCGATCATGACACAAAATGGCTGCTGAATACAAAATGGTGCCGCAAATGCTAACTTAACTCACACATGCTAGAAGGAGTCCGCTAGACATGTTTCTCAATCCAACATTGCTTACTACTAACTAAGCTAGTTCACTTCACTTCATAGTTCTCTTACCTGAATAGATGAAGCGAAGTCTGCTACCTCTCTCAATCTTCCAACCTTAGTTACTGCAAGATTTCCCGTTCCTATTCTTAATGGTGGTGGTAGTGCAGCAGACTAGTGTGCTAACAGGGAAGCATCACAAGTGAGGTTCCATTCTCACCTAGGTAAGTGCCAACTGTAGGATTAATCGAAAGGATTTTCTATCACAGGCAACTAAATTGAAAGAAAAACACAGATTTAGTGGGTTATATTTATATCATAGCTTTACAAAGGTTGAGACCGTCACCAGACTACAACCACCATGACACAACAAAGAATACCTGATAATATAACAAAAAATAGCAATAGTAATTTCTTCTGAGCAATTGGGAGCTGGTATTTAATTAAAACTAAAGTTACGAAATCCTCGAGTCAGGAAAAGTGGACTCCAAGCCAGGAGTGGACAAGGTTAAGCGTTTACGCAACACAAGGCCTGAATGATGATGCTGACAAATTATGTTTTTCTATATCTAAAATATGTATCACTTTTTTGTGTGGGTGAGTAAATGGGGCCAGTGTGGGCTATTGCTCACGTAATAGAAGATCCCGCAGTGAGTTGGAGTCTCTTTCACCACATCAGCCCCACCAAGTATGTGATCCATTTATGGTGTAAATTAAGTCACACCTAAATAAAAGATACTGCCTGGGGGAAGAGGGTTTGAATTTGATGAATGGATGGGAATGCGGATTTGGGGAAAGGTGTGACAAAGGTAAACACTACACAACGACAACATTCATCTGGGGGATAAGCAGCACATCATCAATCTGTTGTGGAAGTAAATAAAGGAATGAGTATGACACAGTTCAGTTAAATGCATTGCAAACAGTCTTTTGGGCCCAGACACCCAAGTTATTAACATATATCTAAATGTTCTGTCATCTAGGTTTGAAAAACTACAAATTATGGAGGAGTGACGTGAATCCACACAGCTCTAAAAAATGATTCTTAAAAAAAAAACTATACTGTTTGCCAAATTAGGCAGTGCATCTGCATTCTTCTCGGATTGTCCGTCAATCTTGGGTGCCTGGGTGAAGCAGTCCGGTAAGGTAAGCAGGAATGTTATGTAGCTTGCTGCTTTTGTGCAGGAGAAAAGAAGGCCTGAGGATTGTAAAACAGAAACAATATTAGAGAGTCAAGGAGAAGGACAGAAGATAAGCTTCATGAGGAGTGTACCAATAAGACTCAGAAGCAGAGCAAGAGCATAACCTGCTGCTATAATTAATTTTAAAACTCATGTGCAATCGATTAACTGAGAAGTGAGAGCAAATTACAACTAATCACAGACAAGTGGCTGCATGTACCGGGCTGATCAATCTCACGACTGTCATAACATTTAGCCAAGCGCGTGCAAAATGTGATGATCTGACATCACATGTCTGTCTCCAGTTACTTAAGTTACAACAACAGAACCCCCCCACCCGACCACATAATAGAGGAGTTTCAAATTTGAGCCAGCACACACATTGAGCAGCATTGCATTTCCCAAATTAATGCACCTCTCACCAGTCCACAGAGCTGAGTAGGTCTCTTAGAGTCATAATCATCATCATGTTGGTTTCCCTGAAGTTTATAACTTCTTTCTACTGGCTGTTGCTGAGGTAGTTCCGCCCTGAGTCTTACTCCTCCTGACTCCGAGTAAAGAATCTGTACAACACCGTTCTGACCGACCCACCTGAGATCGGCCTGTAGTGCACTGCTGTTGATGAACAAGAAGAGAAACAAAAAGTAATTTTTGGGTATAGATTTGTGTTTATTAACTAAACAGATTGGTCTGGATTTTGAAGAGTGTGAACCAGAAAACAAAGGAGTGGACCCTGGAAGCAAATCACTGTAAGTGTCAAAGGGGAAGGGCCATCCATCAGGCTACAAATATTGCAAATCATCACAATCAAGCTTCCAAATTATACTAGTTGAGCATCCTCCCTTACTGTCTGCCACCACATGAATCATTACTCACAATCACTCATCTATCACTCATTGGTGCAATAGTTACTTGTTCCAATCTAAGCACGCTGGGACACAATTGTTGATCCTCTTTGATGCACGCAACACACATTGGGCAGTCTTGCAAATCAAATGTTCTGGGGCAGTCCTGCTAGGGGATGAAAAGAAGGATAGGCACAGGACAGAGGTAGGCATTGTTTCTTCAATATCCATGAAGGGAATGTAGAGAAGGCTTCTTCTCTGCACACTGGCCCAACTCCAATCCGGCCATACATGTGCCTAAAACAGTGGGGCTGCATAAGTCAGTCAGACACAAACAAACAAAATATATAATGTTCCCCTAGCTGTATCCATTTTTTTTTGTTTGGCAAAGCAGTTCGGCAGTAGAAAGCTCTATGGTGGCCCAGGCATACTCAGTTAGGGAAGTAGAATTCATCCTCAGACTCCAATGGTTCACCCAGTAGTTTGTCAGCTAACATACTACTATGACCTGAGTCTGACCAATCACCCTCATCCTCCTCCTGTGCTATTTCAGGCATGATGTAATTCGGTGCTATAAAGTGTTGCTTCATTTTGGTCATGGTCAATCTCTCCATGTTTTGAGGCGAGAGACTGGTTCTTCTCACTGTGACCACTGTGCCAGTTGCACTGAACACATGCTCAGCAGACACACTGGCTATAGTCAGGCAAGATACTTTATTGCCAGCTTGCTGAGCACTGGCCATTGACGCCTCTTCCCAAACCAATGCACCAATGAGTTTTGATCCATACAGACCTCTGTTGGGTCATCCAGATAGTCCTGGGCCATCCTCTGAATGGTCATTGGTGCTGCAACTTTCTCAGACTCTTTTGCCTTTGCATCTGCATGAGCCTTAAGACCTGCCATTTGCAACCAAGCCATTGCAGAGGTTAGGGCTGATGCTCCTGTGGTTGTTGCAGGTGTTCTTGTTGCTGATGTTGGCTGCTGTGAGACAACAGGACCTGCCTTCTCTGCAAGTTGAATGTGGCACCCCAGAACTTCTGTCTGGGAGTGGGCCTCTAATTTTTACTCGCTCTTCTTCCAGGTCGCTGACTTGCTTAGCAATCAACATCTTGTATTGTGAAACATCCCCTTCGGAAAAAGGAATGAAAGTGGGCAGTCATTTTTTGTGCCATGGATCAATTATTGTGGCACAGATGTAATGTTTGGATGACACAATGTCTCTTTGCAGCCTTGTATTATCAGACAAGCGAAGGATTAAGCTCTCCACCAACTAATGCGCATCTTTCTTTTCGTCCACACCTGCTTACATTTCAGGCACATTCTTTAGCTGTTCCTGTAGCATATTCAACAACAAGGTATCTTGGTCCATTGTGCTGTCCTCCTTGCTAATTTTCCGTGTGAAAACCTCAAAAGGAAGCAGCATCTCTGTCAGGCATTTGACTAGGCCCATTTGTCCAGCTCAATGAACATGCCCTACCCAGTTGCATCCCCTCTTTGTATGACATAATGATTGATCAGTCTGTACTGCTCAAACAGACGGTGCAACATGTAATAGGTCAAGTTCCAACGTGTTGGCATCTCCTGTAGGAGGGTTTTAACTGTCATTCTAGTATCACGCTGAATGATCCTCAACTACTTTCAGGCTTTAAAAGAATGGCTGAAATGAGTGCATATTATTCTGCAGGTGGACAGTAAGTTGCTGACTCAGTCTTCTTTTTTGGGAAAGTCCTGTCCAACGATGTTGATGCAGTGCGCCAAACACAGGGCCATGAAATAGCCACCATCTGCCATTGCCTTAACTATATTAAAGCCATTGTCCATGGCATCAAATCCAATGTTAAGCCCTCTGGGTTGCAGCCATTCAAAGACCTTGCTGTTAAAGTCATCCAAGATGATTGCAGCTGTATAGGATTTCTCCATGGTGAACATGGCTACTGTTGCATGCTTCTGGGCACCATTAAATATTTCATCAGCGTCTAAACCTGAAGATATCATTTCTCTAACCCCCACAAAAGAGATCCAGTGTGCAGTGATACACATGCAGCTTGGCAACTGGTCCACATGTCTGTCGTCAGGTGGATAGTGTGAACAGCACTCTGCTTCAAAGCTTGTCCAACCAATTCCAGGACATCGTGATGGAGCACTGGAAATGCATCTCTGGCAACATAGGTCCAGCTGGGAACCTTCCATTTTGCGCAGATGGCAGCCACAAATTCTAGAAAACCCACTCCTTCCACAAAAGAAAAAGGCAGGAGGTCCAACGCTAGCATTTTAGCCAGCTTCCTGTTCTACAAATGTGCCATTGGGTGATTGTGTTTGTACTGCTCCTCCTGCCTAAATAAGGAAGTAATACTAGCCTGGATTTATTTCTTTTCTGGTGCCACTGACGCAGGTGACTTCTAGTGAGAAGATGGTGGTAGACTCAATGTGCATCTCAGGGAAGTCACCATGTGCTGTTGCTGTGGTGTCTCCATGTGACTCTGAGTCTTGTGTCATTTCGAAGTTACTGATGTGGGTGATACTAGTGCACTTCTAGGGACAGGGCTGCTTTGCATAAAGATGTCACCCTCTTCTTCCTCATCACCTTCACCTTCTTCAGTGATTGGTGCAGATTCTATCCTTTCATCACCTTCACCAACATCACCTGCAGCAATTTATTTAAGGTGCTCCTCCCAGTGGTTTGCGTGATGTTTTTCCATATGGGTCATTTGGCCTCCAGTACCATAGTGTGTACCAGGCTTACCTCGTTGAACACTCACATGACAAATGGAGCATATGGCAATGTTATCCTCCTGCTTACTAACCGTAAAGAAGTCCCAAACTGGGGAGGTCATCTTTCTCATTGGGCCACTGGTGCCCATGCTAATGCCCAAAGAAGTGGAGGTATATGGGCATGTGATGATTGTCTCTCTGCAGTGCATACTTCTACTGAGCTAGTTGTGGATGCAGGTCGCAGAGGCCTTGCAAATATGGGAGCTGGTGAAATTGGTGGTATCAGTGCCACATCCTTTGGAGCAGGTTCAGGAGGGGTAATGTCGGGCTCCTCTGAGGCTGTGGTAGCATCCATGATGATGACTGGCTCGTCATCCTCCTCTTCTTCATCCATAACTCTAAGGCTTTAGGGAACTTTCCTTTTGCCTTGCCTCTCCTGGCATGTCTCGGACTGAGGCTGGTTCCAATCCACATCCAGATCATCAGAAGGGGGACTTGGAGAAGATGGTGGAGTACCCTTCCTTTTTCTTTCTGGAGATCTAGAAGCCAATGGATCTTCTGAAAGAGGGGGTTCTAATTGCTCAGCAGGAAGCTCAATCTCCTGTTCTGCTCCTACTTCAGGAAGATCTACTATTGCTGGCTGAGGCTGTTGTTGGCCACTTAGCTGAGTTTCTGGCAAGGATTGGATACTACTTTGAGAAAGAGACAAATTCAATTCAACGTCACTGCTCATCAGCATTGCCATGATTGCAGTGGCTGCCTTTATGCCAGACATGGGCTTGGGCGTAGGTTGTGGTGGGGCTATTGATGCGGGAGTGCTGCTCCCAGCTTGCTCCCTCCCCGGAGGCGGGTGCAGCAGGCACACTGGATTGCCCATAAAAGGTTTGGGTCGACACGCCAGTGGTGGGAAGCTGCTTCTTCTCACTGGCCATTTCTTGGCAGCACCCTTTTTGGGGGCCATCTTAAAGCTGGCAGTTGGCAGTGGCACTTAGCTGCATTCGCTGAAGAGATTAGAGGACTGACATTAAGTGTTGTTGTGTGGTCACGAGTCACGTGTACAGGCCTTCTGTCTGGCAGTACTGTGGGTGATGTATCTTCTCTTGCACACCTAAAAGCAAACAAGCAAGAAAAACATTAGTGAAACGTGGCATTGTTGCAGTTTGAATTAGTACAGACAAAGACAACATAATTTAGTATGGCTACTTACGTTATAAATAAATCATTAACAACAATACAGTGTATCCATTCCAAAGTCAAACGACACCAACATAACATATTATTTCATTTACAATCAAGAAGGATAACAACAACATACAGATGTAACTGTTTGCTTTATGTGCAGAGAAACACGTGGCACTCAGGAAGGTGCAGGTGGAAATGGAATAATCCTTAGAAAATGAATGTTGTTGTGCGGCTGTTTGCCTATGGCAGGCAGGGGGTTAATGGATGGTTGGAAAATGTAACAACATTTTTTAAATAATAAAAAAGTGAAAAAATGAAAAAAATTAAAAACAAATGATTTTTTATTAATTTTTAAGAAATTCAAAAATTGGAAATAAAATAAAAACTAATAAAAATAAAAACATGGGAAAAACGAAAAAGATTGAAAAAGAATTAGAAAAAAAGATTTGACAAAAGAAAATAAAAATTACAAAAAAAATGGTGATGTGCTAGAGGACTATGAGAAACATATCTGGGACTTGGGCGGCAAGGAGGTGCAGGTGAAAAATGCAAAGGAAGCATATAATATAAAACACTGTTCATAATCATACAATACACTTACGAGGGAGTAGGCCTCAAGCATATTATTAAACAAATATCAGGGAAAAGTAAAAAAGTTAACACAAACAAAAAAGCTTTGGCCTCTCCTATTAATCTTCATAAAAAATGGCTTTGAAAACTGGAAAAAATGGTGGCTGCACAAAATGGCCACCGGCCACATGGTCAATCAACAAAGAATGCATGCAGGCCTATGGCAAAAAGCACACCGGCTGGCTACATAAAATGGCCATTGGCCGCATGGTCAAACAGCAACAACCAGCAAGGAGGCATGGCCCCAACAAAGAACACATGCAGGCCTATAGGAAAAGCACACTGGCTGGCTGCACAAAATGGCCACCGGCAATATGGTCAAACAACAACACCAAGCAAGGAGGCATGGACAACAAAGAAAGCATGCAGGCCTAAGGCAAAAAGCACACTGGCTGGCAACACAAAATGGCCACCGGCCACATGGTCAAACTAAAGCACCAAGCAAAGAGGCATGGACAACAAAGAACACATGCAGGACTATGGCAAAAAGTACACTGGCTGGCTACATAAAACGGCCACTGCCACTGTCGTGTAGTTCCTATAAACCTACATAGGATATGCGCGTTTAGACAAAATACACTGTAGAATTGGTATCTAGACTGATTCTAGACATCCCCACCGGGTATGTTAGCCTGTATACCAGCTAGCTCACAGTGCCACTAGAAACCCCTCTTACCAAGGAGAGAATAGTTCTTGGCAATTATCGAACATGACAACTCTGTCCCATCAGGGATCGTGGAAACAGTGCTATACTTTTCGCTCAGTCACTCGTGCTCACTTTGTCTCAGAGAGATACACAGAATAAATGGTGGGGACGTTTTCCAATAAGCATTTATTGAACCTGCATCATTCTAGTGTAAAATAGGTGTGCTGAAACAACCATTAGACAGAAACAGATTTAATGATTAGGAGCACCAACAGAGTAAAAGGATGCTAGATTTCTACCATCGTGCTAAAACAATAAATACAGACAAGTATATAAAATACATGACAATAAAATGCGTACTCCTACAATGCGACCCTAGCTAGATGTACCTAAGTGTACCTAACATGTATGTAGGTGTAAAGCCAAGAATCCCTCTAGGATAAAGTCAACCTCATTACCTGAAGTGAGAGACTGTGGGACCCCGTCTTGGTCTCGAGATGGACACCCTGCGAGGAATGTCAGACAACTGTGAGCTGGAGTGTCTGCGTGCAGGAACCTCAGTGTGTCAGCATGGAAGTCCTTTTCTCCTCTGCCTTACCCCAGCAAGATATGGTGTTTATATACCCAAAGTGGTATCCTCAGGGGTTCTACCTTGCTGTGTCATGTCGGACCTAGGATGACGGAAGGAATGACAATATGCATAGTTATTATGCAGGAGATGGTAGTCCTGCTGAGTTTCCAAGAATCCTCATGCATAATGGATGAGGCTAGTTTACAGGGAAAACCCTACGTCCTGTAAGCAGTACTGTAACTAGGTAAAAGGTCAGTCCCAAGAACCGTTATGTAGTGTAATGGTAGGGGAAAATATAGGGTGAAAGGTTAGGTGACTACCTGAGCCTATATCGGGGTACCTATATGAAACATAACACCAACTCCTCATCCGTCGGGACGACATACTAAAATTCTAACATATTCGTAGGCGTGGTATGCAAGAATTTAAATAAATCCATAAAAAACAGAAAAATTCTTAAAGATAATAGCTTAAGCGATAGAAGTCTCTGCTAAAATATGTTCGTATATATAGTTCGAACACCTAAGAGTGACTAAAAGCCATGCAGCTCAGCAAAAGTGTCTATTGCTAAAAATTCCAAATTTGGTTGTTTTTGAAAAAGCCAAATTTTTCCCAGCACACGATGAGCCAAATGTTTATGTGTCCTGGCTGAGAGCCGCAACATCATTGTTGCCTGCAATCGCAGACAACAGTCCCTGCAACACCTCGCAGATCAGGTCAATCGAGCACAGATGTTACTCCGTATTCTCCACAGCCGCTGCTGGGGATGCCTGTGTGACAACCAAGGCCTGAGTATTTGTTGAGGTGCCGGTATCCGTTCCGACAGGAGCTGGAGCATCCTGTGGTGGCTCTAAGAATGCAGACATCAACGTTGGAATACGCTGAGTAAACAGCAGAACATGGGCCGTTATCGGGTCCAGTAAAGCATCAACGTCCGGTGGCGCAACTGATGGAAGTGTTAGACAGAGATCTAACACGCATTCTTGTCCGCAGAACAGGCATCAGAGGACAGGCAGAATACAGTCGATCCAGACTGGTCTAAATGATAGGAACCAAGATTCACTTAGTTCGCGAAAGCGAGGTGTGCCCAGATGGAGTACCATGCAATCACGGTATCGGAGCTCCAAGAGCATTTTTCCCATCTCTCTGGTGACTGGGACGTCCATTGCGTAGAAGAAAAATGTCAATCAGGATACCTGCAATCAGGAACAGGATCAGTGGAAGCCCTCCAAAAATGCTTACAAACACGCAGTGTATGAAGTTGGGAATAACTCCGAAGATTGTCTGAAAGGTGCTTAACATTCCAGAACCTATGGTCTTAAATAGGTGTACTATACCTGTCGTATCAGACATGTTAAAGAAACGTTGTACCATTTCTGTGAAATGGAAAGGGCAGTTTGTACGTACTAGTGCCAGTATCTCAGCTGAGGACCTTGCAACTTGTAGATCATAAGTCTCTCGGGCGGAGGTTAAGGGCACGGTTTTCAGTAAAAGCATGGCTTTCGTTCGACTCAGAGTATCACACTGTATAAAGCAAACATTCAACGAAGGCCATAACGGTGCCTCCCTGACTGTATGGGTTGGTGGAAACAATACTTGCATACAGCAAGTAACCCTGGAGCTCACAGTGACAGGATATGCGATGCCCAGGAGCATCCCACAACAACCTTGATCATTCAGCATCAAGTAACTCCCATTTGAAAGTAACTTGAACACCTGATTAATCACGGCAGCTGGGGACCCTTTCAAGTGACAGGATAAGTTAGCAACTGAACCATTACAGGCCCGTGAAGCATGAAATACTGGCATATGAGAGATCCACTTAAAGCGTTCTCCGAATTTGTACCGCTTAGAAACACTTCCATGTCCACACTCCTGCATCGAAATCTGTATGGCAATTCCCAAGATTCCTTGATGAATTCCCTACCCATCGCTTCATATCTGCCCACCTGTTGTTGCTCTAGGCAACACTGAAACTGGAAAGTTGTGACCGGTAATGTTATATGGCCATGGATTAACCAATCTGTGTATGGTGACTCTGCCACAGTAAAAGGTAATTGGTCCAGTTTTTCAATACGCAGATTAACCAATCTGTGGATGGTGACTCTGCCACAGTAAAAGGTAATTGGTCCAGTTTTTCAATATGCATGCCTTTGTGCCATTGTTATCTGCTTCTCAGTTAGATTGTATGCAGAAAATAGGGACTTAATGTTGATAAATCGCCAAGGCACATAACCAGCGCGCAATGATTGCAGCGTCCAGCTTAATAACATAATAGAACGTAGTTGAGATTGTCTGTGTTGTAGTATGGACAAGTACTGTTCTAGTATATTTATAGCAGAAGATACAATGTTGCCCAGCAAATAAATCCTGGATGTTAATGTAGTCATACCATTGTCAACTACAGCTAACGCCTTTTCTAGGTTGATTCTATCTATTTCACGGAGTCTCTCTGCGTCTTCTTGTTAAGAGATTTTGAAGATTTCATTATAGACAGCATATAAGAAACGTTTCTGACGTGGCTTTTGGGGACCCAATAAAAAATCCCTTAGATCCAACTCATCTGAGAGTGAGGATAAGTGCTGCTTCACCTGGGACAGTGTCGAGGTTTTTAGCCAATCGAGGCACAACTTCCCAACACTGTATGATGACACCACCCCCGTATGTTGTCTTTGTACATATTGTTGGTCTGGCCTATGGATACTAAACCCTTTGGTTGTACCCTTGAATCTTGATTGACATCTGTTTGTGTCTGTGGGCCAAACTAACCATCCCTTCCAATTGGGGTCTGCTGAATTGTACTGTAAGATGTCATCTATTGTATCCCCTCCATGTGATGTAAAATTGATGTGTGATGGTGTGGGAATCTTAGGTGTGTTCAAATCCTTGTTCTTGGCAAGTCCAAGACAGGAAGTCTGTTGCACAGTTTCATTCAGAAATATTATCTGCTGTGGAATGAGGCATGCTCTAAATAGTGCTTCTGTTCCCTGAACCTGCCAGCCCTTTGGACCCCAGACTGATTTTATGTTTATAGCGTCCTTCCATAAGTCGAAACCCTGTTCAGACAGTTGGGAAATAAAGGATGCAGAATAAATCTGTTTGGTGTTAGTTAGCATATTTTTCTGTGCAGTTGTAGATGCAACCTTCTAGTAATATGAGGTCGGGTCAGAAGTGTTAAACCCTGCAAAATAAGAAAATTTCTGTGCAAATGTTTTCGAACTACCTTTTGGTGGTGTCGGGCAATGTTCCCATTGGTGGTATGTGAAAACATTACGTGGGATACTGGATTTGTGTAAAAAGTGATTACCATAATGATGGGAACAGTACATAGTGTTATAGTCTGATGTATCTTCTAACATTTTAATGCTTGAAAATGCAGCGGATTGTTCTAAATCAGGCAACATATATTTACAGTTTCAACATCCCAATCGTCAGAAAATGTGCTGGAGGTAATAATATCGTTTAGAGAAATTTTAAATACATGTGGTATTTTCAAAAGTTCAGTGGGACCAAATACATCATAATCAACCTTGTCCCAAACTATACCATCAGGAATTGGAACAGCTGTAATGTTCACGAAGGACAGGTCTCTTTGTTCACAATGAGAAGATGTATGAGGTTTCAGGACCAAGTTCACATTTGATACTGCAGAGCGTTCTGGGAGATAGTTTCCATTCATAAGTAAGCAAAACACAGTCACTAGGCCAACCCAGAACAGAAAAAACAGTATTCCAGTTATCCTCCAGAGCTGGAGCCAAGGTGATACTAGGTGAGTCTTGTTAGACCTGGCACCATTGGCGTGGGTCTCCCTTCCATTTTTTGCCTTTGCCTCCTGTGTTTTGCTGTGTGTTGGACTCCATTTTTGCAGGTCTAGATGCTTTGGGCACTTTGCCACTGCTGTTCAGTGCCAAAGTGCAAGTGCTCCTTCTTATAAATTGTTGTTATGGATTAGTGTTTCCATGATTTGGCTATTTGATTTACTTGTCAGACCCTAGTATAGTGCACTGTGTGTGCCCAGGGCCTGTAAAAAAAATGCTGCTGGTGGGCTTGCAGCACTGGTTGTGCCACCCACCAAAGCAGCCTGTAAAATGTGACTCAGGCCTGCCACTGCAGAGCCTGTGTGCAGTCTGGGACTGCCATGTCGACTTGGCAAGTGCACACACTTGCCAGTCCCTAAACCTTCCCTTTTCTACATATTATTTTTTTTTTTTTCTGTTTTTATTTTTTTTAAATTTACAAAAGAAGAAAAGAGAAACAAAAAAATAAGAACGTCACAGTCACGGCATTACATATTACATCCAGTACATGTTAACAAGGGCGTGTTATCCTTTTCTACATATTAGTCACCCCTAAGGTAGGTCCAAGGTACCCCTGTGGGCAGGGTGCATTGTATGTGAAAGGTAGGACATGCCCTGATGTGTGTGACATGTCCTTATAGTCAAATACTGCCAATTTCGTTTTTCACTATTGCAAGGCTATCTGTTCCCATAGGACAGAATGGGGAGTTTGTTTATAACATCTTATAAACATAACTGGCCCTGGGAACAAGGTAGAAAAATAAAGTTTTGTATGCCTGAACTCAGAATGTTAAAAGGCATCTTTTAGTAAGGATGATTTTTACATTCTGTGTTTAAAAATACCACTTTTAGAAAGTAAGTATTTTCTTGCCTAACCATCCAGTGTGCCTCTGCTAGGTTTGTGTATTGCATGTCTGTCTTTTGGATGACAGGGGCTGGAGAGGGGCAGTGGCTGCAGAGGTCTGATGAGTCAGGGCTGGGCTGAATAGACCTGGGCTGCATTTAGTGTAGGGGGGAGGAGATTTCCTTTCACCTGCATGGTCCTGGTCTGCCTTCAACAATGCTGTCTCCACCTCCTGCCAGGTAGCTGCACCAGTGAGGACAGAACTGGTTTTGGCTGGCTACAGACACTCTCTGCCTTCAGAGAACAAAGGATTTTTGTGTATAAAAAGAGGGGCCAGACCCCAGACTTTTAGATCACTTCTGGGAAATCAAGAGGAACCTTTGCCAAGGAGAAGAGCCGGATAAGCTGAGGAGTAATACTGCCCCTGTGCTATTTGCTGTCTGGGGTTGGCCTGCAGTGGCTACTTGCTGCCAAGGAAAGGAGAAAAAGGACTTTGCTGTTTGCTTTGTCACCTGCTTGAAGAAAAGATCTCCAAGGGCTTGAAACTGAGCTTGCCTCCTGTTCTGAAGTCTCAGGGACACAAAGACTTCATCCCTTCTGTCTCTCTGCATTTGGAACTGCTGTTTCAGCTGCCACAGAAGGAAATTGCAACACCGACGCCGGCGAACGGTACCGTAACCTGCACCGATGCCGTGGGAACCGCTCGTGAAGAGCACGACGCACCGCCCCGACTTGCACCGTAGGCCCGACGCCTGCCCACGCCGTGCCGCATCGACTCCGAAGCCGTCATCGAGGCCGCTGCCTGCACCGGAGCCGAGGACACCACTCGTGACGTCCAAGACGCACCGTCCCGTCTCGCACCGCAGCCCCGACTTCATCGACGCCGGTGCTTCATCAATGCGGAGCCGATCCTCGACGTGGGTGACTCCTGAATTCATCGACATCGCACCATGGTAAGGAACCGCCGCCTCCCGCCATCGTGACGTCACCTCCCCGACACAGTAAGGAACAGATGTCTCACCTCCCATGCACCGCAATAAGGAACAGAGGCCTCACCTCCCCTGGAGTAGTAAGGAACCGACGCCGCAGGCGCCAACGAAGCATCACCTCCCCGATGCCGTGCACCGCCGTTGTTTTCATCAATTCCAAGGTACTGTTCTTTGTGGGTCTGCTTGACTCCGGGCCCGATGCCGCGCACCTCGCGGTTGGTGCCGTTCTTTGGGATTTTCATCTGTCACGACGTCGTAATGACTCCAGGTGGAGTTATTTGTTGCTAGAAGCTTGATTTGAGTAAATAACCTTTTTTTTTTTGTCAAACTTGTTTTTATTGAGTTTTACAAAGCATCATTCAACAAACAGGGCAAAACATCCTGTCTATAAATTCGGATATCGCTAACAATCATCTAGTACCGTATACAGATTCTGTCGGGTGACCCGATTCATTTCTCATTTCGTTCTTTCTTCGTGCATTACCTGCAAATCTACATTACCGATTGATACAACAAATAAAAAGGATAACAATAACAAAATAGAGCAGCTGAAACGCCAGTCTATTCCCCAATCCCAATCCCTCCCTCCTACCCGGCTCCTTTCCTATTGAAGTATAGATCTGTTATCTCTCTCTTTAGAAAACTGGGGATAGGGGGATGTGGAGTTGAGCTGTAATGAGGGAAGAAGGCGACAATAAATCATAGTGGGGTAAAGTGGACAACTGGGAGTGTGCAGGGTTTCGGGGGCTCAGAGTATCTAGTCTTGTCTTGAGGCGGTTTAGTCCGTTCGTGGTAGTTCAGGTTAAAACTGGAACAGGTGCAACGCCCTCACTCTTGTGGGGCAGGTGGTTAAAGGGATGCCGCTGGACAGATATTTGACTAAAGGTCCCCAGGCATATTCAAAGTTTTTTAATTCGTCTCTATATGTCGCTCATGCGTTCCATAGTGAGTGCCTGCCATAGCCGTGCATGCCATTGAGTTATGGCTAGGGATTCTTTCTTTTTCCAGGTGGCAGCTATCACTGTTTTGGCTGCTCCTAGGCAGAGCCATATGATGGCTTGGTCGGCTTTAGTTTGGTGTTGCAGGGTGGGATTTCTCAAGCCCAGCAGAGTGTATTCTAGGGAGTTTGGTATGGGGTAGCCTAATATCTCTTTAATTTGAGCCAGAATTTCTGACCAAAAGGGGCGAATTGAAGAGCAGTCCCACCATATATGGCGGAAATCGCCCAGAAGGCAGCAGCCCCTCCAGCAAAGGTCCGAAGTGTTAGGAAAGATTTTCTTCAGTTTTTCCGGGTACAGGTACCAGTCAAACATTATCTTGTAGTGGGCTTCGCGTTGACTGAGAGAGTGACATTGGTGTTTTATATCCTTCCAGAGGGCTTTCCACTGAGTGTCTATGATATCTCGGCCTAGTGTGCGCTCCCAGAATTTCAGGTAACGTGGACGCCTAGACGGCAGTGTGTGCAATAATAGGGAATATAAGAAAGAGATGGCCCCTTTCACTGAGCTGGCACCCTTCACATAGCGCTCCAAGGGCGTCAGTTCCCTGGTAGCCCCTTCTCTAAGCTCGGGATGAAGGACCCAGTGACGCAATTGAAGATATCGAAAGTGTTCTGTGTTAGGTAGGTTGAATTCCCTTTGGCAATTAGCAAATGTTAAAATGTCCCAATTATGTAATATGTCAGCCACGGTAAGGCACCCTCACTCCCGCCATGCGTCGAAAGGTCCTGGCAGCAGCGCCGGTGGAAAAGCAGGATTGTAATGTATGGGAGTGAATGGTGAGGGGAACGTGGTCCATTGTGTGTGTTTTAGTATGTCGTCCCATACTTTAAGCGTCATCCTAGTGGGTGTGCTAATGTATGTGTTCGCCAGCCGGTCCCCCTTTGGTTTCCACAGTAAGTCCCAAATTACTCTACCTGCGATTGCTCGGTCCATATGTAGCCAGTGTTTATCTGACTCACGTTGGGACCATTCTACCAGGACTCGAAGATGAGCCGCTTTGTAGTAGAGATTGAGATCTGGCATCGCATGGCCTTCCTCGTCGGTAGGCTTTCTGAGAATATGAAACGGCAATCCTGGTCTCTTGTTCTGCCAAATGAATTTCCCTTATGTTGACCTCATGTAAGACGTCTCTGTCGAGTGCTATGGGCAGACTTTGAAATAGGTGGAGAAATTTTGGTAGGACTACCATTTTGACGGCATGTATTCTGCCTAACCAGGAAGGGAAGAGGGGCGCCCATCATTTCAAGTCTGTTCGTAATTGACATAAGAGTGGTGGATAATTGGCGGAAAATAGCCCTGAGATTTTTGGGGTTAGCTTTATTCCCAGGTATGTTAAATCTTTCTTGGCCCTTTGGAAGGGAGTTGACGCCACCAATTCATTCATCTCTGCCTCCGGTAGCGTTAAATTAAGGAGAAAGGACTTATGAAGGTTAATGCGGAATCCTGCTACTATCTCAAAGTTTTCCAGTTCGTCACGTATATGCAGGATGGATTGACGTGGAGCCGCGATCGTTAGTAAGATATAGTCATCGAACAGTGATATTTTGTGTTCGTCAGAGCCAAATGGAATTCCCCTAACCCCTCTATTGCCTCTAAGTCGGACGGCTAATGGTTCGATGCTGAGCGTGAAGAGGAGTGGGGATAAGGGACAGCCCTGCCTCGTCTCCCGTTCCAAAAGGAAGGAGTCGGAGGCCATGCCGTTGACTAATACTCTTGCGCTGGGGGCCGCAAAGTTATCCTTGACCATATTGATAAATGCGTCACAAAAGACAAATCTTTGAAGTGTTTGAAAGAGAAAACTCCAGTTAACTCGATCAAATGCCTTCTCGGCGTCTAAGCCGAGAAGGACTACGGGGATCTGTTGCTTATCAGTTTTTTCTATTAAATATATTACTCTGCGTACGTTGTCATGAGTCTGTCGACCCTTAATAAATCCCGATTGGTCTGGGTGGATCAAGCCAGGCATGAAGTTTTCTAGGCGGGTAGCTAAAATTTTTTAATACAATTTAGCATCTAAATTAAGACGTGCAATGGGGAGGTACGAACCAAAGTGCTTTGGATCCTTCCCCGGTTTGGGAATCACCGTCAGAAGGGCTTCACTCATAGTATGGGTTGTTTGTTTAGTAGACGCTATGTGATTAAAGAGGGCTGTTAGCTGGGGGATTAATTCTGGACTGAAAGTTTTATAGAATTGTATTGTCAAACCATCAGGTCCAGGAGATTTATGTAGTTTTAGAGACCCGATCGCTTTTTGTACTTCTTCCTCCGTGATAGCTTCCCCTAGTTGTTCATTCTGACTTTGTGTAACCTGCGGGAGTTCCACAGTATCTAAATAAGTTGTTTGTGTTCGAGAATTGAGTGGGTCTGGTGTGTACAATGTGTTATACAAGTCCCTGAATGCTCTTGCTTTACCCTGGTCATCCTGTGTTAGTGATCCCGAGGGTGTCTGAATGTCCCCAATGAAGTCCTTTTCTCTTTTTACTCGTAATTGGGGTGCCAGGTGTGCTCCAACTTTATTGCCCTGTGCGTATGAGGTTTGTTTGAGTCTAAGCAGTGTTAATTCTGCTCTGTTGGAGTAGATCACGTGAAGTTTCCCTTTTAGGGCTGTGATCTTTCTTTGGATTGTGAGTGTGGGATTGGTTTTATGTGTTCGTTCTAAAGTTTTCAGTTCCCCCTCCAAGGCTAACCCTTCTGTTGTTCTTTCCTTATTAAGCACTGCCATTAGTGTTATGCATTGGCCCCTGATTACCGCCTTGAAAGCGTCCCAATTATTTATTGGAGATGTGGCTTGGGGGTCATTTAGCTGAAAGTACTCCCTAATTGAGGAGCGTAAAGTGTCGCGGAGTGATTTATCTCGTGCTACCGCATTGGGGAAGAACCATCATTTGAACTTCGGTTTAGGGCTGTGCCACTCCAGGACGACCACCACTGGCGCATGGTCAGAGATAATGATGGGGTGTATGATTACCTCTCGAACTAATTTATTAAAGGTGTGGCTCATAAATATGTAGTCGAGTCTAGAGTAGGTGCGGTGGATGTGTGAGAAGAATGTGTAATCTTTATCTTCTGGGTGTGCTTCCCTCCAACAGTTTCTGAGGCCTAAGTCATGAATCGCTTGTTTCAAATTTTTAGGGAAGCTACCTGTGTGGGCCCTATGTGGGTGGGTGCTGTCCTTCCCAGAATGCCATGTCAGGTTAAAATCTCCCATCAGCACAATGTCGCCCTGCGCGAAGCCCCCCAGGAGGGTCAGTGTATTATGAATAAAGGTTGCTTGATTTGTGTTCGGTACATATATCCCCGCAAATGTGCATATACGTCCCCAAATACGGCCTTTTACCAATATCACCCTCCTGTCCTTGTCAGTTTTGTAGTCTATTGCTTGGAATTTGAGGGAAGAATGGAAGAGGAGGGCGACTCCATTGTGTTTGGTATTGGCGGATGATTTAAAAATTAGGGGGTATGCTTTGTGTGTGATTCTGTGTTCTTCTGACCTTTTAAGGTGGGTCTCCTGGAGTGCCACTATATCATAATGCTGGTCGGTTAAATATTTCCATATCTTTTGACGCTTAGATGGGGCACTCATCCCTCTCACGTTCCATGTCAGTGATGTGATCACCATCTCAATACTATATACTGTGTTGCTATGCCATATTCACCCTCCTTCTCCAGCAATTCTCTTCCTGCCAAACCACCCAAGAGCCAACTCCCATCCCCACCCTCTCCAGATCCTTCTACTGGCCATGACCAGTATGCGTATCCCCATTGTGTGCCGTTGACATTGCTCTTACCTCTCCGGACCCCACACAAAACATAAAAAGGGGAAACAAGAAAATACATAGAAATGTGAAAGGGAAGATTAATAACAGTCTAGAACAGCAAGTTCGTTGGGACAATCCGTCCCTCATTTGGGTCACCTTTACAGTGTCTGTCCCTTATTTGAGGCGAATTGGACCATGATCCGTCGCCGAGGTCCATTTGATAGAGTTACTACTAAGGACACGATCTGCTTTTCCAATCGGAAACTTGCGGGTGCTATGTCGCTACACAGTCCTCTTAACTGGTCTCTGAGCCTTCGATTATATACTTTGGTCAAGATCCTCAGCTAGAGATGTAGAGTGAAGCTATGTTTCCTGACTGTTTAGGAACATTTTTGGTTACCGCTGTGTTAATTGTAGAATGCAGCGCGAGTTCAGGGTATGGGTCGTTCTCTCTACTTGGTATCGGGACTTTCAGTGTATCTCAGCGGTGCCTTGTTTCTTGTTATGTTATGTTAATTTGGTATTTATAAAGCGCACGGCTACTCCCAGGAGTGTCCCGGCGCTAAGCAAAAACCACATAAACAGCCGCAGAGAAGAGAAACCAAGGCGGAAAACCTACAAAAACGGGTTAAAGTTGGAAAAGCCACGTCTTAAGTTTTTTTCTGAAGGTGAGTAGGGCCTGAACCTGTCTGAGGGCCAAGGGAAGGCTGTTCCATAGGTGGGAGGCGACCACTTGAAAAGATCGACCTCCGACCCGAGCGAGTGAAACTTTAGGAACCGGAATCAAGAGTTGAGTTGAGGAACTCAGAGTACGTTGGGGAGTGTAATGGGGAAATCTTTGTCTGAGATAGGGAGCTCCAATCTGATTGAAAGCTTTAAAAACCAAAATCAACGCTTTAAAATGGATTCTTTTCTGAACAGGGAGCCAATGCAAGGACAACAAAAGAGGGGACAAATGAGTTTTAGGGGGCCGACGAGTCTGCCATCGGCCGCCTTTTTCTGTTCCTTGTGAGGGACATTCCTGTAGCCCCTCGTCTCCTACCTCCGCAATCTCCTCCGGCGTCGGTAGATCCAGCACCCTGAAGGCTTCTTTGACTTTGGTTATGTGGTGTGTTTAGTTACGGTATTCAAAACCTATACCAAAGGGATAGGTCCACCGGTATCTGATGTTGTCTCACCTGAGTTTTTCCATGACTGGTCTGAGTTGTTGGCGTCGGGCCAGGGTTGCTGGTGCTATATCTTGAAAAAGTTGGCAGGAATGTCCTTGGAACCTTACTACCTCCAGCTTCCTGGTCACTTGTAGAATGGCCTCCTTGGTCTTGAATGAGTGCAGCTTCGCCAATATGTCCCGCGGTCTACGAGTCTCTCCTTGGTTGGGTCTACCTACTCTATGAACTCTATCTATTTTAATTTTTGTTGTTGCTGACCCCAGTGCTTTGGTGAACAGGCCTGTAACAAAGGCCTCTAAGTCCAGCCCCTCCACTCCCTCCTCCAGGTTACGGATCTGAATGTTTTCCCATCTTGACCTGTTCTCAAAGTTCTCGTTCTTTAGTAGTACAGCTTGTAGTTGAGTTTGGAGATCACACGTAGTAGCTGTCAGCTGTCCCGTTTTCTGTTCCAAGCTTGCAGTTGTAGATTCTACATCCAGCACTCTGGCCCCCACCGAGTCGACATCCTGCTGCAAGCTGGTGAGTCTGCCACTGAGGTCAGCCCTAAGGGAGTCCATGGATTGCACTATGTCAGCCTTTAGCTCCTCTCGTAGTTCTTGCTTAAATTCCCTCAGCGAGGTAAGAAGATCCTCCTTAGAGAGCGCCATGTTGTGTGCCCCTGATGTTGGCTCTTGCACATCCTTGGTGGTCGTGGGGGCGAAGTAGGAGGAAACTCTGTTATTTTGCTGCTTTTTCAGCGGCATAGATGAGTCTTGAATCGACACCGGTCTCTCTAGTGCCCAATTTCTCCTCGCAGACAGTGGCACAGAGATTTGGCTTTTAAGTAGGTGACCTCACTCTGAGGCCTGTTTAAACGTCCGTCCTCTCGCTGTGCGGTAGAGCTCTTCACCCTTGTTGCTATAGCGCCCTGATATCTCTGTCTTCTTCCCCGCAGAACTACCCAGCCCCTAGGTTCGGTATGCCTTGTTGCCAGCAATCGCCGCATTTGCCTTGATGGGGGCGAGTGGGTAGGTACTTAAGATATTCAAAGGTGGATGCGCCCCCCAAAGTTGGGCCCTTATGAGTCTAGTCAGTGCCCGCTGTTATTCGCTATGCCTCTGTGTTGCGAGGGGGCACTAAAGTCTTCCAACCTTGGGGTTTTTGGTTTGTGGAGGATATTCAGATTGATCAGTATTATGCTCGTGGACTGGGGGGGCCTTCGTTGGTAGCTGGATGTGTTTTCTGGGAGAGCTACCACAGCTGACTCAGCCTTAGTTGTAGTTCCTCACTGGCTTTTTATTAGGGACTGTGTGATGCTTTGGATGATCATTAGTGCACTGATAGTAGAATCTTTATTTGCTATAACTGCTTTGGGTCACCATTCAGTGTTTCTTTGGATCCAGCATGGCCATGTTCACATTGATCTATCCACTTTTGTCGTATTTGATGTTGATGGTCCTGTATGAGCTCCCTCTGGGCTCTGACAGAGTGGGCCAGGGCCGGGACCTGGGGCGCGCGCCGCGGGCGGGCCCCCAAGCCTGCTGGAGGGACCTTCACCAGTGGATCTACCCCGGAATCTTCGAAGCGGGTGCTGCAGCCTTTTCACTTATTGAGTGTCTCCGCCGGGCGCCATTTTAAAGTCAGGCACCCAGCTTCAACTGCTCCATGCTACTCCAGAGCCCCTCTTCGATGGGTCCCTATCGTCCCCCAGGCTCGTTGTGGTCCCTGACGTGAGCTCAGTGGTACCGGGACCCCAGGCACGTCTTCACGCCGGCAGCGTTACCTCTAGACTGGGGGCCATCGCCTTCCTTTCCTTTGGGCCTCAAGTCCTGCGCGCGCCCCCACTCACCGGCACCGCCCCGACGGGTTCGCACTGCTCTGGGGTGCTCTGCGTGGTGTCTGCTCCTGGGCGATCAGCGGTGTGTCATGGGACCGCGTTGCGGCACACCCGCTGCACTCATCCCGCTCCGACTCGGCCGCAAGTTGCATGTCAGCCCGGGCCCGGTTCCTCCCAGCCCTCGTGGAATCTGATCTCATCTGCAATCGATCTCCTTTTCACTGCCCGGTCTGGATCAAGCGCCTCATTCCCATCTGATCCTGCGGTAAGATTCGTAGTTTTTCAGGCAGGAATGTCCATTAAAATATACTTTAATAGGGCCTCGGTGACGGAGCCGTCGTGGGTTACGACCATCTTGGTTGGACACGCCCCCCCGAATAACCTATTGTTAAGAATATATCTTTGATACTGTATTGTGGATTTTTGTAGTTTGGTCTTGTTTTGATTTAGATAAAGATTACTTATTTTTCTAAACTGGTGTGGTGTCCATTTGTAGTGTTTTCACTGTATTACTGTATGTGTTCACAAATGCTTTACACACTGCCTTTGAGATAAGCTCGTGCCAAGCTACCAAGGGGGTGAGCAGGGGTATTTTAGAAGTGTATCCCCCTTGCCATGACTAGAAGCAAGGGTCCCTATTTGGACAAAGGTACCCACCTCTGCCAACTAAAGACCCCATTTCTAACATTGGTGGTCAGCGGTGAGGATCTGGACTTGCATTTGTGACTTACATACATGATTATGGGCAAGTACATGAAGGCAAGGAAGGGGTCGTTACACCTTGCCTTTATGGACTTGTCCAGTGCTTTCGATACGGTTAACAGAGGCAAATTGTGGGCAATGATGGGGGAAATGGGCTTCGAGGAACCTCTTGTCACTTTATTGCGGAGGTTGCACGCATCCACCACGGTAGCCATACGCTTTGGCCCAGGTGGAGAAAGGACGAGGCCCATTGTGTCAACAGAAGGAGTCCGTCAGGGCTGCATATTGGCCCCCTTTCTCTTCCTTTTGTATACAAATGGCCTTGAATCGGCCTTGAAAGATCAGGAGCTAGATTTTCCAAGAATTGGGGGAAAGCTGATCCCGTTGTTGTCATACGCGGACGACACGGTTTTAATGGCTTTAACTGCTAACAGCTTACAGAAGTCTTTAAATATCTTTACTAATTTTATGTTAGGCCTGGATCTAAAGGTCAATTTCACCAAATCTTATATCATGGTTTATGGATCTAATAATACCAAATCAAGAAAGTTTACGGTAAATGCCAAGACAATCGACAAGGTCTCAAATTTTAACTATCTGGGGAATGTTTTTAATAATAAATTAAACTGGGAAAATCTTATCACATCCAGAGTTCAGAATACTAGTCGTGCTGTGGAAGGTCTCTTCCGCTTTGCGTGCAAATTGGGCCATAAGCCAGTGGCGGAATTGTTAATCCTATATAGATCAAAATGTTTGTCCATTGCCACTTATGGGGCGGGAGTATGGGGACATTATAAAAGCACGCAACTACAAACGTTAGAAAATAAGTTTTTAAAAAGATTGCTAATGATCCCAAATAGCGCTCCCACAGCATTCTGTCACTCCGAGGTAGGGGTGGACTTTATTACTGATCGGATTAATATTGCCCCATTGATCCTCTGGGCCAAAGTCTGGTTGTCAGAGGATCTAAAGCTAACAAGAGAAATTCTCAAAGATTGTATGGCGTTGGACAATTCTGAGACCATTCCATGGCTAGGCTATGTAAAAAGAAAATTTAATGAAATAGGTCTTGGGCATTATTACGACAATCCAACTAGTTTAGATACAAATATGAAATCGACCATAAAAAATGCATACTGTGGTGAGCGTGATAATTGCCGGCGCCTAGCAGAGTTGCAACCTCTTATCGATCACTTATTTTTACATCCCCAATTTTATTTATCTTTTACCACGAATGTGCAGTTTAGATTTTACCTGACTAGATTTCGGCTTTGCACATTGCACTTTTTAGTGGCCTTTCCTAAACAGGCCGGATGGTGCAATAATCTCATTCCTTGCCCTTGTGATAATATAGCACAACAAAGCACTTTGCACTTTACCCTATTCTGTGCTTTGTATAAGGAACCTAGGACCCGGTTCCTTATCCCTTTTTAAGAAAAACTCACCCTAGTAATTATCAGGAAGGTTTTAATAGATTATTATCCCTGTCTACCGAGGCAATCTGTACGGTAGTACTAAATTTTATCAGGATTGCTTTTTTAATAAGAAAACGGTATGAAATGTAATTAAAATTGGCGTCTCCCTTTTAGAATTTTAGATTTTAAGAATTTTAGAATTTTAGAATTTAAGAATCACGTATTTTAAATTTCTGAGATAAATCAAGGAGTATTTGAGTCATGTAACATTTTATCGTATTTGATTCGATATGACATGTAATTTTGTATATCTTGTATGAATGTTATACTTTTATGGTTATTCAAACCGAATAAAGTTATTCTTGACCTTGACTTACATACAGTGATTGGTGTACACTACTGGTGAGTGCAGACCATTACGCAACCACATACATTTTTGCAGTTTTCCTTGGAATTATTTGCATATTAGAGAACTGCCAATTTTCACCATGAGTAAACCAGCATCCATTGCATCTGTGGATATTGAATTTGAAGAAGAGGGGGTTGATACCTACACTGTACCACAACTCAAAGCTGTCTGCAAAAAATGTAAAATCTCAGTGAGAGGCCTCACAAGAAAGGAGGAGTTCCAAAAGGCGCTGAGGGCCTGGTTGGAAACAAGGAATGCCAGTGGGCAGACCGAGGAGCCGATAGTGGAGGGGGAGAATTTAGAAGGGCAGCAGGATGGGCTAGTGGGCCCTGGAGGGGGGGGTGCCTCCCAGGGAAGGCAGCAGTATGTCGTCAAGGGGTCTGTCTCCAGAAGAGTTGGAGGACAGGGAGAAAATCAGAGTGCATGAGTTGGAGCTTGCTAGGCTCAAGCTGGGGAGCCAGGGTGACTTAGGGGCATATCTACAAGGCCATGCGATAATTATCGCTCAGTGCTCTTAGCGCAAGGATAATTATCGCCGGCCGAAACTGAATTTTATCGCGGAGATAGCGTGCTATCAGCAACGCTTATCTCCAAAGCGATAAAATTCAGAGCGCAAGCTGCTAATTGTGCGATTATCGCTGGAAATACAGCGATAATCGCACAAGGTTTGGCGATAGCTTGCTGATAGGGCAAGACATACTTAGCCATGATATCCACCTTCCATAGGATATCATGGCTAAGTCAGTCTCAAAGCAGGCGTTAGGAAAGTAGCGATAACAGAGGTTATCGCTACTTTTCTTGTCGCTATGCTTCTTTGCCTGAGGCTTGATAATAGGAGAAATGTCACTTAGCGACATTTCTCCCGTTAGCCTGGGGAGGAACGCCCACTTTGCATCTCATTAGAGATGCAGAGCTGGGCGATAGGGAAAGGGCGATGTAGCATGGATTCACGCGTTAGCGTGTCCTTGCTAATAGGGAGTTAAAATTATCGCCGCTTTTCGTCCGAAAACGGACGCTAAAGCGGCGATAATTTTATCGCCAGCCCTTGTAGATATGCCCCATAGAGAATAAGAGATTGGAGTTGGAGAGCAAGAAATTGACCATGGAGGAAAAGAAGATGCTTTTAGAGCATGAGAGAGGGTTGAGGGAGTTGGATCTGAAAGCAAAGAGTTTAGAGATCAATCCCTCTGGTGGCAGCATACCATCAGTGCCTGGGGAAGGAAAAGTATACATTCCCAAAGATGTTATTAAAGATTTCATGAAGCATAAGGACATTGGGCAGTGGTTTAAGGCCTATGAAATAGCAATGAAGTCCCACCGGGTCCCTAAGAGAGATTGGGGAACGGGGTTATGGGGCCGCTTCCTCGGTGAAGGGAGAGAGACCTTACTAGCCTCGCCCACTGAGGATCAGATGTCCTATGCCCCCATGAAGGAAGCCTTGATAACCAGGTATGGGTTGACTCCAGAGCTTTATAGGCAGAAATTTAGGAACTGCAAGAAGCTGGAGTCAAGTACTTGGGTGGAGTATGTATCTTATTTTTGCAGAGCACTGGATAGATGGGTGAAGGGTAGTAAGGTAACTAATTTACAGGGGCTCTATGATTTGGTTGCATGGGAGCCCTTGTCCAGTAGTTGTTTTCCAGAGCTACACCAGCACCTCATTGATAGTAAGCTGACTGACCCCAGGAAGCTTGCTGTGGAGGCGGACCGCTGGGTCAGTACCAGGGTCCACAAAGGTCTTGTGGGAGACTCCGCCAAAGGTGGGCAGGGTCCCCAGCAGAAGAGTGGGAGGGACAAGGGTAAACAAAAGTTCCAAAAAGGCCCCCAAAGTATTCCCCATGTGAACCAGGGTAAGGGTTCCCAGCCTCCCACTGAGAAGAAACCATGAGTCCCGACATGTAAGCCTGTTCAGAGGGGTCCCAAGACCTGTTTCAGTTGTGGTCAGGTGGGCCACTTCCGGGGGGATGCCAAGTGCCCCAAACCGGTTACCACCACACCCACTGGTGCACCACCCTGGGAACTGGCTAGTGTAGCCTTGGGGGAGGAGTTGGGTGCCCAAGGTGGGTGGGGTCCCGCACAGAGATGTCCCTGGTCTCTTTAGGAGACAGTGAGATGGTCCCAAGGATTCATCTGCCTGATAACACTAAAAAGTACAGGCAATGGGTGACCATCAATGGCCATAGTGTGGAGGCTCTGAGAGACACCGGAGCCAGTATGACAGCTGTCAGTTGTCGACTGGTGTCTGAAGAGCAGGTGGTCCCCAACGCATTCTGCCCAGTAGTTGCCGCTGACAATTCAGAGCGCCTCTGCAAAGTGGCACAGGTTCCCTTTGAGTGGGGGGGGTCTCAGGTACCTTGAGAGTAGCTGTGAGGCCAGCCATGCCTGTTGACTGTCTGCTAGGCAATGATTTGGAGAGCTTCCCTTGGGTGAGGGTGGAGCCGAGGTCTTATTTGGAGATGTTGGGCCTGCCTGAGTGGGCATGTGTGACCACTCGGTCAATGGCAGCCAGTAAGGGCATTCAAGAGGCCCTGGAGCCTGAAAGAGTGGCCCAGGTGCCTGCCGGGAAGAGAAGAGGCAGGGGGCTCGGGAAACCGCCCCCGAAGTTCCCACGGTCCAGGAGGAGGCAAACCTTGAGGGGGATGCCCTGGAGCCTACAGGGGAACAAGTGGTTGAACTGGGGGACCTGCCTGAGCTGACCCATTGGCAGCAGAAAGGAGGCCCCACCAGGGAGGAATTCTGCCAGGAGCAGCAGAAGTGCCCTTCTCTTGTTGGTTTGCGGCAACAGGCTGCAAACCAGGCAGCAGGTGATTAGTCCGGATCACATTGGATATACTGGGAGAATGGTCTCCTGTATAGCGAGCCTAAGGTTGCTGAGCCTGGGTCAACCCGTGTGCTCATGGTACCCCAGCACTTCAGACCCTTCCTACTGGGTCTGGCTCATGATGTGCCTCTGGCAGGGCATTTGGGGCAAAACAAGACCTTTGAAAGGCTTGTCACCCACTTTTACTGGCCCCAGATGCGCAAGCACTCTGATACTCATTGTAGGTCTTGTCAGACTTGCCAGGCAAGTGGCAAGAATGGGAGGAAGTGTAAGGCTCCTCTCCAACCTTTCCCTGTGGTCAGCACCCCCTTTAAGAGGGTGGGTATTGACATTGTGGGGCCTCTGGATCCCAAGACAGCCATGGGCAACCAGTTCATCCTGATCTTGGTGGACCATGCCACCTGGTACCCGGAAGCCATCCCTCTCCAGACTGTGGCGGCCCTGTGGTGAGTCGTGCGTTGATTGGGATTTTCTCCCATGTGGGGTTCCCCAGAGAGGTGGTGTCCGACCGGGGTACCAACTTCATATCCAAGTATATGACGTCCCTGTGGCAGGAGTGCGGTGTTACATACAAGTTTACCACTCCTTACCACCCCCAAGGCAATGGGCTGGTTGAGAGATTCAACCGGACCCTGAAGGGCATGATTATAGGTCTTGGTGAACCCATGAGGCGTAAGTAGGACGTCCTCTTACCATGCCTTCTGTTTGCTTACAGAGAGGTACCACAGAAGTCCTTAGGGTTCAGTCCCTTTGAGCTGCTGTACGGCCATCCTGTAAGAGGACCTCTGAGTCTGGTGAAAAAAGGCTGGAGAAAGTTCCCAGTAAACCTCCCCAGGATGTATATAGCTACATGCTGGCCTTTAGGAACCAGACTAAGCGCTTCAGACAACTCGCTCAGGCGAATCTGGAAGCCAGCCAGGAGGAAATGAAACGTTGGTATGATCAGAATGCCACTCTGATCGATTTTCAGCCTGGACAAAAAGTTTGGGTCATGGCCCCAGTGGAGCCTTGTGCGCTCCAGGATAAGTGGACCGGACCCTTTGAGGTGGTGGCGCGCAAGAGTAATGTCACCTACTTGGTGGACTTGCAGTCTCCAAGGCACCCTTTGCGGGTCCTGCATGTGAACCGCCTGAAGCCCCACTTGGAGAGGTCTGAAGTGGGCATGCTCCTAGCAACAGATGCTGGAATGGAGGAGGAGACTGTACCTCTTCCTGACCTCCTGTCTGCAAAGGAGCACGATGGGTCAGTGGATGGTGTATCCCTCACCCCCGCCCTGACTCCTGAACAGCAGAGTGACTGTCGCCAACTGTTGGGACAGTTTTCTGATCTGTTCTCCCTGATCCCCGGTGTCACTCAGTGGTGTGTCCATGATGTGGATACTGGGGCAGTCCTCCCGTAAACATAAGATTTACAGAGTGACTGACAGGGTCAGAGCTTGCATCAAGGAGGAGGTCTCCAAGATGTTAGCGCTAGGGGTGATTGAGCCCTCAGACAGCCCTTGGGCCAGCCCAGTGGTCTTGGTCTCGAAGGCTGCCGCACCCGATGCCACACCAGAACTCCGATTCTGTGTGGATTACCGAGGGCTCAATTCAGTCACCAGGACTGACACGCACCCTATCCCCAGAGCTGATGAGCTCATCGATCGGTTGGGGGCTGCCCGGTACCTCAGTACGTTTGACTTAATGTATGGGTACTGGCAGATCGCCTTAACTGATGGGGCAAGAGAGAGGTCAGCGTTCTCCACACCAGATGGGCACTACCAATTGACGGAGATGCCCTCTGGGATGAATAATGCCCCTGCCACCTTTCAGAGGTTGCTCAACCAGGTGTTGGTTGGGCTGGAGGATTTCAGTGCTGCCTACCTGGGCGACATTGTGGTGTTCAGTGCCACTTGGGAGGAACATCTGCACCACCTCTGGGAAGTGTTGAAGGCGCTGCAGAGGGCAGGCCTCCAGTCAAGGCAAGCAAGTGCCAGATCGGGCGGGGTTCTGTGGTGTACTTGGGACACCGGGTAGGGAGCGGCGAGGTGACGCCCCTACAGCCCAAGATTGATACCATTCTGACTTGGGAACCCCCCAAGACTCAGACAGAGGTGAGAGCCTTTTTAGGACTCACAGGGTATTACAGGAGATTTGTCAAGGGGTATGGCACCATTGTTGCCCCCTTAACAGAGCTGACTTCCAGGAAGCAGCCCAAGAAAGTGAGTTGGAAAGATGCCTGCCAGAAGGCTTTTGATGCCCTGAAATCTGCCAAGTGCACAGCGCCCGTGCTTAAGGCACCCAACTTCTCAGAAGAGTTCATTGTGCAGACAGATACTTCAGAGCATGATGTGGGGGATGTGCTCTCACAGCTAAATGAGGAGGGCCTGGGCCAACCTGTAGCCTTCATTAGTAGGAGGCTACTTCCACGGGAATATAGGTGAAGTGCGATTGAGCGTGAGGCATTTGCTGTGGTCTGGGTGCTGAAGAAGCTGAGGCCATACTTGCTTGGGACTCACTTCCGGGTTCAGACAGACCACAGGCCCCTCAGATGGTTGATACAAATGAGGGTGAGAATCCAAAGCTGTTGAGGTGATCCATTTCCCTACACGGGATGGACTTCATGGTGAAACACCGCCCTGGTACAGAACACGCCAATGCTGATGGTCTGTCCAGATTTTTCCGCCTTAGTGAAGAGAACTCCCAAGAGGGTGGGTAGTTCTCCCCACATTTCAGCTGGAGGGGACACGTGTTAGAACTGGCACCATTGGCGTGGCTTTCCCTTCCATTTTTTGCCTTTGCCTCCTGTGTTTTTCTGTGTGTTGGACTCCATTTTTGCTGGTCTAGATGCTTTGGGCACTTTGCCATTGCTGTTCAGTGCCAAAGTGCAAGTGCTCCCTTTTGTAAATTGTTGTTATGGATCAGTGTTTCTATGATTTGGCTATTTGATTTACTTGTCAGACCCTAGAATAGTGCACTGTGTGTGCCCAGGACCTGTAAATCAAATGCTGCTGGTGGGCTTGCAGCACTGGTTGTGCCACCCACCAAAGCAGCCTGTAAAATGTGACTCAGGCCTCCCACTGCAGAGCCTGTGTGAAGTCTGGGACTGCCATGTCGACTTGGCAAGTGCACACACTTGCCAGTCCCTAAACCTTCCCTTGTCTACATATTATTATTTTTTTCTGTTTTTATTTTTTTTAAATTTACAAAAAAAGAAAAGAGAAACAAAAAAATAAGAATGTCATAGTCACAGCATTACATATTACATTCAGTACATGTCAACAAGGGCCTGTTATCCTTTTCTACATATTAGTCACCCCTAAGGTAGGCCCAAGGTACCCCTGTGGGCAGGGTGCATTGCATGTGAAAGGTAGGCCATGCCCTGATGTGTGTGACATGTCCTGATAGTGAAATGCTGCCAATTTCGTTTTTCACTATTGCAAGGCTATCTGCCCCATAGAACGGAATGGGGAGTTTGTTTATAACATCTTATAAACATAACTGGCCCTGGGAACAAGGTAGAAAATAAAGTTTAGTATGCCTGAACTCAGAATGTTAAAATGCATCTTTTAGTAAGGATGATTTTTACATTCTGTGTTTGAAAATACCACTTTTAGAAAGTAAGTATTTTCTTGCCTAACCATCCAGTGTGCCTCTGCTAGGTTTGTGTACTGCATGTCTGGCTTTTGGATGCCAGGGGCTGGAGAGGGGCAGTGGCTCCAAAAGTCTGATGAGTCAGGGCTGGGCTGAATAGACCTGGGCTGCATTTAGAGATTTAGAGTAGGAGGAGGAGATTTCCTTTCACCTGCATAGGCCTGGTCTGCCTTCGACAATACTGTCTCCACCTCCTGCCAGGAAGCTGCACCAGTGAGGACAGAACTGGTTTTGGCTGGGTACAGACACTCTCTGCCTTCAGAGAACAAAGGATTTTTGTGTATAAGAAGAGGGGCCCAGACCCCAGACTTTTAGATCACTTCTGGGAAATCAAGAGGAACCTTTGCCAATGAGAAGAGCCGGATAAGCTGAGGAGGAATACTGCCCCTGTGCCGTTTGCTGTCTGGGGTTGGCCTGCAGTGGCTACTTGCTGCCAAGGAAAGGAGAAAAAAGACTTTGCTGTTTGCTTTGTCACCTGCTTGAAGAAAAGATCTCCAAGGGCTTGAAACTGAGCTTGCCTCCTGTTCTGAAGACTCAGGCACACAAAGACTTCATCCCTTCTGTCTCTCTGCATCTGGAACTGCTGTTTCAGCTGCCACAGAAGGAAATTGCAACACCGACGCCGGCGAGTGACGCCATAACCTTCACCGAAGCCGTGGGCATCGCTCGTGAAGAGCACGACGTACCGCCCCAACTTGCACCGTAGGCCCGATGCCGGCCGACGCCGTGCCGCATCGACTCCGAAGCCGTCATCGAGGCCGCTGCCTGCACCGGAGCTGAGGACACCACTCGTGATGTCCACGACGCACCGTCCCGACTCGCACCGCAGCCCCGACTTCATCGGCGCCGGTGCTTCATCAACGCGGAGCCGATCCTCGACGTGGGTGACTCCTGAATTCATCGACATCGCACCGTCGTAAGGAACCGACGCCTTGCTGCCATCGTGACGTCACCTCCCCGACACAGTAAGGAACAGAGGCTTCACCTCCCCTGGGGTCGTAAGGAACCGACGCCGCAGGCGCCAACAAAACATCACCTCCCCGATGCCGTGCACCGCCGTTGTTTTCATCAATTCCAAGGTATTGTTCTTTGTGGGTCTGCTTGACTCTGGGCCCGACGCCGCGCACCTCGCGGTCGGCGCCGTTCTTTGGGATTTTCATCTGTCACGACGTCGCAATGACTCCAGGTGGAGTGATTTGTTGCTAGAAGCTTGATTTCAGTGAATAACCTATTTATTTTTTTAAACTGTTTTTATTTATTATTTGAAACAAAAGAGAAACAGAAAATAACAACACAATAGTCAGCAGGTATATCTCAAAAGGCACCTGAAAATATACAGCAGGTAACAGATATAATTGGTAGGAATACAGAGTGTGTGTCATTGTATTTCCCTTTCCTAGGTCTCTTGTCTCATTCTCCCCCACGGTAATTATATCTCATATCCCTCAGATAATCCTGTGTTCTGGGGAGCTGAGCCCAACCCCCACATGTCCCCGTGAAGTGAGTCGCGCTATGTCTATTTCCCCTTCCTCCATCTCTAGGTTATAATATCTCAACCAAGGCTGCCAGATCTTCCGGAACTTCTTAGGACACCCTCTTGTTTGATATACCGTTTTTTCTGCCCCCATGTATATGTCCATGCCAGCCCTCCACTCTTTCATAGTAGGCGGATCCGCTCTCCCCCAATGCCTGGCTATATCAAGCTTTGCCACTATTAATCCTAGATTACTTAGCAAGAGATTATATCTGGGCATATCGGCGTCTGTGTGTATGCCAAGCAGAACGTATTTAGGGTCCATCGGGATTTGTGCTTCTAGTATGTTATTCAGTTCTTATACTATCCGTGTCCAGTATCTACGTATTATTTGGCATTCCCATAAGGTTTGTATATAGGAGTCACTCTCCGTTTTACAGCGCAGGCATTCCAGGATCTCTGCTCGGCCCATTGCGTGGAGTCTCGCCCTATCATAGTACACCCTGTGCAGCATTTTGAACTGGATCAGTCTCAGCTTGAGTTTTATCGCCACTTCTCTGGGGTGCATTATGGCCATTTCCCAGTCTATATCTTCTAGGGTGCCCGTTATTTCCTCCCATTTACTTCTAAGTGTTAGTAGGTTGTCGGGCATATTATTGATCAGAGTCTTATAGGTCCAGGAGACTGCCTTTTCTGGTATCTCCTCTTGTAGCAGCCACCCTTCTAGTGGAGCATACTCAGGGATATCTGTAATGTCGAGCTTTTGCGCTCTCCAGGCATGTCGGAGCTGAATGTATTTATAATGTTGTCTATCTTACAGGTTATATTCATCCTGTAATTGTGCAAAGGTTATCAGGTCTCCTTGCCTTATTATGTCTCCCAGGGTGGTTATCCCGATGGTATCCCATCCTTTGAACCCCCGTAGTTTTGCTAATTCCGGCAGCCGCTAACCCTCCCATAAGGGGGTAGCCCTTGTCAACCTTTTGTCCCATTTCATTTGCCGTTCTGCTTCCCTCCAGGCTCCAACTGCTCTCTGCGTTGCCGGCAATAGACCCTGCACTCCACGGCCCCCATCTATATATTGCAAATGAGAGTGTTTTTGAAATTGGAGTCTCTCTAGGGCGCGTGACCCCACTCATTAATTACTGTGAGGTGAGAAGCCCTATAGTATGCCCGGATATCCGGTAGCGCGATCCCCCCATTATATTGGCTACGTTGCAATGTTTGTAGTGCTACTCGGGGATGGCCTCCATCCCACAATAGTGTGCGCACTTGGTCATTTATTGCCCGAAAAATTACCTCCGGGATTTTTTAATACGTATTTTGGAGAATATATAAGAGCTTAGGCAGCGTAATCATATTGTACATGGCAGCTCTCCCGAGTAACGTCCAAGGGAGGCGCCGCCATCTGGCAAGATCCTCTCGGAATTCCACCAGGACTCGTTGGATATTATGAGCGAGACAGTCCGTTTCGTTGGTGGAGATAAACAAACCCAGGTATTTAAAGCCATCTTCTGCAATGGGAAGACGCATCGGTATAAGATGTGTGTCGATGGGACTGCCGATAGGGTATATGTTGGACTTCCCCCAGTTAATGTTATATCCTGCCCGTTTAGCGTACTCTATGACTAGGTTAAATATGGTGGGGAATGTGGTGTCAGGGCTGGTTATATAAAGTAGGATATCGTCCGCATAGAGGGAGATTCGTTCCTCCCTCACCTGTCCCTCACCATCCTGGTATCCCTTTATATCCGGGTGTGTTCTAATTAAGCATGCCAATGGTTCTAGAACAAGTGCAAAGAGCAAGGGGGACAGCAGGCAGCCCTATCTAGTCCCTCGCTGGATGGGAAAGGCCACTGATTTGACTCCATTAACCTTGACTCTTGCTCTAGGATTCGTGTACTATATGTCGACCCATGTCCGGAAGTTGCTCCCAAAACCTAGTTTTAATAGCACATGTCTCATGAATGGCCAGTGGACCGTATCGAATGCCTTCTCGGCATCAAGTGACAGGAGTATCCGAGGCCTGTCTTCCCCCTTTGGCGTGTCTATCCAATTTGCAAGTCTACGTAGATTGAAATGTGTGGATCGTTTAGGCATGAAGCCTGACTGATCCTTGTGAGTCAATGATGTAATGATTGTCAGTAATCTTGTGGCTAGTATGGAAGCTAAGATCTTTGTCTCAATGTTTAGGAGCGAGATGGGACGGTAGGACCCACAGTCCTCTGGGGCTTTGCCTGGTTTTGGTATGACCACCACCGTGGCTTGGCAAAGATCTGGTGATAGTGTCCCCTCTGCCTTGGCCGCAAGGAGCATTTTTAGTATATGTGGGACCAATAGGTTATTGTTTCGTTTGAAAGATTCCCCCGGCAGCCCATTTGGACCTGGAGTTTTCCCTGGTTTTTGTTTAGCGATAGCGGCCTGTACTTCTTCCAGGGTAAGTTCCGCCTCTGGGGCATCTATGTCTTCCTGTCGGAGGCTGGGCATGTCAATTTCACTAAGGTAGCTACTTATATTGTTCTCGTCTACTGTTGTCTTAGCCTTGTAGAGATTAGTATAATAGCGCTCAAATGCTTCCGCTATTGCACTTGCAGTTGTATGTTGTGCATCTGCTTCGACTATCTGGCTTACCCAGTTTGCCTCTCTTTCCTTCCGACTTAGCCAAGCTAGGAGTTTCCCCGCTCAATCCCCTGACTCATATAATTTATGCTGTGTTGCCTGTATTTGAGACTGGACCTCTCTGTCTACTAGCGCTCGGAGTTGCCTGCGTGTGACCTCTATTTGCCTAAGCGAGGCTGCCTCATTGTCCGGGGTGTTATTGCCTTTAGGTCAAGAAGTTTACCTTCTAGGGTTTCTATCTGGAGCACTATTTTTCTTCGTTTTCTTGCTATTGTATTTTGTAGCCTACCTCTCAGGACTGCCTTATAGGCCTCCCAAAGGGTGGCCTCGGAGGATACTGAGCCTTCGTTCTCCTGAAAGAACAGCTCTGTCTCCCTTCTGATAACCTCCATCACTGCTTTGTCACGGAGCTCCCATGTATTCAGCCGCCATTCTGATCGTTGTCCACGTATTATCCCCCCTACTTTTAACCTTACCGGTGAGTGATCACAAATACCTCTAGCCAGGTATTCTACTTCTTCTATTGACTGAATTTCCCCTGCCGAAGTGAATAAGTAGTCAATTCTAGAGAAAGTCTTATGTGCCCCTGAAAAATAGGAATAGGTACGAACTAATGCGTGGTGTCGGCGCCATAGGTCCGTCAGTCCCATTGACCTTACAAAATCTGCCGATGTGCTGGACCGGTCTAGACTTGGGTCCACAACATCATTAAAGTCCCCTCCGATAACATGGATCGGAGAATCTGAGTCTAGCAATATCTTAGCGACTGCGCCTAGCGTTTGGGGTTGTAGTCGTGGTGGGGCGTAGACACTAATCAGGGTAATCTCTCTCCTGCCCCATGTGCCTTGGACAGCGGCATAGGTTCCGTTGGGGTCTACCCAGGATTTAATTATATGGAACGGTAGGGTTTTCCTGATAAGAATGGCCACCCCGCGTGCCCCGGGAGAGAACCCAGCATGTGCCAGTGTAACATACGTCCCTCTCCCTATGAATGCACATTGCGTGCCTCGGAGATGGGTTTCTTGTAAAAGGACCACGTCAGGCCTAACTCTCTTAATGTACCGGTTAACTAAACCTCTCTTAATCTTGCTGCCTAGTCCATTGGCATTCCATGTCAAAACTGTATATGGTAGGTCATACATTATGTGTGTGTTTTGTACTAGTCCCGTAAGGAGCAATCCCCTCTCGAACCCACTCCCATCCCACCGTTCCTGGCCATATATCCTGAGATACCCTGCTGCTGTCTGACTTGGAAACATATTGAATCTTTGAACTACCAACTTCCCTCTCCCCAACCCTAGACCCCCCACCTCACTTTCTCCCGCACCCTACGCCCATCCCTTTAACTGTCAACGTGACAACCAAGTGTATGTGTCGTTCAAGAAGTCTGTCGGGCCCCCCTTCACCTCCCCCACCCCTAAATAACGATCAAACCACTAAAGGATATTGACTTTGATAGAGAGAAGTGCTGCACAGTCTCTCCAAAGCGTAAGCCAGTCTGTGAGGGGGACCTCCTTGCAGGTGATCTGTCTTCGACCTACTCCTGTGGCACGCCCATATTTCAGTTCTTTTCACCATCTTCATCTTGTTGCAGTTGAAGTTCGTTATCTGTCGCCCCTGTCTCAGCTCCTGACTACTCCGCATTGTTGATGGCCTTAAGGAGCGGGTGATCACTATCTGTGTCGACCAGGGAATCTTTATCAGTTTTATCCTCTGTGGGCTGGGCTCCCATCTTGGAATCGTCTCTCTGGGCCGTGGCTCAGTGCTATTTGTGTCCGGTCGTAGCCTAGGTCTCTCTTCTATCCATGCCCAGGCTTCTTCAGGCGTTTGGAAAAAATGAGCGGAGCCTTGGAAGAGTACTTTAAGCTTAGCCGGAAAGAGAAGCATATATTGGATTTTCATGGCTCTGAGCTTAATCTTTACTTAGTCAAAAGTTCTCCGCATTTTCTGCACCTACCTAGAATAGTCAGGGAAAATCATAATGTTGGTGTTGGCAAGTTTGAGTTCACCTACTCTCTGCGCTTCTCTGAGTATTGTGTCACGGTCTTGATAATTCAAAAATGTTGCTATTAGCGGGCGTGGGGGGCTCCTGGGGGGGTCTCACATTTGGCATCCTATGGGTCTGTTCGATTATGAAGCAGGTGGAGAATTTTGCCCCTGGAAGAATTTCCCGCAACCACGTCACCAGGAAGGTGATCGGGTCAGAGCTTTCCTGCCCTTCTGGTATCCCAATGAAGCGGAGGTTATTTCTCCTAGCTCTGTTTTCTACGTCGTCCACCTTCCAGGCCATTTATCGCATATATGCCTGGAGTTCTTTGATATCGGCTTGGAATTTGAGCGTTGTGTCCTCCACTTCCGAAATGCGTGTTTCTGCTTGTGTTACTCGGTCTGCAATGTTACGGACGTCTTGTCGCAGGAGAGACACCTCCGATCCAAACTACGCCATCTTGCCTTCAATGGCCTCTCTCGAGGCATGGATCGCTTGGAGAATAGCAACGTTATCCGGGGGGTCCCCAGCCTCCTTCCCCGACTCGGCTTGTGATGGGAGCACTTTTGTGTACTTGTCCATTTTCCCCTGCTTCTGCGTCTTGGGTTCTTTGTCTCTCGACATCATGAAAGCTGGCTGCGGTGGGGTGTGTTTTCGGATAGCACAGGAGTTGCGCTGTTCCGTACATAGTCTATCTTCCTCATCAGAGAGACGGTTGACCCAGAACAGAGTGTTGGCGATCCCAGGCACTGGATCCAAGGCAGTCGTCTTTCGTGCTACTAGGGCTGAATTGTATGTGAAGGCCCTGGCACGTATCTAATTGATATAGAGCAGTTCTTGTCTTGCCTTGAAATCCCTGGCAACTAGCTCAGTGCTCAGGCGGTGTCTCCCAGGCCCTTCGCATGTGCTGTAGCATGGACAATTCGAGGAGCTATGGTTCCAACCCATGTCAGGCGTGTTCCACTGTGTCACGGTTGCCTCGCGGACGCCCTAGCCGGGCTTTCCTTTGCCTCTGCACAAGGCGGCGGGTCCTGGATTATTCCTGTGTGATCTAGCCGTAGACTGCTCCCTGGTATCAGCCCTTGTTTGTTGTTTGATTTGTATACATCCCCCCTATTGTCGCTCTCTCACCGTGGGTTGCCGTGTCAAATATACAAATCTCCTCCCATTATTAGGAAAGGGTTAGTGTTGCAGGCAGCCTCAAAAGTCACCCTGCCTGGGGTAGACGCTTATGGCCATTCGTTTATTTATCATTTATGTGTCTCTCGGTCTCTCCCATGGAGTCTGGTTAGCAGCCGGTTCAGCGGAGAGGCCTATCCTCCGTCATCAAAAATTTAGCTTCAGACGTGCCACATGGGTGTCACATCAGGTAAGTTCAGCAATTCCAGTGTGGTTCATACTGCTGTTGAATTCCTCGCCTGTCACCACAGCATCTGGGGGCATTCATCACTCACTTCCCCCAGCACATATGTAGCAGCCACTCTGTGATCTGGGGCTCTTCTCCGATCCGAGACGCCCCATCCAGCTCCCGCAGCCACAGACCGGAAGAGTGGACTGCGATCGCATCCTCCGTTGCAGTGAGGGACGACCTCTCGGATCACCTCACCCCAGCGCCGGCAACCCCCAATTTATGGTGGCTCCAGTCTAATTTAGGGCCATCCGCCCGGGGGCCCCCCCCGGCCCAGCACACACGAGTCCTGTGGCCCGCATTCAATCACAGCTGCGGGCTCGTCTCCAATCTCTGGCAGGGGTCGACGGTGATTCTGCCCACATCAAGCTGCGTCCTCCCCGGGGGCACCACCGCAGGTCAGGGTCCCCCCCAGGCGGGCACCCAGTATCTCCTGCTTACTCTGAGGGTGGGACACTACTCACCCAGCGCGGCTCCGTGCGTATACGCCGGCAGACTCGGCCTCCTGCATATATCTGCTGCTGGGTCTCTAGGTCTCACTCACCGCGTCGTCGGCTCATGAGCTGCCTCCAGCGGCGGGTCTCCGTCGAGCTCAGGCTGCTACCAACATCCAATCCCTCACACATAGGCAGCCCTCGGCCGGTCCCCATGCGTCAACCTCTGGGTTGGGCTACGCCACTAGCGGGTCGCGTTGGCCATCTTGGTGGCCCCGGCTCCTCTCCGCTGCAACGCGGTTTCCTTTCTTCATGAGCCCGAATCTGCTACCAAATCTCCTCTGTCGTGGGTCTAGGGCGGCAGAGATAGTTTGTGATCCGATTTATTCGTAGATGGTGGCTAGCAGAACAGGATTACCCTCAGGATCAATGTCGGGCGGCCGGAGCTCCGGCAAATGCGGCTAGTCAGCCATGCTGCTGGCCACGCCCCTCCTGAATAACCTATTTTTAAGGATATTTTTGATACTGTATTGTGGATTTTTGTCATTTGGTCTTGTTTTGGTATAGATAAAGATTACTTATTTTTCTAAACTGGTGTGGTGTCCATTTGTAGTGTTTTCACTGTATTACTGTATGTGTTGACAAATGCTTTACACACTGCCTTGGAGATAAGCCTGTCTGCTCGTGCCAAGCTACCAAGGGGGTGAGCATTGGTTATTTAAGAAGTGTATCCCCCTTACCCTAACTAGAAGCAAGGGTCCCTATTTGGACAAAAGTACCCACCTCTGCCAACTAGAGACCCCAATTTCTAACAAGTCTTTTTCAGAGAAATTTAGAAATCATGAAGTTGTTGCTTACAGGGAACTGGAGATGGCGTTGTTTCAGGTTCACTGGGATCCAAAGAAAATGTATCAAAATCGATGAAGTAGCCAGATGCAGTTCGATCTATTGTTGGTAGCTCAGCAGGTTTGTTGAACTGGCAGACGTCTCTTGTAGAGGCATATTGATGTAGACATCAGTGTTAGACCGAATTGATATTTGTCTTTCATTTGTGTTTTGAAGTTCTGTTTCAAGAGGACCGACTTCCATTTCGTTGTTAAAACTTTCATCATTTTGTATGGGTGACTCTTCAAATGTTATGAGTCTTTCTGTCTGAACTTCCTGTATGGTAGCGAGAGGAGAGCGTCGGCTACAGAGGAGCCCACGAGGCCTACTACTCAGTATCGGCCACATAGTGTGGTTTGATCAGATCAATAGAGACGAATCTCTTTTCTTTTTTATCGGCAAGAGGCGGAAGAAGTACTGTTCTTGTTCCTTCAACAGCCAGGACAGGTACAGGCTTTCTGTATGATGGCCAAAATTCTTTCTTGTCCACAATCTTTTCTTTGACCAGATTCCCGACTTTAGGGATCCAGGCAGGTCTTGCCGTGACTGATTTGACTTCCCCAGTGGCGGTGCGTTGTACTTGCACGTTGCTTTGTAGTACCCGGAATTCATTGAGATCCTGTAAAACAGCCAAACGTTTATTGATGTCAAATGGTTTTTCATCTGCCACTGTGCTTTCATAATCGAGATCAGGTATCCACATTCTCGTCCCAAATAGGACTTCGTAAGGAGTGACACCTCCTAGGGAACTTCTTGGCATATTATTGAGTGTCCTCTGAACCTCGTATAAGTGATTGACCCAACTACCACCCGAATCTAATACTCTTGCTGTTAAAGATTGCTTTAAGTCCCGGTTTTTCCTCTCCACAACCGTATTTCCCTCGGGATGGTACAGAGAGGAGTACCGCAATGCAAAACCCAAACTTCCCATGGCTTCCTTGTAAGCCCTAGAGCTAAAGACGGGGCCGCGGTCAGAATGTAATGTGCCAACTGCGTATGTCCCTATAAAGACTTGCAAATCTTTTATAACAGTTCGAGCGTCAGCCGAGCGCTGAGGTCATACCCATAAGAATCTAGAGCATGAATCCACTGCCACCAAGATATACTTGTAAGCCCCATCTGATTGTAGGGGGCCGCAGTGGTCCAAATAGACACAAGCGAGTGGCCTATCTGATATTAGTAATGGTGTCTGCGCTGGATGCGCTACGGTGGAACCCTTCCTCTGCTGACAGTTGTCACATTTTAAGACAAAATTCTTTGTCTGTTTAGTTGAACCAGGCCACCAATAGTGTTGTTTCAGTAAAGAAACCGTCGAGGTAATCCCTGCATGTGCAGAACCTAGACCCTCATGTGCAGCTAGTATTAAGCCTAACCTGCGATCCATGTTTGGTATTACTCTATCCCCCACTCCTGGAATTTGAGCATACAGAATGTTATTTGCATCTAACTTGCAGGAGTACTTGAGTGGAAAGCCTTTAGGTAAGGCTGGGCTGTTTTTGCGTGAAGCAATGACAGCTACCATTATCTGTCTGTCTATTCTCGTTTTTGAACGAGTGAATGCACCTACGGCAGCAGTTTGTACTGCCCCTTTTTCGGCTTCATCGGCCAATGAATTCCCTTCAACGTGAACGCCATCCCGTTGATGACTTAGCGTATGTATCACGTGAGCTCTTGGTAGTTCGTTTTTCAACTCAGTTACCTGTTCCCATAGCATTCTATGCTTAATTGTGCAAACATTTGAGTCTTTAGACCCATTCTGACCCCAGTAATGAAGATATTCATTGTATGACTGGACACAGTAAAAAGAATCGCACACTATCAGTGTGGGGAATTCTCGATCTGTATTTATTAGTGCCAGTAATAGGGCTTTTAATTCTGCCAGTTGTGCTGTGCAGTCTCCTAGAGACTGAGTCTTCGTACTGCTAGGATGGAACTTGCCTTCCTGCATACGACCCTTTACAATCGCACATGCGGCGCTGTATTGCTGTTTACTTTCTAGGCCTGCTGAGCAGGTCCATCAGTGTAAATAATGTATTCATATTGATCTAGAGGCATTATTTCGTTCGGGAGAGGATATTCTTGTTCATATTGCAGAAATGCTTGTGTTTTAAGTGTAGAGTCATATCTGTATTCTACATCTCTTGCAGTGAGAGAATTAGACCATTGTATCTATCTTGGATGTAAAGCGTTAGCATTCGGAATGCTTGCTTCTGTAACAGCCTCTAAGGCCAGTACTCGAGTTACGACAATTATTGTTTCCTCTGAGCCAGTGCTCTTTCTTTTACTACAGCAGTCTGTACTGCTGTCAGAATTTTTTTCTGTAGAAGCAAACTGCAATTCAGCGTTTGTGTACAAGTGCGATTTGTAAGCTATGGGTACTGTTTTGCCTTCATTGAAGGTTAGGTAAGTATACCCAGATTGACGCTCTATAACACGGATCACCAAGTTGTGGACATTCACGCATGTCTGCAAGTGTTTTGATGCTATCATGTCAGCTTGTAGGGAACTAAGGATATCTGTGTGTTCCTGTGTCCAATGCCTAACTGAAAAATCAGGTCTTATTAGGTCGTAGAATGGTTTTACTTTTTATGCATAATCCAAAATGTATGTTCTGCCAAAATTTAAGAATCCCAATATGGATTGTAGATTTTTCAGCGATTTCGGAGGTTGGAGCAGCGCACACTTTTCTAAAAAGTTAGCTGCCAGGCTTTTCCCTTCACTTGATAACTCATATCCCAAAAAATAGGACATTGTGGTGGGCTACTTTCGATTTTTTAAATTACATTTGTAGCCCTCAGAGGCGAACCCCCAAATTATGTTGCTCACCCTGGTCAAGTGATCCTTTAAATCATCAGCCGTCAGATAAATATCATCTACATAGGACAATGCCTCTTCATCCAAATTCTGAAGTAACTCTGTTACCCTAGCGGAGAACAACCCAGGGCTATTTTTATACCCTTGGTGGAGTCGACAAAATTGATGCTGGGAACCTAGCGCTGAGAATGCTGTCAAATACCTGCTTTCAGGTGCTATATTTTGGCAGAAAAATCCATTTGAGATATCTAAAGTTGTTTTGTATTTTTTCCGTACAATGTTATTCATTAATGCGCCACTGTGTGCATTCTGTACTGCAAATGTTTTAGTGCATGTCTTCAGATGTCTGTAGTCTAAAACTAGACAGTATGAATTATCGAGTTACATTGCGGCAAACAAAGGATTATTCATTGAAGAGGTGCAACTTTCAATTACACCTTGGTATTCAAGTTGATCTAAGATCTCCCTGACCTCTTTTTTTGCTTCTTGTTTTATTGGGTACTGTCTCTGTGGAGTTGGAGTAGTTTTTACTGGGATTGTATGGTGAGGTGACTCAGCATCCCACCCAATATGGTTGCGATATAATGCTGGACCAAGTGCTACCGCCCACTCCTGCGCGTATGTGTGTTTTAAGTATATTGGAACAAGGCCGGAAAAAACCAGTAAAATTACTGTTTCTCCCTTTGGGCAATCCATAACAATTTCAGGCGGCCAATCTTTTTCAGCTAAAAGGATGGCATAGCTATGAGTCAGGTTCTCCCAAAAGAGGCCTTTAATTTTCCTGGGTTTGTCCCCCTCCATTTGGAGTGTTATTTCATGTAACCTATGTGGGACACTTACCCTAGTATCAGGTGTTTCCACCGTGATATGCTCATTCAACTCCGTTGTCACCAGAAATTCCAAAAGGTTCTGGCGAGCTATTGTTACTTCTGCTGCACTGTCTAGCATCGTCAGAGCCCATTCCCCGTTCAGAAGTTGAGTCTTTAGAATTCTGGGCATGTCTAACTTTAAGACCTGCTACTTTCTTCTTTTTAAATTGAGGTTTTGATTTTGGCTTCTCTTCTTTTTTGGAAGTATAGTCTGAAGCGCGTTGCGTGCCTCTGGATTTTGTACGCTCTTCTTGTCTGTGTTCTGACTGTCCTTCCCTCTCTGAGTTTTTTGATGAACCCTGAAAGTAACAAGAGGAACGTGTATCAGTATCCTGATACCTGTCAGGTTTCTTAATGTTATCACGATTCCTAAGGTTGTACCTCCTTTCGGAGATTCCTGTTGAGGAGACCCACCCCTGGATTGTGATCTATTCTCTCTATTCTTTTTTTTAAATTGTTATTATCCCATTTCTTCTTGGAATAATCAGGTGCTTGCTTGGTGTTATCCTTTTCAGGACCACCCATGAGTTGAGGTTTTTTTGCTCTAGCTCCCAAACTATCTCTACCTAATTCAGCATAGGTGTCTTCGATAATTTTAGGAAATTCACGCTCCTGTTGTAAAGGAGTGAAATCCCTCAGGTGTTGGCGTATTGCCACTGCTGCTGCCTCCCCTTTTTTGTTTGCTACTATTATAGCTGATACCTGGGCAAAATTACCTAATAATTTCATCAGGTTCTGCTCCATACTCATTCTGTATCTGTCTTAATACATCTGGTATTACTGCTAATGAAGGGATACCATGTGTTCTGATATATATGGCAGCAAAAACTGTACCCCAAGAGGTACAATCCTCTATCTGGGGAGCTATCCCCATTGGCAAGCAGATTGTTAGCATTCTGTGTTTTTATTGAGGACTTGTGTGTGGAAATACTGCCTCTAGCTGTGTTATTTTTTGAGCTATCCTGAATGGCATTTGCTCACGTCTAGTGGGCATTTTACCCATAACTGCGTGTAGCCTTTGTGGTATTATTTTAGTTGGAGATCGCTGAATTTGTCCTGTTTGTGTAGCCCTTGGTGGCTGAAGTGTGAGTGTTCTCATCACAAACTGTGTCAGGTTTCTATAAAGTTTTATTATTTCTTTATGAAGTGGATGTAAGTCTGCTGCTGATATTGTGTCAATGTCTGGATGTGGTGTATAGGCCGCTAGGACTGGCCAAGTCGCTCCATCACTTCCGAGCGGACCGAGTCTCATTTTTTCTTTTGTGTGTGGGAGGGCACCTTTAACCAAGTGTATGTGCTCCTGGTAGGTGAGCGGAACTTCAATGTCCTCATACGGACAGTATTCATTTGATGTTTCAGCTTCACTGTAAGAATGAAATGTATTTGATTGTGCATCTGCTTGTGGGAATTTAACCTATGAATAGAATACCTCTGTTCTATATGATTTGTATGCCTCAATCACGAATGTTACTGTCCCACCCCTAGCTGTGACTCCATAGTCTGCTAGTTTCAGAGTAAGGGCAGTTCTAACATTTTCTGAAATGTTTATTCATCTTCTTCCTCCCTTGCTGCAACTGCACATTGTGCTGGCGCAGCGAAGTCTTCGTCAGCCATTATTTTGAAGAAGGAAAAAGTTTCAAGGAAACTGAGATAAGGTTTTATGCACAATTGGAAGTATTTGTCCTACAAGCTTGATAAATCTGCAGCCAATACATAGGATATGCCTACTCAGCTGTGGCAGATAGTTCCCTTCCCACTCCAGACGTCTCTGGGGAAATGTGAGTAGGGGTCTCTGAGAATAGCACGTCTGAACTACTCAGATTTGACCGTTAAATAAGTACCAAACCAACGTTGAGGGCACCATGTCGTGTAGTTCCTATAAACCTGTATAGGATCTACGCATTTAGACAACATACACTGTAGGATTGGTGTCCAGACTGATTCTAGACACCCACACCGGGTATATTAGCCTGTATACTAGCTAGCTCACAGTGCCACTAAAAACCCCCCTTACCAAGGAGAGAATAGTTCTTGGCAACTATCGAACGTGGCAACTCTGTCCCATCAGGGATCATGGAAACAGTGCTATACTTTTCGCTCAGTCACTCGTGCTCACTTTGTCTCAGAGAGATACACAGAATAAATGGTGGGGACGTTTTCCAATAAGCATTTATTGAACCACCGTCATTCTAGTGTAAAATAGGTGTGCTGAAACAACCATTAGACAGAAACAGATATAAATGATTAGAAGCACCATCAGAGTAAAAGGATGGCAGATTTCTACCATCGTGCTAAAACAATGAATACAGGCAAGTATATAAAATACATGACAATAAATGCGTACTCCTACGATTCGACCCTAACTAAATGTACCTATGTGTACCTAGCATGTATGTAGGTGTAAAGCCAAGAATCTCTCTAGGATAAAGTCAACCCCATTACCTGAAGTGAGAGACTGTGGGACCCCATCTTGGTCTCGAGATGGACACCCCGCGAAGGGATGTTAGACCACTGCGAGCTGGAGTGTCTGCATGCAGGAACCTCAGCGTCTCGCGTCAGTGTGTCAGCATGGAAGTCCTTTTCTCCTCTGCTTTACCCCAGCAAGATATGATGTTTATATACCCAAAGTGGTACCCTCAGGGGTTCTACCTTGCTGTGTCATGTCGGACCTAGGATGACGGAAGGAATGACCCTTATACATAGTTATTATGCAGGAGATGGTAGTCCTGCTGAGTTTCCAAGAATCCTCATGCATAATAGATGAGGCTAGTTTCCAGGGAAAACCCTACGTCCTGTAAGCAGTACCGTAACTAGATAAACGGTCAGTCTCAAGAACTGTTATGTAGTGTAATGGTAGGGGAAAATATAGGGTAAAGGTTAGGTGACTACCTGAGCCTATATTGGGGTACCTATATGAAACATAACACCACATGGTCAAACAACAACACCAAGCAAGGAGGCATGGACAACAAAGAACATATGCAGGCCTATGGCAAAAAGCACACTGGCTGGCTACACAAAATGGCCACCGGTCACATGGTCAAACAATAACAACCAGTAAGGAGGCATGGCCACAACAAAGAACACATGTAGGACTATGGCAAAAGCACACTGGCCGGCTGCACAAAATGGCCGCCAGCCACATGGTCAAACAACAACACCAAGCAAGGAGGCATGGACAACAAAGAACAAATGCAGGCAGGCCTATGGCAAAAAGCACACTGGCTGGCTACACAAATGGCCACCGGCCACATGGTCAAACAACAAGCCAGGAGGCATGGAAAACAAAGAACACATGCAGGTCTATGGACACTGACTATACAAAATGGCCCCTGGCCACATGGCATGGGAAGCAAAGACAAATGGTTGGCCTATGGCAAACACACTCACACACTGCCCAGACAAAGGAAGCATGGTAACACTGAAGAAAACATTAGCACTAATTCAGCAATACCAAAAACGAGCATTAGCTGAGCTGTAACATTTTACAGCAACACATATCCTCCAAAGACATCAAATATATAGTACCCCACCTATACACTTTTTGCAGAAAAAAAGTGAAATATCCAAAAAAAAACACATTTGTTTTATTTCATCCTATGCTATCCCTGGCCTAAATGATGTTTCAATTCAACAGACACCGCAGAAACAGTTGTTTCATGTGCCCATGACTAGTAATAGGCCAACTGGCTGGGTGGCCCATTGGCAGCCTAGGCCACATAGTAAAATAAATGAACATTGGAAATTTATGAAAAAACATGGAGAAAATGAACTGAACTGTGCAACATTTTTCCTTTGCAAAAGAAGAAAAATTAAATGCAAAGAAATAGCTAGGCCCCTACCAAAACTGCAGACCACCCACCACAATAAGTTTTAAACATTGAATAAAAGTACAAATAAATCGTGGTGCATGCCCTCTATCAAACAAACAACACCCTTAGACAATGCTTTTTGGACTTACTTGTGATGTTACAAAAACAAAGTCCTTAAATCCAATGGTATATATGCAGCAGACAAACAGAGTGGATCAGCTCCAAATACAAATGAAAAGTGACCAGGAGATGGACAAAGCACTGGGAGGAGCCTGCTGGCCGGGAACAGGAAGTTGGAGTCTCTAGGACAGTTCTTCCTTGTTGAAAAAAAAGTAAAATAGCAGAAAAGCTCCTCACACTAAAAACCAACTTGAATGGTCCATTGGAGAAGGATATTAGGAAATTAGAAAATCTCCTCGAGGATGCAGCCGTGCTCGCTGCCATCAGAAAAAGGTGCCGGATGTCCCCGACGTGGCCCTAAACCGTGCTAGCGGCCATTAAATCTTACGAGCGCTCGCAGGTGGTAGGCAATTCTCGCGGGCAGCTGACAAATCTCTCTGGCACTCGCGAGCGCCTGACAAGATTTGCCACGCTTGCCAGCATGCGCAAAAACATGACTCAAGTTCGCCAATCGAAATAAAATTCTGCCCCCAGGCGGAAAGCAAAAAGAACAATTGATGGACAGAATGCAAAACAATGTCATACATTCACCCCAGTACAGAGATCTGGGCCTAAATCCATCGTTTTTTTGCTCCCCATGCCATTCCAGTTGGAACCCAGCCATATGCAAATCAGTTTTGACCCTGTCCCCAATGGGAACAGTCCAGCCTGAATTGCCATGCCAGGTCCTCCCTGGACTGGAAATAAGCATCCTAGGACCGGTTTCGGGGTTTCACCCCTAATCAGCCAGGATAGCTTGACTCCAGTGGCATGGAGAGCACGAAACCCACGTCTGGGCATACCCGTCCCACTTGGGGTGACAAATGCAAAAAGAACAATTGATGGACAGAAAGCGGCATTTATTGGGAACTTTGCATTCTCCTCTTAGCGCAGAGTTACCGAATTCTGCAAACTCCACGAGCAGATTGGAATTTTACACCCAGGCCTACCCAATGATCTTCAAAATGAGCACCTAGTCAGACCACAGCTTCATTTTGCCAATGTTGCTGGGTCGATAGAGGCATGGAGATTTGCAAGGCCACTGCTCTACACAAGTCATTTGATGAGGTGGGGATCATGCCCTTTAGCATTCTGCAGTTTTAATTTATCTGTGTGTTTCCGACAATCCTATTTTGATGATAACGTCCTTCACCCAACTATCCGCCAAAATATGAGAACCCCATTCATAGTGTATTGCTTCCCACTTACATTCTGGATTAAAGACACATCCCTTGCATAGGATTTGAACGATATAAGCATTTTCTTATCTATTGGGTTACATAATAAATTGGTGAGGTTGCTCCTTCTTCCACCTCCCCAGCTTATGGTTACATGTGCGTGCGTGCCCATCATCGCACTTTTACTTTTTTTGCTGCTGATGCTGAACAATATAGGCAAAAAACAATTGCAAAAGTAGTAGGTCTTCATTAACAACCATAAGGCGAGACCTATTGGGTATGCCAATGCTTGTTTAGGACTTGTGCCCTGGTATTGAATTGTATTGTAATTGCATTTATATAGCGCTTACTACCCCTGAGGAGTCGTTGAAGTGCTTTTTTGGCAAATAGCACGCTACTCCGGAACCCATAAAGGATTAGTGGTGAATTAGTATAGTGAAATATGAAAGTAATTTGAGTGGTGGATATTAGTCAGTTATTTCGAGTGAGAAGGATAGCGGAGGGCTAGACGAGGGAAAAAGGTTTGCATTTATATAGCGCTTGTTACCCCTGATGGGGTGTTGAAGCGCTTTTTTGGCGTGTAGCACGCAACTCCAGAACCCATAAAGGATAAGCTGTAAGCAGTGATGTAGGCATACTGGACCGACCATTGGCTGCATTGCTTATACTGCACCAACATTTCCACATTACATTTTTTTCTTTCGTGTAATGCACTGACATTTGCACCGACATTCGGACTGGCGTATTAGTGCAAAATGTTTTTTTCACTGGTCATTCCGTGCAAATGTTGCTCAAATATCAACTAGAAGTTGCACCTGTGTAATAATTCCTGTTGATTAAATGTTGTGGAAAATGACCCAGTTTCAACCCTCCCTCAGTGGGGCGCACTGTAGCTGCGTCCTGTTCTCCGTTTCTTTCTTGTGGGGATAGGCCCTCGTTTGTGATGGTTAATAGCAGGGGCTGCAACTGGGTGGCCCCTTCCAGGGCGTTTGAGGCCTTGGGCAAGAAATCTAGTTGGACTGCTAATTGCCTGCCCGTCCTCGCGCCTTGCTAGATTGGAATGCAGATGGGATTCTAACTGTATACCTATTGAGGAAAAACAAAATGGCATTCTGTGAAAAGGCCGAAAGCAGCGTCTCAGCGAGCGTTTGCGGGAAGCTTCTGAAAGGCCGGTCCGTCCCTGCGGTTTCCCCTTTCTCTTCCAGCCATTACGTGATCCTTGTATTAGTTTCGACTCATGGCATTGATTTTTAATCGCGCTGTTTTGACATCTGACAAAGGTAATGAGAGCTGCATGGCGCGCAGGCAGTGGCAGAGGTGACGGGCGGCTGGGGTGCTGAAGCAAATGGGCTGGATGGAAGCGGTTTCAAAGTGACATCTTTTCTATTTGTAGCTACTTTCTTTCTCCCTCCCCCTCTCTTCTTTTATGCTGCATATTCCATGGCGTGTTTCAATGCGCCCAGCAGATTTCTGCCTCTACCGCCATGGTGTTGCTCACAAGACGTTGCCTTGCCATTTGTGTTCTGGATTTAACAGTCTACATACAAATTCTGGAGGATGTAGAATTGTTAGCCCAAACTAAAATGTTGAGAAACACCGCTTTGCTCCCAATAAGGCTTCGCTGATGTTTTTCTGGTGAAAAAAACATTTTAGGTTTTCTTCCAAACTTCTCTTTTTTACTTAATCAAATGGTAACATGGAGTTTTGTAGCCCTCGGTTGGAAATGACTTAGAATGTCATGCTCGCAGCACATATATAACGGGATTCGGTGCTGGTTTATTTCTGCGTGTAAATGAGCTAGATTTGCTCAGGGAACCAAAGTCTCCCACTTATGTGGGAGACTGGTGCCCTTGGAGAGAAAGTACAGCCCCCATGTACACTTGGGGCCTTATTTATGAAAACAGCGATGCAACAGTTTTCACTGCGCCCTCCTTGCGACACGATGGATGCGCCGTATTTAATGTGCGGCGTTCCATGTCGCAAGGAAAGACAGATACGTCAGGAATCCTGACGTATCTGTCGGCGCAAAAGTCATGCATTGCTGGAGTTGTGTCGCAAGCATGATGCACCTCCAGTAATGCGTGGGGGAGGCCTATCCTTAATGCACTGTGTCATCCTTCAGGCGTAAGGTTTTGATGCAATGGCGTTTTAGAAGTGGCGCTCTGAAATCTTATAGATTTTAATGCGCCACTCCTTCGAGGCTTTTATGTGGGGGAACGCCCACACTGCATACATTATACCTGACGCAGGTATAATGTGGCTCAGGGCTTTACAAGGTGATGCATCTGCCTAGATGCGTCACTTTGTAAATATGTTGCAACGTGGCGCATTGTTTACTCCGCTGCTGCATCACAAAAAGTGATGCAACTGCGAAGTTAAAGTGTTGCAAGGCCTCATAAATAAGGCCCTTGGTGTTATCTCACACCTTGCAAAAGGGCTGGAGTGACCTATCATGGTATCACTGTTAAGCAGCTCTTCGCAGATGAGTCTCAGGACGATAGTGCCTACGATTGACCAGACTACCACAGGCACCCTCCAGCACGTCTTTCATCGCTTGTGAGGATGATTACCTTTGCTTCTCAGCTGAACTCACTCATCTGAGAACACAAAAAGGCCAGCATCCAACACTGCTCAGCTCATTGAAAGTTGGCAGTTTTCTTAGCCTCATGCCGCTCAGTGTCTCTGGAAGGAAACTGATTATTGCTGTATTGCCTGAAAGGGTGATTGTTACTGTACTGCATGAATGATGTGGATTTTGTGAAAATATTCTGTTTCATGGGGTGATTATATTCTGGAAGATGGGGGTTGCGCTATATTTTGTCATATAATGTTATGCTTGTTATTTAGGGTCATTTACAGGTTGGTGGTGAAGGGGGTCCACCAAAAATTGTCATGTGCCCTACTTGCACATCCCTTGCATCCTGCTCCATTCTAGAGGTTAGAAGTGTCAATTTTCTCGACAGCAGATATGCAGGTGGTGAAAATGGTGTTGGACAGCATCAACCCCTCCCACCCTATTATGGTTATTATGGTGGGCCTTCGAAAGCCATTTTCTCCTACGTTTTTGCTATCCAGGATAGCTGTGGGCACCATGGTGGTTTCAGGTAGCACAAACGTGAAAATGTCCTCCATGCACAGCGAGAAAACTCTTTGCATTTTCCGGCATTCAGTGGCTGTTTTTTGGGGGGGGAGGTTTCTGTAAAATATTGACAGTAACAACAGGTTTGAGATTACGTTTGAATATGGCAACCGGCCACCACTGGGCACCATACTTTAAACAACTTCCTTAGTCTTTTGGCAGAGTTGCAAATACATCCCAAAGGAATGTCAGAGACAGTATGAGTCAGTTACCCAATGGGGTTGTTGAAGCAGCTATCACAATCAAGGAAAAAGAGTTGCCTTTAATTCATAAATCAGGGTGCTTCAGGTATTAGTAAGTCTTGATTAAGAGGTAGGCACTGTCTGATGGTGTGATTATATCTATACTGCCTTATGGGTGGGGCATCTTTGTTTATGTTCATGTTTATGGGATTTATAAAGCGCATGGCTGCCCAAGGGCATCCCATCGCTGTGAAGAGAGGGAAATTGTGAGATCTTTCCAATGAGCTCTTTGAAGATTTGTCCTATTTTAGTGAATTATGAATTATGACTGATGGAGGTGCCAAACTGCCTGAAGTGGAGATCATTATTGCTAAAACTTGATCCTTTATTTTAACTTCATAATATATATTCAGACTAGGATCTTATGTACTAATAACTCCTCATTATTACCTTATTTGGGTAATTTGTGCCTGCTGACAGTAATATACGCTTGCAAAAACAACAGTTGATGGACAGAATGCAGAACAATGTCATACATTCACCCCAGTACTTGACCCTGTGCCTCATGGGAACAGTCCAGCCCGAACCCTGGACTGGAAATATACGTTTCACATTTAATTTTGTTACTGGCAGGTACTTCCTACAATTAATTTAGACACATATATTGTGAGGCAAAGCTTTTTGCAGGTTCACTTTTTGACCCACTTTTTTAACTATTAGGTACTAGTGTAATGACTCTATGATGCACTGGACACTGCTGACCAGGCCTCAGTGTATGTGCTCTGACCCTTAAAAGTGGATGTGGAAATGGTTTATACTCAATTGGAAAAGGTTAACTTACTTATAGGTCCCTAGTATATTGTACCCAGGGCCTGTAAATTAAATTGTCCCTCGTGGACTCCAGCACTTCTCGTGGCACCACAAGTATAACAAAGTAAAACACATCTCCCAGTCTGCCACTGCAGACTGGTTGGCATTACCTTTATTTTATCCAAGTCTTTTGGAGCAATCTTGACCATCATATCTTTGGTTCCCTAGAAAAGCTCTCAGAATGCAACTATAAAGGCTAAATACTTCCAGCTACCTTTGGCAAAGCTACACCACACCAGTGCCAGGATACCCTTGCGGATAAGAGCATGCTCTACAAATTCACATAACATAACATAGCATAACATAAAATAACATATAGCATAACATAACTGTAGGAAATTGGGTTACTGGTTGAGGTGGGGGGAAACCCTAATGAAGCACCAGCGACAATTCCTGTGAGGGTGAAGTCACAAACAACCCCAAATTAACCTGTGCGTAACCCTCTGGTAGCTTGGCACAAAGCAGACAGGCTTAACATAGAGGCAATGTGTAAAGTATTTATGCAGCACAAATACAAAAAACAGAGTTGCACCACATGTAAACGAAAGGACAATGTTAAGACATGAATATTTCATAGTTAATAAAAATGATTCTCAGGTGATCCAGTGGTATTCTTCGTTTATTAGTGCTTCATATAAATGTTCATAATAAACCAGCCAACGCGTTTTGTCCAATAGACAATGGACTTCTTCAGGGCAGAAAATTCGCTAGCATCAACTGATTTTTCCCCAGTGTGGGGAGCACTTTATGGGCAGAAAATGTATACAAAGTAGTGCACACAGGACATAGGATACTATCCAACCTTCTCTTTGAATATAGGGATATAACGGGGAGAGTGCTGTAGTTTTCTACAGGTCCACTGCTCAGTGTTTTGCTATATTATTTATGCAGCACTTGCAACACAAGAAGAATCTCACACCAATTCAGAAAAATGGAATAACATTTACTAAATCATTCAAGACCAAAACAACAACATTCCAATCAGTAGAAAAGGATATATGCAGTTTTACATATTTAAGTTAAATTAGTGTTTAGAAGCTTCCTTCACCATTTTGTTGCTGACCTTGGTTTTCCTGGCCTTAGGACTCTGCGCACTTTACCACTGCTAACCAGTGCTAAAGTGCATGTGCTCACTTCATTAAACATGGCGACATTGGCTTATCCCCAATTGGCATATTTATTTGCATATAAGTCCCTAGTAAAGTGGTACTACATGTACCCAGGGCCTGTAAATTAAATGCTACTAGTGAGCCTGCAGGACTGATTGTGCCACCAACTTAAGCAGCCCTTTTAAGCATGTCTCAGGTCTGCCATTGCAGCCAGTATCTGCAGTGTTTAACCTGTCATGTTGACCTAGCAAAATAAACCTTTTCTCAGGCCAAAACCTTCCTTTTTAATACACGAAAGTCACCCCTAAGGTAGGCCCTACACAGCCCAGAAGGCAGGGTGCAGTGTATTTAAAAAGTTGGACATGTACTTTTAAGTTTTACATGTCCTGTTAGTGAAAACTCTTCAATTTGTTTATCACTGCTTGCTAGGCCTACCTCTCCCATACAAAAACATTGGAGTTACCTCATTACATTTAATAAGATGTAATTGCCCAATGTAACTAGGTTACAAATTCATGTTTGGTGTCTTTGGAATTGTAATAAAAATTCCTCTTTCATGGTAAAGTCGGATTTTAAATTACTGTTTTGAAAATTACCCTTTTAGAAAGTTGGCATTTTCCTGCCTAAGCCATTTAGTGCCTGTAGCCGGTCCCTGGGTCACATGACTGTGTGTAGCTGACAGTTGGACTTTGTGTATTCCTCCCAGATAGCCACACACAATAGAGATCTTAGGTGTTCCTGAATGGGCCATCACTGGCAGGATGGGTGGGCGGAGCTGTGCACAGCCCTACTTACACTTGAATAGGCTGTGTCCTACCTCCACACAAAGGGCTGCATACCCTCTGTAGTTAGTCTGGAGCCAGGACAGGGAGGGTAGTATGCCTGGGGATGTCAAAGAGAACACTAGAAGCTTTTCCCACCTTCCAGAGGAAGGGTACCAGGTATAAATATTGGACCTCAGACATCGCGTCTTCAGGACGCTTCCGGAGCTGTAGATACTCTGCCAGGAAGAAGAACTGCTGAAAGGACTGCCACTCTGCTTGACTGCTCCTATGAAGGAACTGCTGCCCTGCTCTACTGACCTGCTGACCTCTTGCCTAGGTGAAAAGGACTGCATCTGTTGAACCGAGGACTCTAAAGTGACTCCAGGGGCTAGTTGGCTGGCCTCATGACCAGAGTCTAGTGACAGAAGGATCCAATAACCTTGATCCTAGCATCTGGACTCTGCCATCTGCGAGTCCTATCTTGCCAAGTGGTGGCAACCCAGTCCAGAACCTTTGGAAGTGGTCCTGAAGGTGCTCTGCCGGCCCATCTATGAATCCAGCAGAACTGACGCATCTTCTATGCTTTGTGGTGCAAAACCGAACAAAATTGACAAATCCCCTCTGATGTGAAGTTTGCCTGATGCAAAGGACTCTGCAATGACCCTGCAGCCGCATCGGAACTGTCGTCTGTGCAAAGCTTTCCCGATACAAGCCCTCACATCTCTCGTCAACAGCAGTCTTGATGACAACACTGGTTCTCGCATTGCAGCCTCACAGCTCCTCGGAACCGACGCATCGCCTCAACTGCGCAACATATCTCTGAGACCGAACTTCACATCACAAATCCTCATTAATGTGATCTTCGGCAATGATGAAAAACGTTGCATCACAGCTCCTCATCTCCTCGGAACCAATGCATCCCTCAGCTGTGTGATGCATCCTGGGCACAGAACCTCACAACACTCTGCAACCAGGACCTAAGGTTATTTGTTCAGCTGGCCTAACTGGGTTCCTGTAGCCGGCTTGTGCTCCAGTGCAGTCTGCCTGAACTTGTGACTTTGTCTCGTTCCAGCGCAACCAGAAATCCACAGTTCGTGCTTTGTGCTTTTTGGTGCCATTTGAACTAAAATCTTTAAACCTGCATATCTCTAGTTCTACTGATTGGATGTTTGCGGTTTTGGTCTTGTTTTATTTATTAAAAATTACTCTATTGTTCTAACTTTGTTGTGGGATCCTTTTGTGGTGTGATTTCACTGTGTTACTGATTGAAGTGTTGCACAAATACTTTACACATTGCCTCCGAGTCAAGACTGAATGCTCTGTGCCAAGCTACCCGAGGGTTGAGTACAGGTAAATTTAGGGGTTGCTTGTGACTTTCCCCTGAGAAGAATTGTAGTTTTTACTTGAGAAGGGTTTCACCCCCCTCAACCTGTAACCCAGTTTCTTACAGCCAGCGACTGTTTGGAGTTCTTTTAGCCTAAGAAAAATCCAAACAGTGTCTGAGTCGATCCTAGGGCACAGACGCATAGTTGTGTGCTCCTGCAAAGAGCAGATGTTGTTTGGATTTGCTCTTAGCCAAAGAAGCCATCCAAACAGCATCTGGCTCCTTGAAATGAGCCTGGGATCGCATGCTGCCTATAAAAAAACTACCAACGGTAGACATTTCTGAGCATTAGATTCATGGAGAGGTCCTACATGGTGTGGCCTGCTTGGATGCCACCGCTTGGTCTTACACAGATGTTCCTGCATAAGTCAAAGATTGGATGAAAAAGACTTTCCTCCCATTTCTATGATGTAATTTGCGGGGAAAAACAAAACTCCCACCACCCAATATTCCCACACTTCTACCAGTAAAAACAGTGTTTTATATGTATCGGTGGGTCTATCATAAGTGATAGGAAAAGGGTATATCTGTGACCTTGTTTATTCAATTTAATGTCTATATGGTCTTCATACGGTCACAATTTTTGGCTATTCCCAAACGCATCAGAAGTGAGGGAGCCGAGTGGGCATTATTCCCCAGGCCTGCTCTTTCAGAACGCCCCACACATGATTCGCAAAATATATATTTATAGATTTTAATGCAAAGCTGCCACATATTAATGATAAGACAGGAACGGTCCTGTTTACTCACACTCTGACATTTCCAGGGGATTCTTGGTGATAAAACATGTTTGGAATCATACAAGTCACATCAACGTGGCTTTCTCTCTGTCTCCACTTTTAGGAAATGCCTGGGGATATTATGTTCCACTGGGTGCTGGCTGTCCCTGAGGTCAAATACATAAGACATGCACTTTTGCACTCTCCCCATCAAACACATTCCCTCGGGTCTCTGGTGTTCAGTATATGGCTCCCTGCTCAACCCCATGGCAAACCAACAAATGACTGATAATCACACACTCTTTGAGGAATACTTAAAGGAACTGCTATATGTTTTGATGCAAATATGCTAAAAACTTGACAATTGTCCTGTTTAGTGTGTTGTCTCTGCAAGAAATCAGGAAAAGAGCAGTCTAACACCCAGTGATAGAAAAGGTTTTAAATAAAACTCAGATTCACCAATAGCTCTAGCCATTGAGTCCAGTCCTTTGGGTTGTCCTCTTCTACTACTTCTAGTCTTCTTAATCTTGAGGCTTTTCGACAATTCCCACCAACAAAATGCCCAACCAGATTTTACTATTTTTGATAGGATAGGCCATACTACTACTGTTGTAGGGATTCTGCACATTTAGAACTTTGCACAAGAAAATAGGACGTTGGTGATGGGAGGTTGGACCTTCCTCACACCTCAATCAGAAGCCACCACAATCCCCTGACCGACTAGGTATAGTGTCTCATTAGCTCTCCGAACCCCCCCCAAGATACCTAATGAGTAGACAACCCAGAACATAACACTCCTGACCTCTCAGTCGCGGAAGCAATGCACACCCTTTCGCTCACTCACTCGTGTAAGTCCACACCAAATACCACCGAGTCTATGTAAGTTCAAAAGGTTTATTTTCAACTGACAAGCTCTGTATGTTGTTCTATAATGCAGCAGCAACAGCAAAATGCATAAGATTAAAACACTAAACATTGTTACACTTAGTTACACTTACAACTACAAGTCCATAGAAGACAAAAGGCGAAATCATGATAACTGAACAGTGGTGGAAGAACCACCCTCCCCTTGGTAGGAATATAGTTTATATAAAATTATAAATGAAGATCTCTGAGCGAATTCTGGGGACCCCTCACCTTAGAAGAACCTAGTACTTGTTACATCATAAGCTCTGCAAAGCTCAGGTTCGTAGAAGGGGATCTTTCGTCTGTTATGAGAAAAATGATGCGCGTTAGTATAGTGCAAGCATTTCTCAGTCGTGCCAAAAAGTGTAGTATTTTTATGGATAAGCAATATGGACTAACACCAGAACTCCATAACAAAGTGGCTTGTTTTTCAACCTTGTACGCAGCGCTCAGACAGTAGCAGTATGAGCTCATGTGGGCTCAAAGGCGTCTTACACAACAAGCTGCGAGGTAACTTGCGCAAAAATAAAAGACACAAAGCTAAAATGGTTGCATGGCTCGGGGTACCTTAGCAAAGACTAGAATGACCCTAGGGACCATATAACACTACTAGTGTCTACTCTACTACCTGATTTGTACTAGTGATGTATGTTGTATATGTATGTATGATGTATGTATTAACTTTTTTTTCAATCTTGCTAGTGAAAAATAGGGGGAGGTGTATATGGCATCTAAAAAATGTGTAATGTTTTTTCTAGGCGTACTACCGACCACCAGTACCGGGGCCAGCGGCGAAGGTGACGCGGCCGCTGAGGGTGCAGGAGGAGATGCGGCAGTTGCAGGAGGAGCTGCAGGGGGTGAGCCAGCAGCAGTAGCTTACATAGACTCGGTGGTAAGTTATATTCCTAATCCTTACTTATTGACATTACACTCGCTGCAAGGGTGTAATGTATACTGTACTGAGACTTAAGTAAGAAGTTGTTGTGAACGGTTGAAGAAGACACCCTTTACTTAGCAATAGCAATAGCATTAGCGGCGGGAGTATACTGTTGAGTAACCAATGGCCTCTTCTATCTGACTTCAACTCAGCTGTGAAAGTTTTATGGAGAAGACTAAAAGTCAGATCAGATGACCTTGATGGATGGGTTGAACGAAAAGGGAAAGTAGGGTGGAAGGAGGAAGTACGGACGAGATTTAATATTTATGACTGGCAGAGAAGGATACGTGGGATGCATGCAGAGGTGGCTGATAGGAATCAGATGCATGGGTGGTGGAATGCCTGAAACTCCCACAAATGTTAGAGGCCGAGGTAGTGGGAGGATAGATACATACCACAAATGTTATGTACTGTGCTTGCTAGTGCTACTGTGCCACTATGTGTAGAATTAATTTGTCTTACTGCTTTGCTAAGAGTATATTTTACAATAGTCTTGTTTTTTCTTCTTGATATAGCTACTCCTTCCAAAGTGAAAGTAGACAGGAAGGAGTTGGCAGCCAAGGCCCGGCGCCGGAAGCTGGAGGCCATACAAAAGGAATACCGGCGGCTGGTGGTTCTGGAGGAGGAGGAGGAGGAGGCGGCAGCAGCTGCAGCCTCCTCCAATGCCCCGGGCCCCAGCCACCCCTCCAGTGTTACGGCACCACCGTCTGGCAGCCACCCGCCGCCGCACTACATTTAATAAATAATTCAATATAATGGGAAACCCAATCTACCCTTGAGGGCTTGGGCAATTCAAATAAACGGGTAAACAACGCCTTCAAGGGATTTGTTTGAAATACTCTGTTCTATTGCTTTTGATAAATATTTTTTAGCTGCAAGAATTGTTGATAAACTTGCCACAGAAATGTTATTCAAACATCTTTTATCTAAAAATAAGAATTTTGTTCCTTGTAAAAACATAAGGACCAATGAATCAATCACGGAACAATGAATATTCAAAACACGGGTATATATAGAAAACAAATTTTTATCTTTTGAAATTTATCAAGGGTACTACACAGTTATATAAACAATGTAACACAAGGAAAATAGATACAATTGTATGATCCTTCAATGCCACTATTGTAAACACTTCTTCTCATTGTACATTATTTTCCAGAAGAGAGTGTGAGTGTCGAAGTTTCGGTCTCTATGCATTTGTCCATGAGACCATCTTCAGGACTACCATAAATATAACAAATGACCCCTGAATGATGTTTCCAAAGATTCAAGAATTACAATTGACACAGATATGTCAAATCAATCGTCGTTCTGTAACTTTTGTTTAATGTGAATAATCATCAAGAGATACAGGTAAATGATATAGGTAAATGAACTCTGGTGCTTTATTGGACGGTGTAAATAAATTTCCAGTCCTCAGCCACTTCTCAGTTGAAAGAGTTTATTCTGTTAGATTTTGTAGCACAGCCAAAGTTCAGCAGTCAGCAGTTGGATTAATATCTTCATTTAATAGCACTGCTGCCCCCCCTGTGGATGCAATTGCCGCGCATTGAAGTGCCGCGTGGCCCGCCTAGAGGAGCGTATTCGTGTCCTGGAGAGGCGAGCCCGCCGATGAACAGACCCTGTTGATTGCCCCTTTTTTATTGCTTATTTTGGTGGGTGGGAATTGGGCGTTGGGGTTTTCACTTTTGGACAATTGGACATTTAATTTGTTGGACTTTTTCGTTCCGGACAATGGACATTGGTTGGGGTTAGGGAGAGGGGTGGGTCAGGTGTGGTTGTGGGATTTTTTTTACATAGTTTATGTTTGTTAGGGGATTAAATTATATATTTATACTTTACATACGATGTTGTTAATGTTTTGTGGGTGGGGTTACTGTTTTACGTCACACTGTTTCCTTGCTGGTGCAGGGCCACAGCCAGGGTTTGATTTAAATAATTGGCTGACTTAGTAAGACACAAACAGATAGATGCGGTACCCTCACTGAGGGACTTGTCCTACTAGTACTGTCAGTCTCTCCTCCTAGTCTATGCATTCTGCAACTGGACTCAAAGGGGTGTGTGAAATAGAATTAATGAAAAAATTTCCATTATTAATTATGCCTCCCCAAACTTCTTCTCTTACCTGTGCTTGATGTTTAACTTAGGCACGGCGATGGCTGCATGGTGATGATGGTTTTCTTTCCCAACATGCCATAGTTGTGGTGGTAGTAGTAGTAGACCCTGGCAGTAGCATTTGCAAAAAAAAGAAAATGAGACAGTCAGTCGCCTGAGAGAGACTGTGGGAGGAGTAGTAGAACGAAGTACAGTACAGAACTTACTGCCAAACAATAATATGCCAAAATACAATAAAACATAATGGTGGCGGGGTTAGCCTAGTACATAGAGTTACAAACTCTAGCTGTGTCGAGTCACTCGACTAGGCCTACAGTACACTCGACACAAGCGTAACCGTTAGTACTGTGTAGGAGGATGACAACAAATCCAATCGATGCCGGCAATTAATGCTGATGGATTAGGTTCCTTTGGTAAAAAAATTATCTCGCAAATATACTGCTCATGGGTGGGCAAGCAGAAGAAGATCCTCGCCCTGCCTTGAAATTGAATTAGTGTTGCTTTTGCCACATCCGCCCCAGCAAGCGTGTGATAAATTATTGGTGTACATTTAATTTAGTCACACCTCAATAAGTCACACAGCCCGGGGGAAGAGGGTTAGGGTTTGATGAATGGTTGGGAAGGGGGGGTTTGGCGAAAGGTTTGACAAAGAAAAACAGTACGCATGGACAACAACAAAACACAATCTTGGCAGACGACCATATCCATAAATCTGTTAAGGGAGAAAAAGGAAAAGCATGCATGATGATGATAACTTGATGGTTAATGATAAGTAGTACTTACTAACTACTACTAGACAATTAGACAGTACAGGGCAGCAGTATATTATGCAATTTGCCTTGCCTGTCTGCCCTCCGAGAGACCCGAATTACATACAGTTTCTGTTCTGTTGTACCGGCCCGGGCTTACTATTAAAGATAGCAAAGAAAATTCAAAAATAGCTGTAGGGATGAATTGAATTATAAGCAGAGAGCAAACATAATAATAACAACAACACACAGTAGTAATGATTGAAGACAAAAAATGAATCAAATTATTTAAAAGATGATGAAAGTTGATACTGTTACTGTATGTTATCCTGGTCAAAATGGGGAGTTGCATCTCGGCATTCCTCTTGGTCCTCCCTTCCATGGACGCTCCGGCCATCAATCTTGGGTGACGCCACTGCCTGCCTGGCAGATGTAGATTCATTGGTAAGGTCAGTGAGAGTTGTTTTTCCCAGTATAGCACAGGGTAAGGGCCGGCCTGTAATTGTAGATGGAAAAACAAAAGGGATATTGAAAAATCAAGTAGAAAAAATGCATAAATTACGGTGGAGTGCAACAAGAACACTTTCAGAGGCGGCATGGATACATCATGTCTACTCTAGTCTGTTTCCAGCATTAACCTCCAACAACAACAGGACAGAGCAGGCCCACGGCACCCGTGACCCATCCTCCATTTAGCGTACATTTTTTGACAGAGGCAGACAAAGCAGATATACAGCAACATAGCATTTTACAAATTAAGTGACTAAATCAATGCCCTGCTGTCAGTCATACCACCACACTCGACTCCACCACTACACAGACATGTAGGTCTGCAGTGGTTGTTGTTGACTTGTTTACCTTTTATGCCACTCATGAAACGCCCTGAGTTATTCCATCAATCATCTCGGATCGTACTGAGTGACTGCGAAGATATTATGTCACTGTGGTCATCATCATGGTGTGTTGTCCAACTCAGTGTGCAGTGTACAGATTGAGTCCCCTTTCCATATTCAAAATGCAATGGATCGGCCTGCAGTAGAAGTAGAAATTTGTTATTAACCCCTTCGGTGCTCATGACGAGCTCAGCTCGTCATGCTGCGCGGTAGCGCTGTGCGCATGACGAGCTGAGCTCGTCACGACCCCACCCGCGATCGGAATGTCCAGCACACGAGCGGAATTCCGATCGCGGTCAAGGGGTTAAAAAACAAGAATGGAAAAAAACATTGCATTGAGTTACTTTTAGTGTGTAGATTAGATAATAGTACACAATGAATTAACTTCATGCACTACAAACAACAACAACACAAATCACTCAGTCAGCGTCCAATGCATGTCATCATTCATTACCTGTTCCTTCTCATCTTCAGTTAATGGGCAGTCTCTCTCGGCTCGGAAAGGAGGATAGCTATAGTAGTCATCAACTCATCATCATGTTCCACTTCTTTTGGAGAGACTCAACGAGGCAAGATTTTCTTTTTTCTTTGATTATGCTACATCCAATCATCATCTGGCTTGAGGGCAATAGATTTAGGGCGATTCAGGAGGATGGAGGAGCAGGACTCGGAGGAGTGGACTGAAATGCAGACAGCTGAAACTCATGTATGGCAATAAAAGACGAAGACGGTGGTGATGGATTTGTTGTGATTTGAAGTTTCCAACCAGAAAGACAGACACACAAAAAAAAGTAAATAAGGGAGGACGACAGTAAGAAGTGGAAGCCTAGTTGTCAGGAAAGTATAGCTCGTCCTCAAACTCTGGGGGTTCAACCAGAAGTAGGTAATCAGCATCTAACACGCTACTTCCGTCACCTGAGCCGCTGTTCTCAGCTTCCTCCGTTGATTCATGTATTGTGTAATTCGGTGGTATAAATTGCTGATTCATTTTGATCATGGTTAACCTCTCCACGTTTTTGGGTGAGAGACTGGTCCTTTTCACTGTTACAATCGAACCAGAAGCACTAAAAACACGTTCAGAAGAGACACTTGCGACAGGGCAAGCCAGATAGTTTATCGCCAGCCTGCTGAGCACTGGCCATTGGCCCCTTTTGCCATACCAATACCGCAATGGGTTTTGATCAATGTAGACCTCTGTTGGGTCATCCAGGTAGGCCTGGACCATCCGGTCAATGTTCAGGGGTGCTACACTTTGTTCGGCCTCTTTTGTCTTTGCATCAGCACTGGACCTAGCAAGTCCTTGCTGTAAATACCAATCCTGTGCCGTTTTTACTGGGGCTGATGATCCGGTTCTTGTTGTTGTCGATAGTGTTGGTGACAGGTGTGAACCAAATGCACTGCCCTCAGGCTCTGAAGTTGAACTTGACGCCGGATGCCCTGCTGCAGTACTTGCTGTGGGTTTGAGTAGCGGGCCTTTAATTACCAGCCGTTCATTTTCCAATTTACTGGCTGCCTCAGCTATCCAAGTTTTGTACCCGGCAACATCCACTTCTGAAAAAGGGAGTAATGTCTTACTGTTCAGTGCCGATTTGTACCGTGGATCCAGAATTGTGGCACAAATGTAATGTTCTTGTGACAAAATCTTAGTTTGCACCCTTGCATTTTCAGTTAAGCGACATGATAAGCTCTCCACCAACTCATATGCTTCTTTTTTCCTCCACACCTATGTACGCTTCAGACACCTCCTTCAGCTGTTGCTCTAGCATGTGCAACAATGGGATAGCTTGGCCCATAGTACAGTCCTCCTTGCTGACTTCACGTGTGAAGACCTCGAAAGGAAGAAGCATCTCTGTCAAGCATTTAACTAGGCACCATTGGTCCATCTGAAGGGTCATGCCTTTCACAGTAGCATCCGCCCTTCGCATGACATATTCATTGATTGGTCTGTACTGATCAAACAGACGATCAAGCATGTAATAAGTTGAGTTCCAACGTGTTGCCACCTCCTGGATGAGTGCTTTGACTGGCATTCTATAGTCACGTTGAATGATCCTCAGCTGCTTCCGGGCTTTAAAAGAATGGCTGAAATGAGTGCATATTCTGCGGTAGGTGGTCAGTAAGTTGCTGACTATGGGTTCTTTTTTCAGAAAGTCTTGAACTATAATGTTAATGCAGTGCGCCAAACACGGGACCCTGAAATAGGCACCAATCTCCATGGCCTTAAGTACATTACTGCCATTATCCGTGGCAACAAAACCAATGTTAAGCCCTCTTGGGCGCAGCCATTCAAAGACCTTGCTGTTAAACTCTTCCAAAATGTTTGCAGCAGTATGAGATTTCTCCATGGCGAACATGGCTACAGTTGCATGTTCCCGAGAAGCATTAAAAATCTCAGCTGTGTCAACAGCACCTACTTCAGATAGCTTTTCTCTAACCCCCACAAAAGAGACCCAGTGTGCAGTGATGCACATGTAATCAGTGGCTTGGCAACTGGTCCACATGTCTGTTGTCAGGTGGATTTTGTGAACAGCACTCTGCTGCAAAGCTTGTCCAACCAATCCCAGCACATCGTGATGTAGTGCTGGAACAGCAACTCTGGCGAAATAGGACCGGCTGGGAACCTTCCATTTAGGGCAGATGGCTGACACAAATTCAAGGAAACCCACCCCTTCCACAAATGAAAAAGGGAGAAGGTCCAGCGCTAACATTTTAGCCAGCTTCGCATTGTACAACCGTGCCGTTGGGTGGTTGCGTTGGTACTGCCCCTCCGACCAAAGCATGCTGTCAATGGTAGGCTGGAATATTTTCCTTTGTGGTGCACCTGTCTTCTTGAACCCAGTTAGGCTCAACGACGCCTCACTTTTTCTCATTGCAGTACTCGGTTGCCTTGGTGTCTCAGGCTGACTCTTACTACGGTGCCACTGAGATGTTGCTGAGGATGTGGGCGGTACCACTACACTACTGGGGATAGGGCTAGAAATGTCTCCCTCTTGTTGACCTTCCACCGCAATCATATCTTCCCCTACTTCTTCATCCCCAACAGCAATGGGTCCAGTTTTACTCTTTTCTAAGTGAAGTAGGTGAGCCTCCCACTTGATACTGTGGTGTTTTTTGAGATGACTTGTTTGTCCTCCGGTACCATAGTTTGTACCAAGCTTACCCCGCCTAACAGCCTGCCGACAAATTGAGCATATAGCAATGTTCTCCTCCTTACTGCTAACCAAAAAGAAGTCTCAAACTGGGGAGGAGAATTTTCTGGCGCTGCTGGAGGTGCCAGTTTCAATACCAGATGAACTGGAGGGTGTGCCTGGAATTTGACTCTGTGCACTTACATTACCACCACCTACTGAGGTGGTGGTTGAGCTGGATGTAGGTCCCTGCCGGGCCTTTGCAAAGGCAAATATGGAAGATGGAGGTCGTGTTGGTGTTACCTGTGTTGGTGGTATCCGTGCTACATCCCTCGCAGCGATTTTGGATAGTCTAATAATGTTGATCTCCATCTCCTCTGGCCCGGGAGTGATGTTCATGATGACTGGCTCTTCATCATCATCACCCCCCTCGTCTACATCTACCTCCATAACTCTAAGGCTTTCTGGAACCTTCCTTTTCACTAGCCTTGTCTTGTGGCGTGCATCACTCTCAGACTGAGCTGGTGGCTTCCAAGTGGCATCTAGATCATCAGAAGCGGGGCTTGAAGAAGAAGTTGATGGACTAACCCTCCTTTTCCTTGCTGGGGGTCTGGAAGACAATGGATCTTCTGAAACAGTGGCTTGCTCCTCTTCGTCTGCAAAAAGCTCGATTTCCTGAACTGCCCCTACTTCAGGTGGAACAACTACTATTGTGGGCTGTGGTTGTGGTTGCGGCTGTGGTTGCGGCTGTGGTTGCGGCTGTGGCTGTGGTTGCGGTTGCGGCTGTAGTTGGGGCTGTGGTTGCGGCTGGGGTTGCGGCTGGGGTTGCGGCTGGCGTTGCGGTTGGGGCTGCGGTTGCGGCTGTTGTTGCGGCTGTGGTTGCCCACTTATCTGCTGAGTTTCTGCCTGCGAGTGCGTGGATTGGGTACTACTTTGCGATAATGACATTTCAACATCACTGCTCGTTAGTAGACTGGCTACCTCTGCCACACTCATGGGCTTGGGCCTAGGTTGGTGGGGTGGGCCCGCTGATGCGGAGGTGTTGCTCCCAGCTTGGTCCCCACCGGACACCGCTGCTGCAGGCATACGTTTTTTTTACCAAAAAACCCATCGGGCGGCACACCAGTCTTGGCAAGTGCCACTTCCTTCTTCTGTTCCTTCTTCTTCTCACTGGCAACTTTCTTGGTACTGGAGGACCCGGTACCTTTCTTTGGGGCCATCTTCTTCAGATGTCAGCAGGACGCAGGTGCACAAGTTGCAGAGATGTCTGTGGTCACACGTGGACGTGACGTGGTGCGCAGCAGGACTTCTGTCTGGCAGTACAACGGGTGATGATGATGACACCTCCTCCTCTGTCTTTTTGTGCACCTAAAAGCAAAGAAGCCAGGAGAAGAACATCAGTGAAATGTTGCATTTGTTGTTGTGGTTCAATTACTACTAGTACAAACAAACAAATAAAATATATAACTTAGTGTAGCCATTTGTGAGACTGTCAACAAGGGCTTTCATGGTACACTGGTATATAGGAAAGAAGAGGAACAACAACAAAAATACAAATGTAATGGAAGTGGACCCTGTTTGGTATTACATTATTTGCTCATCACATCATTCAGGGAGCTGCAGCTGGCAAAGGGGATGGATGGAAGCAGTAAGCCAAGAGGAAAACCATGCAGGACTAAATGGCAAAAGCAGCACACTTATAACTCCCAGCAGAAATGGCCACCAGCCACATGGACACTCACAAATCACAAGCAACAAGCAACAAGCAGGAGGCCTGGAAAACAATGCACTGAAAACAGGCCTATAATAGCCATGCAAAGGCTGCATGCTAAACCACACTGCTTTGCCTGTAATGCAATAAAATGCAAAAACGAAAATCCACAGGGCTAAACAAGGCCTGCAACACACCACACACAACTAAGGCATGTATTTAACACACACCCAAAAAAACTGAAATACACACAAAAATATACATTTTGCAATTCAATCCAATGCCATCCATGCCCTAAATGATGTTTAAATACAACTGAACACACAGAAACAGTTGTTTCATGCACCCCTGACTACCTCTGAGCCTACTGGATGAAAGGCCTGTTGGCAGACTAGGCCACAAGCTTGCAGGCCTATGGATAAAAGCACACTACCGGGCTTCAAAATGGCCACCAGCCACATGGCCAGGCCCACAACAACAAGAAGAAACTGAAGACAGACAATGCAGGCCTATGGCAAAAAGCACACTGCCTGGCTTCAAAATGGCCGCCAGCCTCATGGCCAGGACCACAACAAGAAGCCTAGGCCACAAAGGAAACACATGCAGGCCTATATGGCAAAAGCAGCACACTTATAACTCCCACCAGAAATGGCTACCAGCCACATGGACACTCACAAATCACAAGCAACAAGCAGGAGACCTGGAAAACAATGTACTGAAAACAGGCCTATAATAGCCATGCAAAGGCTGCATGCTAAACCACACTGCTTTGCCTGTAATGCAATAAAATGCAAAAACGAAAATCCACAGGGCTAAACAAGGCCTGCAACACACCACACACAACTAAGGCATGTATTTAACACACACCAAAAAAAACTGAAATACACCCAAAAATACACATTTTGCAATTCAAGTCAATGCCATCCATGCCCTAAATGATGTTTAAATTCAACAGAACACACATAAACAGTTGTTTCATGCACCCCTGACTACCTCTGAGCCTACTGGATGAAAGGCCTGTTGGCAGACTAGGCCCCAAGCTTGCAGGCCTATGGATAAAAGCACACTACCGGGCTTCAAAATGGCCACCAGCCACATGGCCAGGCCCACAACAACAAGAAGAAACTGAAGACAGACAATGCAGGCCTATGGCAAAAAGCACACTGCCTGGCTTCAAAATGGCCACCAGCCTCATGGCCAGGACCACAACAAGAAGCCTAGGCCACAAAGGAAACACATGCAGGCCTATATGGCAAAAGCAGCACACTTATAACTCCCACCAGAAATGGCTACCAGCCACATGGACACTCACAAATCACAAGCAACAAGCAGGAGGCCTGGAAAACAATGTACTGAAAACAGGCCTATAATAGCCATGCAAAGGCTGCATGCTAAACCACACTGCTTTGCCTGTAATGCAATAAAATGCAAAAAACGAAAATCCACAGGGCTAAACAAGGCCTGCAACACACCACACACAACTAAGGCATGTATTTAACACACATCCCAAAAATCTGAAATACACCCAAAAATACACATTTTCCAATTCAATCCAATGCCATCCATGCCCTATATGATGTTTAAATTCAACAGAACACACAGAAACAGTTGTTTCATGCACCCCTGACTACCTCTGAGCCTACTGGATGAAAGGCCTGTTGGCAGACTAGGCCACAAGCTTGCAGGCCTGTGGATAAAAGCACACTACCGGGCTTCAAAATGGCCACCAGCCACATGGCCAGGCCCACAACAACAAGAAGAAACTGAAGACAGACAATGCAGGCCTATGGCAAAAAGCACACTGCCTGGCTTCAAAATGGCTGCCATCCTCATGGCCAGGACCACAACAAGAAGCCTAGGCCACAAAGGAAACACATGCAGGCCTATATGGCAAAAGCAGCACACTTATAACTCCCACCAGAAATGGCTACCAGCCACATGGACACTCACAAATCACAAGCAACAAGCAGGAGGCCTGGAAAACAATGTACTGAAAACAGGCCTATAATAGCCATGCAAAGGCTGCATGCTAAACCACACTGCTTTGCCTGTAATGCAATAAAATGCAAAAACGAAAATCCACAGGGCTAAACAAGGCCTGCTACACACCACACACAACTAAGGCATGTATTTAACACACACCCAAAAAAACTGAAATACACCCAAAAATACACATTTCCAATTCAATCCAATGCCATCCATGCCCTAAATGATGTTTAAATTCAACAGAACACACAGAAACAGTTGTTTCATGCACCCCTGACTACCTCTGAGCATACTGGATGAAAGGCCTGTTGGCAGACTAGGCCACAAGCTTGCAGGCCTATGGATAAAAGCACACTACCGGGCTTCAAAATGGCCACCAGCCACATGGCCAGGCCCACAACAACAAGAAGAAACTGAAGACAGACAATGCAGGCCTATGGCAAAAAGCACACTGCCTGGCTTCAAAATGGCCGCCAGCCTCATGGCCAGGACCACAACAAGAAGCCTAGGCCACAAAGGAAACACATGCAGGCCTATATGGCAAAAGCAGCACACTTATAACTCCCACTAGAAATGGCTACCAGCCACATGGACACTCACAAATCACAAGCAACAAGCAGGAGGCCTGGAAAACAACGTACTGAAAACAGGCCTATAATAGCCATGCAAAGGCTGCATGCTAAACCACACTGCTTTGCCTGTAATGCAATAAAATGCAAAAACGAAAATCCACAGGGCTAAACAAGGCCTGCAACACACCACACACAATTAAGGCATGTATTTAACACACAACCCAAAAAACTGAAATACACCCAAAAATACACATTTTGCAATTCAATCCAATGCCATCCATGTGCCCTAAATGATGTTTGAAATAAATAAATACATCACACAGCAAAGGAACAGTTGTTTCATCATGTTTCATCATGCACCCACCCATGACTAGCTCTGGGCCTACTGGCTACCCACAACTATTTATTTTTAAAAATGATGAAAAGTACCAAAATTGTAGTTGCAGCAACTGCAATGCCCCAATCATACAACACCGACTTACTTGTAAAATCTCAAATCCAAAAGTCCTCAAATCCAATGATAATGATGCAGCAGACACAAAGAGTGATCCTTCCAGCTCAAATCCAAGTGAAAAATGAACAGGAGATGGACAAAGCACTGGGAGGAGCCTGCTGGACAGGAACAGGAAGTAGGAGACTCTGTGGCACTTCCTCCCTCTCCCCCCCAAAAAATTTGACAAAAAAGGACAGCCAAATATCAATCTGAGTTTTTTTTTTCATCCAAATCATCATTTTATAGAAGGTTTTATGCTGCTCGAGATATTATTCTTCTCCAGATTGAAAATTTTGCGTGTTCGGGATCGCGAGCTTTACCAACATTCCGCCGGATGTCCGATGGCGCGCCCGAATGACGTGTTCGCGATCGCAATCTCTCTCGCGGTGCACGATGGCGTGGCGAATGACGTGTTCGCGATCGCACACTCTTGCGGTGTCCGATGGCGCGGCGAATGACGTGTTCGCGATCGCAAACTCTCGCGGGATCGCGCGGCCGGCTACCGAAATCTCATGGCGCACGCGAACGGATAGTGAAACTCGTCGGCGAACGCAGGAATCCCGGTAAGTCGCTATCGCGCGCGCTAGATCGCATTTTTAAAGCGCGAACACGAAAATAATTCCGCTACGCCGCGGAACGCGAAATTGTCTAAATTCCACAAATTCCGCGAGCGGAGCGGAATTTGATGCCCAGGCCTAGTTATCTGTCTTTTGGCTAGAAGCGCTAATTCAACAAAGCATGATTCAGTCTTGGAAGTTTTAGGTCTACGGTATAGCCCCAAAAGACGGTGTTCAGCTGGACCCCGGTGTGTGGACCCCGTAAGTGTCATGAGTGACCCAATTTCAATTCAATTTATTTTGTTTTGATATGGAACTCCAACGGAGGTCCACAAAGGTACACAAATAGATTAAAAAGATACTTTATATACAATACAAGATTCTTCAATTTCCAACCATCAGATACTACAACGTACAAAATGGAATTAATAATTACCTAATAAATAGCCAGAAACGTTTTAAAAAATTGATATATCTTATAGCAAACCATTTCATTTGGTGGGGACAGAACAAATGAACGGGCCTCCTGGGCAGAATGGATATTAAATTTAATAAAAAATGATCTTAAAAACATATGCCTTGCCCTTTGTAACTCTGTGCACACAAATAACACGTGATTAAGATCTTGAATTTGTAAATGACACATTTCACAGATTCTCTCCTCTCTTGGTATTTTGTCCCATATACCAGTAACTTCTATTAGTGGCAATAGGTTAATTTTTAGTAGGAGTATCAGCCTTTTAATCCCATGAGGGAGGTTCCAGGTTAAATAAAGCTATGGTCTATTCCCCAAAGCACTCCCACAGACCACCTCATTACGAGACTTAGACTGACTTAAGACAATGTCTATACCCAAACTGATAGAGGCTACGGACTTCTTTATGAACAGCTTCAATGTAAACTTTGGCATAGGGGAATCAATATTCAAGTTAAGCCCAAATAAATCGTTTGCTTGTGCAAAGGACCTAAAGAATGTTGATTGTTCTTTTAATTTATCAAAACTTTCAGTTCTCAAGGCAGCCTTAAGGGTGCCCTCAACCCCCCAACAGAGGGAATTACCCCACCTCAGGACCGCTGCCAAAGATAAAATATATGAAGAGACTAAACCGAACTCCAGACGTAAAACATGTGGGGCAGCCAGAGAGTTTAGATTGCGAAGTTGGCGCAGGATTCGGCCTTCAGCCTTATCGAAAGAAAGCCGGTGGTTCATATCCAGTACCTCAGCAGCATATGTTAATGAAGGGGGAATTTTAACCTTAAAAACTGACAAAACATGACTGAAGTGGCGTCTCCCACAATTTTTATAGAATCTATTTAAAGCACCGGCCTGGGAGACAGCCTTACTAACACGAGGTTTAATATGCTCTAGATCTCGCCCTGTTTTCGAAAAGACCTTCCCCAAGTATAAATACGAGTCAACCAATTCCAGTTCCTCAGACCCTAACAACCACTTGAAACGTTTCTTTGTTCTAAGCCCTTTCTTGCAGAAAACTAGGATTTTGCTTTTAGCAATATTAATTTTCAAAAAGTGGTCTTCTGCATATTTAGTTAGGGCATCCAGTCGACGTTGGAAACCTATGGGCGTTAAGTCAAAAATTGCAACGTCATCCACATATAATAAAGAGCCAACAGACATCGTACCAATTCTGGGGGCATCCCCCCTCACTGCGTTCAGAATGCCGGGGAGATCAGATATATACAGAGAAAACAAAAGCGGGGCCAACAGGCAACCCTGTTTAAGCCCATTATATGTTTTAATCTTGCATGATAACCCCAACGAACCTCCCATCAAAACTTGGCACCAGGTGTCTGTATGTAATTCTATAATGAGACCCAAAAGGTGATGTGGTATACCAAGGTGGGAAAGCTTTCTCCACAGCGTTTGGCGATCCACTTTGTCAAACGCCGTGGAGAAATCAATAAATGCTGTATAAACTGGCATACTTCGTGAGAAAACGTATTTCTCCACAATGGTCTGAACGACCGCGATATTGTCCAAGGTACCATGGTTCTTTCTAAAACCAGCTTGTTCTGGTGGCAAAATGTTCTGGTCATGGGCCCATTGCTGCAAGTGACATAATATGCTTTTTGCAAATAATTTGCCTGAGGCATCCAACAGAGCAATCTGTCTGAAACTAGCGGGTGAAGTTTCCGGGCCCTTTTTATACAAAGGGACTATAATACTCCCCTTCCAGGAGGGGGGAATATTACTCGTTCGAAAACAAAAGTTACAATGGTGCTAAAAGAGCTCCCCATACGGTTGGCTCCTTTTTAATTAACATAATCGGAATTCCATCCGGCCCTTGTGCGGCGGAGGTTCTGGCGTTCTTTATGAAACCTACTACTTCATCCCCTGTCGGGGGGCCATATTCAAGAAGAGAAAAATCCTCCACACCAAACATCACAGGAACTACTAGGCTGTTGTTTTTATATAATAAGGAGATATAGTCCACCCACTCCTTTTCTGGGATCGGTATAGGCAACGCCCGCTGCCTTGAATCACAATATTCCACGATCAAGTACCAGTACTTTCTTGAATCTTTGGCCCTTGCGGCTTCCCTCAACCCAATCCACTTAGCGTCAAACTCCCTTCTCTGTTCGCTAAGTTTACGACAACTTCTTACTCGCTTGAGGCAATTAATTTCCTGTTGTTGAGCCATAGAGAATTGTATAAACTGTTTTCGAACTAGACGATTAATTTCTTGATTTAGTAATTTCAGTGAAGACGTACCCTGTTTAGGCAAACGGGGTCCAGCAGTATTTAGAGCTTAAATTACGTATTTCTTCCATTTGAGCCTCGAAAAACTGTATAATATGAGCGTGTGTATGACCCTGCTGTTCTTCATAAGCCTTCTTCACTATTGAACCTACTTCAGAAATATTTTTTAACGTCCAAAAAGAACATCCATTTGCTTTGTTAAAAACCATCATACCTTGGCCCGAGTTCCCCGGATCCAGTACAGGTAGATCAAAAGCCACTGTCATACCCACTACACTATGATCACTCCATACCGACGGGAGGACAAATAGATTTTCACAAGCCCCAAACATTTGATAAGAAACAATCACATAGTCTAAAAGGCTCTGAGTGTGATGGGAGTGAAAAGTAAATTGTGCTATTTTATCGACGGGCACTCTCCCATTTAAAATAACAAAGTCTACACTTCTAATGCTGTCGAGCAGGGAGAAACCCCGCTTATCCGTTTTTATTTTATCTGGTAGTAGAATCTCAGGGATATGCCAAATTTCCTCTTTATCAGTGTTAGCATAGATCTCCAGAGCAGAGTTGGAGATTTTAGCATTTAAGTCTCCCACTAATACCACTAGGAGGCATTCTTCCCTGGTAGCTATATCATGTATATATAAAAAGAGTTCACTCAACAGATAATCAAAGTTTCTCCCAGGAGGGATATATAAATTTGCTACAAGGAAAAAGGTATACCTGCCGGAGTCTCCCAGACATGCCAGCTTCAGGCATATACAGAGATTTGAAGGATGGCAAAAAACCTTCTGATTCCAGTTGACCGAATTCTTAAGCAAAATAGAGACCGCCCCACTAGCGTGTCCCCTTTCGGAATACTTAGCATAACAGGAAAAAACAAAATAGCTATCACAATCAAACTCTTTACAAGACCAAGTTTCTTGTAGACATATAATTAGGCTGTCCGGAAATCGGTTAAAACCGGCTGTGCCCGACAGTACCCTACCGGATGAAAATCAGCTGACCCGGTTTAACCCGAGTGTCACTGATTTTCATCGTTGTTGCACCACTTGGCCATTTGATGGAGCCAAAGCGTTACAAAGAAAGCTGCAATTTAGGCCAGAGAAGGAAGCAGCTCCGAACGTGAGTCACCCCCATTTAATTCGGGGAGACACATTGGTTGCCAAGGTTGGTGGGTGGGGCCAGGTCCCATTGAAAATACTGCCCGGACTTTGTCTGGCCCCACACACCGCACCACACTTCGGACCGCCACGACGACGAGACGACGACTGCCAGTGCTCCAAGTGCTCCAACGCCCAGCAGGTAAGTTCTGTGTGTGTGAAGGGTTGGCCTATTTGTGTCTTAGCGTGAAATTGGCCTAAGGGCATTCGAGCACCAAGCCAGGCTTGTGTCTGCCAACACGAGGACCGTAGTCCCGTGTCCAAGGACGGTACGCTTGGGGTTCCTGCCAGACTACAGAGCCCGTCTGATTGTCGCATACCCTTGCCACAAAAATGGGAACATACTATAGAGACTTGCTGTTCAGTAGCTAAGGGCAGGGCTCGCTCACTCTTAAAACCACGCAGAGAGCATTTCCATCGCACCAGGTGACAGGTCTCTTCTGGCATTGTAGTTTGCTTCCGACCCGGGACTGTATTCGAATGTGGTGATGGGGTGCTCAAATATGTGCTGTCTTCCTGCTTATGCAGTTATAGTTTAAGATACCTCCCAGCCAGGTGCGCAACGCCCATAGGGCTCAAAGTGCTTCAACACCCCCCCCACCCCCAAAACCCTGGTCGTTTGTGTAAGCCCGGGCTGAGACAGCTTCCCGGGCACACACACAGCAGCACCCGAGTACTTCGCAGGTCTTTAAAAGACCATTTGCTTGTTAGTGAGGCCTTGTTGTTTTCTCACCCCTTCTTAGAGCCCCTGCATCCCCACTCTGCCGATTGCTTGAAGGGATCATGAACACTTTAGCAGTGGACAGTCAAAAACAGTCGTAACAGTGGTAGGTGGCAACTGCTGCTCTAGCTGTAACAACTTCTAATCCTCCTTCTCCTGTCTATGCTGTTCTTAAAAGAGGGATAGTGTGATCTCAGAGTACCATCTCATGCGCACTCCTAGTGTATCTCACAGGTATATCCCCAGTCTATTTCCCACCTGACGTGCACTCAGTGTACCTCTTTATTCACAGGGTACCACCCACAAGTGCTCAAAGTACCACCCATGTGTACTCACAACTTGAATCCGATGTCTCCTTGAAATGTACCTCCTGGGTGTACTCACAGTAGCATCCTATGCTTACTCACAATGTACCTCCCAAGTGTACTCGTAATGCATGGGCTGTGTGTAATCAGTTTTCCCCTCATGTGTATATATAATGTAACTATATATAATACTCATTGTAAGTGCCACATCCATTTGTTCTTCTCACGGTCTATCCTCAGTGTCTTCCCAGGTGGATTCGCTGTGTACCTCCAACATGCACTGTGTACCGCAGACTTATGCTCAGTAAACCTTCAGTGTGTACTCACAGAGTAAATCACATATCTTCCTGTAGTGTGCTTCCATGGATGCGCACATAGCTATCCAAATGTAACTCGAGCCGTGAGGTGGCCCACTGGACACAATTGCTACCAGTAGTAGAGCAGTAGGATTTACAGGGACAGTTGGAGAAGCACTGCTATTATATTTTCACCCAAAAAGAATTTAGAAGCACTCTGGAGCGCTTTACATGAGCACCAGTTGCGTTACAACCTCTTCTGACATTGGACACCCGTAGGGCCAGAGCAACACCAGGCCCCCTACCTGGCACACGTGGGGGGGAGAGGAGCAGTTGTGGTCTGGCGTCCGTCTTACTGCAGCCGCACCTGAGTACTTCCCAGGTCTTTAAAAGACCATTTAGTTAACGAGGCTTTGTTGTTCTTTCACCCCTTCGTAGAGCCCCTGCATCTTCACTTTGCCGATTGCTTGAAGAATTAGCCCCCCCCCGAAATGTTTTCTTAGCCCCCCCCCCCGAAATTTGGCTCTAGTTGCGCCTCTGCCTCAGCTGAAGTATCTTGTTTAAGAGTACGAGTTTCTTGGTGCACTCGATCTGTCTGTATGGGTCAATTCACTCAGTTTGTCCTGTTTGGCTTTTGAAATTAAAATGCACAAAAACACCGGAAGTAAAACAGATGGCCTTACAGAGCCAGGAAGTGTGGACCGCTCTAATGCTTAATAACATGGCTGCTCTGCTGCTTAAAATTAAAACAAACACGAAGAAATACATGTAATTAATTTCTACGCTTTGGAAAAGTGCCGGGTATGCTGTGTAGGCGGGGACTGGAGGACGCACATGGATCTGGTCGCCCCTTGTAAGCAGGAGTGCTGACATGGGTTGCTCTGTGCCGCAGTGATGCTTTCTGGCACCCCAGTATGTCAGGGAACCCCTCTAGCAGGCACTGTACGGGGCTCAAGGGCCTGCAGGGCATCCTACGGTAGCTTCTTGGTTTTTCATGGTTAAATGGAGGGAGAGCCTTAGCAAGTTCTTCTAACCCAAGGCAGGCCCAGGAGTAACAAATCAGTGCCAGATTTTCTGTACTGTACTGACCATGTTAAGGAGTTCCAGTTATAATTGGTGTGTGAATTTTTGCCACATAGCTATCGTGAAAATCTGGCATGTATTATTATTACATTTTTAGGGGGGAGTGTCTTATATAGCGCCAACAAGAGCCGGAGGTATCAGAGTGCTTTACATGAGCACCAGTTGCGTTACAACCTCTTCTGACCCTGCATCTTCACTCTGCAGATTGCTGGAAGAATTACCACCCCCAACCCCCCGAAATTTTTATTAGCCCACAACCTCCTCGAAATTTGGCTCTAGTTGCGCCTCTGCCCATCTCAAAAGAAATGGTGATATTTTTCTGGTTATAGATGGCACTAACCCATGCGCTTATGAATTGAAAGGCACAGCTTTTTTTGTAATTAAAGCAGCATTTGGTGTATTTCAGTGTGAACTGCTCCCACAAGGCTTATAAAACGATTGCTTCATCGTAGCGCACACACAATGATTTCATGACATAGCCTCTGCCACTAGTCACTATGATCTGGGTACTCAGTTGAACTCCATCATCATTGTCTGACAAACAAAAAGCGCAAATCTGAAAAAATATTGCTAGTGCTGTAGCAATAATGTAAAATGAAAAGAAACAGTAAGTCCCCACCACTTCTGAATTATGTTGTGAGTTAACGATAATAATGTAAAGCCCGTCTGCATACATTTGTATGCCTAGTGAATGTGGAGACAATATCCTTCATCTTCAAAATCCCTTCGGTCAGTTGGTGTCACTCACTTTGCGCATTCAGTGAAAGTCGAATATGAATGTTACACCCCATTACTTTCAAACATCACTAGCCACCACTGAGTGACAGAGACGGGATTTTAGTTCACTGAGAAAACTCTACTGAAATCCTGGTATCTTTGGCATAAGCATGAAGCTACTGTCCAGAGAAACATGTGATACGTTCTAGCAGTACCCAAAAACATCAAAGTTAAGAACACATTACAAGATACATCCAGAACCAATTTTAAAAAAAAAGCATAAAATGGATTCCTATGCTATGCCGCAAATATGTGTTCTTCAATTTCACCAATTGGTTGGCAGCCTGTTTAGTGGCATCATTATTTTCTCAATAGTAGGCAACCGGTTTCTAAGTGTTTTTTTTTTATTGATCTAGTTTGCGCAGAACAACATGCCCCGCAGAATAAAGACGGCAGAAGATTATGTGCTGGAAAACAAAGATTTCATGGTTGAAGAAGTGCGTGGGCAAAAGATGTTAATTTGCAGGTTTTGCAGAGTGACTGTCCCAATAGTAACTGGGAAGACTGCAAGCCGAATTGCTGAACATCTTGTCACCAAGACCCACTTGAAATTGAAAGAACCACCTAATAGTGCCAGCCTATGCCAGATGTCTCTTGCTGAGACAATGACACGCTTCAAAAGAAAACGTGAGGAAGAAAAGGATGTGGCACATGAATTTGTACGTGCCCTAGTGCAATCTGGAACCAGCTTACACCAAGCCGATGGACCGATTGGGAATCTGTTCCGCAAGCGTGCACCAGCATGCAAAACATTACCAAAAGCAACACAAATGTATGAGAAATACCTACCAGAGGTGTTCCTTGCAGATATTGAACATATTTCAGAGTTACTCCAAGGTGATGTAAAGATCTCTGTTACCATTGATGAAACTCCAGAGATGCGTGGCGACCCAGCAGTGGCAGTGCTAATCACATTTTGTGATGCAAAAAATGGATGGTACAGACGTACCATCATGGCAGATCTAGATGTACTGGAAACATGCAACGCAGTGTCACTTGGAATGCTGTTGCAGAGAGCTCTTACCAAGTTTAACAAAGATTGGAGTGATATTGTTTGTATTTGCAGCGATTCAGCTACGTATATGAAACAGTTATGTGATGACCTGTCAAAAGCAATGCCTGAGCTGAAGTGTTTCCCTGTAAGAGATCCTTGCCACTTGCTAGATGGTATGCTGAAAGCATCTTTACAATCTTCTGAGCTAATGAAGAATGCTATTGATTTTGTAGTCCATTCAGGCACACTGTTTCGTTATGCGCGGGAACTTAAACGCAAATATTTCTCATTTTGTGTTTTGCGTAGCAGCAAAGAAAGAGTCATCCCAACTGTGTCATTTAGTCGGTGGTTCTCAGCCCTAGAGGCCGTGAATGCAATATTATCTATGTGGCGACCGTTTACTGAATTTTTGCTTAGTGATGATGCAAAAGGAATGTGAGGATCTTCGGGTGCATATTGATAGTGATGTCAAAAAAAGTACACTGTACTGCATTCTTAGATTTTTACAGGAAAACATGACTGCTGTAGTGGACATAATCAAAAAACTTGAGTCAGAAAACACCCTTGTCTACCAAGTGTTCGGCATAATTGGTGCAGATGTCAAACATCTCCTTGAGAGTAGGCTAGGCGACACTTTTAGTGACTTTGGCACTGCAACATGTTCCCTGTTAGAATGCTTGCCACTTGATAAGCAAAGAAGTGTTGAGGACCAATTCAGGAAATTTTATTTTACAATGCATGAGAAATGGCTAGCTATGATGCACAGAAATGTCCCTTCACCAACCATGGCGTTTGAAGTCAATGAAGCCTCACTTTGGTACTCTGCACAAGTGTTAGATCCCTTCCGTAAAGGGGAATTTTCTCTGGACTTTGAAAAGTACAGCTTCATTTTTGACCGCTTTAATACCTCTGAGGCCATATGCACCCAGTTCAACGCATATGTTGCAGAACCTGGCCCAGAGAATGTCAACCTTGAGGTGCACCAGTACTGGCATGGAAAGCTACGTCAGTGGCCAGAGTTAGCAAATTGTGTACTGGCTGTTTTGGCGTTGCCAGTCTCAAGTGCCAATGTCGAGAGGGCCTTTTCACAAATAAAAGTGTACATGGGAAGGAAAGAGAGAGCGCGAATGACCAAAGAATCACTGAAGAAATATTGTATGGTGTACTACAATAAATTCGACTTGTAAAAATGTATTTGGCCCTCATATACACTGTACATACACTGTCTAAATACCATGCATCAATGAAGAAAGCCAGCAATAATAAAAGCAAAGCGTTCCATAAACACTGGTAAAACACCGTTTCCGTTGTTTTTTATGGCGCGAAAATGAGTAACCACTGAAAAGCACTGTTTTTTTTAGGTATTGACATCCCTGGAAAACACTGACAAAACACCACCAGTATTTACCAAAAATAGAAACTGAAAACAGGAAAGCCTACATATAATTAAAGGATTCATGGTTTTCAAAAAATTCTATTTCGTCTCTTTATGACCCAAACTGGCCATATTCCAAGACAGAAGTAACCCCCCCAAGCTACCTCAAAGGAGCGCTCCTTTCTGCTGCCGGACAGATGTTATTCAGAGCTCTTGCAACCCAACTCCACTGGGCCGATTCATCATCTATATCTGGGGCCTGAGAGACAGCTACTACATTTGACACCAGATTTATTGAACGAATCCTTTTATCCAGGGAAACCACAACATTTTTGGCATTACCCAATGAATACTCAAAATCAGGGCCCATCGCATCTAGCGCCACGGAATTAACAGCCCTAGGAGCTTTCGAGCGTTGAATTGTGGGACACAATATGGGATGTTCATCATATTCTAAAACAGGAATTATATCAAGCCCTCGTTTCAGAAAGTGCTCACAATTCTGCATAACCAAGTTGGCAACAATCAAGGAGCAAAAGGTAACTCTGGAATAAGAAAAAGTGTCATGTAAATTAATCTTCACATTTAAAATATCCCTACTTGATATCAACTTGAGTGCCTCTATTTCTGAGAAGAGGCTAAGAATGAATCCTCTATTTACTGGATATGATTCAATGTCAAATAGCCAAGTGAAGTCCACAAAGGGAGATGAAACATTTTGCACCACACTGATTTTCTTTGTGGCATCCCTTGATGGGATCCAAAGAGGCACCCTATCACTACAACTACCAACTTGTGCACCTCCATTGGGCTGGATATACGGATACGACATGATGGTGGAAAGTGGGGCCTTTATGTTACTATTGGACAAAAATGTGGTCCCTGTGAGAGTTCTGTTCGACCCAACCTGAGTAATCCTCGGTGTTTGGTGCCCCACCTCTAGGTTCCCATCCACCCTGGCCCCAGAGACCCCAGACCATGTCTGGTGCATAGAAACCCCACCTCCCATTTGCATTTCCCTTCCCGATGGATCAACCTGCTCGCTAGTCAGGGGGGGATGAGATACTTGGGGGGACTGCAACCTCAGGTTTGATGGAGATACTGCTGTTCCAGAAGCCCCCCGACTCCCAGCCGATATCATATGCGCTATGTGTGGCTCCATGGAAGCACCCTCGACAGACGGGGGTATAGGACCTCCCTCCTCCATTATTATTTGATTATCACTCTGGCTTTCGGGGATCCGTGAAAAATGCAGTTTTGACGCTTTTCGTTTAGGAAATCGTCTCATCTTTTTATATTTCTTTTTCATGTTTTCCCCCTTGTGATTTGTTACGGGGCTTCCCCTCTTCCCTGCTTTCAATCCTCCCTTCTCAGATGAATTAGGGAGATAGGCCTGAGAGGAGGATGGAGGTGGGACCTCCCCCTCCCATCCCCTACCCGCCTGCTTAGCTTGACCCCTAATTTTCTCAATTTCTCCAGTACCCCCTTTTTTGCCATTATTAAACAAAGGGAAGGATTTTAGTGTAGATTTTCCCAAGGGGGGACCCGGTTCGGCCTCCCCAAATAATGTACTTAAACAGAGCTCTTCCTTATCAAGATTACACATGGGTGCACTGGGTGGCAACAAATAGAGAGGTATTCCCGCTTGAACGGAGACGTCTCTCGACTCTCCCAAGGGGACGAATAAAAGTGGCCTATCGTTTACCAATTCTTCCCAATGGGAATGTATCCTAGGCATAGGTTTGATGGTGTCAGACTTGGTTACCTTTTGCACTTCGAACAGCATTACAGTGTTCATTTCCAATATATGATCCGAACTTAATACAGATTTCTCTAATAAAGATAAAATAGATTTTTTTTTTTTTTTTAATACAAACAAGATATTCCGAAGGCACAACATCCCTCTCGTTTCCCAACTTCCGTTGTGAACAAGGCAGGAATACATTGTGAGCAGACTCCAAAGAAGTACCAATCAAATGACTTGTGCTGCAATACAAAAGAGGCAAAGAGGCACGCCTAGGAGAAGAGCTAACAATAGGGGTATTTTTTCCCCTGAGTCTACTCATTGGATGATCATCCTTATGGGAATGGTCATGTGGGACTCCCCAGCCCCTTATTTGGGCTTCTATATCAATATCTGGGAGCGTAAAGTCTTCCCCTGGGTTTAACTTTTCACATGCCTTTGCCTTCTCAACCATGGTCAAGACATTTCCCTGGACAACATCCAACCCAGCATCCTCACTTATTTCCTTGTAAATATCCCCCTGGGCCGGTGGAACAACAGGAGAAACAGCAGTCATACAATCTGTCCTTGATTTATTCAAAAAAATATGTTGTTGACTTTGATCTGAACCTAAATGTGCACATAAAGAAGCATCAGATGTAACAGGTGAAACAACAGTCAAACAGTCTGGCTTTGGCCTGTTCAAGGAAATATGCTGCTGGCTCTCTTGATTAGCACAAGAATCAAAACCCAAATTTGCACATAAAAAGCGTCAGATGACTGCCCACTTAGACCATCCTTAACAGCTTCATTTATCTGGGCCCGGCCCCCTTCACAAAGCTGGATCTGGCCCCCCGCAGGAATACAGGGATCTCCCTGTGATTCCACAGAAGGCAAGGAAAGAGGCAGGGAAGGAGTCGATGCAGAGTGGGGATTGAAGATCAGTCCTTCTTGGACCACTACTACCGCCTCAGGAGCAATCCGGGGCATCTTTTGGAAAAAAACGGTGATGACTGGGTGGGATTTGTAGCAGAATTGCTGTAGTTGTCTGGTACCACTGTACGATCTCCTTAATTTATGAGGTCGACTTGGTGACGAGGAAAGCACACCTCCCGAGCGTAGTTTTTTGGAAGTCATCTCGCTCAGGCTTACTTGCCTGCCTGGGTAACTCCCGCCTCCACTCACGTGTCCACAGTGGGGTAATTCAACTATCTAGCCCGTTTTCCAATACTATTTCCAATGCAACCATCTGTCCAGGCTACAATGTAACTTATATGATTTTTTACCTAATCTTTTACCTAATGAGCTAATAAGTTGAAGGCCCTGTTGGGAGTAGGATGGAGATCTTTTCCAAACCAGTTACTGGGTCTGCTCCCTCCCCAGCTCCGGGGGAACTCCAAGCAGCCACAGTTGGTTTGGTAAGAATAGCTGGGTAAATCCGACGGCACACCACGGCACTTAGCCCAGGACTGGAGGGGAAATGCTGAACAGGACGAGCTGTAGGGATTGAAGGAACTACCCAAGGCCAGGATCTGTGGGGGAGGAACTATGTGATCTCAGGACATCCAGAGAGGGGCTTACGCTAACGGGAGGTGCAGGGTACTGAAGTTCCTTCCGTCTCAAGGCGTGCACTCTTTGCTGGTCTTACCGCCGCTCTGCAGCCATCACCCCCTTTTGGCTCTGGAAATACAACAACTACGGGGGTACTGAGGCGATTTATTACCGGGGCGAGGGCACCAAAAACACACCTCACCCTCTCCCCTCACAGCTCCTCTCAGGCCCTCAAAGCTCAGAGCTCACAGCTCAAGTCACACACAACTTATTACGATGATGGGAATGTCGGGGATTCGAAACCAGTGAGCGGGGCTCTACAGGCGGACGCAGGCCGCACCCAGTGCTACCCGGGTCGCCTCCGCCCCCGCCTGAGGCACACTCTTCGCAGCCACCGTCTGACGGGGCTGCGCTCACCGCACTCTCCCGCACTCACCCGCACGGGGGAATGAAACCCTTGAAGCCAGTCGGTCAGACCGCTACCTCGGCTCTGGCTCTGCTGTAACTCTCCAGCGGTCGCTGAGCGGTCACCAAATTCCCGCGCTCATCGGCAGGGTGTAGGGTGTAGCCCCACTGCTGCTCAGCGCCACTCTCTGCCTAGACGTGGACCACAGACCACAGCCCTACACGCTACACCTGCAAGCTGCACCCAGTGCGATCACCTGTTGCTACCGGGCCGCTTCCGCGGGGGGAGATGGGCGGTCCGCTGCGGGTTGCTGAAACATGCTCAAGAACGGCCGCAACACTCCACCTCAGCTTCCCTCAGCTCCGAAAACGCCAAACACCACCAAACGCCGCAGCTTCCGCTCTGTCATGAGTGACCCAATAGGATAGTACTATGGGACACGACCACATCATATGTAGTAGGTCTGCGTCATCAGTTTGTCATCTCGGACAGGAAGGTGAGCCCACAGGGAATATCATACGCAGTTCAGATGGTGTTAAATATGCCCTATGCAACAATGAGAACTGGATACATTTAAAACGTGTGTTGTGGGGCATCATGCTAGGATATTCAAAAAGAAAACTCTTTTCCTTGTTGTGAAATATGTGATTAAGGTCTGTTTCCCATTGGGTCCTCAGTGGGATCAGCGAGGTATGTAAATGGGTGCGCAGCCCCTTATAAAGCCACTTGACCAGGTGTCTGCCGGTACCCATTTCATGAACAGCTTGCACCATTGTGTGTGTGTCAGGTTCCGAGCCCGTTGGTGACCAATGTATTCGGACATAACGTAGAATATTACCATGTGTGAGAAAGAGGGCACCAGGGAGCTCGTGTAGCTGCATAAAGTCTGCATGAAGTCTTGGTGGGGCACCAGCATTCCATCGTTGAACAGGTCGCCCACAGTGGTGATCCCCACAGTTTCCCATGGCAATAGCCTGGTAGATGTGAGTGTGCCCACCAGATTAGGCAGGCCACACAGAGGGATATTTGGGCGCAATACGTAGGGATGCATGTGCAGCATAGTGCAGTCCCCCAGTATGTAATGGCGTTATGCAGTAGTAGTGGCAGCTTTGGGGGACGTGCAACCCCAGGTAACAGCAATTTATGTAAATTCCTGGGAACGCAGCATACTCTGTGAATAGCCAATTTCTTGTAAGTGTATCTCGGCCAGCCGTAAGACAGCCACTGTAACTGGGTAGCAAAGAAGTAAGGGGCCCAATACGATGCCGGACGGAAAAGCCTTCCGTCCCCCATGGTGTCGTAAAAATACCTCCCGCATGACCCGCGGCTTTTCCGTCGGCCAAATTACGATGCAATGTACGCAAAATCACACCACGGCGGACGAATGCCACAAAAGACCGTCCACCACGGTCGGAAAAACTGCAAATCCGACCGCGGCGGACGGGAAAAGCTGGTCAACGGCCTGAAAAGGCCGCTCCTGCCGCGGCATGACCGCACAGCTAATTACGATGAGAATGGGGAGCTGGCGGACCGAGCACTGCGTCCGACTACCGCGCACGCACATAGGCCAAATGAATGGTGGATGGAACCAACTTCACAACAATGCCCGAAGTGTGCCTGTACTCCTCAACACACATGCCACAATGATACACCCCAACTTGCTCCTGGTAAGGAAAGCCATGCGCAGCATGGAAGAGACATCTGGAGGTCATCACTCATGTGGACACCCACATACCACAGTATAAAACCAAGCCCTCTCTGGACCAGCATCCTTTGCACACCACAAGCCGAGACAGAGAGACAGGACACACCTCACACACTCCACATATCCCCACCACTACCTTGCACCCTGCACCCCTCATTCAATTGCACCATGCCCCCCATGACAATGCCCAAATCCACCGACTCAGAGTTGAGAGTGACGGTAGATGAGACAATCAATGTAGAACCACATTTGTCTGGGCACCTTGTCCAACACACCCTACTTGGGCGCAAGACTCAGATGTGTGCAAGGACCCACAGCAAAGTCAATGCTGTAGGGACCACCCTACGCACTGTGCGTGACATCAGGAAGCGGTGGGGCCACCTCAAGGGCCGGGTCAAGCATCGGGCACAGAGGAATCACGCAGCGGCCCTGAGAACTGGTGGCGGCCCTCCCATTCCACCACTAACCTACACCGAATGTGAGGAGAAGGTGCTTGCCACATTGCAGCCGGAGAGTCTCACAGGAATCGAGGGGGGAGTGGAGGCTGGTAAGTACTAACAAATGTCTCCCATCACACTGCAATGTACTGTTGTGCACAACAAGTGAGCCTCAATCGCCAGCCCACATCAAACTCATTTGGAATGCACGCTTTCAATATGAATGGATCACAAGGCAAGCATTCCCTCACCCAGCTTCACCTCACAGGTAGGTAGTCAGCTCATGCACCCTGGCCTCCCTCCCAAACAGCATGGCCCACCCTCCCCAACCCACACCCATGTGTCAGCTAACTCCGTCGACAGTGCCTCCTAACAGGTAGGTAGCCATCTCTCTGGGGAGGGGGCTGTTGAGCACTGACAGATAGACCACAACTCCCACAAGGCCCTCTGTCTTCCCTCACAGACAGCATGGAGCCAAATGACCCCCACATTCCGCACCTGGTAGACAACTCTGGAAGCCCCCCTAAGTTGTAGGCAGTGCACATACAGCCAATACCATCAAGAGGCCACATGATTCACAGTGTTGGTGATGAAGTCACATGTAACTGCAAAGCAAAATACAAGAACTCCATCACAAAAAGCCAATGTGAAAGTCCCATTGCCTCAAAGCAGAGAGCCTCGGGTCAACACAACACATGCATGGAAACCCTGTCAAACCTCACAAACCACAGGAGGCAAGTACAAAAAGCATAACACAAATCATGAAGTTGCGGCATAGTAGTCAGATACTCATTGAGAAGACACAAATGTCCAAGCATAAACTGAATCGGATGAGCAACAGGTTGGTACCAGAGGACATGTCCCTGGAAATACAAAACCTGTACATATGATTATGTTGCCGCAGCCATGACACATAGCCAACGAGCAATGTATGTACCTCCACATCACGTTCGACTGCTGACAAACTGTTATGAATGCATAGTAATGCCAAGCTAAAAAGTAAGGCCATCTCAAATCAAATGTGCCAAACATGAACATCAAAGTAGCGCTGTGTACTGAACATGCTGACAATGTAACCTCTCTTCAACAGGTGACTAGCCAGCAACAGCAGGCGCCCATGCCATGGACGAGCCCAGCCAGTCTCCCCCCCAGGAAGGAGAACCCTCGGATGCAGACTCCCTGGTCTTTCCGGGTGAGGAGGACGGACCTGGCCCCTCCGGCGTGCCCAGGACAGCTCAGTCTCTGGCCCTCACTGTCCCCACCACCACCACCACGACTCCCACAACAGCTGCACCGCCAACGCAGACCCCTGCAGCAACGACCTGTGTGGCAGCCACCTCCACCATCACCACCGCTGACTCCAACACTGTCCCTTTGCCTGCAGTTGCGAATACCACCAGGCAGACCGGGGATGCTGGGGATGGTGTGCTGCTGCAGCGCCTGGCACTGCCACAGGTCCGTGGCAGCAGAGCAGGTGGGAGGCCAACTGGGGGACAGCCACAGGAGGACAATGAGACTGAGGCCCTGGACACCGTGCTAACTGTCGTTGGTGCATACCAGCAGAACCACGGACAGGTGGGCCAGGGCCATGAAGAACAGCGGGAACTACGCTGGCTGCAGAGCTCCATGGACACTCGCTTGGGACAACATGTGGAGTACATGGACCAGTATGTGGGTGTCCTGAGGGACATGCATGTGGCTCAAATCGCTGCCAACCCCCCCCCCCGGGCCAGCAGGATGATAGTCACACCACCACAGCAGCGGCCAGAGGGAGGGGTGAGTTACACCACAGCGAATCCTCAGACACCTCTGAGCATGCAGCAGGTTCCCCCCTGGCAAACGGCAGAGGGGGCATCCGAAAAGGAGCCCGAGACGATCACGTGGCACAGCACTGTGCCGTACCAGTTCTCGGAGCAACCGTTGATGTCACCACTGTAACACCGAGCATTGACTGTTGTTGTAAATACAAAACCACATTGCCACAAGGATGGGAGTGTTCGCTTGGACTTTGGAACTCTACCATTGCGTGTCCTACCCTAACTATCTGTGTACCATCACCTCCTACTTCACCCCTCACCTGTCACACATCGCAAAATTAACACAACTCACAACAGTATGCCTTTGTGTCAAGAGCATTCTCATCACAGTAAGTGGCATGTTGACTCACATTGCAATGTATCCGATTATGTAAAAGCGAAAATTCCATTGAGAGAGTGGAGGTACCTGGAAAGACACAAGGAAACAACAGTGCGTTGCCATATTATGGAATAACCGCAAAAGCACACCACAAGGCAACACTGTACAATATGCATTACAGACAACACCGGCAAACACCATCAACATGGACAGGAGGGGGACTGGAGCACACGACTGCACCTCCCAACACAGTTTCGCCCTTAGCATCCTGGTGAATGCAGTCCAGTTGGAAAGCTTACTCCTGTTACCGTTGTCTTGTGTCACCTAGGTTGGTGCAGGTCAGTGCTGTGAATCTCTAGACACATGTGTGTCGCGTTATCCTCCCACATCAGTAGGGGTAAGATACATTGTGATCGGTGTCTGCTGAGGAAGCTGCCAGATTCTACTCGGGTCTCTGTACCTCTCCCTGCCCAACTTAGGTGAAACACCTCAGTCACATGACAAGTAAGCATCATGACTGAACTGCATATACCAGAATGCCATGGGGTGAACTGTGCTGGGAGGTGAAGCAGTGTGCCCCCATCCCCCTAACGACATCATCAGGGACATGACGGAAGTTGTCAAGATCACACAGCGCAGAACAATGAAATCCTTAGCAGTGTGCCCACAAGAGCCAGCATCACAACACATCCTGTCATGTGGATGATGGTGACATTGTCGCATTCACACACTCAAGTACTGTTGCACAGGGATTTTCAAGTGACATGTACGGTCTATGCATGTTTACCCACATGTACACCAGTCCCTGACAACATACCCACGCTAAACCTGTTTTAAAAACTAAGTCATCTTCTCCTGAATGGGCACAAGTGCTGCGGTCACAGGGCAGGCATCGCGTATATAGGAACTGTTGCACGCTGTGTTCCTTGCTGTAGCAATGTCCTACTCACTCCCCCATATGTGATTGTGGATATCCATTTGTGGCCTTCAATAAGCGGACTTCAATAAGGGTGCAGGCACAATGGGCTTCTGTTTCAACAAGTAGTCGCTCCCACACCAGCCCTGAGACCTTCGAATTCCAGGTGCCTTGACCGTCCCGCGCGATTCAGTCAGTGCTGAACACGGCACTCCCACTTTTTTCCGGGAGACTGACACAAGAATCATCGAAAGCCTCTAATACTGAGGGCCGTTGCACAATTTTTTGCAAACTCGTGGGCTCTGGCCTTGTCCCTTCGTTTCATGCAATTTCTGGAGTTCTACCGGGTGTCTTTCCTCCAATTTACCGACTGCATTTAGCGGTTTGGTATCACTACTCGTGGCTGTACAGCTGAGCGCTGGCTCTAAGAGTGCTCTCACTCCATGTCTGCCCGTCCTGTGGTCCAGTCGAACCCCGGTCAGTTGCAACTGTACCGTGACCGCATGCAGCTCCTCTTTGGATGTGTCCCATTAGCTGTGCTACGCATCAGTTATAGGCTAAACTTCCGCTATGCCTATTTCACCTGCGTGCAGCCTGTGTTCTACTGCCGAAGATGCCCCTTTCAGTGGTCCCTGGATGTCTGCCTTTCCAACACATCCCTTGCTTCCTGGATCATGAGCTGTGGGTGAGTCCTTTGTTGGTCCATGATCAGGACTGCTCTGGTGATACACGTTTGTGGGATGCCTTCCAATGTGTCAGGCAGGCTGACAGCTGCGCCTGTGCGTTTGCGCAAAGGCTCCTGTGCCATGCCTACATCGCGCCATGGGAAGCTCCTTTCACCCTCGTGGTGCAAGGAGCACATCTGTTCCTTCATACTGCTGGATTGGATGGCGGTCCTTTTTGCTGGAGATGATTTGGATCGTCTTTTGGAACTGATTGCCTTCGAGGCTACCTGTGCCTTCTTGGATTTGTAACTACTTAACAGCAACAGGAACTGTTGGTGACTAATTCAATGTCCTTTTAACTTTTTCACGCCTACTAACAGGAATTGTCATTCAGCTCTCTGACTTTTGCCCTATCTGCATTTGCTTTGACTCTGCTGACCTCTGCGGTCTGTTTTGCTTGGTACCACAGACCTGAGCAAGGGGAGGCTGTCATCTGACCGTCAAGGACATTGTCGACTGGCATGAGCCCAGCTTCCATCATGCAGCTGTAGCGCATGAAATTCACATGGCGTAGTCGTTTTGCAAGTACATTAGTATTTGTCTGTCACATGAGAAGTGTCTGCAGAGCTTGTTCTCTGCGCAGTCCAGGAGCACTGCCTGTACATTCTGTCCGTGGTCAGAGGGGATTGTCCATTGTCATTCTGTTCTGGTCAGGCCCTAGCACCCCCACGCAACAAGGTGTCACTGCTGCTAAGGGACACGGATGCCTTTTAGATGTCATGTGGAGGCGGGCTGGTTGCACCACACTTGGAGAGTGATCCATCCAGTGATGTGTGCGACACAGCACATGGGATGTACATTTCACCATGTACTGGCTGAGCAATGGGTCTGCTGGCAAAGCCCATAGACCTGGGACATCTCATTCAACTCCTCCCAGCATGGGGTGGGGAGATATGCTCGTGGGTCATCGTCCAGAGGGATTATTGATATGACATCTTGCTTCATGTGTTATGGATGTGTCACTATGGAAACTGTATATGTACTCATGCATTCTCAACTTCTTGTGGCACATATGTTGCCTGTATTGCAACTGTAGTAAAAAAAGCAAATTCCAAAGCATTTCTTGTCTGCAACTTAACGACTTGTGTACACGCGCTTGCAAACCTCTGAGTGAGTGGGAGAGCTAGTGAGGCACTACAGCAATTGGATCCTGTGCTAATGGGTGTTTCTGGGTGCTCAATCCCGCGCATAGTCCTGTAGGTGTACAAAATGGCAGTAACAGATCTCAAAGTTTGTTAGATAACAGCAAGGCACGCAGACACAGTCATATTCGGTCATTGTTCACTTACACTCAACGGAAGTAGTTGACGATGAGCTGCTGTCGCTGGTCAAGGCCTTCTTCCTCACCACTGTCATCGTCACTGGGCATGTGTGGGTTGGGTGCGGGGGGCTGCTGCTGTTCATCGTCGTCCAAAATCAGGGGGATCCTTCTGCGCATGGCCAGGTTGTGTAGCATGCAGTAGGCGACTGACATCTGTCATACCTTCTGTGGTGAGTACTTGGGGCACCACCAGTCTGGTCCAGGCACCTAAATCTTGACTTCAGCAGTCCAAAAGCGCGCACCAACACACGACATGTCCTCTCATGTGCATCATTGTATTGGACTTCCCCCGGCGTTGTTGGATTCCGCAGTAGGGACAGCAACCACGGACGATTGGGATGCCCAGAGTCACCTAGTTGTGAGACAGACAGGCAAACAGTGTGATCTGAATGTGTGGGGAGAGCAGCATGTCACAAATACATCACAGTCATTGACACAGCCCACTCACCGACAAGCCAGGCCCGCTCGGGGTGCAGATTGGCCAACAATTGGTGTATGGTGCTGTTCCTGAAGATGTAGGAGTCATGTACCGACCCAGGATACCTTGCACACACGTGTGAGATGATCTGATCCGCCTGGCATACCACTTGCATGTTGATGGAATGGTAGTGTTTGCAGTTCCTATAGATGTGTTCACTTGCCTGTGGTGGAACGAGGGCAATGTGGGTACCATCAATGGCTCCCACAACATTTGGAATGCCTCCCAGGTCATCGAACTCCCCCTTCAAAGCTGCCAATTCATCCCTCCTCGGAAAGTGGACAGGCCTGTCCTGGTAAGGCATCTATGCTGACAGGACGTCACGCAACACCATGCTGAACATGGGCTGTGACATCCCCTCGGCGCTGGCCACAGTGTACTGGAAAGACCCAGTACCGGAGAAATGCAGTGCAGCCATGCCCTTCACTGTAGCAGACAATGCAGCCGGATATTTTCTTTTGGGCTTCAAATGGGGCTCCAACTGGGCACATAGGTTTCGTAGTGTGCGGCGATCCAAACGGAATCCCCGGATGATTTCGATGTCCTTCATCGTCGTCAGGTCGGGGACAGGGTGGGCGATGGGTGGTCTCCTCCTACGTATGTCAGGGTACACAGGCATGGGCTGAGTTCTAGGTGAAATGTGGTGCACAGCTTACCCAGAGACTCGAACAACCACAACATTGACAGGCCTCATGGTCACGTGAAATGCACAGGTGACCTGCATTCAGACTTTCTTTTTCTTCACTCACTCGACATACTGACACTACGACATCCAAAGAAGTCGATGTGTATGGCATGTAGTACACTGCTACATCAAGGATGAGCTGCCCTGTGGTCAGATGGCACGGCACTAGTGTTTCCCAGCATCAGTGCTGGGTTGCATGTTGCTGCTGTCACTGCACGAGCGCAAGCTTCAGTCCCACAATACGCAACAACATTATGGGATGGGGCAGGGAGTGTCATCTGGACAACGCTACATGGTTGTTCAGCACGGTGGACAGACACATGTGGACATTATGGGGTCAGTCCTGTGTGAGTGTGTGTGGCATTTGCGTAACAGACATTGCAATGTTCACCTGTATGAGGCCCAAATGCACATGGATTGTGTATACATGCCCACATGGCTGCCAATGAGCGATGATGTCGGTCAGAGCTATGTTTGTTTGTTCCAGATGTGCACTCCTATGACGTGTGTGTGAACATTAACAGGCAATGGCAGCTGTGCACACTGCACGCCACACCATTACATGTGTTGGGAGTGCTAGGGGTTACATGTATGTCTGATTTGCAGACAGTGGACACCTCTGATTGTCTGCCTACGTCTCTGGCCATTCATAAGTCGACCCCTGGCCAAGGGCGCCAGTCAGTTGTCAAGGGATGTACAAGCGATGTTCACATGTTGGATGTTTCATTCCACAACATTGGTACAGTGCGAGAGACCTATGTCCTTTTAGACTCCTTCCCTCATTTCGGTCCATGCTGGCCATGGGGCATGACTATGTATGTACTTTCACTCTCCTTTTCTTGGACATGCCATGTGTGTGTAGACTTGACTCAAGGGTCACACTCTCTCATACCTTCACAGTGCAGTGAGCAGCTGGTCACTGTTCTAGTTGTTCTGATGTACCAGCCACTCCCAGAGGGCTGGCTTACCCCCCACCCCCCAGCCACCCAGCACAGGCATCACTGGACATGTGACCTTGCCAACAAACGGGGCCGGACGCACGTGCCCTGGGCCAGTTCTCCTATACATGTACGGTGTCTGTGTGGTTACTTTCTGTGCATGGGGGCCTCGTGCCCCACAACATTACACATGGGGTGCACCAATCACTTTAGGCATATGAGTTGTGATGGGTGATGTAATTCGCATGGCGCCAATGCAAATGCAGTATGTGTTTGCATGCACGGTAGCTGGCATCCAAGGCGATGACACGCATTGGCCCCAATTGGATGACGCAGGGTTGCGGTCGCAGCTTCCCGGCCACCGCGGTGTGGCACGCACTATGCGAATGAGCCATCAGCCAATGGGAGCCTTCGGCAGCGTAAATGTTTTGATGTTGCGGTGTGCGCGCTCTGCTACTGCAGGGCTCGTCATTGGCCCCAATTGCCTTCAGGGGCACCAAGGGTCACTCATGAGGATTGGGTGGGCCTCGCACTTTGCATTTGGCAGGTTGCCACATTCCTCCTGGTGCCGCCACGCTTGCTGGGAGTTGTAGTTGTTCAGGGGTTGCATCCGTGGAGATGTTTGGTATGTACCTCTGCTGTTGGGCGCGGCGGCGTCTTGTCTGTGGGAGGTGCAGCAGGTAATGCAGCGGGAAGGCCTGTGGCGCTGGATCCATGGCGGATCCAGGGGTTTAGATGGGTGCTGTATCAGCTCTTCCTCTCCGTTGTTGTGTTTTCGCCATCCGCAACGTGGTGGTTTTTACGCGGCGGTGGGAAGGGCTGTTTGCCACATCATAATCTGTTTGGCAGACGGAACGTGTTTCCGCACGCCGGTCCTGCTCTATTGGCTCCGTCCGCCACCCTTGCGTGCGCTAAAAACGTGCAGAGCCTGACGGACCGTGGCGGACGGTAAATAGCCTCTGTGGGACCATTGTAATTTGGTGGTCGAAATTACCGCACCTGGGGCAGGAAAATGAATGATTTCCGCCACCAGCACGGATGGGCTTCCGTCCGACATCCTAATGACCCCCTAAGACTTGAAGTCTGGTGCTACCAGCCCACCTCCCTCCATTGGTAGTTGCAATTTAAGGAGGCTAATGCGCCATTGCCCGGATCCCCAAATAAGGACAAGCAGTAGGGAGGTCAATGTCTTGAAAACGGCCCCAGGGGCAATTAATGGAATTTTACAAAATAATAAAATAATTTGGGCAGCATCACCATTTTGGAGAGTGCCAACCGGCCTGCCATTGAAAGGGGCAACATCACCCAGAACTTCACCCTGGCTCTTAATGATGATATGGCCTTGAGCAGGTTCCTGTCCAAAAGGTCTATGGGTAATCTGTAGACCTGGATGCTCAGATATCGAAATGTGGGATGTGCTAACGGTATGGACTGCGTACCCAGGTAGATCGTGTCATGAGACATACTGTCAGGAATGAAAATGCGTGCGATTTGGTATGATTGACTTGGAGGCCAGAAAGGTCACCAAATGAGTGGAGTATAACGGAGACAGGTGTAAGGTCCACACCCAGGTCTCGAGTGTCCATACCCCGGTCGTCTGTGTATAGTGAAACCACGTGGGATTGAAGCCCCTGTAAGATACCCCAGTCGGCTGCTTCTTGTCTAAGTTTCTGAGCTAGGGGTTCCATTGCTAAAACAAATAATAGGGGTGACAGTGGGCATCATTGATGGGTTCCCTGGGAGATCGTATACTGTGAGGAAATATGTATTCCCATTTTGTCCCTCGCTGTAGGGTTGGCATAGAGAAGCCTAACCCAATTAACGAAGGTGGGAGGAATGTTGAATTTGCGCAAAGTCGAAAACATATATTCCCAATCCAAGGAATCAAATACCTGTTGGAGGTCTAATGAAATGCAAAACACACAAGATGATGGACGGAATGCTGCACATTGGCAAACATTCACCCCCAGTCACAGATCTGGGTTTAATCCATCGTTATTTTGCTTCACCACGCCACCCCAGTTCAGACATAGCCATATGCAAATCAGTCTTGCCCCTGTGCCTCATGGGAACAGTCCAGACCAAACTGCCAAGCCATGTCTTCCCTGGACCGGAATCAAGCATCCTAGGACCGGTTTCAGGCTATCAGCCTTCATCAGCCAGGATAGCTTGACTCCAGTGGCGTAGTGAGCACGGGACCCACGTCTGGGCATACCCTTCCCACTTAGGGCGAAATGCAAAACACACAAGATGATGGACGGAATGCTGCACATTGGCAAACATTCACCCCCAGTCACAGATCTGGGTTTAATCCATCGTTATTTTGCTTCACCACGCCACCCCAGTTCAGACATAGCCATATGCAAATCAGTCTTGACCCTGTGCCTCAGGGGAACAGTCCAGACCAAACTGCCAAGCCATGTCTTCCCTGGACCGGAATCAAGCATCCTAGGACCGGTTTCAGGCTATCAGCCTTCATCAGCCAGGATAGCTTGACTCCAGTGGCGTAGTGAGCACGGGACCCACGTCTGGGCATACCCTTCCCACTTAGGGTGAAATGCAAAACACACAAGATGATGGACGGAATGCTGCACATTGGCAAACATTCACCCCCAGTCACAGATCTGGGTTTAATCCATCGTTATTTTGCTTCACCACGCCACCCCAGTTCAGACATAGCCATATGCAAATCAGTCTTGACCCTGTGCCTCATGGGAACAGTCCAGACCAAACTGCCAAGCCATGTCTTCCCTGGACCGGAATCAAGCATCCTAGGACCGGTTTCAGGCTATCAGCCTTTATCAGCCAGGATAGCTTGACTCCAGTGGCGTAGTGAGCACGGGACCCAAGTCTGGGCATACCCTTCCCACTTAGGGCGAAATGCAAAACACACAAGATGATGGACGGAATGCTGCACATTGGCAAACATTCACCCCCAGTCACAGATCTGGGTTTAATCCATCGTTATTTTGCTTCACCACGCCACCCCAGTTCAGACATAGCCATATGCAAATCAGTCTTGCCCCTGTGCCTCATGGGAACAGTCCAGACCAAACTGCCAAGCCATGTCTTCCCTGGACCGGAATCAAGCATCCTAGGACCGGTTTCAGGCTATCAGCCTTCATCAGCCAGGATAGCTTGACTCCAGTGGCGTAGTGAGCACGGGACCCACGTCTGGGCATACCCTTCCCACTTAGGGCGAAATGCAAAACACACAAGATGATGGACGGAATGCTGCACATTGGCAAACATTCACCCCCAGTCACAGATCTGGGTTTAATCCATCGTTATTTTGCTTCACCACGCCACCCCAGTTCAGACATAGCCATATGCAAATCAGTCTTGACCCTGTGCCTCATGGGAACAGTCCAGACCAAACTGCCAAGCCATGTCTTCCCTGGACCGGAATCAAGCATCCTAGGACCGGTTTCAGGCTATCAGCCTTCATCAGCCAGGATAGCTTGACTCCAGTGGCGTAGTGAGCACGGGACCCACGTCTGGGCATACCCTTCCCACTTAGGGCGAAATGCAAAACACACAAGATGATGGACGGAATGCTGCACATTGGCAAACATTCACCCCCAGTCACAGATCTGGGTTTAATCCATCGTTATTTTGCTTCACCACGCCACCCCAGTTCAGACATAGCCATATGCAAATCAGTCTTGACCCTGTGCCTCATGGGAACAGTCCAGACCAAACTGCCAAGCCATGTCTTCCCTGGACCGGAATCAAGCATCCTAGGACCGGTTTCAGGCTATCAGCCTTCATCAGCCAGGATAGCTTAACTCCAGTGGCGTAGTGAGCACGGGACCCACGTCTGGGCATACCCTTCCCACTTAGGGCGAAATGCAAAACACACAAGATGATGGACGGAATGCTGCACATTGGCAAACATTCACCCCCAGTCACAGATCTGGGTTTAATCCATCGTTATTTTGCTTCACCACGCCACCCCAGTTCAGACATAGCCATATGCAAATCAGTCTTGACCCTGTGCCTCATGGGAACAGTCCAGACCAAACTGCCAAGCCATGTCTTCCCTGGACCGGAATCAAGCATCCTAGGACCGGTTTCAGGCTATCAGCCTTCATCAGCCAGGATAGCTTGACTCCAGTGGCGTAGTGAGCACGGGACCCACGTCTGGGCATACCCTTCCCACTTAGGGCGAAATGCAAAACACACAAGATGATGGACGGAATGCTGCACATTGGCAAACATTCACCCCCAGTCACAGATCTGGGTTTAATCCATCTTATTTTGCTTCACCACGCCACCCCAGTTCAGACATAGCCATATGCAAATCAGTCTTGCCCCTGTGCCTCATGGGAACAGTCCAGACCAAACTGCCAAGCCATGTCTTCCCTGGACCGGAATCAAGCATCCTAGGACCGGTTTCAGGCTATCAGCCTTCATCAGCCAGGATAGCTTGACTCCAGTGGCGTAGTGAGCACGGGACCCACGTCTGGGCATACCCTTCCCACTTAGGGCGAAATGCAAAACACACAAGATGATGGACGGAATGCTGCACATTGGCAAACATTCACCCCCAGTCACAGATCTGGGTTTAATCCATCGTTATTTTGCTTCACCACGCCACCCCAGTTCAGACATAGCCATATGCAAATCAGTCTTGACCCTGTGCCTCATGGGAACAGTCCAGACCAAACTGCCAAGCCATGTCTTCCCTGGACCGGAATCAAGCATCCTAGGACCGGTTTCAGGCTATCAGCCTTCATCAGCCAGGATAGCTTGACTCCAGTGGCGTAGTGAGCACGGGACCCACGTCTGGGCATACCCTTCCCACTTAGGGCGAAATGCAAAACACACAAGATGATGGACGGAATGCTGCACATTGGCAAACATTCACCCCCAGTCACAGATCTGGGTTTAATCCATCATTATTTTGCTTCACCACGCCACCCCAGTTCAGACATAGCCATATGCAAATCAGTCTTGACCCTGTGCCTCATGGGAACAGTCCAGACCAAACTGCCAAGCCATGTCTTCCCTGGACCGGAATCAAGCATCCTAGGACCGGTTTCAGGCTATCAGCCTTCATCAGCCAGGATAGCTTGACTCCAGTGGCGTAGTGAGCACGGGACCCACGTCTGGGCATACCCTTCCCACTTAGGGAGAAATGCAAAACACACAAGATGATGGACGGAATGCTGCACATTGGCAAACATTCACCCCCAGTCACAGATCTGGGTTTAATCCATCGTTATTTTGCTTCACCACGCCACCCCAGTTCAGACATAGCCATATGCAAATCAGTCTTGACTCTGTGCCTCATGGGAACAGTCCAGACCAAACTGCCAAGCCATGTCTTCCCTGGACCGGAATCAAGCATCCTAGGACCGGTTTCAGGCTATCAGCCTTCATCAGCCAGGATAGCTTGACTCCAGTGGCGTAGTGAGCACGGGACCCACTTCTGGGCATACCCTTCCCACTTAGGGCGAAATGCAAAACACACAAGATGATGGACGGAATGCTGCACATTGGCAAACATTCACCCCCAGTCACAGATCTGGGTTTAATCCATCTTATTTTGCTTCACCACGCCACCCCAGTTCAACTGTTGTTTTTGCGGAGGTCTAATGAAAGGCAACCGGCATTGGGATATGGGTCATGTGCTATCTCCATCACCTGAAATAGTTGCCTTATATTTAAAAAGGTGCTACTGCGTGGGACAAAACCACATTGGTCAATGTAAATTAGATCGGGGAGTAGGGGGAGCTGCCGTCGGGCCAGCACCTTACTCAATATTTTATACTCTGAGGTTAAAAGAGAGAGTGGTCTATAAGAGGAAAGGTTTTCTTGAGCTCGCCAGGTTTCAGCAGGGAGGTGACCAGGGCCTGCCTGGTAGTTGTCGGCAGCGATCCCGCTTCCAGAGGTGCCATATATAGCTTCACCAGGCGTGGGGGTAAAGAGTCAGAATATCGAGTTGGAAATGTCGACTTGCACTATTATTGAGTGCAGAATATCGAGATACAGAAATATCAACTGCAAGAATATCGTGGTCAAGAATATCGAGTTTAAGGTAAGAAATATCGTTTTCAAAAATATCGAAGTCATTAATATCGTTTGCAAAAATATAGTAGTTAAAAATATAGTTTTTTTAGTTATGTATTTTAGTATGTATTTTAAATGTATGTGCTCTATTTTTTTGTCTAAGTATTGCATTTGTTTTTTAATATATGAGTTACATTTTTAGAAGTTATTAATTTTATTTTAATTAAATTTTGCGTTTTAGTTCCGTAGAGGGTTGTGGGTTTATAGGGGAATAGGGTGGGAAGTAATTTAATTATAATTAAATTATTAATATTTTTTATTAAATAATATTTATTTATTTAACATTTTACATTGTTAATTGTGGGAATTAATGTATTATTAATTATTTATTAATTGGTTGTTAATTATTATTAATTGATTGGTAGTTATGTTAATTGTGGTTTTTGTTTAGGAGCGGGTTGTGGGTTGATAGGGGAGTAGGGTGGGAAGTAATTTAATTTTAATACATTTCTTAATATTTTTAATATACTATATATTTAATTTTATTTTATAGTGTTAATTGTGTGAATTAATGTATTATTAATTATTTATATTTTGCTTGTTAATTGTTATTAACTAGTTAATTGTTAATTAATTATGTTAATTGTGTCAAGTTTTAAGAAATTGGTGGTGGCATTTATAGGGGAATATGGTGGGAGGTAATTTATTTATTATTAATTAATTATTTGTTAATTAATGCTAATTCATTAATTACAATTTAAATATGGCAATTGTGTAATTATTTTAATGTGTGAGTTGTGGGGTTTATAGTGGTAAATGGTGGGAATTAATTTTTTTAAAAATAATTAAGGATTTGTTGTTAATTGATATTAATTTATTAATGTAAAATTAGTTATGGAAATTGTGTAATATTTTTGGGTGTGTGTTTTGGTGTTTATTGGGGTAGAGGGTGAAAAGTAATTTAGTTTAAATTAATTAATCATTACTTGATCATTAATATTCATTTATTAATTGTTAAATATTTTTGGTAATTGTTTATTTTTATTTTGTTTGGGGATTTAGGTTCTATAGCTGTAACGTTTGGTTAGTACATTCATTGTTACCTTTTTAAATGTGTTTTTTAATTATTAATAATTGTTTAATTGATAATTAATTGTGTTAATTATGGAGGTACACTTTTTTAAAATTTAGATGTATGTTGTAAATTGTGTAGTGTTATAGGGTAAGAAAAAAATATTACATATATGTAATAATTATTTTTTTTGATTAAAATTAATTTCTATTCCAAAATATTTATTTGTTTTTGTTAAATTAAAAAGAGTAATCTTTGTATGTAAATTTTAGATTTTTTCTACATTATAATATGCTTCTATGTTTTGTAAATTTTTATATATGTTTTGTTTTTGGGTTTTTTATTATATTTTGTATTGTAGTTGATATTTTGTTTGTTTTTAAATTTGAATTTTCTTTAGTGGGAATAGTATTTTTTACCCCTCCGCTATCCAACACTTTCCCTACTGCTGCATTCGCAGGAGCGGGAATAGTAATTTATACCCCTACACTATCCAACACTTTCCCTACTGTTGCACTCACTGGAGTGGGAATAGTAATTTTTACCCCTCCACTATCTAACAGTTTCCCTACTGTTGCACTCGTTGGAGTGGGAATAGTAATTTTTACCCCTACGCTATCCAACACTTTCCCTACTGTTGCACTCGCTGGAGTGGGAATAGTCATTTTTACCCCTCCGCTATCCAACACTTTCCCTACTGTTGCACTCACAGGAATGGGAATAGTAATTGTATCCCCTCTGCTATCCAACACTTTCCCTACTGTTGCACTTGTTGGAGTGGGAATAGTAAATTATTCCCCTCCACTATCCAACACTTTCCCTACTGTTGCATTCGCTGGAGTGGGAATAGTAATTTTATCCCCTCCACTATCCAACACTTTCCCTACTGTTGCACTCGTTGGAGTGGCAATAGTAAATTATTCCCCTCCGCTATCCAACACTTCCCCTACTGTTGCACTCATTGGAGTGGGATTAGTAATTTTTACCCCTCCGCTATCCAACACTTTCCCTACTGTTGCACTCACTGGAGTGGAAATAGTATTTTTATCCCCTCCGCTATCCAACACTTTCCCTACTGTTGCACTCATTGGAGTGGGAATAGTAAATTATTCCTCTTTGCTATCCAACACTTTCCCTACTGTTGCACTCACTGGAGTGGGAATAGTAATTTTTACCCCTCCGCTATCTAACACTTTCCCTACTGTTGCACTCGCTGGAGTGGGATTAGTAAATTATTCCCCTCCGCTATCCAACACTATCCCTACTGTTGCACTTGCTGGATTGGGAATAGTAATTTTTACCCCTACGCTATCCAACACTTTCCCTACTGTTGCATTCGGTGGAGTGGGAATAGTAATTTTATCCATTCCACTATCAAAGACTTTATCTACTGTTGCACACGTTGGAGTGGGAATAGTAAATTATTCCCCTCCGCTATCCAACACTTCCCCTACTGTTGCATTCGCTGGAGTGGGAATAATGATTTTTACCCCTCCGCTATCCAACACTTTCCCTACTGTTGCACTCACAGGAGTGGGAATAGTAATTTTATCCCCTCCGCTATCCAACACTTTCCCTACAGTTGCACTAATTGGAGTGGGAATAGTAAATTATTCCCCTCCACTATCCAACACTTTCCCTACTGTTGCACTCATTGGAGTGGGAATAGTAATTTTTACCCCTCCGCTATCCAACACTTTCCCTACTGTTGCACTCACTGGAGTGGAAATAGTAATTTTATCCCCTCCGCTATCCAACACTTTCCCTACTGTTGCACTTGCTGGATTGGGAAGAGTAATTTTTCCCCCTCCGCTATCCAACACTTTCCCTACTGTTGCACTCATTGGAGTGGGAATAGTAAATTATTCCCCTTCGCTATCCAACACTTTCCCTACTGTTACACTCATTGGAGTGGGAATAGTAAATTATTCCTCTCCGCTGTCCAACACTTTCCCTACTGTTGCACTCACTGGAGTGGGAATAGTAATTTTTACCCCTCCACTATCTAACAGTTTCCCTACTGTTGCACTCGTTGGAGTGGGAATAGTAATTTTTACCCCTACGCTATCCAACACTTTCCCTACTGTTGCACTCACAGGAGTGGAAATAGTAATTTTGTCCCCTCCGCTATCCAACACTTTCCCTACTGTTGCACTTGTTGGAGTGGGAATAGTAAATTATTCCCCTCCACTATCCAACACTGTCCCTACTGTTGCATTCGCTGGAGCGGGAATAGTAATTTTATCCCCTCCGCTATCCAACACTTCCCCTACTGTTGCACTCATTGGAGTGGGAATAGTAATTTTTACCCCTCTGCTATCCAACACTTTCCCTACTGTTGCACTCACTGGAGTGGAAATAGTATTTTTATACCCTCCGCTATCCAACACTTTCCCTACTGTTGCACTCATTGGAGTGGGAATAGTAAATTATTCCTCTTTGCTATCCAACACTTTCCTTACTGTTGCACTCACTGGAGTGGGAATAGTAATTTTTACCCCTCCGCTATCTAACACTTTCCCTACTGTTGCACTCGCTGGAGTGGGATTAGTAAATTATTCCCCTCCGCTATCCAACACTTTCCCTACTGTTGCACTTGCTGGATTGGGAATAGTAATTTTTACCCCTACGCTATCCAACACTTTCCCTACTGTTGCATTCGCTGGAGTGGGAATAGTAATTTTATCCATTCCACTATCAAAGACTTTATCTACTGTTGCACTCGTTGGAGTGGGAATAGTAAATTATTCCCCTCCGCTATCCAACACTTACCCTACTGTTGCATTCGCTGGAATGGGAATAGTGATTTTTACCCCTCCGCTATCCAACACTTTCCCTACTGTTGCACTCACAGGAGTGGGAATAGTAATTTTATCCCCTCCGCTATCCAACACTTTCCCTACTGTTGCACTAATTGGAGTGGGAATAGTAAATTATTCCCCTCCACTATCCAACACTTTCCCTACTTGTTGCACTCATTGGAGTGGGAATAGTAATTTTTACCCCTCCGCTATCCAACACTTTCCCTACTGTTGCACTCACTGGAGTGGAAATAGTAATTTTATCCCCTCCGCTATCCAACACTTCCCCTACTGTTGCACTCATTGGAGTGGGAATAGTAAATTATTCCTCTTTGCTATCCAACACTTTCCCTACTGTTGCACTCACTGGAGTGGGAATTGTAATTTTTACCCCTCCGCTATCTAACACTTTCCCTACTGTTGCACTCGCTGGAGTGGGAATAGTAAATTATTCCCCTCCGCTATCCAACACTTTCCCTACTGTTGCACTCAGTGGGTTGCACTCGCTGGAGTGGGAATAGTAATTTTTATCCCTCCGCTATCCAACACTTTCTCTACTGTTGCACTTGCTGGATTGGGAAGAGTAATTTTCCCCCCTCCGCTATCCAACACTTTCCCTACTGTTACACTCATTGGAGTGGGAATAGTAAATTATTCCCCTTCGCTATCCAACACTTTCCCTACTGTTGCACTCATTGGAGTGGGAATAGTAAATTATTCCTCTCCGCTGTCCAACACTTTCCCTACTGTTGCACTTGCTGGAGTGGGAATTGTAATGTTTTCCCCTACGCTATCCAACACAATCACTACTGTTGCACTCAATGTAGTGTAAAATGTAGGTTTAAAAAATATTAAATATTTTAATTTATAATATAATTTTTTAAAATAATTTTTATGTTACAGGTCTATGTATATATATATTTATTTATAATTTTTAATATATTTGTAACATTTTATAATTAATTAAAGTTATTATTTATTAATTATTGTTAAGTAAATATATGTATATTACATTTTATATATGTATGTTTAATTTATTTTTAAATTAAATGTATTACTTATAATTGTTAAAATTTACAAATAAATCTAAATATTTTTTAAGTTAAATGTATTATTTAAATTATTTTACATTATTTTTTATACATATAAAAAAAACGATATTTTGTACTTTGATATTTTTAACAACTATGGGGCCTATTAGGATGGCGGGCGGACTTTCGTCCGCCCGCCACCCTAGCGGTGCTGGGACCGGCCGCCAGTGGTGCGGCGGTCTCGCACCAGCGATTAGGATGCCACCGCCAACGTGGCGGTGGCATCCTCCATTCCCAGCATTGTAGCGGGCGGTGCACACAGCACCGCCCGCCACAATGCTGGGAATGCACTGTGTGCATTGTCATGCACAAGGTGACAGGCACCACGCGGTGCCTGCCACCTTGTCCATGACAATGTAGGGGGGTACCATAGGTACCCCCCATGTGCACCCCCCAATACCCTGGGGGCCCGCATCGGGCCCCCAACAGCAAACTCCGCATGCCTTTTCATGGTGGCATCGCCGCCACGGAAAGGCTGCTTCCCGCACCCATGCTAATATGGATGGCGGTGTCTAGCAGACAGCGCCACCATATGTAGCCCCTTTTCCGCCCGGTCGACTGGTCGACCGGCGGAAAACCGGCGGACGGTCTCTCCATCCGCCGGGGTCCCCCCCGCCATACTAATATGGCGGGGGAAGAATGGGTGGCGGGCGGAGGGAAATGTAGGGCGGATCACCACCGCCATGCGGGCGGTGGCGATCCGCCCTACATCGTAATGACCCCCTATATTTTTTTCCCGATATTTTTGTACTTACCATTATGAAGATAGGAGGTCGATATTTTTGACAACGATATTTATGTCCCGATATTTTTGTAACTCGATATTCTGGTACTCGATATTCTGTCAGTGATCCCAGAAGACCAATCGTGAGGCAAAGGAACAGTAAAATTCAATGGACAACCTATCTATTCCTGGTGTTTTGTTACACGCCATATCTCCAATTGCCTGGCATAATTCACCTGGTGACAACCGGGCTCCCAGTTCGGTTTGAGACACAGCTGAGACCTGTGGGAGTCTCAAGCTATGCAGGAATGTGTCTATCTCTGCGGAGGGTTGAGAGGGCCTAGCTCTATACAGCCCAGTGTAATAGGAGCAAAAGGCCTCATTTATCTTCAACTGTGTGGTGCATTGTACCTTGGAGGGTATTATTATAGATAGGATCGGAGTAGGGTACAATGGTGGTTGTATCTTATGGGCAAGCAATGCACCCGCTCTATCAGCCTCGGAGTGTAACCTCTGAACGTATGTTTTATGCTGTATAACTCACAGATGCTCCAGTAACTCAGTCTGTTGTATCTTGGTTTCCTGTAAGTCCTCCGAGCATGTAGGCTCATGTGCTGTCTCCTGTTGAAAGAGCCCTAGTTGTGTTTCTGTGTGTTGTAAGTCATGGGGTACTGAATGCCTGGCACCCGTAGCAGTGGCTATAGACACTCATCTAATAACCACCTTAAGCGCCTCCAACTCTAGAAGTGGCGTGAATGCCATGCCCTTGTTGTCAGCAAAATAGGTGTCAATTTTGGTGGCCAGGGTTTCCCTGAAGACTTCATCTTCCAGGAGTATTGGTTACATGCGCCATGTGGGAATCAGTGAAGGGATCCTGCCCCATGTCATTACTATTTCAAGCCGGTTATGGTCCAAAAGGTTTTACCCAAAAAGGTTGCATGTGTGAACTTCTCCACTATGTGGGAGGGGTAGAGGATACAATCCAAAGGGTGTATAGGCCATGTGAGGTGAATAAAGGAGTATTCGCTCATTCCCATGTTGTGGGCTCTCCATATATCTACCAAGGACCAGTTTGACACCCCATGAGAGAGGGCCGTGGCTTGTTTAGCAGAGCCAGTATTTGGTAAGGGGGATGCGAATTGTTGAGATTGATATCCAGAACTGCATTAAAATCACCCCCTGACAGCCAATGGGAGAAGGGACCATTCTACCAGGACTGATGATATGCGCTGTAAAAAAACATCTTGCTCAGTATTTGGTGCATATACACTACCCAGTACTAACATCTCAGCGTCAAACAACCCACGAACAAAGACGTAGCACCCATTGGTGTCAATTTTAGTGGCTATGCTTTGAATGGGACCCCAGCTCTCAACCAGATGGCCGCTCCGCGGACAAACTCTGAATACGTAGTAGAAAAGAATTGACCCTTCCACTTGGTTCACAGATTGAGAGCCTCAGGGGCAGAAAGATGGGTATCCTGTAGATAAACTATATTTGCCTTCCAGCGATGGAGCTGCTCTACGATTCTGTGTCGCTTATGAATAGACACCATACCACTGACTTTCCAGTTTATAATCTTGTAATGTTGCAAAACAGGCGGCATGTCAACAACACTCAGACACTCAGAGCAGGGGGTTCCCACATCTTATGCCCAGCTATATAGCAGACATTGGAATATACATGATGGTAAAAGAAAAAGGAACATTTCCCCAATACCACGTCCTGCGAAAAATGATCGTTCAACCTAACTTAACCTAACAACAAACCCATTATAACAAAATAATATATTGTGCAATCGCTTTAGGGGGAGGCAAACAATAGCACAAGTCAGGACAAGTGAGTACGGGGCACTGTAAGTGCAAGTACTGCGCACAGGTGCCTTAGAAAAACCTGACAATAATAAGTGCAGGGAAAAACAGCAGTAATGCAACATTAGGTAAGTGGACCCTGAGCACAAAAGAGTGTATACATTATGCACAGATGGCAATAATAAACCCAAGTGATGTACAAGCCATATGTATATGCAACACCAAAGACACCCCCTGGAGGGAAGTATTCAAAGGGCAACATCCTCACCCCAAACAGTGACAACTCCTTATCTAGGAAGGGGGTAAGAAATGGGGGAGATGGGGCAGGAGGGAGGAAAGAGTGGGGGATAGGGGGAGGGAAGAGGAAGGGAGGGCACAGAGACAGACTTATCTGAACCAGCCATCGGAAGCAGCAGTGAAGACAACATGTTGGTCTAGATACTAGTATAGATCAAATAACAATATCTACAGTCTGTGGCATTAAAGAAGGGTAAAGAGCCGTGCTCATATTACAGTCCGAGTCAGAGTCTGCACTTGCTTAGGAGCTAGAGGGGGGCTGCCATCGCTGTGATCCAATAGAGGACATAGTTGCAAGTACAAGTTGCCAACCCTCCAGGTCCTCTTGAGAGGAAGGCTGCCACTCTGAAAGCCGTTCATCAGAGGGTTCTGCATCTAAGCTGACGAAGAGGTTCTCGTGTCCCTCTGGGTGGCTGTTCCAATGGAGGAGGGTGGTGTGCATTAGGGTAGTTCTGTTCCAGCCTGTTCCACACTGCATCTGGAGAGTCAAAGAACAGGGAGCGCTGGTCATGGATTACCCTGAAGCGCGCTGGGAACATTAATGCATGAGAGAGCCCTTTCACACGCAATTGTCGTTTGTACGCCAGAAAGGATGCAGGGCGTCGCTGCAGCTCCAGTATGTAATACGAAAAAAGCGACACTGTGATGTTATCCACGGTAATGGGTGCTATTTCTCTGGCCTTTTGCGATAGGACATCTCAAACCCTAAAGTTAAGGGTACACGCAACCATGGAGCGGTGTTCCAGGGGGAGGGTGGCGGGTTGGCACCCTATGTGCTTGTTCCACAGTGAACAAGGCTGAGAGCCCTTGTGGAGCAACCATCTTTTGGAGTAATTGTTCGATAACATTGTGTTGGGCCCCTCCAGCCTCCTGACGATACGCACATTATGTCGGCATGCGGGACCCTCGGCATCCTCCGCTCTATCCTGCAAAACTGTAAGTTGTTTCAGAAGATCAGCAATCGTGGTTGAATGTGATGCTTGTTGCGGTGCCAGTGTTGACAATGTGGTTTCAGCTGCCTTTATTTTTTCCTAAAGTTTGTGATGGTCATCGCGTAGGAGGCCGAGATCAGCCGACAGCGTATCAATGCTGTGCTCGATGGCGAATCTGGAGTCACAGATTTCCTTGAGGATTACGTTCAATTTATCGGGTGGGGTAAGTAAAATCAAGGGAGGGATATATTCCTCAAGTGTATTGGTGGAAGAGCCATCAGAGTGACTGTGTTGAGATGGCCCACAGCCCTGCTGAGATGTCAGTCTAGTGGACGTGGTGCAGCCCATTGTAATTTTTCGAGGAGTGTTGGAGAGAGTAATGCGCAGTATGTGGCGCTATGCTCTGGCTGTGACAGAGAGAAGATCAGTCTTGGGTTGCAGCCACTCACCTTGTGGTCGGCAGTATGGTAGGCACACTGCAGGGGCAACTAACCTGTGCATCCCCCAGTTATGGTATGACTACATCGAGGCACAAGATTGGTGAGAAACTGTGCAAGGTGCTCGGCACGGGGAGTCCAGGCTTGCCAATAGTCTGCATTAGACGCAACGGATATTAACCAAGTCAAGTGTGGCACCATTGATGTCACAGTCCAATAGTGAGCACAGTCAGAGAAAAGGCTGCACTAAATAAGGCCTGGCAATCGGTACTACACTCGTGGAGTATGATCAGATGAGCAGAGGCGGTCTAGGTAAAAGAAGTCCCTGCGAGGTGTGATCAGGCAGCAATGAAGGTTCACTTGTCCAATGAGAACCCAGCAGAGTATGTAGTCCCTCAACTCAGTAGTAGGTACAGGTTCTTCTTCTTATTAGGGCCAGGAGAAGAAGAGGGAGCAGGCCGCAATACTGTTTGCACTGTGTAAGCATCAGGGACCCTTTAAACAGTTCAATGAGTCCTCACTGAGCACAGCTCGTGTATGCCGCAGCAGCGGGAGGCTCCAGTAAAGTCCCAAGTTGAGGGGGGTGGTCAGTGAGAGGAGCGGGTACCCCACAACACTCAACGTGGCCAGGGGGCCTGGATTGCGCCCTTCACGCAGCTTCCGACATGAGGATGAGACTTTCAAGGTGTGAAGGCAAGGAGGCTTTTAAGCTAACAACAATATCATGTACAGTGTTCTTGCTCCCCAGTCCGTTGTGGTGATTAGCACGGGTCACTGGTGTTGCATAGGCCAGATCATGTGGGGCTCCTGGCCTGTGGGGCCCAATGTCACGGCTGGTGCAAAGCACTCCGCTTGCCACAGGAGGTGCTGCAGTGCCTAGGTGATCACCAACTATTATGCACCTATCCCCAGCACAAGTACCTCTCACCTCTAGTTATCGGGGGCTACCGCATCGGCCGTGGAGGTTGTCAACCTCGCCTCCACGGCTTGTGGCTATGCCAGGAGATGTCTGCAGCAATCAGGGGTTCCAGGCCGTGCTGAGGGAAATAGAGGATGTCTCTGCTGCCATACCTGTGCTCTGGCCGATCAGTGGCGTTGTAGAGGGTGCGGCGATCAAGGGAGTAAGGGCGGGCCTCTCATGCTGATGCACACCTCCACGCTGTTCACCACACGATCTCATCCGGTGGGCTGCCCGGGCACGGGCCCGACACGGGCCAAAAACGTCCTCCAAGTATGACAAGGGGTTCTTCCCTTCTGTAGGAAGTGTCCCCAGTTTTACCACTGAATGATGCAGGATTCCTGGGCACGCGTTGGGAGCACAAAGGAGACACGTATGTCTAATGCGGCGGTTAGCCATGCTTCGTGAGTCACTTATTGATATACTTTTCCAGTACCTTGGCTGGGAATGGGAGCAGGGAGATTGTACAGTAGTTTTTGAGTTCGCTGGGGTCAGCGGAGGGTTTTTTGAGTAGTGGTCTGACTTCGGCATGTTTCCAGGCATCGGGAAGTGTTGCAGTGGTGATTGAGGTGTTGAGCAGGGTGCTGAGTTCCTGGCCGACCTTTTGGTTTCAGAGGTTGAAGATGTGATGTGGGCATGGGTCTGTGGGAGCTCCCGAGTGGATGGATTTCATGATGGAGGTGTTGTCCTGGGTGGATAGGTGGTTCCAGGTGGTCAGTCTGTGTGTGTGTCAGTCAGTGGAGGCGGATCTGTTGATGAAGTCAGTAGGTGTAGGGTGGGGTTCGAAGTTTCTGTATATGGTTGCGATCTTGTCATGGAAGAAGTTGGCTCAGTTTTCACACAGATCTTTTGAGGGTGTGAATCTGTTTTGGCTGGCAGCTGGGTTGGAGAATTCCTTCATGATGTTGAAAAGTTCCTTGCTGTTGTTGGCTCAGGTTTCGATGAGTGCGACTAGACTGTCTTCTTTGTTGCCCTCAGCAGGTGGTGGTAGAGGTGGAGGGAGGACTTGAAGGCTTCTCTGTCCGAGGTGTCCTTGCTGGCACACTATCTACTCTCCAGCTGTTTGCTGTCACGCTTTGCTGATCTGAGTTCTTGGGTGTACCAGCTGGCCATTTTGGAGGATCTAGTCTGCTTGTTGCTCTTGATTGGGGCAATGCTGTTGGCGCAGTTGGTGATCCAGGTGTTGAAGTTATTCTTTCCCTGTTCCAGGTTGGTGGCGGCAGCTGGGTTGGAGGTGTTGAGGGTAGCCATCCAGCTGGTCTCTGAAATTTTTCTCCAGTTGCGGTGGAGGCGCTGTCCATCTTGAGGGTGGCGGTGCGGTGCTGGAGATTCTAAAGTGGATAATGGAGTGGTCGGTCCATGTGAGTTCTGTGGCATGGCTGTATTTGACGCAGTTGTTGTAGGTGAAGATGGGGTCCAGCATGTGTTCTGCGGTATGCATGGGGTCCCGGATGATCTGGGTTAGTCTGAGGCTGCTCCTACGGTCGAGGAGGTTGGTAAAGTTGTTGTTGTTGGGGTCATTGATGTGGAAGTTGAGGTTGTAGAGGAAGATGTAGTCCTTGGAGTCGAGGGCTAGGGGCACAATGAAGTCTGCAATGGTATTGCAGAAGCTGGAGCGTGGGCTGGTGGGTCGGTTTGGGAGGGTGCCTCTGATGGTTGTTTCGTTATCTGTGTGGAGCTTGAAGTTGAAGTGTTTTATGGTGGTGTTGGTATTCGTCTGTGGTGATGGTGTACCATATGGCCTCTTTGTGGATGATGGCTATTCCTCCTCCCGGCTTGCTGGTGCGGTCAAGGTGAGTGATTTTGTATCCGTCAGGGATCACTGTGGTGATGTCAGGGGCGGAGGCCGAGTTGAGCCAGGTCTCGGTGAGGAAGACGATGTCGGGTGTGAGGGTGGTGATGAGGTCCCATAATTCAGTGGAGTGTTTGCACATCAAGCATGTGTTCAGGAGTAGGTCATGGAGTTGGTGGGTCGCTTCTGGTGTGGCGTGAAGAGAGGTTGGTGTGGTTCTCTGCGACATGACAGTGCAGGAGAAGGTGCAGCTGGCACAGGAGAAAGGTCCTACAGTGGAGTGCGGTGGAGGGTGGCAACAGTATTCGCTCTGGCATCCAGTGTTCAGGGCACAGAGGATGGCGGCATCCTACCTGTGGGTGGGCCAGGTGCCAGGGCGCTGGGCGCGGTCCAGGCCCGAACAGCGCACCAGTGGTGCGCCTGATATAAACGGCTGCTCAGGGGACGCACGCAGTGGACATGCCGCTAGTCTCCATTAAGTAGGTCCTGGGGTGCTGGGAGGTGGTGTGCAGGGCCTGGCAGTTGGCGGGAAACAGGTGACAGAGATGTGGGAGGGGGACTAAGTGGGAAACAAATGTGGGAGAAAAAGCAATGGAAAACAAAAGAAGAGCAGTAGCAGAGCACAAGAAGCCTAGGAAAAATGAAGGGAGGGCAACAGAAGAGGAGGCAGAGCAGTAACAGCAATGGAAAAATGAAGGAAAGGCAACAGAAGAGCAGACCAAGTAATGGGAAAGCAAAAGAGAGGCAATAGGACATGGGGAAGCAATGCAGCAACAGGAGGGTGACAGAAAAGCGATTCAGCAGCACTAGGGAGAGCTAGGTGTGGGACCTGCTTTGAGAAATGAAGCACAATATTGAGCAAATTTGGTGAAAAAATCAAAATATTTCCACAGATTTCATGTAATTTTTAATACACAATGACATTTTGATGAGGGTTTAAATGAATACATCAACCAGGATGTGCCACAAAATATAGTTTGCAAGGATGCACATACAAACCAAAGAGGCATAATTCTTTAAACAACCTAACGCCTATTTTTGGTTAAAAATCGTTGGCACAGAGGTAAGCACACATACCAGCAAATAAAGGGTAGAGTACAGTAAATATGTACTTATAGACACATACTTACATTCATTATAATATGGCTGTCCATGTTCTGAATACGATATTTTTGTCAGATGATATTCAAAACACAATATTCCAAGGGTTGAGTAAGAGCAGACCATAACACTACCAAGTATAGACAAAATAAATTCTTCCTTCCCCATCCAATTTAAAAATTGCTCATAGGTCCGCAATAATTTATTGTCATACATCACAAATTACAATGGGAAGCCGCAATGTTCTATACAGCAGCACAATTTCTTATTTGTTTACATAAAGAATTACACCCCTCTGCCTTTTGAGACGTTAATCTTCATTTATACGGGATCTGTGATTTCATGTGAAATATTTTGTGACGAGCGACACAATAGTGACACCATAAAGGCTTCCTTTTATTGAGTTGGGAGCGTTGGATATCAGAGTCTTGTGTTACCACAGCAAAGATGGTGACAAGGTGTGGAGTTTGTTTCTCTGCTGGACCTGGCTTTGTGATGAAGTGAAGGTGTTCTCCAGCCCTCTTCTAAGGCCCCTCTGCACTTCCTTAAATATGTTTTAAGTGCCCTGAGGAAGGTGTATGACTACAGAGGAGTCTCACATCGAAACATGCATCAGCACAATACTTGAGACCTAGCAAAGTTGACTATAACTATGATTGTTGGAAAATTATTGAAAAGAAATAATCATCATCATCAATGACTTTATTTGGATCACTTTAGATCATAAAAGTGTGGGCATGACCAAAATACATCGCACATATACATAAAAAATACAATTATAAATAACAATAAATTTGCTTTTAAGAAGTGTCGAGAGCAAATTTAAAATATGATTGGAATTTTTTTTATTTAAAAGCCCCAATATGGGTAGACACAACACAGCTACCTGTAATGCATAGAAGAGATAGCAGCATAGCATAGATTGTGGCCTGCAAAGAGGAAAAGATAAGCACTATTGCACATTCAAACACAGAGCGCACCCTAGGCATCAGATAATCCATTTCACAAATTAAAAGCTGGTTGTATATATTTTGAGCGCCTTAAACAAATTGCCATTAAAAACTTTGCCAGGCAGAAGACCACAATCCGGGTAGTGTCGGATTGCAGTAACCTGAATGCCTCCTGGTATTCCCTAATGCCCCGGTTTTTGCAAAGGGAAACAATCCACTTCGAATAGAGCTGTTTATAAAGGGGGCAGAAAAACAAGACATGAGTAAGAGATTCAGAACCCCCTTGGCAACCAACACAACGATCATCATTAGTGCCACTATCATGTTGCCATTTGCTAGAAAAAGATTTTGCAGGTAGAGGTCCATACCTAAACTGTAGGTGGAGTTTTCTAGCTAAAGGGGGAACAATTTAATCAATGCTACTCTTGTAAAAAAACACTGGTTTGTGGTCAGTAAAGGCCACAGATAAAGAACCCTTACACTGCATAATGTTGTCAATTGCAGCACTCTCCCAAAAAATTGCTTTAATGCTAGCTTTAGACATTGAACACATGGTCTCAGGAGAGACCCAGTATGTGTCCAAGTTCAACCTTTGTAGTTGGGCCTCCATGGCACAGAGCCACAGAATTTTCCTTTCACACTGCGGAACCAAAGGGTCTTTGATGCCCACCTGATAAGACACCAGGATAGGTGTAGTCCACAGCCGGTGCCAATAGATGAGGAGTCTACACTCAATCTTGTGGGCGATTTTCTTTTGGGCCAAGTCTAAGCAAAGTGGAGTCAATAGGGCTGGAAGGTTCAATAAAGACCTTAAAAACCTCCGCTTCACTTTGGAAAGGCTCTGAATTTGTGAACTACCCCAGAACTCCCCACCATATAAAACCGCTCCTAGGGCTTTGACATTATAGATTTCTAACGCCAGAGCCACCCTTCTAGATGTAGTTTTGCTGTATATTTTCCCTATGTATGCAGTGTGTTGAATCGAGGACAGCAGTGTGCTTTTGCCACCTCCAGTGCCCAACATAGGTTCTTTGTAAGTTTTATACCTAAATACTCAAAGTTGGGCAAAACGTCTAAGGGAGTGTCATCCACTAGCATCCTCCTCTTACAAAGAGTCACCTTCTGGTTAGAGAACGTCATGCATTTGGTCTTAGAGCTGTTGAGCTCCAGGCCCCGCTCAGCACAGATAAGAAATAATATTGAAGGCACTAAAAAAGATCAAAATATAAAGATGTGAGGAATTATTAGTATGTGAATTATGAAGGAATGGAATTTATTCATGAGTAATTGCTGAGAATATATTATCGGTGCCTAAGCTAGGCCCAGGAGGTTTTTGTGGTTTTAGCTGGGTTTAATACTTTGTATAATTGCAGTATAAATGCAGGAGGAATGAGATAAAGTAGAGAGGAATTTTATAAATTTTTGTGTGAGTGGAGTTGAAGGCATGAGGTTGGGGATGTTTGTGCAATATATGTATTGAATAAGGGTTGATGCTGTAGAGTGAGATAATGAATTAGTAAAATAATTAGAAAATCAGAAAAGTTAGTAAATAATTCATTGTACAAACAAATAAGAAATTGCGTTGCTGTATACAACATTGGGACTCACCATTGTAAATCTTGATGTATGACAATAAATTGTTGTAGACCTTGGATTGGGAAGGCGGAATTTATTTTGTCTATAGAGGTTACTGTTCCCTGATCCGCATCCTCTATGTTAATTTTTAAGGGGCTCTCTTTTCCTTTTTACCTAACAGCACCAAGGACGACACGGGGGAAAGGAGATCATACAGGGGCTAAATATGGAACAAATGTTACAATTTCTGCTGTGTAAAAAAGGAAATAGCAGCAGTGGCGGCCGGCATGGCTCGTGGGTGGCGAGGCGGGGCGGAAGGGCTCAAGGTGGGGGCATTGAGCGCAATGCAAAAAAAGAAATTAACACATACCTTGCCACCGGGTCTCGCGTCTCTGCTCTCCTCGTCTTAACTCGAGGAACAGGAAGCACAGCCAGGCTCCCCTGACCATTGCAGCGTTGTGATTGGTCTGAGCGTACTGGTTCGACGCTCAGCCAGGGAATGGGGGCCTGGGCATGTTCTGCGATTTAGGCTGTAATGTAGCCAGCATGGAGAACAGGCAAAGCATGCATGATTGTTTTGGGCGGGCCGAGAGGGCCGGCCAAACAGTCATGTGCACTTAGGAGTGGGCAAACCACTCCTCCCCTGCCCTGCTCCGAGAGCAGAGCAGCCCTGCCCACCCTCCCTCCCGCAAAGCAGCACAGAAACATAAAATGATAACCAGTCAAAGTTATTATAATTTTATGTTTCCTTTACGTTGCACTGCTTAAAAGTAGTGGGGCAACGCTCCTCTGCCATAGCGGAGGAGTCGCCACTGAATAGCAGAACGTGCTGTGTAATTACACAAGACTCGCAAAACAACAACAGTGTACGAAAGATTGACACAACAGAAACAATGAAACCCTCATAAAATATGTTCAGCTACACACCAGACAATGGGAACTCTTAAAATGGAAATAATGCATCTGAAATTCCAAAACTTTACAATTTAAAAGAGTTGGTACAGGTTTGTGAAGTCCAATGTGTGCCTGTTTCACTGTTCTTCTGCCAGCATGCGTGTTGCCTGTATGTTCTTTGTTGGCTCTGTGTCGTGAGAGTGTGCTCGTCTACCTCTGTGTCTTTGTCCATACAATGTACAAAAGCTATCTTTAATGACTTTGTGAATGCTTTAGGAACTAAAGCTGCCTGGCTCTGATATCGGCTGGTGTTTACTGTAGCCCAGCCGTTTCAATGTCATATCTTCGCTTGGAAAAATGATTTATTGTAATTGTCCATGCCTCAAGGAGCATGAGGCAGCGTCCGAGCATGGAGGAGAGGGTGACTTTGCTGTGAATGCCAGACAGAATATGATATAATAGCTCACCCAGGCTTGCCCAGTGGCCAGATGTTCCCCCTGCATCATGTAGGTTATAAATTGCTTGTTATATTCTGAGTACCAGCACCAGTCCCTCCTAGTGCAATCATACTGGGATGTTGCACGCGGCGCTTTGGTGTTCCCACGCTGTAAAAGATATCACAGACTACAGCCAGAAGGAAGGGCAAGAGGAGAGGGCACGTGCCCATCTTACAACTCCATTGATGGAGCGCTGCTGCTATTATGACTTAGAAGAGGGAGTGGGGGGGATGAGTATTTGGAAGTGGCTCAACGCTGGAGACCCCACTACTCAAGACATCCTCGGGGGTAGTAATGTCCCAGCCTTCTGCTCTGAGGTAGTTGGGGCTGTAGGACCGCGAGGGACTACAATGCCGTCATAGGACTGACTCAGCTAGGAGGAAGGAAGTAGACTGTTTTGATGCATCCTTGGCTGTCCCCAAGCACCACCATTCAAGACCCACGCTCCATGATGCCCAAATCACAGATTAGTTGGTAGAAGGTACCTGGCAGTGACATTCCACACAGGAGAAGAGAACAGTTGCAGGCTCAGGGCCATATTTATGGCAAAGTGGTGCAGCGCACGCCACAAGTTACCTTATTGTGTTGCACTGAGACACTGGGAAAGGGCAGGAATGGGCTGTATTAAAGGCATACAGCCCATTCCTGTCCTTTCCCCCTGCACTGGAGCACAATGGACTGCTTAGCGCCAACGCAGACACCCTTGCACCATGGTGCAAGGGTGCCTGTGTTGCATGCAGGATGGCTTTTGTGCAGGAAGGAGCACTTTCCTGCACAAAAACAATCCTTAGAGGCATATTCCGCTTTCTATGTGTGCTGCAAAATGCAGCACACATAGAAAGAGGAAGTAACGAGGAAAAATAAAGATATTTCTCCTCATTACGCCTCTCCTGGGGAGTGTAGGAAGCTGGCTTTTAATATAGCGGGCCAATGTAAGGGCACACCAAGCAAAACGTCCAGGTGACCCTTATTGGTTTACAGGGCTTACTTTAATAATCCCAAGTGCTCTATTTGTGGTAGTGTGGTCTGTCAGCTTAGGCTTATTTCGCAGAGGGGAGTGTTAAGCATTTGTTGTAGACACTGAGTCAATAAATGAGCCACACACTCAAGAAGAAATCCGAAACCAATTTATGAAAATAACACAGATTTTTATATGAATTTACACATCAAGATCTTCAGAATCAGGTAAGTACTTTCGGAGTTATCTACTTTACAAGAAAACTGTAAAAATACTCAAATAACAGTTTTTGAGATATGAGCCTCAAACGAGGTAATGTTATCCTATGGGAGAAAAAACATACACAGTAAGCATATACTGGCAGTCAGTATTCGGGGGTGGCCTTTAGGACTTAAGGTGCTTTGGGGCCAAGATCCAAAGAATCACCAGCAGTTTGGGTCTACCTACCCTAGGGTGTCTGAGTGCAGAGGTGCTGGTCGGAATGGTAGCCTCGAACTCTACACCGTCAGAGTCAATGGTACCTGAAAAAAAGAGTTTGCAAGGGGGGACTTGGGGACAAGTGTGGGAGAACCCAAAGGGGGTGTTCAGGTCGTGAGGACCCCTAGGCCAAGGGGACGCAGTCTGGGGTCACGGCCCTGGGCTGTGGAGCTTGGGTGCAGAGGGTATAGCTAGCTGGTCACTGGAGGTTGAGGCTCTCATGGTTGTCGGTCGGTTCTTCAGAGGAGGGAAAAACAAGACAGCAGGGCCACTCTGGTCATGGATCTCATCAGTCCTGAAGTCCAGAGTCTTGCAGGTAGGTTTTCCATGGCAGTGGTGTCCGGACTGGACATAAACAAGTCTTGGCTGATGTAGGTGCTCAGGTACCCAGGGTATTGGTGCAGGGAGGCTCCTGGCAGGTCTAGTCTCGAAACTCGGAGGAGAGATGGGGCTGACCTCCTTGTACCACAAAGACTTCCTCCTGATATGCTGCTCCCTCGGTGGGCCTAATGGCCAACAACACGGTGTATCGCACAAATACGGTCTGTGCCTGCTGATGCAGGGGGATGGCTCCTCAACCCCAAGGGAGAAGTTAGATGGTTGGCGAAGTGCTGGACAGTCCTCCAAGTGTTGGGGAGGATGCACAGCTTTTGGATGAGTCAGGTCTTTGCAATTGTAGAGGTACCAGCAGCCAGGCAGGGTTTTGGGCCACGTTCAGTTTAGGCCCTCAGTTTTCGCAGTTATGGCTCTTCTTTGTCCTTCCATTCCCAGATAGACAAATCTGTCCCTCTGGTGTCAGGGGGACCCCTAAATACTCTATTTAGAGGCGTTTGGGGGTGTATAAGGTAGTAGCCAATGGGCTACCTACCACTAGGGTGACTACACCCCCTATATGACCACTTTTGTGGGAAGTGGGCATAACCCTGACCCAGAATTCTCTATTTTCACTAAAGAAGATGGTGAAACCCTTCTCTGGCTGTTCACTTCAGGTAGCCCACCTTAGGGTTGTGACCAGCCTGTAAGTGAAACACGCCTTCTGAATATCTAATTTCTGGCCTGCTCTGGTGCCAACTTTGCATCAGGGCAGGGAGTGGTGTTCCCCAGGTCTGAGGGGAAGCCATGGTCGCATTTCAAAGGTGGCAGAGGCTTTGAAGCCCCTGGCCTTGACATGTTAAATTCACTAGTCGTCCTGCTGGAGGAAGTGTGATCACCTTCCGCAGGGCAGGCATTGTTCCTGGCCTCTGAGAGCACCGGCTCTCACCTGCAGGGGTCAGAAACTCACCTGTGGTGACAGGCTGGATGTTACCAGTCAGCCAACACATTAAGTGACTAGTAGGGATAAAGGGGGCACCTCTAAGGTGCCCTCTGGGTGCATGTTTTCATAAATCCAAAGCTGGCATCAGTACGGATTTATTAAGCCAAGATGATTGATACCAAACATCAGTATTTTCATTGAAGCCATTATGTAGCTTGGTAACTCGTACTGACTAGTGCCCAGTACATATTTTTAAAATGGCTTCTTGATCACTTGCAATGTCCAGCAATGGAGCTAGACATCACAGGGGCATATCTGTTCCAGCAGATGTGCCCTCACATGAAGTATAATGCATCCTGCCTTAGGGCTCTAAGGCCTTTTGTAAGGGTGACTTACTTATAGTACATGCAGTGTACATGGGCATTGCACACAGGGAGAGTGGGAAATGTTGTGTTTTCGGTATGACTTGCACCATTTCAGGCATCCTACAATGGCAGTCTGCATGCAGTTTGGGTATGGGTCCCTCTGAGTGGCATAATACATGCTGCAACCCTTAGACACCCTCTTTAGTACCCATGCCCTGGGTACCAGGGGTACCATTTACCAGAGACATCCAAGGGTGGTAAAGTACTTGCCAATTAGGTTACAATTAAGCATTATTCTTGTTTTGGGGGAAAGAGCACCAGCACTGGGGCCTGGTTAGCAGGGACCCAGTGCCCTACCAATCAACAACATCAGTACCAGTGAGCAAAAAGGGAGGGTGACCATGTCAAAAAGTGGCACTTTCCTAGAGGAAGGTGTATATTTTTGGCACATTCCCAGGTTTACAGGTTTTGTAAATCTGGATAAGTGTAAAAAACATGGGATTTCAGTGGGAACATGCATGCAACGCCCATGGAACGCCTCCCTTGCGCAGAGTAAAGCAACACAGCCATTTGCGCTTCATTTCGTTACTCCAGTTTTTTAAGCCATTCAAAGTCACACAAAGTGGCTTTGTTTGGCTTCAAAAATATGATTTATGGTTCGTGTCACTTTTGCACCATGTTGTGTGGTGCAAAAGCGAAGCAACCGGGTCATAATTATAGCCCTTGGAGTCGGTGTTGAGTATGGCAGGGCAAAAACAAATGCTTTGAAAGGAACATCACTTCTATAAAACACATTTATGGTCATAATATTTTATAGTAATAGCCTGGAGAAATGAATTTAAACAAAATAATCATTATTTATTAATGTCACATATTCAGAGGATTTTTTATATAATAGTATAGGCATATATATATATATAGACAACTCAGGACAGGAAGCCAACACAGGAAAATAACATTAATTATAGCTTAACAAAATTATATTACACAAAACAATAATATAGTATGGTTAAAAAATGTACTGTCTGAACAAAACTATCCTGCTCCGACTGTATTTTATGCTTCAATGGGGAAGATACATAGTTATGTGCGCCAAACTTGAGACACAAGACTTTCCTCGGGGAAACAACATCAAGAGTAGTGGATATGGAGGGAGCAAACATGGTCATAGGGAGCAACTTTAGCCTGGTGATGAATCGGGCAGAGAAAGATTAGCAAAAGGGTCAGGCAGCTCAGGCTTCATGACGATGGTTATTCAGGATTGGCTGGCCCTCTTTGGTGGACATTTGATGAGAGCAAAATCCCACCATGCCCAGCTACATGTTCTTCTCCCCTTTCACTAGACATAAGCTAAATTGAATTATCTTTTTGTTGGTGCCTCGGTTCGACAAAGGATCTCCACCTCAGATGTATGATGTATAGCCTTGTCAAATCAAGCATGATTTCCATAGAAATGAAATACCCTGAGACATGAAGAGAGGGGGAAGGCTGGAGGCTCTGGGATGGCACTCTCCATGACCCCACAGACTAGAAAGGAGTTGGCAGAAATCATTGGAGGGTACCTGGTAGAGAATGACAATGGGAAGGTGTGCATGGACACTGTGAAATTCTGTGTTTACTATAAGCATTGCCATATTGGAATGGTGTGTTTTGTAACTGCTCTTAATAATGTTTATTATCTCTTGTCGGGCTTGACAAATAAAGTAAAATATTGCTACTGTTACTGGCGGCCTAGATGGAGGATCTGCCTTTCATGGTTCTCAGTGTTTGCCATAAGTGATAGTCATCTACAAATAGTGTAATTTGCGACTGTTCTCAATATGTCTGACATCTACGGCCATGTCTTGAGGTAATGAAAAGGCAATCTTCTCTTGTTGCATATGCTCTGTCAATTGCACATCGTGTTTAGTCAAGGCATTATCCCAAGATAGATTTATTTGTTAAGGGAAGTATTTATTTTCTTGATAACAGAGCCATTGGTATTATATCAATAAGGCCTTCTTTGTCTGTTTTCATCTTGAATATCCAGCATTGTTACTTAATGACCAATCTCTGTTGTGTATCTGGTCCCTCTTGCAATTTCTCCAAGGCAAGCCACTTCATACCATTTGATGCGTGATTTTGTTCATTGAAGTGATTGGTAAGTTTTGTTGTAAGACGCTTGCAACAAACCATTCTTCTATGTTCGTTTGTCAGTGTCTTCACATGTCTCGTAGTCATATCTACATATTTTAAATTACATGGACACATTATGAAGTATATACAACTTTTGGATTTACAGTGCGTATGATTTTGCAAATGCCATTTTCATGGTAATCCTGAATCAATGCTCTTTGTTTGTTTGGTTAGGTGCCAGTTATTGCATTTACTACAAAGGTAATAAGCAGTGACCCATGGCAGGGCCCAGCTTGTGGTGACTGAGTCCATGGTCACAAATTTCATTTGTCTAGTGTGGACCAGGTGGTCTTTCAGGTTACTTGCTCGTACAAAAGCAAATAATGGTTTGGTAGTACTGTATTCAAAATGTTCCACCTGTTATTTATTATTTTTTCATGCCATTGAATATAGGGGTAAAAGTAGTCACACAAGTAAGTTTTCAGATGGAGTCTTAGGTGGAATTTTTTGCTGAGTGTGTTCCAATTCTGCTCAATCTCAAGAATTGTCCATATGATTCACTTGTAGAGCCCTTGGGTGATGACTATCATAACGAAGCTGTTCCAATCTGACTGTTTGTGATATGCGTTTGTTCTCAATCTTTCACTCTCAATGTTGGCCGTCTGATCCAGAAATGCAACCTTGCAATCCGTGACCATGTGAGTAAATCTCAAGTAAAGATCTTGCTCATTTATTCATAGGAAGTATTCTTCTGATCTCCTGAGTTCATTTCACCTTTATATATGATCAAAATATCATCAATGAGTCTACACCAAAGGATAATGACTTAAAAGGATTGTCCTCAGTGTAAATGAAGGTAACTCCAAAGTTTTGCTTGTTTAAACACACCAGACTTGGTGCGAAAGTGCTTCCTATTGGGCTTCCTTGTGTCTGCAGGTACAGGGCATCCTCAAATCGGAAAACGTTTTCCTTCAGAGTAGCGATGCACATTACACGAGGAAGTATACTGGCATTATGAAGTTCCATTCAGAGACCCTCTGTAACACTTCAATAGCTATTAATGTGGCTTCTTGAGGGATGCTTGTATAAAGTGCCTGAACATTGAGGGTTGCGAAGGGATTGGAATCCTCCTCAAGACTCATCATGTTTAGGAGGTTTAGTATGTCTTTTGTATCTTTTAAAAAGGTGGTGTATTCCCAACCATTGGTTGCAGGAAACAGAAGATGGAAAGGTGCTCCAGGATGACAGGATACGTGACACAATAGACCTTCCTGGTGGTGGTATGATATCTTTGTGAATCTTTGGAAGTGTTTAGAAGTAGGGAATGTTAGGACTTTGTTTTTTTGGGGGAATTCTACTTTGTTCTTTACCATCCATCCCATTGCCTATGCTTTGTAGACCATGGTCTTTATTTTATTGGTCAATTCTGTCTAGGATCCTTGGTGTTTTTTCTGTAGTTATTTTTGTTGGATAGAAGTCTGAGACATTCTCTCTTGTAGTCATCTGAGGACATGATACCCACCACTCCAAGTTTGTCTGCTGGTTTGATTGTTATCGTTTTGCCACTGGCTAAGGACGAGATAGCTTCCCTCTCTCCCCTTGAGATGTTTTGATAGACCTTCTTTTTGCATATTTGCCGTTTAGCTCCGCTTGATCAAAAGTTTGGATTTCATTGGTCACCAAGGATAGTGAAGGTTGAAAGTCGAGGGATTTCTTAGTCCCATTTTGCCTTGATCCTTTCCCTCTTGTTTGTTCCTAAAGATTGAGTAGAACCTTATTTTTCTAAAGAAGCTAGAAAGTTTGCGTTGTAACCTGAAGTATCCTCTTTTGGTGTTGGTAAAAATTCCAGGCCTCAGTTGATCACCTTCTTCTCCATGCCCATTAGGGACCTTGCAGTGCCCGCTCAATGAGGAGCACGACCAGATGATGAAGCATGCTAACTCGGGGGTGAGTTTCTGTGCATCCTATAAAGCATGCCCCATGTGATATGTATGGTCCTCTCACTGCGAATATAGATGAGGAGGACTAACAGAACTACACATTTTTTTGTGATTACATACAGATAGAAAGGCCCCTCAGCCCTCAAGATAATCAGACATCAACTAATATTTCCCTAACCTTGGTGAGAGGACAGTAGCCACCACCCACACCAAGTTTTAGCACATCTTGGGGGCATCCAAAAATCAGGAGAGACTCTGTTCCTCTGGTGAAAAACACAAATCAATATAGAATACCACCACTGGGGCTGCAGATATTGTGTGCACTGGGGAAGGATACAGGTTTAGCCAAAAGTTCAGAACAGTCCAGTTGCCTGCACAGAATGGGAACATTAGTCCCTACAACCCTTGTGGCTGGAGTGCATGGGTCATGCACAATAGGACGCAATACAAACAGATCTAATGTTTTGAATCTAATATATAGTGGTGCAGTGAAAAATGTAACATGGCAGTTTAACTTTGCTTATGGAACTCTCAAAATTCTTCTCACATCAATCAATAAAAAAAACATACAAAATCTTAATTCCAGTGCTGAATATATATATATTATCTACTGGCGGTCGCCAGTAGATAGTTATAGTTAGGACCACGTTTCCATAGGCAAAGCATTTTTTGATGTGCTTATAACTTTGGCGTCGTGTGACGAATCTTTACGAAATTTTCCAAAAAGTTCCTCTTTTCAGGTCAGCTCCTATCCTGAAAGTTTGGGGGGGATTCGTCAAGGGGGGGCTAAGAAAAAAGGGGGGTCCCAAAACGTGTTTTCTCCATGCAATTTCCATAGGAAACTTTAGACAAGGCTACAGGTCAAACTGCTGAACGGAATTACGCCAAATTTGGCAGGGAGAAAGGTCTTGGTCCAGAAAGCATGCTTTTGTTTAAATGGGGTAAATCCGTTGAGTAGTTTTTGAGAAATATCAAATTTTCCAGATATCGATATTTGAGAATTCTGACATCTGATTGGCTGGGGCGTTACGAGCACGAGCTTGTGGCTTATTGGCTGCGAACTGTTGAAACTAGGAAGTGTTGGCAGCCATTTTGTTATTCACAACTCTCCCTCTACAAGGCATCAGGTCCGTAGTTCTACCTCTGCGAGGCAACACTAAAAATATACCGCAGCTCTGTCTGTGCGAGATACCCCTTTCACGGTCCCTCTCCGCACATCACCAGCTCGCGGCTATGCCTTTAGAAGCCAGTCTGTCGGATCGCAGCTGTGCGACTGCGAGCTGTCAGCCATTTTGTGACTCAGTCCGTCAGCTCGCATCTCTCCCTCTAAAAGGCATCGGATCCTTAATTCTACCTCTGCGAGGCAATACTGAAAATATCCCGCAGGTCTGTCTGTGCGAGATACTCCTTTTACGCTCCCTCCCCCCTTTACCTCTGTGAGTCACTTCGTTAGCTCGTTTTATGCTGCCTGTCCCCACATCATCAGCTCGCGGCTATGCCTTTAGAAGCCAGTCCGTCGGGTCGCAGCTCTGTGTTTTCGAGTCGTAGGTCCGTAGTTCTAACTAAAAATATACCGCAGCTCTGTCTGTGCGATATACCCCTTTCACGGTCCCTCTCCCCACATCACCAGCTCGCGGCTATGCCTTTAGAAGCCAGTCCGTCAGCTCGCAGCTCTGTGTGTGCGAGTCGTGGGGCCCACAGCTCTACCTCTCTGAGCCACCTCGTTAGCTCGTAGCTGTGTCTGTGCTAGCAGGCCCGTAGGCCCGTTACTCTCCCTCTGCCAGTTAGCCCGTCGGGTTGCAGCTCGGAGGGCTGATAGCTGTGTGTCTGCTAGCAGGCCTGTTGGCTCATTGGTCTCCCTCTGCAAGTCAGACCACAGCTCTCCCTCTGCAAGCCAGTACGGTGCTGTGCTTTTGCGAGCCAACAGCTCGTAGGTCTCCCTCTGCAAGCTGAGCCCACGGGCCGCAGCCCTTCCTCTGCGAGCCTGCCCAACGGCCCGCAGGTGTCCCTCTGCTAGCCGAACCGCAGCTGACACTCTGCGAGCCGAAATTGGGAATATAAGGCGGCTCTAAAAAGAGCCTTTGTGTTTATTAGTTGGAGCTACATGTAAGTGCGAATGCACAGCTTCAGGTTAATCAGGAAAACTCGGTTTCCCTCATCTGTGAAGTGTACTCCATCACTTCTGTAGATATCAGCCATATCAAAACGTATGTTGTTGTTGTAGATCGACCCCATTCTATGGTCTCTGAGGTATGCAGACACAGCTTTGTTGACATTCTTCCTAGATTTTTCAATCTTATGACAAAATTGGTTTGACCATTTCCACTTCTGTCTTTGGCATATATTGGAATATACAAAGACAGTTTGAGGCAAAAGTAACATCAATTGTCCAAAGGTGTCCTTCATAAGCATTTCCAAACCTACCCCAGTCAATGTGCCTAGATCGTTACCACCACAGTGCACAATCATGAGATCAGGGTGTTGGAGATGCAAACAGGTTTTAACCAAAGGGAGCAATTGGTGCCACTTCAATCCTCTCTGTGCAAACCATTTAATGTGCACATTTTGTAAACCTAGGTCTAAGTCAATACGTCTCTGTTCTGCATACCTCTTGCACCAGAAAACATAGCTATGTCCTACAATCCACACTAGCATTTTGAAGGTATGGCTAGAAGATATAGATAAATGTCTGTAGCTCATGCACTGCATTCGTAGAATGAGAGATATGTTTAAACATGGGGAACAACTTTTTTTTTTACATACAAAACCTTAACCGATTGCGAGATGAAATGTATTGTGTCCTAAAAAGTAGGGTGTATATTAGTTTTGATGAAAAGCATCTTTGTGATTGGTTAATAAAAAAGCAGTTTATACGTGGAGTACATATTATAGGATGAAATTTGCTCAGCTCAACCACACCTGCTAATTGTATTTGGAAGGTGCAGTTCAAACTTGAAAGAATGGTGAACTTTTGACCTCCACGTGCCGTTAAATGTTGGAGAAAATGTTGCAAAAAAATATATCAGTTGGTTTAAAAAAATGATGAACTTTTAACCTGCACGTGTCGTAGAATGTTCTAGAAAGTGTTGATACAATACGTTGAACTTTTCACCTGTATGTGTCCTTAAAAAAGTGTTTATATGGAAATTTCAAAAATAACCAATAAAGAGAGGTTTTGCAATCGAAAAAAAAAAGGAACTATTCTGATTTGTTCTTTACATGTATTTATGTGTGGAGCAACAGGGAAATTGTGCCATTACTGGTTCCATTCTTGATGAAAGCGGTGCATTACATGTACTGTGTGACAAGAAAAGAATTGCATGCGTTTGTGACATTTGAAGTCTGCATACCAACTACGAAGGTAAATTAGAAATTAAGAAGGTGTGTTATGTGTTTTGTAGTAGTGGTTAAGTATTTGAGACGATATTTTTAACTTTACAAGTATTTTTTATTTCTAAATAACATAGTGTTAGTAAAGTCTGGTGTTTTATTGGTTCTAAAATATGCATAATGTGTAACTAGTTGTTAAACAAGTACTTTATATATGTTTAGGAGTTTTCGCAAAGAAAAAGTGTAAGTTGTTATCTGTAAAAGACTGTGGGCCATATTCTCAAGACGAGCGATAACATTATCGCCGCTTTAGCGGCAGTTTCCTGCCGCTAAAGCGGCGATAATGTTATCGCCATTCTTGTGAATATAGCCCTGTATGGGTTTGGAAATTCCATGTAGCGTTAATTTCGATTTGTATATCTATTCCGGCGAGATAAACAGAATGTCGCACGTTTGGAAATTATGCTCAGTCTGGAAATAGTGGAGAAGGGGTCACAGTAGAAAATTCATGTGTTATTAAGTTAACAGAGATGGAAAAAAAAGAAGAAATGTTATGTGCACAGTTTGTGGTCTCATTTTTTACACTGAGAGGTAGATTTCAATGTCAGTCAAGGCTGGTGTGGTACTGCGAGGCTTTGCATTTGGGTGTTCTTAGGAAATCTAAGTTGTTAGGGAGCGTTTCTTCAGAAGTCATTTTTTTTACATATGTGAGAGATAAAAAATAAATGAAAATGTTCTTTGTATATTTTCTGTACGATTTTGTTCACAGTGGTAAAGTAAATGTGATTATTAGTGATAGTAATTCTCACGGTGTGTTCCTCTGCTGAATATACGCAGGCGTTTAAGTGGTCCGGGTGTTATTAGTAGTAGGCTCCGCCACCCCTTTAAGAGAGCCGCCAATTTTTTCATCCCAGTTAAAGGTGTTAATATACGTATAGTAAATGGACGATACATAAAAAGTTTGGAATTATACCTTCATTTACTCTGTCTACCTTGCAGCACCATTTTGTGCCCCCAGCAGTACTGTTTATAAAAATAATCTAATACAGCTTTTTGTATTATAAAAATAGCACTTATAGGTTTATTGGCATATTGGTAGAATTTGTACTATATAAAGAATGTTGCAATCAGTTTCAATGGTATAAAAATGCACTGTATTATGTAGGAAATATTACATATGCATAGGTTGTGATGTCATTTTTTTACTGTAAGGTACATTTGAGTATAAGTGAAAACAGGTGATATACTGCGAACCCGTTCAGAATGTGCACAGATTACATAGAGAGTAAATGGACAAAGTAAACGTGCACGTTGCTTTGTGTATGTATGCATGGTTTGAATCATTTGATGATACTTTAAGACATAATCTAAACACTATTTCTGCTTTACAATTGGGTACAGTGCACAGTGTTAGTAGTTAGTGACTAGATGCTGGTAAAGGTATTATTTATTGCTCGTTCGTACGAAATAAAGGTGGAGAGGGGCGTTTCTTTACAAGAGATATTTTATAAATGTGTGAGAGATAAAAAACAATTAAAAATGTTCTTAGTAAATTTTCTATACGATTTTTTCACACTAGTAAACTAACTGTGATTATAAGTGATGAAAATTGTTAGGGTGTGTCTCTGTGCTGAATATACGCAGGACTTTAAGTGGACTGGGTGTTACCGGTGCTGAACACTGCTACCCCTTTTAGACACCCGCATTTTTTTCATCCCACTTAAAACCCTCAATATACGTATATTAAAGGAACGGTACAATAAAAGTTTAGGGATTACACCTCCGTTTCCTCTCCTCATGTGTCATCCCCATTTTGTGCAACAAACAGTAGTGTTTAGAAAAATTAAGTAAGAGAGCTTTATTTAGTATGAAAATAGCACTTATACCTTTATTAGCATGTTCATGGGATCTGTAGTGTAAAGAAAAGGTCGTAATCAGTTTCAATGGTACAAAAGTGACGTAACATATGTTTGAAAGATTACATGGTTTTAGGAGTAAGGTATAGAGGTAACAAATAAGCAGTATAGTTTGTTATGTTTAAACTAGTATGTAGTTTTGTAAATCAGATACGGCGTTGATTTGTGCAGCACACAGTACACCCACAATGACCCTGGAACATGTCCCTGAATGCCTTGGCACACTGCAGCACACATCCAAACGCCAAGTAGGCCCCCATCCACAATGTGGACAGAGTGCCCCCCTATCACCAATATCACAACCTACCCTTGCACATATGCTGAATCCAGCAAACCAGCAGATCCGTGACCCACACTGACTATGCAAGTAACACTGCATTTCGGATAGCATAGGAGCTGCGCAAAGAAAATGACATGGCCCACGAAGCGACATGGACGGAGCCAAGTGCGGATCACATCCTCAAAGGAGCAGGTCACACTCCGACGTGTCCGCGTGCAACCACAACCCATGCCTTACAATACACGCAGCAGACCAACAATGCACCAGGCCACAAAATAAGTCCGCAAGCACACATCACCCAAGTCAAAAGCAAAACAGGCCCCGAAAAGCACACAATCCAAAGGCACCCCGTCTGAAGGGGAGAAGGCTACACGAAATCAGAGGTGCAGGGGCAATTCCCCCACAATGCAGCCCACACACATAGCAATCACAGAACATCAGCAATCAAGGCAATGTGGTACAAAACTCCCCTCATACGTGTTCTGTGTCCGGTGTGTATGGCGGGGTGATGGCTGCATGGCTGTGTGCCCTTGACACATCAGACTGCGTTGGTGATGGGGCTGCATCAGATGTCGTCCAGCACCTATGCAAAAACAATGTCTGGCTCACAGAGGCGGAGCTTGCCAAAGGGATACACCCCCATTGCACATGTGACAGTCAGTTCTTCCCTGTGTTGGGACGAGGCTCATTGTGGCACACGAGTGGACAATCTTTACAACACACCTCACAGTTAGACACCAGTGGAGTGGCATAGGCTTTATTGGCATGTGTGTGTCAGTACGGACGAGGCAACGGCCACAACAGGCACCGACATGCTTAAGACACTTACACGCAGCATGGGTACATGTCGAGGGGCAGATGATGTTGGGGCTCAAATGGACAATATTGATCACATATGGCAACGCTCACAGCCCACCTTGCCTTGCTGGACGAGTCATGTGTTGTTTGGCATCTGCACAGTGCCCCGTGTGAGGGGGCACGACTGACTGTACGTGGGGTCTGCATGGTGCTCTGCCTCCGGGGTGCGGCAATTGTCTGCTCTGCCGACAGTGATCAGGTGTGAGGGTCCGACAGGTTCGCATGTCGTGCTACATCGCCATGTGTGTGCTCTCACCCAGCAGTGTGTCCCAATTGGTAACGTTGCGAAACGACACTGTGTTGCTCGGACCATGGACCTGCGTCGCCTTGGACAGGTGTGTGTGCACACGCGTTATTCCACGCACATGCATCCAGAGCCCGACCGACGGGAGACGTGTGCTCTGTTTTGGTGGGATATGTGAGCAATCCCCACTGTGCAACAAGTTGTTGGGCCATGTGCTGTGGGTGGCAATAGGATGTGGCTGCAGGTACGTAGTTACTCGTCCATGAATGCCCGTGCAGCTTCATGTGCAATGTGTTCCAATAGTACGTCGTTGTCGTGTTCAAGGAATACCAGGGTGAGCCAATCCATTAGGTGGTCCGGGCAGGTGTGCTCAGCCCACGCCGTGTCACCGATCCGCAACACAGCCCAATAGGGAAGCGCCTCGATGTGGTCACTGCAGACGAGAAATTGTGCCATCTCCCATGCACAACTACCAATACATACGCAGTATGTCAAGGCATCCCATGCACGGCTGTCTCGGTTACACTCCTGTTCGTGATCCAACAGGGGCGCAAACACAAGTCATAGTCCAATTCATCAACAGTTGTGTTGGATAGGCAGAGATCCATGGGACACTCGAATGTGCATGTTCGGCAGTGGAACCAGGGCTGGACGCAGGTGACGTGGGCAATGCGGAAGCTGAGCCTGTAACTGATCCGCAGCACTGCCAGTGGCAGTGCGCCCAGTAAATGCAGCATACGTGCACGGTACTGTTCCACGTGACGGGTGTTGTGCATGTGCCCGGTATGGCCTGCCATTGCGTTGGTGCGTCTCGTGAACAGGCACTCTTCTGGACTGCGGCTGTTGTGTGGAGGATATGCCACAGCTCTGAGCAATAATTTGAATGTGTGTGCAACGTTGTGGGACATGGGTTGCTGTTTCCGTGGGTGTCAAGGCCTTCCCATGCGGGGGTACCACAGGCAGGGGCTTCTATGTGTGGGCTGTGGATAAGTCGGATGGTTTATTTGCGGAATGCGTGGTGTGGGAGTCGTCCCCATCTGCCATTGTATCTCTATCAGGGTGTTCCAGGCGCGTTCGGGACCAAGGTCAGAGGTGCAGGTGTCCTCCCGGCTTCTGCATTGGGACAATGGTGCTTTCATCCCTGATGTTTGTCTCACTACTACTTTCGTTTTGGGAATGTGATGTGGCTTTGGCGCTGAGATTGGGACACGGCCTTGGGCTCATGGTGTACGGATGGCGATGCACACACATATGTTGGCATGTGGAGCCAGGTGCCCGTGCGTCCTTGCGCTGCTTGTGCTATCTCACTCCGTCTCTCTCCCTCGCTCTCTCCCTCTGTTTCGTTTGTTGCGCGCATGGCACACCATCTTGTCTTGGATTTGGTCTACCGGGCTGTGTGCTACGGATTGTCCAGTGGGAGCAGCTAGGACTCATCCTAGGGGTTGTTTCTGCTTTTGTTTGTGTGGTGTTTTGTGTTGGTGGTTGCATTGCTGTATGACTGATTCTCCATTTTCTGGTCACGCATGTATGTTTATTTTGCTGCTTGTGCGACATGAGGCAAGATGTTTGTTTTGGGGTTGGTGGTGTTGGTGTGCAATTTCTTAGTCCGGTGTTGGGGGTGGTGCCGGGGGTGGGGGTGTTCCGGGTGTGGGATGGGGTCCTGGGGTGTTGGCGGTGGGTGTTGTGGCCCTGTTGGGTGTCCGGGCCGCATGATGAGTTGCTCCATGGCATCTGTTGCCCTTCGGATGTGGCCCTGGGCTGTGCTTCCTTTTGTGGTGCTGGCTGCCGTCCAACTTTACACCAGGTCAGAGCAGGTGTAAATTTCCTGGTGCTAACGCGCCTTATCGCCCGTTTTGTGTTTTTATCGGGGATGTGGCTGGTCGTTGTGAATGTTGAGGTGTGCTGTTGTCTCGGCTTTTGTCACGGGAACGCCTACTCTGCATCTCATTAGCGATATTTGCGAGGGTCGTCTGTGGCGATGTTTTTTGAGGCTGCTATCGCGGGTATACTGGTGCTGTGGGCTGTTAACACCGGCTTGTGAATGGGGGGTAAATTTATCACGAGTTTGGCTGCGATAAAGTGCCGTTAATTCGGCGATGGCTCCTTGTAAATATGTCCCTTAATCTTTCCCCCTCTCCATCTCCATGTCGGTGGTTTTTGTTGCTGTCTAACAGTTGATCTGTACTTGCTTATGTACATCCACAATGAAATGTAAGCCTGTACCATATTTTTGCTAATATGGTGCAGTGTTATGCTTGCTAAGTTGCCGATAGAAGTGTTAAACTAATAAGGGTAACGTTTACATGTGCCATTTAGTTGAGAATATCACTCTAAGTATACAGATAACAATTTTACAAAATAGTATCTACAAAGTTATCTGTAGTGGGTTGCAGAGGAAGTGGCGTGGGACGGTGGGGTGCATGGGACGGGGGGTGGGGCGGGGGGCGAGGGGAAAAGTAGGAGGTAGTGGAGTCACATATAAAATGGGAAGGTGAATCTAAATAATTCAATAAATACGTGCTGTATGTCGGATGACACTACCTGCCACCCTACTGTTCCCTTATTCCGCTCCAGTACCATGCAGCATTTCCTCTGCAAGCCGCCACTGGAACTTATATAATTGTATGTGATTATTTTGACATATTGAACAGATATAACAAATAATTGAAACTTTTTTTTCATTCGCAGAAAATTATTTTGTTTGGATTAAAAATTGAAAATGCCTAGAAGAACTGAAAAAAAAGGAAAAACAAAAAGGCAATCTACTTAAAGAAAAGTCAAAAATGTGCATTACAAGAAAATGAGAGTACTACAAAAATAGTTTCTTCTGGTAAAAACACTAGACAATTTCTAAAAAAAGTACTACGAACATTTAATGAAAATAACATCACACAAAGGAAAAATAAAAAAATTTCAAGTAAGGAGAAGCAGACTTCGACTTCAAATTGCAAGAAAAAAAAACATGATAAGGAAAGAGTATTTGTTACCCGTAGACAAAAACAATTTCAAGAAATTCGTCAGAGTTTTTCGAAATAGAGTAATTCAGAATTTAATAAAAGGATGCCGCAAATATAAAAAGAAAGTGCTGCAATTGAAACAGAAACAGCGTGTTGAAAGCATAGTGGATACTGCTTTTAAGTTAAAACAAAAAATATTCATTTTCATTTTGAAGAGGATGAAAGTGTTGGATAAAACAATGAAGATTCTGAAAGACAAAAGTAAAAAAAAAGACGTGTGAACAGAAGCAACTTTTGTAAAATCTTCAGTGGAAAATGGAAACATACATCTAATAGTGAACCTTTTTTTAATGAAGAGAGTTACTTCCAAGAAAATAGTTTACCATTTGCAGTTGATACTGGAGGTCGTTGCTACGAAGTTCAGAATGGTTGTCCTGTTGCAAAAGAGGAAATGGTTACTATTAGTGCAGAACAGTTAATAGCTGAAGAAGTGCAAGGGAAACGCACACAAGCTCCTGTGTATAAGTGGGGTTGTAGCAGTATTTGTAGTATTCAACAGGAATCTATTGATATAATGCGAAATTTGTTACGAGAATATACACAGAAAAGTGTAAAACAGAAGATTAGGTTGTTACAAACACTTGATCCTTGTAATGTAAGAAAATATACTGAGAAACATGGGCATTCTCTGGCTTGTCTTTCAAGAAAAGTGTGTAAAAGTGTTTTTCATCACTAAAGGATGTTAGCAGTACACCATTCAGAAATGCGGAAGTTTGTAAGGAAACTGTACTATGTAAAAAGTCCTGCATTATGTTTAGGTGAACTAAATACAGCTCTTTTACACGGTTCTTTATCAGATGTACAAAAAAAGTGTGATGATATTCAGTTCCGATATTTTGGTTCAGAAGAGCAGTGTATAGAAAGTGAAAGTTTGACAATTACAGATGTTGAAGAAGATGGGAAAGTGATTATAATTGATCAGTTTGAAGAAGAAATTGGAAAGTTTAACATAGTGTGCTCTCAAATTCCAAACTATGTTTGTGTTTGTTGTCGACGTACTAATTATAAAATTCAAACTAGGAATGTTGATTTGTATTTGAAATCTGAAAAGAAGAATAATGATAAATGGAAAGAATTTGCAACTTACTTGTTAGTGGAAGGTCAATTTGAGTTAGGCAGTGATCAACGTATTTGTAAATATTGTTATAACAAATTAGAAGAGAACAAAATGCCCGCTAGAGCAGTACATAATAAGTTAGAATTAGTAGCTATTCCGGAGGAACTGGCAGATTTGAATACATATGAGTCAGTTCTAATTCAATCTGTTCATCCATTTCAAACTATAATTCGCATGGAGCCTAAAACAGGTAAACTGCCACCAACAGACTTACAAAGAGGGCTGAAAGGAAGAGTAGTGTACTTACCTTTGGATTTTAAGAAAAATATTGAAATTGTTGGTGGAGACAAAGATGAAAATGAAGCAGTAGTCATTCTAGTAAATGGAGTACCAACAAAGAGTCGGAAAATATGGCAAGAATTTGTGGATGTTAAAAAACTTCAAAAGGCTACGTTATATCTTGTGGAGAATAATATTTATTATAAAAGTGTAAATGTGGAACAACAGGTAATAAGTTTGGAAGATGAATCTGAAATTTCAAGTGGTGAAATAGAGAAAGTGGAGAAGTCAAGGAGTGAAGAGATTTATGAACATTACACAATATGTCCTCTACATTCAAAAGAAGTAATAGGAAACAGTATTGAGTTATTTCAAATGAAAAAAGCAAAGGGAACTCCAATGAGTGTATGGGAGAAAAGCTTAGAAGCTCGTTGTTTTCCACAGCTGTTTCCTACTGGAGAAGGTGGACGATATGATGACCGACCTGTACGTATTCCAGCTTCAGAATATCGCTCAACAAGATTATACTCTGAAGATCCTAGATTCCGGCAGTGTATACCATATATATTTCACCTTTTGTTTGAAAGTGATCTGTCTTCTCTGTCCTATGCAGTGAACCACATACTGAAAACTGGAGTTCATCAATCACTTCTTTCAGCGAAAGAATTTGTGGAGAAAGTTCAACAAACAGATGAAAATTTAGAAGCACAGTTAATTAATTTGATGGCATGTCAACGAGGAACAAATGAGTATTGGTATCGTCGTCATGGAGAACTGAAGTGTATGTTACGGAACTTAGGTACACCAACATGGTTTGTGACACTTAGCTGTGCAGAGTATGCATGGGAAGATTTGCTTGAATTTCTACGAGAAGCAAATTCCAATATAAAGAATGTTGAAATGAAGACACCTGGAGAACTGTGTTCTTTGGATCCTGTAAATGTGTGCAGATATTTTAATCATAGGTTTCAAGCTATGATGTCTTTCATCTGCAATAAAAAGAATCCACCTCTTGGAGAAGTTACCGATTTCTTTTGGAGAAAGGAGTACCAAGCGAGAGGTGCTCCTCATATACATATGCTATTGTGGATCAAGGATGCACCTAAATTTGGAACTGATTCAGATGAAATAGTATTGTCTTTCATTGAACAGTATGTGACATGTGAGATTCCAAGAGAAGGAGGAGATAGAAGCTTGAGACAGCAAGTTTTACGTTTCCAAAGTCACCGTTGTGGAAAGTACTGCCGACGAAAATACAAGTCTAAAGGAAAATTTTATACCAAGTGTCGGTTTGGATTTCCACGTCCAGTAATTTCTAAAGGAAGAGTAAATTCTTTTTTTTCTTCTGTAAGGCACACAATAACTCGCAAATCTCCAAAGAATACCTACAACTTGAAAAGAACAGAACTGTCAAAGTATATTAATGACTACAATCCGGTTATTTTAAAAATGTGGAATGCAAATATGGACATCCAGTATGTTGCAGACAACTCAATTGCTGTTGCACGCTACGTTACATCATATATAACGAAATCAGAAAAAACCGAGATGAAACAAATGTGGGAAGAAATTGCACAAGAGAAAAGCCTTAGCAAAAAATTGTACAGCTTTACTTTGAAAATGCTTTCCCACAGAGAAATTGGATCGTATGAATGTTCAGACCGCTTGTCCTCTTCAAGTTTATATTCAAAATCACGAGGGATCATTTGGGTAAGTTTAGGTCTTGCCTGCTCACGAAATAGAGTGTTGAAATCATTAGAAGAAATTGAATACTTAGCAGCAAATGAACCAGACAGTACAGAAATTCTTAAAACTAATATGTTGGATACATACTATCCGAAAAGGAGTCGACATCTGGAACAGCTATGTCTGTATGAAGTACTTCAACATTACAGCTTCAAAAGAAATGTTAAACAGAATTTAAAACAAGGAAAATATGCAGTACTTGGATGTCATGGATGTTTAGTAAAACACACAAAAGGTAACCTTATCAACCACAAGAAACTCAGTTGTGAAACTCCAGACAAGCGAGAATTTTACTATTTAGCACTTCTCCAACTGTTCAAACCATGGCGTACCGAAAGTGAATTACTTGGAGATTTCGACTGCTACGAAGATTCTTTTAATGCATGTAAAGATAGCATTGCATGTTCAATTTTCCCTACATATTTAAAAATGTTGAATGATGAAGTTGAACAGGAAAAGACTATTACAGCTGAAGTTGCAAATGAAAGTTCTCAAGATAGTCAAAGTTCTGGTCCATGTAGTCAAGATCCACTTGGACAACCAATAGTGGAAAATGAAGCAGCGATTGCTATGCATGAAGTGGAAATTGCAATGCAACAAGCACAAGAGGAGAATATTACATTGGAAAAGTTAGAAGAACAAGTAAATATTGAACAGAAAGAAATATATGTACAAGTGAGAGAACAGATAGAACATGGTTTGTGGCATGAAAAAAAAGAATGTGTATTTTCATCATTTAAACCTATTCTGATGTACATCAGTGGTCAAGCTGGAATGGGTAAAAGTTTTTTAATTAAAGTTTTGACCAGTTATCTTAAAAAAACTACTGGTTCACATTTATCTTGTGTAGTAACAGCTCCAACTGGATTAGCTGCGCACAATGTTAAAGGAATTACTTTGCATAGATTACTAATGTTACCAGTTGAGCATGATAATAAATTAGAATATCAGAAGTTGTCTGGAGAAGCTTCTTATGAAGTGTCAAGAGTGCTGAAGAAGATGAAACTTTTAATTATTGATGAGGTGAGCATGGTCTCAAACTTAATGCTTGCTTTCGTGCATTTAAGAATGCAACAGGTATTAAAAACAGATTACGACATTCTCTTTGGAGGAAAACATTTAATTGTATTTGGAGATCTGCTACAACTAACTCCTGTAAAAGGAGAACCAGTCTTTAAAACTCTTCTACATGAAGACACTAGGAAATCTTTGGGAAGTATTGGAAATGTGAATCTCTGGTTAAATTTTGAATATAAAGAACTCACTCAGAATATGCGACAAGCAAGTGATGAAGATTATGGAAATATTCTGAAAGTTGTAAGAATTGGTGTTCTAAGCAAACATGGTAAACAAACTTTACAAAGTCGTCTACTAAAGAACTTGTTTACAACTGAAAACACACCTACAGGAGTACTGTACAAGAACATTGCAGAAAAAAGTCAATACTTTGCTTAATGCCTACACTGGAAGAGTGTTATACATTTAATCAAGAGCTTTTGAAATTGGAAAATCAAGAAATAGTTCACATTGAAGCTATTGATAAAATCGAGCATCAAGGAATAACAATTCTTCTTTCAAATAAACTACAGACTAAATTGGATTCTTTGGAAAAGTCTGTATCAAAAACTGCTGGCTTAGAATTTGTTTTAGATGTATGTATAAACTGTCGGATAATTTTGAGGCGTAATTTGAATATAGAACAAGGTTTAGTGAATGGAGCAATAGGGTAAGTTGTTGAATTTGTAAAATATCAAAACAGAAATGCAATTGAATTCTTGAAAATTAAATTTGATCAGATTGCAGAGGTGAAACATATTGGGCGTTGTGCTGTTTGTTTTTTGCTGGTAAAAGACTTGTATGTTCATAGAAAACAGTTTCCTTTCTGTTTAGCATATGCAATAACCATTCATAAATGTCAAGGTTTAAGTGTAGATAATGCTTTAGTAAATGTTGGAAGAACTGTGTTTAAAGAGGGAATGGCATACGTTGCATTATCTCGAGTTAGAACTTGTCTGGTTTGTATTTAATTGATTTTGATGAAAACAAGGTTAGTGCTGATGTAAATTGTGTAAGAGAATATAATCATTTAAGAAGACTTTATGCACCAACTTTAGGTGAATATCCTATTTATGAAAAACGTGCTGTGTGTTCAAAACGCAAACATGTTGATGAATCAAGTGTGGTTGAAAAGCAGAAAAAAATTCAAGAGCAAAGAAAAGATGCAAAGAAACAGAAAATAGAAACAAGTGATGATGTTGTGGGATACCAATTAGAAAATGCTTCTGGTGTCAACTGCTATGGTAATGTTATTCTAAACGTTATATTTTATCTAGAAGATCTGTATGGTGAAATTATGGAAAGTCAGGAAAAAAGATTATGTGCACTTTATACTTTATTTGAGCAATTGAGAACTGACAGAAGTAAGATCCATACTGCTTCTGGTATTCGACAACTCTTGGATATATGTACTGGATCTTTAACGTTCAGTCCTAATATACAACAAGATGCACAAGAGTTTCTGATGGTTATGCTTGGAGTATTAGAAGATGAAGGAATCCAGATTGAGAGTTTATTTGGACTCGGTTACAAATGGGATCACAAATGTGAACAGTGTTCATTAACTTCTAGTACTATAGTTGACAGAGAACGATTTCTATATTTAACAATACCTGACTGCAAATCTGTACCTTTTCCGAAATTAGTAAAAGAAGCAAATCATGATATGAAATGTTCTCGTTTGTCAATCAGAAATGTTATCTAAATTATGCCTAGAAAGATATGGAAAATATGTAATTTTAATGCTACAATGCTGTAGACCAAATGGAAGAAAAGTGGAAACGGAAATTAAAAATTTCTTGCTAGTCAAGTATCTATTTCTGGAAGAACTTTCACAACACTGGCTATTGTATTCCATGCTGGAGGTACTACCACATGTGGACATTATACTGTATATTTGAAATGCAAAAATGGTTGGAGTCACTGCAACGATACACACTTGTAAATTAAACCGAGATTGCCTTATGAATTACCCAACTCATACTTGATATGTCTGAAACAAAAATTTTAGATACATTATTCGGCCTAGAGGGAAAATGGGAAGATGCTTTAAGGAATTGATACTGGATGATTTAAAAAAAAAATCTCCACACATTATTTGGCCTTGACGAAAAATGTCAAGAGAAAGTACACAGTAAAGGTAACATTTAAAAATTGGAAATAGTATTGGATGTGTTATTTGTGTTGATTTGTTATTGTGGTTGTAAAAGTTAGTCATTTGTTTTTTTTTAACAATCTAGTTGATTGTTTTTTTTCCCAGCTGTTTATGATGATACTACACTGACATCACTGTGAATAGTGAAGTTAAGTAGAATCTGATAACAGCAGAAAAAGGGAGAAAAATATGTTTTGAAAATGTTATATTATGTTGTATTATTTGATAAGTAACAGTGTAATTTGTGAAATATATTACATTACACAACAGTTTTACAGTTTATTTACTTTTCTGTAGTGGAAAAGTGAGAAAAAATAGTACTAATGACAAATAGCAGAATAGTAGTTTAATATTTAAAAAAAGAATTCAAATTCACTGAAAAAACCATAGGTTTTACAGATGTTATAGTTAGAAATTAGCATTTAAAAAACCTTTGAAATTCAGTGAAAAAAACATAGGTTTTACAGACATTATAGTTAGAAATTAGCATTTAAAAAACCTTAGAAATTCACTGAAAGAACCATAGGTTTTACAGACGTTATAGTTAGAAATTAGCATTTAAAAAACCTTAGAAATTCACTGAAAAAACCATAGGTTTCAGGGACGTTATAGTTAGCTGGACATTTCACTCGTACAAAACCATAGAAATTCCACTGTTATAGTTAGTTCAGTTAACTATAACTCGCGCCCCCGCAATGCACTGCTCATGACGTCACATATTACATCATTCATGGCATGGTCAGTGACATCACTGATGACATCTCAAATGACATCACTGATGACATCACTAATGACATCATCCAGTGACTGTGTGTTTCTGTAAAGTTTAAATATGTTTTATATATATGGCAAGGTGTATTAAAGAATGAGTGGGTGTATAAGTGTCTGGATAGAGGATTTAGGAGGTATGTAACTAATTGTATAAGTGACTCATTAAACGCAGCCCAGCCGTGGAGAAGAGCACCATCGATACAAAGAGGCTGTGGCATTTGAACTATTCAAACCGTGACTGGGGAAGTGAACCTTTCAAACCATGACAGCGCAGCGCTCCTGATGCTGATTGAGCCCGCTAGTTATGCCTCTAATCCTACAAAGGACATGATTTGAGCTTTAAATTGTAATTACGCATCCAACTTACTAAAGGAATTAATGTTGTACTCACCTTGGGAACCACATGTCCCAGCATGCATTCACAAAGGATTATAGAGAGCAACGCCCACTGTGGGCCGGAAATGAAATAAAAGCATGTGAAAATCAAAAGGTGAGCTTTGAATGCGTCTTTCTTAAGCAGCCCAAGAAGAAGGGGCCATGAGCCCTGAAACGCGTCGGCACATATGTAAATGGAGGAATAAGAAAGCGAGCTGCATCTTAATGAGGGGGGGGCGCTGGGAGTGCTCTCTCAATGCTTCGGGCATATTGGATAATGATATATATGTATGTATATATATATATATATATATATATATATATATATATATATATATATATATATATCAAAACAAAACCCTTTCAGGCATAGAGTGACGAATAAATTATGCAAAAACAGAAGCAGAGAACTCTGGGTAGTTCTCAAGTTTAGGTGGAAAGCAGCTCCAGTAAGAGCATTCTCAACACCAGCGACACTCTAAATTTACTCACCTCAAATGTCTGCTTTTCTATCAAACACTTTGCGGGGCTCTTATCGTGACGAAGCCTGTTCTTAAAATGGCGGCTTAAATGCATTGCAAGGACCGGCCTTTCCGATTAGAGTGATGTTGAGAAGAAGTGATTGTGTATCTGTGCATCCGTTGTTGACTGATGCGTGCCGTAGTGGCGGGCCCCCTGATGACTGCCCGTGTGTTGATACCGGGCCTGCGGCTGGCAGCACGCTCCGGAGGGGAGAGAGACAACAAAAGCTCAATGCCTGACCCTAAGATGGTGGCTGCGGTCGAAGGCGGCGCCATCAAAGTATAACGCTGGAACCACCCAAGGAACTAACCTTAATCCAACAGGACGCACACCCGATGAGGTATTTGACGCATTTTCTTTTTTTACTTTATTAGGGGCTCTGCGGCTGTTCGTTTAAAGCGTGTTGCCTGTCCTTAAAATGGCGACTGTATGAGCAACACAGAGCTCCTCCTTCCAGCCTGGCAATTTGGTGCTTTGTCAACGTGGCGCTAGCCAAGTGGGAAGAGGCAATGCCATTTGACCCTTTTACAGGTAGTGCCTTTCTCTACCAGCTTGACTCCCTCAAATGGCCCCATAACTATGCCCTTGTCCAAAGCACTCCTACTCCCCTTGTTGGGGATGGATCCAGCATCTTTGCCCTGGAGTCTCAGAGACCCCTCTGAGAGAGTCCACAGTGACAAGGGTGTCACACATAGTGGAGGACTGGGACTGATCCCCTTACCACTGGGAGCCATCTCCTACCCTGCCGGACGTCGGACACTGTGTTCCTGCTGGGTTTCCTACCCCCTCCCCCACCTCTTCCCTCCTTCATTCCTCAGAGTGTGCCAGTGACCAAAGCACTCCTCTCCCCTTGTTGGGGAGGGATCCAGCATCTTATGCCCTGGAGTCTCAGTGACCCTGCTGAGAGAGTCCACCGTGTAAATGGGGATCACACAAAATTGAGGACTGAGAATGATCCATGTCCCACCCAGCCGGACGTCAGACACAGTTACTTCCCTGTCTCCACGCTGTGTCCCCTACCCCCTCCACCTCCGCTTCCCTCCTTCATTCTTTGGCTACCTCCCCTTTTCCCTTCCTCTCTCCCCTGAATTCCTCTCCACCTACTTGCTTTGTCTATCCTTATGCCTATGCTCCGCTTAATTCTCCCTCCCCTCACCCTTTTACATTACCCCCTTACCCCTCTACACTTCATTAACCTAAAAATGTAACTTGTAACTGTTGTACCTTCTATACCAATGTATAATTTGTAACCTATGTAACTCTCCACATGTAAAGCGCTCTGATACCTCCGGGTCTAGCCAGCGCTATATAAAACTCAAGTAAATAAATAAAAAGTTTTTAAGCATAGGATTAGCACAGTGCTATCCACGCCGAGATAGAAAGGGACAAAGTCTTTTGCCATTTTTACAGCAAAGTCTTTAAGCATAGGATTAGCACAGTGCTATCCCTGCCGAGCTGTAAAATGGCCAAAGCCTTTTACCACTCCAGGCACAGTATTACAGCTTTGGATTGGTAAAATACCATCCAAGCCAACCTGAAATGAATAAAAGCAACCCCTGACACATGTTTCGCTCTCGTTAGAGCTCTTCAGAGAGGTATAGCTTTGTCCAGACACAAGGGAGCACCCAGTATAAGTATATATATATATATACATAGTCGCTCCACTGCACCTTGACCAGCGCACTCCCGGACGGGTGCTCAAAACGCGGAGGTGCGTCTGCGTCAATATTCACGCTCACTTTCCTTCCCTCTCTGGATCGGAAAAGGCACTCACAGGGGTCTTTGTCGTTAAACAGCTTTAATTCGTACAGCCAACATGACGCGTTTCGGCTTGCGCCTTAGTCTAATATATACATATATATATATGATTATCTTTCAAAATAATCAACTGAGAGAAGCTAGTAAAAAAAATTGCATCCGTGAGCCATGTTCAATTTCTGATGACACAGGCCAAACTAAATGAGTATAGGAATATGTCCTATCTACAATCAAGTTCTTACTGAATTGCATAGCTTTCATTTTTGCATGGCTATCCCTACTCAGAAAAGGGAAATCGTCACACTGCTGAAGAACCCAGACTTAGGGCCTGATTTAGCTCATGGTGAATGGGGTACAGTCTGTCAGTGTGATGGAGGACTTAAGGTCCTATTTAGAGGTGGCCACCAACCCAATAGTCATCTCTGTATGGTGAAAGGAATGACTTTCACTGTGGTTCCCTTCAAGGTACAAAAAGTTTGGTTGATGGCCACTACTGGTTTGGCCATCCATCAAACTTTTAATGCTTTTTGTTTTTCAAAAACAAACTCCCTAAGTGGGATTCTGTTAATTAAAAAAAACAAAAAAAAACTAATGACTCCCACACACCCTTAGAGTTTTCTGCCAAGGTGTATTGGGGGGGGGGGTTATTATGGGTTTTTTTCTGCCCTTCACCGCCAGGTTTTCCTTGGCGTTGATGGGCAGAAAATCTATCAAACCATCAATCCTAAATCGAGTGAGCGAAGTGATGGCTTTGCTCTGATGGCCCAAAACAGGGACTCCGCTGATGGAAACCTAATGGTTCTACTGACCCTAAGTAAGGCAGGGGGAATGCCTATGGAAATCCAGGGTGGGGTGACTTGTGTGACTCCTACCAGCTTTTTTACCCAGCAACCCCTGCAAACCTCAAAGTTAGGCTACAATAACACATTTTCCTCACATATCTGTGATGGAAAGTTCTGAAATCTAAGGGCAGGCACAGACTTACTTCCACCTAGCACTGCCTCAAGTCTACCAATAAAAATGGTACCTCACTTGCGTGGGTAGGCCTAGTGGCCGCGACAGGGAAGGGCCCAAAACACAACATAGACATATTACATGTTTCCACTGAAAACGGACACTGTTTTTTGCAATGTGGGTAGCTGTGGATTTTGGGGGCTACCTCAGCTGGCACCAAGGAAAACCTAGCAATACTGTACTTTTTTGAAAACTAGACACCTAGAGGAATCCAGAATGCGGTGACTTGCAGGCTACCACCAGTTTTTATTTTACCCAGGATCCCTTGCACACCTCAAATGTTGACGAAAAAAACACATTTTTCTCACATTTCTGTGATGGGAACTTTTAGAATCTGCAAGGAGCCACAAACATCCTTCTACCTAGCCGGTACCCCAAGTCTCCCGATGATAATGGTACCTCACTTGTGTGGGTAGGCCTAGTGTCTGCGACAGGAAACAGCCCAAAATAAAATCTGGTCAGTTCCCATTTATCAACAGAAAACTGATCCTATTTTTGCAACGCAGGTAGCTGTGGATTTTGGGGCCTAGCTCAGTCAACACCTAAGGAAACCTAGAAAACCTGTACTTTTTTGAAAAGTAGACACCTAGGGAAATCCAGGGCAGGGTGACATGCACGGCTCTCACCAAGTAATTTGACCCAGAAGCCTTTGCAAACTTCAAACTTTTACTAAATACACACATTTCTAAGAGGAAAACATCTGGAATATGTGGGGAGCCACAAATGTCCTACTACCCAACATTCCCCCAAATCTTCAGATGAAAATGCTACCTGACTTGTGTGAGTGGCCCTAGTACCCACAACAGGAAATGGCCTAAAGCTCAAAATAGACACATCACGGGCCTCATTTACAACAAAATGACGTGGCACTGCAACCATTTTGCTGCGCCAAGCTGCGTCATTTAAAAATCACGGGGATGCGTCATATTTACAACAATATGTGTGCTGCAGAATGCAGCATGCATAGAAAGAGGAAAAAACGAGGAGAAATAAAAGTATTTCTCCTCTTTGCACCGCCTTACGCCTACCCTGGGGAGGCGTATGATTTTGACGCATTCCCAGGTTTAAGAAATATTGTAAATCTGGGAATGCCGCAGGATCCATGGGTGTTGCGTGGGAACACCCACAGCAACACCCATGGCATGCCCCTTTCACCCAAAGTGATGCGTGAAAGGGGGCCATATTTACGAGGCCATGAAAAGCCGCACAGGGTGGCTTTGCATGGCCTTGTAAATATGGGCCAGCACACTGCGCTGCCGGTGCGTAAAGAAAAGTGATGCACCGGCAGCGCAAGGGGCTTGTACATAAGCCCCCACATTTTAACACTGCAAACCGATCCTCTTTTTGCAAGTTGGGCAGCTGTGGATTTTGGGACCTAGCTCAGCCGGCACCTAGAAGAAGCTAACAAACCTGCATATTTTTAAAAACTAGACAACCAGGGCAGTCCATGGATGCATGACTTGTGTGGCTCTCACTTTGCAATTTTACCCAGAAGCCTTTGCAAACTTCAAACCATGACAAAAAACACACATTGGTCACACATTTCTGTGAGGAAATCTTCTGGAATCTGTAGGGAGCCACTAATTTCCTACCACCCAGCATTCCCCCAAGTCTCCCACTAAAAATGCTTCCTCACTTGTGTGGGTAGGCCAAGTGCCCGTGAGATGAAAGGGCCCCAAGTGCCACATAGACACATCACATTTGTGCACTGAAAACTGACCCTATTTTTGCATGTGGGGTAGCCGGCACCTAGGCAAACCTAGCAAAGCTGCACATTTTTTCAACTAGACAACCAGGAGAGTCTATAAGTGTGTGATTTGCACAGCTCTCAACAGGTAATTTTACCCACAAGCCTTTGCAAACCTCAAACTTTCACTAACAACACACATTTTCAACACATTTCTGTGAGAAACACTTTTGGAATCTGTGGAGAGCCACGTATTTTCCTACTGCCAAGCATTCTCCAAGTCTCCTGATAGAAATGCTACCTCACTTATGTGGGTAGGCCTAGTGCACACGACAGGAATGGACCCACAATTTAACACTGAATCATCACATTTTTACACTGAAAACGGACCATTTTTTTCAATGTGGGTAGCTGTGGATTTTGGGCCGAAGCTCAGCCGGCACCTAGGCAAACCTAGCAAACCTGTACATTTCATAAAACTAGACAGGCACCTAGGCAAACCTAGCAAACCTGTACATTTCTTAAAACTAGACAACCAGGGGAGTCCAGGGGTGCATGACTTGCGTGGCTCTCACCAGTTAATGTTACCCAAAAGCCTTTGCAAACCTCAAACCTTGACTAAAAAGCACATATTTTCCACACATTTCTGTGAGGAAAACTGGAATCTGTAAGGGTGCCTCACATTTCCTACCACCCAGCATTCCTATACATCTCCCGATAAAAATGCTACTTCACTTGTGTGGGTAGGCCTAATGCCTGCAACAGGAAATGGCCCAAAACGCAATATGGACACATCACACTTTTGCACTGAAAACTGACCCTTTTTTTGCAAGTTTGGTAGCTGTGAAGTTTGGGCCCTAGCTCCGACAGCACCTAGGCAAACCTAGAAAACATGCACATTTTTGAAAACTAGGCAACCAGGGAGTCCAGGGGTGCAGACAGTGAACTAAAATATATACAACAACATAGAGCAAGACACTGAACGGATCCCAAGGTTGTTTATGATTTTATATCAAACAAACGTAAGCAGACATCCTGTCTGTTTATCTATGGTATCACCTGGTAAACCATCAATTTTTTTTAAAGCAACTTAGAGAGGGTATGTCGAAGTTTCGACCCGTAATTAGTCTTTGGGTCTTATGAGGACAAAAGTCATCTGACTAAAGTTCACTAGAAACAATGGAATCTTGGGTCCTTCAATAAGGCATCCTCTAAGCAATACGTGCAAGAATGCTTCAAGACAGAGTCTACAATGTATATTGGGCCGCTCGTTTGTCAACATCCTTAAAGAGATGGACAGAGTCAATCGGCAAAAATTCGCTGTATCGACTTTACATCCAGCGTCTCCAGTGAAAGGCAAAATTTGGGATGGGACTAAATTGGAGGGCTGCCAAGAGAGCACTCCATCTGTGCTTGCTGCCGCACGTGCCTGCTCCCTGGAATGGCCTACCCCGGCTATGGTCGGTCTGCTGCACAGACTGTACTTGTGAAGGGACAGCACAACGGCCATGATCATGTCCCCCGGAATCATCGGATGGAACTCTGCCGACAGAAAAATCACTTCCAGATTCTCCTCCATTTTCCTCTCCATCAGATGCTGTTCCAGTGTTTGCTGTCTCAGTCTCTGATCCTGCCTCAGAGCTGTCCTCTATAACCCGATTTAGGGCCTGGGCAGCAGTCATCCACCAAGATGCCAACTCTGCTAACTGGCTAAAACCTTCCTACTGAAACACTACCCTACGTAGAAGGCAGAAGTATTTCTCTAAATCAGTCAGTGGTTGTGTGCGTCTGTGAGATGTGTGCAGCAGTAAATCAACAAAAAAGACATATTTTTTTTAGTGAATCTGCAGGTTCTCCAAAGACATTAAAAAGACGAAATGCACAGTATTACTTCACCTTGTCACATACCCAATACCACAGCATACCTTTGTCATGGCTTACGCAAAACTGTATGGTTGGGGGACCTGCTGGGTCATTGCCAGTATAAAAGTAATTTCCTGAAGGTAAAATTCTACCTTTGATCTCAAGAAGCACACATTCACATAGCACATTTCTTTACCTTTTTTTAATGTGTGATTCTCCTGTGTTTGGCTCCTAGGAAAATGCATTTCCCCCCAAAAATTTGGGAGGGCCACCAGGGGGCACGTATGCAAGAAGGGCCAACACTGTGACAATTTTACCTTTTTTCCCGCTTATTTTACATTCCTCTGGGGGCCCAATTGTACCCCAAGGGAAAAAACACCCTTTTAAAAAAAATTCCCTTGGGGGGGGGGTCGGCCCATTGCCATGAGGCCCGACCCCCTAATAAATAGCACTGGTAGCTTAGTGAGTTTCATGGCTGAGGATCGCAGTGCGATCCACAGCCAAGAAGCTGTTTCAGTGAGGCCTCATTGGAAAGGGAAGACTCTCCCTTTTCCAATGAGGCTTTCCTGAAATGTTGGGATGCCTTTTTAGCCATTTTCTTACTCACTGGAATGGGAAAGAGCACTCACCTTGCTGCTTTTGAAGCTCCTGTGGTGGGTCTGTGACATCAGCATGTCTCGCGGTATGCTGAAATCACAGATGGACAGGAGTGGGGGCGGAGGCTGATGTGGAAATGATTCTGTGTCTCCCCGCCCATTGTAATAAACAATAAAGAACCAGAGGATCCTTTTCAGCACTCGCCAGTGTTGGCCAATGGCTGTCAAATGCACTGGGGAGGGTGTGCAGGTGTGGGTCATTGACCGACACCAGCACCAAAGGGGTTAAAGAGCCTTTGTTGACACTCTTGTTTAACATATCGACAGCTCCACACAAACAGCTGACCTGCTTCATGATGGTGAAAGGTATTACAGTTGATGCTAAGTAATTGGAAAAATCTGCAGACATAGATGGGTGTATGGATATGTACACCCATAATCCTATGATAGAAATCCTTCACAGCACAAGGTAGACCACCGAAGCAATATGCATTGTGCAGCATTAGTTTTTACTTAACAAGACACACATAACCACACACACATAACCACACAACGTGGTGTTGCAGGGATTCTGCACATACACAGAACTATGCACAGGAATACAGGACCTCAGTGTATAGGGGCTAAGCCTTCCTACCGACTGAGTACCCACAATCTCAGGACCGACTAGCTATAGTTTCTCACTCGCTCTCCTAAACAATCACAAAGATGCAAATGATTAGACACCCCAGAACACAACACTCCTGACTCTCTCAGGAATTGCGGTAACAAGACGTACCCTTTCGCTCACTCACTCGTACTTGTCCACAATAAGAATTGACTGAGACACTGATATAGTTTAAAATATTTATTTCAACTATCGTGCTCTATAACGCAGTATACAAGCCACTACCAGCAGCAAAACATATAAACCTAAAACTGTTAGCATTGTAGCAAGTCCATATATTATAAAGGGAGATGTCCTCTTATAAAGACAGTGGATAAAGGACTATATGGCCTAACCACCCTCCCCTTGGTAAGAAGAAGTATTATTATATAATAGAAGATCTCTGGGCTTTGTCAGCAGACCCCATACCTTAGTGCAGAGGTCTTCAAACTGTGGGGCGCGCCCCCCTGGAGGGGCGCGGATGGGTTCCCAGGGGGGCGCAAATGCCTCTGCATGCACATGTAAATGAAGATGGCTTGGAAGTGCAGCGATGTTTATTTGCTGCATTTCCAGGCTGTCTTCATTTACTTCGAGCCCTTGTGAGCTGTGATCAGAGTGCCGTGGGGGCGGGGGTCAGGAAGTATGCTGGCAGGGTCAAAGAGGTTGCTAAAAAAACACAATCATTTGCAGTGCAATCGGTCTCGCATTTGTGAGAGTTAGAGCTATTGCATTGTAATTGATGTTTCTTGACGAATTGCTTATAACAAAGACATTTATGTATTTTTATTTTTGCCCCATTTCAATTCCTGACCTATGTGAGGATGGCTCAAGAATGTATTTAACTAACATCCTGCTAACAGCAAGAGTACCAAAATAAGTGCTTCAAAACCCATTGAATATCATTGAGTTAACAATTGGCTGTATTTACTGTGATGCATAAACATCAATAGTTAGGTCTTTATTGCGGAAATATCCGTAGTCTCAATTCTGGTGGAAGCAGTTTTTGCTGCTTGAATCATGATTATAAGATATGCGGTAATTACAGAACCACACAGTATTGGTAAATTCTATTATGATATTTCCTATGAAGTTTACACGCACATCACACACTGAGGGACTTGCAGGGCACTACGTGGATTGGAAGGTACTGCCCTCTTCACCCCGGGAGATTTGGAAGTGGCAATTGCTTCACAGCGCTGAATTTGCGACAGAGCAATTCCTCTAGGGAAGCACTAAGCCTCCCAACCCACCCTGGTAGAGGAACAATATACTTCAGCAGCAGGTTGGGCACTGGGAAAGAGATGCAATCAGAGGAAGGGGTATTAGTCATAGGGGGTAAAGCTCACCGAAGGGCACTAAGGATGAGTTTAGAGGTAAGAGGGAAAGAACAACGGAAAGTAAGAGGAGAATGGGGGGATGAAAGGAAGGCAGGCTTGGTCCAGGGGCAGACAGGCCGGTTCAGCGCAAAGAAACATTGGAGTCAGGAGAAAGGGCAAAAGTGCCCGTTACTAATGGAAGTTGTCAAGTTGAAGTTAAATAAGAAATTGTTAAAGGGGGTGGGAATTGTTTAGCGGCAAAGGGAATAGTTAATGTTTGTTAGAGTGCTGTGAGGACATATTAATCTGTGCGGCAATAAGAAGATGATTGGTTTTATGTACACCGAGCTCAAACGGCCTTATGACAACAGCAACAAGGTGTGCGTGGTGATCCCGTCCCAAAGTAGGTTTGGGAGACAAAATGGCTGCTGAATCCACGCTCAACATATTTAAAAAACATGGCAGAAGACCACAAAAGAAGTGAATTGTGCAGCAAAATAAACAGCAACATACATAGAACTAGGTTCACTTAAAAACATGTGTGCAACAAGAACGCATTTGTCTTCCTATACCGCACAATAAAGCAGAATTATCGAAAATGCTATAAATCTGTCCTTCAGAATAGAACGTTTGTAAGTACTAGTTTACAGCTCTGAAGAATTGGATATGCATCACTCTGCAGCAGATGATGGATTATGTAGCAAACGCGGAAATATGAGACCTTTTTCCCCTTTTTTTTCTTTAAAAAGGGCCATTCATTAGTGCAGCTGGTACTGCTGCCAGGTGTAAGTAGCCACTGCTGGTTATCAATAATTAAGCAGATGCAGCAGGACTGGGGCCCATGGGTTTGAGGGGCCCATTGCATCACAACTATCACTGTCTACCTTTAAACAAGCATTGGCATAGCCAATAGGTCTCGCCTTTGGGGCCTTATAAGTGTTTAGCCAGAGCTATTGACTTTGCCAATGTCTTCAAGCTGTGCTGTAGAGAAGTGTGGCTGCTGTGCAGCATGCTGAAAAGTTATAATAAAAAAGTGTCAGAAGCATTTTTGTTACTTTATATATGACCAAGAAGGCATTATGTAAAACTGAACGACCATATTAAAAAAAGTATTTACAATAAAAAATTTCCTCAGTTTTCTTTTGTTCTTGCAATGCTGGCAATGGTTGTTTGTTAAAGCTTTTTTTTTGAGGGGGCATAAACAATCGGAGGGTGAAGGTTGGGAACTAGTACCTGTATTATAACACAGCGGCCAGACGCTAGGGGAGAATCAACAGATGCCAGATTCCGAGAGCAGGCTGAGGTGGTGCTGAGTGATGCTGAGGTGGTAGTGGTGGTGGTGGTGACTGTTGCAGAGACGATGCTGAGGTGATGCTGAATGATACTCAGGTGTTGCTGAGTGATACTGCTGTGGTGCTGAGTGATGCTGTTGTGGTGCTGAGTGATATTGTCCTGGCGCTGAGTGATGCTGTGGTGGTGCTGAGTGATATTGTCTTGGCGCTGAGTGATGCTGTGGCGGCGCTGAGTGATGCTGTGGTGGTGCTGAGTGATGCTGTGGCGGCGCTGAGTGATGCTGTGGTGGCCCTGAGTGATGCTGTGGTGGCGGTGAGCGATGCTGTGGCGGTGCTGAGCGATACAGTGGCGATGCTGAGCGATGCAGTGGCGGTGCTGAGCGATGCTGTGGTGGCACTGAGCGATGCTGTGGTGGCGCTGAGCGATGCTGTGGTGGCGCTGAGCGATGCTGTGGTGGCGCTGAGCGATGCTGTGGTGGCGCTGAGTGATGCTGTGGTGGCGCTGAGTGATGCTGTGGTGGCGCTGAGCGATGCTGTGGTGACACTGAGCGATGCTGTCGTGGCGCTGAGCGATGCTGTGGTGGTGCTGAGCGATGTTGTGGTGGTGCTGAGTCATCCTGTGGTTGTGCTGAGTGATGCAGTGTTGCCCCTGAGTGATGATGTGGTGTCGCTGAGTAAAGCTATGGTGGTGCTGAGTGATGCTGTGGTGGCGCGGAGTGATGTTGTGGTGGCGCTGAGTGATGCTGTTGTGGCGCTAAGTGATGCTGTGGTTGTTCTGAGTAATGCTGCGGTTGTGCTGAGTAATGCTGTGGTTGTGCTGAGTGATGCTGTGGTTGCACTGAGTGATGCTGTGGTTGCACTGAGTGATGCTGTGATGGCGTTGAGTGATGCTGTGATGGCGTTGAGAGATGTTGTGTTGGTGCTGTGCTGGCTCTGATTGATGCTGTGCTGGCTCTGATTGATGCTGTGGTTACGCTGAGTGATGCTGTGGTGTTGCAGAGTGAGAGATAGAGTGAAGATATAATGCCCAATTAGAGAGGGTGGTGAGAGAGAAAGAGAGAGAAAGGGTGTACATAGAATAAAGAGTGGAGCGGGATAGAGAGAGAGAAAGAAGGGGAGAGAGAGTGAATGAAGGAGTTTGAAAGAGAAACAGATAAAGGGGTGAGAGAGAATGAAAGGCTAAAAAAAGATAGAGAGGGGAGAGTTAATTAAGTAGAGAGAGAATTAGAGAGGGGGAGAGAGAGAGAAGGAGAGAGACAATAAGAGTGGGGGTGTGGAGTTTAAATAGAGTGAAGAAGTGACGGAAAAAGTAACCTTAAATATAGCTTTGTGCTTTGCGCGAATAAATATTTTTAAAAAAACAGTGAGAGACAAAAATACTGGTAATTAGGCTGTGACTCCCAATATAAAACAAATAGCGATATAAGGTGAAATCAACCCACCGAAGCAATATTTCTAACTAGACAAAAAAAAGCTTGCATTTCAATGCTAATCGCTGTTGTTTTTCATGTGACTGTAGTCCAGGGCCCTCAGTTGGTAATGTGAGCTGCTGCTGCGATTGAAACATCAGAGTCCAGAGAGTTAATGAGCCATGACGAGGAAATGAGGAAGAGATAGGAAACCCAGATGCCAGCTGCGCGTGCACGCCATCGTGAACTCAAGCTGGTCGCCAGCCGAAAGCCAGTGTTTGCACTTCCAAAACCCGCTTACTAAAACTCTCGGCCAGACCAGCGCAAGCGCTGGTGCAGGCCGAGACCTAAAAAGGGGCATGAGAGCTTATTTTCTAGCATTAGGACCGAGGGCACCTTTGCAGAAAAAAGGGAGACAACATGTGGGAGCTCTTTATTTTCTGAAAGGGACAGAGAGCCTGATTCAAAATCAAAGTTGTTGATGGCCGAAGATGGCCGCCGCCGAGTAGGAGCCTCGCAAGAGCTCCCGGTTTGGGGATTACCTTTGGTAGTTATCCCCGATAAACCGTGTTCTCTGGCCTTCCACCTGCTTGCCCCTGGAGCGGACTGGGACCCCCACATTCGTCATCTATCTTACCTGCTGGATCGATCTTCGCGGTGGCCGGAGTTCCCGCTTGCTCTGCCCGAACGCTGGCGCTGCCGGTCGGACCCTCTGCTCCCGGGTCGATCTGCCGCTACTGGACTGCTCACAAGGTTTTCCATCGCCGCAGGTTCCTGCGGTCTCGCGCAGCCTGCTCTGCAGAAAATCCGGGTCTATGCGCCTAGTGCCGGGATCGGCCCTCCAGACTGGCGCCATTTCTGTGGATCTCTCCCGATGCCCAGCCGAGGAGCCAAAGAGTCCTGGCTTCACTAACGGCGTTCTCCATGCTGGGATTCCTGCTCCACTACGGCGTGGCCCCACTTTGCAGCCCCTCCGTCCTGCCTGGAGCCCGCTCGTCGGACTGAGCTCGCCGACGCCAGATGCCCTCCAGTTCCTGTTGAGCTTGTCCTGGTCCGATCATTGCGCCCTGAGCCTGGTGGCTCGGTGCTGACCTCCGATCGCCTGGCCTCCGGCGTTTCTCCTTCTGTGCCGCATCCCCTCTCGGCGACCCCCCTGGAGTCGGCGTCTCTCTCGGCGGCCTCTCCCCCTGCCAGCGTTGCAGGAGACTTGATCGGCGCCTAAATCGGTCGGAGGTGTCTTTAAGTGAGGAACCCTGCCCCTCCGCCTCCGGTGATCCGGGGAAGTGCCCCACCTCAGGTGCTTTCTCTACCGTTTTTCTTCTCTTTTTCTTTTCTTTCTGACTCTGACTACAAACATGAGCATTAGATGAAGGCTGCCTGGACCTAAAATGGCGGCGCCTCACTAATCACGGTTCCTCTCAACTCTGATGTTGCCACATACATCGCTGACCACTGCCTGACCCTAAAATGGCGGCAGCTCATAGACATATAATTACCTCACATTGCCTGACTTTAAAATGGCGGTGGCAATAACACAATATGATTAGCCTCACCCTGCTAGCTACCTCCACAGATGCAAACTAAGAGGAGCAGTCTCCTTTGAATCACTTTCCACTAAACTGCCATCCTCACTTGGGATTCTCGCTGCCAAGCCTGGACCTGACTTCTGATCCCCCCCAAAAAACAAACAAACAAAAAAAAAAACAAAACCTCCCTGCTATGAAGAGATAAAGCTTGCACCAATGATATCCGACAGCTCACTCACCCAAGACAGTTAACCCTGGGGCACACCCTTCCTCCCATCACACAGCTGTGATGTGACTACCCTATCTCCCTGCTCTGAAGAGATAAAGCTAAATTAGCCCACCTGATTTTCCCCACGCCCTGGTTGATGGCGACCCTGCCTCGCTTCTGTTCAACTGCCCCTTGTCATTCCTAGAGTACCCCACCCCAGCCACCATGGCAAGTCCTTGCCTAACTACTACAGGGGAAAACTCCTTCACTCTGGTTTACCCTCCCAACCTCTCCAAAACCGCTGCAAAATCTTTCAAGCACTCCACCCTGAAAAGTAACCCTGAGACTTTGATTTCCGACCTGCGCTACAGCGCAGACAATGGCACAGTCATTAACGACCTTATCTTCTACTCCAGACGAACCTCCTCCTGGCGCAAAACCTTTACACACCTCCTCAATGTACGCGCAACCAGGAACATTCCTCATGGCACTAAGCTTACAATAGCACCCTCTGCAACCCTGCGAGCTGACCTCACAATCACCCTCTACAAAAATGGCATTGTCCTAATCCAAGCCTCATCCAAAAACCTTAACAAATTTGCGGACCACTTTACCCTCCTCAGTAACCATGTGCACGACACTAACAAGGCACCTAACACCCACCCCTCCGACCCGCCAACCAGCCTGACTAGCGTCCCTAGCCACCCACAAACCACCCCTCTAAGGGTTGCCAACTCGGGTCATCCTATCCCCTCTTGCACACCTACCAGCCTTGCCAACAGATGCACCCCTAGTCCTTTGGTCTCCTCCCCGCCAGCTCCCTACGATAACTGTGAGACCTTTTTGCCTCCAAAAACCTCCGATACAGGTCGAGCCACCCCTTCTACCCGATCCCCTTTGCATGCCGATAGTATTGCTCCCGAAATACCGCCCTCCTGCCCTCTAACGCCTCCCTCTTACTTAGATATCGAAACCCTGCACTCAAGAGCTGCCAAATTAACCCAGAGCATCCATATCTCCATTCTGGATCTAATGAACCTCCTTCACCTCGCCGAACTCTCCTTAGCCAACCTCAAACCCCAGCGGAACTCCACCCCTCCTCACACCACAGAGCCCCCCATGCACCCACTGCCGCTATCCCAGAGACACCTTCGCCCTCGCAAGCAACTATTTCACATCTCTGAGGAAGAAACCCTAGCTCTCGTCCTCTCTTACAACTCTACACTCGACACCCCAAGTCCGCTAGACCTCTCTGAAGAGGAAATCCTTGCCATCCTCCGCGACCACAACCCTACCCCAGCTACCCTTTGTCCGCCAGACTCGAGTGACGAACATGCCATCTGCACAGTCACTATTAACCCCAACAGATCGGCTACCCTCCGCAACAGAAGTGTGGTCAAAAGCAATCTAGCGCCAGTTCTCCTGTCCGCCCGAACTCCCAACATTCCCTCAGATCCCTCTCTATCTGGTCTCCTAATCAATTGCCGATCGGCCGTTAAACACGCCGCCGATATTGCCGATCTCATCCTGAACAAAAACCTCGACTTAGCAATTCTAACAGAATCCTGGCTCAACGATGCCTCATCTCCATGCCTGGACCTCTTAGTCCCTCCCAATTATAACATTGCAAGACTGGACAGGCAATCTAACAAAAAAGGAGGAGGCATCGCATGCATCTACCGCTCTAACCTCCTTGTCACTGAACTCCTGGCCGATTCCACTGACTCCTACGAATACCTCGCCCTTTCCATTTGCAGCAACTCCACCCAACTGTGCAATTTGCACATCTTTTACCACCCCCAGGCATGAACGATTCCTTCACTGACCATCTCATGGAACTCATCACAGCTAAGATCTCCTCCAACGCTAAAGATATTTTCCTGGGTGATTTCAACCTTCACTGGAACGACCCCAAGGATCCTCATGTCAATGCCATCAAAGACCTCTTGGATGATCAAGCCCTGACCCAAGCCTGCTCACTCCCAACACATACGAAAGGGGCCACCCTTGACTGGATCATCTCTAAGAAATCAACAATCAAGCTTATCTCTATAGACCCTTGCGACTGGTCTGATCACCACGCCATCACCTTCCTACTACCCAGCACCCACAAGACAAGGGCACCGCAACCAGTGATTCCTAAACGCTGGATCAGAGACACTAAAAACCTAGACCACTTGGAACTGGAAGCTCGCTGCAAATCAGACCTCCCACCCCCCTCGCATATCACAACGGTCAATGACCTCAACGATCACTACTCTACAACTATATCGAGCATTCTGGATGACCTAGCCCCGCTAAAACTAAAGAGAACCCAAATCAAAGATCGGAACCCCTGGTTCACTGGATCCCTCAACAATGAGAGGAGAGCCCTCCGACAGTCCGAAAGAATTTGGAGACAGCACCCCTCTGTAGCACATCTAAAAATTCTCCGCCAGGCCAGAAATGCCTACAACAGGAACATCATCAACTCAAAAAAAGAATTCTTCAGATCTGAACTGGGGAACGCCAAGAATAGACCCCGCAAGCTCTTCGAATTGGTCAAACACCAATCCAACAAACTGGCCAAAAGCGCGAAAGAAACCCCCAAGTCCTTAATATCATCCGAGGAATTCTCCTCCTTTTTCGCTGACAAAGCCACAGCCTTAGGAAAAGAACTTAGTGCCGCCACATACTCTCTATTCCCTCCAGACCTGCCTCCTCCTCCAGCGCTGCCCCCACAGACTTCACCTAAAAATCAAGCACGCTGGACTGACTTCAATCCCTATCATGAAGACTCCGTCGCTAAAATCCTATCGACCCTAAACCCGAACAACCATTTTAATGACCCTCTCCCCCCAACTGCCTAGTGGCCGCCGCCCAGTCCATTATTCCAAGCTGGACTGCAATAATTAACGCCTCTCTGCGGCAGGGATCCATTCCTGACTCTCTGAAAGCAGGCCAAGTCCTCCCCATTTTGAAAAAGCCGTTGCTGGACCCAGCTTCCCCCGACAACTTCAGACCTATCTCTAACATCCCTCTCTTAGCCAAAGTGTTGGAGAAATGTGTACAACAGCAACTAAGTCAACACATCAACAACTTCCACCTACTTGATGACTTCCAATCTGGATTCAGACCCGGGCACAGCACTGAAACCACCATGCTCCACATCGTTGATGATGCCCTCCAAGCCCTTGACCAAGGCAAAACCTGTCTCCTAATCCTCCTAGATCTATCCTCGGCCTTCGACACGGTCAACCATGAAAAACTACTCGAACGCCTTAAACTCAGGATGGGATTGGAGGGCACCGTTCTAAAGTGGTTTAGGTCCTTCCTCCAAAACCGTTCACAGAGATTCCTAATCAACGGCAACCTATCGGCTCCTTCTCGGGTCACGGTTGGAGTCCCTCAAGGATCAACCCTGTCCCCTACGCTCTTCAACCTTTACCTTGAACCTCTTACTGAAGTTCTACGCACAGCTAATATCTCCTACCATATGTACGCTGACGACACTCAGATCTACATCAAGACCTCATCCCTCGAGGAGATTCTCTCCCTGAACGAAGCCCTGAAACTCACTGTCCATTGGCTCGCTTCCAATCAACTCAAACTCAACGCAAAGAAAACTGAATTTCTCTTAATTTCCCCCTCAAAAACCAATCCCGAGATGCAGACATGGATTAAGGCTATCACAGCCTTAGATTGCCCACCGACCATCGTGGACTCGGCCAAATCTCTGGGAATTACCCTGGACAGAAACTTGAACATGCGAGACCACATCAATGCGATGGCCAAATCAGCCAGATTCCACCTGAGCTACCTTAGGAAACTGAAACCCTTCCTCGACAATGCCGATCTAAAAATGGCAGTCCAAGCTCTCGTCATCTCCAGACTGGAATATGGCTGCTCTACCCTCTCGGGTTTACCAAAGATCTCACTGGCACCTTTAAAAGCCTGCCTCAACACTGCAGCCAGACTTCTTACCAGCTCAAGAAAATTCGACCACATTTCTCCACACCTGAAAGCTTTGAATTGGCTTCCTCTTGAGGCTAGAATACAGCTTAAACTGGCCTGTATCACACACAAGGCCCTACACTCAAACTCCCCTGCTTATCTTGCACAGAAACTTGTGGTATCCGGAGGAACCAGAAACTCCCGATCCGCCAGAGACCTCCTGCTACAACCTGCACGCTTCCGGAAGAAAAAAACGTACAATCGGGCTTTCTCTGGGGCCGCTCCGAGAATATGGAACTCTCTCCCGCCCACCATCAGAAGAATCCCTTCACTGACACGCTTCAAAAAGGAGGCCAAAACCTTCCTTATGGGTAAATTCCTCGTTTAAATGTTGCCTCCAACCAGCACAGAGACTCTGATTAACTCCTGACTAGCGCCTCCCCTCGGATTACCTAGTCACCTCTCCTAGAAACCTGGGGACTTGTTTCGAGCAACCATAAATCGCAAACCGTACATCCGTGTCCACTATCTTTTTTATATCCTGCATCCTGCCCTCTTTTACCTTTGTATATTATTGTGATTCCAAGCCTATTGCACATTTCTATGTTTCCTGTAAAGCGCTCTGATACCCTAACGGGTCAAGTTCGCGCTCTATAAAACACAAAAATAAATAAATAAATAAATAAAAAAGTGATGGTCAGGCATGATGGGGAAGAGGTGGAAAATGCAGAAGAGATAGCCTGCTACTCAGAACTGCGATCATTAATGCAGCAGGTGTAGTTGCATTGGGGTCCAATAGTGTGAGGGGTTCACAACACCCCAATTATGGGGAGCAGTACTTTTGGGACCATACATGTTTTTGTTTGATGCATTTGCTGTTTTATAAGTATCATACTTAGTATGGTTTATGAGCTATAGAAAAAGTACTCCTGAAATCATCTTGTAAGCCCCATCCCCTGCACACAGCCATGTCCCTCACGCTCCCCCAATCATTGCCTTTAAGTTTTGGAGGGGGGCCCGACCTCAAAACATTTTGCTTAGGGGGGGCTCAGAGCACAAAAGTTTGAAGACCTCTGCCTTAGTGTCTAGATGGTATATCTACATCATAGGAACCGCATGGCTCTTCTCCCTGGAATGGTCCCTCTTTAAGTGTTTGTTAAACCAACATGCATCCCCATAATATCAAAGCACGAGTTTTCCAGCAGCCGCAGCTGTGTTAGCATGTTTTGTCTAGTTGCTAGGGACTGACCAGAACAGAATAACAAGGGGCATTGTTTATCGACCTTGCTCACCGTGTTCAGACTAAACTCCAGGAACAGACCGAGAACGCACAACGCAGACAGTTCTCATGTGAAAGGCATAAACAGAGTCTTGCAAAATAAAGTCATGTAGTAACGTGCGCAAAGGCAGCATCATGGCAGCAGAGCTCATGCTAACTTAGCGATGTTGACAATGACCCCATTGGCCATATGACAGTGGGTTAGCATGGCTTAATGTGTATAAATATTTATGTAGCTTTTGAATTCATTCACTTACTTAAGTCACCAACTCTGGTAATGATTATATGATTACATGCCCCTATGAGTCCATGACTGATACTACATTCTTTAAATATGTTATTTTGTTGATGAGAGTAAGTAGATTCTTTATACCTATCACATTCTGTGAAACACGGGAGGTGTTGAGAAGTGTTATTAATACTCCATATATACACCAACACACATCACCTTTCTGCTTTGTTAATGTTCTACACATTCAGCATGACTCGTGGAGTCTGAACCAGTACCACCAAATGCATATTTAGATAATGACATTGTGAGACAAAATCTTCAATAATACTCTGATGGCATTAGAAGGTGTTATGAGATTTATATATGACTATATTGATACATGTTAGATGACACTACTGTGCAATCTTCATACATCCATAGATTACACATCTATGTTTTGCTCTAGCCTCAGATGTGGGACATTGCAAATGAACCTCAACTCAAACATTTGGCATTCCAATTAGTTCATTCAGTGAAATATGGATAACTGTTAGGGTTGTTGTACATATTGTGAACTTATCGTGCTTTTAATTGACACAAACCCAACAACATAACTTCCAAATACTATTGAAAAACAGATTATTAACCGGATACGTGCACAGTTATGAGAAGTGTTCTTAACAATTTTATTGATTTAAGAAAAAACATTTTGAACCAAATCAATCCTTAATTTGTGGCCTTCCTGTGAGTGCGCAATTTCTGCATTCAAAACATTATCATCTTCCTCCTCAGTTAGTGTTTGACATTCAGAGTCCCATTGTAGATGTGGTTTTTCCACATATACTATGCAGAACTGCACATGCCAATAGTGTCTTACACACCATTGGAGGTGTGTAGAGGCGCATCCAACCAGACTGGTCCAAACATCTGAGACAAGTTTTGAGGATGCCTAAAGATCATTCCGCTACATTGCGGATTCTTCTTAATGCATTGTTGAATTTCTTCCATCCCTCAGTCACGGTTGTTACAAATGGTGTCATTAACCATGGCTGTAGGCCATAGCCTTGATCACCTGATGAAAGACATATTATTACATATTAGGAGTATTTGACTACTTACATATGCATGCTGGATGAATGATAGTTGTGGAGACAGTGCACTACAACTTTTTGAATTTCTCTTACTGTTTGGAATGTCAGTATGACTATGGCTGGGACTAAGAGATGCTTGCCACATATGCCTGCAGGGAATGCAGTTTTACAGTGTACACTCAACATATGTTGGGCTGCAATAGTTGCATGTGAGACTGGACATAGAATATGTTGACCATTTATACAAATTGAGGACACATTAATCCAGAGTTTGAGCCAGGTTTCACTTAGTGTTGTGTCATATATTTGGCACACGTGACATATAGCGCAAAATGTATTTTGGTAACAGAGACAATATGAAACAGACCTGCATAGTATTTCCTTGAATGCAGGCAAACACATGCATTAACAGATTAATCATGTATTGTAGGTCATGGAAACATATATGAAAACTATGAAAATATTGAATTTACATGTTTTGAAGATAGACCATTATTAGCCAGGCAACATATTCTTTAGATTAACTGTTTTCATAAGGCAGCACAATGGTTATGTGTGATATATTCATGAAGTAACACAACATGTACTACAGTCAGACTTGGAAGGAGGACAATGACTTTCAGGCGTATTTATGAGCAGGGAATTTACCCCTTCCTGGCAACAAACAGTTTCCAGGCCCATAACACAGACATCGTTGCACTATGGAGGAAGGGTGCCTGTGTTGTTGGTAGATTACACACATTGCAACAGCACATGGAGAGAGTAAAAATGCTCCATAGCTTTGCAGATATGGTGGATGTGTACTCTATTCCTTTGACACAGCACAGCAACTTATGGTGCTGGCCTGTGTTGCATGTGAGTTTAGTAAATATGACCCTCAGTGGTACACAATGGGTTATCTGTTTGGCTTAATTACACCCACTATCTGTAAAAGGAACAATTTCTTGATCATATATTTGGATATTGTCAAATATATTTCAGAACCACATAGGAATAAATAGATGTGCAATTAAACTCACCAATCATTAACCCATTTCCATATCTTCCATACTCGAAAAGCTCATTTGGGGTACTGTATCAAAATATGTAGGCATCATGAGTACTTCCAGCGTTCTTGGCTAATACATTTGTGAATAATCCATTATGGTTCACAGTTGCATGCACATTGATTCGATAGTTTTGTTTCTTATTGTGGAATATATGTGCAGTAGCTGCAGGTGGGACCAATTTCACATGGGCGCAGTAAATCGATCCAGGGACATGTGGAAATCCCTCAATGTTGTAAAATCCTTGCTTGGTGGCTATTTTCTGTTAGCTGGTTTTAGGAAACAGCAAGTACTGTGGAGTGAGACTGATGATAGCATCCAGCACAAATGGTAGAAATGCAGATAATGCAGCCTGTGATATGAGATCCAACATTGCAGAGGTCGTCTGGGAAGAGGCAGAGCCCAACGTGTAGGACTGTCATCAATTTCACATGTGGTGTCTAAGGAAGCGGGCTTTTGTGCAGGTTTCCCCCCACTTTTTGCCTCCATTTGGACTATTCGCTGCTGGTTTTTCGACTCTGAGAGTGCACTGAGGCCTGCTAACCAGACCTCAGTGCCAGTGTTCTAACTCTATACCAAAGTTATGTTAAATTGGCTACACCCAATTGGCAAGGACTGGCTTACTTATAAGTCCCTAGTATATGGTACCCAGAGTACCAAGGGCATGTAAGGCAGAGTGATCACCTAGGGCTGCAGCACTGTTTGTGCCACCCTGCATGTGACAGACGCAAAATGGACCCCAGCCTGCCACTGAAGACTGAAAGGGCAGTGTCTTACACTGCTAGTTCGACTTTGCCATTACACTGCCACCACTTCCCTTAAGGACATATGTAAATCTCCCCTAAGGAAGGCCTATGGAGCCCTCTGGCAGGGAGCTATACATACCTAAGTAAGGCATATGATTTTTAATATGTCTTAGCAACAGCACTTCTAAATAGTTGTTTTGCTGAGGAAACGTTAGGAGCCGAATTGGCTTACACAGGGTTACCTGCTGGCGACCCAGCCTGGCTAACATCTGAATGAGACCGCCTAACAGGGCCAAGTAAGGTATTAAATTAATCGTGGCATTAAATCCGACCTGATGCCCAGGCCAGATTTAAAGTCACTATTAAAGTTGAGCAACTTTGAGAAAGTTGCCACTCTGCACACCAGCTAGTACAGTGGCCTCACAAAGGCTCTGATACATAGATGGGTTTCTGACCACCTGGGGAGACATGTGTACGACTCCCAGGTCCGGAAACCAAGGCAGTTGCTGCAGAGCGAGGTGTGACCTCCTTTTCCAGGGTGGCCACTCAGGGTGTTAGCCTAAAAGGCAGGCTTCAAAGGTAAAGCTGCCTTTGAAGGGCCGCTTGTGACAACATCCCTTAGCAGGGTGCCTTTTGTTCCTGCAGACAATTAGTAGACAGAGCCAAGGAAGGTAAATCCTGTGTCCAAACCGGTTTTCCCATGGGCATGTAGCCCACTGGTAGCCGCACCTCTAGGGTGGGCTATCCTGCTCTGGATGACTGAAGAAGGGTTGTGCCATCTTGAAAGGGGCAAAAAGGGGGCACTCTGGGATAGCCAGATGCCACACATCACAGGAACTTCATCACTAGAGAGGAGGGGACCTAGTTGCCTGTTGACAAGTGACTGCGTGGTCCCCTCTGGGCTTGTTCCTGGGATAAATAGGGCATCCCTGGCACCCTACCACCCAGTTCACTCTAGAGAAAAGGATTGAAGAAGGACTGCCCTGCTGCATTTTATCTGTACAAAGAGAGGCTGCACCGTCGAGAAGATTGCACCTGCTGCACTTTTGGGCTAGCGAGATTGTGACTGTGCCTGCGGCTCCTGACCCAGGGAAAAGTGGTTTTCCCGCCTTCACCATCTGCAATGACTCCAAGGATCAGTCGGCTGATCACCTAGAACCAGCTCAGGGACACAAGAGATGAAAGTGCCCAAGAGGACAAAGTGGTAGCCACCGCTGTTGCTTTGTCGCTGCCAGTCGCCGGACACACAGAGAGTCAAATCTGAGATAGCCAAACGTTGCACCTGTGTCTGCCGGACTCGGGAGTGCTATCTGTGACTGGATTCGTCCCACCCAAGGGACACCAGCCCCCACCAAGGATATTTGCTGTGACTGTTGTGTTGCAAGAACGAGAGCTCAGCCGGAGCTGAACTTCGACTATCGCAAAGTGGACATTGTGGGACCCCAAGTGCCATGGTCAAAGTCGCCTCAACCCACCCGTGGACCGAGGTATTAACCGCACTTTACCCCCGTTGACCGCACAACATCTGGAGCATCCTTTGAGGATCCTTTGACTGCATCCCTCAACATCAGGACCAATCTATTGAAGTCTATGGCGGTTGTCCTGTAAAGTTTGGGACTTGCTTCAAAAATGCTCTGATGGCCAGATAACTGTCCAAAGAATCCATACCAGATTCCTAGACCTCTGTCCTGTCAGAATTGTTCGCACATTCTGGGTCGGAGTTGCCGAACAGTTTCAAACTTTTTTTAAGTTTGCAAAGTTTTTGTTGACCAATGCTTGTTTGCGATTGCATTAAAAAGTACTTATTGCTTTAAAAGTCTGTATCTCCAGAACGACTCTTGTGGATTTTGATGATCAAGGACTCTAACAATTCATAAAAATATGCTCTATTTTTATAAATTGTTGTCGTGTCTCTTTCTTGTAGTGTGACTTTCTTATTTTGTTGGTTGGTGTTGTTAAATGTTTCACACTAAGTTCCTTGGCCAAGCTTTACTGCTTGCAGCTGCAGCTACCCAGGGTTAAGCTATGGCTAAGTAAACGATACTGACTGGACCCAACACGTTATCTGCTAGTGTACTCTACAATAAGGCCCCGCAGCCATATCATATAGTACACCCAGCTACTCACCTGGTGGGTTGGCATTCGTCCTTCCTGTTGCTGGCTGAAGACTTGATGAAATCTTCTCCTAAAAGTCAGGGATGCTCTCCTTCTTGAGTCTGAATAGCTACATCACCTTCTCCTCCCTGAGATCAACGAGCGTGATCCTTTGTTTGAACATGCGCTCTTCCCTCCTTTGCTGTCGCTGGTGTCGTTTCGCACCAACTCCCAATTGCAAAATAACTACATCCATGGTGTAGATGAGCCTGCCAGAGAGTTTTACTTTGGAGATCTTTTTAAACTGATGGCCTCGCGTCATTGCATGTGGTCTATAGTTTCCATATGCAGGAGAAAACTCCATGCAGGCCACTTCCATTGATTGTTTCTTTCGGAGAAACAAGATCCCGTTTTGGGGGCTTTGTTTCTCAGAAATAAATTTTTTTCTAAGTAGGTCGCCATTATGTGTGGCATGACCACCATTCATTTCGGATCTAAGTGCTTATACGTGTAAATGAAAGAACTTCAGTCAAAAATTAAACCTGCCGCAGTCATCTTCAATTAAGGTGGTCGGTCTACCACTGGGGGGGTTAAGGCTATGACTCTGTCGTCCTGACGGCCTCGACCTACCACCTGATGACCTCCAAATCGGTGTCTAAATCTTCCCTTTCCATGCAACTTCAAAAATGGAGCTCATTTAGTAGACAGGAGCAAAAAGTGAGTACTACTTCATGTATTCATAAATGCTTGCTTTTTCCTTCACAGGATGACCTGCTACCAGTCTGCTTTCTAGTCACATCTTGGGGGCTGCGAAGTTGCCATGACACCCAGGTGAGATGCTGCACATGCTCATCTATTAATATAGCTTTCATTTGGCTGCCTGGGAACGAGCGCAACCACCTAAGCTCCTTTTACCTTTGTCAGCTGCATCACGTGACAGGCAAGCACAGATGCTTCAGGGGCGGCCATTACTGTTTACAGAACAAGGGGCTCCTTAAGAAGGCTTGTCTCTTCTCTTGAAATTTCACTCTTCCTCCCCTTCCTTTCTTCCCCTTCGTGTAAAACGATAAAGACTTTATATATATATTTTGCTCCTATGTTTTTTAATACCATATGTTAATTGCGGCTTACTCAATATAGTTTTTGTATTGTGGTATGGCATTTATTGATCCTTAATAAAGTCTTTTAAACACAAAAAAGAAGGTTGTCTCTGCCAGCAAATTGAGAGTGCTCAAGAAATTGAAAGAGCAACGAGTAAAATCCTCTCTTTCCACATAATGTAAGAAGTTGTTTTTATCTTAACAGTGGTCGAACCAACCTTCAAGGGAATCACTGTCCTAGCAACCAGAACCCTTTAGCAACGGTCGTTTTAAATGGTAATCTTTGTCTGCCTTTCTTACTCTTATAATGGGTTGCACCTTTGCGCCATAACGGATGAATAGACAATTAATTGTGAAAAAAAATATTATTGTCTATAATTCTATTTCTGATTGATGAATATGTACTTGCCAATGAAAACTGCAGTATTTTGTTTTATTTTCATTCTCTATAATTTCAGTATTATTTATTCATCCACCCGTTATTACTGGGGCCATATGTATGAGTATTGCTTGTAATTGCCACAATGAGTTTAGCCAATAAAAGTACGACCAGAAGGCCGTTCTTAATTCTGAGCCGAGACTCCAGCCGTAAACTCTCACCGAGTTATAATCTCGCTGTGCTCTCAGCTTGCTGCTATATTTTTTTCTAAAAAGGCCCTTTTCAAGTACAGTATTATATTACTGCTTGCAAATAGACACCTCACCCCCCCCACAAACTCTGTTACTCTAGTTAGAACACATGTACGTCACATACTCCTAAGAGTCCCTTAGCATCCAAGATATATTCCTGTATTTGTGTTGTTTACGCATACATGCATGCATAATCTCTGTTAATTTTCATATAATGTATGTGTGTTAGGCTGACCAGAATTTGAAAACCAAAAACCAGAACAATCCACTAACACAGAGGTGGGGCTACAATTTTGTTTGAGTGCTGGGCACAGAATGACTTAATAAGCAGCGCTCTTCAACATAGAAAACACAGAGGATGAGGCAGGAAGGATAATTAGGAGCAGCCTTTACACGCTGTATCATCTGTGTTAATTATATTGGTTAATGAGAAGGGCTGTTAACTAATCTTGCACTGCTATGTATGAAAACGTGTCCCTCTTAGCATTGGTGCTGCAGGGATCCCATTTAAATTATCCGTTTACCATAAAATGAATTTACCATTCATCAAGGAGAAAATCCCTGCTGTCTCAAGCCAATGAATCTTTGAAGTTGACTGAGATTAGCCAGGAGCTGCACATTACATTGAATTGTCATTACAATCTCTAATCTACTTTCAGTCAAGAATGAGAGTTTAGTATGAGTTAAAGGGTTTTATTAATTAAACCTTTTAGTAATTCATTTTTATTGGGTTACTAGTCAAATTCTTCAATTTCAATGCTAGAATCTCATTAGAAATCAACAATCAATAAACAATCAATAAAGTTCAATAAAAATGCATTAAGTGCATTCCATTAGAGAAAGAATACCTATTCTATGGAATGGGGAAAGAAAGGTGTAAGATGGAACCCATAAAGAGTTCTAAGTTCAAAAGAGGTCAGAAAGCATAAAGCTTCAGCATTAAGGGGCTGATTATGATGGCGGTCGGACTTGCGTCCGACCGCCATCATATTGGGGATGGGACCGCCCGACAAGTTGTTGGCGGTCCCGCACCCCGAATAACAATGCAACAGCCTTCAAGGCGGTCGCAAAGTGTATTATTTGTATTGCGGCGTGTGCTGCTGGCTGCCGCACACGCCGCAGTCCAAAAAACACAAATTGTGCATATTCCTGCACTATGTGGCAGGCACCATGCAGTGCCTGGCACATGGTGCAGAGATATGTGGGGGGCACAAAACCCAATACTGAGGGCTAGGGGGAAAGGGGGGCCCGTTAAAGGCCCCCAATGTCCCTTTCAGCCAGCCTTTTCATGGCGGGTAACCCACCATGAAACGGCTGGCGGAGAGGGGCACCATAATCCTTACGGCAGTGCCTGGCAGGCACCCCTCACCATTGTAGGGATCGGAGTGCCCTCCGATGGTCCGATGGGCGCCCTGGAGCCTATCGAATCCGTGGTGGTGAGTCTCTCCGACCGCCATCCCCTCCGCCCGCCATCCCAATGTGGCAGGCGGAAAACATGCTTAGGATGGAGGTGAGACCGCCACCGACAGGCTTTCGGTGGCGGTCTCACCGTCATCCTAATCAGGCCCTAAGTCAGCTCTATAAGTAAATCATCAAATAAGCAGAACTTATCATAAAGAGAGGTTTAAGAAACTCAGTAGAGACTCAGAGCAGCATGGAATGGGGATAGATGTGGAAGGAAAAGGTAAGTCTGAGTCTGCTCTAGGAACACGCACCATTATAGACATCACAGTCCGAAACTTTTGCAACATGTTGCTTTTTCCATCTCCAGTCAGCCAACGATGCTCTCATGGTAATATAATCATCCCTCGTCTTCTCACCAAGAATACAATAGCCGTCAGACAACAATTTCAAAGTCGGCAACTATGTGTTATTATTTCTAAACATTTCTATGAATCATTCTCCCATTCAAAACTACTTCCAAGTGCAAAACAACATTTCTGACCTTGTAAATATCCGTTTTATTCATTAGCTAACAATGGTCAATGTAGAAGTTGAAACATCTGTATAACAAAAAGAAAACATTTTGTGCAGCAACCATTCATTAATAAGAAAATGCAAGTCAGTTGAAAGGGTCAAGATCAAGTTCAAATGCTGAATCTACATATGTGAAATTCTTCATTACCTCACTTAACATTAAGGGCCTAATTGCGACTTTGGCGGTCTTCCAATAGGACGACCACTGCGGCAGTCCCAGGAAGACTGCCAAGGCCGTGGTGAGCCTGCCCCCCAGATTATGAGTGTAATCCATGGTGGGCGGGCAGATGGTGCTGCAGCGGTCAGAAAGTGGCGACTGTGTTAGGTTCATAGGAGAGCCTAACCAGCCTACCGCCGCCGTGACAGTGCCTGCAGCACGTACCTGCACGGTGTGGCATGCACCATGTCGTGCATGCCACACCACGCAGGAACGATGGTGCAATTCCAGGGGTGTACAACATGTGCCCCCCGCATGCACCCCCAGGCCCAGAATTGGCCGGGAGCCCTGTCAAGGCCCCCTTACCTGCATGTCTGCCACTCTTTTTATGGTGGGCTCCCCGCCATGAAAAGGGCGGTGGATATACAGGTCGGAATATGCTCGGCGGTGCCGGCATCGGCACCACCAGCATATTCAAGCTGTTGTCAGACCGCTACCGCAGCAGGATCCTTGAATGCGGCAGAGGCGGCGGTCATGTGGCGGTCCCACCGCCACACTTGTACTAGGGCAGACAGGTGTTGGTGGTCGGACCGCTACCAAGAGTACAATGGTTCCAGAAATGCCGTACTCGGAATAAGGCCCTACACCTCTATTCATCTGTTAACAGGGATCTTTGTGTAAGTAGAAACATTTTGCAGGGTTATATGAAAACATTTATGCAACTATTATTCTTTATGAAAAAACATGCTCATGGAGAGGTCAGGAAATAAACATTTTAGGTTATGTCAGCATTTTTTAATTATGTCAGCTTTAGGTCAAGCAATGCAATTCTTTGCTAATAAGGCCTAGTACGAGTAAGTATGGTTGCCTAGTGCAAGTTTTACACTTAAACATGTTTATTTTCTAAAGCCTACATGTTAATTCTGCACGTTTCTGCATTATTTTAAAAACACTCCTGCAACCTGTATTCCTCCAGAATATCGAAGAGAAAATATTGGGGAGCCAAAATATAGCTGACAAAAATATTGGGAAGGTAAATATACATAGGTAAGTATATTTTTTTAATGCTTAAATTCACATATATATCTTCAAGGTAGATATGGAGTGGAGAATCTATAATTACCTGAAGGACTTCTCTTCTCGATATTTTGGTCCTTAGTATTTTGGCCTCGATAATTTACCCACATGATTTTTTTGTCCTCGAAGTTTTGATATACAACCCCTCTCTCGCTATATTTGCTAAATTCAGTCAGATTTGCAGGACAGATGGAGAATAAACAGGACTATCCAGGCAAATTTGAGATGTCTGGTTATCCTAAATGTTTATGTGGAGGGAGGGGGTTATGTGTGTGAGTGCAGGTATGTATATGTCTCTTCCTGATAGACTGATTTGGAGATCACCCTAGGATGTTTGGGTGTCCTATGCCTAAGCTAACATGTCATTCTGATGATTGGGAATCACATTAGTAAACTAATGACTCAATATAAGAAGCATGGGCTGAGCTCAAGATTTGATTTTAAGGAGGAGCTGAGAGTACAAGGTACACAATTCAAATATGCAATACAGTAAAAGACATAAAGAATATATGGTCCAAACAAAATTTTGAAAAATACCACAGCATCATGAACTGATTAACACAAAACATTTTGAAGACAAACAACACTGAAATTGTAAAAAATGGGTACAAAAAATCCAATGAAAGTTGATGGGAGCATCTGTTAACATTGGCTCCTGTAAAATTCAAGGATAGCTAGATTCGCAACACATTGTGCACATCTGCGTTGTACTGCATGTAAAATGACCACTTTACAAGCTTACATTTCCTGCATGATTCACAGAATCATGGATTGCAGACTTTTACACGTGCAAATGTCACATGTTAGTGTGGAAATTTCCCTAGTATGATATAATTTTAGAATTTGAAAATGAGGCCCTCATTTACGGGATTTTGGCGCAGGACAACGCAGCAAGTTAGCTTGCTGCGCTGCCCTAGGCCAAAATGAAAGGGCAGTAATGCACTGTATTTATGCAATACGGTGCATTCCTATCCTTTCTTCCTGTGCTGATGCCGTTTCAGCAGCCTTTGCACCAATATAGGCACTTGTGCACCATGGTGCAAGGGTGCCTACATTGCATTCAGGATTGTTTTTGTGCAGGAAACGGGACACCTTCCTGCACAGAAACAATCCTAAGAGGCGTTTTGCTCTTTCTATGGTAGCACACATAGAAAGAGGAAAAAACGAGGAGAAATAAACATATTTCTCCTCGTTACGCCTTACCTCGGGAGGTGTAAGGATTTGGCGCTTCCCCAGGTTTATATGATTCTGTAAATTTGGGGCAGCGCTAAAATCCATGAGTGTTGCGTGGTAACACCCACCGCAACGCCCATAAAACGCCTCCCGAGCTCAGAGTAAGGTAACACAGCGATTTGTGCTGCGTTGCCTTACTCAAGATTTATGAGGCCACTCAAACCCATGCAGGGTGGCTTTGCTTGGCTTCATCAATCTGATTCAGAGCCCTGCTTCAAGCATGTACCACTTTGCTTGGGGCAAAAGTGATGCAGGCTCTCATAAATAACCCCCTCAGTGTCAGATTCTGGTTAAAGTTTTTTTGGGGGTGGATCGCCCTGAAGAAGTAGGTTAACACCCATACACTCTGAGATTTGTGTGCATACCTCTTTTACATAGTGCCCCATCCTGGAACAGCACGTACATTTACCGCTGCCAAAGTGTATTTAATGGATGCACAGAGCAAATGTTGCTCAACTAGGAAACATATGTTACCAAAAGAGAAGCAAAAAGAATTAGATGTGCTCTCCAATGAACAGTGTACCACCTTGCAGTTTCTGCATGCCCAACTCGCTGTTGGTAATCAGCCATATACTTGACTATTAGGTGTGTTCACAGTACTGTTGTGATTGACACCTCTTCTGCCAGTATCTTAGTATCCTTAACATGAGCTCATTCACACTTTTCATGAAGTCAATTAAAAAGAACTGCATGCGCTGCTCAGAAATAGAGGCATAATCATAAAGGATGCCAAGTGGTGCTGATCATTTACCTTAAATGGCATCTCCCACTTCGCCCTGATGGTTTTCTGCTACCAAATACAGGGCCACATTTATGGGGAACTGGGGAAGGGGAGTGCCACAAGTTTTCATACTGCGCTGCCCTACTCCAATATGAAAGGGCAAGAATGCACCGTATTTATGAAATACAGTGCATTCCTGTCCTTTACCCCTGAGCTGGTGCACAATTTGCTGCCTAGCGGCAACGCAGGCACCCTTGCACCCTGGTGCAAGGGTGTCTGCATTACACACAGGATTGTTTTTGTGCAGGAAGGGGAAACTTCCTGCACAAAAACCCTTCCTGCACAAAAACAATCCTGTGAGGCGTTTTCCTCTTTCTATGTGTGCTGCAGAATGCAGCATACATGGAAAGAGGAAAAAAACTCTTCCTCTAAAAAAGGCGCAAGGTCTTGGCACTGCCCCAGGTTTAGGTGATTAAGTAAATCTGGGTCAGCGTCAAAAACCCATAACAAAGCCCCTGGGACACCTCCCTGGTGCAGAGTAAGGCAATGCAGTGACTTGCGCTGCTTGGTCTTACTCCATATCTATGAGGCCATGCAAAGCCACGCAAAGTGGCTTTGTGTGGCCTCATAGATAAGGTAGAGAGGTTTGTGCCACCGGAGCGTCAAAAAAAGTGATGCTCCGGCGGCGCAAGCCTCTCATAAATAAGTCCCACAGTGTCTGAGGATTTACTGGTACACTCCAAGTGCGCATAGTGTATAAGAAACTGCCTAGAAATGTAGGTCCGACATACAGTAGGTTAATTTCTCTTGGAATCAGAATCATTAAATATTTTATCCGTATATTTCAAGTCCTTCAATATTTTATTTATTGTTGAATTATTTAGGGCCCCCAACCACAACTTCTACCAGCTTACCCAGAATCCTGATGAGCCGAAACCCATTTGGTATTTTCAATGCTGTCTTTTGTGTTTCACATGATCATTTAATATATAGTACATTATTGTCCACATGATGAATGCAGACATTATGCTTCATACCCCCTCTATTGTCTCTCCCCCTCTTGATGGTATTCCAAACCAAATGTGTGATAGAAGGTTTAATGATAGAGTGAATGATAAGGGAAACCCAGGCCAGGGAGAACCTTCACAGATTTCAGACACCACCTGTCCTTATCCTGCCCTCAACAAGTTATGCAGTGGGGACTCCCATTTCAGCATAATTGACCTAAGCTAACCCCTAATTCACCCAATGAAAATTCTTAATGGTGTCAAACAAGGCCCTCTAATATTAGATGTCATATATCTGTTTCATGTGTAACCAGGTCATCTGGCTATCAGCCACCACATCCATTAGCAGAACATATCCCCAAGACTACATTGTGGGGATCTATTTCACGCACGTCCCTGTTGGTCCTTAAGCACTTTGGGGCTTATTTACAGGCCCCTTGCGCCGCCGGTACATCACTTTTTCCCATATTAATAGTGACGCACCAATGGCGCAATGGGCTTGTAAATCAGCCCCTTTATCTCCAGTCTAAACTCCAGCATGTGGATGCTATTTTAAATTCCGCCCGAGGATATAAAATATTTATGACCTCAGTTGCGTCACGCATGCACCACGCGATGTGGTACATGCGCGATGCTACTGAAAAATCTGATTTATGAAGCCACGCCAGGCCACTTTGTGTGGCCCTGAGTGGCTTCATAAATCTCGTGTAAAGCAGTGCAACACAAATCTCAGCGTTGCCTTACTCAGCACAAGGGAGGCATTCCATGGACATTGCATGGGTGTTCCCACGCAACTTCCATGGTTTTTGATGCGTTCCAGTATTTACCAGAACTGCTAAATCGGGGAATGCGCCAAAAAGATACGCCTTCCCAGGAGAGGCGTAACGAGGAGAAATATCTTAATTTCTCCTCGTTACTTCCTTTTTGTATAGAGGAATATGCCTCTCAGGATTGTTTTTGTGCATGAAGGTGCAACAATCCTGCATGCAACACAGGCACCCTTGCACTATGGTGCAAGGGTGCCGGTGTTGGCGCTAGGCAGCCAAAACAGTGCAAGCGCAGTGTAAAAGGATGGAATGCTCTGTATTATTTTAAAATATGGCGCATTCCTGCCCTTTCCCTGTCACGCAGTGCAGCACAGCGCAGCAAGGTGGCTTCCTGTGCTGCACTGCGTGACAATGTCTTAAATATTCCCCTGAGTTTGCTTGTCAAAATATTATAGACCCCATTGCACTGCATCAAAAACTGCAATCCACTTTGTGCAAAATAGTACCAGATAATTACAAATTACTCTCCTTTTTGGACATGCTCGGCGAGTTTTCATTTTTACTCAGGTATTAAGAAACTAAGGAGTTCATAAACTCTTTAAAGAGTCTTTGACTTGCAGTTTAGCAGAATGGCTGAGCTCTAGTCTTAACCTTGCAAGTGACAATGTAACAAATAAAAACACAATTCACAATACATTAAGGGTCAATTTTATAAAAAGACTTGTGTCGCAATAGGGCGCAGGAGCAATGCAGCTCTTAAGTTAGATTTATCAAGCCACTCAAGGCCACCTTCCATGGCCCTGAGTGGCTTGATAAACTGGAGTAATGCAATGGAGCACAAATTGCTGCATTGCAGCACTCTGCCCCAGGGTGGCGCTCCGTGGGTGGAGCGTGGGTGTTCCCTCGGATCCACCCATGGATTTTGGCACATTCCCAAATTTGCCATTACTGGTAGGCCTGGGAATGCGTCAAATGCTACGCCTTCCCAGGTGAAGTGTGACAAGGAGAAATATATATTTATTTCTCCTTGTATTTTCCTCTTTCTATGTGTGCTGCATTATGCAGCACACATAGCAAGAGGAAAATGCCTCAGGGGATTGTTTTTGTGCAGGAAGGTGTCCCTTTCTGCACAAAAACAAAGGCACCCTTGCACCATGGGGCAAGGGTGCCTGCTTTGGTGCTAGGCAGCACATTGTGCAGCAGCACAGGGAAAAGACAGGAATGGTCTGTATAATCAATCAATCAATCAATCAAGTGTTTGTTAAGCGTAGCTACTCACCCGAAAGGGTCTCAAGGCGCTGGAGGGTTAAGGGGGGGGCACGCAGCTCCTGGACGTTCATGGTGATTCGTCGAAAAGCCAGGTCTTGAGGTCCTTCAAGAACTTGGAGAGTGTTGGTGTCTGGCGGAGGTGGAGAGGGGAGAGGGAGGGTGTTCCATGCCTTGGCTGCGAGGAAGGAGAAGGAACGGCCTCCTGTTCTGTTCTTGATGCGTGGCACCGTCGCAAGGTAGAGCTGGGCTGAGCGGAGGGATCTTTAGGGTGCGTGGAACGAGAGGCATGGTTCATGTAGGCGGGGCCAGTGTTGTGGAGGGCTTTGTGGGCGTGGGAGAGAAGCTTGAAGGTGATTCTCTTCTCAACGGGGATCCAGTGTAGTGACTGTAGGTCTTGGCTGATGTGGCATTGGCACAGTAGGTTGAGGACTAGTCAGGCGGAGGCATTCTGGACGTTCTGGAGCTCGCCGGTGAGGTTCTTGCTGATCCCGGCGTAAAGTGCGTTTCTGTAGTCCAGTCTGCTGCTCATGAGGGCGTGGGTGATGGGTTTTCTGTGTTTGAGGGGAATCCAGTTGAAGGTATTTCGTAGGAGACGGAGGGTGTGGAAACAGGATGAGGTGACGGCTTTGAGTTCATTTTGAGTTCGGAGTCCAGGATGATTCTGAGGTTGCGTGCATGGGGGTGGGTTCCCAAGGGCGGGGGGGCCACCAGGAGTAGTTCCAGGCCTCAGGGTGTGGGCCTATGATGAGTACTTCGGTTTTGTCCGTGTTAAGTTGTAGGCAGATGTTCTTCATCCATCTAGCGATTGCTTCCATTCCTTGTTGAAAGTTGTGTTTGGAGATGTTGGGTTTGTTGGATAGGGAGAGGATGAGTTGAGTGTTGTCTGCGTACGATACGATGTTGAGTCCGTGTGATCTGACGATGGATGCGAGCGGGCCATGTAGACGTTTAACAGGGTGGGGCTGATGGCGGATCCTTGGGGGACTCTGCAGGTGGTCGGTGTGGGATCCGAGAGGAAGGGAGGGAGTCTGACTCGCTGCGTTCTGCCGGAGAGGAATGAGCGGATCCAGTCGAGGGCTTTGTTCCGGATTCCTACGTCATGGAGTCTGCGGGCTAGGGTGCGGTGTGAGACTGTGTCGAAGGCTGCAGAGAAGTCCAAGAGGATGAGGGCCACAGTCTCTGCTCTGTTGAGGAGGGTGCGGATGTCGTCTGTCGCGGCGATAAGGGCGGTTTTGGTGATGTGGTTCTTCCTGAATCCTGATTGGGAGGAGTCGAGGATGTTGTTTTCGTCAATGAAGGAGGCGAGTTGGCTGTTAACAGCTTTTTCGATGACTTTCGCCAGGTACGGAAGTAAGGAGATAGGTCTGAAGTTGTTGAGGTCGATGGGGTCCGCTGAGGGTTTTTTCAGGAGAGGGTTGATCTCTGCATGTTTCCAGTCATCAGGGAAGGAGGCGGTCTCAAAGGAGAGGTTGATGATTCTTTGCAGCTTGGGGGCGTTGATGTCTGTGGCTCTGTGGTAAATGTGGTGGGAGTAGGGGTCCGTGGGGGCCCCGGAGTGGGTGGTCTTCATAGTCTTTAGGGTGTCTTTGATGCTGAGGACAGTCCAGCTGTCCAGTGTCGGCTGCGTGGTGCAGGGAGCAGTGGATATGGGTTCCTCGTGGAGGTTGTTGTCGTCGAAGTTGTCATAGATGGTCTTGATTTTGATGGAAGAAGGCACTGAGTCTGTCGCAGAGGTCCTGGGAGGGTGGGATGTCGGTAGTCTCACAGTTGGGTTGTGCGAACTCTTTGATGATGCCGAAGAGTTTGTTGCTGTTGTGTGCGTGGGTAGAGATTCTGTCCTGGAGTGCTTTCTTCCTTGAGTGTCTGATGAGTTTGTGGTGGGTGGTGATAGCTGCTTTGTAGTTGTCGAGGTCAGCTGGGGTTTTGGAGTTCCTCCAAAGCTTTTCGAGGCATCTGCAGGTTTGTCCAGATTCCCGGAGTTCGGTGGATAACCAGCTGGCCTTCTTGGTGTGTGGGTTGGAGGATTTCTTGAAGGGGGCGATGGTGTTGGCGCAGTTGGTAATCCATTTGTGTAAGGTGCGGGTGGCGGTGTTAGGGTCGTCGTCTGTGGCTGTGGGAGCGCAGCCGCTGAGCCGCGGATCTGGTCGTCGGAGATCTTGTTCCAATTTCTGCGCTGGAGCTGGAGTGGGCATCTGTGGGAAATGTTTGCTTTGAAGGTGAAGTGGACGCAGCGGTGGCCCGTCCATGGGAGTTCGGAGGTGTGGCTGAAGGTGATGGAGTTTCCTGCTGTGAATATGGGGTCGAGGGTGTGTCCTGCTGAGTGCATTGGTTCTGGTACGATCTGTTTGAGTCCAATGATGTGGAGGTTGTCCAGGAGGGAGGTGGAGTTGCGGTCTTGGCGGTTGTCGAGGTGGAAGTTGAGGTCTCCCAGCAAGGTGTAGTCGGTGGAGGTGATGGCATGCGTGGTGATGGTGTCGGTGATGAAGTCGGAGGAAGGTGTGCGGGTCCGGGGGGTCTTCAGATTAGGGTGCCTTGGAGGGTGGTGGACGGGTTGGCCTGTATCTTGAAGTGGAGGTGTTCCATCATGGGCCCGTCGGTGTGTAGGTGCTCAGACGGAGGTTGGCCTTGTGGGCGATGGCGATGCCTCACCCGGGGCGGTTTGGTTGGTCCTTCCGGGTGATTTTGTATCCTTCGGGGATGGCGATCGCGATGTCTGGTCCCGAGGTGGCGTTCATCCAGGTTTCAGTGAGGAAGGCAATGTCAGGAGGGTTGCTGTCGAGGAGGTCCCAGATTTCTGGGGCATGTCTGTGGAGGGAGCGGACATTGACGAGGATGCATTGCAGGGTTTGGGGTGCGGTCGAGTTGTTGCTGGGGGGTGGAGGTGGGTCCTGGGTCTCGGCGAAGTTGAAGGAGTGGCAGCAGTTTCAGCAGGTGAAAAGCCAGTGGGTGTTGAGGGGTGAGGAGAGCTTGCAGTTGTTGTTCTTGCCGATGTTGAGTGGGTAGAGAGCCAAGGAGCTGTAGCATTGGCAGGTCGGAGGACCAGGGTTGCTGGCGCTGGTCGCGGTTGGGTCGTAGACAGGCACAGACGGGCTTGCCTTTGGCGCGCCAGCGGCGTGCCCGCTGCGCCCGCCCGCCATTAAGTAGGGGTGGGGGGAGGGCGGGACAGCTGAGAGATGGGAACACGTGGGAGGGGCCGCAGGGGCAGTAGCGGCGGGAAACAGCTGAGAGGAGGCTGAGGCAGAGAGGGAAAATAGAGGAGAGTAGAGGAAGATAAGTACAGGAGCAATGAAGAGGGTAAAGGAGCAACAATGTGAAGGAAAAAGGAAGAAAATTAAGAGGTGAAATTAAGAGGTGAAAAAGGAATTAGCGGCGGGAAACAGCTGAGAGAAGGCTGAGGCAGAGAGGGAAAATAGAGGAGAGTAGAGGAAGATAAGTACAGGAGCAATGAAGAGGGTAAAGGAGCAACAATGTGAAGGAAAAAGGAAGAAAATTAAGAGGTGAAAAAGGAATTAAGAGGTGAAAAAGGAACTAAGAGGTGAAAAGGGAAGAAAAGTTAAGAGGTGAACTAAAGGGAGAAAAATGACAATGAAGGCAGGCAGGGGAGAGCCGAGTGCGATGGGCTGGAAGTCGGAGCAGGGCCTTGAACTGCGGTCAGCGGTGGTGACAGGCAGAGGGACCGCCTAGGTGTGCTACAGGTGGAGCTGAGGGCTGGGAGAGCAGAATCCCGAGGGGACTTGCTCAATAAATACAGTGCATGCTTGCCCTTTCCCTATCATGCAGCGCAGCAAGGTGACGTTGCAGTGAGCTGCACGATTTTTTGATAAATACACTCCTCAATGTATAATCCACACAAAAGCATTCCCAGAACTGTAACCTTGATCTTCTGTTTAACCCCTCTGTGGAAATGCTGTCCTTCATTACCAGAACGGTCACGGAAGCCAGGTTTGAAATACCAAGGCGCCTATTTATGAAAAAGTCACGCAGGGCAGCGCAGCAAGTAACCTTGCCGCGCTGCCCTGGATGACAGGGAAAGGGCATGAATGCGCCATATTTAAGGCAATATGGCACATTCCTGTCTTTTTCTCTGTGCTGGTGCCCTTTTGGCAGCCTAGTGCCAATGCAGGCACCCTTGTACCATGGTGCAAGGGCGCCTTTGTTGCATGCAGGATTGTTTTTGTGCAGGAAGGGACACCTCATAAAATCTTCCCAGACACACACCTACGAATTCCTATTATTACCAGGCTGGGTGGCTTTCTGATAATAACAGCGTCCTATACAAACTACTAATATGAGTATTCAAAGCCATCCATGGCATAGCTCTTATCTAGAGCATACCTACCTGCCTGATAACTCACCTAAAACCTAACACCTGCCAATCAATACTACCAAAACCACCCATTGGCGCATCTCGGTTTCAATCCTGCTTCTTAGTGTCCCCCTTCTTTAACTTACTTTCACCAGTTACTCGAAGGTAAATGATGATAACTATCACTCACGGCCCTCAAACTGTGTAACTGCTTATATTTTGTACGTGTGCGTAATTAAGGACATAGTAAAATGTCTGTTTTTGCTAGTAATCTACATAAAGCATTGCTTATGATCCACACCACCTTCGCTGACAATGTTAATCATCCCATCCATCTTTTGTTTTATGTACTGAAACTGCCTCATTGTGCAACAATTCTATTCTAAATAATATTGTTGCTAAATAAATAAATAATGAATTATAAGAAAATATTTATTTAAATGCTACAAAGGAAAAAATAAGTAGTTTCTCGAATGACCCCAAGATCCAGGTGCTCAGCCCGGTGCCAGTCCCATGGTCTGAGCACAATTATATTCCCTTCCGTTACATCAAAACACCCAATCAGTCTCGGCCAGTGGGTAACCTGATGTCAGGCAGGAAATGGCCCACAGTTGCCCCAGAGATATGGATTAATTCCCTAAAGTCTAACCCACCATCCCTCAGTGATGATCCCAACGAGGCCCACTCACGCTGGTCGGACTGGATTAATGACTCAGTGGAAAAATGATCTTGGAAGCCTACTATGACAACACAATGTAAGCCCAGAAGAGCAGGCTGGTTTAACAGCCATTTAGCCTCCCAAAAGAAGAAATGCAAGAGGCTAGAAAGAAATTGGAGGAAGACATATGACCCTGATCTTAAGATGCAGTATAAAAACGCAATACGACAATATCATAATGATATTAAGGAAGCTCAGACAAAATACTATGAAGAACGGATCAGTATGGCAGCCAACTCCCCTAAAGAGCTTTCTAAAATCATAAAGTCCCTTACTACCATTGCACAGAATTCCCCCACCCCTCAATCCTCTAAGGAGAGATGCAATGAGTTTGCCACCTTCTTTAAAAATAAAGTAGAATCTATTTATAACTCACTGCCCCGGTACACCCTTGGTAACCCTGAAGTCACACAGGTAACCTGCGAGAACTCAGGTCTACACCACAGGCTAGCCCTTTACCCCCCCTCCTCCCAACAGCGCCTGTTTTGGACTTCTTTCCTGCCCCAAACATAGAACAACTGGGATGCTTCCTAAAGGACATCAAATCAGGTTCACCTCTCGACCCAGCCCCCCCTTACATTCTTCTCCAAGGCGGATCTCATTTCACTATCCATGAGCAGCGGGAAAGTACCAAAAAAATGGAAGCATGCCATTGTAAAGCCTCTATCAAGAAGCCCCAACTTGACCCCACATCCTTGGGGAACTATCGCCCTATCTCCTTGTTGCCCCTTCTAGGCAAAGTTGCTGAGAAACACGTAAATAGTATAATCTCACATTTCCTGGAGGCGAACAGCATTCTGGACAAATCCCAGATGGGGTTCCGCCCCGAACACAGCACGGAATCCGGGCTCCTTTTTGTCACAGAGAAACTTAAAACGATATTGGATCAGGGGGGAACTGCCGCCATTCTTCTTCTTGAGCTAAGTGCGACATTTGATACCGTTGATCACAGTACATTAATACACAGACTAAGGGAGATTGGGATTCAGGATAAGGCCATCCTATGGCTGTCGTCCTTCCTAAGTGAAAGATCCTTCCAATGCATGGAAGCGGGCATCTTCTCAGACATGCTCGCTGCCCCTTATAGAGTCCCTCAGGGATCTGCACTTAGTCCCACCCTATTTAATATTTCCCATGTATGGAAAAAATAGCAGCATGGATGTCCAATTGCTGTCTAAAGCTCAACGGTGAGAAAACTGAGCTTGTGTTCCTGGGTAACTGCACAGATCCTTGGAACAAGATCAGCTGGCCGAACAACTGGGGCTTGCCCCCTGCCCCTAAGCCCTCTGTCAAGAACTTGGGGATGTGGCTTGACCGGAACCTCACTATGGATGGCCAAGCAGAAAACCTCTCAGCTACCTGCTTCGGCATTATGTGCATGCTCCGCAAGATCTTAGACCTTCTCCCAGACCAGGCACGGAGAACGGTGATTCAGGCTCTTGTTGTCTCAAGATTGGACTATGCTAACTCACTGTACCTGGGGCCCCCCAAATATGTAGTCAACAGGCTTCAGGTGGTTCAAAATGCAGCAACCAGGATACTACTGAAGTTACCCAAGCAGGTGTCCGAGAAAGCTTCATTGTACAAACTTCACTGGCTCCCGATCCAATCCAGAATCAAGTTTAAGGCACTATGCATAGCCCACAAAGCTATGCACGGCAGAGGTCCAGCCCTGCTACAGTCCCTGGTCTCCCCATATGTCCCTAACAGGTCCCTCAGGTCCTCATCTGACTATCTCATGTGTACAAAGATCCTTCACCCATCTGGTCCCAAAACTCTGGAACTCAATGACATATGAACTGCAACTTCTAAAAGACCTATGCAGCTTCAGGAAGAAACTTAAAACCTGGCTCTTTCCTTGCTCTCCCCTACACACCGATCCGCAACCCTCTCTGCAGCGCTGGGAAGCCCTTGGGCAGCTATGCGCTTTATAAATCACAAAAATAAATAAAAATAAATTAAATAAATAGTTTATACCAATTGGTATGAAACAGGATTTATTGTCAAACAGGGTTTTAGGGAGACATACTACATAAACATGTTATGTCACCTACCATTAATAGACCCCGCCCAATCACTTCTTCAGAGCATGTGGGTCGGAGGCCCCGTGGACTATCAAACAAAGTCAGTGATGTAATAAAGAGTAAATCACTCAGAGGGCCTGATTCGCAAAAGCAAGTTATACAGTTACTCACATTGGCTATCATGGAATTCACAAAGGATTCCAGGATTCAGCAACAGTAACAGCTTCCCAGGAGTAATTCTGGAAATTTCTGTAATTCGATGTAAGCCTGAAAATTTATGTAAGAAGAAACCTAGGATGCGTAGATTTCTAACTTCTAGAGAAAAAATGTCAATCAACCACCCACACGTTATACAGGGTATCATTGCAAGCTGAGCCGCAAACTCTGTTGCTACCAGAACCTTAAATAGCAGTGGCCGTCGTAGTCCAATGAATTTGATAACAAGCATTGGCAGAGCCAATAGGTCTCGCCTATGCAGGAGCTATTGGCTTTTCCAATGTGTTTTAGCCAAGTTATACTCCCTTGTGGCTGCTGTCCAGCATGGCTTAACATTTGTGGCATAGAGGAGAGTGTCGTGGAGTGTAATAGAGTGGCATAGAGTGTTGCAGAGTGGAGTGTCGTTGAGTAGAGTGAAGAGTTGTGGATTAGAGTGGAGTGTTGTGAAGTATAGTGGAGTGGAGGAGTGTGAAGTGGAGTGGTGTAGAGTGGAGTAGTATAAAGTGGAGTGATATTGAGAGGTGTAGAGTTGTGCTGGGTGGAGGGGCATAAAATGGAGGAGAGTAGAGTGGAAGGGCATAGAGTGGATTAGAGTGTTGTAGAGTGGAATAGAGTGTGGTAGAGTAGAGTGGTATAGTGTGGAGTAGAGTTGGGATTTCTTAGAGTGGAGTGGCATAGAGTAGAAGAGAGTGGAGTAGAGTGGAGTCACTTAGAGTGGAGTGGAGTAGAGTGTTGTGGAGTGGTGTAAGGTGGAGTGGCATAGAGTGGAGTGGCATAGAGATGAGTGGCATAGGGAAGAGTGGCGCAGAATGGAGTGGCATAGAGTTGAGTAGAGTGTCGTAGAGTGTTGTGTTATAGAGTGGAGAGGCTTAGAGTGTCATGGAGTGGAGTGGACTGTCGCAGAGGTTCGTAAAGTGGAGCAGCATTGAGTGGAGTGGTGTAGAGTGGAGTAGGTGGCTTAGGGTGCAGTACAGTGTCAAAGAAGTGTCATAGAGTGACAATTGACGTCCGACCCTCCCTGGCACTCTGTGAGAAAATCTCTACCTTTTTCGATGGAAAAATAAGCAAGGTCTACAACTCTTTTTCTGCCACGATGGCTATGGTTAAATCTGATGTGGTAGCCAGAACTGTACCCCTGCCTCTCCTTTCTGAATTTAATCCTATCTCTCAGAAGGAAGTATTGTCTGCAATACAGAGTTGTAAGTCAGGCTCGCCGGACGACCCATGCCCTCCTAAACTAAGGAAAGAGTTGGCAGACTCCACCAGCGAAGTAATGTCCATAATATGGAACAATTCACTCTCTTTGGGCATCTTCCCTGATTTATGGAAGCACGCCACTTTACTTCCACTTAAGAAAAAATCCAGTGTGGATTCTGGGGACTTGAACAACTACAGACCTATCTCTCTGCTGGCAGCCCCTGCAAAAATGCTGGAAAAGGTAGTACAGCGGCAATTGGCCAATTTTATCGAGAGCCACAATATCCTGCACGACACCCAATCCGGTTTTCGAGCGGGGTTTAGCACAGAGACAGCTCTACTAGAGGTAGCAGACTCAATTAGAATGGCATTGGACTCAGGGGCATCAGCTATGCTGGTGCTCCTGGATCTTTCAGCTGCATTCGACACCGTTGACCATTCTATACTGATTCAACGGCTTTTTGACAGCGGGGTGAATGGCACAGCCCTGGCTTGGTTGAAGTCCTTCCTCCACTTACGGACGCAAAGGGTGGCTCTACAACCATATCAGTCCACCCGAAAGCATTTATGGTGTGGGGTCCCACAGGGATCGGCCCTAAGCCCACTGCTGTTCAATATATATCTGGCCCCTTTATTTACTCTGATAGCCAACTGGGGAGTTAAGGCAATTTCTTATGCCGATGACACCCAGTTGGTTTTCCCTTTTAAAGATCAATCTGAAGATTCTTTTAAGAACTTTAAAGGCTGCTTAAAAGATATTGCAAGCTGGATGAATAATAATAAACTTAAATTGAATGCAGATAAAACTGAAGTTTTGTTCTTCGGCAAAATTCAGCCTCCGGTGGCTGACCTGTGGTGGCCTGTGGAAATGGGCTTGCCACCTGCTCCGGTAGAATGCGTTAAAAATTTGGGTGTAAAATGGCAGGCTGATCTCTCTTTCTCTGCCCAAATTCAGCAGGTTACTTCTGCTTGTTTTAGCAGTTTGAGAAATTTGCGTAAGTTTATACACCTGCTGCCGGAGAGCTGCCATCGGACCGTAGTCCACGCCACAGTAACTGCCCGCCTGGACTATGCGAATGGCCTCTATATTGGCTTACCGGCTTACCTTGTCAGGAAACTCCAAATGGTCCAAAATGCGGCTGCGAGATTAATCAAACGTGTTCCTTTTCGGCAACACATCTCTCCGCATATTCGAGAATTACATTGGCTTCCGGTAGCCAACAGAATTAAATTCAAGACCTTGCCTTTCGGGCCTTCCATGGTACGTGTCCTTCGTATCTAAAACAGAGACTGGGTGTTTACACGCAGACACGTGCTCTGAGATCTAACACCCAGAAATTACTTTGCACTCCGCGTCTGAAGAAATCCCGACTGGGTGGCAGATCCTTCATGTTGGGGGCGTCCAAATTATGGAATTCTCTTCCAAATTCCTTGCGTCAGATCCCGTCTGAGTCACTATTCAAGAAGGCAGTTAAAACATGGCTTTTTAACCTGGCTTAATCTTTTGCTGTCCTGATCGCTGCTTGCCGCGCGCGTGCTACTTGTCACATTAGCGCCGGGACACCTCCTTGGAGGTAGCTGTTCGCGCTCAACAAATGTCGGTATTATTATAGAGTGGAGTGACAGAGTGGAGGGGAATAGAGTGGTGCAGCATAGAGTGGAATAAAGTGTCATAGAGAGGAGTAGAGTGGAGTGCTGTTGAGTGGAGTGCCGTAGAGTGGAGTGGGGTGGAGTGGCGTAGCACAGAGTGGAGGAAAGTGTTGTGGAGTGTTATAGCGTGCAGTGGCATAGAGTGGAGTTTAGTGGCGCAAAGTGGCATAGAGTGGAGTAAAGTGGAGTGGTGTAGAGTGTTGTAGAAGGGAGTGGTGTAGAGAGGAGTAGAGTGTCATAGAGTGGAGGTGCATAAAGTGGAGTAGAGTGTCATAGAGTGGAATGGAGCAGAGTGGAGCAGAGTGGAATGGAGTAGAGTATCATTGAGTGGAGTGTCGTAGAGTGGAGTTTTGTAGAGCGGAGTAGAGTTTCATAAAGTGTAGTGTCGTAGGCTGTAGTGACATAGAGGGGAGTTGAGTGGCCTAGAGTGAAGTGGCATAGAGTGGGGTAGAGTGTCAGAGTGGCATAAAGTGGAGTAGAGTGGAGTGGAGTAGGGAGGAGTGGTGAGGCTTAGAGTGGCGTAGAGTGGAGTAGAGTGGCATAAAGTGGAGTGTCGTAGAGTGGAATAGAGTGTCGTAGAGTGGAGGGGAATAGAATGGCACAGAGTGGAGTGGCATAGCATTGGGGGATTAGAGTGTCATAGTGTGTTATGGAGTAGTGTTGCAGAGTGGACTGGTGTAGAGTGTTGTAAAGTAGAGTTGCGTAGAGTGGAGTCTGTATGGTCTGGTAGCGTACTGCCATTAAAGGCCACACATTTTCAATTGGAATGACATTTACACAGTTTTACTGATAAAACTATACAACGCACAAACGATAATATGTGGAAACTGCATCATCTAGTGCATTGATTTGTTTTGTTAGTTTCAAAATATTTGTTTCCTCCACACTTCAGAATTACAAAAAATTTGCTTCATTTGTGCTTTCCTAATTCGGATATATTCTGAAATATATGCACAGTTCATTTACAGATATTTACATTTTGTTGTGTGCTAGAAAAAAGCCTTTCCTTTCACATTCCCAGTAGTCATATAGATTGTCACATATGTCCTCTCACTTTGCATTCAGAGGAAGAAAAGTTAACACCAAGTTGCCTCTGAAGACAGAGTCTGAAATTGGAACTCTGACTTTGAATGCACAGCAAATGTGACAAGATAAAAACAAAATTTGAAGGCCTGTTTACAGAAAGCGAGCACTAACGGAAGAATAGAAGAGCTGTGGTAAACAGACTATGCTCCACGGGAGGGACTAACTCAAGCTGGACAGCCTTAAACAAATATAGCCAGCAAATAGAAAACAAACAAATGTGAGTTACAAACCATAAAACCAATGGTAGGCAATGGAAGGAATTTATTCCCAGATTTCAGAATGTCTCCAAGACGTAGTTGCAAACCAAACTTCTACCTATCAAGATGTCTTTGCAAACCCACCAGCTGCACTATCTGGTAGGCTTCAACCTAAAAAGGAGCCCCCAGTTGGAGCTATGTCGTATAACATTTCGTCAGGGTCAGAAAATAAGCCAAGGCACCATCATAAAAGTAGCCCCACAAGCTAAGATAAAAACGTTGCCCACATTTGCAAATCGGGACAGTTTGAAATTGTAAATACACGCTGTACAAGTGTTTTTTGTAAGGTATGGGAGACTGCATGCATTTGCGCTTGCAGCAGGCAATATTTATGGTAATACCAGAGAAATCTAAAGTAAAAACCAGCCCACCAGATCAGAAAACAGGTCCAGAGCAGCCCAAAAACTGCCCCACACACTGACCTGACAGACGGACCTCCGGGAACTGCCAGATTGCCCTATAGGCCAGTCCAACCCTGCATTTGATTTTAAAACCCTGCCCTCTATTCTTCATAACTGGTAATTTGTTAGATTTGCAATGGTGCCTAGAATCACCCATAACTGTGAATAACCAATTCTGCTTTCGAGAACAATTAATTCCTTAAACAGGTTTTCTCTGTCGGGCAGGAATACAGTACCTCTTTCACGTTCCTGCTTCAGATGCAGGGATGGCAGTGGTGAACCTATCCATGCAGTAAGCTGTCGTGAAGAATGGGAATGAGGGGGCTGCAGCTCCACCTATCACCCACCCACCAAACTACAATATATAGGGGGTGATTATGATAGCGGTGAATCCACCACCGGCAGCCTGCCGGTGGCGGGTTTACTGCCATCATGCGGCCATTCTCCGCCCTCCAGATAAGGATGGCGGGGGGAGTGCTGGTGGACGGAAATCCCGAGAGAGATTCGTGGAAGGATTGCTGCTGGACGTGTTTTGGGAATTTCATTTTGGACATTAAAAGGATTTTTTAGTGATTTTTTTACTAACTTGTTTTTATTCAGGATTTTTGTTTTGGGATTTCTTCTTTTTTTTAACATTTTTGTGGATTGCCAATTAATGGAACATATGAGATTTTTTTTTTTTTTGATCGGGTGTTGGCCTTTTCTGTGGAATTTGGTTTTACTCATTGGATTATTGAATTACTCAAGACTCTTGGTGAAAGGTGGTATGAAATAGCACAGAGAGCCAAAGAAAGAATACAACTACAGGTAGGAACACACACCATTGTTTTTATTTGTTAAAAAAAAATCAAAATTGCTAATTGAATTTATAAATGTTGATAAAACAGGTGAGTATATCCACAGGTTGTTAGTATATGTTAGAAGTGTAAGATGTACGCAATATTATCTAAGGAGGCTGAGGCGGCCATCAATGGAAATTTATAAATCTTTGCCAATAGTCTCTCAGACATTTCTTAGCATTTTTTGGATACACGAGGGTTCAGACAACCTGACAATGATTGTACCATTCTCATTTCCTGGAAACTTGGAGGCATACTTAGGAGCACCTTCGCGTCACTTTTGCACCACGCAAGGTGGTGCATGAGCGACTCAAATTTAAAATGAGCTTTATTAAGCCCCGCAAGGCCACCTTGCATGGCCGTGTGGTGTCATAAATCTTGATTAAAGTAACACAGCACAAATTGCTGCATTGCATTACTCTGTGCTAGGGAGGCGTTTCTATGGGTGTTTTGTGGGTGTTCCCACGCAACATCCATGGATTTTGACACATTCCCAAATTCACAAGAACAGGTAAACCTGGGAATGTGCCAAAAAGATGTCATATCATTATCAGCACACATAGAAAGAGGAAAAAGCCTCTCAGGATTGTTTTTGTACAGGAAGGTGCCCCTTCATGCACAAAAACAATCCTGCATGCAACAAAGACACCCTTGCACACCAGCGCAAGGGGAAAGGACAGGAATGTGCCATATTTGCCAGCACAGCGACAGACAGCACACCCACCACCACACCCACACACCACACCCACAGACAGCACACTGACAGACAGCACACCCACCACCACACACACATGCACCACACCCTCCACATGCACCATTACCACATCCAGCACCTCCACAGCACACGCAGACACAGACATAAGTAGCTAATAATACACACCCAAAAAACTCAAACGCTCACAAGCACATAACCGACAGACACCTATAACACAAGACACCCCCAATCATGCACAACATACACCAGACCCACAGGCACCTGCAACTTCAACATACACATGCACATCAGACTCTGTCACTCCCTCAACCTCCAACCCCAACAGCCTACCAAATTTTCCATTGTGGATCAGAGATTTTCCTTTGCCCTAACCCCTCCCACACCCCAAACCACCTCTTCCACATCCCAGTCTACCCCTGCCAAACAGTCATCCACCCCTTCAAAATCCCAACTTACACCTAAAAAACCCAGGAGCACCCCTCCCAAAACCACAGCTCCCTCCCAAACCCAAGGACACCCCTCCCAAACGCAAGGCCACCCCTTCCATAGCCAAGGAGACCCCTCCTACACCCAAGGACACCCCTCCCAAAGCCAAGGGCACCCCTCCCAAACCCTAACAACCCCCTCCCATGTAAGATCTTGAAGGTGCCTGCTCAGCTCACTAGATTCCTCTTCCTGAGGAGGTCCCCTTTGGCAGTTATGTGGGAGGCAAGCTGAGTGCCACGGCACAACAGTCCCCAGGACTTATGCAGCAGGACTGGATTGCCATTTGAATTGTTTAAAAACTTAAGAGACTAATTGGTATGAATAAATCCCTATTTTTCATTTCACCAAGTTTGTCCTGGCATTATTTTTACTTAGCAAATGTTTTATTCCTAGCAATGTTTCAGAGTAAAATGTGAAGTACTTATTTGTCTTTACCATGATGGCAGGTGATACAACTGATTTGTTTAATGTCTACTTTATTAAGTGCATACACTGCTTAACATTGTATGTGATGGTCATTTGAATGTAGATGCAGGCATTCATCATAGTAATTGCCACGTGCACCAACAATTTGATGTAGAAAAATGTTTAGGGATGTGTTACTACAGGTGTGCTTGTTTCACCTTGCTTACTGAGCAGGTTGAGCACATATGCATGACACCTTTAAATGTCAATTGTGACTATTGTTATTGGACACAGTACAGGACTTGCACTAGAAAAGGGGAAATGTTACATGTATGTATATGTTTATTACTACTAATCTGTGACAGACAGTCATGGGACTGTAAAATTCTAAGGTGAAGGTAACACCTTTTCTAGTGCAATTTCTACATCATGTAACATTGCACCTATCCCTATGATGTCGGTGGCATATGTTTTCAATTTTTGAATTTTCTACCTTTCTTTATACACACCTGTATTGTGACTTTTAGATTTTTAATTTGATATCCTATTTTTGTGCAAGTGTCCATATTTGGGAAGGCAGATTGAACCAAATTCATGCATAAAATCTGTTGTTATAGGTGCGTTTCTTTAAATTCTAAGACATCAACATTACAGACATCTGCATTGTACATTGGTTTTCTATTGCTCGTACGAGCGATTTATAAATGCACGAGTCCTGTGCAAATGTTGACAGGCAAGTCAATGGGTAACAGGTAAGAGTGTGGCTTACCATCGATTACATCTACGGCGTTGTTGGTTTTGTTTGTCATCAAGCAGCGGCAGCAGTGGCAGGACTTGGCACATCGAATCCATGGTGAAACAGGAAGTGTGAAAGCGAGAAAAAGTGAGTTTCAGCCTTATATCCCTTTCATTCCGCCAACTCAGATGTGGATGTTGGACCGCCGCAGTCACGCTGGCTTGAAGGCATATCGTGATTGGCCCGGCAGAGAAAGTGGCGGTCCTCCCTCCAACAGCAGCTTCCGCCTATCCCGCCACGGTCAAGATTTCCTGGTGGTGACAGCGGGACCGCAGCGGTCTTTCATCTATGCAATAGCCAACATCTAAATAGGGTGGGTGGACTGCCAAGTTGGCAGGTGGGAAGACCGCTGAAAAAGCGAGGGCAGGATCGATTCCGCTAAGATCTAAATTGTGCCCTATGTCTTTGTGTCTTGGAGCATGCACCCCTTCCTCTTAGACGGGAGAGTTCACCCCACAGTTTATAGTGATCATAACCCTTTAGCGCTTACCATTGTGATCGCAAAGGGGACAAGTATCTACACGGGGAGAAGGTAACCACTGACCACTAAAGATGTAGGACACAGGCTACTCTGGCGCTCTGCAGACATGAACAAAGTAATGGATCTGCTGATTAATGAGAGTGCTGATCTGGCGACAGGATATACATCTGAGTTGTCTGGCCCTCTGAAGTTCTAACACGTTTTATTGACCTAACCATGTATATTTGAGAAATAGTGTCAAAGCCCGTACATACTAAGGCTAGTAACACAAAGTCGTGGTTTGACAAAGCATGTGGAACATCTAATGACAAGCTATGTTGGGCGCTGAAGCAACTTCCCTAGGACCAGGGGTCAACTAGAAAGTCATATAACCTGGCTCTAAAAAGCAGGAAGGCAGAATTTAGGGATTATAAGTGGGATAATCTAGAAGTTGCCTGTCAGACAAAGACAAGCAGGCTTTTTGGAATTCAGTCCGAGTGGTCTTTGTCCCTATGGAGGCTCTCCTGATTCAGTGACCACCCTCATTGGCCCAGAAATCTGGATAGAACACTTCAGTAAAATATATCAATCCGGCACACCTCGCACTGAGGACGGGGTGTCGGATGCACGATTACCTTTGAGTGTTAATTGTACTGTTGAGGAAGTATCTAAGGCCACCCAAAATAGTCCCCTGAAAAAAGCTCCAGGACTGGATGGGATACCCATGGATATATTTAAGGTAAATCCAGGGTTTTGGTCACCCCTGCTTGCCAATGTCATGAACTCTGTGTGAAAGGCTGGTGTCCCCCCAATTTGGTGCAAATTCATTATTGTTCCAGTTTTTAAAAAGGGAAACATGCATGATCCTAAGTGTTATCAGCCAATTTCTCTCCTTGGTTCTGCCACAAAAATAATTGGGTGCAATTATATTGCTTTAGTGGACTTCGAAGACAAACATCATTTCCCCAGCCCAGTACGGATTTAGGAAAGGCTTTCGTACCATTGAACAGTGGTTAAATCTCCATTTACTTGTCTCTAAATATAGGTGTGCCAAAGGCACTTCCTTGCAGCTCGCGTTTATGGATTTATCAAGCACCTTAGATTGTGTAAATCGTTCCAAATTGTGGGATATACTAATTTCTATGGGCCTGGAAGCAGGTCTGGTTGCTCTTTTGTGGCATCTCCACTGGAATTTAAAGGCGCTTGTAAGGTCTGGGGAAAATGGTGAGTGCTCCCCCTCATTTCTGGTTAATTGAGGTGTACGCCAAGGGTGCGTGCTTGTCCCGATTCTATTTCTGCTATACATAAACGACCTAGAATCAGCTCTTGTTAAAGTAAGGGACGATGTGCCCGTGGTTAAAAATAAACCCACGCGGATGACGCTGTACTGCTGGCCAGGACTGCTATTGGCCTAAAGTTACTGGTTTTGTGAGTTTTAGGGAAAAACTAGACTTACAGACTAATTTTTCCAAGACTTTTATAATGGTATGTGGCCCTAAGAACACAAAAACACGTTCCACATGCATTGGAGGCAAACTAATCGAAAGAGTGAGTCCGTTGCCCTATCTAGGACAGATGTTTGATGAGGCATGCACCTGGACCCCCTGTGTTGGGAGCAGGTTAAGTCGCTATTCACATGCTCCATCTTTTCACTATCTGCCACCTTAAGGGAACTACCAGTCGCTCTGAAACTCAAGATTTACAGGAGGAAGTGTCTTTCTTCCCTGTCTTCCGGTTCGGGGGTCTGTGGCTATAGGGATACTAGTAGGTTGCAAGCAGAGGAGAATGGATTCTACAGGTGGGTATTGAGTGTTCCCCCCACCAACTCCTCATTTTGCAGTTCACCAGGAGCTAGGCCTGGAATATGTGGAGGACCAATTAAATCATGCTCCATTGTTATTATGGTGCTCAATATGGCTAAATGAGGAGACTAGCGTTAATTGCACAATTATATCAAATTGCCTCACCTGCTTGTGTTGCCCTAATATCCCTTGGCTTAGGTATATCAGGGAGACAACCCTTGCCTTAGGCTGCCCGTACATATATGAAAAGCCAGAAAGCATCACAAAGAGGGATAAAAGGTGGATCAAAGACTTTTTTCTATTTTATAGCTAACTGTTGTACACAATACATGGGAGCGGATGCTGCTGACGCGCTTCAGTGTAGGCTTTATTAGATGGCTTTTGTGTTTCACCCTAGGACAATTTGCCACTTCTGATATACTAATTTGCCCCTGTGATGAGTCATCTCCGCAGACCCTACTACATTTTGTCTTTTTTTGCAATTTTTACCTCCCCTTACTAAACGGTTTTTACTTCCATTATTATGTAAATACAAGTTTAGCAAGTGCAGAATCACACTGATCTTTTTCCAACAACTATAAGGTCCTTTTACCTGCAAGGCAGTTGGTTCTTTTCTAAAGAATGCACTTTATTTGCGCAAATCTATGCTATTTTAGTATATGACTTGCTGACTATTTCTCGATGCACCTTGTTGTTTTTTATGTCATTGTTTTTATTCGACATGTGTTGGCTGTATTTGATACTTGATGTTTTATTATGCCTCTGTGAGCGCTTTTTTAATAATTATCTGTTTTTATTCTTAATGAAATATTGGGACTCTATCATGTGTCTTTTATGATCTGTTTTTATGAGATCGAATAAAAAGTAAATTGAATTGAAAAGAATTCAAAATCAATTATAATTGCCTAGGACTTTTATTCACAGTTTTGGCTACTATAACTGATAAAAATTCAGTACATTGAGGATTGCTTGTCAGGGAGTAAGCTGTACACTAATGGGACAGTTGTGTTGTTTATGTTAGCATGAATAATGTAAAAGTAGATGAATGGATTGGATGTTGACTTAAAAGTTTCATCCATCATCCAAATGTCAGTATTCTCAAGGGTTACTAAGTTATGGAATGTGCTAAAGATTAGTATTCTTTTAAGAGGGTTTTCGTTGTCATATAGTAGGAAAGGTTCATTAATGTAAGAAACTGGGGGCCATATTATCAAGAACGGGCGATGACATTATCGCTGCTTTAGTGGCAGGAAACTGCAGCTAAAGCGGCGATAAGGGGCTTGATAATATGCCCTATAGAATTCCAATAGAAGCCCAGGTTCTGGTGTGAAGGACCTCAAACTTGGGCTTATATTGGAATTCTATTGGGCATATTATCAAGCCCCTTATCGCCGCTTTAGCGGCAGTTTCCTGCCGCTAAAGCGGCGATAATGTTATCGCCCGTTCTTGATAATTTGGCCCTGTAAGTTCAGGGGGATGTTCATTTCAGAGTAGGATTGTGGTGTTATTCTTTGGGGATTACTCGTCTGCTTCTGTCTCTGAACCATTCTCCTTAAATTGGGTATTGTGGGTATACTATTAGCAACGTGCATGGGGTTGTTTTGGGCTAGCTCCCTCAAAACTGAGCCACATGGTTCATTGGAGGTGGATGCTAGCATTTTTAATTGCTGGATGTACTTCCTCACTTCAATCTCCATTGCAGAAGCAGAGTGGTTATGTTCTGTGGTTCTTTCAAAAGTGTCACCCAGAGTAACCGCTCTGCCTTTGCAATGGGATGAAAAATACTGCGCACACCTCCAATGACTCCTGGGCTCAGTTAATCTCTCCTTACAATAAAAATAGCCACCTTATTTCAGCAGTCCATTTCCTCGCCGTGATTAAACATAGTTAGCCTGCTTTGGACTTTACATTTTTTAGTGATCTGCAGTAAAAAAGAAAAAATCTTTTGTGAATGCAGTGGTCTAAAACTGTGGTTTATTTTCGTTGTGAACAATCTGCCTGCTGTGAAAAAAGATTTGCATGGTTATTTTGGATAGTCTGTTAAAGGATTTTAAATAAGTTAGTTTTCCTGTAGAAAAAGAGAGAAAGTTAAGTGATATTGGTTGCATTCTGTGAGGAAACAGCTGTCAGCTTTGGCAGCTTATATATTTTTTTCAAGAAGAATTACCTGGTGTGTTTTTTCTTTGTTCGAATGTGGTTATGCAAACTTTGTTGTAAATTCCTTTGGTTTTCTGGTGAATTGTAGTGCTTCTTGCTTGGTTTTCTATTTTAATTTAGAAGAAAAAAACAGGTGAAATAATTGTCATTTTGTTTTCTTACTGCTTTCCTTGCCTTTTGTGCTTTGAATGAATAACTAACCTGTACTCTGTTTAATTTTTCCCAAATATGGTATTTAATTTTGCACTGTTTCTACTTTTTTTTTTTCTTTAACATTTTTTTTGCTTTTAAGGTCTGTTGGAAAGAAAAATAAGTAAGTACTCTGCAGAGATAGCATAGTAATTTTGCCCCCCCATCGCTGTCCAGCACCTTCCCTGAGGTAAGCACGCAGTGGAGTTAGAAAAGCAATTCTTTCCCCCCAGTCACTGTCCAACACATTCCCTGAAATAAGTACCCGGTGGAGTTAGAATTGTAATTTTGCCCCGACACTGTCCAGCACATTCCCTAAGGTAAGTATCTGGCAGAGTTAGAATATTAATTTTGTCCCCAGTCACTATCCAGCACCTTCCCTGAGGTAAGTACCCGGCGGAGTTAGATTAGTAATTTTGCCCGCTCAGTCAAAGTCCACCAGGATTCCCTGAGGTAAGTACCTGGAGGAGTTAAAATAGTAATTTTGCTCCCCAGTCACTGTCCAGCACCTTCCCTGAGGTAAGTACCCAGCGGATTTAGAATAATAATTTTTGCCACAGTCACTGTCAATTCTCAGGAAGCTTCACTGGTTGCCGATTAAAAAGCGTGTTATTTTCAAACTAAGTTGTCTGACACATACGGCTCTTCACAAGTCTCGTCCTGCCTATTTGTCCACTTGAATATACTCATACCTGCCCTCAAGATGTTTAAGATCCTCATATAAGGCACTTCTGGTGATTTCACGCATTCATACTCTAAGATATGGGGACCGATCTTTCTCTTATACAGCTCCCTATCACTGGAACCTCCCCCTGAGTCTTTGCTCTTGTTCAGACTTCGCCACCTTTAAGAAGGGTTTGAAGACTTGGCTGTTTTAGAATGTCCTATCCTTTTTCTGAGCAGTGCAGCACCAAGATACTCCTCTGGGAGTGAGTCGTGCGCGATACCAAATGTTGATTATTATTATTATTATTATTATTATTAATTAACAATCAATAGGAATAAAACCTATTTCAAAGTTGTGATGAATTATTTGTAAATTATTAACTGTAAATTATTAAATATATGAAGATGTTAATGTTAGGTTTTTAATTTAATTATAAATTTATTTTAAAAAGTTAGATTTATGTCAGTAAATTAAGTTAATTATACATCGTTTAAATGTATTTAAAGGTTGGGGTTGGTTGATAAATTAAACATGTCAATGATTTCAATATGGTTAAAGGTTAGATTTAAGTTATAGATAGTAAAAATAATGAAATTACACAACACTAAACATAAACGAGATAATGTAAATATTAAGAATGAAGAAAATAAAAACTAATTTGATGTAGATATAGAGCATAGGTAGGGTTGAAGTTGGGGGTCAAGGCAGTGGTAAAATTCATGTCAAATCACTGTTACAATGTAGTGGTAGTACATGTAGTGGTAGTAGATGTAGTGGTTCCAATTCAGTGTTTTGGTTGATGTAGTGGTGGCTGATGTAGTAACATACACCCAATAACTATGATCTCCTTGATGAATTAGGTAAGGAAATCCGGCCTCAGTATACACTTCCAAGGGATTATTTTCTTGTTGTGCACATTTTGCCTAAAGAGGACAAAAAAGCCTTGGCTTCCCTCAAATGAAGGTAGTGAATTCCATGAGTCTTGATCACTGTCAGTCGCACCTTACTTTTGATCAGTTGTGGTCAGGATACAGCCTCTTGGGGTGATGATAGTGTCACACATCATATTAATACTAAAGTACAACAAGGAACCTAATGCATGTGGGAAATTATTTTATTAGAATGCTCAGAAGATACTTGCGATACAAAAGGGGATGATGGACGGAACGTTTGAGCCAATCAAACACTCACCCCCAGTCAACTGATCTGGGTTTAATCCATCATCATTCTTTAGCTCACTCCACCACCCCAGTTCAGACATGGCCATATGCAAATCAGTCTGACCCTGTGCCTCATGGGAACAGTCCAGCACGAACTGCCAAGCCATGTCTTCCCTGGACCGGAAACAAGCATCCTAGGACCGGTTTCTGGCATTCCAGCCGTCATCAGCCAGGCTTGCTTGAATCCAGTGGCAAAGTGAGCAAGGGACCCACGTCTGGGCATACCCCCGCCAACTTAGGGCGAACAAAGCGATACAAAAGGGGATGATGGACGGAACGCTTGAGCCAATCAAACACTCACCCCCAGTCAACTGATCTGGGTTTAATCCATCATCATTCTTTAGCTCACTCCACCACCCCAGTTCAGACATGGCCATATGCAAATCAGTCTGACCCTGTGCCTCATGGGAACAGTCCAGCACGAACTGCCAAGCCATGTCTTCCCTGGACCGGAAACAAGCATCCTAGGACCGGTTTCTGGCATTCCAGCCGTCATCAGCCAGGCTTGCTTGAATCCAGTGGCAAAGTGAGCAAGGGACCCACGTCTGGGCATACCCCCGCCAACTTAGGGCGAACAAAGCGATACAAAGGGGATGATGGACGGAACGTTTGAGCCAATCAAACACTCACCCCAGTCAACTGATCTGGGTTTAATCCATCATCATTCTTTAGCTCACTCCACCACCCAGTTCAGACATGGCCATATGCAATCAGTCTGACCCTGTGCCTCATGGGAACAGTCCAGCACTGAACTGCCAAGCCATGTCTTCCTGGACCGGAAACAAGCATCCTAGGACCGGTTTCTGGCATTCCAGCCGCCATCAGCCAGGCTTGCTTGAATCCAGTGGCAAAGTGAGCAAGGGACCCACGTCTGGGCATACCCCGCCAACTTAGGGCGAACAAGCGATACAAAAGGGGATGATGGACGGAACGTTTGAGCCAATCAAACACTCACCCCCAGTCAACTGATCTGGGTTTAATCCATCATCATTCTTTAGCTCACTCCACCACCCCAGTTCAGACATGGCCATATGCAAATCAGTCTGACTCTGTGCCTCATGGGAACAGTTCAGCACGAACTGCCAAGCCATGTCTTCCTGGACCGGAAACAAGCATCCTAGGACCGGTTTCTGGCATTCCAGCCGTCATCAGCCAGGCTTGCTTGAATCCAGTGGCAAAGTGAGCAAGGGACCCACGCCTGGGCATACTCGCCAACTTAGGGCGAACAAGCGATACAAAGGGGATGATGGACGGAACGTTTGAGCCAATCAAACACTCACCCCAGTCAACTGATCTGGGTTTAATCCATCATCATTCTTTAGCTCACTCCACCACCCCAGTTCAGACATGGCCATATGCAAATCAGTCTGACCCTGTGCCTCATGGGAACAGTCCAGCACGAACTGCCAAGCCATGTCTTCCCTGGACCGGAAACAAGCATCCTAGGACCGGTTTCTGGCATTCCAGCCGCCATCAGCCAGGCTTGCTTGAATCCAGTGGCAAAGTGAGCAAGGGACCCACGTCTGGGCATACCCCCGCCAACTTAGGGCGAACAAGCGATACAAAGGGGATGATGGACGGAACGTTTGAGCCAATCAAACACTCACCCCAGTCAACTGATCTGGGTTTAATCCATCATCATTCTTTAGCTCACTCCACCACCCCAGTTCAGAATGCCAGAAACCGGTCCTAGGATGCTTGTTTCCGGTCCAGGGAAGACATGGCTTGGCAGTTCGGGCTGGACTGTTCCCATGAGGCACAGGGTCAGACTGATTTGCATATGGCCATGTCTGAACTGGGGTGGTGGAGTGAGCTAAAGAATGATGATGGATTAAACCCAGATCAGTTGACTGGGGGTGAGTGTTTGATTGGCTCAAACGTTCCGTCCATCATCCCTTTTGTATCGCTTTGTTCGCCCTAAGTTGGCGGGGTATGCCCAGACGTGGGTCCCTTGCTCACTTTGCCACTGGATTCAAGCAAGCCTGGCTGATGACGGCTGGAATGCCAGAAACCGGTCCTAGGATGCTTGTTTCCGGTCCAGGGAAGACATGGCTTGGCAGTTCGGGCTGGACTGTTCCCATGAGGCACAGGGTCAGACTGATTTGCATATGGCCATGTCTGAACTGGGGGTGGTGGAGTGAGCTAAAGAATGATGATGGATTAAACCCAGATCAGTTGACTGGGGGTGAGTGTTTGATTGGCTCAAACGTTCCGTCCATCATCCCCTTTTGTATCGCTTTGTTCGCCCTAAGTTGGCGGGGTATGCCCAGACGTGGGTCCCTTGCTCACTTTGCCACTGGATTCAAGCAAGCCTGGCTGATGACGGCTGGAATGCCAGAAACCGGTCCTAGGATGCTTGTTTCCGGTCCAGGGAAGACATGGCTTGGCAGTTCGGGCTGGACTGTTCCCATGAGGCACAGGGTCAGACTGATTTGCATATGGCCATGTCTGAACTGGGGTGGTGGAGTGAGCTAAAGAATGATGATGGATTAAACCCAGATCAGTTGACTGGGGGTGAGTGTTTGATTGGCTCAAACGTTCCATCCATCATCCCCTTTTGTATCGCTTTGTTCGCCCTAAGTTGGCGGGGTATGCCCAGACGTGGGTCCCTTGCTCACTTTGCCACTGGATTCAAGCAAGCCTGGCTGATGACGGCTGGAATGCCAGAAACCGGTCCTAGGATGCTTGTTTCCGGTCCAGGGAAGACATGGCTTGGCAGTTCGGGCTGGACTGTTCCCATGAGGCACAGGGTCAGACTGATTTGCATATGGCCATGTCTGAACTGGGGTGGTGGAGTGAGCTAAAGAATGATGATGGATTAAACCCAGATCAGTTGACTGGGGGTGAGTGTTTGATTGGCTCAAACGTTCCGTCCATCATCCCCTTTTGTATCGCAGAAGATACTTGCAGCAACACTGCACTCAGGCTACTGTCACTTATATACAAAAATGAATCAGTGCCCATTCCTGGCTCTTTCATACTCTTGAATGTATATCTTCTGAACATTGTGCGTGATTATAATGCAAAGAGTCCCCTCCACTGGGCTACTGCAACCCTCGATGAAGACAAAGATTTTGACACTCAGTTGGTCCTCAACAATCCAGGTTCTCTAAGACATGGCTCTCAAACTTAGATTACATGGATTGGATTACTCGTGTGTACATAACCATGTTGGCCAAAGCTCCAAATCAGCAAATACATACCACACAATTCGAATTTTAAAATGTCATTCTGCAAGACTTTTTCTGGCCACTGAACCTCTTTTTATGATAATAACTATGCAGCAGGATCCCTTGAGGAAAGCCTATGTGGAACTAGATGATGTAACCTCACTTAAAGTAAATTCTATACTGTTGCGCATGTGAGAAATTGGGCTGTTGCTTGAAGGGGTTGTGACCCCTGTTCAAGCAACAGCCACAATCCCTGTCAGGGTGAACCACAAAATTTGCTAAATTAACCTTTGCTAAACACTCTGGTACCCTGGCACAAACCTTGTCAGGCTTAACTTAGAGGCAAATTGTAAAATGTAAAGTATTTATGCAGATCACAAACAGTAATAAAGTGAAAACACAACACAAGAAAAATCCCACACCAATTTACAAAAATAGTGTAAATCTCAGTAAATTTTTTGACACCAAAACAACAAGACTCCAAGCACTAGAACCAGAGATATGAATTTTTAAAGTTTCAATACAAATATAGTGCCTAAAAGATCAAAGTGCCAACCGCTGACATTTTGCCGCTCGAGACTGGGTCAAAGTCAAAAAATATGGCCTGCCGCAATGCAGGGCGGGCCAGATACAAGAAGTGGATTGTGCCTGGTCGGCACTTACCTTCGGACTTAGAAGACATTCTGAAGAAAATGTCCTGAGAAGGTAAAGTTCAGCTGGGCAAGGCTGCAGTCTGTGTGTGAGGAGGAAGTGTCGTTGTCGGGGAGCTGCTGAACGAAGTGGTGGTGAAGATTTCTCCGTTCAGACTTAGTCACGTTTTTGAAAGTCAAAAATCTCCAGCAGGATAAGGCAGGAGGCTGTAGCTGATGAAAGTTCAAGGAGTTCAAGGAGGCTGGATACCCCTTTGGTGAAGGACCACTGAACTGGATTTGCTGCTGTGGAAAAGAACGTAGCTGGAGCTACCGCTAAATCAGGCCAACCGGAGATGTACCTTGGGTGGATAGACAAGCAGGTTGGTCCCAGTCTTCCATCAGTTCCCAAGTTAGGGATTTTGGCTATCTGGGCACCTTTAGCATCACCACCAAGGCTCCAGGACTGGCGGGTGGCCAATTAGGACTGACCCAGGCTGGGTCCAGGTGCGGGTTCAAGATGGTGTGAGCCTTTTCAACCCCTGAGGCTCAGGAACAGGAGACTAGCAAACTGGCCCTTGTTGTCACTCTGGTTGTACATAGTGAAGGTGATGAATCAGGGCTCAAGCAGCAAGGCAGGCCTCTGAAGGTTCAAGGCAGACTCTAGACAGCAAAGCAGTCCTTCCAGGTGCAGCAAAGCAGTCCTGTGTAGCACACAGCAGGCCACAGCAGCAAGCAGTCCTCTGTGAGTCCTTCCGCACGTCCAGAAGGAGAACTTACAAGTGGGTCTGAGGATCTCCTTTGTGTACATGATGCCTCCTTTGAAGTAGGAGAAGTTTCTAGAGAATTCCCTTTTTAGTGCTTAAAGTTTCTTGACTCCCCTGTCCTGGCCCCAGGCTGGCTGCATGAACAATGCAGCGGTGACAAGTCCTTTGTGTGAAGATAGAGCACAGCCTATTCAGTTGCAAGTGGAGCTGTGCCCAGCTTTGTACCCCCATCCTGTCAGTTGATGACCCATCCAGGCACACCTACCCCCCCCTATCGTGTGACTGTCTGGGATGAATAAACAAAGTCCATCTGCCAACTATGCCCAACCATGTGACAAAGGAGAGCAGCAAACAATTTAGAGAAGGAAAATGCCAACTTTCTAAAAGTGAAATGTTCAAAATTGTAACTTAAAATCCGATCTTACCATTAAAGAAAATGTATAATTAAAATTTCTCAGACTCCAAACATGAAATGCTCACCTGTTCCCAATCAAAAGATAGCACTTATTAAATTTAATAAGGCAACCCAATGCTATCCTATGGGCGAGGTAGGCCTCATGGTAGTGAAAAATGAATTTCGGAGTTTTTCACTACCAGGAATTGTAAAAGTTAAAGTGCATGTCCAACATTTTAATTACAATGCACCCTACCCTATGGGTTACCTAGGGCCTACTTTTGGGGTGACTTATATGCAAGAAAATGGGAGTGTAAGGCTTAGCAAAGGGGTTATATTTAGGGGTGGGTGAAGAATTCTGCTTCACTGGCGGAGTTTTGCCAGTTCCGCAAAACTCCCCGAAGCGACGCGGAGTGGAGTTTTTTCTCTTGAGCGCCTTGCCAATGTTAAGTTAGCGAGTGCTCGCGAGAAAAAAATTGCATGCTAAACCTCCTCCCGGTGAGATTTCTCAGCGCGGGTAATTGCGGCAAGGCGCAACAACTCGCGTTGAGAAATCTGCAGCTCGAGTTGAGGAAGCTGTCACTCGGGTAGAATGTCCACTTCAGCTACAGAAAGCAGCAGCACCCTCTGACGCGACGCGTAGTGCCATTCGCACTGATTTTACAGCATGGGACAAACTCCCAGTGCTAAAAATCACTGCGAACAGTGCGACTTAACAGACTCCACAGCTGTCGCAACTCCGCAGACTGTGGTGGAGTTTTTCTGGCACTTCGTGGGTTCTGCGGAGTAGAACACCGCAAACTCCGCTCAGGCTTAGTTATATTGCCAAGCCAAATTAGCACTTTAAAACTGCATTCAGACTGCAGTGGCAGGCCTGGAACATGTTATAAGAGGCTACTTAAGTGGGTGGCACAATAAGTGCTGTAGACCCACTAGTACCATTTAATATACAGACCCTGGGTATATGGTATACCACTCTACAAGGAACTTATAAGTAAATTAAATATGCCAACCAGGTGTAAGCCAATTTTAGCATGTTTAGCGGAGACAACACAAGCACTTTAGCACTGATTAGCAGTGGTAAAGTGCACAGTCGCAGAGCCAACAAAAATGAATTCATCAAAAATAGGAGGGGTGAAGGCTAAAGGTTTGGGTATGTCCCTGCAGAGGGGGACCAACAATGTGACTATGATTCAGCTGCCTCTGTTTGACGTTCCTCTCTACCACTGAAGAAAATGAAAGAGTTTTCTCTTTCCTTTGGTTTGGAGACAGCAGATACAGGCATTTGCTCTTTGTGTGCTTTGAATGGTCACTTCAATCAGCATCACTTGGTAAGAAAATGCATGACTAACATGCAGATGCAGTTTGATAAAATTAAGACTATTCTGTGCTTTGGAAGAAGCTTTTAATGTCAATGATGGGCCCCACCAGGGCTTCTACAAGTGTCCATGGTGTTGGGATCACCCAGCACGAGGGACATCTCTGATTCCTATCTTCCGTTCCCTGCGTGGAACGTGGAATGCTGTTATACCGGCAGTTGCTGCCAGGGTCGCTGTGTGTCCGGACCGATTAAAGTGAAGACTAGGAACCTTACCCCGTGTCGTCTTCCTTTCATTGGCGACGAGTTGTCCGGTCCACAGTCTTCCCTACCGTCCTTCACCGACATCGTATTGTGCTGGCGTTTTCGAGGAGTCAAGTTCCTTGAGCCTCGCCTGGAAAACCGCCCGAGCGCCTCCGAAGTGCGCATGGTGAACACCCTGATATCTGAAGTTGGTTGCCCCGCAAGCCGCATCTCCGGCGAAGGTCCCGGTGAGGTTTTGATGAATTTTGGGGTATTTCGTAGCTCCAGCCGAGTCTTGGAGCGTGCATTGTACCGGCACGCGCCATCCTGACGCACATCAGCGCATGTGTCAGCACGCATTGCGTGTGACGTCAAGCGTTGCCAGGGAGCTGGGATTGTTGTGGCAACCGGCGCGCATACCGGCGCGCGCCACATATGGTGAAATAAGCATAGTCAAGCGTTGCTAGGGAGCTGGGATTGTTGTGGCAACCGGCGCGCATACCGGCGCGCGCCACATTTGCCGATCTAAGCTCAGACGCGCTTACTCATCAGCGAGTTGAATCTTTAGAAAAGGCAATCTTTCAGATATGTTGCCCGGCGCTAGTCAAAGTGTTTTGTGGTTGTGGGGCAAGCTGCACCTCACGAATTAAATACGAATGGTTTAAGACAACCAAAACAATATAACCTATACAAAGCTGAAGTTTTAAAGGCACACCAGAAAAGGGATGGTGCATTCCCATATACAATTTACACTGTGATTCCTACAGTTTGTGCAACTATAAACTCAACGGTGACACCCCTCCTGGTGATCACTCTGGTGCATGCATTCTCTGTAAAGTGACAAGACATACTCAGTCAGCAAGTCAGACTCTGGGGCAACATTCTCTCCATGGGCATGTCGGTGATGTGCACACCTGGTTTTTTTTAATAGAAAAACGTAGGGATATCAAAATTTTTTTTATTTTTTTTCTCTTTTGGTGGCGTTTTCATTTATCTATTCAGCTTTTTCCTGCAACATAATTCTTGTTGTGGTGACTTGTGGCAGCAACTCACCCACGCAAGATTACTCTATGGATCGTGTAATCGCACCACCTCCCTTTTTACAGTCACCCGGTACTCCCCCTGTCATTTGGCAACAGTGGAAAGAAACATTTGATGCCTATCTTGAGGCGATTGATGGAGATACCTTCACGTCAAAAAAAAAAAGCCTTACTAGTATACAATTTGGGTGCTGAGGGAAGAAGTATTTTGAAGACTTTACCTCTAGAACTCGTAAGAACATGTGTCAGTAGTGGTGAAGAAGGTGACTCCTTAATTGTTGACGACTATGCCTCTCTTATTAAAACGTTGGATAAGAGATTCAATCCGAAGAGAAATATTGTGCTGGAGCGTCACAAGTTTTTGCAACGTGCTCAAATCCCTGGCGAATCCATTGATGATTTTGTAGCCGTCCTCAGAACCCTAGCTGTTACTTGTAATTATAGGGAGTTCAGAGACGAAATCATCCGGGATCAGTTAATCGAGCGCACTTGCAATAAAAAGATTCAGGAGAAACTTTTAAGTTCAGAAGACCCTGATCTAGAAACTGCTCTCATTTTGGCCAGAAGCATTGAGCATTCCCAACTATGCATGAAAGAAATGAGTGGAGCATCCAACGAAATCAAATTAGTCAGCATCAAACCCACTAGTAGACCCGCTAAAGGGAGCAACACAAACATACCCAGCACTTCTTCATCTGCATCCTCCTTGCCTAAACCTAAATTTGAAAGATCAGAAAAACCTGACCTCTCCTGTTACCGATGTGGTAGCAGATCTCATCTGGGCAATTTTAAGTTTTGTTTTGCTATTAATCAAACTTGCTTCAAATGTGGTAAGAGGGGACATTTGGCACGTATGTGCAAGGCTACTGTTGCACATAAGGGACAGACTAGAACTGTGAATGCTTTTGAAGAAGGTAATGTCAACTATGGAAATGATAACGAAGGTTACGAATTGTTGATGTTGTCTTCTTCCTCTACTCAACTGGATGGTGTGGTGGAAATTGCCTCCATTGTTGAACCGCACAAAAGGAAATCCCCTGCGTGTATCATAAGTTTAAACGGATATGGTATAAAGTTTTTGGCTGATTCTGGTTCTCCTTTTACCCTCATCAATGCCAAAGACTTTGAGAAATTGGGCAACATTCCTATTGTTCAGTCTAATATAAAGATTTTTGCTTACGGTGGTAAGAGAGTAGAGGTGCTTGGCAAGTTTGAGGGCAAGTTGGAATTCAAAAGGGATTCAACGCTTAGTATTATTTACATTGTAAAGGAAGGTGCGAATTTATTGGGATGGGAGGAACAGGGTGAGCTGGGGATCATCCTTGATCCCAACCATCCGGACATGGTGTTATCGAAATACGAAGCCAAACAATTTTATTCCAATCTTCCTGAGATTACCCCTGTGCATAAGGTTACTGCAGAATCGTTACCCAAGTGTGAGTGGATTCAAAGGTACCCTGAGATTTTCAATGGTGATTTGGGTAAACTCAAAGGTTTTCAGCACCGTATTGTTTTAAAGGAGGGTGCAAAAGCTGTTGCACATAAAGTGCGCAAGGTACCTCTGAGTATGCGTGGTGAGCTCAAACAGGAACTTGAGCGTTTGTGTTCCGTGGGTGTAATTGAGCCCATTGAGGGGTCTGAATGGTTGTCCCCCATCGTTTTGGCGCGCAAGGCTGACAAGTCTCTCAGGATGTGTGTGGACTTGCGCGACCTAAATTCTTGCATATGGGTGGACCGCCAACCCCTGCCCAACATAAATGAAATGTTGTCCACACTAGAGGGTGCAAAGTATTTTTCTTCTCTGGATATATCCTCCGCTTATCATCAAATAGAATTGTGCATGGACTCGAGACATCTCACGTCCTTTGTGACACCAGAAGGTGCATTTCGTTACGTACGCATGCCGTTTGGTTTGGCATCGGCTTCTGCAGTGTTCCAGCGTCTTATGGGAAGCTTGTTTAAGAACACTGCAGGAGTCGTGTTTTTCCAAGACGATATTTTAATTCATGGCAAAACAGAATTAGAGCACAATTCCAGAGTCAAGGAGGTCTTAGACATAGTCAAATCTAGTGGTTTAACACTAAGGAAAGACAAGTGTAAGTTCTTGCAAGATGGTGTGGACTATCTTGGACACCACATTTCAGAGAAAGGAGTTGAACCCAAAGTTAAACTTCTTGATGCCATTCAAAATGCACCTGAACCACAAAATAAAGACCAGCTTCGTTCCTTTCTTGGCTTAGTGGAGTACTATGCCAAATTTGTGGCTAACTTCTCTGATAGGACAGTGTGTTTGCGTGAACTCCTGAAGAAGAATGTGAAGTATGCATGGTCAGACCAATGTGCTGGTGACTTCAAGTCATTGAAAGAAGCAATTGTGCAGGCACGCCCACTTAAGTTATTCAATATCAACGATCGCTGCATTGTTACCACCGATGCGAGCAATGTCGGTCTTGGCGTTGTCCTTATGCAGAAAAGATCTGACAATAGGGAGGAGACCATTGCCTTTGCTTCTAGAGCACTTCGTGGTGCGGAAGGCACTTATTCCACTATTGAGAAGGAAGCCCTGGCTCTGTGGTGGGGTGTACAGTATTTCCGCAATTTTTTATGGGGGAATGAGTTTGTTCTGAGGACTGACCACAAACCACTGGTAGATCTTTTCACCACAAGGGGTGGTGGCAGAGCCACTCCACGCATAGCTAAGTGGCAGTATAGGTTGAACGAATTTAATTATCGTTTGGAGTACGTGCCAGGAGTAAAGAACCACGTTGCTGATTGCCTATCTAGGCTACCACTGTCTGAATCTGTTTTTGACTCTGTGGATGAGGATTTGGAAATGGTATGTGCTGTCAGTGGGGTAGCTGATACAGGTGCTGCTCTGTCGGAAATTGATTGGAAATTGGCCTTGTCGGAAGATAGCGAGATTAGGAAGGTGATGGATTTTGTGGTTCATGGCTGGCCCAACAACTCGGATTTGATTCCTGAACTGATTCCCTTCAAGAGGATTTGTGACGAGTTGTCCCTGGTGGATTGGATTCTGCGTAGAGGTAGTTTGTTGGTTGTGCCCGTATCTATGCGCAAGAAGGTTCTGGAACTGGCTCATGAAGGTCATTTGGGCATTCGTGCCATGAAGCGGAGGGTTCGTGAGGATTTCTGGTGGCCTGGAGTTGATAGGTCTATTGAACACTGTGTTCGAGATTGTGGTGCGTGTGTTCTGAGTGACAAAACTCAGGTAACCTATCCCTCTCCTATCAAACCCATAGTTGTGGAAAACTCACCTTGGTGTAAGTTGGCTTTCGATATTGCAGGTCCTTTTGGGGGTATAGGCAGTTCTCCCAAATACGCTTTGGTGCTGATAGACTATATGTCTAAGTGGCCAGAAGTCAGGTTTGTGGACGGCATAAATTCTGCAACGGTCATTAACTTCTTCAAGGATGTTTTCCTTCGGGAGGGTTTTCCAGAGGAGTTAGTGACTGATAACGGGGCCCAGTTGGTATCAGTGGAGATGCAGGAATTTCTGAAAGTTCATGGCATCAAGCATATCCTCACCTCTCTCTATCATCCTTGCAGTAACGGTTTAGTTGAACGCTTTAACCGTGTGATCAAGGATCAGCTACAGTTAGCTTTTGTCAACGGTTTGCACTGGAAGGAGGCGGTTTCCAACATGTTGTGGGCAATGAGAATCACTCCACATTCGAGTACTGGGGTGTCTCCTTTCACCTTGCTAAGGGGTAGGATTGCAGGTTCTAAACTTAACAAGGATTGGATGTCTAGGAAGGAGGTGGATTTGGAGAGGCTGGGCATGGTAGCTGATGTCAGGGCTGCTGCACAAGCCAGGTATGCCTCAGATTGTGCCAGGGCATCTCCTGTACGTCAGGGTGACTGGGTGAGAATCAAGAAACCTGTTCTCGTTCGTAAGGGTTCCTCTCGGTTTTCCGATCCAGTAAGAGTGAGAGAAGTAAGAGAGCATGTTGTAGTGTTGGAGAATGGGAAGATCTGGAACAAGTGTGCCGTCTCAGTAGTGCCTGAGTCGAAAGCTGAGTTTGTGAAAGGAAAACTTGGGGTTTACACTCCTTGCACGACTCCGCCTCTCATAGGGGAAAGTCCAAAGGTTTCTGTTCCTGTCAGGGAGGTTGTTCCCCGAGCAAGCTCTTCTAGGTCAAGGGTTGTTCCCTCAAGATTCCGGGACTACGTAAAGTATTGAACATTCTTGATTTATTTTTACCTGTCACTGCACATCTAATTTGTTACATTATTATGTTGTTAAAAATGTTCTCATCATTCTTGTGTTTGTATATGAAGAAAGGGGGGTGTGTTGGGATCACCTAGCACGAGGGACATCTCTGATTCCTATCTTCCGTTCCCTGCGTGGAACGTGGAATGCTGTTATACCGGCAGTTGCTGCCAGGGTCGCTGTGTGTCCGGACCGATTAAAGTGAAGACTAGGAACCTTACCCCGTGTCGTCTTCCTTTCACATGGCACGCTAGTTCCTTCGGATTTTTCAAAATATGCGCATGTTTCAGTCACATGCTAGCAGACAACTATGTGTCAAACTTGACACTATGATGTTAAATCAGTTGGTTAGAGCCATTTTGTCCCACAATTTAAAACATTCTGTTAAGTAGTCTAATCACAGATAGAGAGATACTGGCTAGGACAAAACATTCAAAGGGACAGATCAAGAGCCACCCACAAAAGTACCATACAAATCACTAGTTAATCTTCTGTACCTAAAATGTGGTCCAGAAAAACAATCAGTGAAACCCCCTGAAAAAGGTGTGGCATAAGATGATTACAAAAGTAGTAACTTATTTGGCAAGTATGCCATTATAGCAAAATTCTCTTGCCCGACACCTAAAGTTGCCCACTATTGATCTCAGAGTTGTTACTGACAAATATTTAATAGCTGTTTAAGAATACCAATTGCACATCATTTAATAAACCACTGGAGGGATGGTTTATGTACCTGATGCAGTAACTGCCGAACATGGATGATAGAGGTAATAACGTCCTTTTATATGCCAGTCAGTCATACCAGGTGGCATTTGACATAATACAAATACAAAATAGCACTACAAAAAACAAAATCTGCTAAGTTTCAAAACAGCAAAACACCTGAATCCAAAAAATGATTATTTTGAAAACGTAATTTACCACATATCATTGAAAACCCTTCACAATGTTACCATTTTAAAATATCATCTAGTAAATAATAATGAGTTCCAAAAAGTATTGAATATATCATAAAATGTAGCAAATATGCTTGGCTATATTACGACTGACACACTCTGTAACTTTAGTGCAGACAGAGACTTTATTTACAGCCAACATTGTAGTATGTTATTTAACAGCCATTGAATTCTCTAAAACCCACCTCAGTTTATTCAGTTTAACACTTGAGCAGCATAATTAATTATTAGAAGAAATTACAGCGCATTGCATATAGTGAAAATTATAATGTGTAGTCAACATCGTTTTTACTCACTTTTAATTAATATTTAGACCCTGATTAGCAAAGGCAACTTATACTTCTGAGTAATTTACACTTTGAGTAAGTTTAGTACTTTTTTCTTAGTCACAAAATCTTACTTCAAGTTTCTACTAAAAATACAGTATTAAGTCCAACACAACATATGGCCAACCACTGGTAGTGCAACACCCTCTCATGAAAAATAATAGAGATAGGGAATTAAAATAAAAACCCCTTAGAAAATAATGTGAAATTACATTAAATTACATTATTTAAAATAGTTAAAAATATAAATGAATGTAATTTAATTTATTGTTAAATATATAAAAATGAGTGCATATTTATTATTTAATTGTAAAGTATTTTAATACCCTATTTTGAATGCAAAAATTAAGGTAACAATAAACTTAATCAAAAGTGCAAATTACTTAGAAGTGTAAGTTACGTTTGTGAATCAGAACCTTAAGGCCTGATTCACAAACTGCACTTTGTAGTACGCTTTGTAGTACTACAAAACATACTACAAAATGTACTACAAAGTGTAGTTTTGCCCATATTTAGTGTGCAGATTTCTCTGCCCTGACTGCAGAGTCTCCTCACATGTAAGTATAGATTTTAGTAGTAAATGTGCGAGGGACACAGGGGAGTGGGCAAGAGAAGGGGGACTTACTGCTAAAAGGTATGGGATTAGGGAGGAGTAAGAGGGCTTTCGAGAGGGTCAGGAATGTGCTGCATGAGGGATGTCACCCACCCACACAAGAGTAAGCCAATTGCATTACTTTGGGGGTGCAGACATATAACCTACACATTTGTAGTAAGTTTACACTCAGAGCTTGTGAATACCGAAAGTAGTAAACTTATTATGATGTGTAAACTTACTCAAAAGTGTAACTTCCCTTTTGAACCGGGTCCTTAGTCGTCCAAAAATGTAATTCCACACTTCCAAGTTGTTTCCAGCACCAAGAATGCTGCCTAATTTGTCGATAATTATACTGATAAAATACAACTAAGGGGCATATTTTCAAGGACTTATCACCGAGTTAGCGGCACTTTATCGCAGCCAAAGTGGTGATAAATTCATCGCACCGTTCACAAGCTGGTGCTAACAGCCGATATCGCCAGTTATCCTGCGATAGCAGCAGCAAAAAACATCGCCACGGATGACACCGGCAACTAACGCTAATGAGATGCAGAGTAGGCGTTCCCATGCAAAAACCCGCGGAAACACCACTACGCAACATTCCCAACGACCAGCCAGATCGGCGATAAGAATCAAAAACATGCGATAAGACGCGTTAGCAGCAGGGATTTAACACCTGCTCCTACCTGGTGTTAAGTCGGACGACAACCTGCACCATGAAAGGGAGCCCAGCCCAGAGCCACACCTGAAGAACAACAGATGCCATGGAGCTACTGATCATGCAGCCCGGAGCCTCAGGAGGGCCACAACACCCACTGCCACCACACCCAGGCCCCCCCCCCCCGGACCCCTCCTCTGGGGCCCTACCCCGGGCACCCCCAGACAAAGATATTTCACATCTACGTTACAAATTCATGAACACATCAATTCACCTGATGTCGCGCAAGTACAACAACCAACATCCATGTGTGGTCTGAAAGAGGAAAAACATACATACATCTTAGAATTCCGAAAATAATCAATTTATTCAAATTCAACTCAACATCAATAATTGGAAGAGTCATGGCAGGTCTTCTCCGGACAAACCGTAAGTCACAGCCTGCAAGACAAAATTGAAGATAAGAAGGTGTGTCATGCGCTCAACAAAGGACAGAGCGAGAGAGAAAGAGAGAGAGAAAGAAAGGGAGAGAGAGAGAGAGAGTGAAAGAGAGGGAGAGAGAGAAAGAGAGAGAAAGGGGGAGAGGGGGAGAAAGAGAGAGAGAGCAACAGAGGGAGAGAGAGACAGTGAAAGAAAGAGAGGGAGAGTGAGAGAGAAAGAGAGAGAAAGATAGAGAAAGAGAGGAAGAGAGAGAAAGAGAGAGAAAGGGGGAGAGAGAGAGAAGGAGAGAGAGAGTTTAACAGAGGAAGAGAGAGAGAGACAGCGAAAGGAAGAGAGGGAGAAGGAGAGAGAGAGTAACAGAGGAAGAGAGAGAGACAGTGAAAGGAAGAGAGGGAGAGGGAGAGAGAGAAAGATAGATAAAGATAGAGAAAGAGAGGGAGAGAGAAAGAGAGCAAGAGAGAGAAAGATAGAGAAAGAGAGGGAGAGAGAGAGACAGTGAAAGGAAGAGAGGGACAGGGAGAGACAGTGCCGACACTGCGCACCCAGGCTGCTGCACCCCAGCTCCTCCCGCCGCCCAGCGGGGATTGCCCGCCCCTGCGCACCCAGGCCTCACTGCTCACCTGCTGCCACCGGTGTGTCTCCAACCACGTGCCGGTTTACACTGCAGGCCACCAGGTCCCTCATCTGAAACAGAGTCCACAGCTAATGATGGCAGAGTACATATCATTGCACACGGCAACATCGCTTGGCCGCCCCTGCGCACCCAGGCTGCTGCACCCCAGCCCCTCCTGCTGCCCAGCGGGGATTGCCTGCCCCTGCGCGCCCAGGCCACACTGCTCACCTGCTGCCACTGGTGTGTCTCCAACCACGTGATGGTTCACACTGCAGGCCACCAGGTCCCTCATCTGAAACAGAGTCCACAGCTAATGATGGCAGAGTACATATCATTGCACACGGCAACATCGCTTGGCTGCCCCTGCGCACCCAGGCTGCTGCACCCCAGCCCCTCCCGCCGCCCAGCGGGGATTGCCCGCCCCTGCGCACCCAGGCCACACTGCTCACCTTCCGCCACCGGCGTGTCTCCAAGAGGGCCCACCATGTCCCGGTTCAAGCTCCAAGCCCGGGGCCCGCGACCTTGGCAGCCTCCACATCACGCATCCCCGCAGCGCGGGCCACCAGGTCGCACACTTGATTCTGGGTCTTGATTTTGCAATGGCAGAGATCATATCAGTGCACACGTCATCATCGCAGGCTGCACACCCGCTCAGCTCTCTAGGTGCCACTAACTCTGTGAAACGCGAGGCAATGCCACGTGGCGGTAGGCCAGCGCTGCCCGCTGGCTCAGGCCTACATTGCGGTCCACCAGGCGCACACTTTACTCTGGGTCTTGATATTGCAATGGCAGAGACCATATCAGTGCACACGTCATCATCGCAGACTGCACACCCGCTCAGCACTTTAGGTGCCCCTACCTCAGTGCACAGTAAGTCACCGTCCCGTGGCGGTAGGCCCGTGCCAGCCACAGTGCAACCGGTGCCACCGACTCCGTGCAACACAAGTCATGGACCCTAAATGATTGAGTCTCGTCATCGGCCAGGCGGACGCAGCCATGTCGCCTCAGGCAGTGGGGAAGAACTGGGACACGTAGCGTCGTCGTCCCCCCTTTATACGTAAGCCGAGTGGGCTGGCTCGGCATATGCCAGGCCAGCGTAGGGGTGTGAACAATTATCCCTGGCCTCTGGGCGTGGTTCATATCTGGGCTGCACAGGAATCCAACTGATGCGTGTGTCTCTGTTGCAGTGTCTGCGCCACACGGCCCGCAATCGACAATGTTGCAATGTTGCATGCAGCAACGAAGGGACTGTACAAGGAGCGCAAGGCCGCTCGGGGTCTTGGCTCATACATGGCAACTGTTGTGTGTGTTCATCGCTTTTGGTGCACCATAAGCCCAAGGCCTAGCCTCAATTGCAGCGCGATAGTCACATCACATTCCCAGGATACAAGCAGTAGTCTGACTAACATTAGGGATGAAAGCCCCTTTGTCTCAATACAGAAGGCGGAAGGACATCTGCACCCCTGACCTTGGAAATGCATGCAGCAGGCACCCCCTAAGAGAGATACCATGGCAGATGATGACGACTCCCACACTACACATGGCGCCAATGAAAGATCAACGTTTCCACACCCCACACACAGAAGTCCTTGCTCGAGGTACTCCTGCATGGAACGGCCTTGACACTTACGTACAGGACAACCCATACGTACAAACTTTGCACACTCATATGACTCATTGCTCCAAGCTGTGGCATATCATCCACATAACAGCCGCAGGTCAGAAGAGTGCCGGTTCTACGAGTGCGAACAACGCAATGTCAGAACATCCCGGGCGCATGCACAACCCCTGTCACGTGGAACTGTACTGTGACCGAATGCTGCATTTGATGGGGGCACTGCCACAGGCAGTGTTGCACATCAGTTACCATCTGAGCTTCCGTCTTGCGTACGTCACCTGCGTCCAGCCCTGGTTCCACTGCCAATCATGCATATTCGAGTGGCCCATGGATGTCTGCCTATCCAACACAATGGTAGATGAACTGGATTATGACATGTGTGTGCGGCCCCTGTTGGCCCACGACCAGGAGTGTAACCGTGATACCCATTCATGGGATGCCTTGGTATTGGGCGTATGTGCTGGCAGTTGGGCATGTGAGATTGCACAATTCCTTGTGTGCAGTGACCACATCGAAGCACTCCCCTATGGGGCTGTGTTGCGGATTGGTGAAACGGCGTGGACGGAGCACATCTGTCCGGACCAGCTAATGGATTGGCTTGCCCCCGTGTTAGTTGAAGTCGACAACGACGTACTCTTGGAACTGATTGCCCATGAAGCTGCGCTCGCTTTCATGGATGAGTAACTACGTTCCTGCAGCCACAAAAGATTGTAACCCATGGCACAGGTCCCAACACCCTTTTGCATCTTGGAGAAATGGACACATATCCCACCATGACAGTGGACATGGGTGCATTCGCCTGGACTCAGAATGCATGTGCGTGCAAGACTCAATCAATCAATCAGGTCACTTATAAAGCGCACTACATACCCGCGAGGGTCTCAAGGCGCTGGGGGAAGAGGGGGGGTGCTGCTACTGATCGAAGAGCCAGGTCTTGAGGAGTCTTCTGAAGGCCAGTAGGTCTTGGGTCTGCCGAAGGTTGGTGGGGAGGGTGTTCCAGGTCTTGGCGGCGAGGTGGGAGAAGGATCTGCCGCCGGCGGTCGTTTTCCAGATGCGGGGGACTGTGGCGAGGGCGAGGCTGGTGGAGCGGAGCTGGCGGGTGGGGGTGTAGAAGCTGAGTCGTCTGTTGAGGTAGGCTGGTCCGGAGTTGTGGAGTGCTTTGTTTGCGTGGGTGAGGAGCTTGAAGGTTATCCTCTTGTTGACAGGGAGCCAGTGCAGATTTCTCAGGTGGGGTGTGATGTGGCTGCGGTGGGGGATGTCGAGGATAAGTCGTGCAGAGGTGTTCTGGATGCGTTGCAGCCGTCTCAGGAGCTTAGCCGTCGTTCCTGCGTAGAGGGCGTTTCCGTAGTCCAGCCTGCTGGTGACGAGAGCCTGGGTGACTGTTTTCCTTGTTTCGGTGGGGATCCACTTGAAGATCCTGCGGAGCATTCGGAGGGTGTTGAAGCAGGATGAGGAAACGGCGTTGACCTGCTTAGTCATGGAGAGGGTGGGGTCGAGGATGACCCCTAGGTTGCGTGCGTGGTCGGTGGGTGTCGGGGCTGTTCCCAGTGATGTCGGCCACCAGGAGTCGTCCCAGGCTGAAGGGTTGGAACCAAGGATGAGGACCTCCGTCTTGTCCGAGTTCAGCTTCAGGCGGCTGGACCTCATCCATTCGGCGACGGCCTTCATTCCTTCGTGGAGGTGGGCTTTGGCGGTGTGAGGGTCTTTGGTGAGGGAGAGGATCAGCTGGGTGTCGTCGGCGTAGGAGATGATGTTGAGGTTGTGCTGTCGGGCGACGTGGGCGAGGGGTGCCATGTAGATGTTGAACAGCGTCGGGCTGAGGGAGGAGCCTTGGGGTACGCCGCAGATGATCTTGGTGGCCTTGGATCGGAAGGGGGCGAGGCGGACGCTTTGAGTTCTGCCGGAAAGGAAGGATGTGGTCCAGTCCAGGGCCTTCTCTTGGATCCCGGCGTCGTGAAGGCGTGTTCGTAGTGTGTGGTGGCAGACCGTGTCGAAGGCGGCTGATAGGTCCAGGAGAATGAGGGCTGCTGTTTCTCTGTTGTCTAGCAGGGTCCTGATGTCATCGGTGGCAGCGATGAGGGCGGTTTCGGTGCTGTGGTTGCTGTGGAAGCCGGACTGGGAAGGGTCCAGGATGTTGTTCTCCTCGAGGTAGCGGGTCAGTTGTTTGTTGACGATTTTCTCGGTGACCTTCGCGGGGAACGGGAGCAGAGAGAGGGTCGGAAGTTCTTGAGGTCCTTGCGGTCTGCCTTGGGTTTCTTGAGTAAGGCGATGATCTCGGTGTGCTTCCAGCTTTCCGGGACTGCGGGTTGACACACACCTGTGCAAGGTGAGTGGACAGCAGCGCCTGGCAATGTTCCTCAAACTGACACACTGCTGGAGGGAGAGTACACACATGGCAATGTAGTACTACATGTGACCTTGTTGGACTCCTTCACCTGCTCACTGTCAGCAGAGCAGACAGTCAGCGCTGTCCGGTGGTACAGGACTATGCAGATCCCATGGGCTGTGAGTGGTGTCCCCTGACACGGTGCAATGAGCATTCGCCAAACACCACATGACTCGTCCAGCAAGGCAAGGTGGGCTGAGACCGTCGGCATCCGTCATGGTTGGTGTTTATTTGTGCCTCCCCATGTCTTGCACCTCTACATCTTCCTTTGCTGCCTGTTAGTGTATGATGCATTGGTCTGCATGTTGTGGCCCTTGTCTTGCCCGTACTGACATGCACATGCTAATAAAGTGTACGCAGCTTCACTAGTGTTCAACTGTGATGAGTGTTGATTAGCATTCCAAATTGTGTGCCTCAATGTGCATTGTCTGTACACAGGGAGGGACTGACTGACGCATTTCACTTAGGGGTGAGTCCCTATTGCCAGCTCCACCTCTGTGAGCCAGACATTGTGGTTGGGAGAGTTGCTGGTAGACCTGTGCGCTTACGTGTCTTCAGCAATGTGAGTATTGTGTCCAACTTCTTGCCATGTGGATCAATGTGTTCCATCAAACCAGGCTGTGTCCACACAGTTGAGTGTGTGTAGGTATGCGAAGAGATGTTCTGTTGTCACATGTGATGTGGGACACTACTTTAGGCCTCCTACCGACTTTGACATATTTACACACAGCCCTATTTAATACACGGACGTGGGGCTACGTTGTGTCGGAGCAGATGGCCAGGGGTTCCTCCTCCTCATCACTGAAGAGATGTCTGGTCTGCTCTGCAGGAGGTGTTGATTGTCCCTCTGCAATGTGAAGGGGAGATGCAGGTTAACAGTGTGTTACATGTATGTGCACGCATTGTACATGTTTACATACTGACTGCATGACAATGTACATTGTGACTGTTTTGGAGGAGCTGGGTATTTGATGGGGGACAGTGGACATTCCGACTACATGACGGATGTGAGGTTGTACTCGTACATAATCATCTGACAGTTTCCTGCTATGCCTGATGTGATTGGCCATTTTCTACGCACATGCGGCACCAGTTGTGTCCTCTGTTGTGTGGTGTTAGTGTGGCACTTTGTACCACATTGTCGTCAATGTTGATGTGCTGTGATTGCTATGTGTGTGTGCTGCATTGTGGGAGAGTCACCCCTGCTGCTCTGATTTAGCGGCCCATTATCCCTTTGAGGCTTTGAGGCGGTGTGCCTTTGACTTGTGTGCTTTTACGGTGCTGAGATGTTGGCGACTTGGGTCATTTGTGCTCTTGAACGGATTTTGTACTCTTGTGCATTGTTTGTCTGCAGATGTGTTGTTGACGTCAGGGGTTGTATGTGCACGTGGATGTGTCAGAGTGTGACCTGCTCCTTTGAGGATGTTATCCACACTGGGCCACCTCAGTGTCATGTCGTGCACCATGTCATGTATTTTGACTGCAGCCATGCTATTGGTCATGCAGTGTCACTTGCATTGTCAGTGTGGCTCACAGAGCCGCTGCTTTGCTGGGTTCAGCACATGTGCATGGGTAGGTTGTGAGATTGGTGATGGGGGGCTTTTGTGCACATGGTGGACGGGGGCGTACTTGGTGTTTCTATGTGTGCTGCAGTGTGCCAAGGCCATCAGGGACATGTTCCACAGTCATTGTGGGTGTGCAATGTGCTATTCTTGATTGTGCATGTGTGCCATTGTGCCCGTCTCCCCCCGTCCCCCCAGTCCCTGGTGGCTACTCACCCTGTTGCTGTTGGGTCAGGTCATATCGAGCAGTGTCCAGACCCCCAACTCCTTGCGCCGTCTTCGCACTGATGACTGTGGCCACCATTTCCTCCAGCTCATCCAGCTCCTCCAGTGGCGCAGGACTCCCACCTCCAGTGGCCGTTGCTGCCTTCCGGTTGGCAGTGAGTTTCTGCTTGGTTTGGCTTGTCACATCATGCCAGCGCCTCTTGACCTCCTCCATTGACCTCCTCGACAGTCCGACTGCATTCACGTTGTTCATGATAGACTGCCATATTTCCGTTTGTGTTGCCGACGACACAGTGGAGGTGACGAACAGTTGTTGGTAGTGTTCGGTCACCTCCGTGACGATGATCCGGTTTTCCTGTGGACTGAACCCCGTCTTCCTCTTCCTCTTCTCCTTGCCCTTCCCCGGCCCCGGGGTTCCTGGCTGGTCGTCTGTGGGGCTTGTGGGGTTCGCGTTGTCCTCTGCACTCGGTCTGGGTGCGTCCATGGTGCTACGCAGTTACATTTTTTTGACTTTTTTTTTTCTCTGCTTTTATAGTGCATTCTCACGCATGACGCGTGGGAATCGCAGGCCTGTCGCTGGTTTTCGCAGATTTTTGTATCGCCATTGGGGTCATCGCCACTTTTTTCGCATTCGTGTTTTGCATTTTTTCGGCGTTGCGTTGATTTTAACGCGGGCATTTGTCGCGTTATCGTGAGGCTATCGCATGGTGCCACCAGGTTGTGAATACTGCGTTAACACAGTGTTATTTTCCCACAATAGACTGCGATGTGAGAAGTTGTGTTAAGCGATTTTGGCGATAGTTAACACACGTTCTTGAGAATATCCCCCTCAGAGTTTTTGTGAAACATATTGCAAATATTTCGTTAGTAACCTGTCTCTTCTCTCTGGACCTAAATATACAGCTGAGGACACCAATCGAATTGATATTTTATAAGCACTGGTTTATAAAGTATTTCCCCCCTCTGCAGTGCCTTTGGGAAAATGATTTGTGGATGCAAAGGCTCATCTATAGTATCACATAGTCGAAAGGTCAGTGTTTTCCATTTTATACAATGTAAAGTTATGGTATTTGAGATTTGAATGACTTAATAAAACTAGTGTGAAGAAATCTTCATATATGGAACAGTCCTGAGTCATGTACATAAGGTATACTTATGAGAGGAACTGAAAACATAGCGTAAATTGAAGCTAGAAAATATGTGCCTAACATTACTAGAACACGAATATAAACTAAAAGAAAAGGATTGCTCTCTTTTAAGAGAAATTGAAAAAAAAGTTCATATGAGCTAAATAAACTTTTCTCACAGAAAATTGAATCAGTACTGATCAAAATCAAACCAAATACTGGGAAAGTAGTGAAAATTGTTGTAAACCTGTAGTCCACTAGCTGAAACTTATAGCGAATAGCCACATGATCCATTCCATGAAATGTACAGTTGAAAATGTCAACCTCGAAAGTAAAAAAAAGGAGCGTTTTTCAAGCTTTTTACAAAGACCATTATTCAAAACAAATTATAGGCACAGTAAAAATGAACACATTTTTTGATGACATCAATCTTCAGATTTTATTAACAGAAAGTAAATCTTAAATACTACAAACTCAGCCATGGAATTAAAATATGCCTTAATGTCTATGCAGTATGGTAAATAATTTTCGCCAGAAGAGATTTCAATTGAATTCTATAAATGTTTTCAGGTGTGATCTTTGACATGCGGAAAGAACATGCTGTTTTAGGGAGAGATGTTGAAAAGACTTTTGATAACGTTAACTAGGAGTATTAGAAGTAACAAAAGACTGAGGGGGATATTCACAAGAACGTGCGATAAACATCGCCAAAATAGGCTAACGCAATTTTCCATATCGCCATCTATCGCGGGATAATAACTCCGTGTCAACGTCGTATTCCCAACACGGCGGTAACATGCGATAGTTTCCTGAGAACGCCTCAAATGTCCGCGATACAACTACCGTGACGGCGATAAAAAAGGAAACCCGAACGTGAAAAAAGTTGCGATGGGCCCAACTGCGATAAAAATCCAGCGAAAAGCAGCGCCAGACCGCAAATCCCACAAGTAAGGCGGGAACAATCACTATAAAAGCGGCAAAAAAAAACACCTACAAAACAAAAACAACTGCGAAGCACCATGGAGGGAGCCGGAGCAAGTACAGAGGACAACCAGAACCCCACAAGCCCCACAGAGGGCCAGCCTGGGACCTCGGGACAGGGAAGGGCAAGGAGAAGAATAAGAGGAACCCGCGTTTCAGTATGCAGGAAAACCAGATGCTCATTACGGAGGTGACAGAACACCACCACCAACTGTTCATCACCTCCACTGTGACATTGGCAACTAAAAATACAATATGGCAGTCCATCTTGGCCAAGGTGAATGCAGTCGCAGTGAAGAGAAGGGAAGTGGACGACTGCAAGAAGCGCTGGACTGATGTGAAGTGCAAAACCAAGCTGAAAATCGCTGCCAACCTGAGAGCAGCAATGCAGACTGGAGGTGGGAGCCCAGCGACACACCAGGAGCTGGATGAGATGGAGGAAATGGTGACCCGAGTCACCATTGGGGAGACATTGGCAGGAGTTGGTGGACAGGACACTGCACAACATGACCTGAGCCAACAGCAACAGGGTGAGTAACGACCAGGGACTGGGGGGATGGGGGGAGATGGGCACAATGGCACACATGCACAATTAAGTAGAGCACATCTGCGGACAAACCATGCTCAAGAGTCACAACTCCGACCAAGAGCCCAATTTACCCAAGTCTGCAACATCTCAGCACTGTATAAGCACAGAAGTGAAAGGCACACCGCCTGAAAGGGAGAAGGGCCAGCCAAATCAGAGCTGAAGGGGCAACACACCCACAATGCAGCACACACACATAAGAATCAGAGCACCTCAACATTGAAAACAATGTGGTACAAACTGCAACACTCTCACAACAGAGCAGAGGACACAACTGCTGCCGCTTGTGTGTAGAAAATGTCCATTCGCATTTGGCATAGCAGGAAACTGTGAGATGACAATGGACAAGTACAACCTCACATCCCTGATGGTGTAGAAATGTCAACTGTCCCGCATCAAATAGGCATCTCTTCACAAACAGTCACAATGTACATTGTCATGCAGTCCGTTAGTAAACTTGTACAATGCGTGAACATACATGTGAACACAGTGTCAATCTGCATCTCCCCTTCACATTGCAGAGGGAGAATCAACACCTCCTGCAGAGCAGACACAACAACACAGCACTGATGACGAAGAGGACCTCCCCAACATTGACACCGACGCCCTCCAGCAGCTCATGGACAGCTTCGGCACCCCACCTCCAGGAGCAGGGCAGCCCAGCTGCATTGAGGAGACCCCACCCCCTGCACAGACCACACAGCAGGAAGCACCCACCACCACGGCTGTCTCCTAGGACCCCCACGACCAACACATGGCATTCCAACGCCGTGTGTTAGGGTGCCAAGAGAAGATGGCTGATCAGCTGCGGGTGGGGTTCGACATCATGGCAGCCAAACTAGATGCCATACGTGGGTGTCTAAGTCCCATCAGGGTCCACTTACAGTCCCTAACGGACACCCACTGTCCGCTCCATGCTCTCCAACAATCCATGGCTGACATCGCTGGAGTCATGACTAGGAGACAAGAACAAGTGTCTAGTCAGAGTGGCTCCAACGATGTCAGCCGGGAGTTGGGGCACATGTGGAGGATCATGGAGAACATGGAGCGGATGCATGCGGAACGATTGGCTGCCACGGCTGCACACCAGCGAGATGTAGCTGGGATCTTCCATGCCCTGCAGATCCTCATCATGGCATTGCCGCCTCACAGCCTGGCGGATGAATGCTGCTGCTACCACTCCATCCTCATCTCCGCCCCCTGAAGTGTCAGTGCCACACAGTGCGGCAGACCAAACACCACCAACCACATGTGAGGCACCTGAGACATCAGAGGACGAAGATGATGATGACTCTGGCTTGGTGGTAAGATTGAAGTGGTAGCATACATCACCACCATATGGCCTGTTTCCGCTTGCTTCTGCCCCCTGCATCATGCCCTGGAATAACATCTTCCACTGTCCCCCGTTACACTCAGCGACACTCAGCTTGGACCACGACATGGACTGCCATATTTGGAATGGTTACCAATGACACAGCAATCACACTGCGGACTGAAGTCTTCCTCTTCCGATGAACCTTTCAATCCCTAAAGGACTCTGGCTGGCCCTCCACGGGGCGACAATGTAAAGTGGGGTTTGCATGGCCCTGTACTGGTCCAGCTGAAACACCCCACTGAATGCGAATAAAACATTCCAATTCACACTGATGTGTCATGGCCCTGATCAATTAAGCATGAAAGTATTGATGAATGTAGGGACAGTGATTCCACATAAATGGTACTCCCTGGGTAATGCTATCAATGTGCATGTATGGGCATGACTCAGATAGGCAGTGAGACACACATTGTCATCCAAAACAACTCACATCACAGTTGAATACAAGTGAATGTGCGAAGACTTTATTAGCATATGCGTGTCAGTACGGGCAAGAGAAGTGCCACAACATGCGGACCAATGCAGCAGTATGTCAAAATGAGGAACGTTGCCAAGCGCCGCTGTCCACTCTGGGGGAGTGCCTCACCTTTCACAGGTGTGTGTTACCCCACGTGGTTGTCCGCCCACGTATTCGGGGTCCAGGCGAATGCAGCCATGTCCACTGTTGTCGTGGGATATGTGACCAGAACCCCAAGATGCAACAAGGTGTCGGGACATGTGCAATGGGTTCCAAACTGTTGTGGCTGCAGGTACGTAGTTACACGTACATGAAAGCAATTGCAGCTTCGTAGGCAATCATTTCCAACATGAGGTCGTTGCAGACTTCATCGAACAGGACGGCGAGGCTATCCATTAGCAGGTCCGGACAGATGTGCTGCATCCACCCCCTGTCACCAATTAGCACTACAGCCCAATAGGGGAGCGGCTCAATGTGGTCATTGCACACGAGGAGTTCTGCAATATCCCAGGTCCAGCTGCCAGCATGTATGCCAAGTATGCAGGCATCCCATAGACGGGTATCACGGTGACACTCCTGGTCGTGGGCCAACAGGGGGTGCACACACATGTCGAAATCCAGTTCGCCTACCGTCCTGTTGGATAGGCAGACATCCATGGACCACTCGAATATGCACGATCGACAATGCAACACAGGCTGAACGCAGGTGACGTTGGCAAGGCGGAAGCTTAGCCGGTAACTGACCCGCAGCACTACCAATGGCAGTGCCCCAGTAAATGCAGCATACGTACACGGTACAGTTCCACGTGACAGGGGTTGTGCATGTGTCTGGGATGTTCTGCCATTGCGTTAGTGGCCCTGGTTGAAGCAGCACTGTTATGACCTGCGCCAGTTCTGTGGATGAAATGCCACAGCTCGGATCAATGAGTTGTTTAAGTGTGCAATGGTTGTATGCGTGGGATGGTGTGGGAATAAGTGTGAAGGCCATTCCATGCAAGATAACTCCGAGCAAGGACTTCTGTGTGTGGGGTGTGTATACGTTGGTCTGTCATCAGGCTGTGCGTAGTGTGGGAGTCATCCTCAACTGCTATCGTATCTGTCAGGGGGTGCCGGGCACATGCAATTCGGAGGTCGGATGTGCAGATGTGCTTCCGCCTGATAGTTCAGACAAAGGAGCTTTCATCCCTAATGTCAGTTTGTCATCTGTTTGCAATCAGGAATTGTGATGTGGCTTGTTGGGTGTGGGGTGGGATGTGTGCGACTTTGGGATTCATGTTTGACATGACTTGCATGTGGCAAATGAGCGGCATCACTGTGTGTTACGTTGCCTCACAGCTGCTCCTCCCTCCCCCCGAGCCTATTCACTTGTGTAAGCTGCGCAGTTGCATCACTTGCACTCCAAAGGCACACCATTGTCATGCCTGTCTGCGCATGTCCACAAGTCTGACAACGACACTGTGATGTTGGCTGTTGAAGGTGGGCGGCCACGTGAGTGTAGGCCTATGGTAAGGATAGTGCGGACACAGATGTAGAGTTCATGCCTGGCTGAACTCGCACTGCGATTAAGGCTAGGCATTTGGCTCATGCTGCGGCAATGCAGATACACACAACACTTGGCATGTATGAGCCAAGACCCCGAGCGGTCTTGCGCTCCTTCATTTCTTTGTTCGTGCGAGATCGCCCTCCGGGTGCATGCTACATTGCAACATTGTCAATTGCAGGCCGGTTGGCGCCGACACTACAACAGAGACACACGCATTGGTGACTTCCTTGTCCAGGCCAGAACTGAACCACGCCCTGAGCCCCAGGCTAATTCTGCACACCCCTGCGCTGGACTGACGTACGCCGGCCCAGCCCACTTCGCTTACGCTTACAGGGGGGGGACAAAGCTACATGTCCAAGGTCTTACCCACTGCCTGAGGTGACATGCTTGCGTCCGCTGTCCACAGCATGATGTGATGTGGTAGGGCCAGGGGCCATTACGCATACATAATGACCACACGGACACACTTAGATGTAAGGTGGAACTGACTACGGGCACGTGCGCCCGGCCCCTTTTTATTACCAGGGTCACATGTCCAGTGACACCTGTGCTGGATGGGTGTGGGGTGAGTGTAAGCTAGCCCTCAGGGAGTGGTTGGTGCTGGCAACAACTAGAACAGTGATCATCGGATCATACACACAGATTCAATCATAAAGGGTCCATGACTTGCAGTGCACTGAGGTAGGGGAACCAGAACTGGACTCACACACAAAAGATTACATCATAAATGGTCCATGACTTGAGCTGCACTGAGTTCGTGGCACCGGAAGCGCTCAGCGGGTGCGCGGCCTGCGATGATGCGTCGTTTGACTTGGGGGACCTGCTGACCGCAGTGTAGGACGGAGGCAGTGGTCAGCAAGGGCCCACAGCCATGTGGCGTTGACTTGAGCTGCACAGAGTTAGTGGCACCTGGAGCGCTCAGCGGGTGTGCAGCCAGCGATGATGCGTCGTCTGGGCGGCCCGCACTGGAAACAATGTCTGTTGCCTACTGGACTGCGCCATAAATAAATCAAGACTGAATTTGACTTGTGAGCCCTGCTGACCGCAGTGTAGGCCGGAGGCAGCGGTCAGAAAGGGCCCACAGCCACTTGATGATGACTTGTGGTGCACTGAGTTGGTGGCACCTGTAGCGCTCAGCGGGTGTGCAGCCAGAGATGTTGGCATGTCCTCGCAGGTCAGGATTGGATTTGATTTGTGAGCCCTGCTGACCGCAGTGTAGGCCGGACGCAGCGGTCATAAAGGGCCCACAGCCACGTGATGATGACTTGTGGTGCACTGAGTTGGTGGCACCTGTAGCGCTCAGCAGGTGTGCAGCCAGAGATGTTGGCGTGTCGTCGCAGGTCAGGATTGGATTTGATTTGTGAGCCCTGTTGACCGCAGTGTAGGCCGGAGGCAGAGGTCAGAAAGGGCCCACAGCCACGTGATGATGACTTGTGGTGCACTGAGTTGGTGGTACCTGTAGCTCTCAGCGGGTGTGCAGCCAGAGATGATGGCGTGTCCTGGCAGGTCAGGATTGGATTTTATTTGTGAGCACTGCTGACTGCAGTGTAGGCCGGAGGCAGCGGTCAGAAAGGGCCCACAGCCACGTGATGATGACTTGTGGTGCACTGAGTTGGTGGCACCTGTAGCGCTCAGCGGGTGTGCAGCCAGAGATGATGGCGTGTCTTCGCAGGTCAGGATTGGATTTGATTTGAGCACCCTGCTGACCGCACTGTAGGCCGCAGACAGTAGTCAGCACACACATAACTCCGCAGTGCTATGCCGCTGGGTGCGCTGGGGGCCTGTGTCGCGGACGCCAGCGATCGGCTGAGGAGGCTGGCGGTAATGGCGGCGGACTCGTGGCAGGGTGAGGGGCGCCTCCCTGGCAGACGCGTTGGCCATCCGGGAAATGAACCACGCCCAGAGCCCCGGCCTATTTATTCACCCCCCTAAGCTGGCCTGGCGTACGCCGGCCCAGCCCACTCCGCTTACGCTTACAGGGGGGGACGACACGGATACATGACCGGGGTCTTTCCCACTGCCTGAGGTAACATGGTTGCGTCCACTTTCCACAACACTACAAACACCAGCAGTATATGTCCACATGGACATGTCTGTGCTCTGCATACTGTAGTCTGTCCAGCACATCACCGCCACACTTGGCTTTGTGTACATTCTTATTCATGGGTGACTTGCCTCCTTCACACATACTTGATTCCCACCTCTTCCCACATTCTGCAATTGTGTGGCAGTGGGGCCATGCCGTTTTGGGAAGGTCAGCTGTCTTGTTCTGCGCTGCCTCGGTGGTAGTCCGGGGGTGGTGCCTGGGGGTGGTGGCGGTAGGTGTTGTGGCCCTCTTGGGTCTCCGAGCTGCATGGCCAGTAGCTCCATGACATGTGTTGGTCTTCAGATGTTGCTCTGGGCTGGGCCCCCTTTCATGCTTCAGGTTATCGTCCGGCTTTACACCAGTAAAAGACAGGTGTTAAATCCCTGCTGCTAACGCGCCTTATCGCCTGTTTTTGGATCGCATCGCGGATCGGGCTGGTCCTTGAGAATATCGCGAAGTGGTGTTTTTGTGTGTTTTTGCACGGGTACGCCTACTCTGCATATAATTAGCGTTAGTTGTCGCTCTCATCTGTGGCGATGTTTTTTGCGGCAGCTATCGCTGGGAAACTGGTGATATCGGCAGTTTGCACCAGCTTGAGAATAGGGCGATGAATCTATCACCACTTTTGCGGCGCTAAAGTGCCGATAAATCGGCGATAAGTCCTTGAGAATATGCCCCTGAATTTCAGCACAGGCTATAGCAACCATGTTAAAGCACTGTGTGAAGGCTCACTAGCAAGAATTAACATGATTGCTGTATTATTCGACACAATTACGACATGGTTGGCGACTCTCTCCTTAAAAACGTATTGTTGCTCTGGAGCCATTAGTCCCATGTGAGTTTATGTGTCTGATACTTTCCAATATGTTGCTTACTCAAGCGATCCCTGAATAATAAGTATCATTACCTCTGCTGCTAGACCTGCCTAACAAATTTGTCTGCTTCTTTGGTTATAAAATGTACTCATCCAAGTCTGTCTTGATGACCATTCATGGGGTAATTACAAAAAGCAAGTATCTTTCATTTCCATTCGTTTTTAAAGAAATCTTTATTAGCATTTTGTACAATTTTCATATGTATGTTAATAGTCATTTATATGTAAAATGATAACAACATTGCTATCTAGTTGTCTAATTTTCTCCCCAAGCCTGTCGCCCCCTCTTCTTATGCTCTTCCTGTGATATGACTCCAGAAGGATAACTTCATTCTAAACATTAACTGTTTTCTTTTTGTACTCCTATACACTGAGGGCCATAGTTATTAAATTTGCGACGCAGGCCAGCGCAGCAAGTCACCTCGCTGCGCTGTCCTGCGTCACTATGAAAGGGCAGGAATGCTCTGTATTTATTCAATACGGCGCATGCCTGTCCTTTCCTCCTGCGCTGGTGCCGTTTTGGCAGCCTAGGGCCAATGCAGGCACCCTTGCACCATAGTGCAAGGGTGCCTGTGTTGTAGGCAGGATTGTTTTTGTGCAGGAAGGGGCACATTCCTGCACAAAAACAATCCTGAGAGGCTTTTTCCTCTTTCTATGTGTGCTGCACAAGCAGCACACATAGAAAGAGGAAAAAACTAGGAGAAATAAAGATATTTCTCCTTGTTACACCTCTCCTGGGGAGGCGTATCTTTTTGGCGCATTCTCAGGTTTACAAGTCCTTGTAAATCTGGGAATGTATAAAAAAAACATGGGAGTTGTGTAGGAACACCCACTGCAATGCCCATGGAACGCCTCCCTTGCGCAGAGGAAGGCAACGCAGCAATTTGCGCTGCGTTGCCTTACTCCAGATTTTTGAAGCCATTCAAAGTCACACAAAGTGGCTTTGTGTGGCTTCATAAATCTTACTTAGACTTTTGCGTCACGCATTTATCATGTGGCATGGTGCAAGAATGACGCAAAGCTCTCGTAAATATGGCCCTATTTTTATTGCTGATGTCGGCCTTTAGATAAACTAAAACCCCAACTTATGCTGTTGGGAAGTGTAGGTGATGGCCCCTCATTGTTGTACAGCATCGGCCGTACTAGTTGCTTGTATTTTAAGAGGTGAAAGGGGTCGAGCTATATATCACATATACTACTATCACTGTTGGATTTCATTAAATTATTTATTTTTTCTCTCTTTACATGCTCTAGCATTCCCTTCCATTTGTCATGTTCATTCAAATGTGAATCTAAACTAATAATATAGCTGAGGATTATCATTATCAGAAATTAAACATAAAACAAGAACAACAATTACAGACAGTATTGCATCTAAGTGTATGGGCTGGACTGTGTGCAATAATAAATTAATTGTTTACCAAAATTGCTATACCTCTTTCAGAACATATGTCTTCCATGTAAAAATCAAACATATTGGACACAGCTGGAAAACCTGATGAAGGATTTCATTTTGGCCCCTAATAAAAAGCATCAATAATTCTGTATAAACTGAAAATACCAGTCTTCCATGGAGGCTCCAGCTTTCCACAGTTAAAGAAATATCTCTTGCGGTCTCCCGACTGCAACTTCAATAACCTCAAGACTGGTGAGGAATCATTGAAAAAGAAGGTGTTAAATACAGAAACCGAGCAATATTTTGAACATCAGACAAACTAAAGTCCATTAGCATGAGGATTGAAATTCTTCTTTTTACAAGATCTGCTTAATCTTAACTACTTGTCGATTATGACCAGAAGCTGTACCTGTCCTGTACAGACTCAAAACGGGAATACTCAAATTAAAACAAGAGGGACAACCCATTACTGGTAGACAGGGATTCTTCATGGAATGCCCTCAATTGATCAAATTCTGGAAGACGATCAAGCTGGTGTTATGTTTATATATACATGTTACAGCCTAATGGAACAATAGTGAAAATTACTGAAGTATCATCAACTAAAACAATAACAAAGATTTCTCACAGAATAAACTATACCAAGTCGATCTCTTATTAGAGTCTTCTCCAACATCCATCCATCTTCTTTAATCCATAGAGCCATAACAACTGATGGTCTAGACGTAAGGGAAAATACAGAATTGCCACTGAGAAAGATCTTTGGCATTTCTCCAACCACATGGCAAAGGTATCTCTTATCTGATCGCAAAACAACCATCAACACGCAAAAGTTTTATGCTGAGCAGCAAATAATGGTACAAAAGCCTTTGAACAAGCTTTATGGCCAGGCTGTGCTTTTCAAACATTGGAGAATGCAGGCAACATAAAAGTCAAATGTGAGCTTAGTGTACATGTGTGTAGAATGTGCTAAACCCTCAACTTGGTGGGTTGATATAACCAAAGAACTTAACAACTTCCATTGACATCAACCTCTCTAAATTAGTGCTACTTTTCAAGGGCAATTCTATTTGGTCAGCATTAAAAAAAACACAAAGGATGTAGAGAACTGAATGGCCACCAATACAATAGCAACATAAAATTTGAAGTTCTCTTCAACCTTAATAAAAGAGACCTGAATGATAGAAATGTTACAGCTACCTCCAACTGAATCCGTTTACAGAAGATACACAATGATCACATTTTTCACCTATAATGGAGTGATGTTTTAGAATTGTTTGAATAAAGGAATTCACTCATAAGCAAATACAGTGAGTAACTACAACCTCCTGTCCCATCCATGCTCCCTTTGACACTCAGGGCAGATCTCTGCCTGTAATGAAATGCAGACTGGTAGCTTCAAGAAGATAGGAGTGATTGAGAGTTGGTGAGAGTGGTAGAGTGGGTTTTATGAGCAGCAACCTGGCAATAGCTTTGCCATCAGGAAAACTCAATTACCTCTATGTCCTTTGTCCTTATCCCAGTCATTACTAATGAGGTGATCCTACCTCCATGAGATAGAAAACAACAGGAAATGGTAAAGGGAAGCCCATCTACCCTATTGGGTACTACAAATAGGCTTTGCATTGCAGCATCCTCCTGTATCAGTCTGAGACAAGGACTCCAGGACCAAATGCACAATTCCAGGATGGGCTTGGACCAGAGTGTATATATATTTCCTTCTTTTTACAGTGTGTCTCACCCTGTTGGCCTTGGAGAGAGGATATATTGAGTTTTGAGTACTTTTTAAAGGTCCTGACTTGGCTTTGCTGCAAAAACGTGTAGAGTCCTCAGGTCTAGTGTGCTATAGAAGAGCACCATACACAACACAAGCCAAGATAACTAGTCACTAGTGAAAGGAGTCCATTAATTAGGACGTAATCCCATCACCCACCGAGGTGGCATGCTTTATCATCTGGGATTCTCCTCTTGGCGGGGACACCTAGCTCCGCCAAGGGCTACAAACCCCTCACTGTGAGGGAGGAGCTCAGGGATGTTTTGATTCCTATTCTGCAAAGGATATACTAAAATCCATCAGAGGTGAAACATTAAACTGGTAGGGCGACAGGCGCAGCGCAAACAAAAACAGAACAGTGAAATGTGTGATGCTAAAACAAACTACCCGGAGTGAGAATAAACTTTATTAGCTCACTCTCTGTGTCAGGATTAAAAACAGTACACTTGCAGTGAGAAATATTTACTGCATATCACAAAAGGAACAGGTCTACATGTTTCGGCCAAGTCGACCCAAAAAGGTGTCACGGCCTTCTTCAGGACCTAGGGATAAAAGTGCTACTGCCTGAAATACGTGCAATAAATGAAGAATGTTTAAAGAATTTGAGAATACTTCTTGCTGATGATGTTACTGCTACTTGACATATTTTATATGACAGTTTTCATGTGTATTTTTGGTATGAGACAAGTGTGGTTTTGTGACTCCTCCTTTCTTGCCGTGTCTCGATTATGATACGCGATGATTGTCCGCGCTATCAGCCAAGAGTAACTGTTTTAACGTAATTTGGTGAGAATATGTACCCTGTACTACAACTCTCATGAGCACCCCCATTCCAGCATGGCCTTGCGCAACAACGCTTGCATGGAGGAAGACCTGCTCTGGGTTGGACTACATTACCCAAGAGCATTTGCTCGGTCGGGTCGTGATTACGTCCACACTGTTTGACAGTGTATATAATCGCCGCCGTCATGGCCGCCAGTTACCTCCGGTTGCAGCTCTTCTAACGCCCGGGGTACCGACAGACAGGTAAGCGGTTGTCACTAAATGGGAGTCATTACATGTAAACTTTCCTTGACTCCAATACGAGATTTGTTTTTTGCAATCTACTGGCTGTGTCATTACCATTACACGATAACATGCTATCAACATCATGGTTTAATGGGCTTATTAACACTCGCTCAAACCTGCCATTTCTATTAACAATATCTTTAATATCTACTGATGTCTGTTAGCACAATATAGTGGGCACCACGGCATTGTTCCATGTGACACGCATAATTACTGACTAGATAGCTTGACACAGTACTAAGGCCAAGATCATAACCACTCCTAAGTGAGCTCCTTCTAATCACCTATCGCTAGGAGCTATAATTATTTATATTTACGAGTCGCAAGGTGATGGAATCCATAACAAATTTTTCTACCACTCACACAAACGATGGAGAGGTGTGTGCTGAAGTACCCTCGAAAACTTACGGAAAGCATTTTCTGGTGTAGACTTATCATCTGTGACGATCTCCTTGTCGAGATTAAGCTGATTGCGTCTCACCATTTGTACCAGTATTACTAATATACACAGACGCTACTCAATCTTTCTTCACAGCAATTGAAAGTCGTTTTCAGTGCAGACAAGCCGATTATGCTTTATTCTTATGGCTTGTTTTCATTGTAATTACTAACATTATAAGGATATGTCACCTCTGCCCAAGAGTCACACTACTGGCCTTTGCTGAATACTATTCACACCATCTGTGTGGTTCTGTGTAACACGAACTTCCAATATCTTAAGGTCATCCTACAGGCTTCTGCCTGCCGCGGCTGACGTTGTGAACAGCTTGTTCTTATCTATTTTAATGTTGTAGCAGTGTCCGACTGGATATCGGCATCTAGTCTGACATTTGGGCACGTTTCTCTTTCAGAGCGGTGCCTCCCGTCCTGAGCTGTTGCCAGGTGAGGTGAGGCCGTTACTCGTAAATAACGGGTAAGAATAATGTTTATTTCTTTGAATTGTGTACTTCTCAAGGCATTACACTGATGAGTACTTATGACTCACTGTATTGATATGTTGATGTTCTTCAGACACAAGCTTTTGATTTTCTTTTTCTGTCACTTTTTGTCTTTCACAGGTTCAAACCAGTAAATCGGGTTCACTCAATGAGGGACTACTGGTTTTGTATTCTCAAATTCTTTAAACATTCTTCATTTATTGCACGTATTTCACACAGTAGCACTTTTATCCCTAGGTCCTGAAGAAGGCCGTGACACCTTTTTGTGTCGACTTGGCCGAAACATGTAGACCTGTTCCTTTTGTGATATGCAGTACATTTTTTTCACTGCAAGTGTACTGTTTTTAATCCTGACACGGAGAGTGAGCTAATAAACTTTTTTCTCACTCCCGGTAGTTAGTTTTAGCATCACACATTTCACTGTTCTATTTTCTTTTGCGCTGCGCCTGTCACCCTACCAGTTTAATGTTTCACCTCTGATGGATTTTAGTATATCCTTTGCAGAATAGGAATCAACACATCCCTGAGCTCCTCCCTCACAGTGAGGGGGTTGTAGTCCTTGGCAGAGCAAGGTGTCCCCGCCAAGAGGAGAATCCCAGATTATGAAGCATGCCACCTCGGTGGGTGATGGGATTACGTCCTAATTAAAGGACTCCTTTCGCTAGTGACTAGTTATCTTGGCTTGTGTTGTGTATGGTGCTCTTCTATAGCACACTAGACCCGAGGACTCTACACGTTTTTGCAGTCATTTTTGGGGGGAATTAGTACTCGCTGGTCTCTAAACTTCCCTTGGACCCCCCTCCCACTTTTTTCTTCCTGACTTGGCTTTGCCTGTTAGGCTACTAAAAATGTAAAAATTCTGCTCCAGGTTTGACATGGGGGTAATTTAAAAAGCTCCTCGTTGCTGGAAGGTATGGAAAGGCAAATCAGTTCAGATCAATACTCTTTATTTCGGTAAAATACCATAAAAGAGACAAACAATTACAGTAAAATATGAAACATTAGACATTACAAACAAAATATTAAAAATGTAAATATAATCATAAAATTAGATATAGGTAATAAATAGTTAAAAACAAAATCAAACAAAAGGCAAATCAAGTTTTGTTTTGACATATCATTTGATATTATTAAAGCTTCTGCTTTGGCTGCTGGAGCATAAGTAGGGGCTAGACACAACCTATTTCTGAAAAACTGGCATACAAATTCAACCCAGAAATCATCTACTTTAAGGATGCCTTTTCAAGGTGCTCTTTTTCATAGGTCAGGAACTCCAGGAGAAAATAAAGAAGTTGTTCAAGGATAAGAAACATTCTTCATTGTTTAGAACAATCCAGCAGAGTTCTACTTCTTCCAGTTATAGAAATAGGTCCATTCTGTTACCTTCATGATCCCAACAAAAAACAACAGTCCACTTTCAAGAAAGGGTAAACGATCTCAAAACAATTTCCCTCTGTACAAAAAGCAAGAAAGAGACAAGAGTGAGAGATCCTGACTATATGAGAGATGGCCTCCAGTTGGAGTAAGGATTCAGTTCTTCAAAGATGCTTGGAGAAATCCACCTCAGACACTTGGGTTCACTAGATAATCAATTGCTTTATCAAATAGTTTGGTTATCTTCCTCCAGACTCGGGAATGGAAATTTTGTGACTTAGTTGTCTACAAAAGAGGGGGGCTTTTTGACTGTTGATGCAAGAACTCCAGGACAAGAGGTGACTAATACCTGTCCCGCCCCAGGAAGTGGAGAAAGGGAACTACTCATGGATATTTTTGGTGCCCAAGAATTCAGGGGATCACAGCATGGTAATCAGTCCCAAGCAGTTTAATCAGTGAGTGAAGGTGACTCACTTCAAGACTGAAACCGTACAGAGATGATTCCATTAATACCAGTGAAGGACTTTACAATCAGTGTAGATATGAGAGATGCCTACTTTAATGTACCAATAATAAAAGTTCGTCAGAGGTACCTGAGATTTTGTGTTCTGAGGGAAACATTTTCAGTTTCAGGTGCTTCCCTTCAGCCTGATAGCTGCTCCCAGGGTGTTCACAAAGGTGGTGGGTCCTCTGTTAAGGAAGTTACACCTGTAGGATTGGTCTCCCTCCCCTTGCCTGGACGATTGTCTTCTCCACGCTCCTAAAATGGCAAGAGGAGAGAAGGATCTGAAAGTGTTGTACAAATGTTTAAAGGCCCATGGATTTCTTCTGAATAAGTTGAAGTGTCAGATGATTCCTTCTCAAGATATATTGTTTATAGGTGCATGGTTCAGGATAGACCTGAATCAGTTTTTTCTGCTGGAATTCCAAGCAGTCAAAATTCCTCAAATGCGGAAGTCATTGTTTGGACTGATCTAGACTCAGTGGCATAAGGAAACCTTAGGGGCCCCCCTGCAAGGAATGGTAAGGGGGCACCTCACAATACGCATACCTTTGAGCTGACAAGCTAAGGGGCCTCCATATATGTCTAAATGACCGTGGGCCCTCCTGCACTGCGAGGGATGAGGGGGTGTCCGTTAAACACCTGCCCAGGCTCATTTAAGACTTTGGTTGAAAATTCAGGTTCATTTGGTCTCTTTAATTTCTTAGAGTCTGTTGGGCATTTTGCATGTTTGCCCCTCCATGAATCGCATGAAAAAGTTCTTGAAACCCATTTCCAAAAACTCAAAAACCTTCATTCTGGTATCTCTGTCCATCAAAGAAACCTTGAAGTGGAGGTTGGTTCAGGAGAGCGTCTGCAAGGATAACCCTCCAAATTCAGATTCTCCAAGATTAGTAAGAATGGATGCCAATGTCTTTGGTTGGGGGGCAACATGGGGGAAAATGGTTCAAGGTCAGTGGGGTACTCTGGAGAATCATCATTCATTCCAACTGGATAAATTGATGGCGGTCCTCAATGCCCTCATTATTTGGAACAAATCAGCTTGAGTTATCATGTGTTGATGCGGTCCGACAACATGGGTAGCTGTGGCATATCTCAGCCACCAGGGGTGGATGAAGCACTCTTCTTTAGGGACAGTGCAACATCTTCTGAATTCCTAGCCAGAGAATCACCTCTTATCATTAAGGGTCATCCATATCATGGGTGTGGATAACATCCTTACAGCTTCCATGAGCAGGAAGTTACCCACTCCCAGGATCTAGTTCTGGCCCCTCAGGTGTTTCAGGAAATTTGCAAGAACTTTGAGACTCCAGCCATAGACAATGCTCAGGTGTCTGGAGCATGGGGGTGGGTGCTCTCTCGATGTCTTGGCCATAAACTCTTCTCTATGCATTCCCTCTGTTTTCCCTGATTCTGAGGGTGTGAGCCAGGCTTCAAAAAGAACAAAGGGAGTTGATTCTAATAGCCTTCTATTGGCCCAGTTGGTCTCGGTTTCCTCTGCTAAAATCACTTGCACCTCAGGGCCCTTGGAAAATTCACCTTATTCATGTCCAGTCCAGAATTTGAAGGCAAGTCCTCACAAATTAGCCTTATTAGTCTGGAATTTGAGAGGAGTCGGTAGCAGCAGAGAGGTATTCCTCCCTATTTAGTGGAGGTAAATCAAAATTCCTGAAGACCATCCACATTTAATTCTCATGCCGAGCCCTGGAAGACTTTTCAGGCCAGGTGGGAATCTCATTCTAAGGATAACCTTCTACGTGGTGTACCTGACATCCTGGAATTTCTTAAAAATAACCATAGGGTCCTTTGGAGAACAGGGAGGAAATACTTTTTGGACAACTTACGTTTTTTGCTTTTCAGACCTAAACTCAAGGCTATTGTTCCTCATGGGATCTTCATTTAATGTTAAGTCTCTACAGAATGCTCCTTTTGGGCTCTCAAATATGGTGAAAATTACATTTCTTACCATGAAGACAGCATTCCAAATGGCAGTTATTCAGCTAGAAGGTGGGGGAGTTTGAAGCTTTTCTTTGTAGACGTTCATTTTCTAAGGATAGGTGAAGTTTGCGTCCTGATCCTTCCTTTTTACCAGAGGTGCATTCTTCGTTTCACACACATCAGGAAGAACTACTACCCATATTTCCGGTTTATCCATATTCAGAAAAGGAAGGACATTTTCAATGTTTGAATAAGTTCTTATATGTTAATTAGAGTTAACCAGTGGGTTTTGTAAGTGTAACAATCCTTTTGTGACTTTTGATAAGGCATGTCACAGGAAAAAAGCTTCCTTCCGGGCTATTAGCTGATAGGTGGGATCAGCAACTGCTGTGGCATAAGCAGTTGCTAGGAATCCAGTTCCAGGAAGGAATTATGTCAGTTTGACAAAGAGTTTAGCTGCTTCCTTGGCAGAGTTCAATGAAGTGCCCCTGTTGAAATCTGCAGAGCAGTACTTTTGTCCATCACTACAGACCTATTGGACTGCACAAGATGCATAAGGATTCGAGAGCTAATGTGTTAAACTCTGTTATGTCATAATAACTTGGGTTTCAATAAGCCACTTGCTGTATATTGAAATTGTGCATGACACTGAATATTGACAAAGTCAATTGATGCTTTGGGATTCTTCATTAGTAGCGACTGAGACAGGAATGAGAGACATAGAAGTAATGGCCTTATTTTTTACTGGTAATCCTGATTACTCCTAGTCCTACTCGTCCCAGTAATTACAACCCGCCTTCCCCCCGTGCCGTATGGCCTTCGTCTAGCCTTGTTATATCAGGAGGAAGCTTGATAGATAAGCATACTTGTAGCACCAACTTGTGTGGACGTGCTTCCTTTTCAGCATTTCCTGTTATTTCTTATCTCATGGAGGTGGGATAACCTCATAAACATTTACTGGGACACATACAAGTATGACTAGGAGTAATGTAGATTACCGGTAAGTAAATGGGTCATTCCCCGCCCTGAATATGATGTGGTGGATACAATGTGGTGGGAAAATGGGGCATCAAACGTCAGGTACAATGATTTGACAGTGTCTGTGTTTTATGCTGCCACTTTCAAGGAGTTTGCATATTTGAGTTTTTAACGATAAACTGTAAGGGATCTAAGGCAGCGGTCGGGGGCCCTGTAATGAAGTAGTGGAAAGGGTAATGTGAATAGAATGAAGCTCACAGAGTTTCATTGAAGTAGTGAAATAAAGGAGAGTTTATCACAGGAGAAAATACATTTCGGGTTTGGTTCAGAAATGCGTGAACAGAATCCTGGAAGTATATCAATTTAGTGAGCACAGTCTTTTTTCTTTGAACTGAGGAAGGAATAACAGTAACTGGCATATGTATGATTACGTAATTTTAGAGAGAGGAGTCAATAGTGGGCAAGGAATGTTTGAAGGAAATAGAGATGACTATTGAGTGCGAATGTTTACGCATAATTCATTTTTCTCCATGTATCTATGTGTGTGTACAAGTGTTTGTGTACATGTGTGATTGCGTGTGCGTGTATGATTGTGAAGGAGTCTGAGTATTGAAACCAGAGGGATTCTTTCTCTCGCTCTCTCTCTCTCTCTCTATATATATATATATATATATATATATATATATATATATATATTACACTAGTCTTTCCAAACGAAAAAATCCCACTCGCACTCACGGATATCATGAAAATCCAGTTGTTTATTTCCAATTAACAGCTTTACTGGAAACAACCCAGCAACATCCAACGCGTTTCAGTCTCTCCAAGACCTTGTTCATGGGTAAGGCAGAAGGCGGCATTTCAATATTTAAATAACACTTACGGCATTTTACAACACCTATATTATGCCGCTTAGCATTATGGTTAACGTAGTGTCGTGAGTTCAAACAACACCCGTTTTTGTTAAACCAACACCAATTCAAGTGATAATGAAGTGATTCATTGAATTAAAAATAAATACAAATTCAAATCAATTTAAGCAAAAATGTTTTCCAATATTTACATATTTGCATTTACAAGTTACTTTTTCCTTCCCTTCATGTATTGTTATTATCAGTCCTCCTGATTCTTTTATTTACCTCTGATTATTTTTACACGCCAATTTATGATGAATATTATTTAAGTTTGCTTGGCCTGAATATATGTGTCCTTTTCTCTTAATAAGATCTGTTAACCATATACCGTCAATAAATTTTAATGCATGGCATATGATATTACATTCTTGGGACAGTCCCTTATTTATATTGTAAAACAAACTGTTGGCAGTGTACCCTGTAGAGACCAAGCACCTGACCCGTTATCCCTAGTTATTATTTCTAAAATGGAAATCCCCCATCACTCATGTGTGCACACTGTTAATGCACCCACTGCCACGGTGCAATCCAATACAGGATTATAACAATTTATAAACAAAACACAAAGGTGCACCACTTAACAGTCAGAAGAAAATGTATAACAATCCATATCCATAAAGTAATTCTTTTTAGACTCTTCTTTTATTTATATTAATCTTGTTTAAAACACAGCCGACGCGTTTCGTCCAATAAAGGACTTCTTCAGGGCATAAAATTGAGAAACCGGACACTCCAAACTAGAATCAACGTCGGGGTATCCACAATAAGTAGATTTGTAGATCAAGATAACACAAACTTTTTCCAGTAAAAATAAATATCACGATGAAGAGTACTTCTCTATAAACATTGTAGAAAATCCAAGGTCTGGTAACACCTTTTTAGACCTTATCAATGGCCACGCATCAATCTGGTGGGCTTGAAATCACAGGGCAAATACCTGATCAGCCTGTGTGCCTTCCTTCGGCATGTCGGTGCCGGCGGCTGATGGCTTCTCGGGAACCTGCGGTGCCGTTGTCTTCATGGGCACCTCGGACTCCCCCCCCGGGGCTATTGATCGTCTATCCCGAGGTTGCAGAAGAAGATGAGAGCGATGATGGGCTCCTGCGCAGGTATATAACCGTGGGTAATCTGCTGGAAGAGAGCATCTGTAGAGATGCATATACTATCATGGGGGACTTCAATTATTATTTAGAGGCCCCCTCCAATGCAGACACATCAATCCTCATTGATTTGATGAAGAGCGCAGATCTCCAGCAGCATGTCATTGCTCCAACTCATGTGGCGGGACACACCCTAGACGGGATATTCTCCAACCACCCAGGGCTCCGGTTTACGGGGGCCCTTCCTCTCGTCTGGACAGACCACAGTGCCGTTCAGTTCGAGTTAGCCCTTCGGAATTAACGGGCGGGTGGAACATCTACTAAGAGGCCCATAGAATTTAGGCCCTGGAATAAAGTGGATGGAAATGATCTTCAGGAACTCCTCACATCAACCATGGACCAAATGAACAGGGGGGTAGAGGAAGAGACCACTGCTTACTCTAAATGGCTGGAGAGAGCGTGTGATAAACTAGCTCCAGTTAAAACCATCTTTCCCAAGAGAGTACTCCCTTCCGCCCCTTGGTTTACGGAAGAACTGAGATTGGAAAAACTGAAGTGTAAGCGTCTGGAACGTATATGGAGAAAAGATTATCATCAAACAGAGAAGAAGGCCTATAAGAAGAGCCTTCTAAGTTATAAACAACTCCTGTTTATTGCTAAACAAAAGTTCTATACTGACCGTATTGAGACGGCCAAATATTCTGCCAAAGAACTTTTTAGAACAGTCTCCAGCCTGGCGCAACCACAATCACCTAAAGTTCAGTCTAGTCAGGAACTCTGCGAAAATATCGCTAATTTCTTCAGAAATAAAGTTGAGGTGATTTTTCAGCGTTCAATGGTCGAAGTGCAACAGGGAGGGCTACAGTTGAGGAGGAACATGAGCTCCTTATGGTGCCCCCATACCCTCCTTAAGTTTGAGCCACTATCAATGGATAACACTCGTAGTATGCTCTTGGCAGCAAGATCAGGTTCACCGTTCGACCCTTGCCCGGCTGCAGTGGCTAAATTAGCCGCAGAACCAGTGACCCTTGTACTTACACCTATCTTTAACGCCATGATTGAAACAGGACATTTTCCCAAAGCTTGGAAGGTGGCGGCGATCCTACACCTTCTAAAAAAGCCCAACCTGGACCCAAAGGACCCAAACAGCTTCCGCCCAATCTCCCGGCTACCACTTCCTGCCAAAATGATAGAAAGAGCTATAAATGGACAACTTAGTGCCTTCCTTCGAGAGACCCAAGCCCTGGATCCTACCCAATATGGCTTTAGGGAGGGCCATAGTACGGAGTCAGCTCTCATCAAGGCTACTGATGAGATTAGAAGAGCTGTGGATCAAGGTGGAAAGGCCGCCTTGATCCTACTGGATCTGTCCGCAGCCTTTGATACGGTCCATCATGATCTCTTGATGTACCGTTTAAGGGCATGAGGGATCTGGGAGAAAGCATGGAAACTCCTACAATCTTTCTTAACAGATAGGGTACAAATGGTATCCTTGGATGATTACCTCTCAAAGCCATTCGAGCTGCCCTGTGGAGTTCCCCAGGGGTCATCGTTGAGCCCTACATTGTTTAATGTATATATTTCTTTTTTGGCTCCGAACATCACCTCCTACGTGGACGACACCCAAATTGTGGTGCCTCTGCTTCCAGGTCAGGAGAAGGGCCTAGAAAAACGTTTCCAGGAGTGCATGTTATCGGTTGGCAGCTGGATGGTGGATAATTGCCAAAAGCTTAATTCAGGCAAGACGGAGGTTATACTGTTTGGAAATGACACCAATTTCTGGAACCCAAACTGGTGGCCGCCCTCTATGGGCTTTCTTCCTACTCCTATGAAAAAAGTGAAAAATCTGGGAGTAATTGTAGATGAGAGACTGACCTTTGGCGATCAAGTCAATGCAGTCTCATCTTCTACAGCGTATGTCCTTAAAACTGTGAAAAAAATATTACCATTTTTACCATCTGACAGTCGGCATACAGTGGTTACTGCGCTGGTTTTATCCAGATTGGATTACTGTAACGGTCTTTATTTGAATCTTCAGGAACGTCTTATGAATAAGCGTCAAAGGATACAAAATGCGGCGGCCAGGTTACTTACGGGCACACCAAAGTTTGACTCAATTGTTAAAGTAATCAAAAAACTACACTGGCTCCTGGTGAGGAATCGGGTCTGTTTTAAATCCTTGTGTACTGTATTTAAGGCACTCCAAGGAATAGGACCCGATTACCTACGAAAACAATTCAATTGGTACATACCTAAAAGAAATCTTTGCTCCCTCGGAGCCAAGTTGATTACAGTCCCAGTTATAAAAAAGGCGACATGGGGAGGCAAACGTTTTGTCGTCGGGGCAGCCAAAGCCTGGAACGACCTCCCATTTCACCTGAGAAACGCCACTGACTTGCTAGCCTTCCGGAGAGGTTTAAAGACATGGCTCTTTGACAAGTAACCCAGCATTTGCGGCTCGGCCAATAGGATAGGTAACTAGCGCCAGGACACCTCTGGGTAACGGCTGCGCTTAAAAATTCCGTAACATAACATAACATGCCTAATATCACTTTGGACGTGTAATTATCTTTGTTCATTTAGTTCTGATCTACTTTGACTAATCTAGAGGCAACCACAGGCTGATAGTCAATTTTAGGGTCAATTCTCATTATTTTGGAACACCTTGTGACATAAGTGAAATATAAATCAAGTGCAAAACAAATAAAAATTAAGTGAAAATTACCATATTTACAAGGGAAATTACATTTCATTTGGTTTGAAACAGAGGGGGAATTGTCTGTAGAGTTCATATTTACAGATGTGAATGCATTTCTTCATCTTAATTTAATCCATTCGGGGTTAATGTGCGGAAAGCTAAAATGTGCCGTGATTCTCTTTGTCTTAGTATGCGTTCCCTATCGCCACCTCTCACGTGGCGTTCCACTGCTTCCACTGCATAGAATTTGAATTGTTTCCAGTTTCCTCCATGTGCTTTCTCCATGTGTTTCCCAACCGCGTTGCTTCGATCTGTGTTGATAGTCGCCCTAACATGTACCAAAATGCGCTTCTTTAATTCGCATATTGTGCTGCCCACATACTTCAAGGAACATGGGCATTCAATTATATAGATAACAAATTGGCTCTTGCATGTAATAAGTTGTTCAATTTTCCAATTTTTTTATTGGCCATTAGAATCTCTAAGGTATTTTTTGCGATTGCACAGACCTTGCAGTTGGTACATTTGTAGAAGCCACTGGGTTTCAGCCAGGTGTCTTGTTTCTTTTTGCTTAAAAAATGACTATGAACCAGTTGGTCTTTTAGGTTCCTTGCTCTCCGAAATGTTAGGCTTGGATGATTCCTACAATTTTGGAAACTGTGGAGTCTAGGTGTAATATATTCCAATTTTTATGTAGAATTCTCATAATTTGTTTGGATTCAGTGGAGTATGTAGTGATCAAACGAATTTTGTTTTCAGTTTTTTCTTTTTCTGATTTTGTATCTCTTTCTTTGATCAATTCAGATCTAGATTGGTTAGAGGTTTTTGTAGACAAGTCGTTACCACTTTCTTGTTATAATTGCGTTTCTTGAATCATATCATAGTGTGTTGACTATTTTTTTTTTGCCATTCCTCTTCCTGGGAACAGATCCTTCGTATCCTCAGGAATTCTCCATATGGAATACTGTTAATCAGAGTAGGTTGATGAAAGCTACCTGCATGGAGGGTAGCATTGGTCGCTGTGGCTTTCCGGTGCAGCGTTGTCTGTATTTTCTGATTATGGATGTAGATTTCTGTATCCAAGAAAATGACTCGGTCCTCACTGTCATTGCAAACTTCTACTTTGCTTCGTGGAAGCGAGAGCAGGAAACCTGTTCTCGCTTCCACGAAGAAAAGCAGAATTGCTTTTGGGCAAAGGGAGCTGCATGTCAGCAGCTCCCTTTGCCCAAAAGCAATGCCGGTTCCCGCAGGAGGAGGGGAGCCGGCAGGGACCGCGGGGGCATTGGGGCTCCCCCACGGTCCCCAACGTGAGAGCATGCCCTGGGGGATAGGGTCCCTGGGTCGGATACCGAATAATGGAAGTGGGGTGTTCTTTTCTTTCTTTCGAGTTTGGAGTCGCGACCCCATCGCAGCTCTAAGCGCGGCCCCCCATGTAACGTCGCGTTGGATTCACGGATTCACCTTAAATAAATAATTTAATAGTATATAATTTAGAAGGTAGTGTTGCAATTGTGAACTTGCTTTATAGAAGTAGTGTGATTTAAGTTAATAATAAGATAAAATTTGATAGAGTTAGTAAAAATATATAAAATTAAAAATTAAATCTGAAAAGTGTATTGTGTTGTAGTACATTGAATTCATGCTTTTGCAGATTTGCGACGGGTGCGCAAATCCACAAAAAATTGTAAAAAAATATGTATGTGTAAAAAAAATTGATTCACTATTGTGTCATAGGGTGGCTCTAAAAAGAGCCTTTGTTTTCAATATGAGTTTGTTGTAGCTACATGTAAGTGTGGATGCACAGCTTTAGGTTGTTGAGAAAGACTCTGTCCCTTGATCTGTGAAGTATACTCCATCACTTCTGTAGATGTCATCCATATCAAAACGTAGATTGTTGTTATAGATGGAGCCCATCCTATGGTCTCTGAGGGAAGCACAAACAGCTTTATTGACATTCTTTCTAGCTTTTTCAATCTGTGGACATAATTGATTTGACCACTTCCATTTCTGTCTTTGACATATATTAGAGTATACAAAGACAGTTTGGGGAAAAAGCAACATCAATTGTGCAAAGGTATCCTTCATGAGCATTTCCAGTCCTACTCCAGTCAATGTGCCTAGGTCATTGCCACCACAGTGCACAATCATGAGGTCAGGGGGTTGGAGATGCAAAAAGGTTTTAGCCAAAGGCATCAATTGGTGCCACTTTAATCCCCTCTGTGCAATCCATTTAATATCCACATTTTGCAAAGCTAGATCTTTGTCAATACCTCTGTGTTCAGCATACCTTTTGCACCAGAAAACATAGCTGTGTCCTACAATCCATACTGTAAGCATCTTGAAGGCATGTCTGGAAGTAATGAGAAGATATCTGTAGCTGAGGTAGTCAGTTGGTAGAATGAGAGGTATCTAAAATGGTGGACAAGATGCTGTTTTTTAAAAAGGAGATAACTGATTGGCTGTTCATGAACATTGTACACTCAAAAATAGGATGCATGTTACTTTCTTAAAAAAGCATGTTTCTTATTGGTTATTAAAAAATGTTTGAAAGGTACAGTAGATAGGATAAGGTAATATTTTGCAAAAGTCAACCGCACCTGCTATTTGCATTTGTAAGCTTGTGTGCTGAACTTGAAAACATGGTGAACTTGTGACCTGCCAGTTCAGTTGAATGTTGCAGAAACTGTTACTATGGAAACTGGGATTAAGCAGAATGGGGGAAGGGTTGAAACTTAACTGTGGTTTTAAAACATGAAATTGTAATTTATATATAAGTGATATGTTATTAAAGTAAGATTTCCCAAAGCAGTACTATGTTTAGAAGTGGTGTGTTCTTAAAAAATAATGCTAGTATTATCAGTAATCAGTTTTTGAACTCCCGTATGGATTCGCAGTTCCATCGCGATTGTACACCGTGGAGTCGTGACTCCAGAAAATTAGAGAACCAGTTTGGGCACTTTTAGAAGACAGTTGGAAAGGGTTAATAAGTCTAACCAATAGAAATGTGTTTTACAATTTGAAATAATGTAGAAAGCAATGTGATTTGTTACTTACATTTATTTGTGTGCAGAAAGAGAGGGAAATTTTGCCCTTACTTGTTTTACCTTGTTGAGAGTGGTGCATTACATTGATTGTGTGCATAAGAAAATCTTTTATGAGTTTCTGATATTTCATATTCTACAATACTAATTGGAAGGTGAGTTATAAATTTGTGAGGTGTATTATGTATTAGCTTTATTTTCAAACTTTAAAAATTATTCAAGAACTGTGATGTTTGAAATATATTATTAAATGTAGAGATATGTATTGTAGTTTGTTTTATTGTACTTAAATGTTGTTTGGAATAGATTGTGCATAGTAATATGTGTATATTGGAAGATGGATTAGCGATTATGGCAGTTTGTATTAGTGTGTGGAAATGTACAATTGAAGTACACTGCATAATTTTAGGTGTTGCATTCAAATTGGAAGTGCAGTTTGTCAAGTTTTAATGTATGCATGGACTTGTGACTAAAGTATGTCTCTACTTGTATATGTATTCTCATATGTCTTATACATTTGAAGATGCAAGATATATAACAAAGAGGTGTTGTTGGTTTTTATGTGGCTAGGTTCAACCCTGTGAGTAGTAATAGAATGGTGAAGCTGCAGCACAAAAGTGAGGATTAAAAGATGTTGATATAAGGTATTAGTGATTACGCTACTTTTTATTAGTCTCTAGAGAGGTACAGTTGAAATATGCCACATAATTGTTGGTGTTTGCTTGGAATGTGAAGTGCAGTCTGTCAAGTTTTAAGGTCTGCATAGTGTTGTGACTGAGGTATGTCTCTACTTGCACATGTATTCTGATACATATTATGCATCTGAAGATGCTAGACGTATAAAACACAGGTATACATCTATTTGTATATTTCTTTTATATATGATGCTGCTTTCAAAAGGTACAGACATATGCATGCATGGTTTCAGGAATATGGTGAGACTTACAGCTCAGACATGTAATAGACTGTTGTTTTATATTTGGCTAGGTCCAATAACCTAAGTAGTCGCAGAATGGTGAAGCTGCAGCACAAAAGTGAGGTTTAAGACATGTTAGGAAATGGATTAGTGATTAGGCTAGTTTGTATGAGTGTGTGGAAAGGTACACTTAAAGTATGCCGTATAAATGTAGGTGTCTGTTTGAAATGTGAAGTGCAGTCTCTCAAGTTTTAAGGTCTGCATGGTCTTGTGAATGATGTATGTCTCTACTTGCATATGTATTCTTATATGTGTTATGCATCTGAATATGCTAGATGTATAAAACACAGATATATCTCTATTTGTATGTTTCTTTTATATATGGTAGTACTAATAAAAGGTACAGACACATGCATACATGCTTTCAGGAATATGGTGAGATTTATAACAAACTCATGTGAAGGTTTGCTGCTTTATATTTGGGTAGGCCCAACACCCTGAGTAGTTACAGAATGGTGAAGCTGTAGCACAAAAGTGTACACCATGTCATAAATCTCACAATTGTGCTGCAATTTCACTATTCCGCGACTACTCAGGATGTTGAGCCTAGCCCAATAGAAAGCTGCAATGTATCACATGTCTCAGCTGTAAGTCTCACCATATTTTGAAAGCATGCATGCATATGTCTGTCCCTTTTGCTAGCAGCATCATATATAAAAGAAATTTCCAAATAGATGTATACTTGTGTTTTATACGTCTAGCATCTTTAGATGCTTAATATGTATCAGAATACATGTGCAAGTAGAGACATACCTCAGTCACAACACCATGCAGATCTTAAAACTTGAAAGACTGCACTTCACATTTGAAGCAGATACTGAAAATGATGCGGTATATTTGAAGTGTAGCTTTCCACAGACTCATACAAAGTAGCGTAATTACTAATCCAGCTTCTAACATGCCTTAAAGCTCACTTTTGCGCTGCTGCTTCACCATTCTACAACTACTTAGGGTGTTGGGCCTAGCCAAATATAAAGCAGCAATCTTTCACATGTCTCTGTTGTAAGTCTAACCATCTTCCTGAAAGCATACATGCATATGTCTGTACCTTTTACTAGTAGCATCATATATAAAAGAAGCATACAAATAGATCTATACCTGTGTTTTATATGTCTAGCATCTTCAGATACATAAGACATATCACAATAAATGTGCAAGTGCATACATACCTCAATCACAAGACCATGAAGACCTTAAAACTTGACCGACTGCACTTTACATTACAAACAGACACCTAGATTTATTCAGCACACTTCAAGTGAACTTTTCCAGAGACTCTTACAAAGTACCATAATCACTAATTCCTCACCCAACATATCTTAAACATTACTTTTCTGCTGGTGCTGCTTTACTATTCTACTACTAGTTAGGCATTGAGCATAGCCAAAAACAATGCAGCAACTCTTCACATGTCTCTGCTGTAAGTCTCACCATCTTCCTGAAACCATGCATGCATTTGAGTGTACATTTTGCTAGTGACACCATATATAAAATAAGCATACAAATACATGTATACTTGTGTATTACATATGTAGCATCTTCAGATGGATAACAAATATGAGACTACATGAGTAAATAGAGACATATCTACATAAACACCTACATTTATGCGACGTACAAACATATGCTTTCAGGAAGATGGTGAGACTCACAGCATAGACATGTGATGGGTTGCTGCTTTATATTTGGCTAACCGATCACCCTAAATAGTTACAGAATGGTGAAGCTGCAGTACAAAAGTGAGGTTTAAGACATGTTAGGAGAAGGATTAGTGATTAAGCTACTTTGTATGAGTCTGTGGAAAGGTACACTTGAAGCACACCACATAAATGTAGGTGTCTAAGTAGATATATTTCTACTTACTCATGTATTCTGATATGTATTATCCATCTGAAGATGCTACATTTCTAAAACACAAATATACATCTATTTGTATGCTTCTTTTATATATGGTGGCACTAGTAATAGGTACAGACACATGCATGCATGCTTCTAGGAATTTGGTGAGACTTACGGCAGAGACATGTGATAGGTTGCTGCTTTATATTTGGCTAGGCCCAACATTCTGAGTACTCGTAAAATGGTAAAGCTGCAGCACAAAAGTGAGGTTTAAGATAGAGGGATTAGTGATTAGGCTACTTTCTATGTGTCTGGGGAAATGTACACTTGAAGTACGCCGCATAAATGTAGGTGTCTCTTTCAAATGTAAAGTGCAGACTGTCAAGTTTTAAGTTTAAGGTCTGCATGGTCTTGTGATTGATGTATGTCTGTACTTGCACATGTATTCTCATATGTGCTATGCATCTGAAGATACTATATGTATAAAACACATGTATACCTCTATTTGTATGTTTCTTTTATATATGATAGTACTAGTAAAAGGTACTGACACATGCATACATACTTTCAGGAATATGGTGAAATTTACAACAGACTCATGTGAGGGTTTGCTGTTTTATATTTGGGTATGCCCAACACCTTGAGTAGTCACAGAATGGTGAAGCCTCTGCACCAAAGTGAGATTAAAGACATGTTGTCAGATGGTTTAGTGATTAGGGTACTTTGTATGAGTCTGTGAAAAAACACAGGTATAGAACTATTTGCAAATTTGTTTTATATATGGTGTCACTAGCAAAAGGTACAGACACATGTATGGATGCTTTCAGGAATATGGTGAGAGTTACAACAGAGATATGTGAGGGGTTGCTGTTTTATATTTGGGTAAGCTTAACACTTTATGTGTTATTTTGAATTGGGAACACCAGTGTGTGAAGTTTAAGGGACTTTATGGTGTTGTGAATGACGTATGTGTCTACTTATATATCTGTCGTCTGATGCATTATACATTTGAACCTGATTGGTTTGGATAGTAGGAGAGAAATCCTTTAGTTCTGCTCTGTCATTTTGTTGCGGACGTTGTGATGTCTTCTAAATGAAGGAATTGTGCAGTGTTTGACATAGCTTTGGAATGCAATTGAAAGTATTTGTTTATTTATAGATGAGAATATTTGTATATAATTATTTTAATAATATAAAATTATTTTTAGAAACTATTTAAACTTTTCTTTTTTTTCAGATATTCACCATTTTTTTAAAGAAAGATTGAGTATGGCAAGAAAAGATCAAAAGAAAAGACGAAAATAAACAGTACTATTTAAAGGAGAAAGAAAAGCAGAAATTAGATGAAGTTCAAAATGTGACATTGAATAAAAAGACTTCTGGTAAGAGAACTAAAGAATTTGTTAAAAGACTTTTAAAGAATGTAATGAATTTTCAAAATGTGGAAAAGAGAAAGAAAAGTTGTACAACCAATTTGAAGGAAACGAAAAAAGGACATATTAATGGAAAATCAAGTAATGGGAAAACAATCCATGTTGAAAGAAGGATGAAAGAATATAAAGACATTAGGAAGCGAATGTATAAAAGTTGAGTACTACAACATTTATTGAAAGATTGTAAAAAATATAATAGAAGATCAGCAGCTTACAAAAAAAAAACCAACAGATTGAAAGTGTAGTAGAAAAGCTTTTGAATTGAAACAAAAATTATTTATATTGGTATTGAAGAGAATGAAAACATTGAATAAAACAATGCACTTTATGAAGGAGAAAAGCAAAAGAAAAAGACTGGTTAATAGAAGTAACTTTTGCAAAACCTTTTCTGGTGAATGGAAGCACACTTCTAGTACTGAGCCTTTTTTTAATGAAGAAAGCTATTTTCAACAAAATATATTAGTTCCTGCAGTTGATGCCAGTGGTCGTTGTTATGAGATAAAAGATGGTTGTCCATTTGAAAAGGAAAAGATGGTTCCTAGAAATGTGGAAGAAGTAATAACTGAAGAAGTTCAAGGGAGACGAACACAAGCTCCAGTGTATAAGTGGGATTGTTGTAGTATTCAACAGGAATCTATTGATATATTACAATTTTTCTTACGAGTTTATGCAAAAAAAAGTGTTAAACAAAAGATTAAGATGTTGCAAGGACCAGATCCTTGTAAAGTGAGAAAATATAGTAAGTTGCAGGGTCATTCTCTGGCTTGTTTTTCTAGAAAGTCGAAGTACTTTTCATCATTTAAGAATGTTAGCAGTACATCACTCAAAAATGCGGAAGTTAGTAAGGAGATTGTACTACGTAAAAGTCCTGCATTATCTTTAAGTGAAATGAACACAGCTCTTTTGCATGGTTCAGTATTGGATGTAAAAAAGTGTGTGATGATATTCAGTTTAGTTTCTTTGGTTCACAAGAGGAGTGTAGAGAAATTGAGAGCTTGATAACTGTAGGTGTTGAAGAACAGGTGGAAGATATTAGTACTGAGAAGTTTGCAGAAGAAATTACAAAGTTGAAGATACTTTCATGTGAAAAACCAAACTTTGGGGCCTATTAGGATGGCGGTCGGAAAACCTCCCTGACCGCCATGGTAGCGGAAAACAACCGCCCGCAGGTACCGCGGCAAAGCCGGCCGCCAGATTAGGATGTCCCGTCAAAAAAAATGACCGCGGCGTTAAGAGCCTCCGAAAAACCGCTTGTAGCGGGCGGAGAAGGCGAAAACCCGTCCGCGGCGGTTGCATTCTTGGAGGAAACAAATCAAACCGCCGCCACAACAGCGGGGACACCGCACGGAACATTAGGATATCCCTGATGTGACCGCGGTATGTTCCACTGAATCCGACCGCCGAAAACGCCAACAGTGATGAATGGGAGAGCCGCGGAAGAACTGCAGCATAGCCACCGCTGCGTACGCTCCGTGACAAATATGGCGGTCGACAGAAAAAAATCACAACAAGGTCACAAAGTGCACACAGCAAACTAGCCATGCACCCAAAAACACACAACACACTCCAATGACACAACCACATGGCAACTACAAAAATCCAAATCCCAGGACAACCCACACAACACACCTGACAGCAATACCCCATTTGGACACACCCACATAGCTGGGTATACAACCAGCCCCTTCCCTGACCGCAATCCTTTGCAATACTCCACAACTGAAGGGCCCAACACCAGAGCACAAAGGAGAGGCAACTCTGCACACCATCACTACTCACAGCACCACCACCACTTACACACCTGCACCTCTAACCCCTCTGCACATCACACACCATACACATCACCCCCACCCCCACCACTTACACACCTGCACCTCAAACCCCTCAGCACATCACACACCATGGCACCACAGAAAATGCCAAAATTCACAGATAGTGAGTTGACAGTCATGGTAGATGAGATAGTCAGAGTTGAACCACAACTGTTTGGTAACCTGGTCCAATAGACACCATTAGCCAGAAGAAATCAAATGTGGGCAAGGATAGTCGATAAGGTCAATGCAGTAGGGACCATCCCACGCAACAGACAGGAAATCATGAGGCGGTGGCATGACCTGAAGAGTGTTGTCAAAAAGAAGAGGAGCAAGAACCATGAGCTGGCTCAGAGGACTGGCGGTGGCCCTCCCATTCCACTAAGAACATTCACTGCATGGGAGGAGAAGGTGCTTGCCATACTGCATCCAGAGAGTCTCACAGGAATACCCAGGGGAGTGGAGGCTGGTAAGTACAAACAAATGTAGCCCATTACACAGCAATGTACTGTCAAGCACAACTACAAAGCTACATCTTAGAGGCACAAGTATATCCATATACACCACAATATCCAACACATGTCCCACAGATGTAACATCCACTACATCTGAATCACCCCAAAAGGTAGCCAACATTTACAGGGCTGTATGTGCCCAGGCAAATAGCACAACAACTCCCACCAGGCCCCCTGTTCCACCCCTGAGCAGGATGGAGCACTCCACACCCAGAAGCATTGGGAAGCCATTGTCTCACTACAAACAAACTAACAGCTAGGTAGCCATCTTCCCTGGGAGGGCTGTTTGGGGGTGGGAGGCCTGCAGTACTACTCACACCATGCCCCCTTATTCCCCAGCACATCAAGATGGAGCACTCCCTCCCACCCAGATGCATGTGTCAGTCATTGCACTCTCCACTTCAAACTAACAGGTAGGTAGCCATCTTCCCTGGGAGGGCTGTTTGGGGGTGGGAGGCCTGCAGTACTACTCCCACCAGGCCCCCTGTCCCACCCCTGAGCAGGATGGAGCACTCCACACCCAGAAGCATTGGGAAGCCATTGTCTCACTACAAACAAACTAACAGGTAGGTAGCCATCTTCCCTGGGAGGGCTTTTTGGGGGTGGGAGGCCTGCACAACAACTCCCACCAGGCTCCCTGTCCCACCCCTAAGCAGGATGGAGCACTCCACACCCAGAAGCATTGGGAAGCCATTGGCACACTACAAACAATCTAACAGCTAGGTAGCCATCTTAACAGGGAGGGCTGTTTGGGGGTGGGAGGCCTGCAGTACTACTCCCACCATGCCCCCTTGTTCCCCAGCACATCAAGATGGAGCACTCCCTCCCACCCAGATGCATGTCAGTCATTGCACTGTCCACTTCAAACTAACAGGTAGGTAGATATATTATGCCCTCTTGTCCCATCCCTGAGCAGGATGGAAGCCTCCACCACACACACACATAGATGTGACACAAATCCAACCCAAATGTGAAAACAGAACAGGTAAGTAGCTAGTACATGCACACAGCCATTCCTCCCAAAAAGCATGGTGCCATATGACAACACCAGCCCTCTCATCACACAAAAACACACACAGATCCAATTGCCACTCACAGTGTGCAGACAGCTAAGCAAATGTAACTGCCACAGCAACCAAAGTGTGACACACCAATTCACATGTAGAATAAAGTCTGTGCACAATCATATACAGCACTGAATGCCATGTGTAAGTGCCATGTGTCCAGAGCAGCAAGGACCATATGTAAACAAAGAAAGCATGGTTGTTGGTACAAATTCATATTTGCACATGACACTGCAAAGGTATGCATAAGATGACAATGGCCAGGACATGCTCAGATGTAACGTCTGCCAGGGCAGAGTGACCAACAAAGAGGAGCCACAGAAATGCTTTGTTGCGCCAGTCCCTAGATGGCAACATGTCCCTGTAATCACAAGACATGCACATGGCACATGGTATGTTGTGACACCTCACACCATGGACAACTAATGCATGTACCTCAACATTATCTCAGGAGGCACATTAGTGTGCATACAAACAATGTGATGACAAGTCAACTGTGTGGTGTACAAACAGTGAATAATACACAGCCAACACAAAGCTTGCGGGGTGCACTACAATGACCATTTCTCATCTGCCCCACAGGTGACCAAGAACTGACTGCAGAGGACAACACCTGCAACCTGCACAGCCAGTCTCCCCCCCCCCACGGAACATGGACTCTCGGATGTTGACTACAGGTATTCAGAGGACGATGACCCCGGAGCCGGCCCATCTGGTGTGCCAGGGTGCAACCGGTCCCAGGAACCCATCGTCCCCCCAACACATCTGCAGCAACACCAACAGCTACGCAGACCCCTGCTGTTACGGCCTGTGTGTCCTACACCACCACCACCACCAGTGCTGCCTGCAACACCCTCCCTGTCCCAGAGGATGACCAACCCACGCCACCAACCGAGGTGGGCAGGGAGAGGATGCGGGTGCCTACAGTGGTGATGCAACAGGTCCGTGGCAGCAGGGCAGGTGGGAGTGGCAGGGTCACTCACAGACAACCAGAGCCTGGGACCGAAGCCCTGGACAGCATAAACAGAGTCCTTGGGGCATATGAACGGGACCAGGGACGAACGGCCCGGGCAGAAGAGGATTCCCACGAGCTCCTCCTGCTGAAGAGGTCCATGGACACCCGCATGGGACAAATTGTGGGCCTCTTGGGCCAGATCGTGGTGGCACTGAGGGACAGGCCTGCGCCACTAACAACACCTCCACCTCCCCCTGCTGAGCTGCAGAATGACAGTTCAACATCCTCTCCTGCGGCCACAGAGAGGGGTGAGTCCTCAGACCCCACAGCAGAGGCCCCCCCTGCCAGGCGACAAAGGGGCCATCCCAAGAAATCCCTGGGAGTATCCCGTGGCAAAGCACCTGCCAAACGTCAGTCACGGAGCCAGCCATGATGGCAACACTCTTCACTACTGCATTGACTCATTGGACTGTCCTTCCCCACACTGCCTTGTGAATGGCATCTGTCTGTTGGACTGGGTCACCACATCAATGTGGTGACTACTAGATTCTCTCACTTACCATAACTGTCAACTCACTGCTTCACTAATCACCTCAATGTAAATGTTCACCCCCACATATGTCACCATTATAAATAAAACTCCTTACACACATGTTGTTGTTTCTGCTCTGTCTTTATTCCAGGATGTGCAGTCATCACCATGATTAAAATATACCAGGAGTATGGAATGTATGTAGGCAAGGAGAGGCTGAAGGGACCTAGGAAAACACAACAGAACAAGATTCACTAGTCTGGGTGTGGCATCACAGACATCACACAACACATACCATAAAGCTAATACAACATGCACACATCCCAATGGGCAACAAGTGCCAACATACATATCCTGTAGATGTTCAAAATCACCCTGTCCCATAAACATTGTCAGCCACCACTGAGTCAACAACCGGCTGCAGTCACAAAGCTCACATACACCTTTACAACAACAGCAACATCATCAGACAATGGGTCCGTTGTACATTGAAACTCACCTTCAAGTGAAGTAGCAGCTGATGAGCTGTTGACGTAGGTCAATACCATCCTCCTCTCCACTGTCCTCATCACTGGACACGGGTTGGTTTGCAGGTGGGGTCCGTGGTTGCTCATCAACATCCAGGAGCAGGGGGATATCCTTGCGAATGGCTAGGTTGTGGAGCATGCAGCACGCCACAGCAATCTGACACACCTTCCTGGGCGAGTACATGAGTGCACCTCCCGTCTTGTCAATGCAGCAAAATCGTGACTTCAGGAGACCAATAGTCCGCTCCACCACACGACGTGTCCTCCCATGTGCATCATTGTAGCGTACATCAGCTGGTGTCCTGGGATTCCGCAGTGGGCTCAACAACCACGGATGGTTGGGATATGCGGAGTCACCTAGGTGTGAGAGACACAGATAAACCTTGTAATTATACTGAGGCAGAGGACAGCATGTCACACACACAGCACGCTACTGACTCTTCGTACTCACCCACAATCCATGCACGCTCAGGAAGCAGATTAGCCATGAGCTGTGGTACAATGCTGTTCCGCATGATGTATGAGTCATGGGCTGAGCCTGGCTATTTGGCACACACGTGCATGATGATCATGTCCGCCTGGCACACCACTTGCACATTAATGGAGTGGAAATGTTTTCGATTCCTATAAATGTGCTCCCGTGCCTGTGGTGGAACAAGCCCAACATGGGTGCAATCAATGGCCCCAACAACATGGGGTATGTGTCCAAGGGCATAAAAGTCTCCCTTCACAGCCGCCAATTCCGGCACCCTGGGGAAATGGATATACCTGTCCTTGTAAATCATCATGGCGGACAGGACATCACGCAGCACCATGCTGAACATGGGTTGCGACATCCCACCTGCGCTGGACAACGTGTGCTGGAATGATCCAGAGGCAAAAAAATGCAGAGCCGCCATCACCTTAAATGTTGGGGTGAAAGCTGTTGGATATGTTCTGCGAGGCTGCAGGTGGGGCTCCAACATAGCACAGAGGTTTTGTAGGGTGGCTCTGTCCAGGCGGAACTTCCAGATGACCTCCTCATCCTCCATGTCTGCCAGCACAGTGTAGGGACGATGCAGATTTGGTCTACTCCTAGTTGAAATGAAAGTGGACACATGTCAATTCAATACACCCTGAGACGTGTACAACATCTTACGTTTTGACTGACACAACACCAACAATGACTGTCATCACAATTGAGTTACAGAGCAGCTTACACGTAGGGACACCTTCAGCCACACTACTCGCACACTTGTCCCCTTTCACACAGCAAGTACATCCAAAAAAACATCTGAATATGCGAATGCACGTAGGGATATGGCCACATCTAGCATGAGCAGGCCTGAGGGTATTTCATACAGCATATGTGTAAAACTGCAACACCACTGTCTCATACCTAGCTGCTGTACCTGACACACCTTCAGGCGTGAGTTGAACATGGCACACATCAACAACACAATGACCACAGGCTGAGCGTAAACAACAAGTGTGTGCATGATCAAAGAAAACAAGACAGTCAAACTGCACATTCTACATTAAGACATACATCACTGTGATTTTCACAGCACTTTCACACATTGACATGTGTACACATTTGAGAGTCCATAACAACACTGTGCGGTGTACATGCCCATCAATATCACTAGTGACATGTGAGTGAGTACATGCCAATGTACTACATGACATACACAAACATGGCATGTGTAGTCAGCAGTGTGTTAAATGTGACACTGGCATTGTGTGCATAATGATGTGCCATTAATCATGTGGCCACTGTGCACTGTTGATGACTGCCCATTGGCCATTGACACAGCATGATGTGTCCATAGGTGCTGACAAAGTTTCCCGCCACCCAAATCACGGTCACAGGCACCAATGTATGGCACCCAAATCGCGAAAGATGCCGCCTGCCACCAGCGGTGTGTCACCACCAATCCCTCGAACACAATCGCGGTAGTGAGAGAGATATATGTATTGCCAAATGGTGGTTGGCATGCTCCGCCACCCAAATCACGGTCACAGCCACCAATGTATGGCACCCAAATCGCGGAAGCCACCGCCTGCCACCAGCGGTGTGTCACCACCAATCCCTCGAACACAATTGCGGTAGTGAGAGAGATATATGTATTGCCAAATGGCGGTTGGCATGCTCCGCCACCCAAATCACGGTCACAGGCACCAATGTATGGCACCCAAATCGCAGAAGCTACCGCCTGCCACCAGCGGTGTGTCACCACCAATCCCTCTAACACAATCGCGGTAGTGAGAGAGATATATGTATTGCCAAATGGCAGTTGGCATGCTCCGCCACCCAAATCATGGTCACAGGCACCAATGTATGGCACCCAAATCGCGGAAGCTATCGCCTGCCACCAGCGGTGTGTCACCACCAATCCCTCGAACACAATCGCGGTAGTGAGAGAGATATATGTATTGCCAAATAGCGGTTGGCATGCTCCGCCACCCAAATCACGGTCATAGGCACCAATGTATGGCACCCAAATCGCGGAAGCCACCGCCTGCCACCAGCGGTGTGTCACCACCAATCCCTCGAACACAATTGCGGTAGTGAGAGAGATATATGTATTGCCAAATGGCGGTTGGCATACTCCGCCACCCCGATCCCGGTCACTCATAGCAATGTATGGCCCCGGAATCGCGGTCGCGCCCGCCTGTCCCCTGCGGTGTGTCACCGCCATGAACCATGCCCTTTCAGCCAATGGGAACCGCAATCGCGGTAGCCTGATACAATTTTGAAAATCGCGGTAGGCGTGCTCCGCCAACGCGGAGCCGGTCATTGGATGTATTTGAATAAGGCAGACCTGGAACACCAATTGCAGCAGCTTAGAACCATTGAAACGAGCCCAGGGGGCTATATATGTGTGTGAGAGCCACACATTTACACAGCTCACAGAGCCTGCTGCCTGCCACCCCTCACCACCAACTGCTTCTGCTGCTGCTGTCTCCATGGCCTGCTGCCTGCCACCCCTCACCACCAACTGCTGCTGCTGCTGCTGTCTCCATGGCCTGCTGCCTGCCACCCCTCACCACCAACTGCTGCTGCTGTCTCCAGGGCCTGCTGCCTGCCACCCCTCACCACCAACTGCTTCTGCTGCTGCTGTCTCCAGGGCCTGCTGCCTGCCACCTCTCACCACCAACTGCTGCTGCTGCTGCTGTCTCCAGGGCCTGCTGCCTGCCACCCCTCACCACCAACTGCTTCTGCTGCTGCTGTCTCCAGGGCCTGCTGCCTGTCACCCCTCACCACCAACTGCTGCTGCTGTCTCCAGGGCCTGCTGCCTTCCACCCCTCACCACCAACTGCTGCTGCTGTCTCCAGGGCCTGCTGCCTGCCACCTCTCACCACCAACTGCTGCTGCTGTCTCCAGGGCCTGCTGCCTGTCATTCCTCACCACCAACTGCTGCTGCTGCTGTCTCCAGGGCCTGCTGCCTTCCACCCCTCACCACCAACTGCTGCTGCTGCTGCTGTCTCCAGGGCCTGCTGCCTGCCACCCCTCACCACCAACTGCTTCTGCTGCTGCTGTCTCCAGGGCCTGCTGCCTGCCACCCCTCACCACCAACTGCTTCTGCTGCTGCCGTCTCCAGGACCTGCTGCCTGCCACCCCTCACCACCAACTGCTTCTGCTGACTCCTGCACACAGTGATGGCGAGGACTGAGAAGATCCGTGCCACTCCCTTCACCACCGAGGAGCTGGAGGTCCCGGTGGACGAGGTTCTCATCCAGTATCCGAGGCTATATGGTGCGCCAAATGTCGTGGTAAGTCTCTCAGAGTGGGAGTGAGAGTGCAGGGGGGCATACATGAAGTTGATCTGCTGCAGTATGTGCGTGAGAGTGTGGGGTTGTGTCATGCACTGCCTAGCATGCTGTCCCCAGGGGGAAGGGGTGTTTAGCCTATTCCACACGTTTTCCCGCCTGCACATCCAGATTTGAGAGACATGTTTTGTCTTGTCAGTCATACAGTGACGCAGCAAGTTTGGAATGCAGGAGTCAGGACTGTGATTGCTAGTGTGAATGTCTGTGTGGGTCCCTGATGTCCTTCACATGTTCATCTGTGGCATTATCTAGGGTTGTTGTCCAGAGGGTAGTGATGGAATTGTACATGACTCAATATGTGCCTCATCTCTAGTGCTGCATTGTGCTCAGGACCTCAATTCCCAAGGGTGACACTCTTGTTGCTCATTCACCTATGACACTGTAGATTTCCACATTATTGTGCACAGACCCTTCCATCACCACCAGCATGTGCACATACTCACATGTGTTGGCACTGTTTGTGCTTCCAAATTGTCCCTTCATGTAACAGTTCAGATGCCCCACGTTGGACCTCTGTGTGACCCCACCTGGCCTGCACATTCACCGCACAAACTGACAGGGACACATCACTGAATGTACAGAGTGTCAAATTTGTGCTTTTAATCTTGACTCTCCATCAATGATCCATTTCAGCCATGTAGTTCAAGCACAACAGGCCTTGTGATGAAGGGTTGCGTTTGTGAAATCATGTCCCTCAATGTGACCTCCATGACACAGTGAGCCACTTAAAGGGCAAGTGCATTGAGGGCTGTGCAGTGTTGGACCCATTGAGTCTACACACATACATATGTTGATATGTGATGTATGTCTTGCTCTGCATGCAAATGGATAGTAGATGTGGACAGACTACACATGGCTTAATGTGCTGGCATCCTGCATGTGTATGAGATGGGCAGGTACTGTGTCCACCCTCACACCTGCATGCATTTACGTGTGGTTCTCCCATGCTGATGTTCCATGTGAGATGCATTCTTGTCTCTGTTAGGCATATCTGTGGATTTGAGATGAGTTAGTATCATGCTCCTGTACTGAGAGATATTGGTACATAACACTGTGTCACTGATGTTTTCCCCCTCTTGTCTCCCATGCCTGCAGCTCAAAGTACACCAGCGTAAGGCCGTGTGGAGGGCCATTGCATGCAAGGTGCGGGCTCTGGGTGTCTGCAACCGCCGGCGCACCCACTGTCACAAGAGGTGGGATGACATCTGTCGGCTGAGCAAGAACGTGGCCGAGATGACACTGGGGCTGATCCCTTGGGCCGGAAGGTTGGCGCAGCGCAGCATGACACCACTCATGGCACGCATCTTAGCTGTGACGCAGCCACGACTGGATGCACGTCTGAAGGAGCATCAGCAGCAAGCTGGGGGTGAGTATTCTGGGAGTGTGACTTTGGGTGGTGAGTGGCTGCATGTGTTCCAAGCCTGGGCCAGTGCAGGGCTCTGATGTTGCTAGTGTGATGCAATGGCTTGTAAGTGGCCTCGGTGTTGGGTGCAGCTGTCATGCATTCTCCCTACATGTACTTTCCCATGTCATTGGTGTAATGGCCCTTGGATTCGCATTTGTAGTTGTGGCCTTCTGGTACCATCTTCATTGGGGTAGTCAGGGACATCCCATGGCAGTGACCGGCAGAGTGCTTCATCTGAGTGTGCCATCATCAATGTGTGCATTTCCTGACGTCAGATTTGTGAGCACTACACATCTGGCACCAATGTGCAACTGTAGTTGTGCCCCAAGGTACGACATGGTGGATGGCATGTGCTCATGGCCATTGTGGGCTGATATTTTGGAGGCTGTCCCTGTGTTGGCCACTTCTGCTGGCTCAAGATGTGACAGTGGCAACATGTTGGGAGGAACATCTTTTCCCCCCTCCAGGCCCTAGGTGTGCACAGAGGGATCTGTGTGTCTGGTTACACGGAGCCACCAACAGGCTATTTGTCTGTGTGTTCATCACATGGGTGACTTATGCCAAGTATGCCTGATGCCACGAAAGATTCGACTTTTCGATTGAGGTTGCACAATGTTACTGCCCATGGTGTTGTGCAACATGGAGAATTCTTCATCTTTTGTGATGCTTTGCTTGCATATATTTTTAATGTTGATGCCAATGTACTGATCATACATCTCTCTCTCTATCATGCAGCATCTCCCGTGGGCACGGAAGGACAGGGAACGGACACCGGTGGTGAGGGATCCAGCACAACTGCTGCACACGAGCATAGTGACACGGATGTCACCAGCGCATCAGAGGGGGACAGGAGTCTTCTAGAGGAGTCGCTGCCAGAGACGCAGACCTCAATGTCATCTGACGACGGTGGAGACGCATCTATGTTGTCGGGCACAGGGAACGGGGACTCTGCCTCCTCGTCGACCACACAGCGTCCAGTGCCCACCCTCCCAGCTACTCCCACTGTTGCTGCCCTTGTCCGCACCACCAAAAAGGGAAGGGTGCCCCTGTCCCCTCTGCTGCCATCGGTGCTGAGTCTGTGGAGCTTTTGCGCCAGCTGTGTGTGGGGCAGACAGCTCTCCTCAATGCCTTCATTGACCACGACAAAAAATTGGCACAGCTGGTTGCTTACGTGGAGGGCGTTTATTCAGTGGGCTACACCGTACTGTACAGTCTTGTCCTCTGCGGTGACGGCAGCCATTCAACTGGCCCAATCTCATGGTCCACCTCCAGTCCCTAGATCCACCACCCTGCCAGTGGCCACGTCTGATGATAGTGACCACAGACCCCACACATCAAGGGAGAGATACAGCACACGCAGCACACGACAGCAGCAGCCCAAGCAGTCCAGGGCGCAGACACCATCCCCACAGAAAGCTAAAGCCACCCCAGACCGATTGAGGCAAAAGCCCTTCAGGTGACACCCAGGGCAAGGAAGCCAAGAAGCATGCCTCAGGATCACATGCCACAAAGGCATCCCCAGCCAAGGACTCACCTGTCCCAAAAGTGTCTCGCAAAGACAAGCAGACAGTTTCCGTGCCCAGTGAGAAACAGGTGCCTGTTAAGAGTACATGTAAAAAGAGCTCCAAGGCAGGTTCACCCACAACATCAACTCCCATCCAGAGCCCTATGAAGCAGGGAAAGGAGCCCACTGTAGGGGCTACACCTGGTGAACAGGGGATGCAGGGGCAGAGGCAATCCCGGGCCAAGCGCACCGCTGAATCCAGCACATCCCCAGAGGGAGGGCCACTGTCTGCACATGATCCTGCTTTTGTGGCGAGTGTGCCTGTTGTGTATACGCACTTGGCATTCATCCCAAGACAGGGGAGCCATTTCGAATCCCAAAGAAGTGGAAGGGCACCCCTCCAGTATCTCCCACACACACTGTGTCTCAGGGAAGCATGAGTCCACCTCCACGTGCCACCACCCCACCTGGTCCTAGCAGCCCTCAGGCTTCCAAAACCACTGATGGCTCAACCCCAGCTGGGCCTCTCTCTCCCCGGTCCAGTCCCCCAACTGTCCCCGACACACAGCCACCTCCCAGTCAGACTGTCAGCCAAGTCTGAGTGTTAGTCCCCCTCACACACATGTCTCTCCCACAGTGGTGCCAAGGACTTCCCATTGTTGACGCCCTGAGTGTGTTGCTGACCATGGCAGGGTACAGTACCACCCATTCCCAGTGCTGGATCTCATGTACTTACTCTGCACTTTGTACTGGCCACTAACCTTGTTGCTCCTGGCTGTGTTCATTATTCCCTGTGCAGCTTCTCATGTACCTCACCTGCACTTTCTCCTGGCCACTGGCCTTGTTGTTCACTGGTGTTTGTACCTCACCTGTACTTTCTCCTGGCCACTGGCCTTGTTGTTCACTGATGTTTGAGCCTTGCCTGTGCAGCTTCTCATGTACCTCACCTGCACTTTCTCCTGGCCACTGGCCTTGTTGTTCACTGGTGTTTGAGCCTTGCCTGTGAACTTCTCATGTACCTCACCTGCACTTTCTCCTGGCCACTGGCCTTCTTGTTCACTGGTGTTTGAGCCTTGCCTGTGCAGCTTCTCATGTACCTCACCTGCACTTTCTCCTGGCCACTGGCCTTGTTGTTCACTGGTGTTTGGCCTTGCCTGTGCAGCTTCTCATGTACCTCACCTGCACTTTCTCCTGGCCACTGGCCTTGTTGTTCACTGGTGTTTGAGCCTTGCCTGTGCAGCTTCTCATGTACCTCACCTGCACTTTCTCCTGGCCACTGGCCTTGTTGTTCACTGGTGTTTGAGCCTTGCCTGTGCAGCTTCTCATGTACCTCACCTGCACTTTCTCCTGGCCACTGGCCTTGTTGTTCACTGATGTTTGAGCCTTGCCTGTGAAGCTTCTCATGTACCTCACCTACACTTTCTCCTGGCCACTGGCCTTGTTGTTCACTGGTGTTTGAGCCTTGCCTGTGCAGCTTCTCATGTACCTCACCTGCACTTTCTCCTGGCCACTGGCCTTGTTGTTCACTGATGTTTGAGCCTTGGCTGTGCAGCTTCTCATGTACCTCACCTGCACTTTCTCCTGGCCACTGGCCTTGTTGTTCACTGGTGTTTGCGCCCTGCCTGTGCAGCTTCTCATGTACCTCACCTGCACTTTCTCCTGGCCACTGGCCTTGTTGTTCACTGGTGTTTGCGCCCTGCCTGGGCAGCTTCTCATGTACCTCACCTGCACTTTCTCCTGGCCACTGGCCTTGTTGTTCACTGGTGTTTGCGCCCTGCCTGGGCAGATTCTCATGTACCTCACCTGCACTTTCTCCTGGCCACTGGCCTTGTTGTTCACTGGTGTTTGTGCCTTGCCTGTGCAGCTTCTCATGTAGCTCACCTGCACTTTCTCCTGGCCACTGGCCTTGCTGTTTACCCCTTCCCTGTGCAGGATCTCATGGACACAGTCTGCACCTTGGACTGGCCACTGGCCTTGCTGTTTACCCCTTCCCTGTGCAGGATCTCATGGACACAGTCTGCACCTTGGACTGGCCACTGGCCTTGCTGTTTACCCCTTCCCTGTGCAGGATCTCATGGACGCAGTCTGCACCTTGGACTGGCCACTGGCCTTGCTGTTTACCCCTTCCCTGTGCAGGATCTCATGGACGCAGTCTGCACCTTGGACTGGCCACTGGCCTTGCTGTTTACCCCTTCCCTGTGCAGGATCTCATGGACACAGTCTGAACTTTGTTGTGGCCACTGGCCTTGCTCCTGTCCACTTCTGGTGCCTATCACTGTGATGTGTGAATAAAACCAGTTACTCCTGTTGTATGCATTGTCAGTGTCCTTCATGAATAAAGCGTTATTCTGTGTGGGTATGGTTTACTGTGACACATGCTCTATATGCCACTTCAACATTGCCAATGGTTTGGGTCGCTTCATTCTGGGTTTGACAGAGGTGACATGCACTTCAGTTCTTCTTGACTCTGAGGCTTGGGGGTGCAATGATGTTGGTTTGTGATGGACTACTGTTGTGATGGTCACTCTTTGGTCATCTTAGCTATATTGTACACATGTCATGTGTGTATGCAGTGCCAGCACAAAGTGGGATTCTATACACAGTATTGCAGGCTGGCAGGCCAGGGTAATCATGCCTGTGTGTGCTTTCTTGATATGTGCAGAGCAGTGTTGGTGTATGCTCTTCTAGTGATGTCCAGGCGTCCTAGTCACATGTGTTGATTTCAATGTGTGCACTTGGGTGTTCATGAAGTGTGCAGTGTGAAGGGGTGACTTTGTCAGTGGTGTTGGTGTGTGTGTGCCCCTGCATTGTCAACTGCATACATGTGTCACCCTGGAGTTGGGTGCCTGTTGTTTTTATTGGTCAGCCCTGTGCTTGTGACTGTGTGCACATGTGTGAGTTGTAGGTTGTGCACTATGCAGTGTGTTGGTGTGTCCTTGCACTTGTGGGGGACAACTACTTGTTGTTAGTCGAAAATTGTGAGTATGCAGAGTGTGTCTGGCAAGTCAGTGTTGTGTTTTGTTGGTCAGCCATGTGTCTTGTAACTGTTTGTGCTCGCTGTGCAGGCCTGCTCAGCCACACTGACATTGTGGGTGTGTTTTCTCATGCATTGCTGTCACTTAGGTCTGATTTGGAGCCATTACGGCATGTGGGGTGTGGAGTAAGACCATTGCCTATCTGTGCTTCTGATGCCTACACATTGTTTGTGTGCCCTGCATCTATATTTGTATGGGGCACTCCTAACCTGTCCACTACTGGCGTACACACCACTTCACTCTCATTTCAGCTGTCCCCTTGGTTTGCCTGTGTATGTGCCTCCCCATCAGTTCATTGGCTTCACCATGCTTTGTGGTGCGGATCTGTGCACAGGACCAATGTGCCACTGAGGACAGTTGACCAATTGGTTATATGTGATTTTCTTGTTTTGTTTTGCAGACCTGTTTGCTCATTTGCAGTTCTGCTGTTTGTGCTGCACAGTCCTCTAGTCATGGTGTTGTCGCCTGGGAGTCCCACATTTCTGCATGTGTGGGTGTTGTATTGGCTGTATGTGTGTTTGCTGTGGTACTGCTTCACTTTCTGAGTGTGCTGTTGTGTCAGTGCTGTGCTGATTGGTAGTGTGTGTGTTCATGTTGTGTCACTCATATCTGTATGGTACTGGTATGTTTCTTGTGCACACACTGCTTGTCGTGCATGCAGTGCTGTGTGTGTATGTTGCCTTGTCCTTGCCTGGAGTGCACCCCCTGATGTCCTGCTGTGTTAGCAATGTGATGTATTGGCATGTGCATCTGTTGTGTGTTTGATGTGGATGTGTGCAGTGTTTGGGCTGTGTTGTCTCTTGCAGCTGACAGGTGCTCTGTGTGTGATGTTCTTTTGACATGTCAGTGTGTGTGTTTTGTTAGTGTGTTGTGATTCATTCAGATGTGTGTTTCCAGTGTGGTGTGCATTACTTGTGTGTCTGTCACATGCACTTAGGGCTATTCTTCTCCCTGGGCTTGTTTTGGGTGCATGCTGGGGGTTTTCTCCTCTCATGTGGGAGCTGTCATTTGTCAAGATTGTGCATGTGCATGCAGGTGGTACACTATGACACCATGTTGACTTGATGGGTGGTGTGGTATGTCTGTCTGTGTTTCATTGTAGGCCCCTTGGTCCCAGTTTGTGTCCATGATTGTTTTGAGATGATGCACTTCTTGTCTGTGTTGGGGTATGTTGTCTGTGCAGTGTTGCTGGGTGATGATGTTGAGTTCTCCTGTTCTGTCTGTGCTCCCATTGCCTTTCTACAGTTTTGCTGCACAGGTCAGTTCTGGTCTTGTTGTACTCCTGTGTGTGTTGTTATTGATGTTGGTGTATGGCTGTTGTTTTGGTGTCAGCATTGGTTCAGGCATCCTTGAGTGTGTGTGATGTTTGTGTCTGCCCCCCAGGGAGTGTGATTGTTTGTCAATGTATTGACTGGACATTATTGGCCCCCTTATGTGTGTTTGACACTGGTGTTGTGTGATGTGGGTGTGGTTTGGGTGGGGGTATGTGTGGAGGATCCTACTTGTGTTTGACAGTTGTGGAGTTTGTCAATGGGCCCTGTGTGTGGTGCTGCTGACCAACACCTATCAAGTAGTTGGATGTAGATGTGTGGCTGTTGACTGTTTGACTTCTGAGACTTCCTTTCATTCCTGCACCTATACATGTTTTGCCTTGCTTTCTCCCTGAGTTGTTGCAGATGGGGTGGCTGTGGTTTAATTTCACTCATTGAGGCAGCCATGTGTGGTTTGATGGGGTAAGGGTGTCGTCAAATGTTCCTTATCTTGCATGTGATGGACACATGCTTAGTGGTTGTCTCCTTGGCCTTCCATTGGTGTGCACCTCACTTTTGCTTTCCTATTTGTGGTCCTACATTGATGCTGACATGTGGTCTGTGTATGTGGCTGTGTGTCAGTGTGGGGTATGTCTGTGTAACTTGACAGGCTGTGTGTCCAGTTCAGTGTTTGTTCCTATTCTGTTTCAGTGTTCATTTTGTACTTGGACTCAGTTTTGCTGCCATGAGTGTAGTGTCTGTGTGGTGTGAGGGTTGCCCTGGCCATGTGTTTCTGTGCTGTGTGTTCCTCTGCAGCCCTACCTGCTGATGCTGCCTCCCTAGTTGTTTGGAGTGTGTGGTGCAGGCTGCGGGGTCACCTGGGTGGTTGTTGTACATGGGTTGGCACAGGTGAGGCACATGGCATGTCCCTTGGGGGGGCCTAGTGTGTGGAGGGTGGAGGTGTGGCCCTGTAATTTCTGTGCACAGCCCATGCCTGGCGCAGGCCCTGCCTTCCTGCATTGTGCGCATGTTTTCCCGCGTCTTCACCGCTGCGGTGACGTGACCGGGACATTACAGCAAGATTGCGGTGGATGGGTGGCCTGGATGCGGAGGGGTGATTTACTGGCAGGTAGGACATGTGTGGGTGCACTTGTGGTTGTGTTCCTGTCCCCACCAGGGTGTCTGGTGTGGACAGGAACACTGTGTCATCCCGGGAGTTGTGTGTTCTGTTTGTGGGCGGAGTTGTGTCATTGCGTACCTGCGGTGGCATCCGCGACGGTTCATGACTTGCTGGTGGTGGATCACGTACAGCGCCGGGAATACATGTAAGGCTGGGTCCATTGCGGTCGTGACCGGGTGGTAGGGACCGTGAATCTGGTTGCGCTCGCTCCGCTGTGATGTTTCCGCCGTCTCTGGTTAGCCGGTTTCTCCGCTGCGGTGCGGCTGGTTGTTTGGGGCATCCTGATTTGTACGGCGGACAGGATGTCATTCCGCACGGCGGTGAGTCTCCATTGGCTCCCACTGCCGCGGTGGCGGGCGCTTTTAGATGGCAGCTCACGTCGCACCGCGGCAGACGGGAAATGGCCTATGTTTGCCCATGCTAATATGGCGGCCATGAGGACCGCTTTTCGCGGGCGGAAAATTGCATTTTCCACCCCCGCCAGCACCGCGGTGGTGCCTCCGCCCGCCATCCTAATAGACCCCTATGTTTGTATTTATTGTCGACGTACTCACTATAGAAGTCAAACTAGGAATGTTGATTTGTATTTAAAAAGTGAAAAGGAAAACAATGATAAGTGGGAGCAATTTGGTGCTTATTTGATGGTGGAAGGTCGTTTTGAGTTGGGTACTGATCAACGTATTTGTAAATATTGTTACAATAAATTAGAAGAGAACAAATGCCAGCTAGAGTATTACATACCAACTTAGAGTTGGTAGCTACTCCTCCGGAACTGGCAGATTTAAATACATATGAGTGCATTCTTATTCAATCTGTGCACCCGTTTCAGGCTATAGTTCGTATGGAGCCTAAAACAGGTAAGCTGCCTCCAACAGATTTACAAAGAGGTCTAAAAGGAAGAGTTGTGTACTTACCTTTAGATTTTAAGAAAAATATTGAAACTGTTGGTATAGAGAGAGAGGAAAGTGAGCCTGTAGGTATTCTAGTTAATGGTGTACCAACAAAGAGTCGGAAAATATGGCAAAAGTTAGTAAATGTCACCAAACCTCAAAAGGCTACATTATATCTTGTACAGAACAAAATTTATTATAAAACTGTAAATGTGGAAGAACAGGAAATATGTTTAGAAGATGAAACAGAAATTTCAACTGGACAAATAGAAAAAGTGGACAAGTCCAGGAGTGAAGAAATTTACGAACATTACAGTATATATCCTCTACATTCAAAAGAAGTGATTGGAAACACTATTGAATTATTTCAAATGAAGAAAGCAAAGGGAACTCCCATGAGTGTATGGGAAAAAGTTTAGAAGCTCGTTGTTTTCCACAGCGGTTCCCCACTGAGAAGGTGGACGATATGGTGAACGAGCAGTACAGATTCCAGCTTCAGAATACCGCTCGACAAGATTGTACTCAGAAGATCCAAGATTTCGACTGTGCATTCCATATATATTTCATCTTCTGTTTGAAAGTGACTTGTCTGGACTTTCATATGCAGTGAACCATATATTAAAAACAGGAGTTCATCTTACACATGTTTCTGCAAAGGAATTTATGGACAAAGTTCAACAAAGAGACGATCATTTAGAATCTCAGTTAATTAATTTGATGGCGTGTCAACGTGGTACTAATGAATATTGGTATCGTCATCACAGAGAACTAAAATGTATGTTAAGAAACTTAGGTACCCCTACGTGGTTTGTGACACTTAGCTGTGCTGAATATGCGTGAGACGATTTACTTGAATTTCTACAACAAGCAAATTCAAATTTAAAAAACATTGAATTATAGACAGCTGGAGTACTGTGTTCCTTGCATCCTGTAAATGTGTGTAGATATTTTAATCATAGGTTTCAAGCTATGATGTCTTTTACCTGCAATAAAAATAATCCACCTCTTGGAGTTACTGATTTTTTTGGGAGAAAGGTGTACCAAGCCAGAGGTGCTCCTCATATACACATGCTATTATGGATCAAGAATGCACCAAAATTTGGAACTGATACTGATGAAAGTGTTTTGTCTTTCATCGAAGAGTATGTTACCTGTGCCATTCCAAAAAAAGGAGGAGAAAACAGCTTGAGACAAGTTTTACGGTTTCAAAGTCAACGATGTGGATAATATTGTCGACGAAAATACAAGTCAAAGGAAACATTTTATACAAAATGCCGTTTTGGATTCCCACGTCCAATAATTTCAAAAGGAAGAGTCAATCGTTTTTTTCAGCAGTAAGGCATACTATAACTTGAAAATCTCCGAAGAATACATACAACTTAAAAAGAACTGAAGATTCAAAGTATATTAATGACTACAATCCAGTGAGTTTGACAATGTGGAATAGAAACATGGATATCCAGTATTTTGCCGATAATTCAATTGCTGTTGCTCGCTATGTTACATCAAATATAACCAAATCTGAAAAGACAGAGTTTTTTTTTTTAAACATAGTTTTATTGAGTTTTATAACAATACAATTCTCGTATTCCACAGTGTGTAGCTTATACAGTATAAGGGAACTCTAATGACAAAAGCAAGAATTGTAAAAACTTCCAACTGTCCCCCCCATCCCACCCCGGACTCAGTATGACATCATATACTTGCTAATTTGCCTTCAGTACCATGTAATATCTAGCAGTTATTCACAATAGCAGATGGACATTTCAAAACATAAGTATTACTCTGAATTTACAGCGTTCCATGTCTCACCGCACATATTAGGAGGACCATGACTGCACCTCCCATCTATATGTTCCCCATCTATATCTGCAAATCTATGTTCACAAATTCCTCCATCATTGCATTCCATTCTAGCGAGATGGGTATCTTTCGCAACCCCCTTTGTTCCTCTCGCTGAAGCTCAGCTCCCTCTGCTCTACCCCATCTGACCACCTCGTTATACCAGTCTAAGGTAGAAGGCGATCTCGCTGCCTTCCATCTCATAGTAATATTTCTTTTAGCCAGTATCAGTGCTAGATGTGCGAATCTGCTGACAGGGCTATTCCTTTTCCTGCCTTTCGGCCCTAAACCCAATAAGCTATATTCCATTGTCACAATATTCCGTATAGGGGCTACATCGTTCACTAGTTTGTGTACAACCGACCAGTAGTGAGTTAATCTTGGGCAGTTCCATATCATGTGTATTAATCCGGCATTTGAGGAGTGACAGCGGGGGCAACTGTCTGGTACGTCTGGAAACATTAAGCTGAGTTTGCGTGGAGTCAAATATGCTCTATGGACTATCATGAGCTGGATAAACTTAAATTTGGGATTTATGGAGATTTTTCGTGGGCACTCCAACAGTGTCTCCCATTCCCTATCTGTGAGCACCCGGCCAAGATCCCTGTCCCATTTATTTAGACTTACCTGAAGCGACACTAAGGTGTGCGCACGAATTCCCCTGTATAACCACCTTGTTAAATTACTTCCGTTGCCCATTAAATATTGCATGTGGGTTAAAGTGTGCGTCGTCGGCTCCTCCCCTCCTGGGGCCCATGTCTGTTGTATATAGCGAGATATATGTGCGTGGAGCAAAAATAATCTAGCTGGTGCCCCTGTCTCCCTCATAAATGCTTCATGATCCAGTAAAATACCGTTATTAAAAAACGTACCCAGTGTGGTCACCCCAGCCTTTTCCCATGTTGCGATATGCCTAACTGTCACCGTCCCCGATAGGAGAGGAAGTCCCAGTAGTGGTATGTTAGGAGCATAGGGCGCCTCTGTCTTAGTGTACCGTGTTGCCTTTTTCCAATATAACAAGGCCACCCGTAGAAGTGGTGGCGCCGTCACAGGAATTTTGCTGCCTGGAAACAACAGTGTGTGTAAGTCCCCATTTTCCCATTCCCGAAGGGTCATAGCGATTTCCCCGAGATTGCGGCCCGCTATCCAGTATGCCAACCATTGCAGCTGGCCCGCATAGCAGTAAGCTCTCATATCCGGGGCTCCCATTCCCCCTTGTTTAGAGGTCAGTTGTAGTTTAGGTAGACCTATACGTCTACGTCCCGGACCCCATATCAATTCAATGAGAAGAGTGTTGAGTACCTTAAACGTCTGAAGCGGGACTATAATAGGCAGAGTTACAAAGTAATATAACAGCCTTGGCAACATTACCATTTTAGCAATGGCTACGCGTCCCGGCACCGATATGGGCAATGATGTCCAAAACCGAACCTGCTTTCTAAGCGATGTTATAGCTCTTGTCAGGTTGCCATCCAACATAGCTTCTACGTCTCTATATATTTGGATGCCCAGATATTTAAAGGTAACAGTCGCAGCCTGAAATGTCCAGTTACCGAACCGGATTGGTTCAGTCCTGGTCGTGTCATTAAAAAAATATACATAGGATTTGTTTTCATTAATAGAGAGCCCAGATAGCTTCTGGTATGTTGCAAAAAGAGTCGGAGTTGGTTCATAGTCGTCATCCAGGTTATCAAAGTATAAAATGAGGTCGTCCGCATACGCCGATACCACATGTTTCACATCATTTATGAGTATCCCGTTAGGAGTCGCCGGGAAGCGGAGCTTGAGAAGTAAGGGCTCCAGCGCTAGAATAAATAATAACGGCGAAAGTGGACATCCTTGCCTGGTGCCCCGAGCTATCTGATATTGCTGGGAGATGTGAGTCCCCGTACGTGCCCGCGCCGTCGGGTTCGTGTAGAGCAGTCGCACCCATTGTATGAATTCCATCGGAATTCCAAACTTGGATAACGTGGTCAACATATATTTCCAGTGCAGTGAATCGAATGCTTGTCGGAGGTCCAGGGAGATGCAGCCTCGCGGCCCAGCATCTACGGGAGTATGAGACATTATCTGGTATAGTCTCCTAATATTGAGGGCCGTACTTCTTCCCGGTACAAAACCACACTGATCTCTGTGGATCAGTCTAGGAATGTATTGCAATAGTCTGTTTGCCAATAACTTGCTCAATATCTTGTAGTCGGTATTGAGAAGTGAAAGGGGTCTGTAACCTGCCATGTCTCTACTGTCCCTGCCCGGCTTCGGGAGTGAGACCACTGTGGCTTGTAGTGTGGTGAGCAGGAGGAAACCCCCATCAAACGCTGCTTGATATAGTTCCCGTAATCTGGGGACCAACAATCCAGAGTATGTGGCATAGAATTCTATGGGCAATCCATCATTACCCGGCGATTTATTACGGGGTAGGTCTTTAATTGCTGCTTTGATTTCCATCACAGTCACAGGCCCCTGCAAAGCAGACGCTTGGTCTCTGAGTATCTGGGGAAGCTGCAGCCCCTCAAAGAATGTTTCAGTTTCGCCTTCTCCAGCCTCCTCCGGAGGCGCATACAGCTGTTCATAATAGCTATGGAAGGCAGCGTTTATTTCCATCTGTGTGCGCACTACACCACCGTCCAAAGCGGTTATTTCAAGAATGGGAGACATCGGTGGCGCATCTTTAATGATCCTGGCAAGTGAAGGGCCCGCCCTATCTGCAGTCCCGTGCTGTTTCTGGGTGTATAGGCGATAATCCAGGATACGTAGCTCTTCTAGTTCAGCGTATAGAATATTCATCTCTTGTAATTTACCCTTGCCTGCAATATTTGTTACTGCTTCCTTTTCCAATATACCCAGTTTGTCCTCCGCATCCTTAAGTCTATCGAGCAGGTCTTTGCGCGCTCCTACCTTGGTACTGATCGCCACCCCTCGTATCACTGTTTTGAATGCGTCCCATTCGATTTGCCGTGTACTGGCAGTATCAGCGTTTTCCGCGAAATAATTGGTTATGGCCGTGGAGAGAGTAGTGCTAAACATCGAGTCTTCTAATAATGTGGGGTGTAGTCTCCAGGTTGGAATGGGTGTTGGGACCGTCCCCCATGTTAGTATGACTTCTAGTGGATTGTGGTCTGAGTATGTTTTGCCCAGGTACGTAGCATCTATAGCGTTCACCATTAAGTATAATGAGCAGAATATCCTATCTATTCTGGTATGGAGTCCATGTGGTGCCGAGAAAAAGGAGTACTCTTTGTCTTTGGGATGCATCTTGCGCCATACATCTCCCATGTTCCAACCCTCAGCCCATGTCTGTAGTGCATCTGCCTGTCTCCTACATCCCGTGCTCTGTAGAGGAGGGTGCGAACGGTCCAGCTTGATGTCCATTACTGTGTTAAAATCTTCACCTATTACCCATGGGTATCCCTCCCAACCAACCAGTGCATTGCTAAGAAGCTCAAGATATTTATCCTGTTCTGTATTTGGAGCATATATACTGCCTACCACTATGTGCTCCCTGTCTAACAAACCGTGTATCAATACATATCTTCCATTTGTGTCAATCCCCTGTTCTAAAAGCGCAAAGGGAGTTCCATTTCAAATCCAAATCGCCGCCCCACGGGCGAAGGCGGAGTAGGAAGTGTAATACAGTTGCCCCCTCCATTTTCTTTGGAGTTTAGAAGCCTCCATATGTACTAGATGTGTTTCTTGGAGTAGTACTATGTGTGCCTTCCTACGGTTCAATTGCGCTAAAATTCTATGCCTCTTATGTATGGAGCCCATACCTCGTACATTCCAGGATAGATATTTATATCTATTGGGTTGTGCCATTGAGTTCGTTGTAAAACTATCTGCTAGGGGGATAACCCCCCAAGTACTGACCTCTGAATGTTGTACATACAGTTGAGTCCATATTCCCCTTTGAACAACCCAATACTAGGTTTCCCCTTACAACTGGAGAGGACCAAACCATAAAAAAGAATGCAACAATAACTATATTTTTACTATAGACAAGTGCAATCGCCTGAGGGGGGGTGGCCAACGCCCTTCTCATATCGTACTGCATACAAGCCGTAATGCACACTTCTCGTTGAACTCTCCCCGAGATCCCATCATAGCTAATATGTTACAAGCGCCCAGACCACCCAGTAAAAAACATTCCTAGGCATCTATTTTACAAGCATATTTGGCACAGTGTATAGTGATTCATACTCATCTGACAATACAGCACCCCGAGTCTAACATCGATCTGTAGTCAACCCAGGTAATCATTGGCAGTCTGCGGGGTGACCAAAGGAAACAGCGCCACACTGCCCTCGGAGTCGGAACGTACATTAGCGTCCTCAGATGAGTCCACAGTTTCTGACACTGATTGTGCGTCGTGTGCTGCTAGCGCCACCGCCGTCAGTATGGCGTCTCTCTGACTGTTCGAAGTCTGCTCCTGTGATGGGTTTCGTCCACTTCCGGGTCCTGACTGAGTCTTCCTGTCCGGTCTGTCGCGTCGCACCTGCTGAGTCCCTGGTTGTTGGCTTCTGGGTTGAGAAGAGCGTTGTGATGATGGTGGGGACAAAGTAATTTCAATCCAGTCCGCCGCTTCTTCTGGACTGTCAAAGAACACAGCCTTTTGCTCATACAGGACTTTCAGACGAGCAGGGAATAACAGCGCATATTTCAAATTGTGGATCCGTAGTTTCCTTTTAACGTCTTGGAACTTTGCTCTCGCCCTCTGTACTGCCAGGGTAAAGTCCGGGTAGAGAGAGATTGTTTTATTTTCGAACGTTATGGGAGCGTTCTCCCTGGCATTCAATCAAAGAGCTGTTTTCCGTCTACAAAGAGATCTCATCCCTGGATAAGGTCGCAGCACCGAGTATGAGTTCTGTGGAATCATGTAACCGGATAGCAGAGTTTTTTGTTGAGAAGGTGGAGAAAATGTATTCCACCTTCCCGGTCTCTGCAAGGGAGGGGCGCACTGAGGCTGCTGCTCCTACTAACAGAAAGGGAGAGGATTATCTGGATACATTTAGTACCCCTAATTATGAGACCCTAATGAAGATAGCTAGTAGCATCAAGTCCGGCTCTCCCAGTGATCCTGCAAGGCCGAAGGTGCTGATAGGGAGTATGGAATGCCTTGAACCGTACATTAGAAATCTGTTAGAGCTCTCTTTTAGCTTAGGCATTGTGCCCAAAAAATGGAAGGAGGCTGTGGTCTTACCGCTGAGGAAGAAGCCGAATGTCAGCATGGACCAGCTAGACAATCTGCGGCCCATCTCGCTTCTCCCTTACTTTGCGAAAATTGCAGAGAAGGTTGTGAATATCCAACTGATGGCCCATGTCAACACACATAGTCTGCTCCATCCTACTCAATCCGGATTTCGAGCGTCATACTCGACTGAATCGGCTCTGCTCCTCTCCACTGAGACTATTCGGAAGTACGTTGATGAGGGTCAGACGGCGGCCTTAATTTTATTAGATCTGAGTGCCGCCTTTGACACTGTCTCTCATCATACGTTGCTTCAGTGTCTCAGAAGGGGTGGGGTGGGGGGGAAGGCACTGGAATGGATGGAATCTTTTCTGCAGAATCGCAGTTTTCAGGTAGCGCAGGGACCTCATTTATCTAAGAGTATTAGGCTTAAACAGGGGGTGCCACAGGGGTCCACCCTCAGCCCGTCCCTGTTTAACCTATATGTGGCCCCAGTGGCAGACATCACTGGAAGGTTTGGGGGTCAAAGTTGTGTCCTACGCCGACGACACACAATTGGTGGTGTCCCTAACACAGTCGGACGAGAAGGCAGCCGCTAATTTTAACTCCTGCCTGCAAGAACTAGCGGTTTGGATGGCTAACAACTGCCTTAAACTGAACGGGAGTAAGACAGAAGTGCTGGTCATTGGCAAGGCACCTTCTGTGTGGACTTCGGAGTGGTGGTCACAGACCCTGGGTCCTGTCCCTGGCCCTAGTGAACAGGTTAAGAACCTAGGGGTGTGGCTTGACCCTAAGCTCTCGTTTGAGCATCACACAAGGCGGGTGGCAGGTACCTGTTTTGGAATCTTGCGTGGACTACGCAAGACCCTGGACCTCTTACCCATCGTAGCTAGGAAGACTATGGTCCATGCTTTGGTAACATCGAGGCTGGACTATGGAAATGTGCTTTATTTGGGGGCTAATGTCTCCTGTGTACAGAGGCTTCAATGTATCCAGAACGCAGCAGCTCGCCTGGTTCTGATGCTACCCAGGCGAGCCTCTTCCAGAAAGGCTCTGGTTGCCCTTCATTGGCTTCCGATCAAGGAACAAGTCCTGTTCAAAGCTCTCTGTGTGAGTCATCGGATTTTACAAAGGAAGGGGCCCTCATACCTTCATCACCTTCTGACTCCGTATGTCCCCTCCCGCCAATTAAGGTCTAGCGGGACGGGACAGGTTATCATTCCCAGAGTCAGGAGGGCAAGGATGTGTGGGCGTTCCTTTAGGTTCATGGCAGCTCAGCAATGGAACAAACTCCCGTGGGGGCTTCGGATGGAGGCCTCGGAGCGAATTTTTCGCAAAAAGCTGAAAACTTTTCTTTTTCCCACTGAGTAGCTCCCTGGGTGCTTGACCATTCTCGGGGGGGGGCCGGGAGGTAGAGTCCTTTTTGAGGTTGTACCACAGCGCGGGGACACACTAGCCTAGTGTAACCATGCGCTCTATAAATGTCATTATTATTATTATTATTATTTTGTTTTCGAACGTTATGGGAGCGTTCTCCCTGGCAGCCCGCAGGATCGTATCACGGTCTTTGTAATTTAGAATCCTCGCTATGAGTGGCCTGGGCGGTGCCCCAGGTTGTGGAGGTCGGGCTGGGACTCTATGTGCACGTTCCACGCTGTAATGCTCTGTGAGGCCCACCGTAGCTACCTTGTCCCTCAGCCAGTGCTCCACGAATTGTGTGGGATTAGATCCTTCGCTCCGTTCCGGTATGCCTAAGATGCGGACGTTGTTGCGTCGAGATCTGCCCTCTGCATCATCCACTCTATCCTGTAGCTCCTTCAATTGACGCTGCAGTTGTTCCAACTGAGAGGTGTGCGTCGTCTGTTGGGGTATTAGATCATCCAGCGCCAATCTATTAGATTTGACCTTATCCGCTAGTTTCGTATGATCCGCTTTCAGCAAGGTAAAACTAGTGGTCAGTGTTCCAATTTGGGTTTCAATAGCCGTCCGGGAGTCTCTTATTTCTTTGAGGATCAGATCTAATTTGTCTGTTTTAGGAGTGGGCTCCGTAGGCGACACCATGTCAGTGTCCGGACTATTCATCTGATTGTCTTGGCTTATGTCCTGTGCATTTTCTATAGGGGGGGATCCGGCTGCTTGGTCTTGGGGCGTCCCATATCGCCAAGGAACCGAGGCAATCAGTGCCTCCTTACGTGAATCACAGCAGCCCCTGCTGGAAATTATGGGGTAGGACACTAGCGTTCCCTAGACGACCCCCTGCGTGTGGCTGACCCTCTAGTGTCGAATCTATCGTGCTAGTTCTTCCCCGCTTTGGTTCGGTCCCAGCCGTTGAGTCACCCCAGCCTCAGGGGTATTGGCTCAGTGGACTAATGCATCCATTGCAGGGGCCTGTGTTCGACCTCATGGTCACAGGCTCAAATCCCGGCGGGTCCACTCAGCCTTTCATCCATCTGAGGTCGATAAAATGAGTACCATTGAGTTGGGTAACAATGAACATCTGTTATTCAGCGCCAAGAGACCTCGGGGTGAACGTGCGCTTTACAAATACACATGTTATGTTATGTTAGGGGTAGGTAAAGGCCACAGCGCAGTCCTCTTGGCCCGGCTCTGATTCCGCAGCAGCACCACTGCGCCTTCCGGCATGCGGGGAGACACAGACCACAGGGGCGCCAAGTAATCTCTCCAGGAAAGCTCAGGAGCCTCTGCTGCCAGCAGTGGTAGTAGCGATTTGGGGTGTCGCTCCCAAGGAGTTAACACAGTCCAGATCAGCCCAACTAGTTATGGCTCACCATTGCGTGTCCCCACAGACAGGTACTTTCTCTGAGGCTCCTCACTCCAGGGTGTTGCTCCCTCTGCTTTCGTGGACCTTGTGCACCTCTACAGCGTCAATTGGCTGAGCCCCACACACCAACAGTCAGTGCTTTGCTCTCCTCTACTCGTCTCCGTGGCCGGCAGCTCCGAGGAGACTTGTAGAGTCGGGTGCGACACAGCAGACAAGCCACTCGCAATTTCTGCCTTCTCTTCTGCCATAAATGTCAGGCCGTATATGAGCCCTCATCAACCCTAGCAAGCGTGCAATTAGACATGAAATGAGGGATCCCCAGAGCTCCGATTCACTTCCTCTATCAGCCATCCCATAGTCAGGCCTTCGCAAGCGCTCCGCCCGCCATCTTGGGTCTCTACAAGCCAGCCGCGTTTCTTCGGGTGGAATTACTCCGCCGATTTGTATGTCCCGTTCAGTTATTGACCACCACAGGGAGGGCAGCTATAGTTTCTCCTCACCTCGGGGCTCGCTGTCACAGCGTCGGGTGTCCGCCGCACCGCGTCCGCCTCAGTGCCCGCGAATCACAGCAGCGGCTCTCCAGTCACAGCGGTCTGCGCCATCCAGTCAAACTCCGTGAGGATCAGCACCGGGCGGCTTGTTCCCAGGATCCCCGGGCTCCACAGGCACTCCAAAGGCCGGTGCGCCGCCGTTGGTGCGCAGGTGGTCCACGGCTGCCAGAATAATTGCCACTGTATCGGGACTCGGGCTGGAGCTCTTCTACCACACGTCCGCCATGCTTGGCGGTTGGCCACGCCCCCTGAAAAGACAGAGTTGAAAGAAATGTGGGAAGAAATTTCACAAGAGAAGAGCCTTAGTAAAAAATTGTACAGTTTTAGCTTGAAAATGCTTTCCCATTGAGAGATTGGATCCTATGAATGTTCGGATCGTTGAGCTCAGCCAGTTTATATTCAAAGTCAAGAGGAATCATTTGGGCAAGTCTAGGTCTTGCCGGCACACGAAATAGAGTATTGAAATCTCTACAAGAAATTGAATACTTAGCATTGAATGAACCAGAAAGTACAGATATTGTTAAAACTAATATGTTGGATACGTACTCTCCCAAAAGGAGTCCACATCTGGAAAACCTATGTCTCTATGAAGTATTGCAACATTACAGCTTTAAGAGAAATGTTACAGAAAATATAAATGAAGAAAAATATGCAGTAATTGGATGTGATGGATGTTTGGTAAAACATGCCAAAGGAAATCTTATTAACCACAGAAAACTCAGTTGCGAAACTCCAGATAAAAGGGAATTTTTCTATTTAGCACTTCTGCAACTGTTCAAGCTTTGGCGTAGTGAAATGGAATTACTTGGAGATTTTGACTGCTATGAAAATTCTTTTAATGCATGTAAAGATAGCATTCAATGCACAATTTTCCCAACTTATCTACAAATGTTAAATGATGAGATTGAACAAGAAACTACTATTGCAGCTAAAATAGCTAGAGACAGTTCTCAAGGTAGTCAAATTTCTGCTCCACTAAGTCAAGATCCACTAGGACAACCAATTATTGAAAATGAAGCAGCAATAGCCATGTATGAAGTAGAAACGGCAATGCAACAAGCACAACAGGATATTATCCAGTTGGGAAAGTTGGAAGAAGAACTAAATATTGAACAAAAAGAAATATATCAGCAAGTGAAAGGACAGATTTGCTGCATGAAAAAAAGAATGCCAATGCACATCATTTAAACCTATTCTAATGTACATCAGTGGTCAAGTAGGAACAGGAAGGTACTGATAACATTTATTGCAAAGACGTTTACTGAAGCACAAAGTTGTTTTTGTTTTTTTTTAAATGGTTTTATTGAGCAGCTGCAACACAGATATACATAGTCCCATAGGTGGAACCAACCAAAGCTTTTGTAATCAAAAATCGGTACAAGCACATTTTTTATCTAAGCATTGCTAAACGAACAACCCTCAATTCACTCCCCCCCCCCGGCATTGTCAGCTGTTATTCTTGAACCATAGCAACGTGTACATCATGATTATGACATCCCATCGTAATAGACACATCCATTGCGAACTGTTACTGTGCGCACAGTTATACATCCGATCTACGGCAAGTCAGGTCTCCCAAGTAAGTACCCAGTTAGTGGGGCCCAAAAGTCCTTCGGCCAGGAGGCCTCAGTGAGGTCCTCTGCATAGGCCTCCAGCTGTTCTCTGCAATATATCAAGTCCCGGACCCACTTTTTCACTGTTGGGGTAGTTTTAGCACCCCAGCATTGCGCCACCGCCCTCTTGGCAAACAGGGTAGCTACAGCGACTAGTCGCCTATTACATGGCTTAAGCTTCTTCACCCGGCAGGCATACTTCAGGCGTGCACATCACAGCTTCGAGCGCCACCTCAGTGAGCACTCTCGTCACTTGCGTCCAGAATGCAAATATTTTATCACAGCTCCATGTCAGATGCATAAAGTCTGCTTCATCTTGCCCGCACCTCACACAGCATGCAGTCTCCCGCAGACCAAACCTCCTCAGTTGAATTGGTGTATAATATAACTGGTGCAAATATTTAAAATGAATGATGCGGAGGTTGCAGTTTGCCGTCAAGCGGCCAGTCAGCTCGCAGCAGAATTTCCATTGTTCAAACGACAGTGGGGACCCAAGCACCGCATTCCATTTGTTATACGAAGGGCTGTCGATGAATTCCCTTTCTTTCAGTGATGCATTGTACAATTTAGTTATCAGACCTTTGCGTTCCTCCCCCGCTGGATAATCAGGGTAAACTGTTCTGACCGCCTGCCGCACCCTTACATATGTGAAACTCAGCATCAAACCATATTCCCGTCCACCCTGTAAATCCAGTAGGGAACGAACTTGGGCGTTCTCATACATATCTCCCAGTTTTTGTACTCCTACTGCCCTCAGTGCCCTCAAGGCTGCCGGTTCCTGAGTCGCAGAGATTGCCGGGTGAGAAGCAAGTGGCAGCGCCGGGGCATACAGATAGTCCAGTTGTGCCCTTTTAGCCAGTGTTTTCCATGCCCACGCAGTGCAATGTACCGGGTTAATTTCAGTTCTCGAGCCGACCCCCCACCCAACAGTGTTGCTGCCACCAGAGGCACCGGGGCTACAGCGTCTGCTTTGATTGCAATGTGTGGCAGGAACCGCTGCGGGAAGTACCAATAGTGCGCAAACTGCACCTGCGCGCATAACTAGTACAGCCTCATATCAGGTGCCTCAAAACCACCCCGTTCGAATGGCTGTGTAAGCACGTTCCAACTGCATCTTGACTTCTTGCCTCCCCAAACGAAGGTTAACAGGGCAGACTGTAGTGTATTGAACAGCGCGATATTCAACCTTATGGGGATATTCACAAACAGATAGAGGAGTTTGGGCAAGAACGTCATTTTTATCACCGCTATTCTGTCAGCCAGGGAAAGAGGCAGCCTAGCCCATCGCGCCGCCTGGTCCGTGATCTGTGAGATGACGCGGCCGTAATTCATGTAGAGTACCCTGTCAGGCTCCCTATGCAGCCATATCCCCAGGTATCTCACGGGGTCCCTTGACCATGACTGTGGAAACTCCAGCTCCACCTCTTGAGTGCCGGCCATCAATGGAAAAACTGTGGACTTTGCCCAGTTTAAACCCAACCCTGAGTGCCCTTCAAATCTCACATATTCGCGAAGGAGCTCTGGGAGATGCGTAGCAGGCTCGCGGACATAAAGCAGCATGTCATCAGCATATAGTGAGACCACAAGCGGCCGTTGCCGAAACCACAGTGCCGCCCGCGCATGCTTTTGACGAAGTTTACAGGCCAAGGGCTCAAGCGCAAGCGCGAAGAGCATCGGCGACAAGGAGCACCCCTGCCTCGTGCCTCTTCGTATTGGGATGCCTCGGAAACCCAGCCGTTCACCTATACCCGGGCTTCCGGCTCAGTGTACAATAGCTGGATCCATTTAAGGAAAAACAGTGGTAGACCCATTCGCAGTAGAACAGTAAACATATACTCCCATTGCAAGGAGTCGAACGCTTTCGCTGCATCAAGCAGCACAGCCACCACCTGGAAATCTGACTCAAAGTAGCGCAAGGTTGCAAAGACCATGCGCAAATTATTCGTTGTTGATCTGGCCGGCACAAATCCCAACTGGTCCGGGAGGACCAACATGGGAACTAGCGGCTGCAGCCTGTTGGCTATCATTTTCGCTAGAATTTTGGCGTCGATATTAATGAGCGAAAGAGGCCTATAGGAACCGCACCTGTTGGCCTCCTTGTCAGGCTTTAGTAGCGTAACTATGAGAGCCTCTTTGAGTGAAGGTGGAAGCTTCCCCGTGTCGTATGCTTCTGCAAAAACGTCCAACAACCAGGGTGCCAGCTCTTCAATGTAAGCCTTATAGAACTCACTTAGGAGTCCATCGAGGCCCGCTGCCTTGCATGTGGGAAGAGCCATTATTGCTAATTTAACATCTTCCACATCAAAGGGCTGCGTAAGATACTCCCTCTGACTTGCCGACAGCCACCCAAGCGCAATAACATCTAGGTAGGAACATAAATCGGCCGCCAGCGGTTGCGGCTTGTCACCGTAGAGGCCAGAGTAGAAGTCCAACACCACCCCACTAATCTCTGCCGAAGAGTGGTGTGCAATGCCCTCCCTATCCAGCATTTCTGTGATGTAATCCTGTCTCTTTGGCGCTGCCAACTTCTGAGCCAGTGATCTGCTGGGCCTGCCCCCCTCCCCATAATAGCGTGCCTTGCTCCGTCTCTATCTGTGCGCCATTTCTTGTTTAGCCGTTTCATTGTTCTCAGACACCAGGTCTCTCATCGCAGCAAGCGTTTCTGGGCCCTGGCTGCCCTCATACTCCCGCTCTAGAGTGGATATTTCCGCTGCCAACTTATTGAGTCTGCACCTCAAGTCCTTCAGGACCCCAGCCTGTGCACCTATGCAGGCACCCCGGATCGTAACTTTAAAGGCTTCCCACAAGACCCCAGCGCTGTCCACTGTATCCTCGTTTTCCCGAAAGTAATTATTTATCGCCTCCCTGATGGTGCTCTAAAATACTAAGTCAGTCAGAGATGCCGGTTGTAGCCGCCACGTGAACGGGGGCCTTTCGCACTCAGGTACGCGTAATTCAAGGAGTACTGGAGAGTGGTCAGATAGCGTCCTGGCCAAATGACTAACATGTACCACCCATGTGCAAGCAACTTTAGATGTGAGCCAGTAGTCTAATCGGGACCACGTCCCATGTACCGAGGATATGAAGTTACTTTCCTGGGCTCTAGGGTGCCGCATTCGTCAGACGTAGTGTATGTCTCCCGCATCTAACAACCCAGTTAGTGTATCCGTCGCCTGCTTGTGTCGTGTCGCCCCACTCCCGGATCTATCTATATTAATGTCAAGGCAAATATTGAAGTCCCATCCCCAAAGTACTTCCGCTGGTGGGAACTTAGAGATTCGGCGCCAGACATCTACAAAAAAGGAAGGGTCGTCCGTATTTGGTCCATAAACATTCACCAGTAGGACCTTTATGCCACCCAGTTGGCCCTGGACTAGTGCCATCCTGCCCTGCTCATCCGTCTCTGATCTAAGTATCTTGAATGGAACCCCCTTCTTGACAAGGATCATAACGCCCCTGGAGTACGAGGAGTATGAGGAGGCAACCCGCACCCCCGCCCAATGTGTGCCCACATTTTTCTCTGTAAGCTTTGTGCGATGGGTCTCTTGTAAAAATGCTATCTGAACGTCTAACCTGTCCAGATATGCAATCACTGATCTGATCTTTTTGGGGCTATTTAACCCACACACATTCCAGGTGAGGAGCTTTACACTACCTCCCATATTTGTCATATTTCAAGGGATGAAAAAAAACATGGTGGTGCCAAACAGTGTTGATGTACTGCAATAATTCCGTTGCAATGCCTTTAACAAATGCCCAACTGCCCAGCTCCCCCCTAATCAACCCCCCACCCACTTCAGCACACCCAACTTTGCTAAAGCCATCCCAACCCTGGGAAAACAGAACCCCCGAATGCCACAACCCAATCGCAACATGTGGGGTACTCCCAAGTGGGGAGCGACAGAGTGCTACTAGCCTCCTACCAGGGTAGGAGGTGGCTGATCAGGTCTATTACAGTTGCCAAATACCATATAATCATTCTTCAAGATATTACGTAACAATTTGGATTCCCATGTATAACGAGACCAACCCCCTCTGGGCACCATCATAGTGAACTGACCAGTACACAGTAACTAACAGCCTGACTCAAAGCAAAGATCTAGTATTCACAAGTTTAGCCTTGCCCTCAGACGCTATTGCTCCTCTTCATCCGGATCAGTCTGATCCTCCCGCCGTCTCCGTTTTAGTTTTTTCACGTGCTCCAGCGCCGCCTTAGGGTTGGCGAAAATTCTTGAATCCCCCTCCGCACCTATTCTCAGGCGGGCAGGATACAGCATGGCATACTGTATGCCTTCCGCCTGTAGCAGCTTCTTCACGGTGCCAAACTCCCTTCTCGCTGCCTGCACTGTGACCGTGAAGTCCGGGAAAAAAGCCAGTGCATTTCCCTGGTGTTCTATAGTGCCTTTGTCTCTCGCCATCTGCAATATAGCATCACAGTCTCGATAATTTAAAAGTCTCGCAATAATAGGGCGCGGGGGCGCACCCGGGATTGGTCTGGCAGCCAGTGACCGATGGGCCTGCTCAATGATGAGCATGGGTGATAGGTTGTCTGGGCCAAAGATGTCTTTGATTAAGTACTCTATGTACGTCTCCATCCTGCCAGTATTTGTTGACTCTGGAGTCCCGTGATTCTAATATTATTGCGGCGGGATCTTGCCGCTAAATCCTCATTCTTAGCTTGTATAAGCGCCAGAACTTTCTCCATGTTGAGTGTTTTCCAGAGACCTCACCCAGACCGTCTTCCGTGGCAGAGACTCTTTGTTCCACCTCCCCCATTCTCGTGTTGTGCTTCTCCAATTGTGCAGACATGTGATCCAGCCTGTGGTTCAGCACTGCCATGTTGCCCTCAATGGATTGGAGACTATGCTGCATAGCCCTGAGCGTCGTTTTGAGCGTGGTGGGAGCCTCCCCCTGTAGGTCTGCCTCCGAATCCGAGGCTGCTTTTTGCTGCGCTTTACTGGACTTACGCGCTTCGAATGTGAGGGGAGGTTGAGATTTATCCGCCTTCCCCATCTTTGGTTGCATGTACCTCCAGGCGGTGTGCAATGCCAGTCCCGCTGTGCGTGCGCGCTGCCCCACCCGTCTCCAATCAGCCACCCAGCAGTGAGATAGTTCCCCGTCAAGGTCCGCAACTCCCGTGCCACCTACAGCATCATATACACGCCAGTGATCAGCAAGTGGCTTTGTGCTGCTGTCTCAAGTGGACTTGCTGAAACGCCAGCCGTGGTGATTGTGGGCAATTCCAGGTCTCAGACACTGCTCTACCATGAGTCCCACGGCCTTAGATGTTGTCAATTACAGCGAGGTGCTCCCGGTCCCCAAGTTCACTCCCAGGTTGATGGATCAAGTCGGACCCTGAGAACAGGAAACGAGTCTGACTCTCGCACTGCACAGTTCACTCCTCAGTGCCTGATCTGGGGCACCGCAAGTCAATAGAGGGGCCAGGCGCCTCTGATGGAGCAGGGAAAATAAAAAAAATTTAACCCCTAACAAATTTTATAATTAATTAAATAAAATGTTCGTTTAAATGTATTAATCAACACTGTATGTGTGGGAATGGTAACATGCCAAAGTGTGTGCTAAATAATCTATTAATGGATGTCCGTGTGTCTAATTATAGCGTAAAAATAAATGCGTACTAATTAAAAATAAATGCATGTTTGTGCTTCATAGAAATAAAGCGTGTTGTTGCAAAAACAATAGTGATGGTAAGTAAGGAACAGCTTAAATGTTGCTTTCTGCTAGGTAATAACTAATTGGGGTACGTAGATGACGGGAGGGAAACGAAAGGGCTATTTTTCTCTATTTTAATTATGTTTTGTTTGCCTCAAATTAGTGCTTCTATAAGTATAACCGAGTGGCGAGATAAAATGGCCGCCAGTGGGAAGATGTGCGCAGGCGCAAGGGGACACATGACACGGGATGAAATCGGAGAAAGCTAAACCTCGTGGTGTTGCAGAGAGGCTAGGATGCAAGAAATGGTCAAGGCTGATGTGACCTAATTGAACTGATAGTGTGCCTTGGTGATCAGCAGAAGACCCGTGGGAAACAAGTTTAAGAGAAAGGACAATGACTACGGAGTTCTCGAATGTATCAAAAGAAGTTACAAATGAACTGATCGAAGCGGATGGAAACATGTCTTGAGCGTATGGGAAAGGAAATGATCCAAGGACCATTGAATCCAAGAGAACTTGATTAAAAGAATGAATAAGATGACATGCATGGACCAATGAAAGAAAAGCGTGATATTAATGTTGCAACAATTAGTTAGCAAAGTTAGAATTAGGGTATAAGAGGGCCTACTCTTAGTGGGAGGGGTCAGTCGCAGTCAGTCGTGGTTGCAGTCACAGTCAGGAGAGGAGTTGGAGAGTCGTGTTGGTGGCTTCCAGTGCTGGGTGGTCCTGATCGATCCCTTACTGAGCGGGAGATGCTGAAAGACTGTTAGATGAGACGGGTTGCAGGTAGCTGATGCTGACGAGCTGAAGTTGCTGTTGCTGTCTTAATTTTCCAATTGAGTATGAGAATCAGGCTATTTCTAATTCTTAACTTAGGTTAGAAATCATTAGGCTAAATTAGGAAGCTAGGCAGGTAATTAGGGTTTTGGCTTCATGACAAAAATTTCCTTTCCGCAATAAATTGATTATGCTTAATAAAATTTTGAATTAATAATGAATGATTTGATTGAATAAAGCTTAAATTCTTTCTCATGCTTTTAAAAATTATATAAAATTTAAGATTCTTTAAACCCAGAATGACTCAGTGGTTATTTTCCTAAATGATTGTGACATCAGTAATTGGTTATTGTGATTCAGCTGGTCTTAATCACTATGAACTAATTTTTACATGAATGATTCATCGACAAAACAATGAGCAGGAATATCTTAAGAAATAACTAAAAGAAAGTGACAAATTAAGGTAATAAGATATCCCGGCTCTTCCAGCGGTACATAAATGGTGTTCTCCATTTAGTTCTCATGCTTCTCCTAGGAGTACAGAATTTCATAAGGGTGTAAAGGAAATCCAGGAGTGTGCGTGTATTAGGCAATGTTTATGGGCCCCATTGTCATGTGGATATGAGAAATATAGTTCGCCCCTGGATGACCTATAAGTGACCTGGGAGGAGAATAGTTTTTATTGTACGCGCTGCATCAGATTTCTTGGTAGCAGAGTTATGGTTTTCTATAGATTAGTTTAGTGATTATTGTTTATTGATTATTGATTATTTTTGATGACTAACACTATATGTTGAGTCGTGTTATGTTATATGTGAGTTTTCACGCTTCTGGGATGTAGGAAGTGGAACACGTGTGGCAAGAGAAGTCACATGGAATTTGGTACATGGTCTGAATTCATTTTGGTAATAACGCAGGTTGTGTTATGTTAGGGATTTCTGTGCGAAAAGTGTGTAATTGGAATAGCAAATCACGTTTACTTGTGAAACTTTGGCCTTAATTCTCAGGAGCCTAGTCTCCACATGTGTCTTATCCCCAGAGAAACAAGTAAATTGTTTGTTTGAAAGAAGGGTAAGGTAGAGGGAAGTGCTACTTTATCGGCGAGAGTACATAATTCTGTGGTAGGGTAGAGGTAAGCGCTGCCTACTGGAAAAACAGGATTCTTGTGTAAAAGGACAAAGCTGTCACTTTTGTTTAGCGAATCAGACTATGGAATTGTTTAAATTGTTGTAACTAACGAAGAAACAGCGAAAAGAAAAATTGCCGATAAATTTTGTAAAGGAGGGGTAAAGAGTAGAAGTGACGTGGAACAGTGCCGCGCTAGGATTGGATAGTGCGCTAGTCACGTGAACCCAGAGCAGGAGTGACGTAGAAAAGTGCCGTGCTAGGATTGGTTGGTTCGCGGACGGTGGGAATTGTTCTGATTGGTACGTTAGTGTGAGTCGCGCTGTACTTGGTCGAAGTTCCGTACACAGAACAGCGTTAGAGTAAAGAGAAAACAAATAGAAAACATGCCGTATTACGAGTATGAAAGGGAGAGAACGTCATGGACGACGAAATTGAAGAATTTCTTTAAGAAAGACAAAAAGGTTGTGACTAGAGAGGGACAAGTAATTCCTCCGCCGAAATCAGCAGCTTCACATATGATGCTGAAATATGGATATCATACGTGCATATGGTTGGAAAACTGGGCAAAGTATACGAAGAATGATGGTGCTTTAGCTTTCCCTGAGAATGGTTCATTTAGTGTAGCGGTTTTGCGAAATTTGCGAGAAAAAATGTGTAAGTTGGAACCTAGACCTAGACCAACACAGTTTGAGGCTTTGACGGAATGGGAAGATGAGATGTATGAACGAGAGAGATTCAGAGGAATGAGAGATCATGAGTTTATGCCTGGAAGATTGTGGGGAGTAAATCATGAAGACAGAATAAAACGATGGAGATGTGCTAACATGACAGGAGGTTTGTTTCCAGCTTTTACGGTTGAGGAAGGGACTAAGAAAAAACGGACTGAGAAAAAGAAACATATAGAGAGGGAAAAATATATGCATGAGAGCGAAACGGATGACGAGTTGCTGGAAGATATTTTAAATAGAAATCCACCTCCGTATCAGCAGAGTTCTACAGTGGTGACACCAAGTGCGCCGCTAATAGAGACTATGCAAAATAAAAGCCCGGAAAAGAGAATTGAAGTAAATAGGTCACAAGAACAAATGAGATCTTTTCAAAATGAAGGAATAGAAAGCGACAATGCAAGCGAATTAGCAAAGACCACAAAAGAACTAACTGAAAAGATTAGAGAATTAACGAAAAATATGGAAGCAGTTACTGTGCCTGTAACCATAGGTCCAGTAATACCCATTTTTGAGAATCAGAAAATTGATGAACGATCTTTGGTAATTCCCATGAGTTCACAATTTCAGAGAGAAAAAGAAAGGATGGAACAAAGTGCAAGTACAAGTAATTTGGCTAGTACTTACAGACCAAGTCCACCTACAAATTTGACGGTGAATGAGTGCAATGGTAGGAAAATGCATATGGTAACAGAATCTCCAACAGAAACCCCTGAAAAGAGTGGTAATTGGATAGAACTAAATAATACACCCATAGGTCCGACTCCTGATGAGTTAAATGAGTGGATGAAGGCATTTAAAATAAAGGAACCAGAAGAAAAACCATTAGATGTAATCAGATTAAAAATAGACATGGAAGAATTAATTCTAGGAACGATTGGTACCGAAAAGGTTGTTGTTTCTGTGCAAAGGTATTACATGGAGGGCAAAGAATTTACATGACAAACTAGAAGAAGTGGCCAGTGAGATTGGAATAGACTGCGAAAGTGAAAACGTTGCAGAAACCATACAGAGTAGACTTTTGTGAAAAGGATATTGAAAATTTGAACACGGCAGGAAGGCTGACACAGATAAAGGAGTTAATTGTGTTGTTGAGAAAATGGGGTGATGTGGACAGATGGAAGGTTAGATGGACAAAGAAGAATGAGAAAACCACAGACAAAGGTTCATTGGCTTTTATGATAACTGAAAAAGAATCTGTTGCCAAAGAATATCCCATGAGAGAAACTCCAGGTGGTAGTTACGTGCATGTTCCCTGGACTAGGCAGGACATACTGTCATTTACCAATGACTTTCCAAAGTTAAGAGAGAAGCCAGTTGAGTGGTACCGACAAGTAGAGAGGTTTGTAAAAGTCTCAAAAGTGTTGTGGATAGATTTAGATGGATTGTTTGACATAGTGGTACCAACAGATTTGTGGTCAGAATGTAAGATTACAGTTGACTGGCCAACTACAGAATATCCAAGAGATCCTAAGACAGGAGCTCCAGGTCCTGATGTGATGAAAAAGTACGATAAGGTGATTACCTTTTTGAAGAATAAGATTCCTCCTAAAGAGACAGATTGGGTAAAGATCGATAGAACTACACAGGAAAGTAAGGAGTCTGTACATGCATATTATGAGCGATTGTTATTAGTTTTCAAGCAGTATAGTGGTTATGAAGAGTTGAGTGAAAAGGACATGAGTCATTTTGTATACCGATTTGTGTTTGGCCTGAAACAAGAAATAAGTGATATGATTAAACAACACATGATAAACTGGCAGAATGGAAGTGTAGATGAGGTACTGAGATATGCTAAGTATTGTAGTGATGAAATAGAGAGTAAACAGCGTAAGTTGAAAGAGAAGGCAATGTGGGCACAGGTGAAGGTGGCAGAAAAACAAGAAGCTCAATTGGACAATAACAATGGAAATGAAACAGGACAGAATAAAATGCGACCTAACATAGGTAAAGGAAAGGGTCAAGTGAGTCTAGAAGAGGCAAAGAAGAAATGGCCATGTCACAATTGCGGAAAATTAGGGCATTGGAGAAATGAGTGTAAGTTCCCACCTAAACCTAATCCGGAACATCAATCATTAACTCCACAGGTGCAAAATGAGGTAGTTGTTCAACAAAGTCAGGTGCCACAACCACCACTTCCCAACACTGTTAACCAGCAAAGATACAGTACAGAAACAGGATTCTACGGAGGAGAGCAGGTAACACAGTTGCCGCGAGCAGCTAACATTTCTCAGTATTTGTTGCGTCAGAGTGAGGATGACCCGGATGAAAGATTCTGACGGTGCGCAGGAGAGAGGAAAGAGTGCGTGCTTGGCGCAACTCTAGAGGTAGATCAGTCTGGTCCCTTTGTGGATGGAGAAGTGAATGGTGCAAACGTAACATTCCTTGTCGATACTGGAGCTACCCGTTCTACTGTTAGATCAGTGGAAATTCCAAACCTTCCTCTCTCAGGTGAATACATCCAAGTAGTAGGAGTAGCCAATCAGCAGATTAAAACCCCACTTACTGAATTGGTGGAAGTAAAAATTGGTTCCTTTAGCAAAATGCATAAATTTGTAGTGTGCGATTGTAGTCCTGTAAATCTTTTGGGTCGTGACCTCTTGTGCAAGATGAACTGCACAATTTATTGTACGCCAGATGGAATCGGTTTTCAGACTTCAGATGAAGATGTTTTGTATAAGGTAACTTTGATGAATCAGGAACCTGAAACGAATGGTTTGTTTCCTGCATTTGATGCAGAAAAACTTCCAGAAGAACTAAAAAGTGCAGTAAAAGAAAGTGTGTGGGATTTTACAGGAGAAGACATTGGATTAATGAGAGAAGTTGATCCCGTAAAAGTGACAGTGAAAGAAGGGACAACTTACCCGAATACGCCACAGTACAAATTAACTCCAGAAATAATTGAAGGAATAACTCCTGTGATAAATAAGATGATTGAACAGGGAATTCTAAAAGAAATCATGAGCAGTACATGTAAATCACCTATTATGGGACTGAAAAAGCCGAATGGAACATATAGAATAGTACAGGATTTGCGAAAGATCAACAAAATAGTTGTACCATGTTGTCCAATAGTGCCAAACCCTGCAGTAATTCTATATCAAATTCCACACGAAGCTGAGTGGTACACTGTGATAGATTTGTGTCACGCATTTTTCTCTATTCCTTTGCATCCAGATAGCCAGCCATTATTTGCATTCCGGTTTGGAGAGCGTATTTTGGCATGGTGCCGAATTCCACAGGGGTATACAGAAAGCCCCTCAATCTTTAATCAGATTCTAAAGAAATCTCTGGAAGATTTGAAAATGCCAGAAAAATCAGTGATGGTGCAGTATATCGATGACCTATTGGTGGCATCGAAAACCAAAGAGGCATGTGTAAGTGACACAATTGCTTTACTGAACCATTTAGAGAAAAGAGGACATAAAGTGTCTCCTTCAAAATTACAGTTTTGTCAGAGAGAAGTCCAGTATTTAGGGCATAAAATTGAGAAAGGAGTGCGAAAAATAGCGACAGAAAGAGTAAGAATGATTCAAGGAATGAGAGCACCAATGACTCAGAGAGAGGTAAGAATGTTTTTGGGAATGGTTGGATATTGTCGACAGTGGATAAGTGGTTTCTCTTTGATTGCAAAACCATTACAAAAATTGACCAAGAAAGATGTAAAAGACCCTTTTGAGTTAAACAAAGAAGAAATGAAATCTTTCAAAGAATTGAAAAAGAAACTGTGTGAGGCCCCTGCTTTAGGCATGCCTGATTATGAGAAGGATTTTGAGTTGTACTGCAGTGAAAGAGATGGATGTGCATTTTCAGTACTGGTACAAAAACATGGCACAATGAAAAGACCAATCGCTTATTTTTCAGCTGTTTTAGATCCTATAGCAAAAGCATTGCCTGGATGTCTGAAAGCAGTTGCTGCTACTTGTGTAAGTCTGGAACAAAGTGAAGGTATAGTGATGGGGTATCCACTGAGAGTATATGTTCCCCACTCAGTAGAAATTCTTTTGACAAGAACAAAAACACAGTACATGACACATAGTCGGCTGACTAAGTACGAAAAAGTCATCTTGTGGGCTGAAAATGTGACCATAGATAGATGCATGAATGTAAATCCTTCAACATCATTGCCAGATGAAGAAAATATAATTGAACAGGACGAAGTAGATCATGATTGTCTGAACGTGCTAGAATATTGCACGAAAACAAGAGCTGACATAAAAGATGAACCGTTAAAGGAATCTGATTATGTCATGTTCGTGGATGGCTCATGTTTGAGAACAAAAGAAGGAGTTTTAAGCGCAGCGTACGCAGTATGCACAGTGGCAACTGTGATGGAAGCATCTTGTCTGAAAGGAATAAGGTCTGCACAAGTTGTGGAACTGATTGCTTTGATTCAAGCATGTAAATTAGGAAGAAATGTACGAGTCACGATTGTGACTGATAGCCAATATGGTTTCGGCATTGTACATGATTTTGGTCAGATTTGGTCACAAAGAGGATTTTTGACATCTGCAGGAACACCTATCAGAAATTGAGATTTTGTTAAAAAGCTGCTTGAGGCGATACAGTTGCCTAAACAAATAGCTGTAGTGAAGTGCAAAGCGCATAAGAAAAACGACGATTACATAGCCGTTGGCAATAACTATGCTGACGAGATCGCCAAATATTGTGCAGAGAACATGGTGTCCCTGAACAAAAATAGAGAAAGGGAGCATGTCTCTTGTCCTTTGCTTTTCACTAATACTGTCGAAACATGGGATGAAGTAAGGCAGTTACAAGAAACTGCAAGAGATGAGGAAAAAGATTACTGGATAAAAGCAGGATGTAGAAGACAAGAAAATAATGGTGTGTGGGTATACAGAGATGAAAGACCAGTTATGCCTGATAGCATGATTGCAGACATGGCACAGATGTACCATGGACAAGCTCATATTGGGAGAGATGCAATGATCAGACTTTTTAGACAAACCTGGTATAACCCAAAATTCAGAGCCATTGCTGAAAGTCTTTGTCAAAGATGTCTTATTTGTCAACAGTTTAACCCAGGAAGGAAAACAGTAGTGAGCCTAGGAACAATAGGACGAGAAGGAGGTCCATTCACTAGGATGCAGTTGGACTTTATCGAGATGCCCCCTAGTAACAGACTAAGATATGTTCTGGTGGTCGTCTGTTTGTTCTCTCGTTGGGTGGAAGCATACCCCACTAGAAGGAATGATGGAACAACAGTGGCAAAACTTATGCTGCGAGAGTTCATTCCAAGGTATGGTTTTCCAGTCACGGTTGAGACAGATAGAGGAACACATTTTCAAAATGAGTTGATCCAATTGATTTGTGAAGCATTAAGTATTAAACAAAAACTACATTGTGCTTACAGACCAGAGGCTTCTGGGGTAGTGGAGCAGATTAATGGAACAATTAAAAACAGGTTAGGAAAAATGTGTCAAGCTACAGGACTCAAATGGCCGGATGCACTGCCTCTTGTTCTGATGACCATCAGAAGCATCCCTGAAAAGAAAACTGGGACTCAGTCCTCATGAGATGATCATGGGACGAGCAATGAGACAAGCACACGTACCTGTCAACAAGTTATTAACTATAACTGATGATCTAGTACTGGATTATTGCAAGGGACTGGCTGATGTGGTGCGTTCTGTGTTTCATCAGGTTGGACCGGATGCGACCACTCTTGAAAGAAAACCAGCCCACGACTTGAATCCAGGAGACTGGGTCCGTATAAAAATCCACAGGAGAAGAAACTGTCTAGTTCCTCGTTGGGACGAGCCACGACAGGTAATCCTGGTAACAACGACTGCTGTCAAGTGTGCAGGAGTGAAAAACTGGGTTCATGCCAGCCACACAATCAGAGTTCAAGAACCAACTGATCGACATGTGAGTCGAAGTCTGGCAGTGTGGGATAAAAGTTTAACAGCTGGGACAACAAGGATAAGTGAAAGGGTGCCAGAACTTGAAGATCGACCTGAAAGTCGACATCTGGAAACCCCAACTGCGAGTACCTCTAGAGAGGAAGAGAAAGAAGAAGAAGAAGAAAGAAATTCAGAAATTCCAGAGCTTGAAGATCGACCTGTAAGTCGACATCTGGAAATATCTGACACAACTTCAGAATCTGATGATTCAGTTGAAAACCGTGAAGAATTTCTAAGGAAAACTTGGGGTTATAAACCAATTAGAGAAGAAACTGAGCAAGAAATTGAGTTAGATGAACAACCAAGTACAAGTTATGGTGGAAATCCTTCAGAAACAATATTAATAGATGAAGTAGGGAAAGAAGTACACAAAAAGTTAGAAAATCGAGAAGAACCCCGAGGAGCAATAGGGACAGATAGAGAAATAAAAGAACAGGGAAATTTAGAAGCAGAAAGGGAGAAAAACACCAAATCGGAAGAACACCGAGGAGGGACAGTAATAAGGGAAAACAAGAAGGAGAAGACAGATCCACCAGTAGGAGATGACGAGATCATAAGTTTCAAAATAAGAGACAATAGTGAAACAGTTGAAACAGAAACAGAAGAAAGTGGAGAAGAGGAAAAAGCAAAAACTGAATCAAGAAAAAGAAATTGGAAATCAGAAAGAGAAGAAAGAGAAGGTGAAGCCAAAAGGCCAAGAAAAGGAGATAATTGGCCCAACAGCTATATAAGAAAATTGAGATATAGAATAATAAGAGCAGGAGACGAAGGTGCTGAACAAGTAAATGAAGTAACAAGTCAAAAGGGACAAGAAAAACCAAGTGGAAAAAGATTACAAAAGTCCAAAAGGACAAAGAAAGTGAATGCAAAGTATAAGTCACCTGAGTGGCTGTATATTGCACTAACAGATTACAAAGAAGAAGAAAACACTCACGAGAACCAGAGACTAAGAAGTCGAATGGGAAAAGGTGAGATGCAACAAACCTGAAGTAAAAACTTATAGTGCTTCTGCCGGACATGACAATTTACTGGATGTGACAAATCACCGGATGTGACAATGAAAGAATTCTGGAGAGAATTAAAAGAAAGTACCAAGCAAAGACTTTTTGAAAGCAGAGTGGCATCTAAGTCATTTCTGAGGTGTAGTGACACAATTTTCTGAAACTTAACAAATAGAAAAAGAAAAATGGAAAATAATAGGGATAGAAGAGATAAATGTGAGTTTATAAAAAGATGGTGCAAAATGTGCTGCTTTTGTACAGGGTTATTAATGACCATATGGATAGTTTTAGCAATCACAATTCCTATTAGTTTAGCTGTGATAGAAGCAAAGAATGATACTAAACCAGAAAAAGAGACTAGTATTAAAGAACCAGTTATCCTAAGAAGTAGTGCAGAGTTACATAAGGATAAGTCAGTAACAGACTTTTCAAAAAATGTTTTTACAAAATTGTTGTATGAATATGTAGAGACAATGGATGTGAGAGATTGTTATGTTTGTATGCAGTTACCTGCATCAGTGTCAGAAGGTGTGACCTATCATCACTTACCTCTAACTTATGGAATAACATGTAGTGTAATAGCAAGTTTATTTTATAAAACAGGTAGATTAGAATCTTATTATACTGACATAGATAAGATGTTTGCAAACATTCCAGTAGTACCAGAACTTAACAAAGTAAAACCAGCAAAAGTTTTAGGAGAATTTTTTCTAGAACATAGAAAATTAACCTTAGAAGAAATAGTTAGTAACAACCTTACCTGTGAGTTAAAGAAAGAAGAAAAAGTATTTTTAGAAATGGTTGAAGAAAGAAGAATGAAATTTCAAAAAGAAGCAATAAAGAGGAAGGAAAACGCTTATGGACGTTTGAGGAAGGAAATCATGAAGGGAAAAAGATAAATGCAGCAATGACATTAGATTGGCCGCAAACAGGAAAGTTGTGTATTAGGAGAAATAAGACAGTCTATGACAATTACTTTGTAGGTTCCAGTATCTGCCATGACAATTATCAAATTCTGGGAGGTTGGGGATTCAAAGGTGGAAAAGAGCCAATATTTCCAGGTATCTATTATATTTGTGGGAATAGAGCTTATTACAGGTTACCGGACCATTGGTATGGAACTTGCTATGTAGGCCTGGTCTTTCCAAAAATCTTTCATATGGACAGAGAAGAAAAGGGAACATACAAGATGATTAATAGATTTACACGTAGAAAGAGGGAAAGTTTTTCAGAAATTGTAGGTGATATTTTTGGAGCATTAATACCAGCAGTGGGAATATCTTTAAATGCATTTAAAATTCGGAAATTATCCACAGTAGTAGATCGTTTGTCTACAGATACTGCGGGAGGGTTCTTAATGGTAAATACCGAAATGGTTGCCATGAGAGCTATGGTGATGCAAAATCGGCTTGCCCTTGATATTCTTTTGGCAAAAGAGGGTGGAGTCTGTGGAATGTTGAAAGTCCAACATTGTTGTACTTACATTCCTGATAAAAGTGAAAATATACAGAAGTATATTACAAATATTACAAATTTGCACAAAGAACTAGTTCCACTGGAGGTTGAAAGTGTTTTGGGAAAACTTGGTAGAGGGTTTTCTTCAGTAGCAAATTGGTTGACCAGAATGAGTAGACTAATGATAGGGAAAGTTATAATAATAGCAACTGTAGTAATATTGTTAGCCATGGTATTGAAAATAGTAATAACATGTATAAAAAGAAAAGTAAGACAAAATAAGATAAAAAGAAATAACAGAATAATGAAAGAGAGAGAGAGAGAAATGGGTGAAATTGAGTTGGAGAAAATGAAAGAAAGCATGTATAAGGAGACTAAAAGGCAAGATGAAGAAGAAACAGATGTGTAGATAACAGAAGGCAAAGGATGAAAGACATGCTGCCTGAAAAGAAGTATGACTTGGGTTTTATGTGGTGATTTATAAATCACCAAAGGGGGAGTTGATGGAGCAGGGAAAATAATTTTTTTTAACCCCTAACAAATTTTATAATTAATTAAATAAAATGTTTGTTTAAATGTATTAATCAACACTGTATGTGTGGGAATGGTAACATGCCAAAGTGTGTGCTAAATAATCTATTAATGGATGTCCGTGTGTCTAATTATAACGTAAAAATAAATGCGTACTAATTAAAAATAAATGCATGTTTGTGCTTCATAGAAATAAAGCGTGTCGTTGCAAAAACAATAGTGATGGTAAGTAAGGAACAGCTTAAATGTTGCTTTCTGCTAGGTAATAACTAATTGGGGTACGTAGATGACGGGAGGGAAACAAAAGGGCTATTTTTCTCTATTTTAATTATGTTTTGTTTGCCTCAAATTAGTGCTTCTATAAGTATAACCGAGTGGCGAGATAAAATGGCCGCCAGTGGGAAGATGTGCGCAGGCGCAAGGGGACACATGACACGGGATGAAATCGGAGAAAGCTAAACCTCGTGGTGTTGCAGAGAGGCTAGGATGCAAGAAATGGTCAAGGCTGATGTGACCTAATTGAACTGATAGTGTGCCTTGGTGATCAGCAGAAGACCCGTGGGAAACAAGTTTAAGAGAAAGGACAATGACTACGGAGTTCTCGAATGTATCGAAAGAAGTTACAAATGAACTGATCAAAGCGGATGGAAACATGTCTTGAGCGTATGGGAAAGGAAATGATCCAAGGACCATTGAATCCAAGAGAACTTGATTAAAAGAATGAATAAGATGACATGCATGGACCAATGAAAGAAAAGCGTGATATTAATGTTGCAACAATTAGTTAGCAAAGTTAGAATTAGGGTATAAGAGGGCCTACTCTTAGTGGGAGGGGGTCAGTCGCAGTCAGTCGTGGTTGCAGTCACAGTCAGGAGAGGAGTTGGAGAGTCGTGTTGGTGGCTTCCAGTGCTGGGTGGTCCTGATCGATCCCTTACTGAGCGGGAGATGCTGAAAGACTGTTAGATGAGACGGGTTGCAGGTAGCTGATGCTGACGAGCTGAAGTTGCTGTTGCTGTCTTAATTTTCCAGTTGAGTATGAGAATCAGGCTATTTCTAATTCTTAACTTAGGTTAGAAATCATTAGGCTAAATTAGGAAGCTAGGCAGGTAATTAGGGTTTTGGCTTCATGACAAAAATTTCCTTTCCGCAATAAATTGATTATGCATAATAAAATTTTGAATTAATAATGAATGATTTGATTGAATAAAGCTTAAATTCTTTCTCATGCTTTTAAAAATTATATAAAATTTAAGATTCTTTAAACCCAAAATGACTCAGTGGTTATTTTCCTAAATGATTGTGACATCAGTAATTGGTTATTGTGATTCAGCTGGTCTTAATCACTATGAACTAATTTTTTACATGAATGATTCATCGACAAAACAATGAGCAGGAATATCTTAAGAAATAACTAAAAGAAAGTGACAAACTAAGGTAATAAGATATCCCGGCTCTTCCAGCGGTACATAAATGGTGTTCTCCATTTAGTTCTCATCCTTCTCCTAGGAGTACAGAATTTCATAAGGGTGTAAAGGAAATCCAGGAGTGTGCGTGTATTAGGCGATGTTTATGGGCCTCATCGTCATGTGGATATGAGAAATATAGTTCGCCCCTGGATGACCTATAAGTGACCTGGGAGGAGAATAGTTTTTATTGTACGCTCTGCATCACCTCCAATCTCAGGTGACTCCTGCCCGCCTTCTCCCGCAGGCCGCAGCTCCGATCGCTGCCCTCCCGCCAGTAACGGTGCGTAGGCCGCGGCCTTACGCCCAAGCCCGCACCCGCCACCGCTGCCGCAAGCCCAGGGCAGGCCACGCCCCCAATCACCGCACCTGGCCTTTGATCTGGCAGTTGTCCTGTGGAGCCACTCGTTCCTTGCTGCAGGGTTGCTCCAATGCCGGCACGGCCGTGCTCGCCGCGATTCACTCCTCAGGTGCACACAGGCCGCTACCGCCTCCGCAGTTGGATCACACTGTGGTGTAAATCAGTGGGTTTCAGTCTCGCCACTTGCTGCCCACCGGCTTCAGTCACGATGCCGCCGACCTGCTCCCCTCGCCTCAGCAGTTCCTGTTCCACCGCCTATCCCTTCAGCAGCTCGTAACTTTGCAGGGCTGCGGCAGTTGCCATTTTGGAACTCTCGCCCGCGGGCCCTCTCTCGCTGATTATGCACTTTTGTAGCAGTGCCCGCCGCCCGCTGAGTTGATCTCGTGAACAGGGGTGTCATCGATTACTCATGCTACCAGTCAATCAATCAATCAATCAGGCGTTTGTTAAGCGTGACTACTCACTCGTAAGGGTCTCAAGGCGCTGGGGGTAGGGGGGGGGGTGCAGGTTCCAGTACATCAAGGAGGGGATCTGTTGAAGAGCCAGGTTTTGAGGTTTCTTGCAAAGATGGGAAGCGATGTTGTCTGTCGGAGGTGGAGCGGAAGGGCGTTCCAGGCTCTGGCCGCGAGGAAGGAGAAGGAGCGACCAGTTGAACATGAAAATAAATTGGAATATCAAAAGCTATCTGGAGAAGCTTGTTATGAGGCTTCAAGAGTACTGAAGAAAATGAAACTTCTAATCATTGATGAGGTGAGCATGGCCTCAAACTTAATGCTTGCCTTTGTACATTAAAGAATGCAACAGCTTTTAAAATCAGATTATGATGTTCTGTTTGGAGGAAAACATGTAATTGTATTCGGCGATCTACTACAACTTACTCCTGTAAAAGGGAAACCGGTTTTTAAAACACTTGTCAATGAAGACACTAGGAAATCTGTAGGAAGTACTGGAAATGTGAATATTTGGTTACATTTTGAATGTAAAGAACTTATTAAGAATATGTGACAAGCAAGTGATGAAGATTATGGAAATATTCTTAAATATATAAGAATTGGTGTTTTGACGAAACATGGTAAACAAACTTTACAAAGTCGGCTACTAAGGAACTTGTTTACAACCAAAACACAGCACCTGAAATAATGTACAAATAAATTGGAGAAAAGAAGTCTATAGTTTGCCTAATGCCAACACTGCAAGAGTGTTCTACATTCAAACAAGATCTTTTGAAACTGGAGAAACAACCAATACTGAAAATGGAAGCTATTGATAAAATGGAACACCAAGGAGTGACTATTCTTCTCTCAGAGAAATTCCAGTCAAAATTGGATCCTTTGGAAAAGTCTGTATCTAAGACTGCAGGTTTAGAAAAGACTTTACATGTATGTATAAACTGTCGAGTAATTTTACGGCATCATTTGAATGTAAAAGAATGTTTAGTAAATGGAGCAATGGGAAAAGTTGTTGATTTTGTAAATTTTCAGAACAGAGATGGAATTGAATTTTTGAAGATTAAATTTGATCAGATTGAAGAGGTAAGACAGATTGGGCGTTGTGCTGTTCGTTTTTTGCTTGTAAAAGACTTGTATGTTCGTAGAATACAGTTTCCTCTGTCTTTAGCATATGCAGTAACTATTCATAAATCTCAAGGTTTAAGTGTAGACACTGCTTTGGTAAATATTGGAAGTACAGTGTTTAAAGAGGCAATGGCATATGTTGCATTATCTTGAGTAAGAACATTATCTGGTTTGTATTTGATTAATTTTGATGAGAAAAAGATTAGTGCTGATGCAAATTGTGTAAGAGAGCACAATCGGTTAAGAAGGCTTTAGGCTCCTAACTTAGGTGAATATCCCATATATGAGAAATGTGTAGTGTGTCCAAAACGGAAATGTGATAAACATTCTACTGAGATTCAAAAAAAGAAAACAATTGAAGAGAATCATGAAGGTGCAAAGAAAAAGAAAATGGACACTGTTGATGATACTGTAGGATATCAGTTAGAAAATAGTTCAGGTATCAACTGCTATTCTAATGTAATTGTGAATGCTGTGTTTTATCTACAAGATCTTCATTATGAAATTATGGAAATTCATGAAAAAAGATTCTGTTCTTTACTACATTATATATTTCAAAAGTTGGTAACTGACAGAAGTAAAATCCATACTGCTTCTGGCATTCGGCATCTTCTGGATATATGTACTGCTTCTTTGAAATTTACACTCAATATACAACAAGATGCACAATAATTTCAAATCCTTATGCTTGGTGTATTGGAAGATGAAGGAATAGAAATTGAAAAGTTTATTTGGACTAAGTTACAGATGGTATCATAAATGTGAAGAGTGTTAATTTTCTTCTACCACTGAAATAGACACTGAACGATTCATATACTTGACGATACCAGATTGCAAATCAGTATCTTTTAACAAATTAGTAAAAACAGCTAATCAAGATATGAAATGTTCTCATTGTAAATCAGAAATGTTGTCAACATTATATATAGAAAGATTTGGAAAATATGGGGCCGGTTCACAGAACTAATCTGAGATAAAATCCTGAACTTACTACTTTTGGTATTCAGAGAAGGCATTTAGTAGTAGTAAAGTTAGGACTCCTAACTTTACTACTACTAAACTGAGACAAAATCCTAACTTTACGCCTTTTGGTATTCACAAAAGGCATTTAGTAGTAGTAAAGTTAGGAGTCCTAACTACTACTACTAAATGCCTTCTGTGAATACCAAAAGTAGTAAGTTTAGGATTTTATCTCAGTTTAGTAGTAGTAAGTTAGGAGTCCTAACTTTACTACTACTAAATGCCTTCTGTGAATACCAAAAGTAGTAAATTCAGGATTTTATCTCAGATTAGTTCTGTGAATCGGCCCCTATGTCATTTTAATGCTACAACGTTGTAGAGCAAATGGAAGAAAATTGGAAACGAAAATTAAAAATTTTGTGGCAAGTCAAGTATCAATTTCAGAAAGAACTTTTAAAGCAGTGGCTATCATTTTCCATGATGGACCTACTACAACATCTGGGCACTATACTGTGTATTTAAAGTGCAATAAAGTATGGACACATTGCAATGATGCTCATTTGGAATTCAAATTTAGGTTGCCTTACGAATTACCAAATTCACATCTGATATTTTTGATGCCAAAGTTTTTAATACATCATTCGGCCTATTGGGAAGATGTAAACACGAATTAACAAGTTTATTTTGGATATTTTCAATGCAAAAGTTTCGGAAACATTATTCGGCCTATTGGGAAGATGTAAACAATTAGTGTATGGATTATTGTTTGTGCTAATTGATATTGTATATGGAAAATTGTGTTTAGAAACAAATATTTTATATGTTTGTTGTCTATATTATACGAGATGTAAATGAGAGTGTACATTTTACAAAATGTACTTGAGAGAAATAAAAGACTTAATGTACTTGAAGAATGTAATTAAGAAAGTGTAGATAGGTAAACACATAGGTACACATATTCTAAATAATGCTCAAAGCTGATTTTTTTTTCTCTTCACAATCTCGTTGATTGTTTTTTTTCCCCCCGCTGTTGTATGATGATACTACGTTGAAATCACTGTGTATGGTGTTCAGTAGAATCTGAAAACAGCAAAAAAGGGAAACTAAAAATGTTATGTAATTCTAAAATTATGTTGTGTTCTTCAAAGTGTAATATTTTAATTTATGTAATGCATTAGATTATATAACATTTTTCTTCTTCTTCTTTACAGTAGGTAATGGTGAAGTTTGAAAAGAGATTTAATTCAGTTTACGACAATACTATTCAAAAATAGTTCCACAGAGTTATGTATCTAAATTACTGAAAAAGGTAAGAATACATAACATAATATGTATGTTAACATTCATTTATGTATTATTTATTTCTTATAAAAATAATTTTGAATCTTTAGACTATTTAAAAACTTTCAGATATCATCAGACAGGTAGTATCCCTGCACTCATGCAATCACCCAGGCACTACACAAGTACTCATCCAATAATTGAGACACTACTTTTGCACTCATGCAATCACCCAGGCACTTCTGTTGTACTCATTCATTCCCTCCAACACTACCTATGCACTCATCCATACACTCAGACACTACTCATGCACTGCTCCAATCATCTAGGCACTACTTCTGTAATCAGGCAGACACTACCCATACACTCATGCTATCATTTAGACACTACTGTTGCACTCATCCGTTCCCTCAAACAGTACCCATGTACTCATCCATGCACTCAGGCTCTACCCATGGACTGCTCCATGCACCCAGGCACTACCCATGCACTCATGCAATCACTCAGGCACTACTGCTGCACTCATGCATTCCCTCAAACAGTACCTATGCGTCATCATATATTCAGACAGTACCCATGCACTGCTCCATGCACCTAGGCACTACCCATGAAGTCATGCAATCACTCAGGCACTACTGCTGCACTCATGTATTCCCTCAAACACTACCTATGTACTTATCCATATACTCAGACACTACCCATGCACTGCTCCAATCATCTAGGCAGTACCTCTGTGGTCCTGCAATTAGGCAGACATTACCCATGCACTCATGCTATCATTTACACACTACTGTTCACTCATGCACTCCTTTAACCACTACCTATGGACTCAACCATGCACTCAAGCACTATCTATACACTTCTCCAATCTCTGAGGCACTACGTCTACACTCATCCAATGAGCCAGGCACTATTTTTACATTCATACAATCACTTAGACAGTACTGTTGCACTGATCCATTCCCTCAAACACTACCTATGCACTCATCCATGCACTCAGGATCTACCCATGCACTGATGCATATACCCAGGCATTACCCATGCAGTCATGCAATCATTCAAACACTACTGCTGCACTCATCTATTCCCTCAAACACTACCCATACACTCATCCATACACTCAGGCACTACCCATGCACTTCTCCAAACACGCAGGCACTACCCCTGCACTCATGGAATCAGCCAGCCACTACTCATGCACTCTTCCAATCGCTCAAGCAGTTCTATTGCACCCATTTATTCCCTCAAACACTACCCATGTACTCATCGATGCAGTCAGGCTATACCCATTGAGTGCTCCATGCACCCAGATACTACCCATGCACTCATGCAATTACTCAGGCACTACTGCTGCACTCATGCATTCTCTCAAACACTACCTATGAACTCATAAATACACTGAGGTACTACCCATTGACTGCTCGAATCACCCAGGCACTATCCCTGTACACATACAATCATCCAAACAGTACTCATGCACTGCTCAAATCATTCAGGCACTTGTTTTGCATACATTTATTCCTTCAAACACTATGCATGCACTCATCCATGTACTCAGACTCTACCCCTTTCAGTCATGCAATCACTCAGGCAGTACCTATGCACTCATCTTATTACCCAGCCACTACCCTTCCACTCATGCAATCACCCAGGCACTACCTATGCACTCCTCCAATCACCCAGGCACTACCCATGCATTCATGCAATCACCCAGGCACTACCTATGCACTCCTCCAATCACCCAGAAACAACCCAGGCACTACCCTTGCACTCCTCCAATCACCCAGGCACTACCCATGCACTCATTCATGCACTGAGGCACTATGTATGCCCTCCTTCAATCATCAAGGCACTACCTCTGCACTCATGCAATCAATCAGACATTACCCATGCACTCCTTCAATAACCCAGGCACTACCCATGCGCTCATGTAATCACCCAGGCACTACCCATGCACTCCTCCAAACACAGAGACACTACCCATGCACTCATAAAATCACCCAGGCACTACCCCTGCACTCATGCAATCACCCAGGCAATACATATGCACTCCTCCAATCACCCAGGTACTACTCCTGCACTCATGCATTCACCCAGGCACTACCCTTGCACTCCTCCAATTACTCAAGCAGTTCTATTGCACTCATGCAATCACTCAAGCACTACTGTTACACTCATCCATTCACCCATGCAGTACCCATGCACTCATCCATGCACCCAGCCACTACCCATGAACTCCTCCAATCACCCAGGCACTACCCATGCACTCATCCATTCACCCAGGTACTACTCCTGCACTCATGCAATCACCCAGGCACTACCCATGCACTCGTCCATTGACCCAGGGACTACTCCTGCACTCATGCAATCACCCAGGTACTACCCATACACTCCTCCAATCACCCAGGCACTACCCATGCACTACTCCATGCACCCAGCCACTACTCATGCACTCTTCCAATCAGCCAGACACTATCCATGCACTCCTCCAATCACCCAGGTAGTACTCCTGCACTCATGCAATCACCCAGGCACTACCCATGCACTCATCCAATAACCCAGGCACTACCCCTGCAATCACCCAGGAACTACCCTTACACTCCTTCAATCATGCAGGCACTACCCGTGCACTCCTCCAACCATCCAGGCACTACCTATGAACTCCTTAAATCACTCAGGCACTACTGTTGCACTCATTTATTCACCCAGGCACTACTCATGCACTCATCTATGTACTCAGGCACTACTGTTGCACTCAACCATTCAGCCAGGCATTATCCATGCACTCCTCCAATCACTAAGCCACTGCCCCTGCACTAATGCAATCACCCAGGCACTACCCATGAATTCATTCAATAACTCATGAACTACTGTTGCACTCATCCATTCACCCAGGCACTACTCATGCACTCATCTATGCCCTCAGGCACTATCTATGCACTCATCCACTCCCTCAAACACTATCCATGCCCTCATCTATGCACTCAGGTACTACTCATGCGCTGCTTCAATCAGCCACTACCCAAGCACTCATGCAATTAGCCAGGCACTACCCATGCACTCATCCATTCACTTAGGCACTACGCTTACACTCCTTCAAACACCCAGGCACAACCTATGCACTCATGCAATCACTCAAGCACTACTGTTACACTCATCCATTCACCCAGGCAGTACCCATGTACTCATCTATGCACTCAGGCACTACCCATGCACTCCTCCATTCACTGAGGCACTACCCCTGCACTCATGCAATCACCCAAGCACTACCCATGCAGTCCTCCAATCATCCAGGCACTACCCCTGCACTCATGCAATCACCCAGGTACTACCCATATACTCCTCCAATCACCCAGGTACTACCCATGCACTCCTCCATGCACCCAGCCACTACTCATGCACTCTTCCAATCAGCCAGACACTATCCATGCACACCACCAATCACCCAGGTACTACTCATGCACTCATGCAATCACCCAGGCACTACCCATGCACTCATCCAATAACCCAGGCACTACCCCTGCACTCATGCAATCACCCAGGCACTACGCATGCACTCCTTTAATCCCTCAGGCACTACCCATGCACTCCTCCAATCACCCATGCATTACTCATGCATTCATGCAATCACCCAGACACTACCCATGCACTCCTCCGATCACCCAGGCACTACCCTGCACTCCTCCAATCACCCAGGCACTACCCATGCGCTCCTTAAATCACTCAGGCACTACTGTTGCACTCATTTATTCACCCAGACACTACTCATGCACTCATTTATGCACTCAAGCACTACTGTTGCACTCAACTATTCACCCAGGCATAATCCATGCACTCCTCCAATCACTGAGGCACTACACCTGCACTCATGCAATCACCCAGGCTCTACCTATGCATTCATTCAATAACTCAGCCACTACTGTTGCACTCATCCATTCACCCAGGCCCTACTCATGCACTCATCTATGCACTCAGGCACTACCAATGCACTCATCCATTCCCTCAAACACTATCCATGCACTCATCTATGTACTCAGGTACTACTCATGCACTGCTACAATCAGCCACTACCCCTGCACTCATGCAATCAGCCAGGCACTAAAGCGATACAAAAGGGGATGATGGACGGAACGTTTGAGCCAATCAAACACTCACCCCCAGTCAACTGATCTGGGTTTAATCCATCATCATTCTTTAGCTCACTCCACCACCCCAGTTCAGACATGGCCATATGCAAATCAGTCTGACCCTGTGCCTCATGGGAACAGTCCAGCCCGAACTGCCAAGCCATGTCTTCCCTGGACCGGAAACAAGCATCCTAGGACCGGTTTCTGGCATTTCAGCCGTCATCAGCCAGGCTTGCTTGAATCCAGTGGCAAAGTGAGCAAGGGACCCACGTCTGGGCATACCCCCGCCAACTTAGGGCGACCAAAGCGATACAAAAGGGGATGATGGACGGAACGTTTGAGCCAATCAAACACTCACCCCCAGTCAACTAATCTGGGTTTAATCCATCATCATTCTTTAGCTCACTCCACCACCCCAGTTCAGACATGGCCATATGCAAATCAGTCTGACCCTGTGCCTCATGGGAACAGTCCAGCCCGAACTGCCAAGCCATGTCTTCCCTGGACCGGAAACAAGCATCCTAGGACCGGTTTCTGGCATTTCAGCCGTCATCAGCCAGGCTTGCTTGAATCCAGTGGCAAAGTGAGCAAGGGACCCACGTCTGGGCATACCCCCGCCAACTTAGGGCGACCAAAGCGATACAAAAGGGGATGATGGACGGAACGTTTGAGCCAATCAAACACTCACCCCCAGTCAACTGATCTGGGTTTAATCCATCATCATTCTTTAGCTCACTCCACCACCCCAGTTCAGACATGGCCAAATGCAAATCAGTCTGACCCTGTGCCTCATGGGAACAGTCCAGCCCGAACTGCCAAGCCATGTCTTCCCTGGACCGGGAAACAAGCATCCTAGGACCGGTTTCTGGCATTTCAGCCGTCATCAGCCAGGCTTGCTTGAATCCAGTGGCAAAGTGAGCAAGGGACCCACGTCTGGGCATACCCCCGCCAACTTAGGGCGACCAAAGCGATACAAAGGGCATGATGGACGGAACGTTTGAGCCAATCAAACACTCACCCCCAGTCAACTGATCTGGGTTTAATCCATCATCATTCTTTAGCTCACTCCACCACCCCAGTTCAGACATGGCCATATGCAAATCAGTCTGACCCTGTGCCTCATGGGAACAGTCCAGCCCGAACTGCCAAGCCATGTCTTCCCTGGACCGGAAACAAGCATCCTAGGACCGGTTTGTGGCATTTCAGCCGTCATCAGCCAGGCTTGCTTGAATCCAGTGGCAAAGTGAGCAAGGGACCCACGCCTGGGCATACCCCCGCCAACTTAGGGCGACCAAAGCGATACAAAAGGGGATGATGGACGGAACGTTTGAGCCAATCAAACACTCACCCCCAGTCAACTGATCTGGGTTTAATCCATCATCATTCTTTAGCTCACTCCACCACCCCAGTTCAGACATGGCCATATGCAAATCAGTCTGACCCTGTGCCTCATGGGAACAGTCCAGCCCGAACTGCCAAGCCATGTCTTCCCTGGACCGGAAACAAGCATCCTAGGACCGGTTTCTGGCATTTCAGCCGTCATCAGCCAGGCTTGCTTGAATCCAGTGGCAAAGTGAGCAAGGGACCCACGTCTGGGCATACCCCCGCCAACTTAGGGCGACAAAGCGATACAAAAGGGGATGATGGACGGAACGTTTGAGCCAATCAAACACTCACCCCCAGTCAACTGATCTGGGTTTAATCCATCATCATTCTTTAGCTCACTCCACCACCCCAGTTCAGACATGGCCATATGCAAATCAGTCTGACCCTGTGCCTCATGGGAACAGTCCAGCCCGAACTGCCAAGCCATGTCTTCCCTGGACCGGAAACAAGCATCCTGGGACCGGTTTCTGGCATTTCAGCCGTCATCAGCCAGGCTTGCTTGAATCCAAGGGACCCACGTCTGGGCATACCCTAAGTTGGCGGGGGTATGCCCAGACGTGGGTCCCTTGCTCACTTTGCCACTGGATTCAAGCAAGCCTGGCTGATGACGGCTGAAATGCCAGCAACCGGTCCTAGGATGCTTGTTTCCGGTCCAGGAAGACATGGCTTGGCAGTTCGGGCTGACTGTTCCCATGAGGCACAGGGTCAGACTGATTTGCATATGGCCATGTCTGAACTGGGGTGGTGGAGTGAGCTAAAGAATGATGATGGATTAAACCCAGATCAGTTGACTGGGGGTGAGTGTTTGATTGGCTCAAACGTTCCGTCCATCATCCCCTTTGTATCAGCTTGTCGCCCTAAGTTGGCGGGGTATGCCCAGACGTGGGTCCCTTGCTCACTTTGCCACTGGATTCAAGCAAGCCTGGCTGATGACGGCTGAAATGCCAGAAACCGGTCCTAGGATGCTTGTTTCCGGTCCAGGGAAGACATGGCTGGCAGTTCGGGCTGGACTGTTCCCATGAGGCACAGGGTCAGACTGATTTGCATATGGCCATGTCTGAACTGGGGTGGTGGAGTGAGCTAAAGAATGATGATGGATTAAACCCAGATCAGTTGACTGGGGGTGAGTGTTTGATTGGCTCAAGCGTTCCGTCCATCATCCCCTTTTGTATCGCTTTGTCAGCCCTAAGTTGGCGGGGTATGCCCAGGCGTGGGTCCCTTGCTCACTTTGCCACTGGATTCAAGCAAGCCTGGCTGATGATGGCTGAAATGCCAGAAACCGGTCCTAGGATGCTTGTTTCCGGTCCAGGAAGACATGGCTTGGCAGTTCGGGCTGGACTGTTCCATGAGGCACAGGGTCAGACTGATTTGCATATGGCCATGTCTGAACTGGGGTGGTGAGTGAGCTAAGAATGATGATGGATTAAACCCAGATCAGTTGACTGGGGTGAGTGTTTAATTGGCTCAAGCGTTCCGTCCATCATCCCCTTTGTATCGCTTTTATCGCCCTAAGTTGGCGAGTATGCCCAGACGTGGGTCCCTTGCTCACTTTGCCACTGGATTCAAGCAAGCCTGGCTGATGACGGCTGAAATGCCAGAAACCGGTCCTAGGATGCTTGTTTCCGGTCCAGGAAGACATGGCTTGGCAGTTCGAGCTGACTGTTCCCATGAGCACAGAGTCAAACTGATTTGCATATGGCCATGTCTGAACTGAGGTGGTGGAGTGAGCTAAAGAATGATGATGGATTAAACCCAGATCAGTTGACTGGGAGTGAGTGTTTGATTGGCTCAAACGTTCCGTCCATCATCCCCTTTTGTATCGCTTTTGTAAGCCTAAGTTGGCGGGGGTATGCCCAGACGTGGGTCCCTTGCTCACTTGCCACTGGATTCAAGCAAGCCTGGCTGATGATGGCTGAAATGCCAGAAACCGGTCCTAGGATGCTTGTTTCCGGTCCAGGAAGACATGGCTTGGCAGTTCGAGCTGGACTGTTCCCATGAGGCACAGGGTCAGACTGATTTGCATATGGCCATGTCTGAACTGGGGTGGTGGAGTGAGCTAAAGAATGATGATGGATTAAACCCAGATCAGTTGACTGGGGGTGAGTGTTTGATTGGCTCAAGCGTTCAGTCCATCATCCCCTTTTGTATCGCTTTAGTCGCCCTAAGTTGGCGGGGTATGCCCAGACGTGGGTCCCTTGCTCACTTTGCCACTGGATTCAAGCAAGCCTGGCTGAAATGCCAGAAACCGGTCCTAGGATGCTTGTTTCCGGTCCAGGGAAGACATGGCTTGGCAGTTCGGGCTGGACTGTTCCCATGAGGCACAGGGTCAGACTGATTTGCATATGGCCATGTCTGAACTGGGGTGGTGGAGTGAACTAAAGAATGATGATGGATTAAACCCAGATCAGTTGACTGGGGGTGAGTGTTTGATTGGCTCAAACGTTCCGTCCATCATCCCCTTTTGTATCAGCCAGGCACTACCCATTCACTCATCCATTCACTCAGGCACTACCCGTACACTCATGCAATCACTCAAGCACTATTGTTACACTCATCCATTCACACAGGCAGTACCCATGCACACATCTAGGCACTCCTCCAATCACCCAGGCACTACCCCTGTACTCATGCAATCACACAGGCACTACCCATACACTCATGCAATCACTCAGACACTACCCATGCACTCATCCATGCACCCATGCACTACCCCTGCACTCATGCAATCACTTGGGTAGTACACATGCACTCCTCCAATCACCCAGGCACTACCCATGCACTCATTCAATCACCCAGGCACTACCCATGCACTCATCCATGCACTCAGGCACTACCGCTGTACTCAGGCACTCACCCAGGTACTACCCATGCACTCCTCATATCACCCAGGCACTACCCATGCACTCCTCTATGCACCCAGGCACTACCCATGCACTCCTCCAATAACCCAGACACTACCCATGCACTCATGCAATTACTCAGACACTACTCATGCACTCATCCAATCACCCAGGCACTACCCATGCACTCATCCAATCCCCTAGGCACTACCCAAGCACTCATGCAATCACTCAGGCACTACCCATGCACTCAGGCACTACCTCTGCACTCATGCAATCACTCAAGCAGTACACATGCACTCCTCCAATCACCAAGACACTACCCATGCACTCGTACAGTCATCCAGGCACTAGCCATGTACTCATCCAATCCCACAGGCACTACCCATACACTCATGCAATCACTCAGGCACTACCCATGCACTCATCCATGCACCCATGCACTACCCCTGCACTCATGCAATCACTTGGGCAGTACACATGCACTCCTCCAATCACCCAGGCACTACCCATGCACTCATGCAATCACTCAAGCACCATTGTTACACTCATCCATTCACACAGGCAGTACCCATGCACACATCTATGCACTCCTCCAATCACCCAGGCACTACCCCTGCACTCATGCAATCACACAGGCACTACCCATACACTCATGCAATCACTCAGACACTACCCATGCACTCATCCATGCACCCATGCACTACCCCTTCACTCATGCAATCACTTGGGCAGTACGCATGCACTCCTCCAATCACCCAGGCACTACCCATGCACTCATTCAATGACCCAGGCACTACCCATGCACTCATCCATGCACTCAGGCACTACCCCTGCACTCATGCACTCACCCAGGTACTACCCATGCACTCCTCATATCACCCAGGCACTACCCATGCACTCCTCTATGCACCCAGGCACTACCCATGCACTCCTCCAATAACCCAGACACTACCCATGCACTCATGCAATTACTCAGACACTACTCATGCACTCATCCAATCCCCCAGGCACTACCCATGCACTCATGCAATCACTCAGGCACTACCCATGCACTCAGGCACTACCCCTGCACTCATGCAATCACTCAGGCAGTACACATGCACTCCTCCATTCACCAAGACACTACCGCTGCACTCATACAATCACCCAAGCACTACCCATGCAGTCCTCCAATCATGCAGGCACTACCCCTGCACTCATACAATAACCCAGGTACTACCCATGCACTCATCCAATTACCCAGGCACTACCCATGCACTCCTCCAATCACCCATACACTCATGCAATCACTCAGGCACTACCCATGTACTCATCCATGCACTCAGGCACTAAACCTGCACTCATGCAATCACCTGGACAGTACACATGCACTCCTCCAATCACCCAGGCACTACCCATGCACTCATACAATCACCCAGGCACTACCCATGCATTCCTCTAATCACCCAGGCACTACCCATGCACTCCTCCAATCACCTAGGCTTTACCCATGCACTCCTCCAATCACCCAGGCACTACCCATGCACTCCTCCAATCACCCATGCACTACCCATGCACTCATGCAATCACTCAGGCACTGCCCATGCACTCATCCATGCACTCAGGCACTAACCCTGCACTCATTCAATCACCTGGACAGTACACATGCACTCCTCCAATCACCCAGGCACTTCCCATGCACTCATACAATCACCCAGGCACTACCCATGCATTCCTCTAATCACCCAGGCACTACCCATGCACTCATACAATCACTCAGGCACTACCCATGCACTCATCCATGCACTCAGGCACTACCCATGCACTCCTCCAATCACCCAGGCACTACCCATGCACTCATGCAATTACTCGGGCACTACTCATGCACTCATCCAATCACCCAGGCACTAGCCATGCACTCCTCCAATCACCCAGGCACTACCCATGCACTCATGCAATCACTCAGGCACTACCCATGCACTCAGGCACTACTTCTGCACTCATGCAATCACTCAGTCAGTACACATGCACTCCTCCAATCACCCAGGCACTACCCAAGCACTCATGCACTCACTCACACACTACCCATGCACTCCTCCATATATTACACTTGCCGCAATTCATACAACACATAGAAGTTTGTCTATTTTTAACCAAATAGGCGGTTCTAACAAGAACCATTTTTTTCGTCTTCTTTCTTTTATACTTTTTTGTGGTTTTTTTACTTTTTTTTTTAAAATGTAAAAATCAACAGAATGAACTGAGAAAACTTTCTCAAACATTTTGCAATTAAAAACTCATTGCAAAAACAACAACAAAAAAGTTAACAACTGTGGTTTTTCACAGCAACTACAATAGCATCCACAGATTGCTCTGCATAACAAAGAACTTTCTTGCACTTAATGTACCGCTGCTCAAGTCCAGAAAACTCAGGGATTATTTGGGCTCTTTGGGTTGTTGTAGAAGAACCTGACGAGGTGCTAGGCCCTACGACTTGATCATCTTGCTGGGTTTGTTTCTGTAGCTCGTGACGATGTTGCTCTTGCGCAAGACGACGTGGATGCATTGCCTGCAGGTGTTTTAGCATAGATGAAGTGCCACAGGAGTATTTTTTATCTGATCCACAAGAGAGGACCTTTTCACATATAGTGCACGTCACCTTGCGTGCATTCACCTTTTTTTCGCCTGCTGGAATTGAAAAAAAAACCACACAACACTTTCATATCACTGCTTAACAGGTTCTTCTAAATCTTCTTCTTCTCCAGGAATGTCCTGTGGTGGAATTGAAGAAGCCATTTTTCTAGTGGAGTGAAAAAAACACCCAAAAAATGCTAGAAAGAAGAACAGAAAACACAAGAGCTGTGTCTCTGAAGATGTTCTTGGAAGAATGAAAAATTTGGGTGGGGTCCTGCAAGTTCTAGAATAAAAAGTTTCTTAACCAATGAAATGCTTTCTTTTGAAGTCACATGGGATTCGTGCACCCGACGCGCAACCAGCGCGCACCAGATGCGATTCCCGAAAAATATATTTAACAATAATATATCTTTATTCCAGTTACAAATATACAATATTTACAATTGTGTATATTAATGTCTTGGTATAATATATATAATAAAGTTATATACATATACTTTTAAAACTAAATAACTTGCGCTGGATTCGCGTACCTGACGCGACCCCAGAAATACGTACATGACGTTACGCAGGACCCTAGCGGCTCCTGTAACTTCATTATAAGACGTTTAATATCCATAATATTTATGTATATATCACTTTTATAAGTCTTTCAATAAAGCATATATGATTGATTTAATAAATTTATAGTATATATCATGTATTTAAATTTTTAAAAAAAGAAAAATGAGAACCGCGCACCCTTCGCATACCGTACACGTATCGTGCACAACTTAACCAATATGGCGGCAGGATTCTTGGATTCGTGCACCCACCATGATCGGTACATGATTGGTACGCGAATCTCACTTAAAAAAAAAAAATTACAAATGTAAATGCATATTTTAAAAAGGATAAAACATCACATTACCTTTATAAAAGCTTAAAAATTTGAAAAAGCATTTTTAATCCATAATGTAAATTATACACACTGCAATTTTTAAGAAATTGTTGAACTATAGTGCCATTGTTGTTCTACTCTAAAATTAAAAAAACAAGTTACAAAACCTTAGATTGTCACTAAAAATAGCACAGGTTTTTTGGACAATATAGTTAGGAATTAGCATTTAAAAAACCTTTGAAATTCACTGAAAAAAACATAGGTTTCAGGGACGTTATAGTTAGAAATTAGCATTTAAAAAACCTCAGAAATTCACTGCAAAAACCACAGGTTTCAGGGACGTTATAGTTAGTTGGACATATCACTCGTACAAAACCAGAGAAATTCATCCGTTATAGTTAGTTGAGCTAACTATAACTCGTGCCCCCGCAATGCACTGCTGATGACGTCACATATTACTTCACTCATGACATGGTCAGTGCCATCACTGATGACATCTCAAATGACATCACTGATGACATCATCCACCTAATCTCTGATGCACCTACTCACACCCTAATATAACCTTTCATACACCCACTCTAAAATACAGGCTACCATTCTCGAAACCATAGACACACCATTACTAGTTAGTACATACCCACTCACTGATTCCTAGGTCTACACACACATCCACTCACTCACCCATACATTCACTCATACATGCAGTCACTCATCAATACTGCCACTATCATATGCACTCATACACCCATACAGACACTCACACACTGCCACTCACCCATAGAGTTACTCACACACCTAGTCAGTCATACTAAGAATCAATCACACTCCCATTTACTCACCTATACAGTTATACACACACCACCTCACTTATTCATACAGCTACTAACACATACTTACTCTCTTATACAATCACTGACACAAGCACACACTCATCCATACAGCCACTCTCACAATCACTCACTCTCACATATAGTCATTTATATGGTCCAACACTCACATATACTGCCTTTCACATATGTAGTTGCTCACACATGTACCACTGAGACATCCATTCACTCACCAACACACCCATACACATACTCACCCACCCATACAGCCCTTCACAGATGCACTCTTGAACCCATACACCCAGTGAATCACCCACTCACACATCTATGCACAGAGTCATACCCACCCACCCACTCACACAGACACTCAGGCACCCAGACAGATACTCAGACAACCAATCAATAACCCATATAGACACTCATGTAGCTACTCACCAACCCATGCAGCTGCTTACACACCAACTGACAGACTGATACAGACATTCACACAGTTTAGTCACTAACCCATGCATTCAGTAAGACACGTTTAATCACTCACTTAGACAGTCAGTCACGCACCTACTAAATCATCCATTCAGACACTCATACACCCACTCATTCTTCAATACACCTTGGCATATATATATATATATATATATATATATATATATATATATATATATATATATATATAACATATTTAAACTTTACAGAAACACACAGTCAGTGATGTCATTTGAGATGTCATCAGTGATGTCACTGACCATGTCATGAGTGATGTAATATGTGACATCATCAGCAGTGCATTGCGGGGGCGCGAGTTATAGTTACACCCATACCACATCTCACATACCTTCAGATACTCATAGAGCTACTCACACACCTATTCACTCACCCATAGAGTTAATCACACTGCCACTTACTCACCTATACAGTTATACACACACCAACTCACTTATTCATATAGATACTAACACATACTAACTGACCTATGCAGTCACTGATACAAGCACACACTCACCCATACAGCCACTCTCACAATCGCTCACTCACACATACAGTCACTTAAATACCCCAACACTCACATATACTGCCTTTCACATATGCAGTTACTCACCCATATACCACTGAGACATCCATTCACTCACTGACACAGCCATACGTATACTCACTCACCCATACAGCCCCTCTCAGATGCACTAATGAACCAATACAGCCAGTGATTCACCCACTCACTCATCCATGCAGGGAGTCACACACTACTTCACCCACCAACACAGACACACATGTACTCATACAGGTACTCTGACAACCAATCAATAACCCATATAGGCACTCATGTACCTACTCACCAACCCATGCAGCCACTTACACACCAACTGACAGACTGATACAGTCATTCAAACAGATTAGTCACTCACCCATACATTCACTGAGACATGTATAATCACTCACTTACCAGGTCAGTCATGCACCTACTAAATCATCCATACAGGCACTCATACACCCACTCATTCATCAATACACCTTGGTGTGTATATATATTTAACACTCATAAGCTTTTTAGAAACACTCACAGCCACGGGATGATGTCAGCAGTGATATCCTTTGAGATGTCATCAGTGATGTCACTGACCATGTCATGAGTGATGTAATATGTGAGGTCATAAACAGTGCATTGCAGGGGCGTGAGTTAAAGTTAGCTCAGCTAACTATAACTGCTGAATTTCTCTGGTTTTGTATCACTGAAATGTCAGCCCAACTAATACATCCTGGTAAACTTAGTTTTTTTCAGTGAATATCTAAGGTTTTTTTAATTCTATTTCCTAACTATAACAGCCCTGTAACCTTTGTTTTTTTCAGTTAATTTCTGAGGTTTTTTTTAATGCTAATTCCTAACCATAACTTACCTGTAACCTTTGATTTTTTTCAGTGAATTTCCATGGTTTTTCAAGTAGCAATGGTCTTTGCAGAATGGTCTGGAAAGGGGGCGGGGCCTCTGACCAGCTTTCCGAAATCCCACTGAGTAGGACTTATAGAAAGTACCAGGAGGGCTTCATGGTCCCCAACATCCTTTAGCATCCAAGACAACTTTATTCCCCAACCAGTAGTATGCCAGGAGATGTGTTTGCAGAGTGGTGCAGAAAGGGGTGTGGGCTCCAATGACTTCTTAGCAAACTGTCTCTGTGGAACTTGCTAGAAGTAACAAAAGGGATACTTGGCCCCCAAATACCCTCAATAGCCAAGGAGAGCTCATCTCCCAACTAGTACTATGCCAGAAGGCACATATGCAGAGTGATGGAGAAAGGATGACCTTGATGATTGCACAGGTAGTGCCTGTATGATTCTATGAGTGCCATTGCCAAGGACAGACTGCGAATACTGGGTTTTTTTAGACAAAGTGTAAAACACATATATAGACATATCTTACATAAACGTTCACTGTAGCTAATTAGTAAGATACTAATTTAACTTTCCCCTTTGTATACATTTGTCGAAAAAAAATGTATTTTCCTTCTCCACAGCAACACCGAAGGTCGCAATGACATCAGTAGTCACAAATACAAATGACAAAATGTAAAGCAGATATTTAAACATATTTTACACAAAGTTTGAGTCTAGCTATTTAGTGATATAATTGTTTAACTTTATTTTAACAACACATTGAACAAAAACAACAATTTCACCTAACTTTTAACATCTGAATTCAAGAATATAACATAACTACAAAACATCCATAAAACTACCCATTCTTACTCAAACTCAACAGAAATAAAAAACTGCTCCGAAACTACTAAAAGGCACACTCTATAAAAAGATCCACTGTAGAGAGACAAATAAAAAATATTCATGTGGGATAACATCCATGGTGTATCATCTTAAAAACCTAACTTAGAGAACATCTCTAACTGGCAATCTAGCAAAGGGAAGCTGACGGAGCATCTACTTCAGTGGCTGCAGCAACAATTACCGGCCACAAAGTCCCTTTAGGGGTACAGACTACTACAACAGATATGGCTCCAGAGTTTTCAAGAATAGTCACGTATTGCATGGACTGTAGTGTTGTTATAACAGCTGGTGAGCAGTGTGTTACAGCTATTCCCAATGCTGCCAAATATCATGCATGGTGATTTTTTTACCCCCTTTTATATTTTTTGCATATTTCATAAGATGAATTCATAGTGAGCAGCAACAAGGCAACACAAAGCTGAAGGACCCTCAACTTCAATAGCAGCACAACAACACCGAAGAAGAGAGTCCATTCAAAAGTCTAATCTCAACTTCAAAATGTGGCTCCACAGTTTTCCCCGATGGCATCATACTGCATGGATTTTGGAGTTGTAGTTAGTGCTGGAGAGCAGTCCATAACGGCCCTTCGCAATGCTGCAAACAATAATTAATATTGATGTTTTTTTATTTTTGGACCTTCATAGTTTTTCTACATTAGCAGGCATTTTATTATCTTACAAAATGGGTATCTAATATCTATGTGTTGTTCATTTTATTATCTTCTAATTTATTGTAAAACTACTTACATATAACTTGCCGTATAGAGAAGTTAAACCCGCCCTCCACAAATAAATACACATGTAACTTTTGCCAGTTATTATTCTTTACCTTTTTACTTTATAAATATAAGTCCACAGTCTGTGTTTAAATCTTCTCGTAAGTGCATCAACAACATTTACAAACATACTCTGTTTTTTAGACAACACTGTGTTAAATTTTGTAATCTCTTCTTTAAAACTATCAACTGTAATATGTGTCTTGCTCTGCAACTCCTCCTCTTAACAACTCTTCATTTTCCCTAGAATCCTGCTCAGGACCAAAGAAACGAAACTGCACATCCCCACAAACCTGTTCTACATCTGCCACACTACCATACAAAAGTGCTCTATTCATTTCTCCTAAACATAAAGCAGGAGTTTTCACATAATACAGCCTCATACTTGAAGTTCACATTTTTGAGTGGCATAACTTATTTTGAGTTTTAAACTTTGCCTTGGAAAGATACGTAGGAAATTTCTTAATATATCAATTGATTGCTGTCTAATACTAGAAACATTGCTACAATTCCTTTTGCATACAGTACCCTGACTATGCCTTCCTTGTACCTCTTCTGCAATAACGTCTTCTACATTTCTAGGCACCATCACTTCTTTTGCTATAGGACTACCATTCTTCATTTCATAACATCGTCCCTTTAATCAGTACCATGAACTAATCTGTTATCCTGGAGATAGCTTTCTTCATTAAAGAAAGGCTGTGTACTAGAAGTATGTATTCATTCTCCACTAAAAACTGTCCAACAGTTACTTCTATTCACTAATATTTTCTTGTGACTTTATCGCCTCATGCACAACACTAATTTGTCAAGAGTCTTCATTCTATTTAGAATCAAAATGAAAAGCTTCCTCTTCAAAGCAAAGGCCTAATCAGCTACTCTCTCAACTCGTTCTTTCAGTTTCACTGCATCTCTCCTTCTTCTACACTTTTTTAAATTTCTCACTAAATTTACAAGACTGCACCTATGCAATTATTATAACATTTGCGCAGAACCTTTGAAGCCATCTAAACACCCACTTACAACCCATGCAGTCATTGAAATTCTGAGACATACACGTGCACTGATGAAATACTCAGGCTCTACTCATGCACTCATGTAATTACGTAGAGAATACCATTGAAGTAAACCTATCACTCATATTGTCTAAAAACTACATATTCTTCAGTAAAACTTGTAAATACATGGGTTTGTGGTTGAATACATCAATACTCCCTGGATGATTGAATGAGCGCATAGGTATTGTCTAGTTGATTCCCTGAGGATGCAAGTAGTGCCTAGATGATTCTCTGACTATATCATAACTCCATGAGTCATTCCATATCTGCATACTTACTGCCTGCGTGTTTGCATGAGTATACCATTAGTATCTGGGTGTTTGGATGAGTAGAGCCTGAAGGATTCGACAAGTGCGGGATTGATGCTTCAATAACTCAATACATGCATAGATAGTGGTAGGATGATTAAATGAGTTCAACTCTAATACATGGATAATTGCAAGAGTGCATACATAGTATATACGTGCATGGATAGTGCACACATGATTGTTTAAGCACATGCATAGCACCAAGCCTATTGGATGAGTGCAAAAATAGTGTTTCAGCAATTGGATACTGCCTATTTCTTTTTGGTTGACTGAACAGGTAGTGCCTGGATGCTTTCATAACTACACAGGTGGTGCCTGGAGAATTGAATGAGTGCATCAATAGTGCCTACCTAATTAGATGAGTGCATGACTAGTGTCTGTGTGACTGCATGATTCCATTGTTAAAGCTTGAGAGATTGGATGAAAGTAAGTATACTGCTGGGTTGATTGTAATAGTGCAAGACTATTGGCTCAGTAATTAAATGACTGCATAGGTACTGGATGAATGATAGGTTTACTACAAATGTACTCTCTATGTAATTACATGAGGGCAAGAGTAGAGCCTGAGTACTTCATCAGTGCACACGTGTGCCTCTGTATTTCAATGACTGCATGGGTTGTAAGTGGGTGTTTAGATGGCTGCATAGGCTCTGCGCAAATGTAATAATGATTGCATAGTTACAGCCTTGTTAATTGCATAAGTCAATAGTTAGTAAACTAGGTGATTAGATGAATAATGTGTATGTAGTGCCTGCATACTTCAACGACTACATAATTTCTGCCTGCCTGATTGCAAGACTATATGTTAGTTTCTGGATAATTGAATAACTCCATGGATAGTGAATCACTGATTTGATGACTGCCTGAGTTGTGGCTGGGTGATTCCATGAGTGCCTGAATACTGCCTGACTGACTGAGAAAGTACTTTCATTGGTGTTAGATACATAACAGTTTCACTATATCTCTGACTCATTGGTTATCTCCTTCTGTCAGTATTAAACTACCTGTTTTACTGTATTCATGCTTTTCTTCTGAGCTATGTGTGAATGAAATCTAGGTATCACACTTGATATATAATTGCATATATGGCCCTCTAGAAACATACATTGAATTGTTACTGAGCATGCACATGCATCAATAAGTTTCTAAAACGGAAAATAACCTTTTGAAATTTTTCAAAGCACAAAACCTTTTGCAAATGGAATACCTACATCATTTCTTAAATACTTCTCCTGCTTCTAAAACATATATTCAGCATATGTCAAACAAACGTTACACTCGAAATGAAGCTAGCACAAGAATTTGAGGCATTCGCCACTATTAATTCTTCTCAATTTTAAACAATGCATGTTTAAAGAAAAACACTACCCTCACCATATACATGAAATTTTCATCAGCCTTACCGAACATTGATGACCATGTAAACATATATGCAATTTCTTAATAGATGTACACCTTCAAGCCATCTTTCCCAGAATATATACCTCTCTGCATCTTTAAGCAAACTCAAAATTCCCACTGTATATATAACTTTGTGCAAGCACAAAACCTTATCTCACCATCTTAGCATATGCAAAGTGGTCATATAAGTTAAAAACCGCATTGACAAACACTTCCCAATACATACCTAACAAGTATTAGGGCCAGATGTACGACCAGTTTTTGCGTGCACAGACGGGTTTGCGACCCATTTGCGCACGCAAAAACCTACATGGCCATGTTCAAACACTATTTTGCGACTCGCAAAAAACTGTGACTCGCAAAATAGTCTTTTGCGACTCGCTATTAGGAAGGGGCATTCCCTTCCTAATAGCGACTCTCTAGCCATGTATGAATGTTTTGCAGCCGCAATTGCAGTTGCAAAACACTCGCAATTTACCACCCTCTTCAAGAGGGTGGTAATGGAGTCGCAAATGGGAAGGGGTCCCCAGGGGACCCATTCCCCTTTGTGACTGGCTCTAAAAATATTTTTTAAGGGCAGGCAGTGGTCCCGGGACCACTACTTGCCCTTAAAAGTGAAACTAAAACGTTTATTTTTCTTTTTTTAAATGCTTCCCGTTTTCCTTTAAGGAAAACGGGCTGTATTTTTTTTTTTTAAACTGCTTTATTGACAAGCAGTCCCAGAAATGGAGGTCTGCTGAGCCCAGCAGGCCACCATCCCTGGGAGGGCCAGCCATTCCCAATGGGGTAGCAAATTGCGAGTGGCTCATTAATTTTCATGAGCCTCGCATTTTGCGACCCCATTGGGAATCGCAATCAGTGTCTCTGACACTGTTGTACATTCCAAATTGTGACTCGCAATTTGCGACTCGCAATTGAGCGCAAATTGCGACTCGCAATTTGGAATGGTCGAACATCTGGCCCTTACTTCTGTCTAATTCATATACAGGTGGACAACATGTTCTCATCTTTTATTTCTCAATACACTATTCCTGTTTCATAATGTTCCTAAAAGTACTACAACTCCCAGAATGCAAATAACAGATGTATCTGTTCTGCACATGATGATTAGACATTAAAAACATTCTTAGTACCTCATTGCAACTTTCCACAAGACTATACTCTTATTTTTCAATAAAATACACTATGTAATAAAGAGGCACTAATTCATTTTTACTTACCAAAACATTCACCACTAACCTCTTAAACACATACCCTCTAATACATATAGTTCATCTGTTATATTTTTTCTCATCACTGTGATACTCCTTTTAATCAAACTCCCATATAAAGCTTCATTTCTAATGTACATTTTTAAAATAATTACATTTGGTGTACATACTTGGTTATATTCTTTAATGCTCTTCTAAAAGGTGCTCCAATGCCTTCCACCTGGGCAGGGGCTGAGATAATTCAGATTTTTAAAAAGGGTTCCTGGTTTCTCACAGCTAACTACAGGCCCATCAGCCTCATTGACAGTACGCAGAAAAACTTTAGAAGAATCATTTTGGCTAGGCTGCGTGAGTGGCTCACTGATGTTGCATTGCTGACTCCCTTCCAAGCTGGCTTTAGAGAAGTTGTTGGTACAATCGATCAAGTTTTTCGCCTTCAGTTGCTGCATTGGAAGTATGTATTACTCAGGGGTTGCCCTCTATACATGACGTTTGTTGGCCTCCGGTCAGCTTTTGACCTTGTTTCTAGGGATGTTCTTTGGAAGGTTCTGGGTGATATAGGTATCCCCAAGTATCTCTTGCTGGTCTTGATCAGGTTACACTCAAGCAACTTTGCACAAGTGTGTTGCAGGACCCAGGGCGAACTCACGGATGCTATCCCAGTCAACTGGGGTGTCAGACAGGAATGTATTCTTGCCTCAACCTTATTCCTGCTCTTAATAAACGGGCTGGTGGCGTACTTGGCCGACTGAGAGAATGATGCACCAAGTCAGGGAGATGTTAAGATATCGGACCTACTGTTTGTGGGCGACACCCCCCTGATTTCTAGATCTCTGATGGGACTTCAAAAGCTTCTGGCTCAGTTCGGGTATTTCTGCAAGCAGAGTGGGTTGGAGGTCAACATCAGCAAGACAAGTACATGATCCTTAACCCTTGTCCAACTTCCAGGGCCAACCCTGAATTGCATGGAGCTCGGCTGAAGCGAGCTCCAATATTTGATTACTTGGGGGTCACACTAACCCAACATTTTGATTGGTCTCAGTATATCGTAAATTCCAAGTTGAAGCTTGGACAGTACTCAGGTGGAATTATTAGGTCCCTCAGGGGATCCCAATTTCATCCTATTTCCCCAGCTTTACAAATTTACAATCTGCAAGCTGTGGGGCTGCATCATATGGAGCAGAACTTTGGGGCTACAAAGATTGTAGCTTGCTGGATAAAGTTGAGAACTGCTTTGTGCGTTCATTGACTGACCTTCCTGTTAGCACCCCACTCATTCCTCTGCACCTAGACTTAGTTCAAAAATCGTGCTTAGACCTTTATTGTATTGGCACAGAATTTGGGTGACACCGGAGCTATTAGCCATTCGGCAGGGCCTAGAGGAGGTCCTCAGATTACCTGGTGCCCTAAAAATACCATGGGTCAGGGTCATCTAATAATCCTTTACCCAACTAGGCTGTGGAATCATTGGACCACTCCATCAGACCTCAGCGCGGTCACAAAGGCTGCCATTAAGAGCTCGTACTGGCAGCATAAGACACTTACTTACATTGGGCAAGCGGGAATAGGTTCTCTAGCTACCGTTTTTCTTGAATTTAAAGTAGATTTTAAACTGGAACCCTTTTTTGATGAGGTTGAGCCCCTATCAGCTAAGACATTATATTTAAAATTTCGTTATGAGACCCTTCCTCTGTGTTCTTTTGCTTCTAAATGGCGGCGAGTTTCCAGGGATCTGGAAGGAACTTGCCCTCTTTATGCGGGATCCAATGAAACCATCGAACATGTCTGCTCTTTTGCCCAGCTTACAGTGGATATCGGGAAATGGATACTTCCACTTTGCAGGCTCCTGGGCATACGAGATTATAGAGCAGTAATTAGGATTTTGAGAACTGATTCTAGGCAATCCATAGTGTTTGAGGTCTCACGGTATCTGCTAGCCATGTGGAGACTAAGGTCCAAATATCTGCAGTCCAGCGATCCTGGTTTCATTGCAGTTTGACTTGCACACATTCTGTATTTAAATTTTTGTTCTTACTGGGATGATTTTTGTAGTCATTTAACCAAGTATCGATTGATATAATAAGGGCAAGGTTAGATTTATTGCAGATGCAGCAAGGTTGCGTTAAGTAGTGGGCAAGTAATTATAATCAAATATTTATACTAGCTGCATATAAGAATCAAGTTGTCCCTGTTGTATTTACCCATGGTCTATTGATTGTAGGGCATACTGGGAGTTGCATTATGCACACAATATAAGTTATGTTAGGAAATGAGACTGCTCATGTTTATGCTGCTAGTGTTAGCTACTCTTGTACATTTTGCACATTTATTAATGAGATGTCTTTGCTACATCCATAGGATGATGACGGCTGCAGTTGATTTTTGGATATCTGTACATGGTTTAATGGCAAGTTATTTTTACACAGTATTGTTATTTAAGATGACTAATCGTGGAGATTTTAACATTTAGAAATTTCTAAATGTGATTTTTAATGGAATTGTTACAATGAATTGTATGTTTCTTTTATGATTTTTTTAACCAAATAAAGATCCTTGTAACTGTAAATAATTACAACGTTATATATATACCACTAAATTCAGTTTGTTGTTCTAGCTCTTTCTGCATAGTTTTGACACTGTTAAGATTTGTAAAAACTAAGCACAAGAATGGTACACCTCTCGCATACAAAGTAACTCAAAAATGGAAAGCTCCTCAACTTTCCACTCTATCATCATGAGAAATGCAGCAAATGAAATCATGTCTTCCATTTTAGACTACTGCATCTCCTGTTGTGAATGGTTAGCATCTGTTAACGCTTTCCCTCTCTTTCAAAATAAGGTTCCTGTCGGCGCGTTTTCGCGTTCATCGCGGAATAATCGTGAAAAAAATGGGAGTTCAAACCTATATCTAACTTGATTTTTTTTAAATGTAAATACTACACAACAGTTTATTACCAAGTCCTGAGTTGGAAATTAAAACTTGCCATTACTTACATTGTGTCATCACTCCTCAACTTTAAAAAAAATGTTCTGTCTCTTTAACACCCTTCCCCCCCCGATACAGTCTCAGCTCAGTATACCTAGCAATCCAGTGGAACCAGTAGGTCACAAGTTCACAGCACATTCTAGAAGGAACATGCTACTTCCAAATGAAATACAGCAGGTGTGGTTTACTCCGTAGATTCAAAAGCATATCAATGTGTGTATTACATTTCTGTTCTTAAACAACAGCCAATAATAAGACTTCTTCCTGAGCCATCCAACACACTACCTAATTTTATTCACTTTCATGCTGACAGCATCCAATGAAATAAATACATATTTTTGTTTTTTAAAACACCTCCATCTTAACTTCTTTTCCTTTGGAAAACTACCTCATTCAGCTCCAGCCTTCTCCTGACTACTATTGCTCCTTCACTTCAAAATGCTAAGAGTATGGATTGTGGACCACAACTATATCTATTGGGCTAAAGAGGCTCCAAAAAAGAGAGGTATTGGCAGGAACTTGGGTTTGCTAAATGTGCAGATTACTTGGTTTGGCCAGAGAGAGTTAAAGTTTCATCAGTTGCTGGCTTTGGTTAAATCCATTGTGGATTCCCAAGCTCCTCACCTCATGATTGTGCACTGTGGTGGCAATGACCTAAGCACATTGACTGGGGTAGGGACGGAAATCCTAGTGAAAGAAACCTTTGCAGAACTGATGTCACTTTTGCCTCACTCTGTCTTGGTATACTCTAATATATGCCAAAGACAGAAATGGAAGTGGTCAAATCAATTTTGTCCGCAGACTGACAAAGCCAGGAAACATGTTAATAAAACTATTTCTGCATTCCTCAGAGACCATTGCATGGGCTGTATCTATAACAACATTCTGCCTTTTGACATGCATGGAATTTATACAAAAGATGGAGTGCACTTTACAGATGAAGGCAACAGGGTATTTCTAAGTAACCTGAAACTCTGCATACAATCTTATGGATAGCAGCCAAATACACACAACAAACACAACAGCTCTTGTCAGAGACACCCTAGTACCCGAAATATTGTGAAGCTTTTTTTCTAAAGGTTTTAGTTTCTTTAGTTTTTGGGTATCTTCGCGACGACGTCACGATCCCAGGGGACACATCACGAAAACGGTAAACAAAAGCAGACATTCAATGGCCACCAACACATCTAAAAATAATATGTAAAAAAATCCATTCTGAACATTGCCCTACACACATTACTATATATATATATACTTCTTTCAAAGCATGTTTAAACTCATATTTTTGTACTAAGTTCTTTAAAAACCATCTTTAAGACCTATTTTCTGTTTTTGCGGTTATTTGGGATGTCACGATGGCGTCGTTAACCACGACGATCGCGCCTTTCCCATAAAGTGAAAACACAAATATGCAAACACATTACGGTATTCTACAGACTAGTGGTTTATTATTGTACACTTCAAACTCATGTTTTTCTACTGTATTTCTAGCACAACCATCTCTAAAACCTATTTTCCGTTTTCGCTGTGTGAGGTCGGAGATTATGTAGGTCATTGCGATCCCTGCGGGTACGTCGCGAAAGCAGAAAGCGGAAAGCAAAAGCAGGAATTCAATAGCCACCACCACACAAAAAAATGATAACTATATAATTAACTCTAACCATCACAGCAAATAACTCACTATATAAATAACTCTATAAAAACATTTATCAATATCTCTATAACAATGCATACTAATGATTCATTGATATATTTTTTAAATATTTTCACCAATATTTGCGACGACGTTGATAGTCGCGATGTCCCTGTAATGGCACACAGGGGGAGCTGCGCTGGCGGTCGCAGTGTCGTTGAGAATATTTGCGTGCGATTAAAAAAACTCTATTTTGGACATATAACTCCTGTCACTAACACCTCCATTTCTCAACCATGGGGTTAGAGTATCTCCACCCTGACCCCTTACGTGGGCTTTCACACAGATTTTCAGCCCCGGGAACCGTTCCTGAGCAAAAAAATGGCGGCCGCAACTTTCTGTTCAGGTTCCGTCCAGCCAATCAGAGCATTCCCGTAGGCGCCTGCATTTGCGAATCATCGCGAAACCTTCGTGAAATATCTGTGGCCACAGATATCACTATAATTTTAAACTAAACTTTCTCAAAAACTACTGAACGGATTTACACCAAATAAGCAAAAGGCACTTCCTTGAACTGGCATCTACCTCCCTGCCAAATTTGGTGTAAGTCCGTTAAGCTGTTCAGGCTGTAGAGATGGCTAAAGGTTCCAATGGGAATTAACATTACAAACGCAACCTTCTTTTGTACCCCAAATTCTCGGTCCCCACTGAACAGATCACCTCAAAATTTTCCCAATCAATAGTACCCACTGTGACACTTTTTTAGCAAAATTTCATGCTGATTGGTCAAACAATGCCAAAGTTATAGCCAAGTCAAAAAATGTTTTGTTATGGAAACTATGTCCTAACTATAACGACCTACTGGCGACTGCCAGTAGGTCATATATACATATATTTACATATACAATATATACATACATATATTTACATAAACATATATATGTAAATATATATATATGTAAATATATGTATATACTCTAAGATGGTGTCCTCTGGGAGTACTTTATATTAAAAAACCCGAGATGGGAAAGACCCCACCCACAGAGACCGGTCAATTACAGAGGTAGAAACCAAAGAGTTACTTTCTCTGAAACATCGGGACCTAGTAGTGAGGAGGAGGATTATAACTAAGACCAACAGGGTAGAGATGGGGCTTATTTAGAGCATGAGTCTTTTATAGGACAAAGACAAAGGAGGGGGAAAAGAAACTATCGGAATGTACACAGGAGAAATCAAGGGAGAACTTATCCCCAACAGGATCAAGGCAGGAACTACCCCCCACAAGACTATTTGAAAATACGCAATCAGAGGTACTGGAGATAGAGAAATTTCCAATTATCAATCTATCTCGGCGAACCTTAACTATTACTGAAAAGAAGTCTTAGAGAAGGGAATTAGCTTTGCCCCAAGTACGTTTTTAAATAGATTTGAATTTGAAAAAGATCTTAAAGCCCTTTTAGGAAGGTCAGACTCAAAATATTTTTGAAAACAGAGAATGTTTGACCTCTGAGAATGTGTCTGGCTTAAAGCCTAAATCGACATTCACACCCTCATTAAATTTAGTTGATAAAAACATTGAGGTATTTGAAAGAGTAGTTGAAATAGAACTCAAGCAAACATTGAACTTTTCTAGCAATAAAGGAAATGTCAATATTAAACTCTCAAAAGCCCATAGGGAAGCATTAAGGTCATTAAAGAATGATGTCGGTATCACGATCAAACCCGCCGATAAAGGCGGTGGGGTAGTGGTATTTGACACTGAGGACTATAGGGAAAGAATGTTGGGTTTACTGATGATCCCGGAACATTATAAAAAGGTCCCCCATAGTAGGATACAGATGTTAAAAAAGGAGATTGAAGGTCTGTTGAACACAGCAAAAAACGCAAACACATTACAGTATTCTACAGACTAGTGGTTTATTATTGTACACTTCAAACTCATGTTTTTCTACTGTATTTCTAGCACAACCATCTCTAAAACCTATTTTCCGTTTTCGCTGTGTGAGGCCGGAGATTATGTAGGTCATTGCGATCCCTGCGGGTACGTCGCGAAAGCAGAAAGCGGAAAGCAAAAGCAGGAATTCAATAGCCACCACCACACAAAAAAATGATAACTATATAATTAACTCTAACCATCACAGCAAATAACTCACTATATAAATAACTCTATAAAAACATTTATCAATATCTCTATAACAATGCATACTAATGGTTCATTGATATATTTTTAAATATTTTCACCAATATTTGCGACGACGTTGATAGTCGCGATGTCCCTGTAATGGCACACAGGGGAGCTGCGCTGGCGGTCGCAGTGTCGTTGAGAATATTTGCGTGCGATTAAAAAAACTCTATTTTGGACATATAACTCCTGTCACTAACACCTCCATTTCTCAACCATGGGGTTAGAGTATCTCCACCCTGACCCCTTACGTGGGCTTTCACACAGATTTTCAGCCCGGGAACCGTTCCTGAGCAAAAAAATGGCGGCCGCAACTTTCTGTTCAGGTTCCGTCCAGCCAATCAGAGCATTCCCGTAGGCGCCTGCATTTGCGAATCATCGCGAAACCTTCGTGAAATATCTGTGGCCACAGATATCACTATAATTTTAAACTAAACTTTCTCAAAAACTACTGAACGGATTTATACCAAATAAGCAAAAGGCACTTCCTTGAACTGGCATCTACCTCCCTGCCAAATTTGGTGTAAGTCCGTTAAGCTGTTCAGGCTGTAGAGATGGCTAAAGGTTCCAATGGGAATTAACATTACAAACGCAACCTTCTTTTGTACCCCAAATTCTCGGTCCCCACTGAACAGATCACCTCAAAACTTTCCCAATCAATAGTACCCACTGTGACACTTTTTTAGCAAAATTTCATGCTGATTGGTCAAACGATGCCAAAGTTATAGCCAAGTCAAAAAATGTTTTGTTATGGAAACTATGTCCTAACTATAACGACCTACTGGCGACTGCCAGTAGGTCATATATACATATATTTACATATACAATATATACATACATATATTTACATAAACATATATATGTAAATATATATATATGTAAATATATGTATATACTCTAAGATGGTGTCCTCTGGGAGTACTTTATATTAAAAAACCCGAGATGGGAAAGACCCCACCCACAGAGACCGGTCAATTACAGAGGTAGAAACCAAAGAGTTACTTTCTCTGAAACATCGGGACCTAGTAGTGAGGAGGAGGATTATAACTAAGACCAACAGGGTAGAGATGGGGCTTATTTAGAGCATGAGTCTTTTATAGGACAAAGACAAAGGAGGGGGAAAAGAAACTATCGGAATGTACACAGGAGAAATCAAGGAGAACTTATCCCCAACAGGATCAAGGCAGGAACTACCCCCACAAGACTATTTGAAAATACGCAATCAGAGGTACTGGAGATAGAGAAATTTCCAATTATCAATCTATCTCGGCGAACCTTAACTATTACTGAAAAAGAAGTCTTAGAGAAGGGAATTAGCTTTGCCCCAAGTACGTTTTTAAATAGATTTGAATTTGAAAAAGATCTTAAAGCCCTTTTTAGGAAGGTCAGACTCAAAATATTTTTTGAAAACAGAGAATGTTTGACCTCTGAGAATGTGTCTGGCTTAAAGCCTAAATCGACATTCACACCCTCATTAAATTTAGTTGATAAAAACATTGAGGTATTTGAAAGAGTAGTTGAAATAGAACTCAAGCAAACATTGAACTTTTCTAGCAATAAAGGAAATGTCAATATTAAACTCTCAAAAGCCCATAGGGAAGCATTAAGGTCATTAAAGAATGATGTCGGTATCACGATCAAACCCGCCGATAAAGGCGGTGGGGTAGTGGTATTTGACACTGAGGACAATAGGGAAAGAATGTTGGGTTTACTGATGATCCCGGAACATTATAAAAAGGTCCCCCATAGTAGGATACAGATGTTAAAAAAGGAGATTGAAGGTCTGTTGAACACAGCAAAAACGCAAACACATTACAGTATTCTACAGACTAGTGGTTTATTATTGTACACTTCAAACTCATGTTTTTCTACTGTATTTCTAGAACAACCATCTCTAAAACCTATTTTCCGTTTTCGCTGTGAGGCCGGAGATTATGTAGGTCATTGCGATCCCTGCGGGTACGTGGCGAAAGCAGAAAGCGGAAAGCAAAAGCAGGAATTCAATAGCCACCACCACACAAAAAAATGATAACTATATAATTAATTCTAACCATCACAGCAAATAACTCACTATATAAATAACTCTATAAAAACATTTATCAATATCTCTATAACAATGCATACTAATGATTCATTGATATATTTTTTAAATATTTTCACCAATATTCGCGACGACGTTGATAGTCGCGATGTCCCTGTAATGGCAGATAGGGGGGGCTGCGCTGACGGTCGCAGTGTCGTTGCGAATATTTGCGTGCGATTAAAATAATCTATTTTGGACATATAACTTCTGTCACTAACACCTCCATTTCTCAACCATGGGGTTAGAGTATCTCCACCCTGACCCCTTACGTGGGCTTTCACACAGATTTTCAGCCCCGGGAACCGTTCCTGAGCAAAAAAATGGTGGCCGCAACTTTCTGTTCAGGTTCCGTCCAGCCAATCAGAGCATTCCTGTTGGCGCCTGCATTTGCGAATCATCGCGAAACCTTCGTGAAATATCTGTGGCCACAGATATCACTATAATTTTAAACTTAACTTTCTCAAAAACTACTGTACGGATTTACACCAAATAAGCAAAAGGCACTTCCTTGAACTGACATCTACCTCCCTGCCAAATTTGGTGTAAGTCCGTTAAACTGTTCAGGCTGTAGAGGTGGCTAAAGGTTCCAATGGGAATTAACATTACAAGCTCAACCTTCTTTTGTCCACCAAATTCTCGGTCCCCACTGCACAGATCACCCCCAAACTTTCCCAATCAATAGTACCCACTGTGACATATTTTTGGCAATATTTCATGCTGATTGGTCAAACGATGCCAAAGTTATAGCCAAGTCAAAAAATGTTTTTTATGGAAACTATGTCCTAACTATAACGACCTACTGGCGACCGCCAGTAGGTAATATATACATATATTTACATATACAATATATACATACATATATTTACATAAACATATATATGTAAAGATATATATGTATATACTCTAAGATGGTGTCCTCTGGGAGTACTTTATATTAAAAAACCTGAGATTGGAAAGGCCCCACCCACAGAGACCGGTCTATTACAGAGGTAAAAACCAAAGATTTACTTTCTCCGAAACATCTGGATCTAGTAGTGAGGAGGAGGATTATAACAAAGACCAACAGGGTAGAGATGGGGCTTATTTAGAGCATGAGTCTTTTTTAGGACAAATACAAAGGAGGGGGCAAAGAAACTATCGCAATGTACACCAGGGAGATCAAGGGAGAACTTATCCCCAACAGGATCAAGGCAGGAACTACCCCCCACAAGACTGTTTGAAAACACGCAATCAGAGGTACTGGAGATAGAGAAATTTCCAATTATCAATCTATCTCGGCGAACCTTAACTATTACTGAAAAAGAAGTCTTAGAGAAGGGATTTAGCTTTGCCCCAAGTACGTTTTTAAATAGATTTGAATTTGAAAAAGATCTTAAAGCCCTTTTTAGGAAGGTCAGACTCAAAAGATTTTTTAAAAACAGAGAATGTTTGACCTCTGAGAATGTGTCTGGCTTAAAGCCTAAATGGACATTCACACCCTCATTAAATTTAGTTGATAAAAACATTGAGGTATTTTGAAGGAGTAGTTGAAATAGAACTCAAGCAAACATGGAACTTTTCTAGCAATAAAGGAAATATCAACAATAACCTCTCAAAAGCCCACAGGGAAGCATTAAGGTCATTACAGAATGATGTCGGTATCACGATCAAACCCGCCGATAAAGGCGGTGGGGTAGTGGTATTTGACACTGAGGACTATAGGGAAAGAATGTTGGGTTTACTGATGATCCCGGAACATTATAAAAAGGTCCCCCATAGTAGGATACAGATGCTAAAAAAGGAGATTGAAGGTCTGTTGAACACAGCAAAAAATGAAGGTTGGATATGTGAAGAGGAATACAAGTTTCTGTTTAATAGTACCCCGATCACGCCAGCCATATATGGATTGCCGAAGATTCATAAAGATCTTGCGAATCCCCGAATGAGGCCAATAGTAAGTAGCATTGGCTCCCTTATAGAACCTCTAAGTAAGTTTGCTGATTGCTTTATTAAACCTCTTGTGCAACAGCAAAAATCCTATCTTAAGGACTCGGCACATGCCATTTCGATCTTTGAGGGGAAGGGCTTCAATAGGGTGACCCAATTTTTGGTCACCCTAGATATTGAAGCCCTTTATACGAATATACCCCAAGATGACACCATTAAAGTGGTAGGAACTCTCCTGGAGAGGGTAGATCTCCATGGTGGCAGCATGGAATTTATCCTAGAATGTATCACAATGGTGTTGAAAAATAACCTTTTTTTATTTGAAGAAGATTTATTCCAACAAATCAAAGGTACCAGCATGGGAGCCACATGTGCTCTCAGCCTGGCTTGCCTTTATGTGGGCGAGTTCGAGGCCAAGCATGTCATCAATGAAGTGGCACCTTACTTTGAGAACGTGAGTCATTGGTGCCGCTTCATTGACGACATTATCTTCATATGGGAGGGCAATCAGGAGGACCTTGACAATTTTATTATGTGGTTAAATTTGGGTGATCTTAATTTGAGATTTACATCTCATTACAGTAAAGATAGGGTTAACTTTCTGGACATCTGTATCAAGGAGAATGAAGGATATCTGTCAGTTGAGCTTTACACTAAGCCCACTGACAAAAACACATTATTACACTATGGGAGTTTCCACCCCCGAGCCCAAAGGGATAATATTCCCTTCGGGCAATTTTTGCCATTACGCAGAAATTGTTCCTCTATGTGTGATTTTAATAGACATTCAGATGTTCTTAAACAAAAACTTAAGGACCCTGGCTACCCAAAAAAATGGATCAATTAGTCATATAAGCGAGCCAAATATTATGACCGGGAGTATTTGTTGGATCAAAATAGGACCAAGAGTCAGGACTCCAAGACAGACAGGATTGTATTTGTGAGTCAATTCTCTGAGAGCAGTAACCAAATTAAGAATATTTTAAATAGAAACTGGAAAATTTTAAATGATGGCCAAGAGTTGAAATTAGACAAGCCACTTTTTGCCTTTAGGAAAAATAGGAATATTAGAAACTCCCTGGTAAATACCTATAGAGAACAAAACACGGATGTGCAAGGGACATTGCAGGGCACCAGGCCGATTGGCAATCATAAATGTGGCACATGCTCCATCTGTGAGCACTGCTTGGTGACCAAAAGTCTTAACATCAATGGCCAAGAGATGAAATGTAGCAGCCTAAGTAATTGCCGTAGTAAAAATCTGGTCTACTTATTGATTTGCCCATGCGGTCTGGGCTACGTAGGGGAAACGAGCAGAGAACTTAGATTAAGAATGCTAGAACACAAATCGGCACTCAGAATAGGGAAAGAGAATGCACCACTGACTGAACATTTCTCCAGGTTGAACCACAGTTGTAATGACTTTAGGTGGTTTATACTGGAGAAAATTTCAGGTAATAGGAGAGGTGGCGATTTGGATAAGAAGAGGAAACTCAGAGAACAATGGTTCATATGTAAATTGGACACCGTCCAGAATGGCTTGAACTCCAGGGAGGACTGGATGTCAATAATATTTTGAACTCCTGTGTTTTTTTCTTTTTCTTTTTCATCTCAGGTCATTAAAACCCATGTTAGTAATTCATAAGAGAAGAGTAGAGATCTAGATGTGTCTAAGACGTTGGGGTTATTAGGCTATCTTTCTTAGAGATACATTCGTGTATTTAGTGCAATAGGTCGTGTTTAGATGCAAAGAGATGGAAGGGATCCTTTCCAAAACCAGTTATTTACTGGGACTAGGAGATGAAGCTGTGATGAATGATAATTTGAAAAATGTCCCAAAGTGAAACTTTTAATAAAGTTTTCATTTTCAAAACTGGTCGCAAGAGCAGGGATAGGACGTATGCGTAGACACATGCCACGTCACCTGGCCGTGTATCGGTATCCGTAGATCACGTAATGACGTACGTAGTGGACGTCAAGTAGAGAAGGAGGCCTTTAAAAATGGCGTGCTCACCGTAGTTTGGTGATTGACTGGGCAAACTCCCAGGACGGACGCAGATGAGCGCCGCCGGTTTTTTAGAAACGTGACAGGTAAGTGGAGAACTGGCAGTGTTCAGTTCAATTCAGTTCAATAAACTTTATTCGGTTTTTGTTTAAAAAACCATAAAAGTTACATAGATACAGTACATATAAACAAAAATTAAAACATATCAAACTCCGCTACCACACAAAAAATCATCTAAAAGCATGTCTGGATTAATAGACTCTACGTGTCCATAAAATGCCTGGAATTCATAGATGCCTTTAAAAACCCTGCAATAAAAATAATACATTCATCCTTCAATAATTGTAAATACATTAGTGCTGGTCTAACCTGATTAAAATTCAATTTCTTTAAAATAGGGACTAAAAAATGCCTCCTGGGGACTTCATATAGTTTACAAAAAAACATAAAGTGCAGCAGGTCCTGAGGAGACTTTCCGTCGCAGCCACAGGGAGCTAGCACTTGACCTCTGGAAGCCCCCTTGGGTCTTGCTAACAGGAGATGGAAGAGATTCATCCGGAACCTAGTTAAAAGAAATTTTTCATGTGTCGTCAGGGACCCCATGAGGTATGGTTTAGTCAATGGTGTCGATTTAAGTAATAAATATGCCCGAACACTAGGTTTCCGAGCCTCTTCTGCTTCCCGATCAGCTTGCCTTCTGCTCAAAAAAGCTGCCTTAGTTATTTCCACGTCCTTTCTAACAATAACGTCTGGTTTAAAGAATAAAACTCCCCGCCCAATACATTCAAATCCTCTTTTAATATAATTAAGCCAGGGGATACGAGCCACATTATCTAGGGACAGGCATTCTCTTAAGATCAAGTGAGTGAGGGTTAAATCTTCATTTAACCAACACGTTAGCCAAAAAATCAAAGGACGCAAGGCAATAGTGTCACTTAGGTAGGAGACCCCCAATTCCTCATGTACCACCAAGTTCGAGGTTCCTTGCGGGAGACATAATAACCTTTTTAGAAACCCATTTTCCACGACCTGGAGGGTTCCACTACCGTGTATCCCCAGATCTCACTGCCATAAGTTGCTATAGCTAAGCTTTTTGCTTGGTACACTTGAAGCATAGCTCCTGTCGGTTTCTTTCCCACTTTAGAGGCAAAGTTAAAAATTGCAGCATTGACCCACGCCAGTTCCCTTTTTTCTTTTAATTAAGGGGTCCCACCTGAGTTGATCATCAAATAAGACCCCTAAATAAGAGAAAACATTCGTGCGTGGGATCTTGTCGTTACCAGTTCTAAACAAAAAGTTCCTCTTCATATTTTTCCCTACCTTCATGACATAGGACTTTGAATTATTAATGGTCAGGTCCGGTATGTCATGAATTTAGAGAATGCAGTTAAAAGGGATTGTAGGCCCAATTCAGTTCTGGATATTAGGACGGCGTCATCCGCGTAGAAGCAAAACGGGAATGCCCCGCCGTCCTACATAAGGAAAATCTGCTCCAGTTGCCCTCAGCTCGCTCTCTAATTCATTAATATAAAAGTTAAATAAAAAAGGCGCCAAGATACAACCCTGCCGGACCCCCTTCCTGATCTCAAAGTCCCTGGATACCTGCAAATTTTGTGCGAACCTGACGTTAGCTTTAGTTGATAGATGCAGGTCCTCAAGAAAATTAACAATACTACTTTCTACCCCCATTGCCCTCATGGACTGCCATAGTTTGACCCGATTTACACAGTCAAAAGCAGATGACAAGTCCATGAAGGCAAAGTGGATAGTTCCGGGTGCGCAACAGTGTATTTATTCAATATCATGAATAAATTGAGACACTGTGCAACTGTAGAACGCCCTGGCCGAAAGCCATACTGGACGTCCGACAGAATCCCATTCTCATCTGCCCAGGTTGTTAATCTCTGTAAAATGACACGACCCACCACTTTGACCACTGAATCAATAAGCGAAATTGGTCTGTAGCAGTGAGTACTATTTCTGTCACCCTTTTTAAAAACTGGGACTATAGTTGAGGAAGCCCAAGACTGAGGGCACCCCTTCTTAGATGCCGCATTAAATAGTGACTCTAAAATCAAGGCCCAAAACAAGGGGTCTGACTTAAATAAATCCGGGGGGATCCCATCTGGACCTGGGGCTTTGTTGATAGTTAACCCTCGGATTCCTTCCAAAATCTCACTCCTATTGAAGCATATCGGAGCATCCAACCTGTTCTGGAGTACACTACTGGCAGTGCATACCCGTAGATACGAACAGAGAGAGGGGTAGGAGCACGAGTATTTTATGGGAACCGGAGGAAGGTTGTGGGGATGCGATCAGGGAAAGTAGGAGTTTGTGACAAAATGCTTCGGTTACAGATAGTTAATATCTTCCGTTGCTCCCTGATCTGAATCACGATGACTGGGGGATACATTGCTAGCATATCGTATACACATATAAAAATCGAAAACAGTGGAGGGAGATGCAATTCATTCGGCAAAACTTTGAAAACATGTTTTAGGCCATGCTGAAAATCAAAGGAGAGAATTACTAAGCAGGTTATTTTTGACCTTTCACCCTGTAGTTCAAAGCAAACACCGACACAAGAGTGCGGAATACTAATGACCCGAGGAGAAACGGGGTCAAATAAAGGGTGAGTGACATTAAATATCTTTCTGTGAGTTAATAAAATTAGCAGTAATAAGTAGTTCGAAAAAATATTCTAGCCACAGCTTCTATTTCTTTACCCATTTAGATTTTAACTAAAGTAAAGTTGCTCCCGGTAAAGAAGGAAGCTGGGATAAAGTCAAGCGTAATTCTTTGGGACCCAAGCAAGGTGAGGTTTACAGGAAGTGTGAAAGCTGCTAGAAGTAACACTACCCTATGGGGGATGTTTTTAGTTGGCCTCAATTTCTGATTTAAATTTTTTATGTGATTTAAACTAGGCACCAATCTGTTTATTGGGTCCTGTGCCTTGGATTGGACAGACATAACTATAGATGCCCCATCAGAGAGAGGGGACAACAATAAGTAAGTTACTGATCCCAAAGGCACTTTCATTAGGATCGAAGTGTGATATGGGAGTGGATAGTAGACCTCAGTATTTATTGAAAGTTTAATGGAATAATTTTTCATACATGTGGTTTCAGATTAGGAGCAGACCAGGCCGTGGCATCCTACTATAGAGTTTTGGATCAACACAATATTGTCCAAATAATATCTCGGCACGTCGTCAAATAGCTTATTAGTAAGTAACCGTGCACTTTTTATAGTAGTAGTAATGTATATGTGTAATTGATCAGTTGAATGTCATAATGTGTGAGTAGCACTTTGGATGTTGGTGGGGTACTGAGTAACCGCAAAAAGAGCTGATATAATTTGTCTTAATGAGTGTGACGTTTGTGGAAGAGGGGGTTCTGTTAAATCATTTATACTGTTGAGACCGAGTGGAGTGTTGTATTGGCATCACAAACTGCAATGATTAATAAATGGTGGTGTTAAGAGTATAGTTTTTACTGTGACAAAATTATCAATGCATAGTTTGTATTTGAAACATTTCCTGTTTAAAATATTTGTTTATGTTTGTAGATGCTTTGACACAACGAGAGTACATTACGCTATTGTCTTGAAAAAGACGGTTCAATCAAAATAGACCTTCGAAACGCGTCGACGCCAGTTTGCCATAAATCTATCAAAACTTATGTTACCCTAGTTGTTGAGAAATTACAGTTCACCAGGGTTCATTTGTATAATCAATTTTGTTGGTTATGGTGACTTAGGACAAAGATTATTGTCTGTTTTAATTCTTGTGTTGTGTTTTTAATCTTGTTTCTTATAGTGATTATATTTTTTATAATTGTTTTTTGATATAATGATTTTTCTGTTTTTGTAACTATTGATGAAATGCGATTTTAATTCTATATGAACTTCTGTTTTAATAAATCATGATCATAATTGTATAAACTGTAGGTTTCTGTGCCAATACGTTACAAACCCTGGTGTGAACAGTGATGTTTCTGTTTGTATGCTGAATGCATGAGATGACAGTGTATGCCTGTTGAAATATTTCTTAAAGAGGTTTTTTAATATAAAGTACTCCCAGAGGACACCATCTTAGAGTTTCTGTCTGAACCCCAGTCCTTTGGGTCTCCAAGGGTCCCTCTCATTTTTCAAATAGTCTTCTGTACAACCGGTTGGTTGGAGAGGTTGCTTCTTTACTGAGCAATTCGGCTAGTGTTATCCAGAGGAGATATATATATATATATATATATACAGTGGATACATTTAAGACCTTTGGCTTTTCAGAGGACCAATTCAATAAATTGATTAATCAGAATCCTCGCACGAATGGGAATATCAGTAACAACTCAGTGAATAGTGATCAACATTTTAAAATTCTTAATTTAAAGAAAAAACTCATTAGAACAGAGGTACATGCAGAATTTCTTGTAGAATATTTGAAAACAGGAGTTATTCCGATTGGACTTCGAGTTCAGAACGAACCGGGTCTTTTTATAGAGAATAGAACGTTTTTGGAAACCTGGACGCTCATTGCCAACCGCTGTAGCTGCGATTGGATTATCTTAATTATTGAAACGGCAGAGGAAGTCTTGATTCTTGAAAGAAAGGAAATTGAAGAACTAGAATCGAAAATTAAGACGAGCACAGGTTTAGAAGAGGCCAAAAAGAATCTTGAGGAATTGGAGCATGAAGCAAATGGGTATAAGGATTATTTGATTAATAAAAAAAAAAAAATTTGAAAAAAGACATAGAGAAGTTTAATGTTGAACTAGCGTATCCATACCTCAATAAGGAATATTATAACCAAAAAAACCTGAGATGGGAAAGACCCCACCCACAGAGACCGGTCTATTACAGAGGTAGAACCCAAAGAGTTACTTTCTTTGAAACATCGGGATCTAGTAGTGAGGAGGAGGATTATAACAAAGACCAACAGGGTAGAGATGGGGCTTATTTAGAGCATGAGTCTTTTTTAGGACAAAGACAAAGGAGGGGGCAAAGAAACTATCGGAATGTACACAGGGGAGATCAAGGGAGAACCTATCCCCAACAGGATCAAGGCAGGAACTACCCCCCACAAGACTATTTGAAAACACGCAAACAGAGGTACTAGAGATAGAGAAATTTCCAATTATCAATCTATCTCGGTGAGCCTTAACTATTACTGAAAAAGAAGTCTCAGAGAAGGGATTTAGCTTTGCCCCAAGTACATTTTTAAATAGATTTGAATTTGAAAAAGATCTTAAAGCCCTTTTTAGGAAGGTCAGACTCAAAAGATTTTTTAAAAACAGAGAATGTTTGACCTCTGAGAATGTGTCTGGCTTAAAGCCTAAATCGACATTCACACCCTCATTAAATTTAAATGATAAAAACATTGAGGTATTTGAAAGAGTAGTTGAAATAGAACTCAAGCAACTATTGAACTTTTCTAGCAATAAAGGAAATATCAATAATAACCTCTCAAAAGCCCATAGGGAAGCATTAAGGTCATTACAGAATGATGTCGGTATCACGATCAAACCCGCCGATAAAGGAGGTGGGGTAGTGGTATTTGACACTGAGGACTATAGGGAAAGAATGTTGGGTTTACTGATGATCCCGGAACATTATAAAAAGGTCCCCCATAGTAGGATACAGATGTTAAAAACGGAGATTGAAGGTCTGTTGAACACAGCAAAAAATGAAGGTTGGATATGTGAAGAGGAATACAAGTTTCTGTTTAATAGTACCCCGATCACTCCAGCCATATATGGATTGCGGAAGATCCATAAAGATCTTGCGAATCCCCCAATGAGGCCAATAGTAAGTAGCATTGGCTCCCTTATAGAACCTCTAAGTAAGTTTGCTGATTGCTTTATTAAACCACTTGTGCAACAGCAAAAATCCTATCTTAAGGACTCGGCACATGCCATTTCGATCTTTGAGGGGAAGGGCTTCAATAGGGTGACCCAATTTTTGGTCACCCTAGATATTGAAGCCCTTTATACGAATATACCCCAAGATGACACCATTAAAGTGGTAGGAACTCTCCTGGAGAGGGTAGACCTCCATGGTGGCAGCATGGAATTTATCCTAGAATGTATCACAATGGTGTTGAAAAATAACCTTTTTTTATTTGAAGAAGATTTATTCCAACAAATCAAAGGTACCAGCATGGGAGCCACATGTGCTCCCAGCCTGGCTTGCCTTTATGTGGGCGAGTTCGAGGCCAAGCATGTCTTCAATGAAGTGGCACCTTACTTTGAGAACATGAGTCATTGGTGCCGCTTCATTGACAACATTATCTTCATATGGGAGGGCAATCAGGAGGACCTTGACAATTTTATTATGTGGTTAAATTTGGGTGATCCTAATTTGAGATTTACATCTCAGTACAGTGAAGATAGGGTTAACTTTCTGGACATCTGTATCAAGGAGAATGAAGGATATCTGTTAGTTGAGCTTTACACTAAGCTCACTGACAAAAACACATTATTACACTATGGGAGTTTCCACCCCCGAGCCCAAAGGGATAATATTCCCTTCGGGCAATTTTTGCCATTACGCAGAAATTGTTCCTCTATGTGTGATTTTAATAGACATTCAGATGTTCTTAAACAAAAACTTAAGGACCGTGGCTACCCAAGAAAATTGATCAATCAGTCATACAAGCGAGCCAAATATTATGACTGAGAGTATTTGTTGGGTCAAAATAGGACCAAGAGTCAGGACTCCAAGACAGACAGGATTGTATTTGTGAGTCAATTCTCTGAGAGCAGTAACCAAATTAAGAATATTTTAAATAGAAACTGGAAAATTTTAAATGATGGCCAAGAGTTGAAATTAGACAAGCCACTTTTTGCCTTTAGGAAAAATAGGAATATTAGAAACTCCCTGGTAAATACCTATAGAGAACAAAACACGGATGTGCAAGGGACATTGCAGGGCACCAGGGCGATTGGCAATCATAAATGTGGCACATGCTCCATCTGTGAGCACTGCTTGGTGACCAAAAGTCTTAACTTCAAGGGCGAAGAGATTAAATGTAGCAGCCTAAGTAATTGCCGTAGTAAAAATCTGGTCTACTTATTGATTTGCCCATGCGGTCTGGGCTACGTAGGGGAAACTAGCAGAGAACTTAGATTAAGAATGCTAGAACACAAATCAGCACTCAGAATAGGGAAAGAGAATGCACCACTGACTGAACATTTCTCCAGGTTGAACCACAGTTGTAATGACTTTAGGTGGTTTGTACTGGAGAAAATTTCAGGTAATAGGAGAGGTGGCGATTTGGATAAGAAGAGGAAACGCAGAGAACAAAGGTTCATATGTAAATTGGACACCGTCCAGAATGGCTTGAACTCCAGGGAGGCCTGGATGTCAATAATATCTTGAACTCCTGTGTTTTTTTCTTTTTCTTTTTCATCTCAGGTCATTAAAACCCATGTTAGTAATTCATAAGAGAAGAGTAGAGATCTAGATGTGGCTAAGACATTGGGGTTATTAGGCTATCTTTCTTAGAGATACATTCGTGTATTTAGTGCAATAGGTCGTATTTAGATGCAAAGAGATCGAAGGGATCCTTTCCAAAACCAGTTATATACTGGGACTAGGAGATGAAGCTGTGATCAATGATAATTTGAAAAATGTCCCAAAGTGAAACTTTTAATAAAGTTTTCATTTTCAAAACTGTTCGCAAGAGCAGGGATAGGATGTATGCGTAGACACAGGCCAATTCACCTGGCCGTGTATCGGCATCTGTAGATCACGTAATGACGTACGTAGTGGACGTCAAGAAGAGAAGGAGGCCTTTAAAAATGGCGTGCTCACCGTAGTTTGGTAATTGATTGGGCAAACTCCCAGGATGGACGCAGATGAGCGCCGCCAGTTTTTTAGAAACGTGACAGGTAAGTGGAGAGCTGGCAGTGCATACCCGTAGATACGAACAGAGAGAGGGGTAGGAGCACAAGTATTTTATGGGAACCGGAGGAAGGTTGTGGGGATGCGATCAGGGAAAGTAGGAGTTTGTGACAAAATGCTTCGGTTACAGATAGTTAATATCTTCCTGCTCCCCGATCTGCATCACGATTACTTAGGGATACATTGCTAGCATACCGTATACACATATAAAAATCGAAAACAGTGGAGGGAGATGCAATTCATTGGGCAAAACTTTGAAAACATGTTTTAGGCCATGCTGAAAAACAAAGGATAGAATTACTAAACAGGTTATTTTTGACCTTTTCACCCTGTAGTTCACAGCAAACACCGACACAAGAGTGCGGAATACTAACGACCCGAGGAGAAACGGGGTCAAATAAAGAGTGAGTGACATTAAATATCTTTTTGTGAGTTAATAAAATTAGCAGTAATAAGTAGTTCGAAAAAATATTCTAGCCACGGCTTCTATTTCTTTACCCATTTAGATTTTAACTAAAGTAAAGTTGCTCCCGGTAAAGAAGGGAAGCTGGGATAAAGTCAAGCGTAATTCTTTGGGACCCAAGCAAGGTGAGGTTTACAGGAAGTGTGAAAGCTGCTAGAAGTAACACTACCCTATGGGGGATGTTTTTAGTTGGCCTCAATTTCTGATTTAAATTTTTTATGTGATTTAAACTAGGCACCAATCTGTTTATTGGATCCTGTGTCTGGGATTGGACAGACATAACTATAGATGCCCCATCAGAGAGAGGGGACAACAATAAGTAAGTTACTGATCCCAAAGGCACTTTCATTAGGATCGAAGTGTGATATGGGAGTGGATAGTAGACCTCAGTATTTATTGAAAGTTTAATGGAATAATTTTTCATACATGTGGTTTCAGATTAGGAGCAGACCAGGCCGTGGCATCCTACTATAGAGTTTTGGATCAACACAATATTGTCCAAATAATATCTCGGCACTTCGTCAAATAGCTTATTAGTAAGTAACCGTGCACTTTTTATAGTAGTAGTAATGTATATGTGTAATTGATCAGTTGAATGTCATAATGTGTGAGTAGCACTTTGGATGTTGGTGGGGTACTGAGTAACCGCAAAAAGAGCTGATATAATTTGTCTTAATGAGTGTGACGTTTGTGGAAGAGGGGGTTCTGTTAAATCATTTATATTGTTGAGACCGAGTGGAGTGTTGTATTGGCATCACAAACTGCAGTGATTAATAAATGGTGGTGTTAAGAGTATAGTTTTTACTCTGATGAAATTATTAATGCATAGTTTGTATTTGAAACATTTCCTGTTTAAAATATTTGTTTATGTTTGTAAATGCTTTGACACAACGAGAGTACATTACGCTATTGTCTTGAAAAAGAGGGTTCAATCAAAATAGACCTTCGAAATGCGTCGACGCCAGTTTGCCATAAATCTATCAAAACTTATGTTACCCTAGTTTTTGAGAAATTACAGTTCACCAGGGTTCATTTGTATAATCAATTTTGTTGGTTATGGCGACTTATGACAAAGATTATTGTCTGTTTTAACTCTTGTGTTGTGTTTTTAATCTTGTTTCTTATAGTGATTATATTTTTTATAATTGTTTTTTGATATAATGATTTTTCTGTTTTTGTAACTATTGATGAAATGCGATTTTAATTCTATATGAACTTCTGTTTTAATAAATCATGATCATAATTGTATAAACTGTAGGTTTCTGTGCCAATACGTTACAAACCCTGGTGTGAACAGTGATGTTTCTGTTTGTATGCTGAATGCATGAGATGAGAGTGTATGCCTGTTGAAATATTTCTTAAAGAGGTTTTTTAATATAAAGTACTCCCAGAGGACACCATCTTAGAGTTTCTGTCTGAATCCCAGTCCTTTGGGTCTCCAAGGGTCCCTCTCTTTTTTCAAATAATATATGTATATATACATATTCACTAAAAAAAACAAAGGTTACAGGGACGTTATAGTTAGGCTGACATTAGACTCGTACAAAACCAGAGAAATTCAGCAGTTATAGTAATGTGAGCTAACTATAACTCACACCCCCTCAATGCACTGTTATGACTTCACATATTACATCACTGATGACATGGTCTGTGACATCACTGATGACATCACTGATGACATCTCAAATGACATCACTGATGACAGCATCCAGTGACTGTGAGTGTTTTCTAAAAGTTATTGAGTTGTTAAACATATATACTAAGGTGGAGATGCATGTATGGGTAAGTGAATGGGTGTATAAGTGGTGTATAGAAGAGTGACTGGGTATATAAAAGACTGTATATATGAGATAGTGAGTGTGTGAGTTTTTATATAGGTGAGCGAGTGGGTGTGTCTGTGCGTGTATGACTAAGTGAGTGGCTGTGTGAGTATCTGTATAATTGACTGAGTTGGTGTATCAATGGTTGTAAATGGTGAGTGAGAGGGTGCATGAGTGGCTGAATGGGTGTTTAAGCAGATACATAAGTGTCTGTATGGGCGAGTGACAGGTACCTGAGTGGCTGTCTCAGTGCATCAATGGGTATGTAAGTGGGTGTATGGGTGAGTGAGTGGGTGTATGAGTGACTGTATTGTGTGAGCGAATGGGTGTTTGACTGGTTGTATGGGTGAGTAAATTAGTGTGAAAGAGGTTGTAAGGGAGAGTATGTGGTACTCTCAGTCACTGTATAGGTGAGTGAGTATATGTATTAGTATATGTATAAGTAACTGAGTAGCTGTGTGAGTAATTGTATGAGTGACTTAGTGTCTGTGTGAGTGACTGTATGGGTGAGCGAGTAGGTGTGTGAGCAGGTGTATGGTTACCTCATTTACTGTGACAGTAGCTGTATGGGTGTATGAGTGGGAGTATAAGTTTGTCTATGTCTGTATGACTGGATCTGTGACTGGCTGTATTGGTAAGTGCGTAGGTGCATGAGTGGCTGTATATGTGAGTTAGCGGTTCAGTTAGTGACTCTATGGGTGAGTTCATGTGTTACTGGCTGTATGGATGAGTGACGAGATGTGTGAGTGTTTGTTAGTGATTGTGTGGAAGTGAGTGTATGACATGTTTTATGAAGGTGTAAGTGGGTGTGTCAGTGTTTCTCTGGATGATATCAGTGATGTCATTTGAGATGTCATCACTGATGTCATCAGTGATGCCACTTGAGATGTTATCAGTGATGTCATCAGTGATATCACTGACCATGTCATGAGTGATATAATATGTGAGATCATAGCAGTGCATTGTGGGGGCGTGAGTTATAGTTAGCTCAGGTAACATCTCAAATGACATCAGAGTCTTATCATTAAGCTGTGTTCGGTGTTTTTTATTTGTGGAAGGAGCCCTGGTCATGACTTTAACAGCTTTATCCTTCATTTAGGATTTGCGGGTTTATGCAATCTACGTGTTACATATGAGCACAGATTCGAGTATTGTAAATAAAGGTGTTTAATTTGATAGATTTAAAAAAAAAAACTTTGACTGTATATATATATTTTTATTATTTATTGGCACTATGAGGACTTTTACCTCTCTTTGCAAGACTAACTATTGTATAAGCTTAGAGTAGTAGTGGAACAATATGTTCGTTTTTAGTAATTATTGACCACACTAAAATGGCGCCGGTTTATGTAGTCAGTTGAATCCGTCGCAAATAGTCAGTTTTTATTGTTTACACAGTGGTATTGTACAAATAGCCACTGCAAGATGGCGCGGGTGCAACACGCCGGTTTTTGGTGCGGAGCACTCTCCGTTTCAGAATTTGATTCTTTGAACAGGTAGGATGCGAGTTGGTGACCGTTGAAATTGACTTAATAAGGATAGTGGCACGGGTAATACTTTAGAGACACGCTGTTACTTTCCCAACTAAAGGGAGAAAGTTGTGGATTTTTGCTTCTTAACTTGAAATGAATGGAATTACGTTTTTAGTCAGGATATGACCCGTGGGCTCCTGCGATGCCAGTGTGTTTACAATATTAGTCTATTACAGGAATGTATTCTAAGATATTTTTTGCAACATTGGAATATATTTGTTCTACATAAGGTTCTTTTTCCTTTTATTCTTTCCCTCCATGGTCCCGTTAGGACGAATTTCCATATTTTAATAAGAATATTCTTCATTGGAAATATATTGCCGTTCCTCATGACTTGCATATTGATTGGTGAGTATTTTACTTATTGTCAGTTTAATTTGTGAGTTATAGTTAGACATTTTCAAGAGGCTGATTATTACCGAGTATGGTGTTTATTTGCACTCTACTACAGGGCACTTTTTTACTTTGATGACAACATCTTATCATCTCAGATAGAGAGACTATACATTTATCAACTCTTTGGAGATTGTTGTTCGCGGTGAGTTGGAATATAGTAGCTTAATAGATTATTGCACGAGATAAATTGTGCTTTAAACTTTTTCACTGTTCCCCCTTTTTCTAGAAATAATGCACTTTGGTTGTTGTTCTATTAATAATCAATTAACCTTTGGAGTCTGGGTTCTTCTTTTCCTCTTATATTTGGAAGAGCACTTTTGGGTATATTTCTATTATAACCTTTTTTCTTTATTTGACGAAACTATTTCATTCTAATATCACTCTTTGAGAACCATACTGGGTCAAAAAGTATGGTCTCTCTTGAGGTGGCCTTTTTCTTCATTTTTCAATTCACTATCTTTGGTGATAGTGTTTGCGATTATTGTACATCTTGCTTCTTTGTGTTATAATGGAGCCTTTGTATTTATTTATTATAGCCCTGAGGAAGTCTTGGGTGAATGCCTAAAAGACGAAACACCTGTTGGCTTTGTGGCTATCTGTTGTTGAAAAAAAAATAAGAACTGAAGTACTCACCTGACAAGATCTGGCATAATAAACTACCAGGAAGAACACTGGAGAAGACTACTGTGTGGACTTATTGTTGGCATTAATATATGAGCGTTGCTCTGGACATTGATTCTGTTCTTTTTACCATATGTGTGTGGACAGTGTCTGCACTCATCTAACAACGCTGGGTGGTCGCTGTTCAATGCCCTTTGAGCACTCTCATACATGATAGAATTGAAAAAACTGTTTTGATACGTCTAGTTGCATTAATTTGCGCAGTCCATACCCCACCACCCGTTATTTTTCTATGTTTGACATCACTGATTACATCAGTGATGCTATCATCCAGTGACTGTTTTTAAAAAGTTTATGAGTGTTAAATATGTTTACTAAGGTGTATTGTGTCTGCAAGGGGCAACCAGCGAACAAGAACCATCCACCACAGTGGCAACAGTAGATTCAGCATCCTCACCCTCGCAAGAGACCGGCAACGTAAGCCCAAACATAAAACAAATCTGCCACAAATAAAGAAGGAAAGGCAGAAACAAGAAAGGCAAGATACTCAGCCCATTTGAAGGGGATCTAACCATAAGTCTAATAACAGATCAATTCCAGGCTAACTAACAAAAGTCACTCTCTCACCGACTGGCAAAATTGAAAGCGAAGGAAGAGAGATCAACTCCTGACGCATCGATTCAAACCCAAAAAACAATTTTCAGCGGCCCACTCGGACCACCAATAACATTGGAAGAGGAGATCATTCAGGCAACAATGAGACAAATGGGAGAAACAGAAGGCCTACCCTTTTGCCAGCAATCTGAAATACCTCGACCAGCTAAAAGTAAGCGCACAAGCCAACTCCAATCCTGTGACATCAAGACAGCATGACAAAAACCATCCTCGCTGTACTGTCACAGAACCTTAGAACACAAGGCTCAACTTGGAACAGAGCCAATCTTGGGACAAACTGAGCCAGCAGAAAGCTACCTACCAACAGAGGATGAAAAAGACCCTTACAATCACAGGCCCTCAGTAGCAGCAAAAGGCCCATCAGAAGCACAAACCCATAAATCACTGGCCACAGGGATAAAGCCTGCCTACAGTATAACAAGAATGATTATGGAGTCCAGGGAGCCCTTAGAAAACAGGCAGAGCGACACCAACTTGAACAATAAAGCAGCGCCACAAGCACAAACTAAAGAGACACGATCTCAGCACAAAAGGGTTCTAGAAAACTAACAACTCCCAACAAACTGTATAATATCTCAGCCAGAATACAAATCCAAGGGGAAAAGAGACATTTTAAACAGAGGGAACATAATGTGACTCCTTTATGCTACAAAGAACTTGGAAGACGTGAACCCAGCAGACCTAGCATCCATAGAAGTTTTCTATGTTGATAACACCCAAGGACTAGAGGCAACCAAAACAACATGGACCACAAAAGAAACATCAACGAAGATAATGAACGAATTGCCCATATTCCAACAATGGGGGATAAGGATATACCACCACCACAAACTGGCCTACCCTACCCCATTTCTAATCAAAAAACTAACAGCAATTGGATCTCAGGAGCAATACACCACCCACTCTGTACTAAGGGACGCAAGAAGTACATCTCTGCCTACAACTCACACCAGTAACTTAAGTGATAAGAATGAAACAAGGAATAGACATGAACCACTAGATGGAACAAACAGGGGAAATCGGAGCCGAGTAACTCGAACATTCGATGCGTTCAACAGCCAATGACAGGCAACTCGTCTCTTTCACCATCATAACACAGCAGAGCTTAGACCAATCAGCATGTGCATATGGAACATCAGTGGCCTGTCAAGCAAAGAAAGAGACCCGCAACTAATGACCTATCTTCAAACTTTTGATCTTATACTTCTTCAAGAAACCTGGGCCGACCAACCAATACATCTGCAGGGGCATAACTCCCAACACATCCTTGCCCGGAAAGAAACCAGCTTTGGCCATAGGAAAGGCGGCTTATCCACCTACACATCAATAACAACACTAGGGCTAGTCAAGGACTTGAAGGCTCCTCTCCCGGTGCCCAACAAACTAATAGAAGTAAAACGAATCAGAATTAACAAGGAAGAATGCCCGTGCATAATTGTAAATGTTTACCTACATCCTAGACATAAATCTAAGGGGGCTAAACAACTAATCGATGGGCTGCTAAGAATCATTGAGGAGGAAGAGATCGACAACATCATAGTCGCAGGAGACTTCAACCTACATCTTATGTGAACTCCCATTGAAGACGGCCTGCTACAAGACCTAAACAGGGCATGGGAAATCCCAATGCAGGGGAAATGAACCACAAACAAGCAGACTGGATTAAGTACACACCTTCTAAGGCAACTTGAACACCTCAACCGTAGACCCCTGAATGGACGCTTCCACGAAGATAACCTGCCAGCCCCCACCTTCTATTCGACATCTGCCGCCTCACATATCGATTACACATTTATGACACTCATTATTTCACGAAATGTCTTCTTACAGACTGGGAGAACCGACCGAGAGCGATCACTCACCAGAAGAAGTCATCTTCAAAGGGGTAGCTACCCAGTTTCATACAGCAATCAAAGCAATAGCCACAGATTAGACCACTAACAATAAAAGAATCAAGTGTAACCCCGATTCAGTGGAGACATTTTTAGAATCAGCCACATCTATCCTGCTTGAAAATTCCAACCAAAAAAGGAGCCCTCTAGCTATGTGGGAGAACATAACTCTCATCCTTAGGGAGAGGTTTGCAACTAATGCATGAGCCAGAAAAGGAACTCTAAGCAAGACACAGCCAGCCAATGACAACATGCCTAAAATAATTAGACTTAAATCTGCCATTAAGCAAATCTTAAGGAAGCTCTGCCAGAACCTACAGGAGAACTCCCTACGGGGGGAACTGAGGAGACAAGGCAAATTTCAAAAAGACAAAATGGGCCATAAAGAGGCAAGAAAACGATTTGATGTTGGCAAAGTTCCTCCACAATTTAAAAAGCAAGACCAGTGCAATGTTCTGGCAAACAATCAACTCCTTACAACGCAATCCCCGCCATGGAATAGACTCCTACCTTCCAGAGGAAGACTGGGCCACATTTCTCCATGACCACTTCAATAGTCCTGGCCAAGAGAGAAACGGGTACGAGGAAGATCTGAGGGCAAACTCGGCCAACGAGTTACAATGAAAAACCAAAAAACAGCAAAAACAGTTCCGAACCAGGTAAGAATGCCTAGGAAATGGAGCAATTCAAGATCAGAGAGAAGACTTATTCAAGATAACAAGGTCACAGATAAGGAGGCAAATTGCAAAAGGGAGGCCAGAAGGAGCCCCTGGCCCAAATAGGATCCCGCCAATTCTATACAAGCATGATCCACAGTACTGGTCCAACATTTTGGCACCAGTATACAACCAGATCTTGTCCTGCGGAAAAATCCTAGAATCGTGGAAAAGATCAATAATCTCGCCAATTCACAAGCAGGGCGACAAGGGCGATGTGAAAAACTACTGCCTTGTCACCCTGATCGACAACGATGCCAAATACTATGCAGGACTATTCCTGGAAGAACTGAAAACCTGGACCTCCTCCTTATCTATCATACCAATAAACCAGACTGGCTTCTGCAAACACATGGGAAAAACCACTAACATCATGGCCCTAACTCTTTTGATTGACGCCGCAAAGGAAGCCAGGCAGCCATTATACCTTTGTTTCATTGACTACAGCTCAGCTTGCGACCATATAGTTCGAACAAGACTATGGCAGAAGCTGAAAAGATGGGGCATACCACCACCCCAGTCCTATTACACACTGACTCCTGGGTTAAAGTCAAACTGGGGACTGAGTCACACCTTTCGAGACGCATAACAACCACCAAGGGGATAAAACCAGGGTGCGTCCTAGCTCCCATATTATTCAATCTCTTCATGGCAGATCTACCTACAAGGCTAGACAATTGTAATTCGCACGCCCCCAAGCTCGGCAAGACGACCATTTCCAACCTTCTATATGCCGACGACTTAGTCCTAGTAAGTCGAACACCAATAGGACTCCAACATTTACTTGACACAACTCAAGAATACTCTCATGAGAATACTTTGAAGATCAACTTAGGCAAAACAAAAACTATGGCCATAAACCTCACCAAAAGGAAAAAACCCTGTTGGCTCCTAGACACACAACGACTAGAACCCGTAAAGGAATACAAATATTTGGGAGTCCTGCTAGACAACAAAAGGCTCTTTCAACCCTCAAATGGAAGCACTAAAACGAAAAGGCAATACAATATCCTTTGCCATGAAGGCTCTAAAAAAAGCACTCGCCGGGCCTTCTCTGGCGCCCCTACTCGAGGTTATTCAAGCAAAACTCCTTCCGACGATAACATACGGGAGGGAGTCAATGAGAGGAAGAGATGCCACCACTGTGGAAAAACATCATCATCAGGTCGTTTAGAACGATCTTTCATCTTCCAAACTGCGCCTCCCCCGTGCAAATAAGGCTAGAGTTTGGATTACAGAAACAGTCACTGGCCAGAAGGGGCGCATTTGTAAAATGTTGGCACAAGATCAGAGGAGCAGAGCAAGACACATTAAACTTGCAACTTTGGGCTGAACTATCACTAAGAGGGAACTCTCAAGCTGGTGTATACCTTAGAGACTCCCTATGTCAACTAGGCCTGCATAGTCTATGGGAGTCACCAGTGACCCACACCAGCTTCAAGAAAGCAGTCACTAAATCCATCAAAGCGCTGTTGATGAAAGAAAAGGCGGCGCTTGCGAAGAGAGCACACGGATGCCACGGACTAAACAACTACATCTCAGACAAACCACAAATGTACCTGAGCGTAAGATTTAACATTCTTTTGAATGAGAAATTTTGAAAATACCAGATGGGCATAATATTGATTTTACCACACCTTTCTCCATGGAAGAGGAAATTTGGAGATAACATCTGCTGACTATGTAGCCTCGGATCAGAAGACCTCGCTCATATATTCTGTAACTGCATAAGTCTGGCAAAAGAACAATTCCTTCTCCTGTGCCCCCTCTTCAATCTACACTGGATGCGCTCCTGCAGACAGGTGGTGCTGACTTGCTTTAAACCCGCTTCCACCCAACTGACCTGCTGTTTCACAAAATTCCTCAACATTGCAGAGAGGAGACTGCAGTCAGAACCATGCTAGCTCTGCACATCGCATAACTCCTATAAAAACACAATGACACCAATATACAACAAAAGGGCTGAACATGAAATCTCAAGCCAAAATAACAAGGATAGCTGGTGCAAGACTGTCATGGGGAAACTTGGACCCACGTGTTTTTACAAGCCTATTTTGCACTGCGGCACCGTGTACAAGATTTTATCAATATACACATTTTTGGGCTGAAACTGTGTCTAATATCCCTATGGGAAATTGCATGCAGATAAAACATTTTGGGACGCCCCCTTTTTCTAGGTCCCCTCTTGATGAATCACCCTGAAACTTTACAGACAGCAGCTGAGTTGAGTGGCATACAAGTTTTGAAAATTTTCAAACGACGCCAAAGTTGTTAGCAAAACAAAAAATGCTCTATGGAAACTAGGTCCTAACTATAACTACCTACTGACGACCACCAGTAGGTAATAGATATATACACACAGATACATATTACCTACTGGCGGTAGCCGTTAGGTAGTTGTAGTTAGGACATAGTTTTCATAGACAAAGCGTTGTTTGATTTGCAAATAATTTTGGCGCCATTTGACAAATCTTCATGATATTTTAAAAACTAGTACGCTGATCACTTCAGCTTCTGTCTGGAAAGTTTTGGGCTTATTCATCAAGCATGGGCCAAGAAAAAGGGGGGGTACCAAAATGAGTTTTTCTCATGCAATTTGCAATAGGGATTTTGAACACGACTACAAACAGAATTACACCAAATTTGGCAGAGATCTTGGTCCAGAAAGAGTTTTTTTGTAATTTTGGTACAAATATGTTCAGTAGTTTTGGAGTCATTAAAGGAAAAAGAAATATAGATATATAGGAAGTTGGATCCTCCATGGATCTGACAGATCTCATGGAGAGATCTGATTGGCTGCCAACATTTCAAACAGAAAGTGTTGGCAGCAATCTTGGGACTCTGGTCTGAGCCTGAATACCCCAAAAAATGCAAAAAAAGCAAAAGGGGGAAGTGTAGGAATACCCTGACCTGACTCCCTAGGCCTGGTGGTGGGGTCCCACAAGAACCCCACCGGGGGCCAAAACATTTTTGTTTAAATTTTACAGTGAATTTGCAGAGGATCTGTGAATCTGCTGTAAAATAAAAAAAAAAGTCAAGTGCGGGGTCCCACGCTAGTTTTGTATATATCTGCCGGATGGGCCAGGATGCGGGGGCTGGATTTATAATTGTAATGGGGGTGCGTGGGGTCCCCTCCTGGGCCGATTTCGGCCCTGGGGACCACCACCCCCAGAGCCTGGCCATTAACCAATAGGGGGCCGCACGTCCCCAAAACCTGGGCCGATTTCAGCCCCGGGGGCTGACACCCCCGGGGCACGGCCATGCATACATAGGAGGAGGGCCCCCTCCCACGCTGATTTCGGCCCTGGGGACAGCCAACCCCCTGGCCCTGGCCATCAACTAATAGGGGAAGGGAGAGCATGTGGCTCCCCTCCCAGGCTGATTTTTTTTCCCCAGGGACCACCAACCCCTGGGGCCTGGCTATCCACACATAGGGGGAGGGAACCCCTCCCGGGCTGATTTCAGCCCCGGGGACCGCCACATACACAAATAGGGAGGGGGGCACGTGGCCTGCCCCCTCCCTCTTATAAATATGAAGTGGGTGCCATAAGTGGGCTCCAGGGCACCCACCATTTACTGGGTGAGCCCCGGGGGATGCGGTCCCTGGGAACAATATTGGCCTGCGGAGGGGGCTGCGTGCCCCCCCTTTATAATAAGGCCTGGCCCCAGGAGATGGGGTCCCCGGGGCTAAAGTCGGCCTGGAGAGTGGGGCTGCATGCCTCCTCCCCTCAAATAAGATGGCAAGCCACGAGGGATGGGGTCCCGGCCAAAATCGTCCCGAGGAGGCGGGCTGAGTGCTCCCCAGGCCCTGCGGCCAACCCCTGTCATGCATGGCTGAAAGCTGTGTGTGGCATAGGACTGGCTGAATGCATGGGATTAACCCCCCGGTGCGCGATATAGGTTGGATTAACGTATGGTAATTAAATATTACTTTACGTTAAAAAAACAGAGAAATTTAATGGAAACAGTAAAGGTTACAGGAACATTATAGTTAGGAAATAAAGTTTTAAAGAATCTTAGAAATTCACAAAAAAACAAAGGTTACAGGGACATTATAGTTAGGTTCACATTTTATGTGCACAAAACCATACAAATTCAGCAGTTATAGTTAGAGTTATCTCAAGTAACTATGACTCGTGCCCTAAAGTAACTATAACTTGCGCGCTTGACATTTTCTATGACATCATTGATGATATCACTGCAACATTTGCTGTAAAATTATTAATGAGAAAGCAGTGCATTGCGGTAACGCGCGTTAGAATTACCCGTGCCGACTTATAGTTACCTGAGATAGCTTTAACTATAGCTGCTGAATTTGTATTGTTTTGTGCACATAAAATGTGAACCTTACTATAACATTCCTGTAACCTTTAGTTTTTTAGTGAATTTATAAAATAAAGGCTTTATACCTACTTGCGAAATACTTACATTTTTGTTGGAAATGCATGCGTGGTAAAAATGTACACGCTAAAGGCATGCGTGGTAAAGGCATATGCATAGTAATGGACACATTGTAAAGGCATGCATGGTAATGGCATGTGGGGTTCCGTCATACATCCCATTTTTTGCATTTCTTGTATCTCTTTTGTAACTATAATTACCGCTGAATTTACTGAACTGACCTCCTGCTTTAATTTGGTTACAAAATCTGGAAATTGAAAAAGGTAGTGTTAGAATCCATAGCTCAGATTGGATGGCAACGTAGGCTAGGCAATCTATCAGAAAGCATTGAATTCTGGAAACAACGGGACTGATGCACTCTTCTTACCACCTCCACCAATAACCACATACACATCTGATGAATATAAGCTTAGTTTCAACTTGACTCTTGTGCAACTGGAAAAGAATTAACAGACACTAATATTCTGTAGTTCCTATCATTAGCAACACATATTTCACCCACAAATAACTCATTCTACTTTATGCAATTTTATACATACATATATGTGTAGCCAATATCATGACATGAGAATTCATCCTGTTCCTTACATGCTCAAACCCCAATTTTAAATGCAAACTATCCCCATAGTCTTTAACAACGCTTATATTCTAATGTATAAAATAGTTTGAAATTTGTTTCTCAAAACTTCGGGGCATATTTACAAGCCCCTATCGCCACCACAGCGTCACTTTTAGTGACGTTGTGATGGTGATAGGAGCTTTGCCTTATTTACAAGCAGATTGAGCCACTTAACGCTGGCTTGTAAATAAGGCCCCCTTTCACGCTACACCTAGCGTGAAAGGGGCGGGCAATGGGTGTTGCGGTGGGCGTTCCACCGCAACACCCATTGATTTTGACGCTGCCCCCTATTTACAAGAGCAGTGTAAAAAGGAAGCAGCACCAAAATTAAGACCAGGTAAAACCTGGTCTAAAACAGGCGAAATGAGGAGAAATGCTTTATTTCTCCTCGTTTTTGCTGTTTTCATGTGTGCTGCCTTGGGCAGCATACATAGAAACAACAAAATGCCAAAGAATGTTTATGTGCAGAAAGGTCAACCTTACTGCACATAAAACATTCTTTAAAAAAAATGCAGTTTTGCAACTTCCATGTGTGCTGCATTTAGCAGCACACATAGAAGTTACAAAACGGCATTTAAAGATTGTTTATGTGCAGGAAGGGGGGACCTTCCTGCACATAAACAATCTTCCCCTCAACACAGGTGATATATTTCATATAGGTACCCCGATATAGGTCTAGGTAACATCATAACCCTTCACCTACATTCGCTCCTATACTACATATATAACGGATTTGAAGGACTGACCTTTTACCCTGTTACAATACTACACACAAGTACGTAGGGTTTTTCCCTGGACACTGGCCTCATAAATTATGCATGAGGATTCTTAGTTTCTTGAAATCACAGCAGGACCATCATCTCCTGCATAATAACTGTGTATAAAGTTCATTCCCGACGTCATCCTAAGTCCGACACTGACACAGCAAGGTAGAACCCCATGGGAAACCTTAGGGTATATAAACACCACATCTTGCTGAGATAGTTAGAGGAGATCAGGACTTCACGGCCGACACACTGACACAAGACGTTGAGGTTCCTGCATGCAGATACTCCAGCTCGCAGTGGTCTGAAATCCCTTGCGGGGTGTTCAGCTCGAGACCAGAACGGGGTCCCGCAGTCTCACATCAGGTAATGGGGTTGGCTTTATCCTAGAGGGATTCTTGGCTTTACACCTACTCACATGCTAGGTACATTTAGGTACATCTAGTTAGGGTGCATCGTAGGAGTACGCATTTTATTGCCATGTATTTTATATACTTGCCTATATTTATGATTTTAGCAAAATGGTAGAAACCTACCATTTGTTTACTTTCTTAGTGCTGCTACTCATTTATATATGCTACTGTCTACTGGTGATTTCCGTGCACGTATTTTACGCTAGAATAAAGACCGTTCAATAAATACTTATTGAAAACGTTCCAACCGTTTATTCTGTGTATCTCGCTGAGAACAAGTGAGCACGAGTGACTGAGCGAAAAGTAAGTTACTGTTTCCACGGTCCTGAGGGATCAGGGTTTTCATGTTCGATAGTTGCCAAAAACTATTCTCTCCTTGGTAAGGGGAAGTGATGGTGGCATCGCGAGCTAGCTGGTACACAGGCCAACATACCCGGTGGGGGTGTCTGTAATCAGTCTGGACACCAGTCCCGCAGTGCATGTTGTCTAAACGCTCAGATCCTATATAGGTCTTATAGGAACTACACGACATGGCACCACCAACGTTGGTATTGACACTAATTTAACAGTCAAATCTGAATAGTTCAGTCGTGCTATTCTCGGAGACCCCTACTCACATTTCCCCAGAGATGTCTGGAGTGGGAGGGCACAAAATCCGCCGCAGCTGAGTAGGAAAATTCCTATGTATTGGCTGTTGGTTTAATCAAGCTTGAAGGATACAGTGTTCCTAATTGTGCATAACACCTTATCTCAGTTCCCTTGAAACGCTCTCCTTTCTAAAAATAATGACTGAGCAGGGAGACATAGATGAAGGGAATGCACTAAACTTCACAACAGAAGAAAATGATGCAGATGCAATTTTGCAGAAAATGTTAGAAATGCCGTCACCCTAAAACTAGTAGCATATGGTGTTACAATTAGGGGTGGGCAAGTGACCTTCATGATTGAGGCACACGAATCATATAGAACAGAGGTATTCTACTCATGGATTAGATTCCCGCAGGCAAATGCTTTGACAAAAACATTTCACTACTATGTCGAAGATGACATACCAGACGAATATAGTCAATATGAGGACATTGAAATTCCACTCACTTAACACGAACATTTTTACTGGTTTAAAGGCGCCCTCCCCCATACAAGAAATAGAGTAAGACTCGGCTCGCTCAGAAGAGACGGAGCAACTTGGCCAGTGCTAGCGGCCTACACACCACATCCTGACATTGACACAATGCCAAGAGGAGACTTACTCATACAGCATAAAGAATTAATAAGACTTTACAGAAACATGACACAGTTTGTGATGAGAACACTCACACTTCCGCCAACACCGGCTACACTACCAGGACCAGTTCAAAATAATACAACCAAATTTACACCACAAACACTGCACGCAGTGATGGGTAAAATGCCCACAAAACGTGAACAAATGCCCTTCTGGATAGCACAAAAAATAACACAGCTGGAGGCAGTGTTTCCGCACACTGGTCCTAAGGAAAAGCATAGAATACTGATGATTTGCTTGCCGATGGGGATAGCTCCCTCTATAGAAGATTGTACTTCTTGGGGTACAGTTTTTGCTGCAATATATACCAGGACTCATGGTATCCCTTCTTTAGCGGTAATACCAGATGTATTAAGACAATTACAGAACGAGTATGGAGCAGAACCTGCTCTAAACTTAGGGATGAAGTTGTTAAATAACTTTGCCCAGGTATCTGCGATAATATTAGCAAATATTAAAGGGGAAGCAGCATCAGTGGCAATACTCCAATGTCTGAGGGATTTCACTCCATTACAACAGGAGACAGAGCTACCTAAAATAATTGAAACTGCTTATGCGAAATTAGGTAGAGACAGTCTGGGAGCTAGACCTGTAAAACCTCAACTAGTGGGAGGTACAGATAAAGAACAGGCAAAGCAAACACCGACTTCTTCCAAAAAGCAATGGGACAATAATAAACAGCAAAAGAACAGATCTCACTCCAGGGGAAGGTCTCCTCAACAGGAGCCCCCAGAAAGGAGATATACTCTTAGGAATAGAGATAACATTGAAAAACCTGACAGGTATCAGGACACTGATATACGTTCCTCTTGTTCCTTTCAGGGTTCATCAAAAAACTCTGAGAGGGAAGGACGGTCAGAACAGAGACAAGAAGAGCGTACAAAGCCCAGACACAGGCAATGCACTTCGGACTACGCTTCAAAGAAAGAAAGAAGAAAATCCCAAAGCAAAACCTCAATTTAGAAAGAAGAAGGTAGCAGGTCTCAAAGTTAGACATGCCCAGAATTCTGAGGACTCAACTACTGAACGGGGAATGGGCTCTGACGATGCTAGACAGCGCAGCAGAAGTTACAATAGCTTGCCGGAACCTGATGGAATTTCTGGTGACAGCGGAGTTGAGTGAGTATATCGCGGTGGAAACACCTGATACTAGGGTGAGTGTCCCACACAAGTTACATGAAATAACACTCCCAATGGAGGGGGACAAGCCCAGACAAGTTAAGGGTCTCTTTTGGGAAAACCTAACTTCTGGCTACGACATCCTATTAGCAGAAAAAGATTGGCCGCCTACTATTGTTATGGAGAGCCAAAAGGGGGAAACTGTAATTTTTCCAGATTTCTCCGACCTAGTCCCCGCACACCTAAGACATACATATGCGCAGGAGTGGGCAGTAGCCCTTGCTCCAGCATTATACCGCAACCACGTAGGGTAGGATGAAGAGTCACCCCACCACGTAATTCCAATAAAAACAAACCCAACTCCACAGAGACAGTATCCCATAAAACAGGAAGCTAAAAAACAGGTCAGGGAGATCTTAGATCAACTTGAATACCAAGGTGTAATTGAACCCTGCACCTCATCAATGAATAATCCTTTGTTTCCCGTAATGAAACCCGACAATTTATATTGTCTAGTTTTAGACTATAGACACCTAAACTCATGCACAAAAACATTTGCAGTTCAGAATGCACATAGTGCCGCATTAATTAATAACATTGTGCGGAAAAAATACAAAACAACAGTAGATATCTCAAATGGATTTTTCTGCCAAAACATGGCGCCAGAAAGCAGATATTTGACAGCCTTCTCAGCGCTAGGGTCCCAGGGTCAATTTTGTCGACTCCCCCAAGGGTATAAGAATGGCCCGGGGTTATTCTCAAGGAGGGTAACAGAGTTACTACAGAATTTGGATGAGGAAGCATTATCCTATGTAGATGATATTTATCTAACGGATGATGACTTAGAGGAACACTTGACCAGGGTGAGCACCATAATTTTGGGTTTCGCCTCTGAGGGCTACAAATTTAATTTTAAAAAATCAAAAATAGCCCACCTCAATGTCCTATTTTTGAGATATGGGCTTTCAAGTGAAGGCAAAAGCCTGGCAGCCCACTTTTTAGAAAAGTGCGCATTGCTACAACCTCCAAAATCATTAAAAAATTTACAGTCCATACTGGGATTTCTGAATTTTGGCAGAACATACATTTTGGATTATGCAGAGAGAGTAAAACCTTTCTACGACCTAATAAGACCTGACTTTTCAGTTAGACAATGGACATGGGAACACACAAATATACTTTGTTCCCTACAAGCTGATATGATATCATCAAAACACTTACAGACACGCGTAAACGTACGCAACCTGGTGATCCGCGTAGTCGCAGGTCAATCAGGGTACACTTACTTAACCTTCAATGAAGGTGAAACATTACCAATAGCATATAAATCGCTTTTGTACACTAACGCTGAAATGCGTTATGCACCCACAGAAAAAATTAGTGAGAGAAAGAGTACTGGCTCAGGGGAAACGAATAATTGTCGTAACCCCGGTACCGGCCTTGAGGCTGCCACAATGGCAAGTGTCCTAAATGCGAAAGCATTACATCCAAGATGGATACAGTGGGCTAATTCTTTCACTGCAACAGATGTAGAATACAGATATGACCCTAGTCTAAAAACACAAGCATTTCTGCAATATGAACAAGAATATCCTCTACCAAATGAAATAATGCCTCTAGATCGGTATGAGTACATTATTTATACTGACGGATCTGCTCAACCGGCCATAGGAAGTAAGCAACAATACAGTGCAGCATGCGCTATTGTAATAGTTGGGTTGGATGCAGGAGCAATCTACAAGTTCAACAAAACCTGCTGAGTTACCAAAAATAGATCGAACTGCATCTGGCTATTTCATCGACTTCGATACTTTTTCATTGGATCCAAGTGAACCTGAAACGATGCCAGCCCAAATTTCTCGCAAACAACGGATCAAAGACTTTTTAAACTTTCTTAGAAGGACTTATTTAGTATCACCTTGGGTAGAACTTTGGATAATCACTGGTATATTATTTTTTCTTTTCCGACACTGACACACCAAGGTAGAACCCCTGGGGATACCTTAGGGTATATAAACACCACATCTTGCTGAGATAGTTAGAGGAGATCAGGACTTCCCGGCCGACACACTGACGCAAGACGCTGAGGTTCCTGCATGCAGATACTCCAGCTCGCAGTGGTCTGACATCCCTTGCAGGGTGTTCAGCTCGAGATCAGAACGGGGTCCCGCAGTCGCACATCAGGTAATGGGGTTGGCTTTATCCTAGAGGGAATCTTGGCTTTACACCTACTCACATGCTAGGTACATTTAGGTACGTCTAGTTAGGGTGCATCGTAGGAGTACGCATTTTATTGCCATGCATTTTATATACTTGCCTATATTTATGATTTTAGCAAAATGGTAGAAACCTACCACCTGTTTACTTTCTTAGTGCTGCTACTCATTTATATATGCTACTGTCTACTGGTGATTTCAGTGCACGTATTTTACGCTAGAATAAAGACCGTTCAATAAATACTTATTGAAAACGTCCCAACCGTTTATTCTGTGTATCTCTCTGAGAACAAGTGAGCATGAGTGACTGAGCGAAAAGTAAGTTACTGTTTCCACGGTCCTGAGGGATCAGCGTTGTCATGTTCGATAGTTGCCAAGAACTATTCTCTCCTTGGTAAGGGGAAGTGATAGTGGCATCGCGAGCTAGCTGGTACACAGGCCAACATACCAGGTGGGGGTGTCTAGAATCAGTCTGGACACCAGTCCCGCAGTGCATGTTGTCTAAACGTGCAGATCCTATATAGGTCTTATAGGAACTACACGACACAGGCATCCTTGCACTATGGTGCAAGGCTGCCGGCGTTGGCACTAGGCAGCTTAATTTAGCTCCAGCGCAGGGGGAAACGCAGGGCTGCACCGTATTCTAGTAAATATGGTGAAGCCCTGCGTTTCTAAAGTGACGAAGCGTGTCATTAGCCTTCTTGGCTTAACGACCCGCTTGGCCACTTTCTTTTAAATATGCCCCTTCATTTTCAGAATATTTCTATGTATTCGCAAATCTGTTTTCCAGAAAATTCTCAAAGAAGCAACTGTTCTTTGCAAAAAAGAAATCAAGAATCCATGTAGCAAGGCCCTGGCTACAGCAACAGTTTAGCAACACAGTTTAGCACGTTTGTCTAGCAAGGATGCTGTGAAACCTGAAGATAGTTATACCAGATGATCCAAGATGGTCCCTGTCATTCGCACCAGACTTGAGAGTTCACACCCTCCACTAAAATGTAGTTAATTGTCGTGGTGCAGTCGCATATGTGAAGCCTTACACCAGGCAGCACTGACAATCTGTGATGAAGGGACAACAGCTAGTCGCAAAAATAACTTTTTTAATGATGGGGTGTTATCACCCTTTGAAATCAGCAAGCACATCTATAGACTTTCTGATGGTAGTCAACACATTTTACTGCTGGAGACAAAGTTCAGAGCACATTCATCAGGACTAAAAGACAATATGATGTAGAATCACAGCTTGCCAGACAGAATATTGCTCACTGCAGCATTGTGAGCTTGATCGCTTAGAAAAGAGTCCACAAAAAGATAAAATGCAGCACCTGCTGTGGAATCACAGAGGAGCATGGGAAAACACACAAAGAAATATATAAAAATGCCCTTACCCTAATTATGTGAAGATCCCCATCAATCCGGATTCAAAAGTGTGCATTTATAGAACAGGATGTCAGAATGTAAATGAATGCTATCAAATTGGGCGTGATAAATATGTAAAACTGCCAATGTGCTCACCGTCGATTGATAAAGAGACTGCATACCAGAGGCAACCCATTAAAAGCCATATGTTCAGAAAAAAATCATATTACAGAATGTCAGAATTCAGACACATTTGTGGGAGCGCCATGAAAACGTTTAGCGTTCTGCAGAAGGAGGCCAAAGGACATTTTTTCATACGGTTTGTGGGGGAAGGTGTGATTTAGAGCCACATGGGGTTGGAGTGAATCTGTGACTTCTTATGTTGCTGACAGATGGTTGTGAAATGCCTTTCATGACTCGGGTCACTTTCGGGAGGGAACCATTGGCAAAGGACCTAAGCACAAAAAGAAGCTTCATGTTGATAGACATGGGCCCACATATAGTATTTTGGGTCTGATGCAAGATTTGTCATGTGCAGGAAGTTCTTAAATGGTCCTTAGCTGGGTGGAATCTTTGTAAGCATTTCAGAGCTGCTTTAATAAGATTTTACATATAACGCCTGAATGGAGAAGTACCACACTTGGGTTCCAGTGTTGTATTGCATATGTTTGTAGTGTGATGATTTGTGGATTTATTTTTACATCAGTTTATTTCCAGGTTGATTTGTACTAGCAAAGTTTTTAACCTTTGATTTTGCTGTAATGAATGCTTTCACTTACCACATATTTCTGTTTCCTTTCCACATTTGGTACTAATTGCACGGAAGATGGTCTGCCTTTGGGTGCATGCAGCGGTGATAGTGCTTCATGTACAATGTATGTTTTCCTGGTTTTCTGTGCATTGGTGTGCATGTGTCAGTCAGTCAGAAATACTTTTATTGATTCGTTAAAAATCATAAAAGGATGGCAAACCATCATAAAACACTATACTTTAAATGAGCATTATTATTATTATTATTTTTTTAAACATAAAAGAGAGAAAAAAAAGCCTTAGGGTCATGACCACAATTAAAAAACTAACAAGCATTACAATACATTTAAAAATATCAGCCAGCAGATTATTTATTAGCTGCTAGGCACTAATCAATTTTTCCAGTTCCTTTGCTGCTATTTTCCAGAATTTTATAGCGCTACAAGACAGGGGAATCGAAAACCCTCCAAGACACCTAATGACTGCGGCTCTACATGTTCTTATCTGTTCATTCCTTAAAATCTCCAGAAGAATGGATTTACGGGTTTTCAGTAAAAAGGGCAAGTACATAATAAGTGTAATAGTGACTCCTCCCCTTGACCACAAAGGCGACATTCCTTAGATGGCCATATGTTGGGGTCAAATCCTTTGAGGGGAATGATCCCATTCGTAGCAACATCAGGTAGTGCTTTTTATGGTGGGAGAAATGTTCAATCAGATACTGTTGCGGCTTCAGCCTCTGGTAGGCCTTTATCACCGCCCAAGCATGATTTTTTTTGCAAAGATCATTTTATCAGTTATTAAAGAGATCCGCTTGATTGCAGTATTCACCACGCTTTTGAATCCAACATACGTTACTGGTGTTAACCAGGCCTCCTCTAGCTGTAATGCCGACAAAGATTCCTTCAGGATTATCGTGGTTGAATTAGCTAGTCTACCTTGATTTTCAATCTCGACCCAACAACGGTGGGCTAGAGTGTTATCTTCTGCCTCCCTCATCCTCCAATAATACTTTACCAAGGCACCTTGTCTGGCCATGATCTGATTTTTTAATCCAAATTCTAAACGAATTTGTTCCTGTGAAGTATGTAGCAGGATTAAAAACAGTCTTTTGAAAAATATAGATTGTGCTGTATTTAATATTATTGCATCTTTAGTATTCAGAAGTTCTGAGCCATACGAGAAGGAAGGTAAAAATTTTGCGGCGATCACTTTTAGCAGATGACCGATAGAACAACCTATGAGTTTTTTCCTTTGGATTTTGAAGGCAAATAACAATTGTTTAGCTTTCGTGCGTCCTTGTTCCAAGTGTTGCTTAAAATTGAGCTTGCAGTCTAACTGGAAGCCTAGATATTTATAGGAAGCAACCCGGGCCAACATTTGGTCGCCCAATTTCCAGGAAAAGGTGTGCCTTTTTGATAATTTATTATGTTTTGAAAAACACATTACTTTTGTCTTTTGGTGATTGATCGTGAGTTGGTTCAGAGTAGTATAGGCTCCTAATCCCGTGATCAATTTCTGCAGGCCCACCGGAGTTTGTGCTAGCAACACAATGTCATCTGCATATTGGAGGCACGGTGTCGGTGTTTTACCCAATCTTGGAGGGTCAGCTGGAATTGACTGGAGGCACTTGTCGAGATCAGAGGTGTAAATGTTAAACAGACAAGGCGCTAAAACGCATCCTTGTTTTAGCCCGTTTGATGTTGGGATCTTACCGGTTACGCTGGAGCCATCTCCTTTCTTGATTTGGACCCACGTGTGAGAATACAAATTAATAATAGCGTCCAGAAGTCTGGGCGGGGCCCCCCAGGCTTGCATTTTTGCCCATAGAGTGGCTCTTGGAACCTTATCGAAAGCCGCTTTGAGGTCTACAAAGCAGGCGTACAAAGGCCTTGATTTTGCAAAAGCTTGGTTGGCTAGAAGGGTGACCGCAGAGATGTTCGTAAGGGTACCCATCACAGCCCGAAAACCAGTTTGCGTATGTGGTATTAGGTTTATTCTACTGACCCAAGCCTCTAACTCTACCAGGAGGTTAGATGCATAGATTTTTGCCTCCACATCTATCAACGCGATCAACCTGTAGTTGGAGGGATCCGAGCGAGAACCCGACTTATAGATTGGATTAAGAATGCTTCCTCTCCAGGTCTCAGGGATCAGCGTATCGGCTATAGCTTTGGAAAAGAGAGGTGTCAAAACTTGAGACCAAAATAGGGGGTCATGCCGAAACAGAGCATTTGGTAATCCATTAGGACCTGGGGCTCCCTCAGATTTTAAATTTTTTATAATTTTTAGGACTTGAATGTCTGACAACGGCACAAATTCTTCGAGGGATTCATTATACATAACTTCGATGACTTTACCTCGACCTCCAGCCTCCTTCCCTGTTAGTAATCCGTTATTTGGGGCCAATAAGGGTGGAGTTTCGTTAAATAAAAGTTCGATATGAGCTCACCATGTGGCCTCCAATATATCCGAATTATGATGTCGGTTCTGGCCACTAGTTAGTTGGTTAATTTGTTCCCAAAGAGGTGTGCATGTGATTCAGGATGTTTATTCATGTGCCCCTTTGAAATATGTATACGTTCAAGAGTGATGCAAAAATAGGAGAGTGATTAAACTCAACTATATAGCATTTTATAAATTTTGGCTACATCTTATCACGTTGTTCAATAGAAACAAAGGGCCTCATTTATGAAAACTGTTTCATCGCTGCAATAAAACAGCGATGCAACAGTTTTCACTGCGCCCTCCTTGCGACGCGATGGATGCGGTGTATTTAATGTGTGGCGCTCCATGTCGCAAGGATGACAGATACGTCAGCGGTGCAAAAGTCACGCATTGCCGGAGTTGTGTCGCAAGCATGACGCAACTCCAGCAATGCATGGGGTAGGCCTGTGCCTATGGCACTGAGTCACCCTTAAGCTTACCATGAGGCAGGCGTAAAATTATGACGCAGTGGTGTCCTAGAAGTGTCGCAGTGAAATATCATAGATTTCACTGCGACACTTCTACAACCTTTTTTTATGTGGGAATGCCCACCCTGCATACATTATACCTGACGCAGGTATAATGTGGCGCAGGGCTTTACAAGGTGACACATCTGCCTAGATGCGTCACTTTGTAAGTATTGGGCAACGAGGCGCAATGTTTACGCTGCTGCTGCGTCATGAAAAGTGGCGCAACAGCGACGCAAAAATGTCGCAAAGCTTTTATAAATAAGGCCCCAAATATTGTAATTAGAATTTACAATTAGGTTATGAAGTAATAAATAATGTTCACTTCAGAAGGATGGTGATGCTCTGGGAAAAATCACCTGTCAGAAAAAAACAGTTTGTGACCAAATTAAAATTTTCAGAGAGCAACTTAGAGTGACCACTTTAATATTTTAAATAAGAAAGTTTTAGGGATAATGCAATAATTAATTAAATATATTTCTTTAATGAATAAAGTTCATTTGTAGTCTATCAAAGCTGTATAATTCCTATTTACGTTTACGATTGTAAAAATATTTTAGGGTTGACTATGGTGGTTTCTTTATCTTCAACTTCAAAGAATGACAATAATAATAATAATTATAATGATAACAACAGATCTGCTCCTTCCAACTCACACGGTGCCACTGTGTGTCACACGATATCGGCTCCCTTCACACAGTCGCCCATTGAGGAGCAGATATCAGACGACGGTGAAGAAAATGAGCTGGAAACCACTGCAAAGAGTGGATTTCCAGCTCGTCTTTGAAGGATGTGAGCAATCGATGTCCATTAAAGGGTGTGAAACAGCACTGACATCATCAAGCTCTTTTGTTTTTAGAGGAAGGGGTGAAAGTGCCTTTTAGGTACTTCTCGGCATGCGGCCCGCCCACTGTAAAGCCCCACCCCCTCTTCACACTGTGAATTTATTTTTTAGTTTGCAGGTATTTAATAGCAATAATACATTATCTCTATAGATAGCCATGATTAGAACTGGGGATTGACAGGGCCATGTAAATGTGCTGGTAATCGCCTTGACTTTGTTTTCAATTTGTGTTGACAATAAATGGATCATCGCATCCTCCCAGCATAGTTTCTTAGTGTGACCTTGAGCAACATCTGACAATTATGCAGCCACGGCCCGTGGAGGTAAGAGTGGTGGGGTTGGGGGTGGGGGTGGCATTTCGACAGACAACGACGAGGCAAAATTAATTATTTATTTCATTTTCCCTTTTCCTCGAAATTCCCCCGCCGGGCCCCCTCTTACCTGCAAGGGCCGCGGCTGCAATTATGCAAAGTTCCTCTTTCGTATTTCGCTTGTCTCAGATTTTCTTGATTATGTCCTTGCTCTGCCGGACCCATCCCTTTTAAGCAATTGATGTACGCGTCTAATGCACAGGATGGTCATGTAGATTAGTAGCCATGCAAAACGCTCTTAAAACAATTGCAGAGGAAAAACACAGTCTACAAAGCAGATGTTTGTGGAACATATTTTATCGACTCAAAATGAAAACTTCAAATGACGTGCTGATTGTTATTCCAACCTACCAGCTACATTTCAGGAGGGAGAATTAGCCTTTTAAAAAGTTAGGATGAGCTAATAAAAGGATGTAGCAATGGGTACCTGTTGAAATCTTAATTATGTGTGCATTAGCACAGGAAGCATAGGCTGTTGTCCTACCGTTCCACACATTGTCAACTTTGATTGGCAGGCTGCTATCCCCAGCTTAAGTGCCTTCTTCCTTGAATAGTGCTTTGCAGTGCGAGCAACTTCTATAATTAACCCCTGTAAGAGATGGTGAGTGACTGATACTGTAATGATCATTCTGCAAAAAGAGCTAATCCCTGCAAGGTACCAATGCGAAGAATTAAAAACAGATGAAGAATTCCCACCACAGTTTTACTAGTTTTGTTGATTTTCCATAAGTTGGATGGATGTGCACAAACATGGACCTCCTGAAGCTGCAGCTCAATTTAATTCCCAAAAAAGCAAAAATGCTCTTTGGGTGGCTTGTTATCCCTGCACAGTACAATCCGCCTAGGAGCTTGAGTTGGGCTGTCATTAGTGGCTGGGATCTGACTGATTAGCATTTATTATTGTCCAGGTTTGCAACGGCACAGACAAGTTAAAAATAGGCATTGGCAAATCGAACGGGTCTGGTTTGTAAGTGAAAAAGTGCATCTTAATCGATTACATGTGTGAATTGGTGAGCCAATGAATGTGAGAATTGATAGTGGTTGAATGCAGAGATCAGTGCATAGATGGTCAGTCAGCTGAATGGAAGTGATTGAGTGTATGGATGGATTATTGAATATGTGAGAGTATGGATCAATGGCTAGAGCAGTGGTTGAGTGTATGAATGGATAAAGGAGGGACGGGCTGAGTGTAGGGGTAAAGGCAGTGAGTGAAGGCAAGAGCAACACATGAGGGGAAGTTGGTGAGTATTGAGCAGTGAGACGCTCAAGACTGTGCAGTGCATGGGGCAGTGGCAGTAGTCAGTACAGATGTTGGGAATACTAGTAGAGTTAATGGAGACAGCTACTAGCTCCTTCAGAGAAGGACGTTTCCGAGAATTGTATCATGACCTCCCCTTGTCCATAGAGGCTGTAGTGTAGCTCAGATATCAGGTTATGGTAACCTGAGATAATATGTTTTTTGTGTTCTTTGAACCTAAGAATGATAAATTTTCTAGATCACTCATCCCATGAGACATTAAAAGGAAAATCAGTGGAAATCCAAACCGTCTTTAATTAAGGAATGTTGCAATCAAGAACACTAAGGCACAAAGCATACATTTTTAAAATGCTTGTTAAAATACTGCCGTCGTGTGAACACGTTGCGTTTAAAAAGCGCATGGAATGCATTTGCAGGGGCTCACTGTGATTGATGGCCGGTATAAGGAGGCCAGGAATAGGGCGGGCACTTTATACCTAATGTTGTTAAAGCTGCATTTGAACAGAACGCTTTCACATGACTGGAGTTTTTTGTTGTAAATAAACTAACAGGAAGATTTCTGTTTTGCTTTTTAAGTACCAATGAAAATGCTTCCAAAAAATGCATTTCATGTTGGTCAAAAAAGAAAAGCAAAACAGCAATCCTTCCTGTTAGTTTATTTTAAAAATACCTGCGTCGAGTGAACGCGTTGTGTTTAGAAAGCACATTGAATGCATGAAATGCATTTGTGGGGGCTTACTGTGATTGATGGGCGGTATAAGGAGGCCAGGAATAACCTATTTTGCATCTGCTATAATGTTTATTAATGGAAAGGCACCTACTTGGCTTAGTCTGCTTATGTTCAATGCAGCTGGGAAACATTATCCGGAGCACTGTTGTGTCTTCTGATGCAGCAGGGGAGACGCTTTTGTTTTTTTGTAATGTGTGGGATGGTCTTGTTTATGGCTCATATGCGGCTGGGGAGGTCATCCGGAGCAGTGTTGCCTCTTCCGGTGCAGCAGGGGTAGAACAACGAAGTTGGAGGAAATAAAGACAAGCGCCCTGAACCTCCCAGCAGATTCTGAAGGGTTGGCATGCAGGATCCCTGCCATATCGGTAGGTGCCTGTGAGAAGGTGGGTTGGTATATGCTGTCCACTAGTTAAAGTGGGCACCTTGTACCAGGCCACACGACCCTTATGATGTATGAGGTCAAAGATAACCTTTATGAAAGCTATCCTAGTGGTAGCTATGGAGAGGAGCCTTCAGGCTTAATTTTGAAGGAATGTAAAGCTTCTTGTTTTACCAGAATCTCACTCTTGAATGACCAAATGAAAGGAGAACCACACAAGTGTTATGTAAAAATATGTATTTATTACTAAAACACTCTCTACTAATCTCGACACGAGAATAGAACATAAAGCACACAATACTTAATCAATAGAACGTACGTAAGTAGCAAAATATACAACGGGCTCCAGGGGAGACCGAGACCATATACTAAAAAAATGGTATAACAACAACGACTTCAATAGACACAGTGCCTAGAGCACGTAGAATCGCTGGGACCCCAAGGAACCACCCAGAGGAGTGACACAGGGAGCCCACGGAGGACGGGTGCAGTGTGGGAACACGACCGCGTGTTCCGTGCAACTCTATGGGAAAGTCGCGGTTAGAAAATTACAATTTTAGGACACTTCTAGGAGGACTTCAAGCAAACCCTTTGGAACTTAAGAGGTTCTAAGGCCAGCACCCTTGTGAGTACCGAAGTACCCGAGTTACCTATCCCAGAGGAGCCGGGTGCATAGGGGTCAAGTGGTGTCGGAAACCACCGTCATTTTCAATGGCAACCTGCAAGAAAGTACTGCTGCCAGGAAGGTGAAGAGTGTCCGATGGAATCCAAGCCTGGATTCATGGTGTGAAGAACCTGAAAGCAGAGGGGACAAAGTCTGGGTCACTTCAGGTGACCAGGGGCTCGATAGTCGAATGCCCACCGATGTCGGGTGCTTCAGGTGAAGAGAACGGGTGTTTGTCTCTGCAGCCACGGGGAGCAGGAGACGTCGATGATGACCAGGGTCCAGAGGGGAGCTGTCCCACAAAGGAGGTCGAGAGCTGAGGGGTCAGTGTCCGGCTGGAGCACCAACAAGCCTTGGCAACGGCAACCCACGTAGACAGAGGAAACAGGTTACGGTGTGGACCAGCAAGGTCCAGGGGACTCTCCAAGCAATGGAGAGCCAGGGCTCGTCTGGAGCAACCAGGGAAGCCCAAGAACAATCAAGGTGACCCTCACCAGGTCCCACCAGTCAAAAGACCAGGGATCGCGAGGTGACCTCGAGCAAATGTACAAAGTGCCAGCCCACAGAGCACTCGTGGAGTGGAGGCCGGATATCTTTGGTGCAAATGATGCTCGGGGTTGGGACTACACGTAGTCCAAAGCACAGCCTCAGGGATCGCCAAAGAGCATATGCTGCTGCAAATGTACATGGTGCACAGGGGTTTGGGTTGCACGGTCCCCACGAGGGATACTGTTCTCAGAGATGCTGAGAGGTCAGATCAACCTCAGGGACATTAGGGAACCCACCTCCTGTGTTGCAGAAATCTTCAGAGTCTGCAGGAGCTCAGGAGATGCAAACTGTTCAGGTGCGCTTAGGTGCCTGCTGCTGCAGGGGAGTAACTCCTTTACTACAAGGGAGATTCTTCTGTCGTCCAGCGAAGTGTAGACCGTCGAAGTACTTGGTTTCTTTGCAGAGCCTTGTCCAGGTATAATCTAAAGTCCTGGTATCATGTTTCCCACTTTATACCCATGGGAAGGGGTTGGACTGACTCTGGGGACCCTCCTAGGGGAGGGGCAGGACAGAGGGGTGGCTACACCCATATCCTTTGTCCAGTTTCGCACCAGAGCAGGAGCCAATGGCCCCCAGAACTGGTTCCAGCTGGACTATGCATGGGGACACCAAATGTGCCCCCAGTGCAGACTTTCTGGCACTCTAAGAGTGCACCCACCCAGCCCCAATACACTAAAGCCTGTCTGGGAGGTGGTCACACCTCCCCATGACAGGAAACCTATTGTCAGGCCTTCCTCTGCTCGAGCTTGGCTCAGCAGCAGGAGGGCAGACTCGTGTCTGTGGCTGGCAGCATCCATTTTGTGCTGCACAGGTCGAGAAAGCTGGTACCGGGTAGACCGATGACCCATAGTAGTGGTTCTACAAGGGTGAAATCATACCTCCCACACCAGTTACTGGTGTGGAGGTATGATTCCAAGGTGTTTGACACCAAACACAACATGTTTCTAAGCAGCCGTTTTAAAGTTAGCATTTACAGCGAGGTTATAATGCACTTAAGTATATATGGTTTGGCTGCATTACAGACAACCTCGGGGAATGGATTCCGAAGGCTGCAGAGGGGCCCTACTCATGCAGGGGCACCCTCTCACATAAAACCCAGCACCCTGCCTTTCAGGATTGATAAGGCCTGCCATAGGGGTGACTGATAGGTTTATATGTGTAGTGATTTAGAAGGGATATAGTGAACCTATATCTCCAGTAAGGGGTGCATGCACCACCTTACACAGGTTGCAGTAGCAGACCTGTTGTGTCATTTTGAATGGCCTCTCAGGGGTGGCATAATACATGCTTCAGCCCATGGGAGGCCTCTGGGGTACCTATGCCCTGGGTACATGGTGTACCATATACTAGGGACTTATAAGGGTACCCCAGTATCCAATCTGGAGTGTACCTAAAGTACATTACACAACCAATTTAGGGAGAAAGCAGATAGACTGGGGTCCTGATTAGCAGGATCCCAGTCAGACTAGTCAAAAACCAGCAAAACACCAGGAAAAAAAGTGGGGGTAACCATGTAGTCAGATCCTATCTTCCTACAGTGCCCTCAGTCAGTTTCTTACTGAAAAGTAAACATGCAATGCAGACGTTTATTTTTTATTTAATAAAATGACAACAGTGTCGTGCACACGTTTAAAGAGGCTCCTCCCTAGTTTTACTTATTAACAACTTTGCTCGCTTTACACACTGAGGGGTCGAGTGCAGACGGGGTGGATGTGCCGATGGAAGTTAGTTAATTATCATCACTAAAGGAACTCTCGTAGGATGAACACGACATTTGGCAGAAAGACACAGACGGAAAGCAACAATTAAAAAGAAGGCGGGGTGGAGGTGCTGAATGAGGTCCGCGACGGACGGAAAGCAAACATTTTAAAAATATAGGTCTTCTAAAGGACAGATAAGGAATGTGAGCGTAAGTAAACTGTGCTTGGCTGGTGCTCCTCAGCCTTAAATGGAAGTGAGGTATCGGCTGAACAAACGAGTTAGGAGGCAGCCAAGAAGAGTTGCACTGAAGTGAACCTATGCCAGGCAGGGGTGGGAAAAAAGTCATTTGTATTGAATGCAACAGGTCTTGCAGACAGCGCATGTGCGCTGAAGGTCGGCCTAAAAAGGAGGTGTCAGCCCAGAATGATATACCCTTAGTGAAAACCAGTAGACCTGTTTTAATGGAGCCCAGTCTCCGACTTAGATTTTTGTTCCTGATTAAGCTTTCCAGGTTAGCTGGAACTGCTTAAGATTTGTGGTATTCGAGGGTGGTTTTGGATAGGCCCATAGGGAAATGGATCTCTGAAGGGTCGTACCTGCATGCTAGAGTATGATCTGATTTTACGTTTTCTTTGTTTTTGGCTTGTTGGCCATATTAAAATAACACTATAAATATGTAGGATACTCATCTTAAGAAACAGATTCAGTATGCGACATCACAATATGCAACCTTGGTGTATCACTCATACATAGAAACAATGTGGTGCAACATCAGCATGAGTATTTAGGAGCACAAATTATATTTATGTACAAAAAACACTTTTTATGTGCAAAATCACTTTCAGTTGCAAAATCCTTTTAGGTGCAAAATAATTTTAACAATACAAGCAAATCGGATGACGGACCCAAAGGAATCGCACCTCATTAATCACTGTGCCCCTCTTTTATCTTAATTTAGTCGTGCACACTTCGACATTCGTCACCCTTCAGTGTCCCTGTTAAACAGATTTAGCATATAGTACATTCAATTTGAAGGTGCACCGAAAAATGAAATATCACAATCTGGTGTTGATTTGTTCTTCAACTTTTTATTCTTTATTTTTCATTTGCAACAGACAGCCTGTCTGTTGCAAATGAAAAATAAAGAATAAAAAAGTTGCAAAATAATATTTAGCCGTTTATGCACTCTTGCTGTAGCGTCAGCACTTGTGTGGAAACACTTTTAGGAGCGGTAAAACACATTGGTGCATATCCTCTTGGTGCAAAATCAACTTCAGTGTGGAACACTTTAAGGTGCACAAATCACAATCATAAACAACGCATCACTACAGAATAGCATATATCTTATACCCCAGGGCTTCTATTACAGGTCAAGGTAAAACTATTGCACTATAAAAATATTGTAGCTAAAACAATTGTAGACAAAAAATATCTACTTTACATACTCACAATGTAAACTGCAGAACTATTGAGTAACAAATACAGTAGCCAAAAATAATGACATTACATATGTAACTATATTGAAGTATTCAACATAATAATAACTTAAAGACGACATTATATATGTGTGTGAACAAGGCAGGGGATCCTGCCGAAACGCGTAACATCCTTGATATTTGCTAAATAAAGCTTACTTGATCACTGGAACGGCGTCTTCAGAGTCTGGCTTGATGACTGTTTGTGCCGTAAGTGTTGGAGGATATATATATATATATATTACCTACTGGCGGTTGCCAGTAGGTAGTTATAGTTAAGACCTTGTTTCCAAAGGAAAACCGTTTTTTCTTTTGCCAATATCTTTGACGCCGTTTGACAAATCTTCATGAAATTCTCAAAACTAATGGGGCGCTCCGGTCAGCTCCTGTCTTGAAAGTTTCGGGGTGATTCGTCAAGCGGGGGCCGAGAAAAAAGGGGCGTCCCAAAACGTGTTTTCTCCATGTTAATTTCCATAGGAAACGTTTGTCGCGGCTACAGCCCGAACTGCTGAACGGAATTACACCTAATTTGGCAGAAAGGTAGCTCTTGGTCCAGAGTGCACTCTTTGCTTTAAATGGTGTAAATCCATTCAGTAGTTTTTGAAATATTGAAGGAAAAAGAAATATCGATATCTGGGCGGAGCCTAACCACACATCTCATCGTGAGATCTGATTGGCTGTCAGCACTTCATCCCAGAAATGTTGGCAGCCATCTTGGGACCAATATACATGATAGCACCCCATTAAAATGCATTGTAGTGAATGGAAGGTTTTGAGGGTCACCAAAAGGAGAACGTATAAAGGGTGATAACAGACTTTAGTTACATTATAAATCATTTGTTGATGGTACCATACTAATTTTAGGAATTGTGGTGTGTTATAAAGTGATTTTACCCTGTGAAAAAGCCTTTTACTGGGATTTCATGAATCATGTTTGAGAGAAAACTATTTTCTCATGCTTTTCCCATAGAGGTTTGGAGGTGCTCCAGAAGCGGAAATAAGAGCATATTTTCTGTAAATTCACATTATCTTTCTCAGTCACGTGAGAATGAAGTCAGACATTCTCAGTAAAACTTGTACATCCAACAAGGGCAGAGACTGTCAGTTGATTCCCTTGTGTTCTACTGCAGCTTCCCAGAGTTTTCTAAAGAACAACTAGAGCGCTAACAGTCTTACTTATGACAAAAGTATGGCACACCTGAAGCCATCTTGATTGGAATATACTGGTAACACTTAAAACATTTAATTTAAAAAAGAACAACATGAGGGGGTTCATTGTGCCACAGAAATTATGATTAGGGCTGCAGAAAGAAAAATTAGGGCACATTTTGAGTGACTTCTCAAATCCTCTTCTATTTCATTAAAAAATCCTGACATGCAGACTGAAACATGCACTTTCAATACCAGCAGCAGACTTCCAGTTAACTCCCTGGTGAGCAGTAGCTTTACTAAAGTGATCTAAGGAGCAACTAGAGTGCTAACATTCTGAATTTATGGCAAATGCGTGACACATCTGAATGCCTTCTTGATGGAATCAAAGTAGAAAACTGAAAGCATTTCCTACTGTACTGAGGAGACTGCAGTAAATGAGGAAATTAGGAAACGTCATAACAAATAAGTCTCCCAAGATGGCCACCAGAGAAAAAAGAGCCCAAATGTAGCACAAATATCACCCAGATGTAGCCCACGTATAGCCCACTGACAGAAGTGTGCAAAACACTTTTTATTTTTTGTTTTTTTGCAGTTATTTATAGTACAGACTGGTCAGGTATTGGAGCGTTGCATCTTTCTTGGACCCCTTATTGCGTATTTTGCATGAAGTACTTGAGATTGATCTTGAGAAACATTGAACTTTACTATTCTGTTAAACTGAAGTTGACTGAGCTGGGCTTTGTAACACCCGTTTTTACCTACTGGTTTTAATTAATTCTCATTGTATTGTATTAAGAAAGAGGATTTACTGTTTTTATGTACACTTTTATGATCTATGTTTCTAAATCAGATCGAATAAAGTTTATTGAATTGAATTGAAGTCTCCCAAGATGGCCACCAGAGAAAATGGAGCCCAAATGTACCACAAATATCACCCAGATGTAGCCCACGTATAGCCCAATAACAGAAGTGTGGAAAACACTTTTTATTTTTATTTTTTTGCAGTTTTATATAGTGCAGACTGGTCAGGTATTGGAGTGCTTTACATGAGCATTGGTTACATCACACAAGGACTGTCAGGGTGCAGGAAAAAGGAGTAAAGACTCTCCAGTGCTCCTCCGTATCCTGGAATGAGCCGGTTGTAAAGAGATCACCCGCTCGCAAAAGGTTGCGGGTGATCGTCGCGCACAGCCGGTCATTTCTTCCAGTACTCCCAACAGGGAGGACCGCAAAGGCAGTGGCCGGTCTAGTCTTGCGCTCCTGGACACGAGCGCGAGGTCTGGACCAGCTGTGAAGTGCGCCGGTTGATTGTAGAACCGTGCACTTCACCAACGGAATTCCAGGGTTAAGTAGCTAAACAACAGGCTTCTAGTTAGGTAGAAATAGAGTAGTTTTGGGAGCCAGGCTTAGGCGTAGGATAGAGCGTTTCGGTTCGTCGGCTAGTTAGTTAGGATATAAGCTAAGAGAAAATGAAAAGTTAGGAAGCAAAGAAAAAACGAAAAGCAGAAGTAAAGAAAGAATTACCATACTCACCATCCAGAATCTCAGTTCCTGATTTTCCTTCGGCGTCCAGTTGATGGCGTTGACTTCTGAAGTACCTACGGAACAAAACAGGAGCGAAATAACGAAGAAGAGAAAGTAAGGCAGAGAGTGTGTGAGAGAATAAAGGAATGAAAGAGAGAGAAAATAAGTAAGTCTATAATGTTTTAAAGTATCAAATTATCGTTTGCCATACAGAACTCTGAAGAATTTAAAAACTCATTTGAAAGAGTAGAAGAGGAGCGAAAGCCTTAGACACTCTGGGTAAGGAAAGAGCCCAAGGGAGAGAGTGGGAGAGTGGGGGAGGAAGTAGAAGGGAATTAGTAACGATGTGTTCTTCTGTTGCAGTGCTTCCCACAAATGCTAGACGATAGAGAGGGTGTAAGAAAAGAACAGAATGGAATGCAGAAGTAAGAAGGAAGTGGAAGCGCCAAAGACCAGGCAGTCTCTTCTCTGTCCCATTCCCCTTTCCCCAGCGGGGTTCGCACGGCCGCTGGTAATTACTGAGTAGGTGGCTGTGGGAAAACCAGTGGTGGAATCTGGAAAATCTCATCGTTCTGCTCCTGGGAGTGTCGGCATAGTGAGTAACCACCGTCCTTGACAGAGTGAAGTGCCCACGTCAATACTCACCCGAGCAGAATGGCAGAAGGGTTCGACTTAAAAGATTTAGGGAATGTTCTTAAGGAAATTCAGCATGAGTTGATGGCAGTCAGGGAGGAAAATAAGGTACTCAAATTGGAAATGGAGGCCACAAGATGCGAGACCAAAGTGATAGCATCTCAGTTGAAGAGCGAAGAGTCTGGGAATAGGTTCCACCCTTCTCCTTCTGGGACCAGTATATTTAATCAGAGTTCTGCAACTAGTGGGGGGTCAGCTAAGCAGGTCATTCATTCCTTGGCGCCGGTAATTCCTTTGGCTCCGCCAGAACGCTTTGGTGGGGATCCCCAAAAGGCCCAAATTTTTTAACCCAGTGCTCTTTGCATTTCATGTGTCGGCCCACTGTCTTCCCGGATGCACAGTCTCGAATAGCCTTCATCCTATCTTACCTGAATGGAGACGCAGCTTCGTGGTCTATGCCCTTGGTCACTCAGGATTCTCCAATTTTATATAACTTCGAGGAATTCAAGAAAGAGTTTCTGCGAATTTTTGATCGTCGAAAGGTGGCACAGGCTATGGATAATGAACTACTGGAGTTGAGGCAAGGGAATCGAGAACTAGTCACCTACCTTGCCCAATTTAACAAACTTGTTGTCGAAACTGATTGGCCTGAGGCCAAAAGGGCAGCCTTGTTCTATCGGGGTTTAAAAGATGATTTGAAAGACGCCTTGTCACAGATTCCAAATCGCCCCACAGAGGTTTCTGCTTTAATTGATTTAGCTTTGGAAATGGACTATCGACAAACAGAAAGAAGAGGTGAAAGACGACGTGAATTTCGACCCAGTGTACCTCGCTTTGATCGAGCCAGATCGGAAGTTGTTAAGTCTGGAGATAGAGAGCATGGTGTAGAACCCATGCAAATTGGAACTATCAGAGGCCCCCTTTCCAAAGAAGAAAAAGAAAAGCATTGACTGAATAACCTATGCCTTTATTGTGGGATCAGCGGTCATTTTATAAAGGAATGTCCCAAGAGACCAAAAACCTACAAGAAGGAAAACTCTCTGCACCACCAGTAAATGGAGTTGGGCTGGTGGTTGCAAACAAGGATACAACTCCAATCTCTCACCAAGTGGCGAATACACTACAATCTTCTGCTCCACACCTCATTCTGACGATGACTTTAAAGTTTCAAAATCAAGTTCTTTTAGGAGTGGTCGTGATGCTGGATTCAGGAGCCACGGGAAACTTTTGCGACCTCAAATATGCCTCCAGAATTGGGTTGAAAGCTTTACCGAAAGAAAGAAGCGAAGCAGTCAGAGCCGTTGACGGAACTAATTTGTCTTCCGGTCCCATAACCAGTCATACTGAAGTAGTGGAACTTGTCTCAGTTGAAGGTCATAAGGAGGAAATTCAATTCAACTTAATCGATGCCCCACAGTTCGGAATCATCCTAGGGCTGCCTTGGTTAACTGAACACAACCCAACAATTAACTGGAGCGATCGAACAGTGAAGTTTAACTCGAACTATTGTTTGGAACATTGCTTCGGTGAAAAGCAAAAAGACCGAGATGAAAACCCAGCAGCCTTACTATGCGAACAAAGGACGATGGTTTGTGCGGTGCAAACTGTGAGCTTACCGATTGAATATCAGGAGTTTGCTGAAGTTTTTAGTGAATTGGAATCAAAGAAATTGCCCACACATCGGTCGTATGACTGCAAAATTGATTTAGAACCCGGAGCAAATCTTCCTTGCAGTCGTATATATGCTCTTACCGAGGCAGAGAACAGTCATCTTAAGGATTACATTCAGGAATACTTGGAAAATGGTTTCATACGTCCATCACAGTCCCCAGTTTCCTCGCCGTTGTTTTTTGTTCCTAAACGTGACGGAGATCTGAGAACGTGTATTGATTATCGCGCCCTGAATAAAATTACTATCAAGAATCGTTATCCCCTCCCTCTGATTTCTGTCCTACTAGACCAACTAAAGGATGCCAAAATCTTCACAAAATTAGATTTGCAGGGAGCATATCATCTAATTCGAGTGAGAAGCGGAGATGAATGGAAAACGGCGTTTAGAGCTAAGTATGGATTGTATGAGTACCAAGTCATGCCCTACGGTTTAAGCAACGCCCCGGCTGCCTTCCAATACTTCATTAATGATGTCCTGAAAGATTTCATAGATCAGTGCGCTATCGTCTACATTGACGATATTTTGATTTACTCTTCATCTGAAAAAGAACACCAACACCAGGTCAAAAGAGTTTTGCGTTGTCTGAAGGAAAATGAACTTTACGTAAAACTGGAGAAATGTGCTTTTGGAGTGAAATCTGTAGACTTCTTGGGATTTGTGATTGCCCCGGAAGGTCTAACCATGGATGTTAAAAAGATTGAGGCGGTATTGAATTGGCCTCCTCCAACCTCGGTGAAAGAAGTACAGAGCTTCATAGGATTTGCAAATTTCTATCGCAGATTCATTCGAGATTTTTCCCTGAAGGTAGCACCAATAACTAGGTTGCTGCGAAAAGGAGTGTTATTTCAATGGTCTTCTGAGGCAGAAGATGCTTTCCAGTTTTTGAAGAAGAGCTTTACCACGGCGCCCATTTTGCTGCATGCGGATCCTGCTCAACCATTTTACCTGGAGACTGATGCCTCCGAACAAGCCATTGGAGGAGTACTTTCACAGAGACACAAAGAAACTGGGCAGTTGCATCCGGTAGCATATCACTCCAGAAAACTGCAACCAGCGGAAATGAATTACACAATTTCAGATAAGGAACTCCTCGCTATCAAAGATGCTTTCCAAGAGTGGCGACATTACCTTCTCGGAGCCAGACACGTGGTGACTGTATTCACTGATCATCGAAATCTCCAGTTTCTGAAATCGGCCAGGACACTTACGCCACGCCAACTTAGGTGGTCCTTGTATTTCGCCGATTATGACTTTGTGATCACATTTCGGCCCGGAAAGAATAACGGAAAGGCAGATGCTTTGTCTCGAATAGACACAGATGGAAAGAAGATTCTCATTAGTGATCAAAACATAATTCCAGAAACTAAGATCATTGGAGCCACAAGTGAGAAAACTCTCGTGGAAAAGGTTAAAGAAGCATTAACTTCTGAAGAAATGCAGAGTTGGGCTCTGAAGGATCCAGCTCGGGAGATTATCGATGGAGTACCATTTCATTCCAAGGCCTTGTATTTACCAATTCAAGAACTTCAACAACAAGCGTTGATCGACTGCCATGACAATCCGTTGGCTGGTCATCCAGGAATCCATCGAACGGAGGAGTTGTTAAAGAGACAATTTTGGTGGCCAGGGTTGCCCGCAGATGTTCGAGTTCATGTGGAAGGCTGTGGGATTTGTGCAATGGGGAAGACAGATAAGCGGGCTCCTCAAGGGTTATTGAGACCTTTACCTACCCCACCATATCCTTGGCACACAGTAACCATGGATTTAATAGTAGAGCTACCCTCTAGTCAAGGATTGAGTTCTGTATTAGTTATGGTTGACGCCTTTTCCAAAATATCGCATTTTGTTGCCCTGAAAGGGAATTCATCTGCAAGACAAATTGCCACTCAATTCAACCAAAGTGTGATTAAGATACATGGCATACCCAAGGTTTTGATCACAGATCGTGGGTCTCAATTTCTATCTCATTTTTGGAAGGCTTACACTAAGGGTTTGGGAATTGAAACGCGTTATTCAACGAGTTTTCATCCACAAACAGATGGGCAAACAGAAAGGGCAAATCAAGAGTTAGAAAAGTATCTTAGGCTGTTTCTTTTGGATCAAGAGGGAGAGTGGCCCGATCTTCTTTGGACCGCAGAGTTTGCGCATAATAATGCAAAGAATGCCTCTACTGGTTTTTCCCCTTTTACTTGAATTACGGAAGGCATCCAAATTCTGTGGTTTCCTCTCAAGAAGTGTTGGTGCCAGCGGCTCAAGATTTTGTACAACATCTTAGTGAGGTGCATGAGTCTGCCACCAGGAACTTAAGGAAAGCTAAAGAACGCTACAAGCAAAGTGCAGACAAGAAGAGAAGGCCAGAACCAGATTTGCTTGTAGGGAACAGGGTTTGGTTAAATACCAAAAATCTCAAACTTAAAGGAAATCGAAAATTCCAACCCCGTTTTGTAGGTCCCTTTCCTGTGGAACAAATAGTGAATCCTGTGACTTTCAAACTAAAACTACCTCCACAGCTGAAGATACACCCAGTGTTTCATGTTTCCCTTCTAAAAAGGTTTCACCCCATTTGAAAGAATTGAGGAGTAGAGAACCCATTTTAGTAGAAGGACAAGAAGAATTTGAAGTTAAAAGAATCTTAGACTCCAAGTCTGTTCGAGGTAAAATTTTCTATCTCGTAGATTGGAAAGGTTTTGGCCCAGAGAATAGGTCTTGGGTGGAACAATCAGATGTTCATGCTCACCGATTAACCAAAAATTTTCACTCACAAGCCTCAGCCCGGAGGCTTAATCTTGCGGGGGGGTACTGTCAGGGTGCAGGAAAAAGGAGTAAAGACTCTCCAGTGCTCCTCCGTATCCTGGAATGAGCCGGTTGTAAAGAGATCACCCGCTCGCAAAAGGTTGCGGGTGATCGTCGCGCACAGCCGGTCATTTCTTCCAGTACTCCCAACAGGGAGGACTGCAAAGGCAGTGCCCGGTCTAGTCTTGCGCTCCTGGACACGAGCGCGAGGTCTGGACCAGCTGTGAAGTGCGCCGGTTGATTGTAGAACTGCGCACTTCACCAACGGAATTCCAGGGTTAAGTAGCTAAACAACAGGCTTCTAGTTAGGTAGAAATAGAGTAGTTTTGGGAGCCAGGCTTAGGCGTAGGATAGAGCGTTTCGGTTCGTCGGCTAGTTAGTTAGGATATAAGCTAAGAGAAAATTAAAAGTTAGGAAGCAAAGAAAAACGAAAAGCAGAAGTAAAGAAAGAATTACCATACTCACCATCCAGAATCTCAGTTCCTGATTTTCCTTCGTCGTCCAGTTGATGGCGTTGACTTCTGAAGTACCTACGGAACAAAACAGAAGCGAAATAACGAAGAAGAGAAAGTAAGGCAGAGAGTGTGTGAGAGAATAAAGGAATGAAAGAGAGAGAAAATAAGTAAGTCTATAATGTTTTAAAGTATCAAATTATCGTTTGCCATACAGAACTCTGAAGAATTTAAAAACTCATTTGAAAGAGTAGAAGAGGAGCGAAAGCCTTAGACACTCTGGGTAAGGAAAGAGCCCAAGGGAGAGAGTGGGAGAGTGGGGGAGGAAGTAGAAGGGAATTAGTAACGATGTGTTCTTCTGTTGCAGTGCTTCCCACAAATGCTAGACGATAGAGAGGGTGTAAGAAAAGAACAGAACGGAATGCAGAAGTAAGAAGGAAGTGGAAGCGCCAAAGACCAGGCAGTCTCTTCTCTGTCCCATTCCCCTTTCCCCAGCGGGGTTCGCACGGCCGCTGGTAATTACTGAGTAGGTGGCTGTGGGAAAACCAGTGGTGGAATCTGGAAAATCTCATCGTTCTGCTCCTGGGAGTGTCAGCATAGTGAGTAACCACCGTCCTTGACAAGGACAAAGTCATTTTGGTTGTAGGCATGGGGAGATTAAGTGATTTGACCAGAATCACAGAATGTCGAGCTGAAGCAGAAACTCCAACCTGGTTCCCTAGTTGCAAATTCTGCAGCTCTGGAAGTAACACCACATCCTCTCCCCTAAGTGCAACATTTAATCAAGTGGTCAACTGGATAAAAAAATATAAATATAACAAATAATTTAAAAGTGCTTTGTCGCTATTTGAGAACTCAGAAAATATGTCCTCATTTTAGTTTACTAGAGCACTAACCATAATTTCGATGCAAATAAGACCCTCTCATTTCTATAATTTCTAAAGGAAATGCTTTAGGTATTACAGTTTTGATTACATCAAGATAATGTCAGGCGTGCCACACTTTTGTAATAAATATAGAATGTTAGTCATCTAGTTGTTCATTAGGATACTGTTGAGAGGCAGAGGTCAGGGGCACGGACTCGGAAAATTGAAGGCAGGTAGGAGGGTGCAGAGGCAACAATTTGACCACACTGGGCAGGCAGGAAGGGCAGTGGCAGCACAACAGACTATGGAGGGCAGTGGAAAGGGGGGCAGGAGCAACAAACCAACAATGCAGGACAGGCAAGAGAGGCTGTGGCAATATAATAGACCATTGTGGGCAGAAGGAAGAGGCAGTGGTAGTGCAACCATACATGCCAACAGACCCGATTCAGCCAGGAAACGCCCAATGTTTTTAAGCCCAAATGGGCTTTATTTTATTTGTCTCCTGTCTACAATCTCCTCTTTTTCAATGTAAGTCAATGGAGAAAATCAATTCCCCAGTTTATTTTCAAAATCTCCCTCTTACCAAGTTCAAAATGTTAGCGAGTATGGTACAATGGATCATGGAAGGCAGGAGTAATTGGGGTAGGGACATGGACTCAGATAACAGAGGACAGGAGGGACATGGACAGGTGCACCAAACTGACCTTACAGGGCAGACATCAGGGTTTGCAGCAGCACAATACACCACACAGGGCATGCGGGACGGCAGTGCAGCACAACAATCCATGGAAAGCAATAGGGAGGGGACAGGACCATGCACATGGACAACAGAGAATAGAGGGGAAAGAGGCAATGGCAGCAAGCTGACCATAATGGACAGACAGGAGAGAAAGCTGCAGCATAACGGACCATAAAGGGCAGGAGGGAGGGATCAGGGGCATTACAATGGAACAGACACACCAGGAGGGAGGGAATAGGGGTCTGCACATGGAAAACAGAGGGAAGGGGGCAGGAGCAGCAAGCTGACCGTGGAGGTCAGGCAGGATAGGCACTAGAAGCACAACACACCATGGAGGGCAACAGTGAGACTATAATGGCATACACACAGACCACACAGGGAAGGTGGGAGGGGCCGTGGCAGCACAGAAGACCATGCATGGCAAGCGGGAGGGTTAGTGGCAGCACAATAGCCATGATGGGCAAGAAGCAGGGAGTAGGGGACTTCACAAAGGACCATGGAGGATAGAAGGGAGGGGTAGGAGCTGGGCACAGACAAGAGAGTTCAGGGGAAGGGGCCTCACAACAGACCACACAGGGCAGGCAGGAGGAGCAGTTGCAGCACAACAGACCAGGGAGGGCAGAAGGGTGTGGCAGTAAAATGGACCATGGAGGACAGGAGGAAGGGGATAGGGGTATGGAACGTGGACAGGCAGGGTGGAGGTGGCAGGTACAGGTTACAGTCATCTGACAATGCTAGGCAGGTGGGAGGGGAGTGGCAGCTCAACAGAACATTCAGAGTGGATAGGAGGGGCAGGTTCATGGAACATGGTGGGCAAAAAAAATGGAGCAGGGGCATGCACACAGACATCGGAGGGCAGGGGGAAGGAGAATAGGGGCAGCAAGCTAAGCACAGAGGCTAAGCACGAGGTCAATGATGGGGCATAGAATTGGGCAATGTAGGGCAGGAGGAGTGGACTGTGGCATCATGGTAAATGGAGAGCGGTGGCAGCACATCAGACCATGCTTGGCAGGAGACAGGAGGCTAGTGCATGGATTCAGACAACAGAGGATAGGGAGGAAGTGGATGGGGCAGCAAGCTAACTGTTCAGAGAAGGTGGGAAGGCCAGTGGCAGAACAACGGCCACACAGGGCTGTAATGAGAGAGCAGGGGCATGGACTTGGACAATGGATGGCAAAGCGGAGGAGGGGAGGCATGAGCAGCAAGCTTAGGTGGGGGCAGCACAATGCCAGGCCAGGCCCTGCTTCCAACCCCCCACCATCCATTGTGATAGGCATCTTACTTAACATTTTTAAAAAACTAGAAATTTGCTGGAAAAAACAAAGATTCCAGGGATGTTATAGTTAGACACAGATTTCACTCATACAAAACCAGTGAAATTCAGCAGTTATAATTACCTGAGCTAACTATAACTTACGCCCCCGCAATGCACTGCTTATGAACTCAGACATTCCATCATTCATGACATGGCCAGTGACATCACTCATGACATCACTCATGACATCTCAAATGAGCTGTGAATGGAATGGAACTATAATCGCTAGAACTTTATTTAGGGATAGTGTGTGTATATTAACACCCCTTTTTTTCCTTTCTTTCGTGTAAGAACCAATATAATACACAAAGTGCCCAGATCAATATGGCTGATAGCCTTTCACTTTAAGGTAATGTGTAGTCCATTTTTTATGTTGATGTTTGCAATCGTAAGTATGTTTATTATGAACAAGTCACGTTGACGAACATACAGGTACGGTGGTCACGGGGCAAGATATGCTGAAATGACATTGTGTGCATATTAACACTTGTTTTCTTTTCTTTATTGTATGAATTCCTGAATTTTGGCATCGTGACCAGGCTAATATGGCCGCCAGCTTTTTGGATTAATGTAATCTGTAGTCCTTTGTTAATGTTGGCAACTAGAGGCATTTGTACATTTAAATAAGGAAGCTACAATGACATCTTGTATCGTTATCAAGGTTCGGACGAGCCGAAATGCGTGGATCACGTCTTTTCCAGATTAAATACTTCCAAACTACAACCTGAGTGCTGATTCCTTCCTTGTAAGAGTGAGAGGAGATTGAATGCATATATATAAAATTCACTGAAAAAACCACAGGTTTCAGGGATGTTATAGTTAGAAATGAGCATTTAAAAACCTTAGATATTCACTGAAAATACCACAGGTTTCAGGGACGTTATAGTTAGTCTGACATATCACTCGTACAAAACCAGAGAAATTCAGCTGGTATAGTTAGCTGAGCTAACTAAAACTCACGCCCCCGCAATGCACTGCTGACGACGTCACATATTACATCACTCATGACATGGTCAGTGACATCACTGATTACATCACTGATGACATCTCAAATGACTTCACTGATGACATCATCCATGGACTGTGAGTGTTTCTAAAAAAATTTAAGTGGCTGCATGGGTTGGTGAATAGGTAAATGAGTGTCTATATAGCTTATTGATTGGTTGTCTGAGTACCTGTATGTGTGCCTGAGTGTCTGTGTGTTGTGTGACTACCTGCATGGATGTGTGAGTGAGTGATTCACTGGGTGTATGGGTTCATGAGTGCATCTGCAAGGTGCTGTATGGGTGAGTGAGTGTCTATATGGCTGTATTAGTGAGTGAATGGATGTCTCAGTGTTATATGTGTAACTGCATATGTGAATGGCAGTATATGTGAGTGTTGGAGTATATAAGTGACTGTGAGAGTGGATGTATGGATGAGTGTGTGCTTGTGTCAGTGATTGTATAAGAGAGTAAGTATGTGTTAGTATCTGTATGAATAAGTGAGGTGGTGTGTGTATAACTGTATAGGTGAGTAAATGGCATTGTGATTGACTCTTTGGGTGACCTACCAGGTGTGTGAGTAACTATGGATGAGTGGCGGTGTGTGAGTGTCTGTATGGGTGTATCAGTGCATATAATAGTGGCTGTATTGATGAGTGACTGCATTTATGAGTGACTGTATGGGTGAGTGAGTGGATGTGTGTGTAGACCTAGGAATCAGTGAGTGGGTATGAACTAACTGGTATTGGTGAGTCTATGGTTTCGAGAATGGTAGTCTGTATTTTAGAGTGGGTGTATGAAAGGTTATATTAGGGTGTGAGCAGGTGCATCAGAGATTAAGTGGATGATGTCATCAGTGATGTAATCAGTGATGTCATTTGAGATGTCATCAGTGATGTCATCAGTGATGTCACTGACCATGTCATGAGTGATGTAATATGTGATGTCATCAGCAGTGCATTGCGGGGGCGTGAGTTATAGTTAGCTCAGCTAACTATAACGGCTGAATTTCTCTGGTTTTGTACAAGTGAAATGTCAGACTAACTATAACGTCCCTGAGACCTGTGGTTTTTTCAGTGAATATATATATATATGTTTTACAATATGACAGGGGTGTTGCTTAGCCCATTCAGGGCCTGATATTAAATATGTTACCTTACTTTTAATTATGCAAATCAGATGAAGATGCATTGGAAGATAAATTATAGATACCTGGGACAACAAACATATGTTCTCCATCAAATAAGGTTCCCTTTAAATTTGTGCTAACACACTGAAAAATTAGTTTTCGTTTTATTTTATTTTTCCATTTTCTCATTTTCAGATTGTTTTTCCTCTTGATCGTGCAGGCCTTAATTATGAATCAAAGGGCACAATTCATGTGAATGATTTACATGTAATTATTTAATACATGTTCCAAGATGGCCACCATGTTTACTACATTATGTATTGATGGGGACTGGCTGAGTCCTCTTTTTATTTCTTGTTCTGTGTTAAACGAAATGTGCTGCTGAACCAATGAAATGAAGACTTATAAGGGGCAGCTCACTTTGATTCATTGACATTGACGAAGGCCAGGAGGCCGAAACGCGTTTGTGTCAGTTTATTTTGCACATGGTTTGCTTATAAAATAAATTTTCAATAATCCGATATGCCTGGAGTGCTCAGCGCTTTTTCTTGATACCATTATATGCTGACCCGAGTTCTCCCTCGCGTGCCGAGGCACCCGCTGTGAGGAGAGCGGCGGCTGCGGCAAAAATTCACCAAGGGAAGATAGTTCATGCCGCCTGCTCCACCGCTTCTTTTGATTACAAGTGAAAGGGTTCCACGCTTGGCATGAGAAAAACTGAACAAGTTTGAAGAATCGGAAGCCTCGAACCAGACTGCGGTTGCAGCAATGGAGACGAGTCGGAGGACACGGAACCGCCGGCGCCTCCGAATCTGGTGAGTGCGACTACAATCTATCATTGCAAGGAGCTTTTGAAGCGGTAGCAGCGTTCAGGCAAAGAGACTAAGCAATCTATTACATAGAAATTTGATTACGTGCAACCATAGCGGAATATGTTTAGTGACGCCGAACGGCTGGAAGCAGCAGAATCGGTGTTTAGGGGAGTAGCGTCAGCCAGTCCAACAGAGGATAGCACGCATTCCAGTAAAGGACCAAGTAGTTTGAAGGGGTGGTTCGTCAAGTTAGAACAAACGTATGAAAAAGAAATCCGAAAGTGGTGGGAGGCCACTTTCCTGCAACTATACCTAGACACCAATCGAATCCCAAGGGGCCTTAGAATCTATACAACACCCTCATACGAAAACCCAGCTCCCAACCTCCTAAAAGAATGGGCAGAATTTACAATGCAATCAGCCAGGGGGATGGTTGAAATATTAATCAAGTATGCCAAAAGCGACAGATGCAAGATACTAGAGGAAATTAAAAAAATCGAAGAAACAATCAAGTTGAATCCAGACAATGAACAATCTGATTGTCTGAGACAGCAAATGAAAATACGTCTAATTAACTATGAGAACGACATTAAATTAAGGAAACAAAACAAAGTCGTACGCGATCAAAGAGATTACGAATCTGGGAGAATCTTAACCTTTGCTAAAAAATACAATGCTCCACGCAAGATTCTACAGGAAGCAAGAAACTCAAATGCCTTAGAGGTGAGGGATACCTAGGAGTCGGAAGCAGTCACAGACCTTTCTGAGACAGATACAAGGAGGAATACCGACGGACCAAGCACCAGCGGAGGGGTAAATTTTCCCCACGAGTACCAACTAATCAAGGAGACATGGCGAAGGTATCCACAGAGAACAATACCACCAGAACGAGGAGGAGAAAAATCAGACGAGGGTCCAAGGGAAGGAAATCAAGGAATCCAACCTCGAGTAACCAGAAGCAAGAGGGGCAACTTCCGCAAATAGACCCAAAAATGTAACCATCGTAATTCTTTCAGACAGACAATTAACTAATACGGAAATCAATGTACTCCAGAAAGGTCTGACATTCTGTCTGACCCAATGATGGGACTACACACAAACTGGTATTGATTTATGTTGTTTTGTAAGAAAATTAAAATTGAAGAAACTATATTCACAGCGTCCCAAATGCAAAACAACAGAGGAATTAACAGTGGGGGATCTAATGGATGTGCTCACGGGCGGTGACTTGGAAACATTACGGACATTACATGATCTACAAGAATCTCTGATATCACCATCAGGATCCAACATTGCTAATGTAACATCGTTTCTAGAAGATATGGGCATTGAACCACAAAGTGGAAAAAGCAAGTTCAAAGCCAAATCTAGATTCATCCCCAACAAGCCATTTGATACAATTGATTGTTTTCATGAGACAGTTATTCAGGAACTGAATAAGATGAGGCACAACAAACAATCGAGAATTACTCGGACAACACCAAACCTCACCCGATCACAATGGTAAGCAATCACTTCACTTCAGAATGATATGTCTTTGGTAATCAAGCCCTCAGATAAGGGCGGTAATGTAGTCCTCTTAAACAAGCAGGTCTATCAGGAAGAAGCAATAAGACTATTGGGAGATACACTGAGCTATCAACGGATTAACAGAACTACATACTTACCTGCGTAGTAGCGTTCGAGCAACTTCTACAAGAATGGTGAGCAAAAAGCATCCTGGAAGATGATGAATACAAATTCATAAAAGTAGAACATCCAATCCTGCCCACTTTTTACTATTTACCCAAGGTGCACAAGAATAGAGACAGACCACCGGGATGTCCTATTGTATCGTCCAATGGGAGCTTATTGGAAAAGGCTTCTATCTATGTAGACTCTTTTTTATTCCCTATGGTCAAGGATTTAAGTTCCTACATACAGGACACAACGGATTTCATCAGATTGATAGAGGGCATCCAGTGGGAAGAAGAGTTCCTACTTATGACATTAGACGTAACAAGCCTATATACATGTATCAGACATGACAAAGGACTTGTAGCCTTAGAATATTTTCCAAAAAATAGACCATGGAAATATTAAGAACAGAACCAGATGCTTCTACAATTGACCTCCTTTTGTTTGAACAATAACATTTTTCTCTTCTCTGGTCAATTGTTTTTACAAATACAGGGAACTGCTATGGGCACGTGCTTCACCCCAAGTTACGCAAATCTCTTCATGGGATGGTGGGAGAAGCACGTGGCCTAGGCAGAACTCAATGAGAAATGAGTATAGAAGATAGCCCTATGGGCAAGATACATTGACGACCTTTTTATTGTATGGCGAGGTACCATTTCGGAGGCAAAAGAATATATTGCAATTTTAAATGATAATGATCTTAACCTCAGATTCACCAGCCATATGAGTGGAACTGAAGTCCCATTTCTAGATCTTTTGGTATTTGTATCTAATAAAACGCTATGTACCAAGTTGTTCAGGAAACCCACAGCGGGCAATACTGTATTGCACGCGGAAAGTCAACACCCGTGCAGTCTGGTGAATAGCATTCCATTCGTGGAACTTCTGTGAATTAAACCGAACTGTTCCCTGAAGACTGACTATGACACAGCAAAAGGGAGGCCCTCGAGAGATTTAAGGAGAGAGGATATTCGGAGGCAGTTTTGAACAAGGCTAGTATGCAAGTTCATGAGAAGGAACGGAAGGATCTGCTGATTTCCAAAAGGAAAACCAGGGAAAACAAAATGGATGATAAAGTAAGACTCACCCTGAGTTTCTCTAGTAGCACTAGGAGAATCTGTAAGGTAATTGAAAGACATTGGGACATACTTAAAACTGATTTAATTTTAGGAAGATTACTACCTGACAAACCTGATATAACTCACAGGAAAGGTGTATCCTTGAAGGATATCCTGGTTCATAGTCATTTCATTGAAGGACCGCTGAAAAAGGCAGAGATTATGGGCTTCTACATCCGCACTAAATGCAAAGCATGCAGATTCAGCACAAAGGTGAAAGATACAAAATTCCGGGCAGTAGAGAAAAACTGAAAATCAAAAAATTGTTGAACTGCAATTCGGACTCCGTGGTTTATTGCTTAATTTGCCCCTGTGGGAAAAGGTACGTGGGCAGTACAGTCCACGCAGCCTCAAACATGCCAGGGCAATTACTAAATGTGACAATACCTACCCAGTAGTGAGGCACTTCACTGAATTTCACCAAAGTAGAAGTGACAGGCTAGGATTCTTTTGTATTGACCAGATAACACATCAAGAGATAGGGTGAGACTATTAAGACAACTTGAGTCCAGGTACATAATTGAATTGGGAACCAGAATGCCAACAGGGCTCAACACTGAAGAAGAAATATGGATACATATAGGATGAGCCCCAGCTGTAAGAGCAAATTCAATAATACCCAGTAAGCCATCCTACGCACTTGCAAGTCTAGGCACATACCAGTGACGAACCAAGGACCACTAAGAACAAAGATAATTTTCAGAAGGGAGAATTAACAGTATGGATCTTTAATTAACAGTTGACAGTTTATTTTTTCCATCAACTTAAAAGCACCTCCTATGAAAATAGAAAAGAGATGTGTTCAGCCCATTGAGGGCTTTATGGTTTAGAATATGACAGGGGTGTTGCTTAGCCCATTCAGGACCTGATATTACATTTGTTACCTGACCTTTAATTATGCAAATCAGATGGAGATGCATTGGAAGATGAATTATAGATACCTGGGACAACATACATGTGTTCTCCATCAAATAAGGATCCCTTTAAATTTGTGCTAGCACACTGAAAAATTCGTTTTTGTTTTATTTTATTATATTTTTTCATTTTCTCATTTGTGTATAGTTTTTCCTCTTGATGGTGCATGCCTTAATTATGAATCAAAGGGCACAATTCATGTGAATGATTTACATGTAATTATTTAATACATGTTCTAAGATGGCCACCATGTTTGCTTCAATATGTATTGATAGGGACTGGCTGAGTCTCTTTTTATTTCTAGTTCTGTGTTAAACGAAATGTGCTGCCGAACCAATGAAATGAAGACTTATAAGGGGGCATCTCACTTTGATTCATTGACATTGAGAAGGCCAAAACGCGTTTGTGTTAGTTTATTTTGCACATGGTTTGCTTATAAAATAAATTTTCAATAATCCGATATGCCTGGAGTGCTCTGCGCTTTTTCTTGATACCATTGTATGCTGACGTGAGTTCGCCCTTGCGTGCCGAGGCACTTGCTGTGAGGAGAGCGACGGCTGTGGCGAAAATTCACCAAGGGAATATATACACACACACACACAATCCCCTCAATCCTCCAAAGATCGGGGTGGACACCAATTTTTCTGCTCACAATTAATTTATTTAATGAAAATTCTGTTATGACGCATTTCAGCCAGTCTTGGCTTTGATCACATAGGCGCTACGTTTTAAAAGACAGACTTATATACATCATATGATGTATAAACATAGATGACATACTGTGCAAATCACCGTAAAAGTGCAAAATCAATATCATTTTTGTGCAAAACAGGAAATTAAAATAGAGATTCAAACTAACACATAGCTATTAACATTCTATAAAAATAAGTCAGCATAAATAACCCTATTGTCATAGCATTTAAGACAAGATTAAGACATTCCTATTTACATTTTTATATAGATCTTAGATTATGGGTTTAAAATTAACCAATTCATCTCTAATACATCTAATGAGACAAAATAAATTTTCCATCTGTAATTTGTTATGAAGTCTGTGCTAGCAAACAATGTTATCAACAATTGCGAACTGCCTATTGTCTCTAAATGACACTGCCCACAAAATTCATAAAACCATTATTATGGTAGTTAATGACATTCCTGGATAAATCATTTTACAATAAATTATTTATGAATCCTAGTCATACAGAGATATAACTACCATCTTATAGATCAATTGTCTATTGGACCGGTACCGGCTGTTCAAAACAATTCATTAATAGTCTCATAGATCGCTAGAATAATTTGTAAAACCCCATGTTATTAAATACCATCAAATTCAGAACATATTCAATATTAACATTCAAATACTCAAATCACATATAGAGTTATGCTAATGTAAATCACAAATCTCATATATAATGCCTGAATCCAAAAACTAAATATACCCACATCATGTGAATATTACATATAAAAAACTATATAGGGAGAAGAAGCGCCTGAAATTTCAAGACAAATTAATCATATATACACAGTGTAGCATAAATATCTTTCTGGAAAATTCATAAAAATATATGGAAATCGCTTTTTTGATTCAAACCATTTGGAGATCTAGAGTCGAGATTTAAAATATATCTGGTCTCCAGCTGTCTCAACATTCACTCTCGGTTGCTGCCCCTTGTTGGTTTTGGAAATGAATCAATAACAAAGTATTCAATACAATTCGGATTACTTTTGTGTCTCTCAGCAAAGTGGTGGGCAACAGGATATGTTTGATCTACATTGGTGATCGCCCTCAGATGTTGAAGTATCCTCTTGTGGACCTGCAGTTTGGTGCTCCCTACGTATTTCAATCTGTATTCACACTCCAAAACAACTGAATATGCCCCAGATTTTCTGTGGTTTCTCACTGAAAGGTGTGGAGTATTCGTAGATATTTTTACCAAATCTGCAGGCCCTATATGTATTGCACTTATAAAAGCCATTTCTGGGTTGTAGCCTCCTCTTTGTCTCCACAATTTCAGGACTGCTTTTAACTAGGGCATCCCTCATAGATGGAGCCTTCCTAAATGTAATACTTTTGGCAGATGGGGCCCCATTGTCACATCACCCTGTACTAATGGCCAATGTTTTCTCACATGGCCCTTATTTGTTTCTTCTGTTTACTGAACCCCAATATTAATCTCATAGTGGAGTCCAAGTCCCTATTGAACAGTAGCTCCTCCCTACATTTTTGGTTTGCTTTAACAAGTGCAGAATCGAGTATATCTTTTTTGTAACCTCTTTGTAGAAATCTGTTGACAGCCTCCTTTGACCTGTAAGTACATCTTTCTGGCAACTACAATTTCTTCTGAGGCAGAGAATTTCCCGTAGGGGATGCTATTTTTGAGGTGCATTGGATGGAAACTATTCGAGTGCAGCAAAGAGTTTCCGGCTGTCGACTTTCTTTACAAGCATGTCTCAATTTTATTATGTAGGAGATATATATATATATATATATATATATATATATATATATATATATATATATATATTCACTGAAAAAACCATAGATTTCAGGGACGTTATAGTTAGAAATCAGCATTTAAAAACCTTAGAAATTCACTGAAAAAACCACAGGTTTCAGGGACGTTATAGTTAGTTGGACATTTCACTCGTACAAAACCAGAGAAATTCGGCCGTTATAGTTTGTTTAGCTAACTAGAACTCGCGCCCCCGCAATGCACTGCTGATGACATCACATATTACATCATTCATTACATGGTCAGTGACATCACTGATGACATCACTGATGACATCTCAAATTACATCACTGATGACATCACTGATTACATCTTCCAGTGACTGTGTGTTTCTGTAAAGTTTAAATATGTTTTATATATATATATATACGCCAAGGTGTATTGAAGAATAAGTGGGTGTATAAGTGTCTGAATGGATGATTTAGTAGGTGCGTGACTGACTGTATACGTGAGTGATTAAATGTGTCTTACTGAATGCATGGGTTAGTGACTAAACTGTGTGAATGTCTGTATCAGTCTGTCAGTTGGTGTGTAAGTGGCTGCATGGGTTGGTGAGTAGCTACATGAGGGTCTATATGGGTTATTGATTGGTTGTCTGAGTATCTGTATGGGTGCCTGAGTGTCTGTGTGGGTGGGTGGGTGGGGGTGTGTGACTGTGCATAGATGTTTGAGTGGGTGATTCACTGGGTGTATGGGTTCAAGAGTGCATCTGTGAAGGGCTGTGTGGGTGGGTGGGTGAGTGTGTGTATGGGTGTGTTGGTGATTGAATGGATGTCTCAGTGGTACATGTGTGAGTAACTTCATATGTAAAAGGCAGTATATGTGAGTGTCGGAGTATATAAATGACTATATGTGAGAGTGAGTGATTGTGAGAGTGGCTGTATGGATGAGTGTGTGCTTGTATCAGTGATTGTATAAGAGACTAAGTCTGTGTTAGTATCTGTATGAATAAGTGAGGTGGTGTGTGTATAACTGTATAGGTGAGTAAATGGGAGTGTGATTGATTCTTTGCATGACTGACTAGGTGTGTGAGTAACTCTATGGATGAGTGGCGGTGTGCGAGTGTCTGTATAGGTGTATGAGTGCATATGATAGCGATGTATTGATGAGTGACTGCATGTATGAGTGACTGTATGGGTGACTGAGTGGATGTGTGTGTAGACCTAGGAATCAGTGAGTGGGTATGTAGTAACTGGTGTTGGTGTGTCTAAGGTTTCGAAAATGGTAGTCTATATTTTAGAGTGGGTGTATCAAAGGTTATATTAGGGTATGAGGAGGTGCATCAGATTATCACGTGGATGATGTCATCAGTGATGTCATCAGTGATGTCATTTGAGATGTCATCAGTGCTGTCATCAGTGATGTCACTGACCATGTCATGAATGATGTAATATGTGACGTTATCAGCAGTGCATTGCGGAGCGCGAGTTATAGTTAGCTCAACTAACTATAACGGCCGAATTTCTCTGGTTTTGTACGAGTGAAATGTCCAACTAACTATAACGTCCCTAAAACCTGTGGTTTTTCAGTGAATTTCTAAGGTTTTTAAATGCTAATTTCTAACTATAACGTCCCTGAAACCTATGGTTTTTTCAGTGAATTTCAAAGGTTTTTTAAATGCTCATTTCTAACTATAACGTCCCTGAAATCTATAGTTTTTTTCAGTCAATTTCAAAGGTTTTTTAAATGCTAATTTCTAACTATGCCTACAGAGGTAGGACATGTGCAGAAAGAGGAAGAAAAGCTCAGAAAGAAGCAAGAGAAATGCAGAAAGAGGCAGCAGAAGTCCAGAAAGACGAAGAAAGCTGCAGAAAGAAGCAAGAGATATGCAGAAAGAACCAACAGAGGCGCAGAAAGAGGCCTTGTTGCAAAGTCATCCTGTGCCCCCAACGTTTTGCTGACTGGTACTGGTGGTAACTGACTGACTAACCAGGCCCAAAGACAGTGCTATGCTGAAAGACACTTAGAATACAGTGAAAATACCGACATACACGAGGGTACACTAAGGGTTGGGGTACCCCTGTGATTGGCATGACCTCCCCTGTAAGGCCCTAGTACATAATAGGGCAGGGGGATTAAAACTACCTCTAAGTCAGAGGTGCAGAAAGAAGCAAGAGAAGTGCAGAAAGAAGCAAGTGAAGTGCAGAAAAAGGCAAGAGAGGTGCAGAAAGACGCAAGAGAGGTGCAGAAACAAGAAAGAGAAGTGCAGAAAGAGGCAAGTGAGGTGCAGAAAGAAGCAAGAGCAGTGCAGAAAGAACCAACAGAAGTGCAAAAAGAGGCAAGAGGGGTGCACAAAGAGGTAGTAGAGGTGCACAAAGAGGCAAGAGAGGTACAGAAAGAGGCAGGAGGGGTGCAGAAAGAAGGAAGAGAAGTGCAGAAAGAGGCAAGAGATTTGCTGAAAGAAGCAACAGGGGTGTAGAAAGAAGCAAGAGAAGTGCAGAAAGAGGCAGGTGAGGTGCAGAAAGAAGCAAGAGCAGTGCAGAAAGAACCAACAGAGGTGCAAAAAGAGGCAAGAGGGGTGCAGAAAAAGGTACGAGGGGTGCACAAAGAGGCAAGAGAGGTACAGAAAGAGGCAGGAAGGGTGAAGAAATAAGGAAGAGAAGTGCAGAAAGAAGCAACAGAGGTACATAAAGAGGCAAGACAGGTGCAGAAGCAGGCAGGAAAGGTGCAGAAAGAGGGAACAGGGGTGCAGAAAGAGGCAAGAGGGGTGCAGAAAGAGAAAAGTTGGGTGCAGAAAGAGGCAAGAGGGGTGCAGAAAGACACAAGAGAGGTGGAGAAACAATGAAGAAAAGTACAGAAAGAGGTAAGAGAATTGCTGAAAGAAGCAACAGAGGTGTAGAAAGAAGCAAGAGAAGTGCATAAAGAGGCAAGTGAGGTGCAGAAAGAGGCAGGAGAGGTGCAGAAAATGGCAAGGGAACTGCAGAAAGTGGCAAGAGGGATGCAGAAAGAGCAAAGAGGGGTGCAGAAAGAGGCAAGAGGGGTGCAAAAAGACACAAGAGAGGTGCAGAAACAAGCAAGAGAAGTGCAGAAAGAGGCAAGAGAATTGCTGAAAGAAGCAACAGAGGTGCAGAAAGAGGCAAAAGAAGTGCAGAAAGAAGCAACGGAAGTGCAGAAAGAAGCAACAGAGGTGCAGGAAGAGGCAAAAGAAGTGTAGAAAGAAGCAACAGAAGTGCAGAAAGAAGCAACAGAGGTACAGAAAGAGGCAAGAGAGGTGCAGATAGAGGGAGGAGGGGTGCAAAAAGAGGCAAGAGGGGTGCAGAAAGATGCAAGAGAGGTGCGGAAAGAGGCAAAAGAAGTGCAGAAAGAAGCAACAGAAGTGCAGAAAGAAGCAACAGAGGAGCAGAAAGAGGCAAGAGAATTGCTGAAAGAAGCAACAGAGGTGTGGAAAGAAGCAAGAGAGGTGCAGAAAGAAGCAAGAGAAGTGCAGAAAGAAGCAAGAGAGGTGCAGAAAGAGGGAAGACGAGTGAAGAAAGAGACAACAGGGGTGCAGAAAGAGGCAAGAGAATTGCTGAAAGAAGCAACAGAGGTGTATAAAGAAGCAAGAGAGGTGCAGAAAGAAGCAAGAGAAGTGCAGAAAGAAGCAAGAGAGGTGCAAAAGAGGCAAAAGAAGTGCAGAAAGAAGCAACAGAAGTGCAGAAATAAGCAACAGAGGTGCAGGAAGAGGCAAAAGAAGTACAGAAAGAAGCAACAGAAGTGCAGAAAGAAGCAACAGAGGTACAGAAAGAGGCAAGAGAGGTGCAGAAAGAGGGAGGAGGGGTGCAAAAAGAGGCAAAAGGGGTGCAGAAAGATGCAAGAGAGGTGCAGAAACAAGCAAGAGAGGTGCAGAAAGAGGCAAAAGAAGTGCAGAAAGAAGCAACAGAAGTGCAGAAAGAAGCAACAGAGGTGCAGAAAGAGGTAAGAGAATTGCTGAAAGAAGCAACAGAGGTGTAGAAAGAAGCAAGAGAAGTGCAAAAAGAAGCAAGAGAAGTGCAGAAAGAAGGAAGAGAGGTGCAGAAAGAGGGAAGACGAGTGCAGAAAGAGACAAGAGGGGTGCAGAAAGAGGCAAGAGAATTGCTGAAAGAAGCAACAGAGGTGTAGAAAGAAGCAAGAGAGGTGCAGAAAGTAGCAAGAGAAGTGCAGAAAGAAGCAAGAGAGGTGCAGAAAGAGGGAAGACAAGTGCATAAAGAGATAACAGGGGTGCAGAAAGAAGCAAGAGAGGTGCAGAAAGAGACAAAAGAAGTGCAGAAAGAAGCAACAGAAGTGCTGAAAGAAGCAACAGAGGTACAGAAAGAGGCAAGAGAGGTGCAGAAAGAGGGAGGAGGGGTGCAAAAAGAGGCAAGATGGATGCATAAAGAAGCAAGAGAGGTACAGAAAGAAGCAAGAGAAGAGAAGAAAGAAGCAACATGGGTGCAGAAAGAGGCTAGAGGGGTGCAGAAAGAGGCAAGACAAGTGCAGAAAGAAGCAACAGAGGTGCAGAAACAGGCAACAGAACTGCAGGAAGAGGCAAGAGAGTTGCAGAAACAGGCAAAAGGGGCGCAGAAAGAGGGAACAGGTGTGCCGACAGAGGCAAGAGAGGTGCAGAAAGACGGAAGAGGGGTGCTGAAAGAGGCAAGAGGGATGCATAAATTTGCAACAGAGGTGCAGAAAGAAGCAAGAGGAGTGCAGAATGAACCAACAAAGGTGCAGAAAGAGGCAAGAGTGGTACTGAAAGAGGCAAACAAAGTGCAGAAAGAAGACAAAGAGGTACAGAAAGAGGCAAGAGAACAGCAGAAAAGGGCAAGAGAGGTGCAGAAAGAGGAAGGAGAGGTGCACAAAGAGGCAAGAGGGGTACAGAAAGAGGCAAGAGGGGTGCAGAAAGAGGGAAGACGAGTGCAGAAAGAGACAACAGGGGTGCAGAAAGAGGAAAGAGAATTGCTGAAAGAAGCAACAGAGGTGTATAAAGAAGCAACAGAGGTGTATAAAGAAGCAAGAGAGGTGCAGAAAGAAGCGAGAGAAGTGCAGAAAGAAGCAAGAGAGGTGCAGAAAGAGGCAAAAGAAGTGCAGAAAGAAGCAACAGAAGTGCAGAAAGAAGCAACAGAAGTGCAGAAAGAAGCAAGAGAGGTGCAGAAAGAGGCAAAAGAAGTGCAGAAAGAAACAACAGAAGTGCAGAAAGAAGCAACAGAGGTACAGAAAGAGGCAAGAGAGGTGCAGAAAGAGGGAGGAGGGGTGCAAAAAGAGGCAAGAGGGGTGCAGAAAGATGCAAGAGAGGTGCAGAAACAAGCAAGAGAGGTGCAGAAAGAGGCAAAAGAAGTGCAGAAAGAAGCAACAGAAGTGCAGAAAGAAGCAACAGAGGTGCAGAAAGAGGTAAGAGAATTGCTGAAAGAAGCAACAGAGGTGTAGAAAGAAGCAAGAGAGGTGCAAAAAGAAGCAAGAGAAGTGCAGAAAGACGCAAGAGGGGTGCAGAAAGAGGGAAGACGAGTGCAGAAAGAGACAAGAGGGGTGCAGAAAGAGGCAAGAGAATTGCTGAAAGAAGCAACAGAGGTGTAGAAAGAAGCAAGAGAGGTGCAGAAAGAAGCAAGAGAAGTGCAGAAAGAAGCAAGAGAGGTGCAGAAAGAGGGAAGACAAGTGCATAAAGAGATAACGGGTGCAGAAAGAAGCAAGAGAGGTGCAGAAAGAGACAAAAGAAGTGCAGAAAGAAGCAACAGAAGAGAGGTGCAGAAAGAGGGGTGCAAAAAGAGGCAAAATGGGTGCATAAAGAAGCAAGAGAGGTACAGAAAGAAGAAAGAGAAGAGAAGAAAGAAGCAACAGGGGTGCAGAAAGAGGCTAGAGCGGTGCAGAAAGAGGCAAGACAAGTGCAGAAAGAAGAACAGAGGTGCAGAAGGAGGCAAAAGAACTGCAGGAAGAGGCAAGAGAGTTGCAGAAACAGGCAAAAGGGGCACAGAAAGAGGGAACAGGTGTGCCGACAGAGGCAAGAGAGGTGCAGAAAGACGGAAGAGGGGTGCTGAAAGAGGCAAGAGGGATGCATAAATTTGCAACAGAGGTGCAGAAAGAAGCAAGAGCAGTGCAGAATGAACCAACAAAGGTGCAGAAAGAGGCAAGAGTGGTACTAAAAGAGGCAAAAGAAGTGCAGAAAGAAGACAAAGAGTACAGAAAGAGGCAAGAGAACAGCAGAAAAGGGCAAGAGAGGTGCAGAAAGAGGAAGGAGAGGTACACAAAGAGGCAAGAGGGGTACAGAAAGAGGCAAGAGGGGTGCAGAAAGAAAGAAGCAAGAGCAGTGCAGAATGAACCAACAGAGGTGCAGAAAGAGGCAAGAGTGGTATTGAAAGAGGCAAGAGAAGTGCAGAAAGTGGCAAGTGAGGTGCACAAAGAGGCAAAAGAAGTGCAGAAAGAAGCCAAAGAGGTACAGAAAGAGGCAAGAGAACAGCAGAAAAAGGCAAGAGAGGTGCAGAAAGAGGAAGGAGAGGTGCACAAAGAGGCTAGAGGAGTACAGAAAGAGGCAAGAGGGGTGCAGAAAGAAGCAAGAGCAGTGCAGAATGAACCAACAGAGGTGCAGAAAGAGGCAAGAGTGGTACTGAAAGAGGCAAGAGAAGTGCAGAAAGTGGCAAGTGAGGTGCACAAAGAGGCAAGAGAGGCATAGAAAGAGGCAAGATAAGTGTAGAAAGAGGCAAGAGAAGTGCAGAAAGAGGCACTTGAGGTGCAGAAAGAGGCAAGAGAGGTAGAGAAAGAGGCAAGATAAGTGTAGAAAGAGGCAAGAGACGTGCAAAAAGAGGCATGAGAAGTGCAGAAAGAGGCAAGAGAAGTGCAGAAAGAGGCAAGAGAGGAGCAGTACGAAGAGAGTGAAGTGCAGAAAGAGGCAAGTGAGGTGCAGAAAGAGGCAAGAGAGGTGCAGAAAGAGGCAAAAGAAGTGCAGAAAGAAACCAAAGAGGTACAGAAAGAGGCAAGAGAACAGCAGAAAAAGGCAAGAGAGGTACAGAAAGAGGAAGGAGAAGTGCACATAGAGGCAAGAGGGGTACAGAAAGAGGCAAGAGGGGTGCAGAAAGAAGCAACAGAGGTGCTGAAAGAGGCAAGAGAGGTAGAGAAAGAGGCTCGAGAAGGGCAGAAAGAGGCAAGAGAAGTGCAGAAAGAGGCAAGAGAGCTGCAGAACGAAGAGAATGAGGTGCAGAAAGAGGCAGGTAAGGATCACAAAGAGGCAAGAGAGGTACAGAAAGAGGCAAGAGAAGTGCAGAAACAGGCAAGAGAAATGACAAAGAGGCAAGAGAGGAGCAGAAAGAGGCAAGAGAGGTGTAGAAAGAAGCAAGAGAAGTGCAGAAAGAGGCAAGTGAGGTGCAGAAAGAGGCAAGAGAGGTGCAGAAAGAGGCAAGAGAGGTACAGAAAGAGAAAAGAGATCTGCAGAAAAAGGCAAGAGAGGTGCAGAAAGAGGGAAGACAAGTGCAGAAAGAGACAACAGGGGTGCAAAAAGAGGCAAGAGAATTGCTGAAATAAGCAACAGAGGTGTATAAAGAAGCAACAGAGGTGTATAAAGAAGCAAGAGAGGTGCAGAAAGAAGCAAGAGAAGTGCAGAAAGAAGCAAGAGAGGTGCAGAAAGAGGCAAAAGAAGTGCAAAAAGAAGCAACAGCAGTGCAGAAAGAATCAACAGAGGTGCAGGAAGAGGCAAAAGAAGTGCAGAAAGAAGCAACAGCAGTGCAGAAAGAAGCAATGCAGAAAGAAGCAACAGCAGTGCAGAAAGAAGCAACAGAGGTACAGAAAGAGGCAAGAGAGGTGCAGAAAGAGGGAGGAGGGGTGCAAAAAGAGGCAAGAGGGTGCAGAAAGATGCAAGAGAGGTGCAGAAACAAGCAAGAGAGGTGCAGAAAGAGGCAAAAGAAGTGCAGAAAGAAGCAACAGAAGTGCAGAAAGAAGCAACAGAGGTGCAGAAAGAGGTAAGAGAATTGCTGAAAGAAGCAACAGAGGTGTAGAAAGAAGCAAGAGAGGTGCAAAAAGAAGCAAGAGAAGTGCAGAAAGAAGCAAGAGAGGTGCAGAAAGAGGGAAGACGAGTGCAGAAAGAGGGAAGACGAGTGCAGAAAGAGACAAGAGGGGTGCAGAAAGAGGCAAGAGAATTGATGAAAGAAGCAACAGAGGTGTAGAAAGAAGCAAGAGAGGTGCAGAAAGAAGCAAGCAAAGTGCAGAAAGAAGCAAGAGAGGTGCAGAAAGAGGGAAGACAAGTGCATAAAGAGCTAACAGGGGTGCAGAAAGAAGCAAGAGAGGTGCAGAAAGAGACAAAAGAAGTGCAGAAAGAAGCAACAGAAGTGCTGAAAGAAGCAACAGAGGTACAGAAAGAGGCAAGAGAGGTGCAGAAAGAGGGAGGAGGGGTGCAAAAAGAGGCAAGATGGGTGCATAAAGAAGCAAGAGAGGTACAGAAAGAAGAAAGAGAAGAGAAGAAAGAAGCAACAGGGCTGCAGAAGGAGGCAAAAGAACTGCAGGAAGAGGCCAGAGAGTTGCAGAAACAGGCAAAAGGGGCGCAGAAAGAGGGAACAGGTGTGCCGACAGAGGCAAGAGAGGTGCAGAAAGACAGAAGAGGGGTGCTGAAAGAGGCAAGAGGGATGCATAAATTTGCAACAGAGGTGCAGAAAGAAGCAAGAGCAGTGCAGAATGAACCAACAAAGGTGCATAAAGAGGCAAGAGTAGTACTAAAAGAGGCAAAAGAAGTGCAGAAAGAAGACAAAGCGGTACAGAAAGAGGCAAGAGAACAGCATAAAAGGGCAAGAGAGGTGCAGAAAGAGGAAGGAGAGGTGCAGAAAGAGGCAAGAGGGGTACAGAAAGAGGCAAGAGGGGTGCAGAAAGAAAGAAGCAAGAGCAGTGCAGAATGAACCAACAGAGGTGCAGAAAGAGGCAAGAGTGGTATTGAAAGAGGCAAGAGAAGTGCAGAAAGTGGCAAGTGAGGTGCACAAAGAGGCAAAAGAAGTGCAGAAAGAAGCCAAAGAGGTACAGAAAGAGGCAAGAGAACAGCAGAAAAAGGCAAGAGAGGTGCAGAAAGAGGAAGGAGAGGTGCACAAAGAGGCTAGAGGAGTACAGAAAGAGGCAAGAGGGGTGCAGAAAGAAGCAAGAGCAGTGCAGAATGAACCAACAGAGGTGCAGAAAGAGGCAAGAGTGGTACTGAAAGAGGCAAGAGAAGTGCAGAAAGTGGCAAGTGAGGTGCACAAAGAGGCAAGAGAGGAATAAAAAGAGGCAAGATAAGTGTAGAAAGAGGCAAGAGAAGTGCAGAAAGAGGCACTTGAGGTGCAGAAAGAGGCAAGAGAGGTAGAGAAAGAGGCAAGATAAGTGTAGAAAGAGGCAAGAGACGTGCAGAAAGAGGCACTTGAGGTGCAGAAAGAGGCAAGAGAGGTACAGAAAGAGGCTCGAGAAGTGCAGAAAGAGGCAAGAGAAGTGCAGAAAGAGGCAAGTGAGGTGCAGTACGAAGAGAGTGAAGTGCAGAAAGAGGCAAGTGAGGTGCAGAAAGAGGCAAGCGAGGTGCAGAAAGAGGCAAAAGAAGTGCAGAAAGAAACCAAAGAGGTACAGAAAGAGGCAAGAGAACAGCAGAAAAAGGCAAGAGAAGTACAGAAAGAATAAGGAGAGGTGCACATAGAGGCAAGAGGGGTACAGAAAGAGGCAAGAGGGGTGCAGAAAGAAGCAACAGAGGTGCTGAAAGAGGCAAGAGAGGTAGAGAAAGAGGCTCGAGAAGTGCAGAAAGAGGCAAGAGAAGTGCAGAAAGAGGCACGAGAGCTGCAGAACGAAGAGAATGAGGTGCAGAAAGAGGCTGTTGAGGATCACAAAGAGGCAAGAGAGGTACAGAAAGAGGCAAGGGAAGTGCAGAAACAGGCAAGAGAAATACACAAAGAGGCAAGAGAGGAGCAGAAAGAGGCAAGAGAGGCGTAGAAAGAAGCAAGAGAAATGCAGAAAGAGGCAAGTGAGGTGCAGAAAGAGGCAAGAGAGGTGCAGAAAGAGGCAAGAGAGGTACAGAAAGAGAAAAGAGATCTGCAGAAAAAGGCAAGAGAGGTGCAGAAAGAGGAAGGAGAGGTGCACAAAGACGCAAGAGGGGTATAGAAAGAGGCAAGAGGGGTGCAGAAAGAAGCAACAGAAGTGCAGAAAGAAGAAACAGAGGTGCTGAAAGAGGCAAGAGGGGTGCAGAAAGAGGCGAGAGAAGTGCAGAAAGAAGCAACAGAGGTGCAGAAAGGCAAGAGAGGTGCAGAAACAGGCAGGAAAGGTGCAGAAAGAGGGAACAGGGGTGCAGAAAGAGGCAAGAGGGATACAGAAATTTGCAAAAGAGGTGCAGAAAGAAGCAAGAGCAGTGCAGAAAGAACCAACAGAGGTGCAGAAAGAGGCTAGAGGGGTGCAGAAAGAGGCAAGACAAGTGCAGAAAGAAGCAACAGAGGTGCAGAAGGAGGCAAAAGAACTGCAGAAAGAGGCAAGAGAGTTGCAGAAACAGGCAAAAGGGGTGCGGAAAGAGGGAACAGGTGTGCAGACAGAGGCAAGAGAGGTGCAGAAAGATGGAAGAGGGGTGCTGAAAGAGGCAAGATGGATGCATAAATTTGCAACAGAGGTGCAGAAAGAAGCAAGAGCAGTGCAGAATAAACCAACAAAGGTGCAGAAAGAGGCAAGAGTGGTACTGAAAGAGGCAAAAGAAGTGCAGAAAGAAGCCAAAGAGGTACAGAAAGAGGCAAGAGTCCAGCAGAAAAAGGCAAGAGAGGTGCAGAAAGAGGAAGGAGAGGTGCACAAAGAGGCAAGAGGGGTACAGAAAGAGGCAAGAGGGGTGAAGAAAGAAGCAACAGAGATGCTGAAAGAGGCAAGAGAGATAGAGAAAGAGGCTCGAGAAGTGCAGAAAGAGGCAAGAGAGGTGCAGAACGAAGAGAGTGAGATGCAGAAAGAGGCAGGTGAGGATCACAAAGAGGCAAGAGAGGTGCAGAAAGAGGCAAGAGAGGTACAGAAAGAGAAAAGAGATCTGCAGAAAAAGGCAAGAGAGGTGCAGAAAGAGGGAAGACGAGTGCAGAAAGAGACAACAGGGGTGCAGAAAGAGGCAAGAGAATTGCTGAAAGAAGCAACAGAGGTGTATAAAGAAGCAACAGAGGTGCAGAAAGAAGCAAGAGAAGTGCAGAAAGAAGCAAGAGAGGTGCAGAAAGAGGCAAAAGAAGTGCAGAAAGAAGCAACAGAAGTGCAGAAAGAAGCAACAGAGGTGCAGGAAGAGGCAAAAGAAGTGCAGAAAGAAGCAACAGCAGTGCAGAAAGAAGCAACAGAGGTACAGAAAGAGGCAAGAGAGGTGCAGAAAGAGGGAGGAGGGGTGCAAAAAGAGGCAAGAGGGGTGCAGAAAGATGCAAGAGAGGTACAGAAACAAGCAAGAGAGGTGCAGAAAGAGGCAAAAGAAGTGCAGAAAGAAGCAACAGAGGTGCAGAAAGAAGCAACAGAGGTGCAGAAAGAGGTAAGAGAATTGCTGAAAGAAGCAACAGAGGTGTAGAAAGAAGCAAGAGAGGTGCAAAAAGAAGCAAGAGAAGTGAAGAAAGAAGCAAGAGAGGTGCAGAAAGAGGGAAGACGAGTGCAGAAAGAGACAAGAGGGGTGCAGAAAGAGGCAAGAGAATTGCTGAAAGAAGCAACGGATGTGTAGAAAGAAGCAAGAAAGGTGCAGAAAGAAGCAAGCGAAGTGCAGAAAGAAGCAAGAGAGGTGCAGAAAGAGGGAAGACAAGTGCATAAAGAGATAACAGGGGTGCAGAAAGAAGCAAGAGAGGTGCAGAAAGAGACAAAAGAAGTGCAGAAAGAAGCAACAGAAGTGCTGAAAGAAGCAACAGAGGTACAGAAAGAGGCAAGAAAGGGGCAGAAAGAGGGAGGAGGGGTGCAAAAAGAGGCAAGATGGGTGCATAAAGAAGCAAGAGAGGTACAGAAAGAAGAAAAAGAAGAGAAGAAAGAAGCAACAGGGGTGCAGAAAGAGGCTAGAGTGGTGCAGAAAGAGGCAAGACAAGTGCAGAAAGAAGCAACAGAGGTGCAGAAGGAGGCAAAAGAACTGCAGGAAGAGGCCAGAGAGTTGCAGAAACAGGCAAAAGGGGAGCAGAAAGAGGGAACAGGTGTGCCGACAGAGGCAAGAGAGGTGCAGAAAGACGGAAGAGGGGTGCTGAAAGAGGCAAGAGGGATGCATACATTTGCAACAGAGGTGCAGAAAGAAGCAAGAGCAGTGCAGAATGAACCAACAAAGGTGCAGAAAGAGGCAAGAGTGGTACTAAAAGAGGCAAAAGAAGTGCAGAAAGAAGACAAAGCGGTACAGAAAGAGGCAAGAGAACAGCATAAAAGGGCAAGAGAGGTGCAGAAAGAGGAAGGAGAGGTGCAGAAAGAGGCAAGAGGGGTACAGAAAGAGGCAAGAGGGGTGCAGTAAGAAAGAAGCAAGAGCAGTGCAGAATGAACCAACAGAGGTGCAGAAAGAGGCAAGAGTGGTATTGAAAGAGGCAAGAGAAGTGCAGAAAGTGGCAAGTGAGGTGCACAAAGAGGCAAAAGAAGTGCAGAAAGAAGCCAAAGAGGTACAGAAAGAGGCAAGAGAACAGCAGAAAAAGGCAAAAGGCAAGAGAGGTGCAGAAAGAGGAAGGAGAGGTGCACAAAGAGGCTAGAGGAGTACAGAAAGAGGCAAGAGGGGTGCAGAAAGAAGCAAGAGCAGTGCAGAATTAACCAACAGAGGTGCAGAAAGAGGCAAGAGTGGTACTGAAAGAGGCAAGAGAAGTGCAGAAAGTGGCAAGTGAGGTGCACAAAGAGGCAAGAGAGGTATAGAAAGAGGCAAGATAAGTGTAGAAAGAGGCAAGAGAAGTGCAGAAAGAGGCACTTGAGGTGCAGAAAGAGGCAAGAGAGGTAGAGAAAGAGGCAAGATAAGTTTAGAAAGAGGCAAGAGACGTGCAGAAAGAGGCACTTGAGGTGCAGAAAGAGGCAAGAGAGGTACAGAAAGAGGCTCGAGAAGTGCAGAAAGAGGCAAGAGAAGTGCAGAAAGAGGCAAGTGAGGTGCAGTACGAAGAGAGTGAAGTGCAGAAAGAGGCAAGTGAGGTGCAGAAAGAGGCAAGAGAGGTGCATAAAGAGGCAAAAGAAGTGCAGAAAGACACCAAAGAGGTACAGAAAGAGGCAAGAGAACAGCAGAAAAAGGCAAGAGAAGTACAGAAAGAATAAGGAGAGGTGCACATAGAGGCAAGAGGGGTACAGAAAGAGGCAAGAGGGGTGCAGAAAGAAGCAACAGAGGTGCTGAAAGAGGCAAGAGAGGTAGAGAAAGAGGCTCGAGAAGTACAGAAAGAGGCAAGAGAAGTGCAGAAAGAGGCAAGAGAGCTGCAGAACGAAGAGAATGAGGTGCAGAAAGAGGCAGGTGAGGATCACAAAGAGGCAAGAGAGGTACAGAAAGAGAAAAGAGATCTGCAGAAAAAGGCAAGAGAGGTGCAGAAAGAGGAAGGAGAGGTGCACAAAGACGCAAGAGGGGTATAGAAAGAGGCAAGAGGGGTGCAGAAAGAAGCAACAGAGGTGATGAAAGAGGCAAGAGAGGTGCAGAAACAGGCAGGAAAGGTGCAGAAAAAGGGAACAGGGGTGCAGAAAGAGGCAAGAGGAATACAGAAATTTGCAAAAGAGGTACAGAAAGAAGCAAGAGCAGTGCAGAAAGAACCAACAGAGGTGCAGAAAGAGGCTAGAGGGGTGCAGAAAGAGGCAAGACAAGTGCAGAAAGAAGCAACAGAGGTGCAGAAGGAGGCAAAAGAACTGCAGAAAGAGGCAAGAGAGTTGCAGCAACAGGCAAAAGGGGTGCGGAAAGAGGGAACAGGTGTGCAGACAGAGGCAAGAGAGGTGCAGAAAGATGGAAGAGGGGTGCTGAAAGAGGCAAGATGGATGCATAAATTTGCAACAGAGGTGCAGGAAGAAGCAAGAGCAGTGCAGAATAAACCAACAAAGGTGCAGAAAGAGGCAAGAGTGGTACTGAAAGAGGCAAAAGAAGTGCAGAAAGAAGCCAAAGAGGTACAGAAAGAGGCAAGAGACCAGCATAAAAAGGCAAGAGAGGTGCAGAAAGAGGCAAGACAAGTGCAGAAAGAAGCAACAGAGGTGCAGAAGGATGCAAAAGAACTGCAGGAAGAGGCCAGAGAGTTGCAGAAACAGGCAAAAGGGGAGCAGAAAGAGGGAACAGGTGTGCCGACAGAGGCAAGAGAGGTGCAGAAAGACGGAAGAGGGGTGCTGAAAGAGGCAAGAGCAGTGCAGAATGAACCAACAAAGGTGCAGAAAGAGGCAAGAGTGGTACTAAAAGAGGCAAAAGAAGTGCAGAAAGAAGACAAAGCGGTACAGTAAGAGGCAAGAGAACAGCATAAAAGGGCAAGAGAGGTGCAGAAAGAGGAAGGAGAGGTGCAGAAAGAGGCAAGAGGGGTACAGAAAGAGGCAAGAGGGGTGCAGAAAGAAAGAAGCAAGAGCAGTGCAGAATGAACCAACAGAGGTGCAGAAAGAGGCAAGAGTGGTATTGAAAGAGGCAAGAGAAGTGCAGAAAGTGGCAAGTGAGGTGCACAAAGAGGCAAAAGAAGTGCAGAAAGAAGCCAAAGAGGTACAGAAAGAGGCAAGAGAACAGCAGAAAAAGGCAAAAGGCAAGAGAGGTGCAGAAAGAGGAAGGAGAGGTGCACAAAGAGGCTAGAGGAGTACAGAAAGAGGCAAGAGGGGTGCAGAAAGAAGCAAGAGCAGTGCAGAATGAACCAACAGAGGTGCAGAAAGAGGCAAGAGTGGTACTGAAAGAGGCAAGAGAAGTGCAGAAAGTGGCAAGTGAGGTGCAGAAAGAGGCAAGAGAGGTAGAGAAAGAGGCAAGATAAGTGTAGAAAGAGGCAAGAGACGTGCAGAAAGAGGCCCTTGAGGTGCAGAAAGAGGCAAGAGAGGTACAGAAAGAGGCTCGAGAAGTGCAGAAAGAGGCAAGAGAATTGCAGAAAGAGGCAAGTGAGGTGCAGTACGAAGAGAGTGAAGTGCAGAAAGAGGCAAGTGAGGTGCAGAAAGAGGCAAGAGAGGTGCATAAAGAGGCAAAAGAAGTGCAGAAGACACCAAAGAGGTACAGAAAGAGGCAAGAGAACAGCAGAAAAAGGCACGAGAAGTACAGAAAGAATAAGGAGAGGTGCACATAGAGGCAAGAGGGGTACAGAAAGAAGCAACAGAGGTGCTGAAAGAGGCAAGAGAGGTAGAGAAAGAGGCTCGAGAAGTGCAGAAAGAGGCAAGAGAAGTGCAGAAAGAGGCAAGAGAGCTGCAGAACGAAGAGAATGAGCTTCAGAAAGAGGCAGGTGAGGATCACAAAGAGGCAAGAGAGGTACAGAAAGAGAAAAGAGATCTGCAGAAAAAGGCAAGAGAGGTGCAGAAAGAGGAAGGAGAGGTGCACAAAGACGCAAGAGGGGTATAGAAAGAGGCAAGAGGGGTGCAGAAAGAAGCAACAGAAGTGCAGAAAGAAGAAACAGAGGTGCTGAAAGAGGCAAGAGGGGTGCAGAAAGAGGCGAGAGAAGTGCAGAAAGAAGCAACAGAGGTGCAGAAAGGCAAGAGAGGTGCAGAAACAGGCAGGAAAGGTGCAGAAAGAGGGAACAGGGGTGCAGAAAGAGGCAAGAGGAATACAGAAATTTGCAAAAGAGGTGCAGAAAGAAGCAAGAGCAGTGCAGAATAAACCAACAAAGGTGCAGAAAGAGGCAAGAGTGGTACTGAAAGAGGCAAACGAAGTGCAGAAAGAAGCCAAAGAGGTACAGAAAGAGGCAAGAGACAAGCAGAAAAAGGCAAGAGAGGTGCAGAAAGAGGAAGGAGAGGTGCACAAAGAGGCAAGAGGGGTGAAGAAAGAAGCAACAGAGATGCTGAAAGAGGCAAGAGAGATAGAGAAAGAGGCTCGAGAAGTGCAGAAAGAAGCAAGAGAGGTACAGAACGAAGAGAGTGAGATGCAGAAAGAGGCAGGTGAGGATCACAAAGAGGCAAGAGAGGTACAGAAAGAGGCAAGATAAGTGTAGAAAGAGGCAAGAGAAGTGCAGAAAGAGGCACTTGAGGTGCAGAAAGAGGCAAGTGAGGTATAGAAAGAGGCAATATAAGTGTAGAAAGAGGCAAGAGAAGTGCAGAAAGAGGCAAGAGAGGTACAGAAAGAGGCTCGAGAAGTGCAGAAAGAGGCAAGAGATGTGCAGAAAGAGGCAAGAGAGGTGCAGTACGAAGAGAGTGAAGTGCAGAAAGAGGCAAGTGAGGTGCAGAAAGAGGCAAGAGATGTGCAGAAAGAGGCAAAAGAAGTGCAGAAAGAAGCCAAAGAGGTACAGAAAGAGGCAAGAGAACAGCAGAAAAAGGCAAGAGAGGTGCAGAAAGAGGAAGGAGAGGTGCACAAAGAGGCAAGAGGGGTGAAGAAAGAAGCAACAGAGGTGCTGAAAGAGGCAAGAGAGGCAAGAGAGGTAGAGAAAGAGGCTCGAGAAATGCAGAAAGAGGCAAGAGAGGTACAGAACGAAGAGAGTGAGATGCAGAAAGAGGCAGGTGAGGATCACAAAGAGGCAAGAGAGGTACAGAAAGAGGCAAGGGTAGTGCAGAAACAGGCAAGAGAAATGCACAACGAGGCAAGAGAGGAGCAGAAAGAGGCAAGAGAGGTGTAGAAAGAAGCAAGAGAAGTGCAGAAAGAGGCAAGTGAGGTGCAGAAAGAGGCAAGAGAGGTGCAGAAAGAGGCAAGAGAAGTACAGAAAGAAAAGAGATCTGCAGAAAAAGGCAAGAGAGGTGCAGAAAGAGGAAGGAGAGGTGCACAAAGACGTAAGAGGGGTATAGAAAGAGGCAACAGGGGTGCAGAAAGATGCAACAGAAGTGCAGAAAGAAGCAACAGAGATGCTGAAAGAGGCAAGAAAGGCACGAGAGGTACAGAAACAGGCAGGAAAGGTGCAGAAAGAGGGAACAGGGGTGCAGAAAGAGGCAAGATGGATACGGAAATTTGTAAAAGAGGTGCAGAAAGAAGCAAGAGGTGCAGAAAGAGGGTAGGGGGAGCAGAAAGAGGGTAGAGGGGAGCAGAAAGAGGCAAGACTAGTGCAGAAAGAAGCAACAGAGGTGCAGAAGGAGGCAAAAGAACTGCAGAAAGAGGCAAGAGAGTTGCAGAAACAGGCGAAAGGGGTGCAGAAAGAGGGAACAGGTATGCAGACAGAGGCAAGAGAGGTGCAGAAAGATGGAAGAGGGATGCTGAAAGAGGCAAGAGGGATGCATACATTTGCAGCCGAGGTGCAGAAAGAAGCAAGAGCAGTGCAGAATGAACCAACAAAGGTGCAGAAAGAGGCAAGAGTGGTACTGAAAGAGGCAAAAGAAGTGCAGAAAGAAGCCAAAGAGGTATAGAAAAAGGCAAGAGAACAGCAGAAAAAGGCAAGAGAGGTGCAGAAAGAGGAAGGAGAGGTGCACAAAGAGGCAAGAGGGTGTGAGAAGTTGGCCTGGTATATGCTGTTCACTAATTAAAGTGGACACCTTGCACCAGAACAATTCGACTCTTATGGTAGATAGGTTTAAGACAACCTTTATAGAAAGCTATCCTAGTGGTAGCTGTGGAGAGCAGCCTTCAGGCTAAGTCTTGAAGGAATGTAAAGCAGCTTGTTTTACCACACAATCTCTTGAATCACCAAATGAAAAGACACCACACAGGTATATATATCAAATATATATGTATTTATTAATAAACAACTCTCTACTAATCTCTTTATGAGATTAGAAGTCAGGAACATATGTACAAGTCAAATGTTATCAATTAAGTTTAGCACAATCGAATATCACAATCTTAGTTTGGCTAGACCTAGGTCTAGGGCATCTAGAATCGAGGGACCCCCAAGAACCACCCCAGGTAGTTGTAGGAGACCCACAGGGGACGGACGTGGTGTCCTGGCACCAGTGCGAGTCCTGTACGAGTCTATGCGAACAGACGCAATTGAGATTTCAATGTTAAAGGTCCCTTGCGTGTTCGAGGTGAACACACCGATCGGTCCTTGTACGAGTCGAAGGACGCGGTTACAGATAGAGTTGCAAGGGAGTTGGACGCGGTGTGTCTAACACAGACGCGAACCATAAACGAGTCAGCGCGATAGTCGCACTTGGAAAGTAAGAGTTTTAGGGCACTTCTAGGGTAGCTACAAGCAAGTCACTTACAGGGTAAGTAGTTCTAGGGCCCACACCCACAGGAGCACCATAGTGCTGAAGTTACCTCACCCAGGGGAGCCGGGTGCATAGGTGTTCTTTGGTGTCTGGTCGCGGCGTCATTTTCAATGGGAGCCAGTGAAGACTTGCTGCTTGCGGCGACAGGAGAAGTGTCCGGAGGAATCCAAGCCTGGATTCAGAAGATGGAAGACCTGAAAGCAGAGGGGACAGTGTTCACAGTCACTTGGCAGTGACTCGGGGCAAGGAAGATGGATGCCCACCGTCGTCGCAAGATTCAGGTCATTCACGGGTGCCTTGACTCTTCAGCCATGAGGTCCAGGAGGCGTCGACGATGACCAGGAGCTGGATTCGGCGTGTCCCACAATGTCTGCAGCTCACTGCGGTGTTGGCGACTCGATTGAAGCCAACAAGCCTTGGTAACAGCAAGTCTTGGGGAAAGTGTAAAAAGTCAATGGCGCAGACCAGCAAGGTCTGAGGGACTCACCCAGCAAGAGTAAGTCAGGGCAGGCCTGGAGCAACCAGGGGAGGCCTTTGATTCTGTAGGAAAGCCTTCAGGGGACCCACAAGCCAGCTGGCAAGGGATCGCAAAGACGCCTTGGGAGGATTCGCTCAACAGGGGCCCACGGTCACTCGGGATGTGGTAGGCCTCTGATCTTCAGAGGGTTCCTGCTGGAGGCCAGGACCACACGTGGTCCAAAGCACAAGTTCGTAGAACATTGTGGAAGGGTTGCACTCAACAATAGTGCACGGTACCCAGGGGTCGCGGTTCCTCGTCACTCTTGGGGTCCACTGGCCTCAGCTTCACTGGGGACTCACGATGGCCTTTGAGAAGTCAGAAAATCCACTTCTTGAGCTGCAGGGACTTCGGATTCCGGCAGGAGCAGCGTAGTTTGTGACCGTCGTTTGTAGTTTTTGGTGCCTGCCAAGCAGGGGAGTTACTCCTTGACTCCAAGGGAGATTCTTCAGTCTTCCAAAGGTAGTGGAACATTGAAGGTCCAGGATTCTTCTTTAGAGCATCGTCCAGGGAGATCTAGGGTGTAATGCACAGGTTCCCCCTCTTATACTAAAAGAAAGGGAGGGACTAGCTCTATGACCCTACCTATGGGAGGGTCAGGGGAGTGGGTGGCTACACCCACTTCCCTTTGTCCAGTTTTGCGCCAGAGCAGGGGCAGGTAGCCCCTGAGCCGGTTTGAACTGAGGTATGCACAGAGGAGCCTTCTGATCCCCCAGTGCAGGACTTCAAAGCACTCTAAGAGTGCACCCACCCAGCCCCAATACACTAAACCCTGTCAGGGAGGTGGTCACACCCCCTTGGGACAGGATATCTATTGTTGGGCTTCCTCCACTGCGAGTGTTGGTCATCAGCAGGAGGGCAGCCCAGTGTCTGTGACTGGTGGCATCCATTTTGTGATGCCAGGGCTCTGCAGGATTCTACCGCGTTTCCACAGTAGGTACATGTCTATCCCTCTAGAAGGGTGGAATTCTACCCCCGCAGCCAGGACTGGCGGAGGGTAGTATTCCAAGATGTTTGACACCAAACACGACATGTTTTGATGCAGCCATTCCAAAGTTAGCATTTTACCGCGAGGATATAATGCACTTAAGAGTATATGGTTTAACCGCATCCACAAACAGCACCAGAGAATGGACTCTGAGAGCTGCAGAGGGGCCCTGCTCAGGCAGAGGCACCCCCTCACATGGAAACTAAGCACCCTGCCCTCAGGAGCGATAGGGCCTGCTTTAGGGGTGACTGATAAGTCTCAATGTGTGTGCAGGAGAGATATAGGGGACCTATATCTCAGTGAGGGGTGCTAGCACTTCCTCACCCAGGCTGCAGTAGCAGGCCTGTGGTGTCAGATTTAGTCTGCTTCCCAGGGGTGGCATAATACATGCTTCAGCCCCTGGTAGGCCTGTGAAGTACCTATGCCCTTGGTACCTAAGGTACCATATACTAGGGACTCATAAGGTACCACAGTATCCAATCACTAGTGCACCTAGAGTGCACTCCAAGTCGTTTAAAGAGAAAGCAGATAGGCTGGGGACCTGAATAGCAGGTTCCCAGCCAAACTAAGTCAAAAACCAACAAAACACCAGGAAAAAGTGGGGGCAACCATGTAGTCAGATTCCACCTTCCTACATAACCCCCCAAACGAAAGGCGATGAGGCTAACCTTGTCCAGGGGAGCCTGTATTTACTGAGTGGCCATATAAGCAAGTACCTGCACTAGCATGGTTACCCCCTGTCTTATGGTCCACTAAGTTATCCCTCACCCTAAGGGTATGAGAGGGTCTCCACCATGGGGAATTACTACCTGTGGGGTGTTTTGGTAAAGGACAAGGCTAATGAGGTGTCTGAGCAGGGAAGTGAGACCCTAGGGAAGTTGGTCTCAGTTTCCTCAGATCACTGGTCACCATGTATGCCTGTCTTTCCATGACTGAGCTGCACTTTGCTCTAAGGGTCAACCTTTGGCTGCCTACAGCTGGGGGTTGGGACCCTTTGGGTGGAACACTGGAGGGACATGGCAGGTTTGGAACCTTTTGGTTCCAGGTTTGCCCTTGCCTAACAGAGTCCTTCTGGGGAAGGTCCCTATACAAAGGTATGGGGGATCCCTCAGTGTGCGGAGGAATTTTCACCTGGCTAGGGCTACTAGACTGGGTGCCCCTAATCTGCTGATGGGGGGTTCCTCTGGACAGGGGGCCCTGTGGGGTCCACTGACCTCCCTGACCTCTGCAGCCCTGGGCTGACTGAGGTAGGGTAGAGAGGGGCAGGTTACCTGCTCCAGACTGGGTACCACCTTGGAAGGGTCCTCTGCCATCAGGGGTGGGGCCAGGCCAGGCCTGACTACCTCTGGGGTAGTTCCTTCACTAGGGGTAGGATCAGTTCCCTGAGGAGGCTGACCCTTACCTGCTGTCTGGGGGAAGGAGACTTTTCTTCAACCCCTGTGCTCTCTTTTGGGGGAGAGTGGGCCATTCTTCCAGGCTCCATCTCTCCAGCATTTCCCTGGGCTGGGGCTGTGGCCATCACAGCCCCACTAGCTTTTTCAGGGACGCCTAGCATCTTCAGATGGGTTTGGTGTTCAACTTCAGCCCAGGCTGAAATTTCCAGATCATTGCCCATCAGGCAATCTACGGGCAAGTTGGGGGACACTGCCACTCTTTTTGGGCCTGTGACCCCCTCCCAGCTGAGATTGACTATGGCCATGGGGTGATCTGTCCTGACACCATCAATGTTGGTCACCTGGTACTTAAACTCAGGTAAAAGCTGGTGAGGGGGGACTAGTTTCCCTGCCACCATGGTGACACTAGCCCCTGTGTCCCTGAATGCCACAGCCTTCCGACCATTAATCATTGGCTCCAGTCTATACCTGCCCAATGCAATGGGACCCATGGTAAAGGTGGCACATCCTATACCACCATCAGAGTCTGAGGAGTCTGTTGAGGGGGACCTGTCTAAACTAGGGCCCACCTCTGTTCCCCTTGCAAACGCACCTAACTTTTTGGGTGCACTACTCCCAACTGGAGGATTACTACTGGTAGTACCAGGAGGGGTGGTAGTAATAGCTGGAGGAACAGTTTCTTTATTGCCAATCCTGGGGCAACTGGGATCAGTTTTCCAGTGTCCAGGCTTTTTACAGACATGGCAATATGGTTTCTTTTCAGGAGAGGAAGGAGTTTGGGACCCACCCCAGAAGAGGACTTTTGGGACCCTGTAGTGGACTTATCCTTAGATTTATCCCCACCTTTCTCTTGGGACTTGGTAGAATCTTTCTTCTGGTCACCACCCTGATTCTTAGGCCTCACCCTGGTTCTGACCCATTTGTCTGCCTTCTTTCCCAATTCTTGGTGAGAGGTCAGATCAGAGTCCACCAGGTACTGGTGCAAAAGCTGGTTTTGACAAATATTAAGGATCTGCTCCCTCATAATCAAAATTGTACAATCCTTTGAGATCAGTAACCCTACTGCCAATCATCCAACCCTCCAGAGCCTTGGTTGCACAATCTACAAAGTCAGTCCAGTCCTGAGTCTGTGCCTTCTGGGTGTCTCTGAACTTCAACCTGTACTGCTCAGTGGTTAAGCCAAACCCATCTATCAGTGCACTCTTCAGGACTTCATAGTTATCAGCATCCTCTTCTCTAACAGTGAGGAGATTGTCTCTACCTTTATCTGAAAGGAGAGCCACAAGATTGCTGCCCACTGCCTTTGGGGGACCTGCTGTACTCTACAGGACCTCTCCATAGCAGTTATCCACTTGTGGATATCATCCCCACTCTGGTAGGGAGGAACAACCTTGCTCAGGTTCCTATGGTCTGGAATATATTCTCTGCCTCTAGGGACACTGTTGCTGCCACCAAGGGGTTCTAACCCCTCTCTTCTAGAAGCTCTCTGGATCTCCAGGGCTTCTCTATCCAGTGCCAACTGCTTGGTTCTGAGGGCAACTCTTGCTTCCTCATACTGCAGCAGTTTGCACATTCTTTCAGAGGAGCTCTCTCTTATGGGAAAGTATGTGTTCCCCTGCTGGACAAATTCTCTGCCAGAGTGATAAGAGTGGTCAGATTCCCTGGAAGGGGACCTATGCCTCTCATCCACTCTGTCAGTTCTCTTAGGGATAATTCCTCTGTCCTTTTCAGGCCCCTTGGAGCCTGGCCCTTCAATCACAGAGTCTTGGTCATTCTGATTTTCATCATCTGACCCAGACACTGTAATTGACCCACCCCCTGATTCAGACCCATTAGCTCCTAGAGCCAATCTAAGATCATCTGCTGTCAGCAGATCTATCAGGTGTAGTGTGGAGGGACTCTGTCCTAGCTTCAGGTGTCTTTCAACACACATGGCTCTCAAGTCAGAGAAAGCCATGTCCTTATACTGAGGCTGAGTGGATCCACTGGTTCCACCCTTTAAGGACATTCTAGTGTTGTGCAGTGTTGTACTACCTTTACTAGTTTGTGGCCTACTGATACTAGCTTGAGCTGTAGAAAGGGTGTGCTATCCTTGGCACACAGCTCTAAGTTCAGTAGAACTTATTGATACTAAGCTTGACTTTATATGTACCTTAAGTACCTATAGTGGTTTTCAATTAGTAATTCAAATAGAGATTTTCTGGTAAAACAATAGCAAGCTGGAATCCCACACGCTGCCCACCAATGTGATAAGTTGGCCTGGTATATGCTGTTCACTAATTAAAGTGGACACCTTGCACCAGAACAATTCGACTCTTATGGTAGATAGGTTTAAGACAACCTTTATAGAAAGCTATCCTAGTGGTAGCTGTGGAGAGCAGCCTTCAGGCTAAGTCTTGAAGGAATGTAAAGCAGCTTGTTTTACCACACAATCTCTTGAATCACCAAATGAAAAGACACCACACAGGTATATATATCAAATATATATGTATTTATTAATAAACAACTCTCTACTAATCTCTTTATGAGATTAGAAGTCAGGAACATATGTACAAGTCAAATGTTATCAATTAAGTTTAGCACAATCGAATATCACAATCTTAGTTTGGCTAGACCTAGGTCTAGGGCATCTAGAATCGAGGGACCCCCAAGAACCACCCCAGGTAGTTGTAGGAGACCCACAGGGGACGGACGCGGTGTCCTGGCACCGGTGCGAGTCCTGTACGAGTCTATGCGAACAGACGCGATTGAGATTTCAATGTTAAAGGTCCCTTGCGTGTTCGAGGCGAACACACCGATCGGTCCTTGTACGAGTCGAAGGACGCGATTACAGATAGAGTTGCAATGGAGTTGGACGCGGTGTGTCTAACACAGACGCGAACCATGTACGAGTCAGCGCGATATTCGCACTTGGAAAGTAAGAGTTTTAGGGCCCTTCTAGGGTAGCTACAAGCAAGTCACTTACAGGGTAAGTAGTTCTAGGGCCCACACCCACAGGAGCACCGTAGTGCTGAAGTTACCTCACCCAGGGGAGCCGGGTGCATAGGTGTTCTTTGGTGTCGGGTCGCGGCATCGTTTTCAATAGGAGCCAGTGAAGACTTGCTGCTTGCGGCGACAGGAGAAGTGTCCGGAGGAATCCAAGCCTGGATTCAGAAGATGGAAGACCTGAAAGCAGAGGGGACAGTGTTCACAGTCACTTGGCAGTGACTCGGGGCAAGGAAGATGGATGCCCACCGTCGTCGCAAGATTCAGGTCATTCACAGGTGCCTTGACTCTTCAGCCACGAGGTCCAGGAGGCGTCGAAGACAACCAGGAGCTGGATTCGGTGTGTTCCATAATGTCTGCAGCTTACTGCGGTGTCGGCGACTCGATTGGAGCCAACAAGCCTTGGTAACAGCAAGTCTTGGGGAAAGTATAAAAAGTCAATGGCGCAGACCAGCAAGGTCTGAGGGACTCACCCAGTGAAGGTAAGTCAGGGCAGGCCTGGAGCAACCAGGGGAGCCCTTTGATTCTGTAGGAAAGCCTTCAGGAGACCCACAAGCCGGCTGGCAAGGGATCGCAAAGACGCCTCAGGAGGATTCGCTCAATAGGAACCCACGGTCACTCAGGACGTAGTAGGCCTCTGATCTTCGGAGGGATTTCTGCTGGAGGCCAGGACCACACGTGGTCCAAAGCACAAGTTCATAGAACGTTGTGGAGGGGTTGCACTTGACAATAGTGCATGGTACCCAGGGGTCGCGGTTCCTCATCACTCTTGGGGTCCACTGGCCTCAGCTTCGCTGGGGACTCACGATGGCCTTTGAGAAGTCAGGAAATTTACTTCTTGGGCTGCAGGGACTTCGGATTCCGGCGGGAGCGGCATAGTTTGCGACCGTTGTTTGTAGTTTTTGGTGCCTGCCAAGCAGGGGAGTCACTCCTTGACTCCAAGGGAGATTCTTCAGTCTTCCAAAGGTAGTGGAACGTCAAAGGTCCAGGATTCTTCTTTAGAGCGTCGTCCAGGGAGATCTAGGGTGTAATGCACAGGTTCCCCCTCTTATACTAAAAGAAAGGGAGGGACTAGCTCTATGACCCTACCTATGGGAGGGGCAGGGAGTGGGTGGCTACACCCACTTCCCTTTGTCCAGTTTCACGCCAGAGCAGGGGCAGGTAGCCTCTGAGCCGGTTTGAACTGGGGTATGCACAGAGGAGCCTTCTGCTCCCCAGTGCAGGACTTCAAAGCACTCTAAGAGTGCACCCACCCAGCCCCAATACACTAAACCCTGTCTGGGAGGTGGTCACACCCCTTGGGACAGGATATCTATTGTTGGGCTTCCTCCACTGCGAGTGTTGGTCATCAGCAGGAGGGCAGCCCAGTGTCTGTGACTGGTGGCATCCATTTTGTGATGCCAGGGCTCTGCAGGATTCTACCGCGTTTCCACAGTAGGTACATGTCTATCCCTCTAGAAGGGTGGAATGCTACCCCGCCGCCAGGACTGGTGGGGGTAGTATTCAAGATGTTTGACACCAAACACGACATGTTTTGATGCAGCCATTCCAAAGTTAGCATTTTACCGTGAGGATATAATGCACTTAAGAGTATATGGTTTAACCGCATCCACAAACAGCACCAGAGAATGGACTCTGAGAGCTGCAGAGGGGCCCTGCTCAGGCAGAGGCACTCCCTCACATGGAAACTAATCACCCTGCCCTCAGGAGCGATAGGGCCTGCTTTAGGGGTGACTGATAAGTCTCAATGTGTGTGCAGGAGAGATATAGGGGACCTATATCTCAGTGAAGGGTGCTAGCACTTCCTCACCCAGGCTGCAGTAGCAGGCCTGTGGTGTCAGATTTAGTCTGCTTCCCAGGGGTGGCATAATACATGCTTCAGCCCCTGGTAGGCCTGTGAAGTACCTATGCCCTTGGTACCTAAGGTACCATATACTAGGGACTCATAAGGTACCACAGTATCCAATCACTAGTGCACCTAGAGTGCACTCCAAGTTGTTTAAAGAGAAAGCAGATAGGCTGGGGACCTGAATAGCAGGTTCCCAGCCAAACTAAGTCAAAAACCAACAAAACACCAGGAAAAAAGTGGGGGCAACCATGTAGTCAGATTCCACCTTCCTACAGAGGGGTACAGAAAGAGGCAAGAGGGGTGCAGAAAGAAGCAAGAGCAGTGGAGAATGAACCAACAGAGGTGCAGAAAGAGGCAAGAGTGGTACTGAAAGAGGCAAGAGAAGTGCAGAAAGTGGCAAGTGAGGTGCACAAAGAGGCAAGAGAGGTATAGAAAGAGGCAAGATAAGTGTAGAAAGAGGCAAGAGAAGTACAGAAAGAGGCACTTGAGGTGCAGAAAGAGGCCAGAGAGGTATAGAAAGTGGCAAGATAAGTGTAGAAAGAGGCACTTGAGGTGCAGAAAGAGGCCCTTGAGGTGCAGAAAGAGGCAAGAGAGGTACAGAAAGAGGCTCGAGAAGTGCAGAAAGAGGCAAGAGAAGTACAGAAAGAGGCAAGAGAGGTGCAGTACGAAGAGAGTGAAGTGCAGAAAAAGGCAAGTGAGGTGCAGAAAGAGGCAAGTGAGGTGCAGAAAGAGGCAGGAGAGGTGCAGAAAGAGGCAAAAGAAGTGCAGAAAGAAGCCAAAGAGGTACAGAAAGAGGCAAGAGAACAGCAGAAAAAGGCAAGAGAGGTGCAGAAAGAGGAAGGAGAGGTACACAAAGAGGCAAGAGGGGTACAGAAAGAGGCAAGAGGGGTGCAGAAAGAAGCAACAGAGGTGCTGAAAGAGGCAAGAGAGGTAGAGAAAGAGGCTCGAGAAGTGCAGAAAGAGGCAAGAGAAGTGCAGAAAGAGGCAAGAGAGGTGCAGAACAAAGAGAGTGAGATGCAGAAAGAGGCAGGTGAGGATCACAAAGAGAGGTACAGAAAGAAGCAAGAGAAGTGCAGAAAGTGGCACGTGAGGTGCACAAAGCGGCAAGAGAGGTATAGAAAGAGGCAAGATAAGTGTAGAAAGAGGCAAGAGAAGTGCAGAAAGAGGCACTTGAGGTGCAGAAAGAGGCAAGAGAGGTACAGAAAGAACCAACAGAGGTTCAGAAAGAGGCTAGAGGGGTGCAGAAAGAGGCAAGACAAGTACAGAAAGAAGCAACAGAGGTGCTGAAAGAGGCAAGAGAGGTAGAGAAAGAGGCTCGAGAAGTGCAGAAAGAAGCAAGAGAAGTACAGAAAGAGGCAAGAGAGGTGCAGAACGAAGAGAGTGAGATGCTGAAAGAGGCAGGTGAGGATCACAAAGAGGCAAGAGAGGTACAGAAAGAGGCAAAAGAAGTGCAGAAAGAAGTCAAAGAGGTACAGAAAGAGGCAAGAGAACAGCAGGAAAAGGCAAGAGAGGTGCAGAAAGAAGAAGGAGAGGTCCACAAAGAGGCAAGAGGGGTACAGAAAGAGGCAAGAGGGGTGCAGAAAGAAGCAAGAGCAGTGCAGAATGAACCAACAGAGGTGCAGAAAGAGGCAAGAGTGGTACTGAAAGAGGCTAGAGAAGTGCAGAAAGTGGCAAGTGAGGTGCACAAAGAGGCAAGAGAGTTATAGAAAGAGGCAAGATAAGTGTAGAAAGAGGCAAGAGACGTGCAGAAAGAGGCACTTGAGGTGCAGAAAGAGGCAAGAGAGGTATAGAAAGAGGCAAGATAAGTGTAGAAAGAGGCAAGAGACATGCAGAAAGAGGCACTTGAGGTGCTGAAAGAGGCAAGAGAGGTACAGAAAGAGGCTCGAGAAATGCAGAAAGAGGCAAAAGAAGTGCAGAAAGAGGCAAGAGAGGTGCAGTACGAAGAGAGTGAAGTGCAGAAAGAGGCAAGTGAGGTGCAGAAAGAGGCAAGAGAGGTGCAGAAAGAGGCAAAAGAAGTGCAGAAAGAATCCAAAGAGGTACAGAAAGAGGCAAGAGAACAGCAGAAAAAATGCAAGAGAGGTGCAGAAAGAGGAAGTAGAGGTGCACAAAGAGGCAAGAGGGGTACAGAAAGAGGCAAGAGGGGTGAAGAAAGAAGCAACAGAGGTGAAGAAAGAAGCAACAGAGGTGCTGAAAGAGGCAAGAGAGATAGAGAAAGAGGCTCGAGAAGTGCAGAAAGAGGCAAGAGAGGTGCAGAACGAAGAGAGTGAGATGCAGAAAGAGGCAGGTGAGGATCACAAAGAGGAAAGAGAGGTACAGAAAGAGGCAAGATAAGTGTAGTAAGAGGCAAGAGAAGTGCAGAAAGAGGCACTTGAGGTGCAGAAAGAGGCAAGAGAGGTACTGAAAGAGGCAAAAGAAGTGCAGAAAGAAGCCAAAGAGGTACAGAAAGAGGCAAGAGAACAGCAGAGAAAGGCAAGGCAGGTGCAGAAAGAGGAAGGAGAGGTGCACAAAGAGGCAAGAGGGGTACAGAAAGAGGCAAGAGGGGTGCAGAAAGAAGCAAGAGCAGTGCAGAATGAACCAACAGAGGTGCAGAAAGAGTGGTACTGAAAGAGGCAAGAGAAGTGCAGAAAGTGGCAAGTGAGGTGCACAAAGAGGCAAGAGAGGTATAGAAAGAGGCAAGATAAGTGTAGAAAGAGGCAAGAGAAGTGCAAAAAGTGGCAAGTGCGGTGCACAAAGAGGCAAGCGAGGTATAGAAAGAGGCAAGACAAGTGCAGAAAGAAGCAACAGAGGTGCAGAAGGAGGCAAAATAACTGCAGAAAGAGGCAAGAGAGTTGCAGAAACAGGCAAAGGGGTGCGGAAAGAGGGAACAGGTGTGCAGACAGAGACAAGAGAGGTGCAGAAAGATGGAATAGGGGTGCTGAAAGAGGCAAGAGGGTGCAGAAAGAAGCAAGAGCAGTGCAGAATGAACCAACTGAGGTGCAGAAAGAGTGGTACTGAAAGAGGCAAGAGAAGTGCAGAAAGTGGCAAGTGAGGTGCACAAAGAGGCAAGAGAGGTATAGAAAGAGGCAAGATAAGTATAGAAAGAGGCAAGAGAAGTGCAGAAAGAGGCACTTGATGTGCAGAAAGAGGCAAGAGAGGTACAGAAAGAGGCTCGAGAAGTGCAGAAAGAGGCAAGAGAAGTGCAGAAAGAGGCAAGAGCGGTGCAGTACGAAGAGAGTGAAGTGCAGAAAGAGGCAAGTGAGGTGCAGAAAGAGGCAAGAGAGGTGCAGAAAGAGGCAAAAGAAGTGCAGAAAGAGGAAGGAGAGTTGCACAAAGAGGCAAGAGGGGTACAGAGAGAGGCAAAAGGGGTGCAGAAAGGGGCAAGGGAAGTGCAGAAACAGGCAAGAGAAATGCACAAAGAGGCAAGAGAGGAGCAGAAAGAGGCAAGAGAGGAGTAGAAAGAAGCAATAGAAGTGCAGAAAGAGGCAAGTGAGGTGCAGAAAGAGGCAAGAGAGGTGCAGAAAGAGGCAAGAGAGGTACAGAAAGAGAAAAGAGATCTGCAGAAAAAGTCAAGAGAGGTGCAGAAAGAGGAAGAAGAGGTGCACAAAGACGCAAGAGGGGTATAGAAGGAGGCAAGAGGGGTGCAGAAAGAAGCAACAGAAGTGCAGAAAGAAGCAACAGAGGTGCTTAAAGAGACAAGAGGGGTGCAGAAAAAGGCAAGAGAAGCGCAGAAAGAAGCAACAGAGGTGCAGAAAGGCAAGAGAGGTGCAGAAACAGGCAGGAAAGGTGCAGAAAGAGGGAACAGGGGTGCAGAAAGAGGCAAGAGGGATACAGAAATTAGCAAAAGAGGTGCAGAAAGAAGCAAGGGCAGTGCAGAAAGAACCAACAGAGGTGCAGAAAGAGGCTAGAGGGGTGCAGAAAGAGGCAAGACAAGTGCAGAAAGAAGCAACAGAGGTGCAGAAAGTGGCACGTGAGGTGCACAAAGCGGCAAGAGAGGTATAGAAAGAGGCAAGATAAGTGTAGAAAGAGGCAAGAGAAGTGCAGAAAGAGGCACTTGAGGTGCAGAAAGAGGCAAGAGAGGTACAGAAAGAACCAACAGAGGTTCAGAAAGAGGCTAGAGGGGTGCAGAAAGAGGCAAGACAAGTACAGAAAGAAGCAACAGAGGTGCTGAAAGAGGCAAGAGAGGTAGAGAAAGAGGCTCGAGAAGTGCAGAAAGAAGCAAGAGAAGTACAGAAAGAGGCAAGAGAGGTGCAGAACGAAGAGAGTGAGATGCTGAAAGAGGCAGGTGAGGATCACAAAGAGGCAAGAGAGGTACAGAAAGAGGCAAAGAAGTGCAGAAAGAAGTCAAGAGGTACAGAAAGAGGCAAGAGAACAGCAGGAAAAGGCAAGAGAGGTGCAGAAAGAGGAAGGAGAGGTGCACAAAGAGGCAAGAGGGGTACAGAAAGAGGCAAGAGGGGTGCAGAAAGAAGCAAGAGCAGTGCAGAATGAACCAACAGAGGTGCAGAAAGAGGCAAGAGTGGTACTGAAAGAGGCTAGAGAAGTGCAGAAAGTGGCAAGTGAGGTGCACAAAGAGGCAAGAGAGGTATAGAAAGAGGCAAGATAAGTGTAGAAAGAGGCAAGAGACGTGCAGAAAGAGGCACTTGAGGTGCAGAAAGAGGCAAGAGAGGTATAGAAAGAGGCAAGATAAGTGTAGAAAGAGGCAAGAGACGTGCAGAAAGAGGCACTTGAGGTGCTGAAAGAGGCAAGAGAGGTACAGAAAGAGGCTCGAGAAATGCAGAAAGAGGCAAAGAAGTGCAGAAAGAGGCAAGAGAGGTGCAGTACGAAGAGAGTGAAGTGCAGAAAGAGGCAAGTGAGGTGCAGAAAGAGGCAAGAGAGGTGCAGAAAGAGGCAAAAGAAGTGCAGAAAGAATCCAAAGAGGTACAGAAAGAGGCAAGAGAACAGCAGAAAAATGCAAGAGAGGTGCAGAAAGAGGAAGTAGAGGTGCACAAAGAGGCAAGAGGGGTACAGAAAGAGGCAAGAGGGTGAAGAAAGAAGCAACAGAGGTGAAGAAAGAAGCAACAGAGGTGCTGAAAGAGGCAAGAGAGATAGAGAAAGAGGCTCGAGAAGTGCAGAACGAGGCAAGAGAGGTGCAGAACGAAGAGAGTGAGATGCAGAAAGAGGCAGGTGAGGATCACAAAGAGGAAAGAGAGGTACAGAAAGAGGCAAGATAAGTGTAGTAAGAGGCAAGAGAAGTGCAGAAAGAGGCACTTGAGGTGCAGAAAGAGGCAAGAGAGGTACTGAAAGAGGCAAAAGAAGTGCAGAAAGAAGCCAAAGAGGTACAGAAAGAGGCAAGAGAACAGCAGAGAAAGGCAAGGCAGGTGCAGAAAGAGGAAGGAGAGGTGCACAAAGAGGCAAGAGGGGTACAGAAAGAGGCAAGAGGGGTGCAGAAAGAAGCAAGAGCAGTGCAGAATGAACCAACAGAGGTGCAGAAAGAGTGGTACTGAAAGAGGCAAGAGAAGTGCAGAAAGTGGCAAGTGAGGTGCACAAAGAGGCAAGAGAGGTATAGAAAGAGGCAAGATAAGTGTAGAAAGAGGCAAGAGAAGTGCAAAAAGTGGCAAGTGCGGTGCACAAAGAGGCAAGCGAGGTATAGAAAGAGGCAAGACAAGTGCAGAAAGAAGCAACAGAGGTGCAGAAGGAGGCAAAATAACTGCAGAAAGAGGCAAGAGAGTTGCAGAAACAGGCAAAAGGGGTGCGGAAAGAGGGAACAGGTGTGCAGACAGAGACAAGAGAGGTGCAGAAAGATGGAATAGGGGTGCTGAAAGAGGCAAGAGGGGTGCAGAAAGAAGCAAGAGCAGTGCAGAATGAACCAACTGAGGTGCAGAAAGAGTGGTACTGAAAGAGGCAAGAGAAGTGCAGAAAGTGGCAAGTGAGGTGCACAAAGAGGCAAGAGAGGTATAGAAAGAGGCAAGATAAGTATAGAAAGAGGCAAGAGAAGTACAGAAAGAGGCACTTGATGTGCAGAAAGAGGCAAGAGAGGTACAGAAAGAGGCTCGAGAAGTGCAGAAAGAGGCAAGAGAAGTGCAGAAAGAGGCAAGAGCGGTGCAGTACGAAGAGAGTGAAGTGCAGAAAGAGGCAAGTGAGGTGCAGAAAGAGGCAAGAGAGGTGCAGAAAGAGGCAAAAGAAGTGCAGAAAGAGGAAGGAGAGTTGCACAAAGAGGCAAGAGGGGTACAGAGAGAGGCAAAAGGGGTGCAGAAAGAGGCAAGGGAAGTGCAGAAACAGGCAAGAGAAATGCACAAAGAGGCAAGAGAGGAGCAGAAAGAGGCAAGAGAGGAGTAGAAAGAAGCAATAGAAGTGCAGAAAGAGGCAAGTGAGGTGCAGAAAGAGGCAAGAGAGGTGCAGAAAGAGGCAAGAGAGGTACAGAAAGAGAAAAGAGATCCACAGAAAAAGTCAAGAGAGGTGCAGAAAGAGGAAGAAGAGGTGCACAAAGACGCAAGAGGGGTATAGAAGGAGGCAAGAGGGGTGCAGAAAGAAGCAACAGAAGTGCAGAAAGAAGCAACAGAGGTGCTGAAAGAGGCAAGAGGGGTGCAGAAAAAGGCAAGAGAAGCGCAGAAAGAAGCAACAGAGGTGCAGAAAGGCAAGAGAGGTGCAGAAACAGGCAGGAAAGGTGCAGAAAGAGGGAACAGGGGTGCAGGAAGAGGCAAGAGGGATACAGAAATTAGCAAAGAGGTGCAGAAAGAAGCAAGGGCAGTGCAGAAAGAACCAACAGAGGTGCAGAAAGAGGCTAGAGGGATGCAGAAAGAGGCAAGACAAGTGCAGAAAGAAGCAACAGGAGGTGCAGAAGGAGGCAAAAGAACTGCAGAAAGAGGCAAGAGAGTTGCAGAAACAGGCAAAGGGGTGCGGAAAGAGGGAACAGGTGTTCAGACAGAGGCAAGAGAGGTGCAGAAAGATGGAAGAAGGGTGTTGAAAGAGGCAAGAGGGATGCATAAATTTGCAACAGAGGTGCAGAAAGAAGCAAGAGCAGTGCAGAATGAACCAACAAAGGTGCAGAAAGAGGCAAGAGTGGTACTTTAAGAGGCAAAAGAAGTGCAGAAAGAAGCCAAAGAAGTACAGAAAGAGGCAAAGAGAACAGCAGAAAAAGGCAATTGAGGTGCAGAAAGAGGAAGGAGAGGTGCAGAAAGAGGCAAGAGGGGTACAGAAAGAGGCAAGAGGGTGCAGAAAGAAGCAAGAGCAGTGCAGAATGAACCAACAGAGGTGCAGAAAGAGGCAAGAGTGGTACTGAAAGAGGCAAGAGAAGTGCAGAAAGTGGCACGTGAGGTGCACAAAGATGTTTATGTTTATGGTTTTGTAACGCGCACAGCTACTCAAGAGTGTCCTGGCACGAGCCCAAGAGACAGCAGAGGGAAAGAGAAAATATAAGAGCCGATAACACCAAAACCAGATCATTGAAAAAGGAAGGTTTTTAGTTTCTTCCTAAATTGGGTGGAATTCTGCAGACTGTGCAGATCAAGAGGGAGCGAGTTCCAAGCCATGGCCGCCAAGTAGGCCAAAGAGCTACCGCCCTTTCTCTTAAAGCGGAATCTGGGGACAGAAGCCAGTAGCATGTTCGAGAAGCGCAAATGTCTGCTGGGGGAGTAGAACTGAAAGCGCTTCCTGAGGTAGAGGGGCCGTATTCGTGAGAGTGCGGCATGAATAGTTACCAGGGCTTTATACGAGACTCTTGCCTTCACCGGTAACCAGTGCAGGTTGCGCAGGTGTTGCCTGACGCTGGTGCATTTGGGGAGGTCAAGAAGCAGACGAGCAGCGGCATTTTGGACCACCTGAAGTTTATCAATAAGATAGGCGGGAAGGCCCACGTATAGTGCATTTGCATAATCAATGCAGGGAGGTAACAAGAGCTCGAACAACCGTTTCCTTAGCTGTTAAGGGCAGAAGGGGCAGAAATTTCCTGAGAAGTTTCAAAATGCCAAAGCAAGTACCAGTCAGTTTATTAATTTGATTACAGAAATTCAGCTTTTCATCAAACCAGATCCCGAGGTTTTTACAGGGAGTCCAGAAGGAGAGGGCCTGGGAGACTCATCTGGCCAGAAGGTGTGCCAAACCTGGAGCGGAAATTCTCCAAAGAATAAAATTTCCGCTTTATCTTCATTGCATTTCAGCTGAGCACATGTCAGCCACTTAAACACTGCAGCTAAACAGGTTTTAACATGGGCAGTGGATGACTCAGATTTTTCCAAGTGTACAGGAGTTGGGTGTCGTCGGCGTAGGCAACAACCTTAGCTCCTAGTTCTTCTGCCAACTGAATAAGAGCAGTCATATATAAGTTGAACAAAAGTGGGCTAAGTACCGACCCCTGCGGCACCCCTGTCAAAAGAACTTGGTAAGCAGACGAGAAGGGAGGGATCCACACTTGTTGGGTTCTACCTTCCAAGAAAGATTTCAGCCATTCACCGGCGGCACCAATAATGCCTAATTCCTTGAGTCGGGCCAGAAGAAGTGAATGGGGGACAGTATCAAAAGCGGCAGAGAGGTCCAACAGGACCAAAACTGCCCTGCCCCCCGCATCCACAGTCTCGCGAATAGCTTCAGTGATTTCCACCAAGGCAGACTCCGTGCTATAGGCAGCCCTAAAACCGGATTGGGCCGGGTGAAGGAGGCAATGCTGTTCAATAAAGACAGTCAGCTGCTTGTTGACCATCTTTTCGCATACTTTGGCAATAGCAGGGAGCAAAGAAATAGGGCGATAGCTAGTCGGGAGGTTAGGATCCAAAGTCAGCTTTTTGATCAGAGGGATAAGCAGTGCCTGTTTCCACTCAGTGGGGACATAGGCCAGAGTCAGAGAGGCGTTAATCAGCTGATTAAGAAAAGGGTTAATAGCTACAGCCGCACTGGCCATGAGTTTGGCAGGGCAGAGGTCGCTGGGGGAACCCGATTTAAGGGAGGATAAAGCTCCCAGGGAGTCCGTTAGTGATATGGCTTCAAAGGTGGAAAGGTGACTTTAACAGGAGAAGGGATACGTCGGTCAGGGAACTCCGAGGAAACCTGGGTGTCCTGGCTACCAAATGACAGTTGGAGAGTCCTGACTTTATTGATGAAAAACTGAGAAAGCTCTTCACACCAAGCGGAAGAAGCAGCATGGGCGTTGCTCATAGCTTTAGGAGTCACATAGTTCTTCACAATGTTAAACAGTTCTTTAACATTATTGCCAGACCGGGCAATACGGTCAGTGTAGTATGAGCGCTTTGCTAGTATGATAGCAGCAAAGTATGATTTTTGAGCTGCTTTCAAAGCAATTTGGCCTCTGTGCTGTAATCCTGCCTCCACTTCCTTTCCAATTTTTTACAGTGTTTTTTCTGGATTTTCAGCTCAGGTGAAAACCATGGATTAGACAATGGCCTGTTACGGGCTTTGAGTCTCGTTTGGGGAGTGAGGTCAGTCACCACCTTCTCTATCCAACTATTGAATTGAGAGAGAGCAAGACCAAAATCCGCAGAGAGCTGAGGGCGACAGTCAGCCAAGGCTTGATAAAAGGCAGCTGGTTCTATTTTGTAAGTCGCCTTGCCCAAGTTAGTCCCCCGTGGCCTAGATGAAAGAGTCCCCCTAGTAGTATACCAAGAAAAAGGGATCAAATAATGATCAGACCAGGTTACTTGCAAGGGGGGTGCCACCAGCAAAGGGAGACTGGAACAGATGACATTCTGCGTGTGTCCCCTGCGATGAGTCGGGGCAGTAACATATTGCTGAAACTGGGTCACATGTAATACTTCCAGGAAGTCACGTGTGTCACTCCCATCCAAGTTATCCAAATGTATGTTACAGTCGCCTAAAAGCAGAAAATGTGAATATCGTAGAGCTCTAGGCAGGATCCAGTCACTTAGCAGATTAGGGAAGCCACCAGCAATGCCAGGGGGTCGATAGAGTACAATACCACCCAGACAGTAGTGGGGAGAGATTTTGACACAAAAGTCAAGGGCTTCAATATCAGGAGAGTCGGTTAGTTCGTTAAATTGGCACTCCCAATCTTCCCTTACCACCACTGCGACTCCCCCCCCCCACCCTACTTGGCGATCAGCTCTAGAGATTTTGAACCCTTTCGGAATAGCCATTTCTATGACCGGACTAGAGAAAGGCGTTAACCATGTTTCAGTTAGAAACAGGAGGTCGAGGGACTCATCAGTAAGCAGGTCAAATATGTCTTGACAATGTTTACAAACTGAGCGAGCATTGATAAGCGCAGCTTTAATCAAGAATGGCTCATATCTACCTCCAGAGGTATCAACGATGGTAGACAGGGATTGTGGAAGTGACAGCTTACAAATGTCACAAACATAAGCAGTATCCATTGCTACATCCCATCTTAAACAATCCTCACACTTATTAGAGTTAAGCATGCAAAGTTCCAGACTGTTGTACTGAAGAGTACAAGGTCTAATGTGAGAGCTAATACCGGCATAATTGCTGGAGCTGGCCGCATTCGGGACGCTGACGGGCGCAGACGAGCTTGCCATAGGCGCGCCTTCAGCCCGCCAGCTGCGCGCCCATGCAGCGCGCATTTTTATGTTCCCTGTTTGTGATCAACTAGAGCACGCACTCCCCCAGAATGGTGTCTCTAGTTGACTCACAGGAAGTGGGAAAGAGGCAAGAGAGGTATAGAAAGAGGCAAGATAAGTGTAGAAAGAGGCAAGAGAAGTGCAGAAAGAGGCACTTGAGGTGCAGAAAGAGACAAGAAAGGTATAGAAAGAGGCAAGATAAGTGTAGAAAGAGGCAAGAGAAGTGCAGAAAGAGGCACTTGAGGTGCAGAAAGAGGCAAGAGAAGTGCAGAAAGAGGCAAGAGAAGTGCAGAAAGAGGCAAGAGAGGTGCAGTACGAAGAGAGTGAAGTACAGAAAGAGGCAAGTGAGGTGCAGAAAGAGGCAAGAGAGGTGCAGAAAGAGGCAAAAGAAGTACAGAAAGAAGCCAAAGAGGTACAGAAAGAGGCAAGAGAACAGCAGAAAAAGGCAAGAGAGGTGCAGAAAGAGGAAGGAGAGGTGCACAAAGAGGCAAGAGGGGTACAGAAAGAGGCAAGAGGGGTGCAGAAAGAAGCAACAGAGGTGCTGAAAGAGGCAAGAGAGGTAGAGAAAGAGGCTCGAGAAGTACAGAAAGAGGCAAGAGAAGTGCAGAAAGAGGCAAGAGAGGTGCAGAATGAAGAGAGTGAGATGCAGAAAGAGGCAGGTGAGGATCACAAAGAGGCAAGAGAGGTACAGAAACAGGCAAGGGAAGTGCAGAAACAGGCAAGAGAAATGCACAAAGAGGCAAAAGAGGAGCAGAAAGAGGCAAGAGAGGTTTAGAAAGAAGCAAGAAAAGTACAGAAAGAGGCAAGTGAGGTGCAGAAAGAGGCAAGAGAGGTGCAGAAAGAGAAAAGAGATCTGCAGAAAAGGCAAGAGAGGTGCAGAAAGAGGAAGGAGAGGTGCACAAAGAAGCAAGAGGGGTATAGAAAGAGGCAAGAGGGGTGCAGAAAGAAGCAACAGAAGTGCAGAAAGAAGCAACAGAGGTGCTGAAAGAGGCAAGCGGGGTGCAGAAAGAAGCAACAGGGGTGCAGAAAGGCAAGAGAGGTGCAGAAACAGGCAGGAAAGGTGCAGAAAGAGGGAACAGGGGTGCAGAAAGAGGCAAGAGGGATACAGAAATTTGCAAAAGAGGTGCAGAAAGAAGCAAGAGCAGTGCAGAAAGAACCAACAGAGGTGCAGAAAGAGGCTAGAGGGGTGCAGAAAGAGGCAAGACAAGTGCAGAAAGAAGCAACAGAGGTGCAGAAGGAGGCAAAAGAACTGCAGAAACAGGCAAGAGAGTTGCAGAAACAGGCAAAAGGGGTGCGGAAAGAGGGAACAGGTGTGCAGACAGAGGCAAGAGAGGTGCAGAAAGATGGAAGAGGGGTGCTGAAAGAGGCAAGAGGGATGTATAAATTTGCAACAGAGGTGCAGAAAGAAGCAAGAGCAGTGCAGAATGAACCAACAAAGGTGCAGAAAGAGGCAAGAGTGGTACTGAAAGAAAAGAAGTGAAGAAAGAAGCCAAAGAGGTACAGAAAGAGGTAAGAGAACAGCAGAAAAAGGCAAGAGAGGTGCAGAAAGAGGAAGGAGAGGTGCACAGAGGCAAGAGGGGTACAGAAAGAGGCAAGAGGGGTGCAGAAAAAAGCAAGAGAAGTGCAGAAAGTGGCACGTGAGGTGCACAAAGAGGCAAGAGCGGTATAGAAAGAGGCAAGATAAGTGTAGAAAGAGGCAAGAGAACTGCAGAAAGAGGCACTTGAGGTGCAGAAAGAGGCAAGAGAGGTACAGAAAGAGGCTCGAGAAGTGCAGAAAGAGGCAAGAGAAGTGCAGAAAGAGGCAAGAGCGGTGCAGTACGAAGAGAGTGAAGTGCAGAAAGAGGCAAGTGAGGTGCAGAAAGAGGCAAGAGAGGTGCAGAAAGAGGCAAAGAAGTGCAGAAAGAGGAAGGAGAGTTGCACAAAGAGGCAAGAGGGGTACAGAGAGAGGCAAAGGGGTGCAGAAAGAGGCAAGGGAAGTGCAGAAACAGGCAAGAGAAATGCACAAAAGAGGCAAGAGAGGAGACAGAAAGAGGCAAAGAGAGGAGTAGAAAGAGGCAATAGAAGTGCAGAAAGAGGCAAGTGAGGTGCAGAAAGAGGCAAGAGAGGTGCAGAAAGAGGCAAGAGAGGTACAGAAAGAGAAAAGAGATCCGCAGAAAAAGTCAAGAGAGGTGCAGAAAGAGGAAGAAGAGGTGCACAAAGACGCAAGAGGGGTATAGAAGGAGGCAAGAGGGGTGCAGAAAGAAGCAACAGAAGTGCAGAAAGAAGCAACAGAGGTGCTGAAAGAGGCAAGAGGGGTGCAGAAAAAGGCAAGAGAAGCGCAGAAAGAAGCAACAGAGGTGCAGAAAGGCAAGAGAGGTGCAGAAACAGGCAGGAAAGGTGCAGAAAGAGGGAACAGGGGTGCAGAAAGAGGCAAGAGGGATACAGAAATTAGCAAAAGAGGTGCAGAAAGAAGCAAGGGCAGTGCAGAAAGAACCAACAGAGGTGCAGAAAGAGGCTAGAGGGATGCAGAAAGAGGCAAGACAAGTGCAGAAAGAAGCAACAGAGGTGCAGAAGGAGGCAAAAGAACTGCAGAAAGAGGCAAGAGAGTTGCAGAAACAGGCAAAAGGGGTGCGGAAAGAGGGAACAGGTGTTCAGACAGAGGCAAGAGAGGTGCAGAAAGATGGAAGAAGGGTGTTGAAAGAGGCAAGAGGGATGCATAAATTTGCAACAGAGGTGCAGAAAGAAGCAAGAGCAGTGCAGAATGAACCAACAAAGGTGCAGAAAGAGGCAAGAGTGGTACTTTAAGAGGCAAAAGAAGTGCAGAAAGAAGCCAAAGAAGTACAGAAAGAGGCAAGAGAACAGCAGAAAAAGGCAATTGAGGTGCAGAAAGAGGAAGGAGAGGTGCAGAAAGAGGCAAGAGGGGTACAGAAAGAGGCAAGAGGGGTGCAGAAAGAAGCAAGAGCAGTGCAGAATGAACCAACAGAGGTGCAGAAAGAGGCAAGAGTGGTACTGAAAGAGGCAAGAGAAGTGCAGAAAGTGGCACGTGAGGTGCACAAAGATGTTTATGTTTATGGTTTTGTAACGCGCACAGCTACTCAAGAGTGTCCTGGCACGAGCCCAAGAGACAGCAGAGGGAAAGAGAAAATATAAGAGCCGATAACACCAAAACCAGATCATTGAAAAAGGAAGGTTTTTAGTTTCTTCCTAAATTGGGTGGAATTCTGCAGACTGTGCAGATCAAGAGGAGCGAGTTCCAAGCCATGGCCGCCAAGTAGGCCAAAGAGCTACCGCCCTTTCTCTTAAAGCGGAATCTGGGGACAGAAGCCAGTAGCATGTTCGAGAAGCGCAAATGTCTGCTGGGGGAGTAGAACTGAAAGCGCTTCCTGAGGTAGAGGGGGCCGTATTCGTAGAGTGCGGCATGAATAGTTACCAGGGCTTTATACGAGACTCTTGCCTTCACCGGTAACCAGTGCAGGTTGCGCAGGTGTTGCCTGACGCTGGTGCATTTGGGGAGGTCAAGAAGCAGACGAGCAGCGGCATTTTGGACCACCTGAAGTTTATCAATAAGATAGGCGGGAAGGCCCACGTATAGTGCATTTGCATAATCAATGCAGGAGGTAACAAGAGCTCGAACAACCGTTTCCTTAGCTGTTAAGGGCAGAAGGGGCAGAAATTTCCTGAGAAGTTTCAAAATGCCAAAGCAAGTACCAGTCAGTTTATTAATTTGATTACAGAAATTCAGCTTTTCATCAAACCAGATCCCGAGGTTTTTTACAGGGAGTCCAGAAGGAGAGGGCCTGGGAGACTCATCTGGCCAGAAGGTGTGCCAAACCTGGGGCGGAAATTCTCCAAAGAATAAAATTTCCGTTTTATCTTCATTGCATTTCAGCTGAGCACATGTCAGCCACTTAAACACTGCAGCTAAACAGGTTTTAACATGGGCAGTGGATGACTCAGATTTTTTCCAAGTGTACAGGAGTTGGGTGTGCGTCGGCGTGAGGCAACAACCTTAGCTCCTAGTTCTTCTGCCAACTGAATAAGAGCAGTCATATATAAGTTGAACAAAAGTGGGCTAAGTACCGACCCCTGCGGCACCCCTGTCAAAAGAACTTGGTAAGCAGACGAAGGGAGGGATCCACACTTGTTGGGTTCTACCTTCCAAGAAAGATTTCAGCCATTCACCGGCGGCACCAATAATGCCTAATTCCTTGAGTCGGGCCAGAAGAAGTGAATGGGGGACAGTATCAAAAGCGGCAGAGAGGTCCAACAGGACCAAAGCTGCCCTGCCCCCGCATCCACAGTCTCGCGAATAGCTTCAGTGATTTCCACCAAGGCAGACTCCGTGCTATAGGCAGCCCTAAAACCGGATTGGGCCGGGTGAAGGAGGCAATGCTGTTCAATAAAGACAGTCAGCTGCTTGTTGACCATCTTTTCGCATACTTTGGCAATAGCAGGGAGCAAAGAAATAGGGCGATAGCTAGTCGGGAGGTTAGGATCCAAAGTCAGCTTTTTGATCAGAGGGATAAGCAGTGCCTGTTTCCACTCAGTGGGGACATAGGCCAGAGTCAGAGAGGCGTTAATCAGCTGATTAAGAAAAGGGTTAATAGCTACAGCCGCACTGGCCATGAGTTTGGCAGGGCAGAGGTCGCTGGGGAACCCGATTTAAGGGAGGATAAAGCTCCCAGGAGTCCGTTAGTGATATGGCTTCAAAGGTGGAAAGGTGACTTTAACAGGAGAAGGGATACGTCGGTCAGGGAACTCCGAGGAAACCTGGGTGTCCTGGCTACCAAATGACAGTTGGAGAGTCCTGACTTTATTGATGAAAAACTGAGAAAGCTCTTCACACCAAGCGGAAGAAGCAGCATGGGCGTTGCTCATAGCTTTAGGAGTCACATAGTTCTTCACAATGTTAAACAGTTCTTTAACATTATTGCCAGACCGGGCAATACGGTCAGTGTAGTATGAGCGCTTTGCTAGTATGATAGCAGCAAAGTATGATTTTGAGCTGCTTTCAAAGCAATTTGGCCTCTGTGCTGTAATCCTGCCTCCACTTCCTTTCCAATTTTTACAGTGTTTTTCTGGATTTTCAGCTCAGGTGAAAACCATGGATTAGACAATGGCCTGTTACGGGCTTTGAGTCTCGTTTGGGGAGTGAGGTCAGTCACCACCTTCTCTATCCAACTATTGAATTGAGAGAGAGCAAGACCAAAATCCGCAGAGAGCTGAGGCGACAGTCAGCCAAGGCTTGATAAAAGGCAGCTGGTTCTATTTTGTAAGTCGCCTTGCCCAAGTTAGTCCCCGTGGCCTAGATGAAAGAGTCCCCTAGTAGTATACCAAGAAAAAGGGATCAAATAATGATCAGACCAGGTTACTTGCAAGGGGGTGCCACCAGCAAAGGGAGACTGGAACAGATGACATTCTGCGTGTGTCCCCTGCGATGAGTCGGGGCAGTAACATATTGCTGAAACTGGGTCACATGTAATACTTCCAGGAAGTCACGTGTGTCACTCCCATCCAAGTTATCCAAATGTATGTTACAGTCGCCTAAAAGCAGAAAATGTGAATATCGTAGAGCTCTAGGCAGGATCCAGTCACTTAGCAGATTAGGGAAGCCACCAGCAATGCCAGGGGGTCGATAGAGTACAATACCACCCAGACAGTAGTGGGGAGAGATTTTGACACAAAAGTCAAGGGCTTCAATATCAGGAGAGTCGGTTAGTTCGTTAAATTGGCACTCCCAATCTTCCCTTACCACCACTGCGACTCCCCCACCCTACTTGGCGATCAGCTCTAGAGATTTTGAACCCTTTCGGAATAGCCATTTCTATGACCGGACTAGAGAAAGGCGTTAACCATGTTTCAGTTAGAAACAGGAGGTCGAGGACTCATCAGTAAGCAGGTCAAATATGTCTTGACAATGTTTACAAACTGAGCGAGCATTGATAAGCGCAGCTTTAATCAAGAATGGCTCATATCTACCTCCAGAGGTATCAACGATGGTAGACAGGGATTGTGGAAGTGACAGCTTACAAATGTCACAAACATAAGCAGTATCCATTGCTACATCCCATCTTAAACAATCCTCACACTTATTAGAGTTAAGCATGCAAAGTTCCAGACTGTTGTACTGAAGAGTACAAGGTCTAATGTGAGAGCTAATACCGGCATAATTGCTGGAGCTGGCCGCATTCGGGACGCTGACGGGCGCAGACGAGGCTTGCCATAGGCGCGCCTTCAGCCCGCCAGCTGCGCGCCCATGCAGCGCGCATTTTATGTTCCCTGTTTGTGATCAACTAGAGCACGCACTCCCCAGAATGGTGTCTCTAGTTGACTCACAGGAAGTGGGAAAGAGGCAAGAGAGGTATAGAAAGAGGCAAGATAAGTGTAGAAAGAGGCAAGAGAAGTGCAGAAAGAGGCACTTGAGGTGCAGAAAGAGACAAGAAAGGTATAGAAAGAGGCAAGATAAGTGTAGAAAGAGGCAAGAGAAGTGCAGAAAGAGGCACTTGAGGTGCAGAAAGAGGCAAGAGAAGTGCAGAAAGAGGCAAGAGAAGTGCAGAAAGAGGCAAGAGAGGTGCAGTACGAAGAGAGTGAAGTACAGAAAGAGGCAAGTGAGGTGCAGAAAGAGGCAAGAGAGGTGCAGAAAGAGGCAAAAGAAGTACAGAAAGAAGCCAAAGAGGTACAGAAAGAGGCAAGAGAACAGCAGAAAAGGCAAGAGAGGTGCAGAAAGAGGAAGGAGAGGTGCACAAAGAGGCAAGAGGGGTACAGAAAGAGGCAAGAGAGGTGCAGAAAGAAGCAACAGAGGTGCTGAAAGAGGCAAGAGAGGTAGAGAAAGAGGCTCGAGAAGTACAGAAAGAGGCAAGAGAAGTGCAGAAAGAGGCAAGAGAGGTGCAGAATGAAGAGAGTGAGATGCAGAAAGAGGCAGGTGAGGATCACAAAGAGGCAAGAGAGGTACAGAAACAGGCAAGGGAAGTGCAGAAACAGGCAAGAGAAATGCACAAAGAGGCAAAGAGAGGAGCAGAAAGAGGCAAGAGAGGTTTAGAAAGAAGCAAGAAAAGTACAGAAAGAGGCAAGTGAGGTGCAGAAAGAGGCAAGAGAGGTGCAGAAAGAGAAAAGAGATCTGCAGAAAAGGCAAGAGAGGTGCAGAAAGAGGAAGGAGAGGTGCACAAAGAAGCAAGAGGGGTATAGAAAGAGGCAAGAGGGGTGCAGAAAGAAGCAACAGAAGTGCAGAAAGAAGCAACAGAGGTGCTGAAAGAGGCAAGCGGGGTGCAGAAAGAAGCAACAGAGGTGCAGAAAGGCAAGAGAGGTGCAGAAACAGGCAGGAAAGGTGCAGAAAGAGGGAACAGGGGTGCAGAAAGAGGCAAGAGGGATACAGAAATTTGCAAAAGAGGTGCAGAAAGAAGCAAGAGCAGTGCAGAAAGAACCAACAGAGGTGCAGAAAGAGGCTAGAGGGGTGCAGAAAGAGGCAAGACAAGTGCAGAAAGAAGCAACAGAGGTGCAGAAGGAGGCAAAAGAACTGCAGAAACAGGCAAGAGAGTTGCAGAAACAGGCAAAAGGGGTGCGGAAAGAGGAACAGGTGTGCAGACAGAGGCAAGAGAGGTGCAGAAAGATGGAAGAGGGGTGCTGAAAGAGGCAAGAGGGATGTATAAATTTGCAACAGAGGTGCAGAAAGAAGCAAGAGCAGTGCAGAATGAACCAACAAAGGTGCAGAAAGAGGCAAGAGTGGTACTGAAAGAGGCAAAAGAAGTGAAGAAAGAAGCCAAAGAGGTACAGAAAGAGGTAAGAGAACAGCAGAAAAAGGCAAGAGAGGTGCAGAAAGAGGAAGGAGAGGTGCACAGAGGCAAGAGGGGTACAGAAAGAGGCAAGAGGGGTGCAGAAAAAAGCAAGAGAAGTGCAGAAAGTGGCACGTGAGGTGCACAAAGAGGCAAGAGCGGTATAGAAAGAGGCAAGATAAGTGTAGAAAGAGGCAAGAGAACTGCAGAAAGAGGCACTTGAGGTGCAGAAAGAGGCAAGAGAGGTACAGAAAGAACCAACAGAGGTGCAGAAAGAGGCTAGAGAGGTGCAGAAAGAGGCAAGACAAGTGCAGAAAGAAGCAACAGAGGTGCAGAAGGAGGCAAAAGAACTGCAGAAAAAGGCTAGAGAGTTGCAGAAACAGGCAAAAGGGGTGCGGAAAGAGGGAACAGGTGTGCAGACAGAGGCAAGAGAGGTGCAGAAAGATGGAAGAGGGGTGCTGAAAGAGGCAAGAGGGATGCATAAATTTGCAACAGAGGTGCAGAAAGAAGCAAGAGCAGTGCAGAATGAACCAACAAAGGTGCAGAAAGAGGCAAGAGTGGTACTGAAAGAGGCAAAAGAAGTGAAGAAAGAAGCCAAAGAGGTACAGAAAGAGGCAAGAGAACAGCAGAAAAAGGCAAGAGAGGTGCAGAAAGAGGAAGGAGAGGTGCACAGAGGCAAGAGGGGTACAGAAAGAGGCAAGAGAGGTGCAGAAAAAAGCAAGAGAAGTGCAGAAAGTGGCACGTGAGGTGCACAAAGAGGCAAGAGCGGTATAGAAAGAGGCAAGATAAGTGTAGAAAGAGGCAAGAGAACTGCAGAAAGAGGCACTTGAGGTGCAGAAAGAGGCAAGAGAGGTACAGAAAGAACCAACAGAGGTGCAGAAAGAGGCTAGAGAGGTGCAGAAAGAGGTAAGACAAGTGCAGAAAAAAGCAACAGAGGTGCAGAAGGAGGCAAAAGAACTGCAGAAAAAGGCTAGAGAGTTGCAGAAACAGGCAAAAGGGGTGCGGAAAGAGGGAACAGGTGTGCAGACAGAGGCAAGAGAGGTGCAGAAAGATGGAAGAGGGGTGCTGAAAGAGGCAAGAGGGATGCATAAATTTGCAACAGAGGTGCAGAAAGAAGCAAGAGCAGAGCAGAATGAACCAACAAAGGTGCAGAAAGAGGCAAGAGTGGTACTGAAAGAGGCAAGAGAACAGCAGAAAAAGGCAAGAGAGGTGCAGAAAGAGGAAGGAGAGGTGCACAAAGAGGCAAGAGGGGTACAGAAAGAGGCAAGAGGGGTACAGAAAGAAGCAAGAGCAGTGCAGAATGAACCAACAGAGGTGCAGAAAGAGGTAAGAGTGGTACTGAAAGAGGCAAGAGAAGTGCAGAAAGTGGCAAGTGAGGTGCACAAAGAGGCAAGAGAGGTATAGAAAGAGGCAAGATAAGTGTAGAAAGAGGCAAGAGAAGTGCAGAAAGAGGCACTTGAGGTGCAGAAAGAGGCAAGAGAGGTATAGAAAGAGGCAAGATAAGTGTAGAAAGAGGCAAGAGAAGTGCAGAAAGAGGCACTTGAGGTGCAGAAAGAGGCAAGAGAGGTACAGAAAGAGGCTCGAGAAGTGCAGAAAGAGGCAAGAGAAGTGCAGAAAGAGGCAAGAGAGGTGCAGTACGAAGAGAGTGAACTGCAGAAAGAGGCAAGTGAGGTGCAGAAAGCAGCAAGAGAGGTGCAGAAAGATGCAAAAGAAGTGCAGAAAGAAGCCAAAGAGGTACAGAAAGAGGCAAGAGAACAGCAGAAAAAGGCAAGAGAGGTGCACAAAGAGGAAGGAGAGGTGCACAAAGAGGCAGGAGGGGTACAGAAAGAGGCAAGAGGGTGCAGAAAGAAGCAACAGAGGTGCTGAAAGAGGCAAGAGAGGTAGAGAAAGAGGCTCGAGAAGTGCAGAAAGAGGCAAGAGAAGTGCAGAAAGAGGCAAGAGGTGCAGAACGAAGAGAGTGAGATGCAGAAAGAGGCAGGTGAGGATCACAAAGAGGCAAGAGAGGTACAGAAAGGGGCAAGGGAAGTGCAGAAACAGGCAAGAGAAATGCACAAAGAGGCAAGAGAGGAGCAGAAAGAGGCAAGAGAGGTGTGGAAAGAAGCAAGAGAAGTGCAGAAAGAGGCAAGTTAGGTGCAGAAAGAGGCAAGAGAGGTACAGAAAGAGAAAAGAGAAAAGAGATCTGCAGAAAAAGGCAAGAGAGGTGCAGAAAGAGGAAGGAGAGGTGCACAAAGACGCAAGAGAGGTATAGAAAGAGGCAAGAGGGGTGTAGAAAGAAGCAACAGAAGTGCAGAAAGAAGCAACAGAGGTGCTGAAAGAGGCAAGAGAGGTGCAGAAAAAGGCAAGAGGAGTGCAGACAGAAGCAACAGAGGTGCAGAAAGGCAAGAGAGATGCAGAAACAGGCAGGAAAGGTACAGAAAGAGGGAACAGGGGTGCAGAAAGAGGCAAGAGGGATACAGAAATTTGCAAAAGAGGTGCAGAAAGAAAGCAAGAGCAGTGCAGAAAGAACCAACAGAGGTGCAGAAAGAGGCTAGAAGGGTGCAGAAAGAGGCAAGACAAGTTCAGAAAGAAGCAACAGAGGTGCAGAAGGAGGCAAAAGAACTGCAGAAAGAGGCAAGAGAGTTGCAGAAACAGGCAAAGGGGTGCGGAAAGAGGGAACAGGTGTGCAGACAGAGGCAAGAGAGGTGCAGAAAGATGGAAGAGGGTGCTGAAAGAGGCAAGAGGGATGCATAAATTTGCAACAGAGGTGCAGAAAGAAGCAAGAGCAGTGCAGAATGAACCAACAAAGGTGCAGAAAGAGGCAAGAGTGGTACTGAAAGAGGCAAAAGAAGTGCAGAAAGAAGCCAAAGAGGTACAGAAAGAGGCAAGAGAACAGCAGAAAAAGGCAAGAGAGGTGCAGAAAGAGGAAGGAGAGGTGCACAAAGAGGCAAGAGGGGTACAGAAAGAGGCAAGAGGGGTGCAGAAAGAAGCAAGAGCAGTGCAGAATGAACCAACAGAGGTGCAGAAAGAGGCAAGAGTGGTACTGAAAGAGGCTAGAGAAGTGCAGAAAGTGGCAAGTGAGGTGCACAAAGAGGCAAGAGAGGTATAGAAAGAGGCAAGATGAGTATAGAAAGAGGCAAGAGAAGTGCAGAAAGAGGCACTTGAGGTGCAGAAAGAGGCAAGAGAGGTATAGAAAGAGGCAAGATAAGTGTAGAAAGAGGCAAGAGAAGTGTAGAAAGAGGCACTTGAGGTGCAGAAAGAGGCAAGAGAGGTACAGAAAGAGGCTCGAGAAATGCAGAAAGAGGCAAAGAAGTGCAGAAAGAGGCAAGAGAGGTGCAGTACGAAGAGAGTGAAGTGCAGAAAGAGGCAAGTGAGGTGCAGAAAGAGGCAAGAGAGGTGCAGAAAGAGGCAAGAGAAGTGCAGAAAGAATCAAAGAGGTGCAGAAAGAGGCAAGAGAACAGCAGAAAAATGCAAGAGAGGTGCAGAAAGAGGAAGTAGAGGTGCACAAAGAGGCAAGAGGGGTACAGAAAGAGGCAAGAGGGGTGAAGAAAGAAGCAACAGAGGTGAAGAAAGAAGCAACAGAGGTGCTGAAAGAGGCAAGAGAGGTAGAGAAAGAGGCTCGAGAAGTGCAGAAAGAGGCAAGAGAGGTGCAGAACGAAGAGAGTGAGATGCAGAAAGAGGCAGGTGAGGATCACAAAGAGGAAAGAGAGGTACAGAAAGAGGCAAGATAAGTGTAGTAAGAGGCAAGAGAAGTGCAGAAAGAGGCACTTGAGGTGCAGAAAGAGGCAAGAGAGGTACTGAAAGAGGCAAAAGAAGTGCAGAAAGAAGCCAAAGAGGTACAGAAAGAGGCAAGAGAACAGCAGAAAAAGGCAAGAGAGGTGCAGAAAGCGGAAGGAGAGGTGCACAAAGAGGCAAGAGGGGTACAGAAAGAGGCAAGAGGGGTACAGAAAGAAGCAAGAGCAGTGCAGAATGAACCAACAGAGGTGCAGAAAGAGGCAAGAGTGGTACTGAAAGAGGCAAGAGAAGTGCAGAAAGTGGCACGTGAGGTGCACAAAGAGGCAAGAGAGGTATAGACAGAGGCAAGATAAGTGTAGAAAGAGGCAAGAGAAGTGCAGAGAGAGGCCCTTGAGGTGCAGAAAGAGGCAAGAGAGGTACAGAAAGAACCAACAGAGGTGCAGAAAGAGGCTAGAGGGGTGCAGAAAGAGGCAAGACAAGTGCAGAAAGAAGCAACAGAGGTACAGAAGGAGGCAAAAGAACTGCAGAAAGAGGCAAGAGAGTTGTAGAAACAGGCAAAAGGGGTGCAGAATGAGGGAACATATGTGCAGACAGAGGCAAGAGAGGTGCAGAAAGATGGAAGAGGGGTACTGAAAGAGGCAAGAGAGATGTATAGATTTGCAACAGAGAAGCAGAAAGAAGCAAGAGCAGTGCAGAATGAACCAACAAAGGTGCAGAAAGAGGCAAGAGTGGTACTGAAAGAGGCAAAAGAAGTGCAGAAAGAAGCCAAAGAGGTACAGAAAGAGGCAAGAGAACAGCAGAAAAAGGCAAGAGAGGTGCAGAAAGAGGGAGAGGTGCAGAAAGAGGCAAGAGGGGTACAGAAAGAAGCAAGAGCAGTGCAGAATGAACCAACAGAGGTTTCAGAAAGAGGCAAGAGTGGTACTGAAAGAGGCAAGAGAAGTGCAGAAAGAGGCACTTGAGGTGCAGAAAGAGGCAAGAGAGGGATAGAAAGAGGCAAGATAATTGTAGAAAGAGGCAAGAGAAGTGCAGAAAGAGGCACTTGAGGTGCAGAAAGAGACAAGAGAGGTACAGAAAGAGGCTCGAGAAGTGCAGAAAGAGGCAAGAGAAGTGCAGAAAGAGGCAAGAGAGGTGCAGTACAAAGAGAGTGAAGTTCAGAAAGAGACACGTGAGGTGCAGAAAGAGGCAAGAGAGGTGCAGAAAGAGGCAAAAGAAGTGCAGAAAGAAGCCAAAGAGGTACAGAAAGAGGCAAGAGAACAACAGAAAAAGGCAAGAGAGGTGCAGAAAGAGGAAGGAGAGGTGCACAAAGAGGCAAGAGGGATACAGAAAGAGGCAAGAGGGGTACAGAAAGAGGCTCAAGAAGTGCAGAAAGAGGCAAGAGAGGTGCAGAACAAAGAGAGGGAGGTGCAGAAAGAGGCAGGTGAGGATCACAAAGAGGCAAGAGAGGTACAGAAAGAGGCAAGGGAAGTAAAGAAACAGGCAAGAGAAATGCACAAAGAGGCAAGAGAGGAGCTGAAAGAGGCAAGAGAGGTGTAGAAAGAAGCAAGAAAAGTACAGAAAGAGGCAAGTGAGGTGCAGAAAGAGGCAAGAGAGGTACAGAAAGAGAAAAGAGATCTGCAGAAAAAGGCAAGAGAGGTGCAGAAAGAGGAAGGAGAGGTGCACAAAGAAGCAAGAGGGGTATAGAAAGAGGCAAGAGGGGTGCAGAAAGAAGCAACAGAAGTGCAGAAAGAAGCAACAGAGGTGCTGAAAGAGGCAAGAGGGGTGCAGAAAGAAGCAACAGGGGTGCAGAAAGGCAAGAGAGGTGCAGAAACAGGCAGGAAAGGTGCAGAAAGAGGGAACAGGGGTGCAGAAAGAGGCAAGAGGGATACAGAAATTTGCAAGAGAGGTGTAGAAAGAAGCAAGAGAAGTGCAGAAAGAGGCAAGTGAGGTGCAGAAAGAGGCAAGAGAGGTGCAGAAAGAGGCAAGAGAGGTACAGAAAGAGGAAAGAGATCTGCAGAAAAAGGCAAGAGAGGTGCAGAAAGAGGAAGGAGAGGTGCACAAAGACGCAAGAGGGGTATAGAAAGAGGCAAGAGGGGTGCAGAAAGAAGCAACAGATGTGCAGAAAGAAGCAACAGAGGTGCTGAAAGAGGCAACATGGGTGCCGAAAAAGGCAAGAGAAGTGCAGAAAGAAGCAACAGAGGTGCAGAAAGGCAAGAGAGGTGCAGAAAGAGGCAGGAAAGGTGCAGAAAGAGGGAACAGGGGTGCAGAAAGAGGCAAGCGGGATATAGAAATTTGCAAAAGAGGTGCAGAAAGAAGCAAGAGCAGTGCAGAAAGAACCAACAGAGGTGCAGAAAGAGGCTAGAGGGGTGCAGAAAGAGGCAATACAAGTGCAGAAAGAAGCAACAGAGGTGCAGAAGGAGGCACAAGAACTGCAGAAACAGGCAAGAGAGTTGCAGAAACAGGCAAAAGGGGTGCGGAAAGAGGGAACAGGTGTGCAGACAGAGGCAAGAGCGGTGCAGAAAGATGGAAGAGGGGTGCTGAAAGAGGCAAGAGGGATGCATAAATTTGCAACAGAGGTGCAGAAAGAAGCAAGAGCAGTGCAGAATGAACCAACAAAGGTGCAGAAAGAGGCAAGAGTGGTACTGAAAGAGGCAAAAGAAGTGCAGAAAGAAGCCAAAGAGGTACAGAAAGAGGCAAGAGAACAGCAGAAAAAGGCAAGAGAGGTGCAGAAAGAGGAAGGAGAGGTACACAAAGAGGCAAGAGGGGTACAGAAAGAGGCAAGAGGGGTGCAGAAAGAAGCCCGAGCAGTGCAGAATGAACCAACAGAGGTGCACAAAGAGGCAAGAGAGGTTTAGAAAGAGGCAAGATAAGTGTAGAAAGAGGCAAGAGAAGTGCAGAAAGAGGCACTTGAGGTGCAGAAAGAGGCAAGAGAGGTACAGAAAGAAGCTCAAGAAGTGTAGAAAGAGGCAAGAGAAGTGCAGAAAAAGGCAAGAGAGGTGCAGTACGAAGAGAGTTAAGTGCAGAAAGAGGCAAGAGAGGTGCAGAAAGAGGCAAAAGAGGTGCAGAAAGAGGCAAGAGATCTGTAGAAAAAAGCAACAGAGGTGCAGAAAGAGGCAAGTGAAGTGCAGAAAGAAGACAGTGAGGTGCTGAAAGAGGAAGAAAGGTGCAGAAAGAGGAAGAAAGGTACAGAAAGAAGCAAGAGAAATGCAGAAAGAGGCAAGAGAGGCACAGAAAGAAGAGAGGTTTGTTCACCATTAGTACCAGTTTAACCCCCACATTTTGTAATAAGTAACACGTGACCATTCCAGCTTTGCAAAGGGCCTTCCACCACGCTGTAACACGTGACGCTGCATTTTTGGGAACATTTGAGCCGTTTGAGCTAGAAACAAGGCTTTTTTTGTTCAAATCTGCAGATTAGGCAGCAGATGATGGAATATTTGGCAAATGCGGAAAATGTTTAATTATGTGAAATTTTGTGCAGCCGAACAGTCACATAATTCCAGTGGCCCTGCTCATACCTCCGACTAGGTCCAGAAGTGCTCCTCAGTGGTTCCTTCTATTTTTGTGTCTCATTGAGTTTATAGTTTAACTTCTATGGAAACGAGGAAGACTAAACCTGAGGTTACCACTCCACAACACAGACTACAATACCACATAATTACTCTCCAAAACACATAATCCCACTCCACATAATTCCAGTACACTAAATACCACATACTTTCTATTCACATAATTTCACTGCACAACATACCACATAATTCCACTACACACAACGTACATCCACTCTACACCAAAAAACATTAGTAAAAATCTTTTACATTTACAACGCCAATAGCTCTAACTCTCGCAAATCTGAGACCTATTACATTACAAATGCTTCTTTAACTGGTCGTCGCGTTTGCAGAGTGGTGCAGAAAGGGGGCTGGGCCTTCGACCAGCGCTCAGGAATTCCGCTGCGTAGGACTTACAGGAGGTACCAGGAGGGCTTCTTGGCCCCCAAAGTCCCTCAGGAGTAAAGTGGACTTCATCCCCCAACCAGTACTGTGCCAGGAGGCACGTTTGCAGAATGGTGGAGAAAGGGGGGGATGGCCTCCGAAGACCTCTTATCAATCCCACTGTGTGGGACTTAGTGGAGGTAATAGGAGAGTAGTTGGCCCCAAGGACAACCTTGGGGCCAACTACCTCCTATTACCTCAGTAAGTCCCACACACTGCGGGATTGCTAAGTTCTCATAGCAGGCCACGCCCTTTCCCCACCACTCTGCAAGCGCACTCCCTGGCGCGCTCTTGGATGGGGATTAAAGTCCCCTTCGCTGCTGGGGGTCCTTAGGGGCCAACTAGCCTACCTGATACCTGCAGTATGCCCCAGATAGTGGGATTGCTGATAGGTGGGCACAGGCCACGCCCCCTTTGTCCACCACTCTGCAAACGCGCCTCCAGGCGCACTCTTGGTTGGCGGATGAAGTCCCCTTGCCTCCTGAGGGTCCCTGGGGGCCAACTAGCCCACCAGGTACCTCCAGTAAGTCCCACACAGCTGGATTGCTGAGAGTGGTCCAAGACCACGCCCCCTTTTTACACCACTCTTCAAATGCGCCTCCTGAAGCACTGCTGCTCGGGGGATGAAGTCCACTTGTGTCCTGAGGGCCTCAGGACACAAGAGGACCTCATCACACCACCAGCAGTGCGCCAAGAGGTGCATTTGAGGAGTGGTATAAAAAGGGGCATGGCCTCGGACCACCTCTCAGCAATCCCACTCTGTGGAGATTACTGGAGGTACCTGGTGGGCTAGTTGGCACCCAGGGACCCTCAGGAATGAAGGGGACTTAATCCCCCAACTTAGAACATGCCAGGGGGCGCGTTTGCAGAGTGGTGCAGGGAGGGGGCGGGGCCTCCGGTGAGATGCCGGTTTTTCTTTTTTTTAAATATTTTTTGAAGGGGGCTGTGTGGCCCCCCCTTCTTTTAATATTTTTTGGGCCCTGGGGACCCCATCCCCCGGGGCCTTAGCATTTTTTTTTTTTAAAACAGGAAGGGTGCGCGTGGCCTCCCTTCCCTGGGCCACTATTGGCCCCGGGGACCCCAGCCCCCGGGGCCTGGCCTTGTTTTTTTTTTTAAATTTATTTTTCCCGGGAGGGGGGCTGTGTGGCCCCCCTTCCCTGGGCCACTTCTGGCCCGGGGACCCCATCCCCGGGGCCTGGCCTTGTTTTTTTATTTTCCGGGAGGGGGCTGTGTGGCCCCCTCCTGGGCCACTTCTGGCCCCAGGGACCCCATCCCCCGGGGCCTGGCCAGCCTGCTTTTTTTGAGGAGGGGGACCATGTGGCCCCCCTCCTGAAGCCAATTATGGCCCCGGGGACCCCATACCCCGGGGCCGGCCTTCTTTTAAAAAGAAAATAATAATAAATTTTCCCAGGAGGGGGGCTGCGTGGCCCCCCTCCCCTGAGCCACTTCTGGCCCCAGGGACCCCATCCCCGGGGCCAGCTCTCAAGTTGGGGGCCATGGGAGGAGCCCCAATGCCCCCACGGTCCCAGCCGGCTCCCCTCCTCCTGCGGGAGCCGGCATTGCTTTGGGCAGGGGCTGCTAACATGCAGCTCCCTTGCCTAAGCAATTCTGCTGCTTCGTTGAAGCGAGAGCAGGTTTCCTGCTCTCGCTTCAGCGAAGCTGCAGCAGTGTTTGCTATGGCAGGGCGGGAGCCGTGCTCCCGCCCTGCCATAGCAAACGGCAATGTCCAGGGGGTGGGTACCCCAGGACATTGCAAGAGCCGGCCCTGGAAGGTGGCGGTCCCCAGGGCGATTGAGGGCTCTAGGAGGGGGCTGCACGGCCCCCCTCCCAACTAATTTAAGCTCCAGGGAGGTGGTGGTCCCCGGGGGTCCGCAACGGACCCCCGCATTTTAATAGAGAGTGCCCCGGCAAGGTGGTGGTCCACGGGGCTGCGGGGGGGCTCGAGCCCCCCCACACATTATTTTTAAAAATCAGAATCCCGGGGAGGTGGCAGTCCCCGGGGCTGCGGGGGGTCCGCGTGCCCCCGTGTTTAATTATTAAAGCCCCGGGGAGGTGGCGGTCCCCAGGGCTGCGGGGGGGGCTGCGTGCCCTGCGCATATTATCAGTATGGCCCCGGGGAGGTGGTGTTCCCCAGGGCTGCGGGGGCCCCCGTGGGCCCCTGCTTTATAATTATACATTGCCCCCGGGACCTGGCCCACCCGGGGGCTTAATTAAACAAAGCGCAGGAGACCGCGCTTCGTTTTTGTAAATTTTCGGCCGGATTCGCGCACCCAGCGTGAATTCGGCCGATTTTTTTTACAAAAAAATGCTTTTTTTGTCCCTGCAGGCCTAGGGAGTCAGGGTGTTTCTACCCTGCCCCCTTTTCTTGTTTTTCATCTTTTTTACTGTTTTCTTGTGACTCGGTTACCGAGTCACAAAATGGCTTCCAACACATTCTTGTTTGGAGTGTTGGCAGCCAATCAGAATGAAGCTCGTGCTCAGGAGGAGTCGCAAATCCTCCTCAGTGCTCAGATATTGATATTTTTATTTTTTGAAATTCTCAGAAACTACTGAACGGATTTACACCATTTAAAAAAAAGGTCGCTTTCCGAACCAAGAGCTACCTTTTTGCCAAATTTGGTGTAATTTCGTTCAGCAGTTCAGGCTGTAGCCTGTTCCAAAATTCCTATGGAAAATAACAGGGGGAAAACGCGTTCTGGGACCCCCCTTTTTTCTCGGCCCCCGCTTGACGAATCACCCGAAACTTTCAAGACAGGAGCTGACCTGAGCTGGTCATTAGTTTGGAAAATTTTGCAGAAGATTCGATCAAACGGCGCCAAAGATATTGGCAAAAGAAAACGCTTTTGAATAGAAACAAGGTCCTAACTATAACTACCTGCTGGCGACCGCCAGTAGGTAATATATATATATATATATTATATATATATATATATATATATATATATATATATATTCACTGAAAAAACCATAGGTTTTAGGGACAGTTATAGTTAGTTGGACATTGCACTCGTACAAAACCCGTGAAATTCCCCGTTATAGTTAGTTCAGCTAACTATAACTCGCGCCCGCAATGCACTGCTGATGACGTCACATATTACATCACTCATGACATGGTCAGTGACATCACTGATGACATCACTGATGACATCTCAAATGACATCATCCAGTGACTGTGTGTTTCTGTAAAGTTTAAATATGTTTAATATATATAGGGAAAGGCGGATTGAAGAATGAGTGGGTGTATAAGTGTCTGTATGGATGATTTAGTAGGTGCGTGACTAACTCTATAAGTGAGTGATTAAACGTATCTTACTGAATGCATGGGTTAGTGACTAAACTGGGTGAATGTCTGTATCCGTCTGTCTATTGCTGTGTAAGTGGCTGCATGGGTTTGTGAATAGCTACATGAGTGTCTATATGAGTTATTGATTAGTTGTCTGAGTATCTGTATGGGTGCCTGAGTGTTTGTGTGGGTGGGGTGTGTGCGACTCTGTGCATAGATGTGTGAGTGGGTGATTCACTGGGTGGATGGTTTCAAGAGTGCATCTGTGATAGACTGTATGGGTGGGTAAGTGTGTGTAAGAGTGTGTTAGTGAGTTAATGTATGTCCCAGTGGTACATGTGTGAGTAACTACATATGTGAAAGGCAGTATATATGTGTGTTGGAGTATATAAATAGCTATAAGCGAGAGTGTGTGATTGTGAGAGTGACTGTATGGATGAGTGTGTGCTTGTATCAGTGATTGTATAAGAGCGTAAGAATGTGCTAGTATTTGTATGAGTAAGTGAGCTGGTGTTTGTATAACTGTATAGGTGAGTAAATGGCAGTGTGTTTAATTATTTGCATGACTGACTAGGTGTGTGAGTACCTCTATGGATGAGTGGCGGTGTTTGAGTGTCTTTATAGGAGTATGAGTGCATATGATAGTCCTGTACTGAGTGACCGTAAGTATGAGTGACTGTACGGGTGGATGTGTGTGTAGACCTAAGAATCAGTGAGTGGGTATGTAGTTATTGGTGTTGGAGTGTCTATGGTTTTGCGAATGGCAGTCTGTAATTTAGAGTGGGTGTATCAAAGGTTATATTAGGGTGTGAGGAGGTGCATCAGATTATCACGTGGATGATGTTATCAGTGATGTCATTTGAGATGTCATCAGTGATGTCATCAGTGATGTCACTGACCATGTCATGAGTGATGTAATATGTGACGTCATCAGCAGTGCATTGCGGGCGCGAGTTATAGTTAGCTGAACTAACTATAACGGGGGAATTTCACGGGTTTTGTACGAGTGCAATGTCCAACTAACTATAACTGTCCCTAAAACCTATGGTTTTTTCAGTGAATTTGTAAGGTTTTTAAATGCTAATTTCTAACTATAACGTGCCTGAAACCTATGGTTTTTCAGTGAATTTCAAAGGTTTTTAAATGCTAATTCCTAACTATAACATGTCTGAAAACTATGGTTTTTTTCAGTGAATTTCAAAGGTTTTGTAAATGACAATTTTTAAATGTATTAATTGTTATATTTATTTTTTTGATACTGATTTACTACATTTTTTTAAACTATTTATTTTTACATATTTTATTTTTTAAATTACATTGTAATTACATTATACATTACATTACAAAATATACTTTCTCAGAATGAATTACTTTAGTTTAAATACTTTGCAAATAGGCAATAGACTTTTAAGTACAGAAGTTACAGTTGTTGCAATGGGCAACACAATTTCAAACACAATGCAACATTGAGCTCAATGTGAATTTCTAGTTAAATGCAATTAGTTACTTTATGGATTACTTTTCTAACCACAGGACTGGATCCTAGATTCAGTCCTGGGACATCTCCTGTAAACAGTTGAGTAAAAGCGTTTTGGTTACAGTAGTGATTTTTAAGGAATATTATTGTATTTTAAAAGTTGACACTTAGAAACTTTTTCACATAGAATCACCAATGTTATCCTATGGGAGGAAATTCACTTAGCAGGTAAGTAGTGTTATCGTTACTTTTTCTTACTCAGTGGTGGATCCTGGATCCAGCACTGGTGCATCTCCTGTAAACAGTTGAAAGAATGCGTTTAAGTCATACAGGCGATTTTTAAGGAATATTTGTAGTTTGTGAAAATCGACACTTTGAAACTTTCTGCTGAAAACCAGACAATGGATTCCAATGGAAGGAAATACAAGTTACTGGTAAGTACGGTTAGAATTACTTTTCAGTGTCAGTGCTGGGCTAAAAGATGCAGCACTGTGGTCTCTCCTGATAAAAGGTGAGTAAATCGAATTCGTAGTTCGGCTGATTTTAGAGGAATATTATAAAGTTCCAAAACTCCACACTTAGAAGAATTTCCAAGTGAAACCAGTCAATGTTAGCCTATGGAAGGAAATTCAAGTTACTGGTAAGTATGGTTAAAATTACTTTTCAGGATCAGTACTGGGCTAAAAGATGCAGCACTGAGGTCTCTCCTGATAACCGGTGAGTAAATCGGAATTCGTAGTTCAGCTGATTTTAGAGGAATATTTGTATGTTTCAAAAATCGACACTTAGAAACCTTTTCAGCAAAAAGCAGGCAATGATATCCTATGGAAGGAAATTCAAGTTACTGGTAAGTACGGTTAAAATTACTTTTCAGGATCAGTACTGGGCTCAAAGATGCAGCACTGAGGTCTCTCCTGATAACAGGTGAGTAAATCGGAATTCGTAGTTCGGCTGATTTTAGAGGAATATTATAAAGTTCCAAAACTCCACACTTAGAAGAATTTCCAAGTGAAACCAGTCAATGTTAGCCTATGGAAGGAAATTCAAGTTACTGGTAAGTATGGTTAAAATTACTTTTCAGGATCAGTACTGGGCTAAAAGATGCAGCACTGAGGTCTCTCCTGATAACCGGTGAGTAAATCGGAATTTGTAGTTCGGCTGATTTTAGAGGAATATTTGTATGTTTCAAAAATCGACACTTAGAAACTTTTTCAGCAAAAGCAGGCAATGATATCCTATGGAAGGAAATTCAAGTTACTGGTAAGTACGGTTAAAATTACTTTTCAGGATCAGTACTGGGCTCAAAGATGCAGCACTGAGGTCTCTCCTGATAACAGGTGAGTAAATCGGAATTCGTAGTTCGGTTGATTTTAGAGGAATATTTGCACAATGGTGAAGGAAGGGGGTGGGGCCTGAGGTGACATGTCTGCAAACACGCCCTGTGGCGCGTTTTAAGTTGGAGAATTAATTCCTCCTCAATCCTGAGGGTCCCTAGGGGCCAACTAGCCCACCAGGAACCTCCAGTATGCGCCAGGGGCTGCGTTGCAGAGAGGTGTACAGAGGCCACGCCCCTTTTACAACACTCTGCAACGCAGCTCCGTGGCGCTTACTGGAGGTACCTGGTGGGCTAGTTGGCCCCAGGGACCCTCAGGATTGAAGAGGATTTAATTCCCCATCTTAAAATGCGCCATGGGCCTGTTTGCACACATGTCACCTGAAGCCCCGCCCTCCCTTCACCACTGTGCAAACGCGCCCGTGGCGCATTTTAAGTTGGGGGATTAAGTCCCCTTGAATCCTGAGGGTCCCTGGAGTCCAACTAGCCCACCATGTACCTCCAAAAGCGCCACAGAGCTGCATTGCAGAGAGGTGTAAAAGGGGCGTGGCCTCTGTACACCTCTCTGCAACGCAGCCCCTGGCACATACTGGAGGTTCCTGGTGGGCTAGTTGGCCCCAGGGACCCCAGTATTCAAGGGGAATTGTTCCCCATCTGCAAACGCGCCAGGGGACGCGTTTGCAGACTGCTGCAGGGTGGGGCGGGGCCTCCGGCACGATGCCGGTCTTTTTTTTTTGTATGTGAGGGGGCTGCGTGGCCCCCTTCCCTTGGCCTCTTTGGCCCCGGGGACCCCATCCCCGGGGCATGAGGATTTTCATTTTTTAAAAAATTAAAATAAAACGGGAAGGGAGCCGCGTGGCCTCCCTTCCCTGGGCCTATATTGGCCCCAGGGACCCCATCCCCGGGGCATGCCCTCTTTTTTTACATTTTAAATATTTGGAGGGGGCTGCGTGGCCCCCTCCTCAGGCCATTTAAGGCCCCGGGGACCCCATCCCCGGGGCCGGCCTTTCCTTTTTTTTCAAATATTTTTTTTTTGGGGGGAGGGGGCCGCGTGGCCCCCTCCCGGGCCACTACTTGCCCGGGGACCCCATCCCCCGGGGCTGGCCCTCTCCGTTGGGGACTGTGGGGGTCCCCAATCCCCCACAGTCCCGCCGGCTCCCGGCGTCCCTTGGGAGCCGGCATTGCTTTTCCACATGGGGAGCTGCTAAGATGCAGCTCCCCGTGTGGAAAAGCAATTTGCTTTGGATATTGGAAGCGAGAGCAGGTTTCCCTGCTCTCTCTTCCAATATCCAAAGCAGTTTGCTATGACAGGATGGGAGCCGCGAGGCTCCGGTCCTTTCATAGCAAACTACAGTATCCCGGGGGTAGGCACCCCGGGACACTGCAGGAGCCGGCCCTGGGGGTGGCGGTCCCCAGGGCCATCAAGATCTCCAGGAGGGGGCCGCGCGGCCCCCTCCCTTGAATTGCACAGCCCGGGGAGGTGGTGGTCCCGGGGCTCTGGGGGTCCGTAACGGACCCCCACATTTATTTTCTAAGTGCCCCGGGAGGTGGTGGTCCCGGGCGTGTGGGGGGCTGGAGCCCCCACACGTTATTAAAAATTAAAAAAAGAAGCAGCGGGGGGTGGCGGTCCCCGGGGCTGCAGGAGGGCAGGAGAGCCCTCCCGCACCATTTTTTTTATAAAGCCCCGTGGGGTGGCGGTCCCCGGGGCTTGGGGGGCCTTAGAGGCCCCCCCCATAAACAATAAACACACCCCCCGTATGCCCCTGGGACTTGGGCCACCCGGGTGCAAATTTGCATCGAAGCGCGGGAGACCCCGCTTCGATTTTGTTTGTTTTTAAATGCTTTTTCTGCCCAGGGGTCCTTGTGGGACCCCTGAGCAGACCTAGGGGTCAGGGTGTTTCTACCCTGCCCCCTTTGTGCGTTTGCACATTTGCGATTTTTTTTTCTCGGCGGGATTCGCGCACCCTAAGCGCATCCCGCCGATTTTTAAAAATAAGAAATGCTTTTTCTGCCCAGGGGGTCCTTGTGGGACCCCCTGAGCAGACCTAGGGGTCAGGGTGTTTCTACCCTGCCTCCTTTTGCGCTTTGCGCACTTGTTTCTGTCCCTCGGTTCTACCGAGGGACAAAATGGCTGCCAACACTTCCTGATTTGGAGTGTTGACAGCCAATTAGCATGCAGCTCGTGATCGGGAGGGTGCGCGAATCCGACGCGGCCATAGATATATATGTGATTTTCCTTTTGATTTTCACAGGAACTACTGAACGGATTTACACCATTTAACAAAAGGGTTCTTTCTGAACCAAGAACTACCTCTTTGCCAAATTTGGTGTAATTCCGTTCAGCAGTTCGGGCTGTAGCCGTGGCTAAAGTTTCCTATGGGAAAATGAATGGGGAAAACACGTTTTGGGACCCCCTTTTTCTCGGCCCCGCTTGACGAATCACCCCGAAACTTTCAGGGTAGGAGCGGACCAGAGCGGGCCATAAAGTTTGAAAATTTCGCGAAGATTCGTCAACCGACTGCAAGAGTTATTTCAAATAGAATGTCACGGATTTCCTATGGAAAATAGGTCCTAACTATAACTATCTACTGGCGACTGCCAGTAGATAATATATATATATATATATATATATATATATATATATATATATATATATATATATATATATATATATATATATATATAATTTGGGTATTTTTGTCCCTTAATAACTTGGCACTTGTTTGACGAATGTCTGCAAAACTTTGCAGATCTGTTGCACCTATTTTATTGCAAGACTGAAAGTTTTTCGGCGTTTGGTCAATGAGGTGCAAAGAATAAAAGAAACTTTAGCATTTTGCATAGCGCGAAAATGGCCAGTCTGAATTTTCTGAAATTTGGCAGCATTATATGTTAGGGTGCACAGGTAATTAATTTGGGTACTGCAGGTAAGTAGAATAAGTATTTTTTAAGCTATAATGTTTTTCAACTCAGTGTTGCTGCAGTATTTTCACTAAATTTTGTGGTATTTCAGTGGTACCGTGGTACAAAGCTAGGACAAGTCAATAGATGATTGGCTAATGACTGCCTTTACAGAAGCTAAAGGAAGCCATGTTGTTTTTAGGTCGAGTTTTGCTTGTGTTCTGTGTTACGCCTTTCGATCTGGGTAAGTATTAGATTTAGTATTTTTCCCATACCTATTACCACATTGATAAAGTGGTAATAGGCAGGGAAAAATATTTATAAGTTGGTATATATATTTTAAAGTCAGCTGTGGCCCGTGCAGGTAAGAGCAGTGGGGCCGGGTGGGGGGGTTACGACAGACGACGAGGAAAATTAATTATTTATTTAAATTCCCCTTGTGGTGGTCTATCGAATCCCCCCCAACCCGGCCCCACCGCACTTACCTGCACAGGCCGCAGCTGACCGCAGTACTACCGTGGTACCAAAAAAGAAAATACAAAAAACTGATTGTAAGAAAATTGAAAATATTATTGTAAGTGCTAAAGTATATTTTCTATTTTTAACATATTGAAATATGCACAAAAAGAGGTACGGAGTAGTCCGTTTATCACTACAGATTACCGTTCTGCTTAAAACCAAAAATGCAGTTCACCCTAGACTGCTATAAAAATATATAGTAATTTATAAATGCAAATTTTAACCTATTACCACTTAAATTAAGTGATAATAGGTTGTCAATGACAATAAAACCTAATACTTGCCTATATGTACAACCCTAACCTTGAACGCAGCAAAACGGTTACTGAAGAACACAGTAAAAGTGTGATAAAAACTACATGGCTGCCTTTTACCTTTGGTAAACACAGTCATCAGCCAATCACATAATCACTTCCCAGCTAGATGTACCGTAGTATACCCTGAACTTAACACGGTATACTGTGGCACAATATATAACCACGTTTTATAAAACTTATAACTTTACCGCTACTTACACTATTTATATACTACCAAAAATGAACATTTACACGTTATAAAATATATTTCGGCCACATGACATTAACATCCTTTCACACACTTTTACGGTATGTCTGCTTCAATGTAGACACTCCACTCTACGCTATTCCATTCTATGCCACTCCACTTTATGTCACTCCAGTATACACCACTACATGTACGCTAATCCACTGTACGCCATTGCACTGTACTCCATGCCACTCTACGCCTCTCCACTCAAGACCACTCTACTCTACGCTATTAAACTGTTGACCACTCTATTCTATAACACTACTGTGTATGTCAGTTATCATCATCATCAACTTTATTTCGGTTTGAGGACCCATAAAAGAAATAGGCGCAAATACAATAATTTCAAAAGAAAACACAACAAATTAGAAAACTCAATTTGCTGTGATACAGTTGATTAGACTGGTTTAAGTTTGAATTCGGATTGCATCCGTTAGCACAAATAATAGATAAATTGATTTGATTGAAGAAATAAGATTAAGAATCTACTATGTGGAACATTTCCTCAAGAGAGTATTATGGGTTGTTAAATCTAATGCACCTGCCCACTGTAATCATTCCCCTGGACTGAGACAAGTCTAGCCATACACATTCAAAGACCTCCCAGCCCCCCTAGTGCTCCTCCTAGGTTGCTCAGTCCCCTGGGCTGAGACACGTCTGGCCATACACTTTCGAAGACCTCCCAGCCCCACTTGGTGCTTCTCCTAGGGTGTTCTAACATCAATAGCACGAATGCACTTGGACCGCCATATCCAGGTTGCCTGGAGGTACCTTGCAATCTCAAATACCACCAGCCTAGAAGTGTCGGATCTTAGGATCCTGGTGGCAACCAAGTAGCTTCTACCACCCAAGGATCTGCACTAGGGTAATAACCATTTTCTCCTCTGGACATCTTATGCTGGACAGAAGAATAAAAAGTGGGATAAATCTTCTTTAGGCCCCTTACACCCCGGGCACTCTGTGCTCTGATGGTTCACATTTACCCACTTAGCACAGAAAGTCATAATGGGTAGGGACTGATATCTAAATTGTAAAAACTATTTCCTGGCCTTTGTGGGAGCGGTCTCGTCAATCATATCTTCATAGCTGGGGGACAGCTTAAACTTCAGAAAAGTCAGGGTCAGTGTACCTTTAGTGCTCCCTATAACTTCTTGGTGCACCATCTGCCAATATGTCGATTTAATTGACATTTTTGAACCAGGAGAAAGGGCCTCTGGTGCTGCCCAGAGACTTCCCAGACCCAGCTTCCTAAGCAAGGCCCTAATATGCATGAGCCAAGGTATCCATTGGATTCCGTGTAGGGCTAAAATGTCTTTAAGGAAGTCTCTATAAGCATCCAAGGCGGTTGAGGTCCATATGCTGTGCCAATACAATTAAAGTAAAAGCTCAACTTTCCAAGAAATTTTCTTGAGTGCCAAATCTAGGTGCAATGGGACCAGTGGTGTGCTCTTTGGGAGCCCAAAGAGCACACCACTGTAAACCTATTCTGTACGGTATTCCACTGTACGCAACTCTACTGTACGCTACTGTACTTTATGCCATTCCACTGAGCGCCACTTCATGGTACACCTCTGCACTCTATGCTTTTACCCTGTACGCCACTCCACTTGACGGCCCTCCATTGGACTCAACTGCAGTAGACGCCACTACACTCTACTACAATCCACTGTATGCTATTACACTTTACTATACTACATTCTACACCAATCCACTCTACATCACTACACTCTACACTTCTATAGTTAACCCTATTTCGCTGTATGACACTATACTCTCCGCTACTTCATACCAGTCCACTGTACGTCACTAGACTTAACGCAACTAAACTAAACGGTATTCCACTCAACACTACTCCACTGTATGTCACTCCACTGTATCCTACTCCACTATATTCCACTGCACTCTACACTATTACAGTCTACCACACTCCACTGTACACTATTCTGCTGTACGCCACTCAAATGTATGCCAGTCAACTGTATGCCACTCAACTATACACTATTTCACTGTACGCTATTAGACTTTACACTACTACAGTCTACCTCACTCCACTCTACGCAAGTCCACTCTACAGCAATCCACTATATGCCGCTCCACTGTATGCCACTCAAGTCCATGTTATTTCAATTTACGACACTCCACTGTACGCCACAGCATTGTACGCTATTCCACTGTAGACTATTCCAATGTATGTAACTTAACTCTTCACTATTCCACTGTATGCCACTCCACTCTATGCCCCTCCATTGTACTCAACACCAGTATATGCCACTGCACTCTACCACAATCCACTGTAAGGTATGACACTTTACATCACTAAATTCTACCCTACTCCACCAAAAGCCACTCCATTGTACGTGGCTACACTCTGTGCTTTTACAGTTAATCCTATTTAACAGTATGACACTGTACTTTACATTAACTCCCTATATGCCACTAAACTGTACGTCTCAAGACATAACGCCACTACACTCAAAGTTATTCCACTCAAGACTACTCCACTGTATGCTACTCCACTGTATGGCACTCCAATCTATGGTACTCCACTATACGTCACTGCACTAAACCCTATGAACTCTACCTAACTTCAGTGTACCCTATTCCGCTGTACTCCACTCCAGTGTATGGCAGTCCAATATATGCCACTCCCCTGAACGCTATTTGATGTTACAGCGCTACAATGTACCACACTCCACTCTATGCAAGTCCACTGTACACGCTCAACTGTACGCAACTCCACTGTATGCCTCTCCACTCTGCCACACTTACGTCCATGATATTCCACTTTATGTCACAGAACTTTACCACACTGCACTGTACCCCACTGCACTGTAAGCTATTTCAGTACAAGATATTCCAATATATGCCCCTACACTCCAGTGTATGCCGCTCCTCTGTATACCACTACTCTGTATGCCAATACACTGCAATATTCAGAGGACATAACTCTACTATACCATATTCCACTGTATGCTATCCCACTGTATATCACTCCACTGTAAGACACTCATCACTATGCCACTCTACTCTACGTTCTTCCTTAGTACGCCACTCCACTGTACGCCTCTTCACTGTAGACCACTCTACTCAATCCAACTTGACTCTACACCAGTCTATGCCACTTCACTCTATGCCACTCTACTGTATGCCATTTCAGTGTAATAGTTAGGGCCCTGTGGGACAGGAATGAGTCCTAGTTTGGCTGATTGGTATAGCAATCATAACTTCCACGAATTAACGTGAGGGAAAATAAATTACAACTAGTAACGGTAAAATGCAGAGGATCCTACATACTGAATGATATAACCATGCTATTGAGATATTATACTCGGGTGTAATATATTATTTCAAAATTACATGATTTTTACCTTTGTCCATTAGGAATCATTTGTGGGACACGATTTGCCAATTGTACTCCCCTTTCTTTTGTACTTTTGAATTGTATTTGTGTATATTGAATTTTATTTAGAAGTCACATGTGTCTCATTTCTGTCCATTTGGAATCAAGTGTAGGGTATGAATTGCTGATTATACTTATTTTTGTTTTATGTCTTGACTGTAAACGACAATTTGCTCTTTTGTGATCTTGTTTGTGCTAGATATATTTTGTTAGATTATTTCTCTAAATTCATGTTTTATGTGTGTCTTTTAACAGCCCTGAAGAAGTCCCGTGAGGTTGGGACGAAACGCGTAGGCTGTGTCTTGGGCATATCGTGTTTTTTGTACAATGATATGAGGACATATAAATAAAAAGATGAAAAAATAAAGACACTAGAAGTTTCTGTCTTTATGAGAAAAAGTGGCTGTGTTGTCTCATGTGTAAAAAGAAATTTATATTTATAAATGTAGGATATATGTTCTATGCCTTAAGTGTGTGGGACTCTTTTAACAACACCTATGGTTACTGTGCTCCTCTACTCTTGTAATTATCCATTTCAGTGTATGCCACTCTAGTCTACCTCAACCACTCTACTACACTCCACTGTACCACACTATACTGTACTACAGTACACTTTAGAACATTATCCTCCACTATATTGTACCACACTCCATTTACTGATATTCCAATCGACAACAGTTAACTGTTCGATTAATAAAAACTTGTAGTTAAAATTATAAAAACCATTGAAATTCCAAGAAAATACCATGGGTTTAAGCTAAGTTCTCACAAATGACATAAGTGTTGTTATGAATGTTATAATTTCAGATGGTGTAAGTGATGTAATATGAAAGGGCCTAAACAGTGCATGGAGAAGGCGTGAGCTATAGTTAACGTATTGTGGCTACTGAGTTCACTAGTCTATGTATGGAGGTGAGCAAGTTAAAATAATTTGAAGAAGTTGCAACTATTATAAATTTAAGGCATCACTATGACTTTAGAATTTGTAATGTGTGTAGTTTAAGTTTGGTTTGTATAGAAAGAATAAATAAAGTTATAGTAATTTAAAGGTGGTGCATAAATTGTAAACTGAAGGTATAATTATAACTTCAGAATTTCTAATGTTTGTGTAGTTCAAGTTTGGTTTGTATAGAAAGAATAAATGACATTTTCCTAACCTTAGATTTTTCATTGAATTTACAAGTTTTCAACATTTATTTTGAATAAAAATGTGTTTCAAATCATAGAGTCCAGTGTCATTAAGTGGAATGTTGCTATGTGGAGTATCGTTAGAGTACAGTGGAGGAGAGTGTCATAAAGTATAGTGTCATAGAGTGGAGTGTCGTAGGGTGGAGTGGAATGGAGTGGAATGGAGTAACGTATAGTGGAGTAAAGTGTCATACTCCACTATACGAGGGACGGACCTCGGCACTGATCCTATTGGATCTGAGTGCCGCTTTTGATACGGTCTCGCATCAGATCCTGATTCAAAGACTGAAGGAGGCCGGCATTGCGGGCGCTGCCCTGACCTGGCTTACTTCTTTTCTCTCAGACAGGTCTTTCCAAGTTTCGGCTCCCCCTTTTTCATCTAGGGTGTATTCCATCAAACAGGGGGTCCCACAGGGCTCTGCGCTAAGCCCTACACTTTTTAACTTATATGTCCAGCCGCTGGCTACATTAGCCAAAAGGAGAGGGTTGACGATTGTGTCATATGCAGATGACACCCAACTTGTAGTCGCCCTCTCCAATGACTGCCAAAATGATGCGGCCAAGTTTCAAAGTGGCTTGGCGGATGTAGCAGAGTGGCTGACCTCCAAATTGCCTACAGCTCAACACCAGCAAGACTGAGGTCCTGCTGGTCGGGAAGGATCATGAGCTGTGGAGCGAGCATTGGTGGCCCTCCTCCCTGGGACCTCCCCCATTCCAAAAAAGGTGGTGAAAAATCTGGGTGTATGGGTTGACTCTGCGCTGAGCTTCCAAGCTCAAACTAAGAAGGAGGCGGCGACATGTCTTGGCATTCTGCGCAGTCTTAGACCCATGTTGGGTTTCTTTGACCCCTCCATCCGGCAGACCATTGTGCAAGCATCTGTCCTATCTAGACTGGACTATGCCAGCGTGCTCTATCTTGGGGTCAATAAGACCGAGATCTCTAGACTTCAGAGGGTCCAGAATGTCGCCGCCAGAACTCTTCTTGCTATGCCCAGTCGCTGCCCCACCTCTAGCACCATTCGGCGGCTACACTGGCTGCCAATGGAGAGGCGGTTGGAGTTTAAATCTCTCTGCTTTGCTTTTAATATCCTGAAATCCTCCACCTCTGGTATAATATCCGCCCTGCTCTCGACCTACACTCCTTCGCGCCATCTGCGCTCTGCAGGCAAACATTTGGTCTCTATACCACGGGTGAAGAGGGCCCGTGCTGGTGGTCGCTCGTTCCGCGTTCTGGCTGCCAAGCTCTGGAATGATCTTCTGTCTCACATCCGGAGCATGACAACTACCTGACCTTCCGTAAAGCGCTAAAGACCCATCTGTTCCCTCATTAGGTCCCCCTTCTTTTGTCCCACATGTCTTCCCTGGCCCTTCCTGTCTTCTCTTAGGAGGGATACTCGCTGTTTAGCCTCTATTTTGCTAAGCGCCGGGACGCCCCGTTGCTGGGGCAGCTGCGCGCTCTACAAGCTATCTTAACATACACTGAAGTCATGTTTTCTACGGTAGAGTGGCGTGGAGTGCAGTAGAGTGAGTGCTGTAGCATAGAGTCGAGTGAAGTGTAATAATTTGGAGTGGCGTCTCGAAGAGTACAGAGGAGTGCTGTGTCGTAAAGTGTTGGAAAATCTCGTAGAGTGGAGTAGAGTGTTGTACAGTGGAATGTACCAAGATAGAGTGCAGTACAGAGTTGTAAAGTGGAGTGTATGGGGATAGAGTGGAGCAGAGTCTTATAGAGTTCCATAGAGTGTATTAGAGTGATACAGAGCAGAGTTGAATAGAGTGGAGGAAAGTGATGTACAGTGGAGAGTTAAACAGTGGTGTAGAGTAGGGTAAAGTATCATATAGTGGAGTAGAACAGTGAAGTGGTGTCGAGTACAGTCATGTAGAATAGAGTGGAGTAAAGTGTCATAGAGTAGAGTGCTATATTGTACAGTAGAGTGACATGGAGTGGAGTAGAGTGGCCTGGCGTAGCACACAGTGGAGTAAAGTGTCATAGAGTGGAGTGGTATGTCGTACAGTAGAGTGGTCTGACATGTCGTAGGATCTTGGAAAGTGTCATAGACTGGAGTAGAGTGGAATGCCACAGAGTGGATTAGAGTGTTGTAGAGTGGAGTGAAGTGGCGTGGAGTAGAGTAGAGTGTGGTACAGTGTGGTAGAGTCGAGTGGCACAGAGTGGATTAGTGGTTAAGTGGTATAGAGTAGCGCACATTGGAGTGCTGTAGAGTGGATTAGTGAAGTCAATTAGAGTAGAGTGGAGAAGTGTGTCATAGAGTCGAGTGCAGCAAAGTGGGATGAAGTGGCATAGAGGGAGTTGCATAGAGTGTTGCACAATGGCATAAAGTAAACTAGAATGATGTATACTTGCATAGACTAGAGTACCCTATTGATTTAAAATCTGCTGCACCATTCATAAGGCACTGCTCAACTTGGGCCCTTCCTATCTTTCCGAGAAATTCACGCCCTATGTACCTACAAGATCCCTCCGCTCGAGTGCTAAACACCTTTTGGTGGTGCCTCGAGTAAGTAAGGCAAGATTAGGAGGAAAAGCTCTTTCCTATCTTGGTCCTCGTTATTGGAATGAACTCCCCTTGCCCTTAAGACAGTGTCTGGATCACTTGCAATTCAGGAAGCTGCTTAAGACCAATCTTTTTCGCACTTGCTAAACTCGGTTGGAGTTGCTTTACACCCTCACGGTCCGCTCTAAGCGCAGAGATACCCCTTCGGGGGTCGATTCTAGCGCTATATAAACAAATAAATAAATAAAAAGTACAGTGGAGTGCTATAGAGTGGAGTATTGTGTGGGAAAGTGGATGGGAGTACAGTGTAGTTCAGTGAAGTAGAGCGTCCTAGAGTGGAGTGGCATGGAGTGGAGTTGGATAGAGTGCATTGGCGTGCAGTGCAATAGCTTAGAGTGGAGTAGCATCAAGTGGAGTGGTGTAGAGTGGAGTGGTGTAGAGTGGATTGATCTAATTTTAGACTCTATTTTTAAGTCAAGGTTTTTAACTACCTGCTTAGGCATAGGAGCTGGACCGAGTGTAGATAGCCACCAGTCTGGAGTCCCGATTTGCTGGGCTTTGCTGAATAGCATAATCTCCAACTAGTTGGCGTTCTATTGTAAACAGTTAGCCACCATCCATTCTGCAATTGCCTACAGACCGATGGAGAACTGCTCCATAATTACCTCCAGATTATTATCAAAGGAAATCATCAGCTGCGTGTCATCGGCATATGATATTATATTAAAGCCGAAAGTTCTAGCAGTGGCAGGGAGGGGAGCTACATAGATGTTGAATAATGTGGGGCTTAATCTGGAGCCCTGTGGTACCCCCTTGTCAATTGACATCATGCGAGACTTCAAGGTGCCTAGCGAAATAGTCCGAGTTCTATTATCGAGGAAATTTTGAAACCATTGACAAGCAGTCCCAGAAATGCCAATCTCATCCAGTCTTTGAATCAACCTTGAGTGAGACACGGTGTCAATGGCAGCTGATAAATCTAATAGCACCAGCATAGTAGGGTTGCCTTTGTCTAGGGAAAGCCTTATACAGTCTGTAAATGCAACCAAGGCAGTCTTCATGCTATGAGCAGCTAAAACCCAACATCTGCTACCTCCACACTACAAAGCCTCCTATACCGTACCTCATCTACAGCATACATTTTCTACACCCCATGCCTCTACGCCCAGTCCTTCTTTGTACAATACATCTTACATCCACTGTACCAGGGGCCTGATTCACAAAGGTAAACATACACTTTTGTGTATGTTTAGGATTGTTTGCTATTCACGAAGGGATCTATGAGTAGTATGTTTACGAGTGTGGAGTCTCAGCACATAGAAAGACCTATCGTTTTATGTGCAAAGACTCTACACTCATAAAGATACTACTCATAAATTTCTTTGTCAATAGCAAACAATCGTAAACTTACACAAAAGTGTAGGTTTGCTTTTGTGAAACAGGCCCCAGGTGTGGTACCAAACTATTGTTATTAGAATATCTTGTCCTAAATATTGTTTATAAAAAATTGCTCCATTGGAGGTACTATTAGAAAACCCACACCCAATTGATGATACTTTTGTAAACAATATTTTAGGACACATTATTTATGTCAGACGATATTTCTTTATACCATATTTTGACATGCAAAAGTATAGCAACTATTTTTATAGTTTAGATTTGTAAATAGAACATACTCACACAAAGTGGATGTCAGTATGTATTATGGATGACAGCACATGAGATCATGCATCACAAGAAACAGTACATGGATCAAAGTTGACAGATCAGAAATTGAATACAACTCAGTAACAAGAGCATAAGTACATAATAGTAATATGCAGACTATCACCGTGAAAGAAAACTGTTATTGAGGAAGTAATTAGAACAGGACATTTTGACAGGCACAGGAAAGGGTGAGAGAACTAGAAATGGAGTAAACCCTTCATCTACACTCACACCACTGCCTACCCCTTACATAATGCACTAACATCTAGCATCCCACCAAACCTAAATACCTTTCTACACTTTGCAGTGTGACCTACACCCTGCACATTAGCTTACCATTTACAGTATTTGCACCCCACCACCACTTACATTGTAAAACCTGCATGACATGTTGCCGACAACCAAGCCTACACTCTACACGACCTCGAATATACTACATTCAACACAGAAACATACACCGGTGACTTATTCCACTTACACTCAGCACCCAATCACTCCCCACACCACCTATATCCTATGTCAACTGTGCCATAAATCACTACTTTCACTCTCCATTAGTCCCTACAACCTGCAACCAAACTACTATGTACTACCACCATCTACCCCGCAACCTTCATTATACACAATCACCTACACTTTCCACACTATCCCATTTACCCTAAACCACTTACTTGCTACAGTAGTTACAACCTAACTCACCACTATCTAGTTGTGCCCTATGTAGTACCTGTAACCGACACTTCCTATATACAACACCACCCCCATGTACTACACCACCTGCCCCCTCCAAAACATATACACTACACAACCCCTGAAGCGGACCAGGACTCCTACTGAGGCTGGGGCCAAATGCACTCTATCACATGATGGTCTCTCCACTATTTCCACCATTAGGCTCCGAACCATCATCCTGCACATGGACCAGAAGGTTGTGGAACTGTCCTCAAAGCCTGTCTCCAAGGAGGCAGCGGCCTCCTTTTCGCAGGCAATTTTATTAAATCCCCGTGAAAATATGTCCCGAGCTTCATTTTGGATAAGAATCATGTCCCCATTAAGTGTGTTTTCTGCAAGACTTGTGTTTTTGCCCTGGTTGGCAATCAGAGGCAGTACTCATCTGGCCATTGAGGAGCTCAGTTCCTTCGCCGCTTATAGCTATATTGTGGTAAATTCTCCTTTAACCCTCAAACACTTCAAACCTTCTATCTGTGCAGGGAATGCACATTCAGAGCTTCAGTTTGAGGTTTCATTAAGCCTTACCTTCAACCTTCCTCTGAGTTAAGCCTACTCTGAGGGAGTAAATTGTATATTTAAATTCCTCCCCAAATGGCGCAACATCATTTCAGACAGGGACAAAGGGCATACTTTTTACTCATTTTACTTAAACTGGTTGTTGATATTAACGTTATTTATTTCTTACTCTATTGTTTTAATAATTTGCTCATTATGCACTACACGTACATGCACGTTCTTCGAGGAGTGCCTTCTCAACCATTCCAAGTAAGCAGAGGTGAGCCAAAGTCTTTCACGGTGAGGTTCTGTTAATCTATGTGTGCTAGATTACTGTACATAGCCAGATAGCCTGTTTCTCTTTAGCCACAAAGACTCTCTCTCTCTGGCGTCTTACCCTGTGGTCTTCAGTGTGATAAAGTTTTCTCCATGAGAGGTCTCTCTCACTGCCTTTGGTGTGTGGGTGGCGCCTCTCAGTGGGGTGCACTACATCTTTATTTGGGGAGTCGCACAGAGTAGTTTGCTTACAAGCCCTCTTTGGGTTGGGATGGTATCTCCGCCCCCTTATTCTCCTTCCCTACCCACTAATTGCCCATGAATTCTGGTCCCAGGTAGCTGCTTTGCTCCTGGAGGCTGTGAAGTGAGAGCCAAAGCACACAGACACCTGGTGCCGCCCTTCCCACACTTCTGTGGAGAGACAATACACAGTACAAAAGCTGGAAATAAAGATACATTCAAAGTAGGAAACACATTTTTGCATGATGCTCCCTTTTCTTGATTTGGAAAACTCCTATTTCTGACCTCTGGGAAGCAGGGGCTGCTAAAACCCTCTGGCTGTATTTTCCCTTAAATGTGCTAACCATTGTAAACAAACTAACTGGCATATTTGACTTTGGTGACCTCCGTGTAAGTCCACTGTAAAGTGCACACTAATTGTGCAAGTCATGTAAAAGTCAAAAACCCAATGTGGGCCAGAGTGAGACAATTGATACCCAAGGTGCGACCTAAGTATGGAACATGGGCTGAGAAACATAAACGGCACACACTAGCCTAGACCTCAGTGTTGGAATGTCAAGCTAACCCATTTTGACGTTCAAACTTTAAATCTGACATTAGGTAAAACATTGTCATGAGTGATTTGAAGCACGGCCAGCAGCATGATGTTCAGGTATGAAACATGCAATCTGACATGCTTACATGTTGAAAGGGAAAATGTTAGCAAAAATGCCATGTTTGTATGGAAGTGTTAGCAACGATTGTATAAGTCGCTATAGATTAAGAAGGTAGCAGTGGTAACACAGAACAGAGCAATACATAGATTAAAAAGGGACTGTTTTGCTAATTTGGCCAGAAAGCTAGTAAATAAAACTACTCTAATGGCATTTTACCAGTAATAAAAAGGTGTATTTAATTCAGCGGGTATAAATGTTTAGTAGAAATCTGAAAAGAATGCTTTCTAGAAATATTGTTAATGTACTGTTTCTTTTAACCTAGTTCTGAAATCAGTTTGGTCACTACCCTTGCTGGCTGGGCTGCGTGCAGTGCATTTTAAATTCTGTTTCACTTTCTTGCCTTCCAGGAGGACAGGGGGAGGTGTAAATGCTCTGCATAATTAATATTCTCCCAGGAACAATGGGCTCATAAATCTCAGGCCAGCTTTTGTGTGCCAGCTAAGAAAGAAGGCAACTGATTAAAGAACAGCATACCCAAAAGGCTGACAGGTCAGCCCTGCCTTGCATTTAGCAAGCACATGGCAAGGGACTGGGGACACTTATGAAAGGTCAAACAGGCATCCTACATTATTATCATGGTATCCACATGTGAAAGGGGAACAACTCCAGGGAAATTCTTTGAAGGAAGGGAATCCTCATTCCATGGGAGGGCTGATGGAGCGGGATTGTGTGTGTGTGTGGGGGGGGGGGACTAAGAGGGGTGTGATTTGCTTTGATTAGATATGCACTTGGCATGGGCAGAAGTAGGGTGGAGTCAGGTAGCAGGGAAAGAGACCTTTATTTAAATCTCTCTGTGCAACTCGGAAAACTCAGATGTAATGCCTCATGGGATTGATTCTTCCAAAAGGTATAGGATTTGCTGAGAAAGATATGAGGGGATTGCATGGGATTCACCAGTCCCTAAGATGCTGCTTGGTACCATGGATGTTTAAAGGAATATTGGTGCCTTACTTTCGAACTTACACACAAATTAATACATAGAGATGCAATGAGGTCTATGTTAGGTGTCCAAATGGAAAAGCAATTTCATTTATTGAGTGAAAATAACACAACAATGGAGTGGGAAAACAAACAAAGGAGAAGTTAAAAGACTTCTAGTCTCAGACATTTCTCCATGTGACTACAAGGAGAGCTCTATTTTTGTGTCATTTTAACTCAATAAATGTAATTGCTTTTCCATTCGGGCACCTAGCGTAGACCTCATTGTATCTCTATGTATTTAGGGCCCCATTAGGATGGCGGGCGGACTTCCGTCCGCCTGCCACCCTAGCGGTGCTGGGACCGACCGCCAGCGGTGTGGCGGTCCCGCACCACAGATTAGGATGCGACCGCCACCCTGGCGGTCGCATCCTGTATACCTGACATTGCGGAGGGTGCTGCTGTAAGCAGCACCCGCCGCAATGCCAAAATGGCATATTGCACCTTGCCATGCACAACGTGGCAGGCACCACGCGGTGCCTGCCACCTTGTGCGTGGCAATGTAGGGGGTACCATAGGTACCCCCCATGTGCAGCCCCCCATCATAATGACCCCCTTAGTTCTGTGTTACTTTGCAAGCAAAAATATTTATACCCTCGGTCCCTTAGTACCCTTGGGTTTCCCTTGTTTTTTGAAAATATGCTTGGTACCATGGAGTCAAAAGGAATAGAAGAATCAGATTGTAACAGAAGGGAATTGCTATTGGAGAAAATTTCTGTTTGACTAAGGAATAACTGAGCACTGATCAAGCTTCCTTTTAAAACTTAGGTCCTCATTTATGAGATTAGGCGTAGGGCAGCACCGCAAGTGTTTCAGCTGCGCTGCACAATGCCAAATAGAAAGGGCAGGATTGCAGGGTATTTATGAGATAAAGGGATAAAGGGCCAGATGTACAACCATGACAATTTACGACTCGCAAAATGCCATGTACAACAGTGTCTGAGACACTGTTTTCGATTCCCAATGGGGTCGCAAATTGCATGCCTGATGAATATTAATGAGGCACTCGCAATTTGCGACCCCATTGGGAATGGCTGGCCCTGCCAGGGATGGTGGTCTGCTGGGCTCAGCAGACCTCCATGTCTGGGACTGCTTTTAAATAAAGCAGTTTTTTAAAAAAAGGAAAACGGGATGCATTTAAAAAAAGAAAATGCAACTTTTTTGTTTCATTTTTTAAGGGCAGGTAGTGGTCCCTGGGACCACTGCCTGCCCCCCAAAAATATTTTACCCTGCATTTGCAAAGGGGAAGGGGTCCCCTGGGGACCCCTTCTCATTTGCGAGTGCATTACCACCCTCTTGAAGAGGGCGGTAAATTGCGAGTGTTTTGCGACCGCAATTGTGGTCGCAAAACATTCATACATGGGGTAGAGAGTCGCTACTAGGAAGGGACGCTCTTGAAATGCCCCTTCCTAATAGTGTGTCGCAATTCCTATTTAGCGAGTCGCAAATAAATTGCGACTCGCTGAATTGGAATTGTACATGGCCCTATTCGTTTTTGCATGCGCAAACGGGTCGCTAACCCGTTTGCCCATGCAATTTAGGGTCATACATCTGGCCCCTGGTGTATTCCTGTCCTTTCAGCCAGCGGCGGTGCACAATCTGGTGCCTAGTGCCAATACAGGCAGCCTTGCACCATGGTGCAAGGATGTCAGCGTTGTTGGCAGGATTGTTTTTGTGCAGGAGGACACCTTCATGTGCAAAAACAATCCATGGATGCAGAATGCAGCACACATAGAAAGAGAAAAAAATGAGAAGAAATAAACATATTTCCCTCGTTACACCTGCTCTGGGGAGGCGTACAGTTTTGACACATTCCCAGGTTTACAGATCCTTGTAAATCTGGGAATGCATCAAAACCCATGTAAGTTGCGTGGGAACGCCCACCGCAATGCCCATGGTAGGCGTCTCTGACGCAGTGTACGGCAATGCAGCAACTTGTTCTGCATTGCCTTACACCATATCTACGAGGCCAAGAAAAGCCACGCAAACTGGCTTTGCGTGGCTTCATAGATATGGGTCTGCACTCTACACCAGTGAAGCATCATAAAAAGTGATGCACCGGTGGCGCAGGGGGCTTGTAAATAAGCCCCTGGGTTTTGAAGCCCATTCTTAGGGCTAGGATAGCTATGTCCTTTCTAAACCCTCAAGACGAACAGGGTTTAGGGCTGAACCAAAATTGCCAAGAGCAGTGGATAAACGTTTCCAGGAGAGAGTGAAGAATTGAAATTCCAAAAGAACAGAATCAGAGCAGGTTTCTAGAGAAAATCAGTATGTACATTTTAACCTGAAAATTTGGCTATGATCCCAAAGGAAGTTGGTGGAAACTCTTTTCTTTTTCTCAAATGAACCTGTGGCATGGTGCCCAAGGAACAGTGCCTACATTTTATTAGACAAATGAAGTATCAGTGAAAAAGGTATTCACTTTTGCCAACTTTCGAGCATAGAAATGTTTTGACGTCAGAAGGAGTGGAACAAGGTGCCAAGTGTGCCTAAAAAACTGGATCTCTGTTGCTTCAGATTTAAAGTTTGTCCCACTACGAGATTTTGAGTGTGAAGTTTGAAGCTACCAGGGGACAGTGGAAAGAAGGTATTAAAGCTAGTACAGTCCTGTTCAGCCACAGCATCCAGCCTTGCTCCACTGAACGATTTTGACTTTTGAAAAGGTTTAGAACTCTGCTAACCTTACTTAACCCTACCCTCATTGTTGGTCAGCCATCAATGGTGCTAATCTTCCATAGACCTTATCTTAAGTGCTGATACGTCATAGACATTGACTGGGGCAAGCCAGTAGCTTCAATCTGATCCTGCTCCATCACTGATCAACTTCAGAGGTTGCCTAGAATCTGATTAAACGCTCCCCATATGAACACCACCTTTCACGTTTCCACTTCTTTTCTCTGGACACTTTTACTGATTTTTCTCATTTTTTAAGTTAAATATTATTCCCTTACACTAAATTGGTTGAGGAATTTTACTGATTCATTTCTTAATTTTAGGGGTTTACGGTACTGTTCTGCACATACCACATGCATACTGTCTGAAGAAGATCTTGCAGTTTTGCCAAGCTGTCAAGGGTGACCTCCAAAACCAGGATGGACTTCTAGGCTCAAAATTGTTGCAAATGTGTTGAAGCTCAGCCACAGCTCACATCAAGACTAAGGGCCTTATGTAGCTCTTGGCAGGCGGCCTGCTGTCCTGCCAGGCAGCAGAGATGACTTATGCTCCAATGTAGCAGCATTCTGCAGAACACATCGAAAGAGGAAATTGCTTCTCAGGACAATCCTACCTGCAACACAGACACCTTTGCACCATGGTATAAGGGTGTTGCGTTGGCGCTAGTCAACGCATAGTGTGCCAGCACTAGGAGACAGCAGAAATGTGCCATATCTTAGTAGATTTGGCAAATTTCTGCTATCTTCCTTTTATGCAATACTGCCCAGCACTTTGCTTGCTGCACTGCGTTGTGTGAAATGTTAGTAAATATGACCCTCGACCAGCGGCGGTCCATGCAGGTAAGCGTTGTGAGGCAGGGCGAGGAGGATGTCGAAAGACGAAGGAATAGGATTTATTTATTTAATGTTCCCTATTCCGTCATCTGTCGACTTCTCCCCCCTCCTGCCCCGCCCCAGACCACCGCTGCCCTTGACTCTGGAACAGAATAATTTCCAAGGAGCACAGCAAATGAAAACACTAGAAATGTTGCTTAAAAGACACATTTTGTGCCCAGAATGTGGAACACTTAAAAAGCAGAGAAAACTTTGATAGCAAAAAAACGTAATTTCAAAATGTTATGAAGAGGAAATCTTTGTTTTTCTATTTTTCCCCTCCATTCTTAGTCGGTGCACAGCTGCCACGTGGTCCATATGACGGACGAACCCTGTAAATAGTTCTGTTTTTTTCACTAATAGAACTTTGCATTATAGGTATAGACTTTACCATCTCTGGATGCAAAGTGTTGCTGGCTAACTGACTGAAGATGTCACACATGACATGAGACATACTGACATGCTCTATTTATTGTATATCACTTGGAGCTCACTTCTGCACATCACTGCAGACCGTAATATTTCAATTAACCCTGTGCCTGAACTGTACACCATGCAGTAATCACTGATGCACAACCCCCAGTGCTTACATCATGCACAGTGCTCAGTGGTCCCCTTCTGCATTGCAGCCAGTCTTCCTGTAAGGCGTATTACCCACACTGCGCTGGGGTACATCGCCCTGGTCTTCCTGGGGTACACCTCCCAGTGCTCATGTGAAATGCATCAGTACTGTTCCCAAGGTGCCCATCACCTTGTGCTTCACAAGTGCAGATAATTATGTTCTCTACTGTACTGTGTCTTTTGGTCGGTATGAAAGGGAAGATGTATGTTGGCTGCACTCTGTGAAAATAGGTACCCATAGGCGTGTTGGTCTGTGTGCACGCATGCGTGTTTAATGTCCGCCACGAGTACCCAGAATATTGTATGCCTTCCTGTGTGCATATAGCAAACAAAAGCCGCACGTATTAGCTTCGTAAATGCTTTTTGAATTACATTACTGTGTCTCTTCTGCAGGAAGGGCGTTCCATGAATTCACCGCTTTTCTATGAAAAAGTGATGTTCTTATGTTTGTCCTAAGCAGTGCTTAATTTGAACCAGTTGTTTCCAGTTCACTGGCACTTAAACATCAAGACCGGCGCTTTTCATGAGCACCAGTTAAGGACACGTTCATTTATGGTGGGCACGGGGAGATTAAATGATTTGCCCAGAATCACAGAATGCTGAGCCAACGCTGAGATTTGAACCTGGTTCCCCAGCACTGAAGGCAGCATCTCTTGTCATTACGCCACATCCTCTCACCGCTTTGATGGTTAGCTCTGTTTTAGGCTGCGCTAACAGGAGAAATGGGATGGTGCAAGCTGCCTCCTGACGAGAACCCCGGCACTTCTTTTTTTTTTTACAAATTAACCACTGGTCCTAAGCCTGAATATTCCAGCCTATCAGTGTATGAGCTGTAGCAGTTCCGCCAGTATTTTTCAGTTTCTGCTGGAAACTGTGGCTTTTTAATGCTGAATTAATTTGAATTCTTCTGTGATATCCTTCGCCCCTAGGGTAGATTCATGCTTCTGTTCTCAAGCTCATTTAGAAAATGTATTTTTGTCTTTGTGAGTAATTGTCTACACATTCTAAACGACAGAATATTCCCCCCCCGCCCCATGCTGAGAGCTGACGCGAGAACCTGAGAACCTTTACAGCGGCTTTAGGGATGGTGGCGTCCGTCCTGTTTCATTTGTACCCTAGTAAAACGGCCTGCTATCGCTTTGCTGTTTAAAAGACTTTATTGAATTCATTATAAACTGCATAACAACAACACAAAAAGATCTAACAGTAATAATCAAAAGCGAATATGAGGTATTAGATACCAATAAGAAAATCATAAAAGTCTTTATAATTTTGTGGGGAAGGGAAGAGAAAAGCGAGGAGGGGGAAGGGAGGGAGGGTGAAGTGATAATTCTGTTGCTTTCATGTTAGAACAAATTCACTGGCAGCCGAAGAAAGAGCAGTTAGTCACAGAGCTGTCTTTAGATTGCTCTTGGCCTTCTAGTACAGTGACAGGCATGTATAGTTTCAGTTGTATATAATGTTTTTTTCTGGTTTTGTTTTATATAGCGCAAACTAGACCCGAAGGTATAGGAGCGCTTTCCATGAGCACTAGTTGCGTTACAGGCGGAAACATTCACTTTTTGGCATGGGGAGATTAAGTGATTTGCTCAGAATCACAGGATGTTGAGCATCCCTGCCGAGACTCCTACCCGGTTCCCCAGCTTCGAGGTCGACCGCTCTAGCTGTTAGGCCACAACCTCTCTTCTGATTGAAGAGCTGTGTACACCAAACTCTGAACCACTGATCATTGAAATTAACTTCATAGCCTTTCTAGGGCATTCGTTATGAGTGGGCCAGTTATTCCATTTTAGCTGAAAATGGCCGAATGGGATTTCAAGAGGTGCAGGGTTACAGTACCAGATGTATGCTTTACAGGGGATCAGTCTATCAGGTTGTACCTGAAGGACCTTGTCCTCTGTAAAATATCCTGAATTACAGGTTCAAGTGTTGGGATTTCCTAAGTAACAGTGATTTTTCCCATGTGCCATTCTCCATCCCATCTTTTTCCAATGTTGGGTAATAGGCTCTGATGCAAAGTGTGAAACAATAGAGCTATCTTCATCGCTATAGCTTTGACCACTAGATTTATGAGTTCCTGCAACTTTTGTGTTTCCCGCATAATTGTTTGCTACATGTAGCACTTAATAAATATGCTCCATAATCTGCAAGTTTCAACAAAACATATTCTATCTGTTCAAAGGATACTAGGAATTTTCCATATGCAATGTAGTACAAAGTTTGACACGTTACAAAAACTAGCTTGTCTCCTCAGTTATTGTCTGCTATATTCAGACGGTGCACAGACAGAATATCGATGTTGGAATATCGATGTGCCAGAATATCGAGTTTTTAATATCGAGGTGGCACAAGATCGACATGCAAGAATATCGTTGACCAGAATATCGACATGAAGGTAAGAAATATCATTTTTTTAATATCGAAGTTAGTAATATCGTTAGTAAAAATATCGTTGTTAATAATGTCGACATTTATTTTAGTGTTTTGTATTTTACTATGTGTGTTTAAAGTATGTGATGTAATTATTTTCTATAAGTATAGCTTATTTTTTTAATGTATGTGTGAAATTTTTAGAAGTATTTAATTTTATGTTAATTCATTTTTGTGTATTTTAGTTCCGTAGTGGGTTGTGGGTTTATTGGGGAATAGGGTGGGAAGTAATTTAATTAGAATACATTTATTAATTATTTTTAGAAGTTATTAATTTTTTTTAAATTACATTTTGCGTTTTAGCTCCGTAGCGGGTTGTGGGTTTATAGGGGAATAGGGTGGGAAGTAATTTAATTATAATTAATTAATTAATATTTGTAATTAATTAATATTTATGTATTTAATATTTTATATTGTTAGTTGTAATAATTTAATTGTTATTAATTAGTTATTAATTGGTTATTAATTACTAATAATTAATTGGTTAATATGTTAATTGTGTCATTTTTTTAGGAGTGGGTTGTGGGTTTATAGGGGAGTAGGGTGGGAAGTAATTAAATTATAATTAATTAATTAATAATTTGTATTAATTAATATTTATGTATTTAATATTTTATATTGTTAAATGTGGTTATTAATGTGTTATTAATTAGTTATAAATTAGCCATTAATAATTATTAATTATGTTAATTGTGTCTTTTTTTTAAGAGCATGTTGTGGGATGATAGGGGAGTAGGGTGGGAAGTAATTACATTTTAATATTTTTTTAAATATTTTTTATATATTATTTATTTAATTTTATTTAATAGTGTTAATTCTGTGAATTAATTTATTACTGATTGTTTTTAATTTGCTTGTTAATTGTTATTAGTTAATTAATTAATTGTTAATTTATTATGTTAATTGTGTTATGTTTTACAACATTGGTGGAGTTATTTATAGGGGAATATGGTGGGAGGTAAATTATTTTTAATTAGTTCATTATTTGTTAATTAATGTTCATTATTTTGCTGGAGTGGGAATAGTAAATTATTCCCCTACGCTATCCAACACTTTCCCTACTGTTGCACTTGCTGGAGTGGGAATAGTAAATTATTCCCCTCCGCTATCCAACACTTTCATACTGTTGCACTTGCTGGAGTGGGAATAGTAATTTTTACCCCTCCGCTATCCAACACTTTTCCTACTGTTGCACTCGCTGGAGTGGGAATAGTAATTTTATCTCCTCCGCTATCCAACAATTTCCCTACTATTGCACTATCTGGAGTGGGAATAGTAATTTTATCCACTCCGCTATCCAACACTATCCCTACTGTTGCACTCTCTGGAGTGGGAGTAGAAAATTTTAACCCCTCCGCTATCCAACACTTTCTCTATTGTTGCACTCACTGGAGTCGGAATAGTAATTCTATTCCCTCCGCTATCCAATACTTTCCCTACTGTTGCACTATCTGGAGTGGGAATAGTAATTTTATCACCTCCGCTATCCAACACTTTCCCTACTGTTGCACTCGTTGGAGTGGGAATAGTAATTTTATCCCCTACGCTATCCAACACTTTCCCTACTGTTGCACTCTCTGGAGTGGGAATAGTAAATTATTCCCCTACGCTATCCAACACTTTCCCTACTGTTGCACTTGCTGGAGTGGGAATAGTAATTTTTACCCCTCCGCTATCCAACACTTTCCCTACTGTTGCACTCACTGGAGTGGGAATAGTAATTTTATCCCCTCCGCTATCCAACACTTTCTCTACTGTTGCACTCACTGGAGTGGGAATAGTAATTTTATTCCCTTCGCTATCCAACACTTTCCCTACTCTTGCACTTCCTGGAGTGGGAAGAGTAATTTTATCCCCTACGCTATCCAACATTTTCCCTACTGTTTCAGTTAATGTAGTGTAAATTGTTGTTTTAAAATTAAAGAATTATTTTAATATTTTAATTTATTATATATATATTTTATTTTTATGTTTATGTTACAGGTGTATGTATATATATGTGTATTTATAATTTGTATTATGTTTCTAACATTTTATAATTTATTATAATAATTATTTATTAATATTATTAAGTACATTTATATAATAATTTTTATATATGTATGATTCATTTATTTTTACATTACATTTATTTATAATTTTTTAGCATTTTGTAATAATTCTAACTATGTTTTTATTAATTATATGTATTATTTAATTTATTTAAAATTATTTATTAGAGATTTTTAAAAAAACGATATTTTGAAGAACAATATTTTTAACAACGATATTTTTGTTTCGATATTTTTGTACTTACCTTTGTAAAGATAGGATGTCGATATTCTTGACATCGATATTTTGAACACGATATTTGTGTAGGTCGATGTTCCTGTCGTCGATATTCTGTCAGTGATCCATTCAGACATTACAGAGGCAAGACGTTCACCCATTTAGTGTTAATATAACCAGGGGTAGATTTTATGAAATTTCCACACAGTGCAGCACAGCAAGGCCTTGCTGCGCTGCACTGCGAGACAGAGGAAGGGCAGGAATGCACCGTATTTGTTAATTCCTCCCTTTTACCATGCGCTGGTGTCCTTTTGCCAGCCTAGCGCCAATGCAGGCACCCTTGCACCATGATGCAAGGATGCCTCCATTGCATGCAGGATTGTTTTTGTGCAGGAAGGGGCACCTTCCTGCACAAAAACAATCCTGAGAGTCACATTCCTCTTTCTATGTGTGCTGCGGAATGCAGCACACATAGAAAGAGAAAGTAACGAGGAGAAATAAAGATATTTCCCCTTGTTGTGCCACCCCTGGGAAGGCGTATCATTTTGGTGCATTCACAGTTTTACCAAAATATACGCACCGGCGGTGCAATGGCCTTGTAAATGAGACCCTACATGTTTAAATGTACTTCAACACAGAAAGAAAGAATGGCTTGTCCTTTCTCTTGAAAATATTTGTTTTTCTCAGTAGTTCACAGTTGTTGCCAATTTATGCTTACATTGTGGTGTTCTTGGTACAGCACTTATTTCAATAGAGCCTTAACCTACTAAATGCTCTCAAATATTTTGAATCTCTTTTTAAAGACTAATGGATTTTGAAAATACATTGTAGGGAGACAATTGTGCAAACTATGCAATGCATGAACACAGACTGAAACTGACACTAAGACTGGAGGTGAGTCTCAAAGTTTAGCAGTAATGTGCAGAGCTTAAAAGAATCAATCAAAATGATGTTCTTAGACTTATATTCAAGCTAAAATTATTAATTGGCCGTGAATTACAGTTCCAATAGTATCTGCTATGTCTATAGTTCTATTTATGACAACCTTGTGTTGAATATAAATATATCTGTGTAAAATGTCCAAATAGACCATTTTGACCCGAATGAGTCACATAGTTTATTTTAATTGCATAATCTGCTGAGCAATTTTGTAAGCCATAGTGTAGTCACTTTTGCTATGTACTTTGGTCCCGAATAGCCTTATGTTCCCACTGGCAGCGGTTATAGGGCTGTGGATCCTAAAATAGTGGCAGGGATGCTTTAGTAAAGAGCTACAGAGCACAGAAGTAACAATAAGGAACCAGTGACTGTAGTGCCCAGAGCTGTTCTCTGTCCAAATGAAGAGTGATACAGGGAGGACCACAGGCTGTGTAGGTAATGCTACATGAGACGGAGAAGAACCAGGATTTCTCTCGTAGTTCATAATGAAAGCCTCAGAAGAAGGAAGATGTGCACGAGTAACAGCAGAGCACCAGGACTTTTCAGAAAAGACAGGATACAGAGAAGGATATTTACAAGAAAATGTCAGAGCGCAGCGTTACGCCAAATTTGGCAACGGCGCGCTCTGACATTTTTAAAATGCCGGGATGCACTGTTTTTACAAAAATGCGGCACACCCCTGTGTTTCCCCTAGCACTGGTGCTAAAAAAGCTGCCTAGCCCCAGCCCAGGCACTCTTGTGCCATGTTACAAGGGTGCCTGCATTGCAGGGGTCATTGTTTATGTGCAGGAATGACACTTAAACAATCAAAAATGGAGATTTGCTCTTTCTATGTGTGATGCAGAATGCAGCACACATAGAAAGAGCAAAAAACGAGGACAAATTAATAATTTCTCCTCATATTGTCATTCTAAGACCAGGTATTCCCTGGCCTTAGTTTTTGATGCTGCCTCAGCCTTCTAAATCTGGGGCAGTGTCAAAAAGGAATGGGTGTTGCGGTGGAATGTTCACAGCAACTCCCATTGCCCGCCCCTTTGCCGCAGCAGACTGCGGCAGTAAGGGGCATATTTACAAGGTGGTGTTAAGTCATGTTATGTGGTTTATCTCCACCCTGTAAATATGGGGAATGGCACATTGCCACTGGAGCGTCAAAAAAAGTGATGCTCCGGTGACGTTAGGGGCTTGTAAATATGCCCCAGAGACTGAGTTACAGACAGAGAGAGTTTGCTGTGAGCAGAAAATAGTTGACCTACCTCATCAGTAAGTACCAGGTGACAGAGATAATAGTACCAGCCCATAAGAGAAAGGTGTCCTGTGCTGGTCCAGTTAATGTGGAAGCAAACATAACATTGAGAAGAGGCTCTTTGGCACACACTGATACTAGCTTTCTCTCAGAATGGATCCAGTGAGATAGCTTCTGGTGGGTAATCAGGGATAGCAGCAAAACAGATAACCTGGATGACTGAAAGACTATGTGCAGTTATAGGGCTCTGCAAAACTATATGAAGTCGCCGGGGGTGCCCCAAAACTGAGTAGGAAGGTTATACAGATGTATTTATTTGTGAATATTAACGCTCTCAATTTGAGAACTATGGGGCTGATTACGATGGTGGGCGGAAAAGCACCCGGAGCACCATGGTAGCGGGAATCAACCTCCGCATGTACCGCGGGAAAACCGGCGGTCCTATTAGGATCAACCGCCAGAAAAATCTGACCGCGGCGGAACGATGCCAAGAAAGACCGCCGGTAGCATGCGGAGAAGGTGAAAATCCGTCCGCGGCGGTCAGATTCGCGGCGGAAAAAGCCCAAACCGCTGCACGGCCAGCGGATTGAGCGCACATGGAGTTAGGATACCATTGAGGTGACAGCGGAACGATCCGCTGTTTCCGACCGCCGCGATCGCAACCAGTGATGAATGGGCTATCCGACGGAAGGGCGGTCGTATACCCACCGCCACGGCCGCTCCGGAAAAATCATAGCGGCCGACCACAAAAAACACACAACATGCCCACCAAGTGTACCCAGCAACTTGGCTCAGCCCCCAAAAAAATCTAATACACCCCAATGACACATCCCCATGGTAAGTAAAAAAAACACAAATCCCAGGTCATCCCACACAACACACCTGACATCAATACACCATTTTGACACACCCACACAGCTGAGTATAAAACCAGCCCCTTCCCTGACCACAATCCTTTGCAATACTCCACCACTGAAGGAACCAAGCCTACAGCACAAAGGAGAGGCAAACCACCACACAACTCACCAGCACAACAACACACACACACACCACTTACATCACCACCACCACTTTCACACCTGCACTTTCAACCCCTTTGCACACCACATACCATGGCACAGAAGAAAATGCCCAAATTCACTGACAACGAGTTGCCAGTCATGGTAGATGAGGTAATCAGAGTAGAACCACAATTGTTTGGAAGCATGGTCCAACAGACACCATTAGCCACCAAAACACTAATGTGGGAAAGGATAGTCCGCAAGGTCAATGCAGTAGGGACTGTCCCACGCACCAAGAATGAGATCGTGAAGTGGTGGCATGACCTCAAGAAAAAGGTGAAAGAGAGGAACAACAAGAACCGTGAGCTGGCTCAGAGGAATGGCGGTGGCCCTCCCATTCCACCAAGAACATTCACCGCATGGGAGGAGAAGGTGCTTGCCATACTGCATCCAGAGAGTCTCACAGGAATACCCGGGGGAGTGGAGGCTGGTAAGTAACAACAAATGTCCACCATCACACTGCTATGTACTGTCTTGCACAACCACAAAGCTACACCTCCTAGGCCCAAATGCATCCATGTGCACCACACACTCCCCAGCACATGTCTCACAGATCTAACATTCACTCCCTCTGAATCACCCCAAAGGTAGCTAGCAACATTCCCAGGGTTGCATGTCGACAGGCAGCCAGCACTACAACTCCCACCAGGCCCCCTTGTCCCACAGCTCAGCAAGATGGAGCACTCCCCCACACCCAGAAGCATGTGGCAGCCATTGCATTGATCACCTCCACCTAACAGGTAGGTAGCCATTTTAACAGGGAGGGGTGTTTGTGAGTGGAAAGCCAGCACTACAACTCCCACCAGGCCCCCTTGTCCCACAGCTGAGCAAGATGGAGCACTCCCCCACACCCAGAAGCATGTGGCTACCATTGCATTGATCACCTCCACCTAACAGGTAGGTAGCCATCTTAACAGGGAGGGGTGTTTGTGGGTGGAAAGCCAGCACTACAACTCCCACCAGACCCCCTTGTCCCACAGCTCAGCAAGATGGAGCACTCCACCCACACCCAGAAACATGTGTCAGCAATTCCCCTCAACTGTGTCACAGAACAGGTAGGTAGACAGTGCATGCACCCTGCCATTCCTCTCAAAAAGCATAGAGCCATATGACCACACCAGCCCTCACATCCCACCCAACTTGGCATAAATCCAATAGCCACTTCCAGTGTGCAGACAGCTTAGCGAATATAACTGTCACAGAAATTAAAGTTTGACTCACCAAATCACATGTTGAAGTAATTCAGGGTACAATCATGCACAGCAGTGAATGCTATGTGTAAGTGCCATGGTGGCAGAGCATCAAGGCCCATATGAAAACAAAACAAGCATGGTCATTTTCAAAAATAAAGCAAAGAACATGATATGACAGAGGGATGCATGAGACAACAATGGCTAGTACATGCCCAGAGTGAAGATCTTCCATGCAGAGAAAACAACAAAGATACTTCACAAAAAGTTGTTGTGCTACTAGTCGTTAGATGATGACATGTCCTTGTAATCACACAATCTGTACGTGGAGCATGGTATCTATTGACATGTCACACCATGGACAAGTAATGTAGGTACCTACACATCATGTCATGATGCTCAGTACCGTGCAGCCATACAAAGTGATCTCAATGTAAACTGTGTGGTGTATAACATGTAACATCCAAACATCTAACACCAAGCTTGTGGGGTGCACTTCAATGACCATTTCTTCTCTGTTCTACGGGTGACCAAGAATTGACTGCTGCTGATGACAACACCAACCTGCAGAGCCAGTCTCCCCCACCCCGGAACATGGACGCCCGGTTCCGGATGCAGACTCCCTAAATTCCCCGGATGCGGACACAGAAGCTGGCCCATCTGGCCTGCCAGGGCGCAGAAGGTCCCAGGCCCCCACTGTCCTCACCACTACCACCTCAGCAACAACAACTGCGCTGACCACTGCTGTAACGACCTGTGCGGCCTCCACCACCACCAGTGCTGCCTGCAACACTGTCCCTGCCTCAGAGGATACCCACACCACCCCACAATCTGAGGAGGGCAGGGAGAGTCAGCGGGTGAGTCGAGTGGTGATGTCACAGGTCCGGGACAGCAGGGCAGGTGGGAGGGCAACTGGGTGACAAAATCAACAGGACACTGGGACCGAAGCCCTGGCCAACATCGCCAGAGTCCTTGGGGCATACCAACAAGCCCAGGGACACACAGGCCAGGCTCTGGAAGAATCGCGTGAGCTCCGCCTGCTGCTGAGGACTTCTTGGGCCAGCTTGTGGGTGTCCTGAGGGACAGGCCTGCGGCCCAAAGGACAGCTCAACCTCCCTCCAGTGGCCTGCAGTATGACAGTCCCACCTCCTCACCTGCAGCCACAGAGACGTGTGAGCTGGAACAGGATGTGTCCTCAGACACCTCTGATCCCGCAGCAGAGGCCCCCCCTGTCAAACACTCAAGGGGCCGTCCGAGGAAAAATAAGGGAGTATCACGTGGCAAAGCACCAGCCAAATGCCAGTCAAAGAGCCAGCCATGATGGCACATCTCTTCACCTTCCCATTGACTTTGTTGACTATCCTTACCCACACTGCCATGTTGATGGCAGGCGTCTGTTGGACTGTGTCACCACATCAATGTGGTGACTACTCTATTGTCTCGTCTACCATCACTGACAACTCATTGATTCACTTACCACCTATTTGCAAATAATCACTTCCATGTCACATGTACTTATTGTAAATAAACACTCTTTGCACACCTATGTTTTCATGTCAGCTCCATGTTTATCACAGGATGTACAATCTTGACTCAGATTACAATGTACCAGGTGCACTGATTGTTGCGAGGCATTGAGAGGCTGAAGGGACCTAGGAAAACACAAGAGAACAACATTCACTTGTCAGTTGATGGCATCACACCCATTACACAACACTTGTCATCAAGGTAGTCAAACCTGCACACATTACAATGAGCAACGATATCGACATAGACATCATGTAGCTGTGCATAACTACCCTGTCCCAGAAACATCAGCCCTCAGCACAGAGCCAACAACAGGCAGCTGTCACATAGCTCCCCTAGGCATTTCCTACAACTACAAAAACAGCATACAATGGCACCGTTGTACAATGTCACTCACCTTCAAGGGAAGTAGCGGTTGATGAGCTGTTGACGCAGGTCAACACCTTCCTCCTCTCCACTATCCTCGTCACTGGACATGTGTGGGTTTGCAGGCGGGGGCATATGCTGCTCATCATCACCCAGGATCAGGGGGATCTCTTTGCGCAGGGCAAGGTTGTGGAGCATGCAGCATGCTACCACGATCTGACACACCTTTTGGGGAGAGTACATCAGTGCACCTCCGGTCCTGTCCAGGCACCGAAATCGAGACTTGAGAAGCCCAAAAGTACGCTCCACCTCACGACGTGTCCTCCCATGGGCCTCATTGTAGCGGACTTCACCCGGGGTCCTGGGATTCCGCAGTGGGCTCAGCAACCAGGGCCGGTTGGGATATGCAGAGTCACCTAGGTGCCAGATACACAGAACAATTTAGTAAAATGACTGTAGCTGCGGACAGCATGTCACACATACAGCACAATACTTGACTCAGCTAACTCACCTACAAGCCACGCACGGTTAGGATGCAGATTTGCCATCATCTGTGGCCCGATGCTGTTACGCAGGATGTAGGAGCCGTGGGCTGAGCCAGGGAATCTGGCGCAGACATGTGAGATGATCATATCTGCCTGGCATACAACCTGCACATTAATGGAATGGGAATGCTTCCTATTCCTGTAGATGTGCTCCCGTGCCTGTGGCGGAACCAGTCCAACATGGTTGCAGTCAATGGCACCAACTACATTAGGGATGTGGGCAGCATCATAGAAATCAGCCTTCACAGCTGCCAATTCCTGTCTCCGTGGAAAATGGATGTAAGTGTCCTTGTATACCATCATAGCGGACAGGACATCCCGTAGCACCATGCTGAACATTGCCTGCGACATCCCACCTGCGTTGGCCACCGTGTACTGGAACGAACCAGTTGCGTAGAAATGCAGGTCCGCCATCGCCTTACATGTTGGTGACACAGCAGTTGGATATGTCCTGCGAGGCCTCAGATGGGGCTCCAACTGAGCACATAGGTCTTGGAGGTTTTGCCGATCCAACCGGAACTTACGGATGATGTCCACATCCTCCATGTCCGCCAGCAAGGTGAATGGCCGGTGCACATTTGGTCGCCTCCTACATGAGATAAAAGGGGACACTTGTCAATTCAATTCACCCATGAGATGTGTCCAACATCTGACATTTTGACACAGTGCCAACGATGACTGGCCTGACACACCAGCTTACAGCACAAGTCACATGCAGAGACAACTTGACCCCAAGTAGTTGTACACGTGATCAGTATGTACAAACTGAGGGCACCCGAGACAGATTCAGACTATGTGAATGTGAAATGGGACAGTCCGACATCTTGTGTCACCAGCCCTGAGAGTACTTGACACAGCACATGTCTGAAACACCAACACCGCTTTCTCCTACGTAGCTGCTATACGTGCCACACCTTCTTGCGTGAGTCGGACAGGGCACACATGAACGACACAATGAGTACAGTGTGTGCATGAAGATCAAGTATCAACATGAGTTCAGCAATCTACACAGTGAAGTAGGCACATTAAGTAGTCAGTCCATCATTACTGTGTGTTGCTTAGCCATCTCACACATTGACATGTCTCCATATTTGAGAGTCCATCACACAACAGATCTGTGTACATGCACAACAACATCATCAGTGACATGTGGGGGACTACATGCCAATGCATGTACTCGAGTGCACTGACATGGCATGTGTAGACATCAGTGAGTAGAATGTCACACTAGCATTCAATTTAACAATCTGGTGGCATGACTCATTGTAAGTGTGGAGTGTTCAATAATGAGAACTGCCCATTGCCATTGCTACAGCATGATATGTCCATAGGTGCCCTAAGCGTGCACCGCCACCGCAATCACGGTCATTGGCACCAATGTAAAGATGCCAAATCGCGGTAGCGACCGCCTGGGCCCCGTGGTGTGACACCGCCATTGCCCATGCCCATTCAGTCAATGGTAACCGCAATCGCGCTAGTGGAATGCACTTTTGAAAATCGCGGTAGGCGTGCTCCGCTACCGCAGGGCCGGTCATTGGATACAATTGTAAGATGCATGATTGCGGTAGCGACCGCGTGGGCCCCGCGGTGTGACACCGCCATTGCCCATGCCCATTCAGCCAATGGGAACCGCAATCACGGTAGTGGAATGCACTTTTGAAAATCGCGGTAGGCGTGCTCTGCTACCGCGGGGCCGGTTATTGGTTGCATTTGAAGAATAGCTGACCTGGAACACCAATTGCAGCAGCTGAGTACCATTGAAACAACCCCAGGGGGCTATATATGTCTGTGAGAGAGCCACACATTTCCACTGCATCCAGACACTGCTGCCTGCCATTCTTCATCCCCAGCTGCTGCTGTTCCTGTCTCCTGGACCCAGTGATGGCGAGAACTGAGAACATCAGGGCCCGTCCCTTCACCACAGAGGAGCTGGAGGTCCTGGTGGACGAGGTGCTTACACACTACGGGAGGCTATATGGTGCTCCTGATGTAATGGTAAGTGTTTCAGAGTGAAATTTGGAGAGTGCAAAGAGTGCTCACATGATGTTGCTCTGCTGTAGTATGTGCCTGTGAGTGCAAGTTTGTGTGATACACTGCCTGGCATGCTGACTTCATGGCAATGGGGTGTGTAGCCTTATTACCACAGATCCATGGCTACATTGAAGGATGGGAGGGACATGCAGTGTCTTTGCAGCCATACAGTGACACTGCTGGTTTGGAAAGTGGAAGTCAGAACAAACATTGCCTGTGCTAATGGATGTCAGAGTCCATTCGCTCTTCACATGCTCATTTGGGACATTACAAATGTATTTCGTCCAGAGGGTACTGAAGGATGTGTGTACACTTTTCATATCGTCACCATGGATATGTGAGCATTATGCACAAGATTGAAATGCCTGAGGGTGACACTCTTGGTGGAAAATCGCCTATGACACATCAGTGTGATGTACTTCTGAAACATCCTCCTTCCATTGATTTCATGATATGTACTGACTTGCATGTGTAGGCACTGTTTGACCTCTCATATTGTACATGCATGTGATTGTTCAGATGGGCCAGGTTTAACCTCAGTGTGAGTCCCCCTGGCCTGCACAGATACAGCCCAATTTGACACGGACCCATCAGTAAATGGACAGTGTGAGATATATGTGTTGTCTGCCACCCTGTTTCTCAATGAGCTATCTTAGGCCTGATGATTGCACAAGACAGACCTTGTGAGAAGGGTGTGAGACTGTAAGATCATGTCCCTAGATGCGACAGACACGACACAGTGAGCCACTCACAGGCCAAGGACATTGAGGGGTGTGTAGTGTTGGACACAGTGAGTCTTCCCCAAAACATCATTTGCAACATGATGTATGTCTTGCTCCCTCACATACTGCATCACAGATGAGGGCCTTCTTCACATTGCTTTGTGTGCTGCCATTCTGCATGTGTGTGAGATGGCCAGGTCCTGTGTCCACCCTCATACCTAAATGCATTTCAATCCGATTATCTGATGCAAATGTACTACGTGTCATGTTGTATGGCCTCTGATCAAGCTTTCTGTACAGCTGTGCTAAGTGTTTGCATGCACCTGTCCTGAGACACAGTGGAACATGGCCCAGTGTCCCTGAAACTGCCTCTTCTTGTCTCCCATACCTGCAGCTCAAAGTCCACCAGCGTAAGGCCTTATGGAGGGCCATTGCACGCAAGGTGTGGGCTCTGGGTGTCTGCAACCGACAGCACACACACTGTCACAAGAGGTGGGATGACATCTGCCGGATGAGCAAAAACGTGGCAGAGATGACGCTGGGGCTACTCCCACAGACTGGAAGGTTGTCGTGCAGGAGCATGACACCAATAATGGCCCGCATCTTGGCTGTGACACAGCCAGAGCTGGATGGACGTTTGAGGGCCCATCAGCAGCAAGTTGGGGGTGAGTATTCTTCGAAGGGTGACTTTGGGTGTGAGTGATTGCATGTATCCCAACCCTGCACCAGTGTTGAGCTCTGTGATGTTTCCAGAGTGATGCAATGGCTTGTAAGTGGCCTCTGTGTTGAGTGCAGCTGACATGCATTTTTTCTACATGTACTTTCTCATGTGTTTAAAATAATGGCCTGTGACATTGCAAGATGAGATGTGGCCTCATGCCATCTGCTGCATTATGGGTGTCATAGACATCACCGGGGAGTGAACAGCTGTGTTCCTCATCTGAGTGTGCTTACGTCGATGTGTGCAGTGTCTGACTTTGGAACTGTGAGAGCTCCACATCTGCCGACAGCAAGGGTCGTTGCGCTTCAAAGCACAACATGGTGGACATCAGTAGCCCATGGCCATGGTATGAGGACATCCTGGAGTCAGTATCTGTGTTGTCCCCTTAAAGTGACTCCATATGCGACTGTGACAACATGTTGAGATGTACATCTATCTCACCTACAGGCACGTAGGTATGCTTACAGGAATCAGGATGTCAGGTAACTGGGAGGCACGGGCCAGCTATTTGGCAGTGTGAACGTCACATGGGTCATTGATGCCAACTATGCATGTTTCCATGCATCTTCTGACTTTTGCATGAGGCTTGCACATGCAGACCGCACAGGGTGGTGTGCTACATGGGGGCATCATGTTCGAGTTGTTTGCTTTGGTTGCATATGATGTTTGTGAGTATGGCACTAAACTGAACCTACGTCTCTGTCTCTTGCAGCATCTACAGAGGGTACAGAAGGACAGGGTACGGACACCAGGGATGAGGCATCTTGCTCGATGGCAACACATGATCTCACTGACACTGATGTGACCAGCGCCTCTGAGGGGGACCGGAGTGCCCTTGAAGAATCACGCCCGGAAACACCAACCTCAACGTCATCTGACGCCAGCGGTGACTCCTCGATGTTGGCGGACACAGGGAGTGGGAAATCTGCCTCTTCTTCCACCACACATTGTCCAGTGCCCACCCTCCCGGCTGAGCTGTGGTGATTCCCATGCCAGTGTACGGTGTCACACATTCCCCGTGCAGGTTCTCATGCACACATGTACCTACTTTGAACTATGGACTGGCCACTGGCCTTGCTGTTTGTAACTTTGGATGCCCATTCCCTGTGCAGGTTCTCATGTTCACATGTCCCTCCTTTGAACTATGGACTGGCCACTGGCCTTGCTGTTTGTAACCTTGGATGCCCATTCCCTGTGCAGGTTCTCATGTTCACATGTCCCTCCTTTGAACTATGGACTGGCCACTGGCCTTGCTGTTTGTAACTTTGGATGCCCATTCCCTGTGCAGGTTCTCATGCACACATGTACCTACTTTGAACTATGGACTGGCCACTGGCCTTGCTGTTTGTAACTTTGGATGCCTATTCCCTGTGCAGGTTCTCATGTTCCCATGTCCCTCCTTTCAACTATGGACTGGCACTGGCCTTGCTGTTTGTAACTTTGGATGCCCATTCCCTGTGCAGGTTCTCATGTTCACATGTCCCTCCTTTGAACTATGGACTGGCCACTGGCCTTGCTGTTTGTAACTTTGGATGCCCATTCCCTGTGCAGGTTCTCATGTTCACATGTCCCTCCTTTGAACTATGGACTGGCCACTGGCATTGCTGTTTGTAACTTTGGATGCCCATTCCCTGCGCAGGTTCTCATGCACACATGTACCTACTTTGAACTATGGACTGGCCACTGGCCTTGCTGTTGTCTACCTTTGATTCCTATCTTGGTGATATGTAATAAAGACAGTTACTCCTGTTGTCTGCTTTGTCAGTGTCCTTGCTAAATGTAAGTGTTTTCGGTATGTGTATGGTTGCATGTGACAAATGCTCTGTATGCCACCTTCACATTGCCAATTGCTTCTTTTACTTTTTCTGGGTTTGGCAGTGGTGAGGGGCACTTTAGTTCTTCTTTCTTCTGAGGTTTGAGGGTGCAATGATTGGTGTTTGTGATGATCTACGATTATCATACTCATCATATGGTCAGGTTTGCTAAATTGTCCACATGTCATGTTATGATGTAATTCCAGAACAGAGGTGTATTCTATCCACAGGATTACTTGCGGGCTGGCCAGGGTCCTTCATATCTGTGTGATCTTTCTTGATGTGTGAGCGGCAGTGTTGATGTATGGTCATCTTGTGATGGCCTGTCTTCCTAGTCACATGGGTACATTTGGATGTGTGCACTTGTGTGGTCATGGCGGTCTGATTCACAGAACTAACTTATGACAAAATCCTAAACTTACTACCATTTTGGTATTCACAGAATGAACTTACTCATTTTGGCATTCACAGAATGAACTTACTCATTTTGGTATTCACAGAATGAACTTACTACCATTTTGGTATTCACAGAATGAACTTACTCATTTTGGTATTCACAGAATGAACTTACTCTTTTGGTATTCACAGAGTGAACTTACTACCATTTTGGTATTCACAGAATGAACTTACTACCATTTTGGTATTCACAGAATGAACTTACTACCATTTTGGTATTCACAGAATGATCTTACTCATTTTGGTATTCACAGAAGGCACTTACTCATCAATGAGTAAGTGCCTTCTGTGAATACCAAAATGTGTAAGTTACACAAAATGTGTAAGTTACACAAAATGAGTAAGTTACACAAAATGTGTAAGTTCACACAAAATGTGTAAGTGCCTTCTGTGAATACCAAAATGAGTAAGTTCATTCTGTGAATAGCAAAATGAGTAAGTTCATTCTGTGAATACCAAAATGAGTAAGTTCATTCTGTGAATACCAAAATGGTAGTAAGTTTAGGATTTTGTCGTAAGTTAGTTCTGTGAATTGGGCCCGAAGTGTGTAGGGGTGGTTTGGTTGTCAGTGTTGATGTGGGTGTGCCCCTGCAATGCCAACTGCACACATGTATGACACAGAAGCTGAGTGCCTGTTTGTTTCAATAGTCTGCCATGTGTTTCAGATTGTGGGCACATGTGGGAGTTGTAGGTTGGGCAGTGTGCAGTGTGTTGTTGTGTCCTTGCACTCCTGGGGGACACCTATTTGTTGTTGCTGCCAGTTGTGAGTATGCAGAGTGTGTGACAAGCAAGTCTGTGTTGTGTTTTGTTGATCCGCCATGTGTCTTGTTACTGTTTGTGCACACTGTACAGAACTGCTCAGCCACACTGACAATATTTGTGAGTTTTCTCATGCATTGCTGTCACTTGACCCATTTTTGGCTCCAGTATGGTATGTGGTATGTGGAGTCATACCATCCCCCATATGTGCTTCTGATGCCTACACATTGTGAGTGACTCATCTATGTGTTTGTGTACTGTACACTGCTCACCTGTCCACTACTGAAGTACACACCACTTCAGTCTCATGTCTTCCAGCCCATGGCTTGCCAGTGTGTGAGCCTCCCCACCACTTCATAGTGTGACACTATGCTGTGTGAGGCTGATCTGTGTCCAGGACCAATGTGCTACTCAGGACAGTTTGCAAATTAGTTAAGTGTTATTTCCTTGTACTTGCTTGCTGTCATGGTTGCTCATCTGCAGTTCAGATGTTTGGGCAGCACAGTCCTCTGGTCATGTTGTTTGCACCTGGATGTCCCTGAGTTGTGCATCTGTGGGTGATGGCTAAGCTGTATGTGTGTTTGCTGAGGTAGTGCTACACTTCCTGAGTGTGATGTTATGTTTGTGCTGTGGGAGTTCATGGTGTGGCACTCAGATGTGTGTGCTACTGATTTGGTTGTTGTGCACACACTGCTTGGTGTGCATGCAGTGTTGTCAGTGTATGTTGCCTTGTACTTGCTTGTTGTGCATCCCCCTGATGTGCAGCTGAGTTTGCATTGTGATGGATTGGTCTGTGCATCTGTTGTGTTTTTGTTGTGGATGTATGCAGTGTTTGGCCTGTGTTGGCTCTTTGTACTGACTGATGCTATGTGTGTGTGATGTTCTATTTGCATGACGTTGTGTGTGAGTGGTTGTTGCTGTGTGATACATTCAGATGAGTGTTGCAGGTGTGGTGAGCATTACTTGTGTGTCTGTCACATGCAGCAAGGGGATTCTTGTTGTTGGGCTTGTTTTCAGTGCACATTGGTGGTTAGTCCTCCTATTTTTGACCTGTCACTTTTCAGGGTTGTGCATGTGCATGCTTCTGGTACAATATGGCACCTTGTCCACTTCATGGGTGGTGAGGTGTCTGTGTTAGCTGATTGTCCCATTGATCCTAGTTGGTGTTCATGGTAGATTTTTGATGATACACCTCTTGTTTGTGTTGAGGTATGGTGTCTGTGCATTGGTCCTGAGTGACAACGTTGTGTATTCCTGTTCTGTCTAGGGTCACATTGCCTTTCCACTGTTTTCCTGCACATGTGTGGGCTTGTTGTACCTCTGTGTATGTTGTTTGTGAGCTTTGTGTTTGGCTATTGTTTTGGTGTCTGCATTGGTTCAGGCATCCCTGTGTGTTAGTGTGATGTTTGTGGGTGCACCACAGGGAGTGTGTTTGGTTGTCATTGTACTCACAGGACACCATTTTGGCCATTATGTGTGCTTCTCATAGGTGTTGAGTGCTGCAGGTATGAGGTGGGTAGAGAATGGGTATGTGTGAAGGTCCTAGTTGTGTTTGACAGTCAAGGAGTGTGACAATGGGCTATGTGTGTTGTACTGATGATGTGCTCAAGTCAGTTGAGACAGATGTGTGGCTGCTCACTGTATGACTTCAGACACTTCCTATCATTCCTGTGACTATGCATGGCTTGCCTTGATGTGTCCCTGAGTTGTTGCACAGAGGTCAGTTTGGTTTAATTTCACTCACTATGCCACCCATATCTGATTTGATCACCTAAGGGTGTTGTGATATGTTCCTTCTCTTGCATGTGATGTACAGATGCTATGTGCCTTGCTCCATGGTTTTACAGCACTGTCCACTTCACTTTTGGCTGGCCCATTGATTGTCCTACATTGCTGCTGACCTATGGTGTGTGGATGTGGTTGTGTGTCAGTGTGGGGTGTTTGTGAGTGACTTGACATGCAGTGTGGACAGTTCAGTGGATGTTCTTATGCAGTGTGAGTCTTCATTTTATAGTTAGACTCTGTTTGCTTCACATGAGTGGGAGATAGGTGTGAGGAGGAGGGTTGTCCAGCCCCTGAGCTTCTGTGCAGGGTGTTCCTCTTCACCCCCACCTTCCAAGACAGGCGCCCTGGTCCTTTGGTGTGTGAGGTGCAAGGACTGGCTACACCTGGGAGATGAATTGTGCAGGGGGGGCACAGGGGGAGCACACAGCATGTGCCCCAAATGGGTGTGGGAAGCGTAGTGTGGGAAGGGTGGAGGTGGAGCCCTGTGAATCTTTGTAGACTGCCCATGCCTGGTGCCGGCCCTGCCTACCATATTTTGCGCATGTTTTCCCGCGTCTTCTCCGCTGCGGTGACGTGACCGGGACATTGCAGTGATTTCGCGATTGATTGGTGACCCGGATGCGGAGGGGTGATTTCCTGACAGGTGGGACATGTGTGGGTACACTTGGGGAGGTGTTCCTGTCCCCACCAGAGTGTCTGATGTGGACAGGAACTGTATATCAGCACAGGAGTTGTGTGTTGTGGTTGTGTGCGGAGTTGTGTCATTGCGTACCTGCGGCGTTGTCCGCGACAGTCCATTATTTGCTGGTAGTGGAGGAGGTACAGCACCGGAATGGCTTGAAGAGCTGGATCCATTGCAGTCCGGACCGGGTAGAGGGGACTGTGAGTCTGGTTTCACGCTCCGCTGTCGTGTTTCCGCCGTTTCTGGGTTGGTGGATTCTCCGCTGCGGTGTGATGGGCTGTTTGCGGCATCGTGATTTGTGCGGTGGACGGAACGTCATTGCGCATGGCGGTGAGTCCCTATTGGCTCACTCCGCCGCAAAAATCTGGCGGTTCTCCTGGCTACGCAGCGGACGGAAAATGGGCTATGTTTGCCCATCGTAATATGGCGGGCGGAAGGACCGCTGCTGGAGTGCGGAAAAGGGCATTTTCCGCGCCCGCCAGCACCGGGGATGTGCTTCCGCCCGCCATCCTAATGACCCCCTATGTTGGGGCTTCATACTTTATTAAGGGAGGTGGGGGATGCTTGTTGCATAAGAAGATTGCGTAACAACACCAGGAAAATCAGGTCATGATTAGTAACAAACAGCGAGGCAATAACTCTGTATTGCCTTTTGCTGCCCCTTACCCTGTCCTTGGTACCATTGCCCTCAAGGGTCATAAAGGATGTGACAGGAACAGAAAGTAAATAAAGGTCCCATGGCCATGTTCACTTTCAATGGTTTCCAATCCTTGCCTGTCCTTTGGCCAAACAACAGTAATTAGGAAGCTCCTGCAGGGCTAAGGGTGTGACACGCATTACACATTGGTGTCTGTATTGAACAGAGAGTCTGTGATGTCAGTTCTGTTACCCCTGACATTTTAGTGACTCCAGGTCAACAGATAAATGTGGAATTTGTGAATGGGAAGCAACAGTAAATCTTTTTATAAAGGTGTGCCAGAAGTCTGCATCAAATGTGCCCTATTCTACTCTGCAGGAAACCCATGCAAGAAATAAAAATTCCTGGAATTCAGACAAATGGAAAACTCCACATGTACCGCAAGTAAGCTGAGGTGTTGGAAGAAGTTTAGCCAAACCTACCACTGTGTTGCGAAATATGAGTTGATATAGTGGAGTCTTTACAGATCATTGACAGAATATCGGTACCAGAAATATCCTGTAGAAAGAATTATGGGGCTGATTACGATGGCGGGCGGTAGCACATCCGCGGTGCTGGAAAATGCCCTTTTCCGCACTCCATTGGCTGTCCTTGCGTCCGCCGTATTACGATGGGCAAAGATAGCCCATTTCCCGTCCGCTGCAGTGTTTCGGGAACCGCCAGGAATCCCCTTCCTCAGCGGTGGCGGACGGAGCCAAAAGGGAGGGACCGCCGTGCGGAATGCGGTTACGACCGCCGGTTGTATTACGATGCCACAAACAGCCCACCACACCGCTGCGGAGAATCCGGCCAATCGAGGATGGCGGTGGCAATACTGCGGATAGCTCCATGTGTTCCTGTCCGCTGGGGAAATGGCGGTCTTTGGCCTTTCCGCAGCAAATCCGACCGCCGCGGACGGATTTTCAGCTTTTCCGCCGCTGAATCCTGGAATCCGACTGCCGCGGTAGGGTGTTTCTGGTGGTGCATCCTAATCTGGCCGGCGGTTATGCCGCCGTTCCTGTGAGCGTAAGTTTCCCGCTAGCACGGCGGTCGGAATGCTTTTCCGTCCGCCATCGTAATGAGCCCCATTGTGTCAAAAATATCAAGGACCAAAATACGGAGGAGGTAAGTGCAAATAGGTAAGTATAGATTTACTATTCTTAACTCCACATCTACGTACCTTGAAGATATATGAATTATGCTTACCAAGATAGATTTGCAGTTAGAAACTTACGTAGTTCCAATCTCCATATAAAACATAGAAAAGCGTGAATTTCCTTAGCAAATAAATTTAACATAAGTACATCCGTGACTTTTATAAACATGTAGAGAACGAGTATGTAATATTCAAATTGTATTATTTTTCACAATTTTCTTTAAATTGTTGGAACGGTTCAGCGATCAACTGTAGACAGGTTCGGGCAAAACAGAAACCAAGAAAAACGATAGCGTGTAATGGAAACTACATTTAAAGTCATAGATAAAGTTGGTTTTTCGTGCGCGATCGGATGAAAACAATTAAGTTCCGAAGGAGTATAAAAAGAGAATCACAGCAGTCCCTATAGAATGCACTTTGAACCGGACGTGAAGATGGGCGGGCTGTGAGCCATCAGCGGTGAGTGACTATAGACAAAATGACGTTAGGTTGGGGTTTTCAAGCTTTGGATAAGTGAATGGGCACTGTGCTAGAAGGTATATTGTTGGGAATTTAGTCCAACTTCGTCATGTCAATACAAATTCGTTTTGTTGGACCTTGAGGGTTATTTAGAAAGTTTTTGTAAGACTAGAAAGTGAGTAACGTTTACGAACGCTTCATAGAACACGGCGCTAAGTTTCATCTAAGAGTGTTTAAAGTCAGTATTAGCGCAGCTAATTGGATTTTGGAGATACGTTTCCAGGCAAGTGCTAAATTTTGAATTCATCCGTCTTGAGGGTGTTATGGGTACGCTCATGGGACTTTAGTTAGAATAACAGACTTTAAAATAGGGACAAGCTTGGAATCAAATGTTAATTTGATGTAAATTCTGATATGGAGATAACTAAACTAAGAAAAACTCCCCTCGTAACATTTTTGTTTTTATGATCTATTACAAGTAAGATCGACGGATATAACTAACTCGGTATGATTATACCGTAACAAATTCATAGCCACGTCTTGCCTGACTCTAAAATGGCGATGGTTTTGCCCGCTGCGCAACACCTCACTTTTAACTCTTTTTAAAGCGAAGAGTCTCGACGTTAATTCACTGGCACCTCTTTCTGATTTGTTGGACTACTGTGGTGATGTTTAACTGACCAAGTGCACATGTAGAAGCACCTACGCCCTGTGTCATGCATGTAGTGATTCCTCCTGCAAAGCCTGCCTGACCTTAAAATGGTGGAGCTCCGATCCCTGTTATTATGATCTCGACGCGCTCATTTCCCAGCGCTGAGTCACAGCCATATGGAGATTTGGGTCGGGAGCCCCCTGATATGCCACAGCTGTTGAACAACTGTTAACCAAGCAGGCCAGAGCTGTGTTGGTATAGCGAGTGGGACATTTATGAAGCCAGCTATGTCATCAGGATCTCATGTATGCTGGAGCCAACAGTGAATAGGCTACAAATACCGAGCACTGTGCAATGATATGCCATAGCTACTAATTAATAATTAGTCAAGCGAGTCTGGGGTTGGAGTTATGCCAGTATTCAGATTGGGAAATTTGTGAAGCCTGCAATGTCATCAGGGTCTAGAGGGTATTGGGGCAAACAGTGAATGAGACCACAACTACTGAGCTAACAAAGCCACAAATAAGTTCACTGGTCACATAAAACGCATAGGGGACACGGTGGCCGCATATTACACCCATACTGTCAAGGGGTGGGGTTTGCCGCAAGACCCCTTGGCCAACCATCCTTCTTATTATCTTCTCAGTGCGCTTTGTGTCTCCACACACCACATCAGCCTACACGCTCTATAACCAACCTGACACCCAGAAGTAACCACTGACTAGCGCCGCTTTTGTGGACTCCGGATTTCGTGTCTACTGTGTGGGCTCCTTGCCTCTGTATTTTAGTCATTCACAGCTCCATGGTGACTCTCTGATCCACCTAGATCTTACCAGAGCACCCTTACTTATTGCTCAATATAGTGACAATACAGTTCAGAGATACCATTGTCAACCTATTACCCAGCTCCAGCGCAGCCACTTTCCAAGAATACTTCAAAGCGGACCGACATTGTTTCAGCTATCAAAAATCTGTTTCTCATACGCTAATAGGGTTGAACCTGCGCTGATTCGACTAAACATGGCGGATAAGGAACCCAGGGCACAATACAAAAAAATCCAAAGTTGAACCTTTTCTGTCGAACTCGCCAATCAAAGCTGATTTTAAAAAGGCGGATTGGCCTGCGCGAACCAACGGGGAAAGTCCGGCACAAATTGCTACAGCCACTAACCCTCCCACTGAACAACGGGCTAGGTCCCTACTATAGCCCTACAGCCCCCTGGTAAAAGGAACCAACCTCTCAGCCACGCTGCCCCAATCCAAAGGAATCCCAGGTCATGACTCCTGGTGCCTGATCCCAAAATGGCGGCATTATCTTCCTCTCACCGGCTGAACCCCCGTGCAGTAAACGGGAAAGATCTAACCATTAGATCCCCGATCCCTCAGGATAATGCAACAGCCCCCTGTAAGTGAAACTGCTTCACACCCGAGCCGCCTCAACAATCGGGAATCGGCGACCTGGGGGCTTGGCGCCTGACCCCAATATGGCCGCACAAACCTACACCTTCATGACTGCCATGCAAAGTCTGTATCTGCCCATTACCTGACCATTGATACTTTGCCTTTCAACGGCCTCCTAGGAGTCACCCTCAGCCTTATGCTCCGGAGAGTGAATCGCCCAGCCCTAGAGCAATAGCACGAATCTCTCTACTGCTCGCACTTTACCCTCAAAGGACGGCTCTGGAAACTCTAGCCCACCCTTCCTTATAGGGTGCCTGCCCCTGTCCCACCTAGTCACTATGCCATCCGCCACGTCAGCCTACTCCAACCCCGCCTCTGCGAACCACTTAAAACCGCACGGCCCGAACTCCTTCTCGATCAGTTTCCCCCCTAACCTCTCACCCAAAGCGAAAAAAATCTTTAAACAAAAACTGATCAGACAACATCCTGAATCACTATTCGCGGACATCTATCACTGCACCTCCAAAGGACAAGTAAAAATGGATCTCATCTTCCACACTGAAAGACCCGAAATATGGAACTCCATCCTCAGATCGCAACTCAATATCTCCAAAATGACTAACACTTCCCATAGCTGCAAACTGACTTTCTCAGCCCCTAACTACACTAGGCGAAATGGGAACACCACTGCGACCATCTACTCCAATGGCACAGTCCTGATACAAGCCAACAATGACAATCTGGAAACCTTTGACGCCCTCTTCCCATCCCTCCGAACTTCCCCCTCCCACGCACTACTCCCCTGCTCGCCCAACCTCCTCTCCCTGAAGAACCCGACCCGCCAACAGAACTCACCCATCATTCCGGTGCTCCCTAGTAATAACACCTGCCTCCCGCCACGAGACACCACCCCCAACACTACCAGAGAGAACAAGACCCCTCTACCCCCCTCCGGCAACCACCCTCACCCGACCCCCGCCCTCCATCCCTCCCAACCCACCTCGAACGACCTCAACACACAGTACGTGACTCCCAACCCCCTCCCCAGTCCCTCATGCAATTTAACACCGACGCCCCAACATGGCCCCCGCCTCCCCGCACCCCCGACCCCGCCTAGATCCCACACGGACAGCTCACTCACAAAAGGGCAACTTAACAACGTTAGGCTCTCCCCACCCAGGTTTAACTTTCCCACCCAGAACACCCACACCGACATAGAGACTGGGCAGCGGCTCACCCTGATTGAAAGCCAGATAACAACCATAATCCAGGGACTTAGTGAAATTCTTACCAACCTCGCCGCACCCCTAAAGCCACACCGTTTCCCTTCCTTCCCCTCTCTCTCTCAACAGAGGCTTTCCAAGGCTCCCCACCCGAAAGGGATCTCTACCCCCCTCTCTAATCAGACACAGAGACCGAAAAAACCTAGAGATGAAAAGTCTCCGAGTGAAGCGGCAGCTCTCGCTTCCTCGTACGACAATCCTATTACTGCCACCCTGCAATCCAAAATACAGGTGATCACCGGTCTGGGAAGAGAACAGGCCCCTCCGAAATCCCCTAGACCCCCGGCCACACACACTTTCATCCCCACGGTCCCCCGAACGAAAAAACCCACAACAGAGGCGTCCCCCACAAACTGTATGCTCATAAACTGCAGATCAGACACCAAGCATGCCACAGAGCTAGCGGAATCCATCCTCACCCACGACATAGACATAGCATTCATCACCGAGACATGGCTAAATGACTCCTCATTTCCACTCATGGATACTCTTGTCCCCCCTGGCTTTGTAATCACCAACAAAGATAGAAAAGATCAAAGAGGTGGAGGCATAGCAATCATCCACAAAAACAATATTTCTGTGACGGAAATAGACTCCTTCAACTACAACACCTTTGAGTGCCTAACCGCCAACATCAACACAAGCAACAACAAAACACTTATCTGCCACCTTATTTACCACCCCCCAGGCAACACCACCACATTCACTGAACACCTGTCCGACCTGATTGCCCACTGCTCTCTCCGAGACACGAACAACCTTATTCTGGGCGACCTCAATCTACACTGGAATGAAGAAAACAACCTGCTAATCCAGAACCTGAAGGAGCTGCTTCACAGCAACAACCTTACCCAACACTGCTTAGAGGAAACCCACAACAAAGGAGCAATCCTAGACGCCATTATCGCTCAGCACGACACTGTCATGATAGACCGCACCCTGCCCGCGGACTGGTCCGACCACCACTTAATCCTTTTCCACCTCACTCAGCCGATCACACTTAAACCCCCCACCTAAGACCCTCCGAAATGGACTAGAAACTTCACTCAGATTAACATGACTGACCTAGAGGGAAGGGTTAACTCTCTCCTTACTGCCTCCACGGATGATCTATCCACAACAGAACTCACCTCCCACTACAACACAAACATGACATCCATTCTAGATCAAGTAGCCCCCTTGAAACTAAAAACCAGGAACATCCCATCCAGATCTTGGTTCAACACGGACATTAACAACGAAAGAAGACAACTAAGAGCTACAGAAAGACTATGGAGGAGCAACCCCTCCTCAAGCCTACTCGAACAACTCAAAGCAACCCGAAGGAAATACAAAAAACAAATCAGCAGCGAAAAATCCACCTTCTTCTGCGCCGCCCTGGACAACGCAAAAAACAGGCCCAACGAACTGTTCAAAATCATCAGGCAACAAACCTCCAAACCCCCGGAATCCTCCCCACAGGCCTCCAAGGACTTGTGTGAAAACTTCGCCATCTTCTTCGAAGAAAAAATCACCAAGATTGAGCTCTCACTGGACATCAACGTCAACCCCGTCTGCAAAAGCCTGCCCCCAGTGACAGTAGATAGCACGCCCAAGCACCCCACAAAAACTGGCTGGAAGTCCTTCAACCCCATCCCGGAAACCAAGATCCTCAAACTGATCTCCACCTCCAAACCAACCTCTCACGTCCTTGACCCAATACCCACCCAACTGACCAAAAAAACTGAAACTCTCCATAGCCCCGTTCTGGTGCAAGATCATAAACAGCTCCCTGAGAACCGGCATCATACCTGAATGCCTCAAAGTTGCCCAAGTCACGCCACTACTAAAAAAAACCAGGCCTTGACTCCAAGGAACTGAATAACTTCAGACCCGTCTCCAATCTCCCCCTCCTATCCAAAATCCTTGAAAAATGCGTCCTCCAACAACTGACTCAGCACATGGATAGCATAAACCTTCTTGACCCCCACCAATCGGGTTTCAGAAAAGGCTATAGCACCGAGACCGCGATCCTTAACATCACAGACGACATCCACAAATCCCTCGATACTGACCAATGTTGCCTCCTCATTCTCCTAGACCTATCGGCAGCCTTTGACACGGTTGATCACCAACTTCTCATCAAGGCTTTACAAGAAAGGGTAGGTGCTGATGAGGTGGTCCTACGCTGGTTCTCCTCCTTCTTACACAGCCGCTCACAAAGAATAAAAATAAAAAACTTTATCTCCGACCTACACCCCGTCAACAGGGGCGTCCCCCAAGGTTCAGTGCTCTCACCTCAACTGTTCAACATATACATGGAACCCCTCACCACCCTACTCAAAAATGCTAACATCCCTTTCCACCTCTATGCAGATGACACCCAGATCTATCTAGAAACCTCCTCCATAGATGACATTCACAGACTAAATGTCACTCTAAAAGAAATCCAACATTGGCTGTCGCTTAACCACTTAAAACTCAACCAAGACAAAACCGAAATAATCCTCATCTCCAACAAAGAAGAGAACCATCATATTTCAGAATGGCTAAAAGCTTTGGATGCTCTTAACGGCAATCACACTCTGACCCACTCCGTTAAATCATTAGGAATCACCCTAGACTCAAAACTCGAGATGGCCAAACACATCAAGAACTCCGCAAAAAGTGCCTTCGTCAACCTGAAGCTACTTAACAAAATAAAACCATTCATCCCAACCAACGACCTCAAACAAGCCACCCAATCACTGGTGCTATCCAGACTGGACTATGGGAATGCCACCCTCACTGGTACAACAAAATCTCACCTAGCTCCCCTCAAAACTACTCTCAACGCAGCAGCTAGAATGGTCACTGGAATCAGGAAATACGACCACATTTCACCAGCACTCAGAGAACTAAAATGGCTCCCAGTCGAACTGCGTGCCAGTTTCAGAACTGCCTGCCTCACACACAAAGCCCTGCACACAGGAAAACCTGAGTATTTGGCTGCTAAACTCAAGAGGGCTGGTCAGACAAGGAACCTCAGGCGCTCCAGCACCCTACTACTCATCACTATGAAAACACGCAAACAAAAAACTGCTGCACGGTCCTTCGCCGGAAACGCGCCCAAAATCTGGAACGACATCCCAGTCGGTATCAGGACTATCTCGTCCTTCACAAAATTAAAAAAACACCTAAAAGTCCTTTTCCTCAACCGCTCCCTCCCGAATGGATAGCCGCCATCTAAACGCAAATCCCTGCTCGTCGTCTCTCCCAGGCATTGTAGCTCTAAGACTTACCTCCTCCCTGCTATTTGACCCCTAACTGCTCCTCCCCCCCCTAAGTGGTTCAAGCCCAAGACAACGTGCACTCTATGAGGTTATCTCAGGACTCACGGACTACCTAAATGCTGCTCAGCACACTTGGACTTCCGAACCTATATGTAGAATACTGCTTTATTGTATCAACCCCAAGACAACGTGCACTCTATGAGGCTATCTCAGGACTCACGTACTACCTCAATGCTGCTCAGCACACTTGGACTTCCGAACCTATATGTAGAATACTGCTTTATTGTATGTATCTTGCTCAAAAACTGTTGTGAAGCGCTCCGATACCCTCGGGTCAGGCTAGCGCTATATAAAACTCCTTAATAAATAAATGTAAAACATTTTTTTTTTTAATGATTTTTCAAAACTAGGGGCCATATTATCAAGAACGGCGATAACATTATCGCCACTTTAGCGGCAGGAAACTGCCGCTAAAGCGGCGATAAGGGGCTTGATAATATGCCCTATAGAATTCCAATAGAAGCCCAGGTTCTGGTGCCAAGGACATCAAACCTGGGCTTCTATTGGAATTCTATAGGGCATATCATCAAGCCCCTTATCGCCGCTTTAGCGGCAGTTTCCTGCCGCTAAAGCGGCGATAATGTGATCGCCGTTCTTGATAATATGGCCCATAGGGTTATTAATATGGGTATGACAGAGCAATTTTTTGATTCTATTCACAGTATACCGCATCAGGGGGACTTATCAGTCATCTTACTGACAGGACTTGACGAACTTTGAAACTAATATTAATTAATTTACCAAAGGTAAGAATTCAAGCAATATATATAAAGAGGAACTTAGGATAGGGAATGAATATAAGGATGGTTATTTAAGGGAGGATTCCTGTCTTTCTTTAGATTAAACTACTATATCCAAGCATGGTTTATGTGAAGGAAGCATATGAGTGATTCACGTAGAACACATTGAAAAGTGTGAAATGGACACCACGTTAACATTGTGAATATTGCCCTAAGGATAAGATAAGTTATCAATAGGTAAATTACTTTGGGAATATAAAAACTTAGTCAATATGTTTTTTACCAATTATAGGGAGTGCTACTTACGCAGCAGTTTGAAGATTATTTCAACTATCAGGATTCATTTTGTGGAGCACAGCAAGTAATCTAAGAGGTAAATTGCTCTTAAAAATATGACTTTTCAACAGATAAGGAGGAGTACTGATAACTTAAAATTAGAACTAAATTGCACTATCAGAGAAGAGGATAGACAATAGAGTACCCTAGGTTGTGAAGAATGCTAGGCTATTATGTAGAATTCTGGAACTCATATGTAATGCAACATCGTGCAATCTGATTAAGAAGAAACTATGTATTTAGGATGTTGCCTAATCTGGTATATACTAATTTGATCACTGCATTAGTACATTTGAAGAGGTTTATCTGTACAGATCTTGCGTTTTCCGTTTTTGCATGTATAAAAAACTGTTATAAATGTGAGGTTGGAAAAAATGGATATAATGTATGTGACTTTGGGAAAATGTTTTTATAAAAAGAATTTCTTTTGTATAAACACTGTTTTGTGATCTCTATGTTTAAACAGCCCTGAAGAAGCGCTAGTGAGCGCGAAACACGTGTTGGCTGTAGTACTGTAGAACTGATTCAGCGAAAGAATAAAGAAATATAGAAAGAAAAAATACAAGATTCATCAGTATTGTTTGTTATTCTTCAATTTCTCAGTAAAATTGTATATATATATATATATATATATATATATATATATATATATTGTCATGGTACATATATGTGGAGTTATATATAGTAAAACTTTACTTACCTATTGAAACTTACCTTCACAATATTTTTGCCCTCGATATTCTTGACACATTATTTAGTCCACATGATATTTTTTTCTGATATTTTGTCTAAATACCTTCTTTGCACTACAAAGAGTTTATATTGATTAATGGTGCAAAACATCTTGGTGCTTACAAAGTTAACCTAAAAGAGTCAGATGATATGTATGCTGGCTTTAGTTAAGGAACAATTCAACAATAGGGGGTCTGTGGCTCCTTATGTTTCTAAAACATGCAGTGAGTAAACCATGAAGATTACATCAGTGATCCTTGCTCCTGAATCATGCCGAAGAATGCATAAATAGAATGTTGAATTTAAATGATAATTTTAAAAGGAAATCAATTCACTCCCTACCTTCAAAGTCTTGGTAATAGTTCTGGTACTGTGGTTTACCTGCTACCCCTTCAAACATGTCCATGCTTCACCACAGCTGCACCCACAATACATAACCTACCTTTTGTGCTCTGGTAAAACGTCCCATGTGTGGTACATAGCAAATCCCCGAAAATAATGGTAAATAGATATATCTTTCGAAAGAAAGCTCACCAATCAAAAGTCCTCTGCTCTCAGAATCAGTGGGTTAATGTTTGTGTTAAGCGGTTGAAGAATAGGGCCATTTTCATCAGTTACCCAAGAGTGTTACTAAAAGGACTGTCTTCACCAAACCTGACAGAAAATAATTTCTGTAGGTTATCTCTCATGTTTGGAGTAGATGTATGGCTTTTGTGGAATTCAAAAGAATCCCAGGAGTACTCTAGGAAAATAATATGTTGAGACGTAAATGTCTCCTGCACGGTATACAGGTGTTTTCCCCTGCCCAGAGTGCTAGAGTGTGTGTGTCTGGTATCCTTATTTTTAATTTTTGGCCCTGGCATTATGCTAATCTAGCGTGTGTGCAAAGGCCTAGACATGTCCATGAAAAAGAAGTAGGTCCTGAACCTGCCCTGTGATGTGAAGAGGTGCGCCAAGCATGCACTCAGATGGTGACAGTCGACTACTGTGTCTGTTAATAGGTTCAGTACATAGAACCATGGTGGCACCATATCTTGGTTTGAGAGTTAAAAGTGTGAGCAGATCTTTTAATCAGAGTCACTGGACTTTAGACCTCCTGGCCCACTCATCTAAAGTTGCGCTACTACTATTCACTTACCAGTTGTTGAAGCAAACATCCTAAGTGCATGTTCAGCGTGTTGATGTGTGTAGCCTGTTTGGTACATGCTTGGTGTGTGTGAGGGAGCCAGAGACATGGAGGCCAGCCATATCCTTTTTGAATGCTGCTGGCCTGCCCTGGCACAAGATAGAGGTGTGGACAGTGCTCCCACACAGTGGATGTGTATTCCTCACCCTCGTAGATCTGGAGGGAAGACACAGGGACAATGAAGTGAGGGATGAGAAGACATTTTAGGTATTTTATGAGGCCTTTTGGTTAGTAAGGAGCTGCTGATTAGCCTTTCTGAACACTGCCTTTTTGTGGATACTAGGCTTGAGGGGTGGGACTGCGGACTTTGTTGTGAAAGGTGAGGAAGCCCTTAGGTGAGGCCAGCTATTTTGTCTTTCGCTGATTACTTCATGATTTGGATCGAAGCTAGCCAGATGCAGAAATTTCATACCTCTCTGTGCCTCTGTTGTGGGTGCTCTAGGTTGTAGACTGCCCTGCTGTGAGAGGCTTTGCTATACCGAAACGCAAAGTCTGGAGAAAAGCCTGGAAAAGACACTTGAAAGGCAAACCCCCCTAAACCAGCTTTGAACTGAGGTTTCAGACGGTGAATCTACATCCCTGTCTGCTAGTTCTGTATAAACATGGGATCCCAATGCCCACTACCCCAATTGTTTGCTCCACTTCCAAGTACTCTGTGGCCAAGGAATGGAATGCTCTGCAGAGTATTCAGAGGGCTGCTGTGTGACTAGAGCTGGTGTCTGCCTGCAACCAGTCTTGCAGAGGTGAGGGTATATTACATAAAGTTTGGATCTCTTGCTGGAAAACCTGTGAACATATCCTATAGTACCTAGAAGCCTGCCTGCTGAGAGAGGGAAGGAGCGAGCCTATCCTGCAGGAGGAGAGAATGTAGAGAAGTATGTGTAGTGTGTCCCCAAGGACTGGGGGGCTCCCAGAACAGCAGACTGCTGGATAGTGAGCTGGGAAGACCCAAGCATCTGAGGGACCCCCAAACTCTCCTGACTGTTCCGGGCAAGAACCGCAACTCAGTAACAGCACAATTGCCAGGTAATTGGCCTGTGAGGAGCTCTAACTGCTGAAGTTGTGTCCGGCCTGTGTGGGGCAGCATCTGCCAAGTTATCAGCCTGTGCTGTATCCAGTACATCTGTGGCTGCATCTGCACAGTGATCAACCTGAGGAGGGCTACAACTGCTGAAGTTGTGGTTGACTACTACTGCCAAGTTTGTGATCAGCCCACATAGGGCATGTAACTTGTGTGTATTGCAAGGCCTTGTTGTGGGTCTACATTCAAGGATCACCTGTCCTGGCATGGGCAAAGCAGCAAGACCCCAACGCCCCAGAAACTCACCATCAGTCCAGTAGGGATTGTGCCAACCCGCGACTCCCATCTCCCCTCTCGCGCATGCTGTAGTACCAGAGCGGGTGCACCATCGAACACAACCCAGCATCCAAATCAGGGGAGGTGCGAGGACTACTTACCAGTGTGCAGCACTCAGTGGAGTGCCTGGGCGCACCGAGTTTCTGGCCACGTTGGGCAGCACATGAAGAAAGTGAGAATTACCTGTGAGTGGGCAAGAACTGAAAGACCAGGTGCACCTACTGCTTTGGGGTTGATTTTAATCTGCCCCTGTGCCTGATTCATGTTACAATCTGTTTATTCCTAGAACTAAAGGGAGGTGCAACACAGAACCAAGGGAGAGAACCTAAAGACAGTAAAGTGAAGCTATGCACACCGCACATGCCTTAACAAGTTCTTTATCACTAACTTGAGTCTTGCTTTAAGTAGTTATGTTCCGTTATGTTACACGTATTTATCTTGCACATGGTTGCCCTCAAAAAGAGCTTCCCAGTGTGCCTAATGCAAATAGCAAGAAAAGGGCACATGTCAAGAAACTTAAAACACACACAGCAACAATGGTTCCTACAGACCTCATTTTATAAACAAATTCTTGGATACATTTAACAAAAAATACTGCAACTTATTATAAACAAAATTCTTGGATACATACAGCAAGAATTACTGCAACCATTGTAGTCTAGTATCATGACAATTCGGATAGTAGGTTTCTACTGTAGCAATGCAAATCTATTCACATCATAAATCACATCATTTGCGTTATATAGTCAATGTTTAAAACAAGATCTGTGCAAAGTGACCCGTGTATGAGCAACAACCACAACCAAACATAAAGTGAAACAAGTAGTGAAAAATCTTTGGTACGTTGGTAAGCAAACAACCAAGTCAGGGAAGTCCTATTAGACCAGGCGCATAATTGCCTAACCACACACTGTTAAGGTGTATCAGAGGGTTTATTTATAAACAGTGTTGATGACGTCTCGACCCATCAGAGGTACAAGGGTCTTATCGGGACGAAGGGATAGCCTGGGGGACTGGCGACTCTAAGGGCCTAATTACGAGTCTCGTGGTCCGAGACCACCAGACTCTCGGGGGCACGGCAGTGTGTCAAGAGTCTTACTTGAAGTTTTCCAGGTACTTCACAGAAGCAGAATGACGCCAGTTCCCAATGCCTCTCTGAGTCTCCCTCCACACTCCCCAAAAGACCTTCTAGGGAGTATGAAGAAACCCCCAGGGGGGAAAGGGGGATGGGACAGAGAAGAGACAGCCTGGTCCTCTGATTTTCGGGTGTTCTCTTTCAACCGCTACTTCTAGTTTGCTTGTTGCGCAGTTTTCAGCAATGAGACACTGTAACACAAATAACACACATTACTTGAATCTAAGCAAACCTACCATTGACAATTTATTTACTGAACCTTTCTACAACGTACCCCTAAAGACTGGGCTATTGCCTCTCTTCTGTTTGTGTTTTTAATCATGAGAAGATATGCTCCACAGTGGTATTATTGAGTGTTGCAATATTCTGTAGAAAGGTAAACAACCGTTTTAGAAAACTATATGCGGTCTTTTAACTCTTTTTTATTGTTTAGTATATGCTGCAGATTGAACTAATAACCTTTCTTTTTCATTTTAATGCAGGAGGGTCGGAGGACGAGGAGCGCCCAAAAGGAACTGCTAATACTGGTAAGTATCTTATTTGACCAAGTAGACTAAACACCGCAATTCTCTGAATGTTTGTAATTAGCAATTCACAGAAAACGGAACAGGTAACTAATATTTTTATAAATCACACAGAGGGCTAGAGGAGTTTAAGGACCAACGGGAACCGACTCCCCACCAATATATAATTTTTCACAAAAAGGCCCCGGGTCCAGAATACTAGGGAGGTCCAAAACGCGGATAAAGAGATAAAAGTGACAGGGCGGGGGATATCCCTCTTTAAGGACAGTTCCCCTCACACACCAAAGGTGTCATGCTTCATCATAGGGGTACCTCCTCACGTGAGGAACCTAGTCCTCACGCGGGCTACAACCCCCTCTCTAGCGAGGGAGGAGCTCAGGGATGTTTTGGTTTAGGCGGTCGGGTGTACTAAAACCCTATGAGAGATGTGTGTGATTACAAAAAATGCAGTGCTATAATAAAGGTGAATTAAAACTGGCTACGGGGTTAGCTCTCATGCAGATTTAATAACGCTACCCGGTGTCAGGATTAAAAAGCAGAAAAAGCTTGTAAACACAGGGGTCAAAATTCAAGACCGCTATGTACTTTTCAGACCAACATGTTTCAGCCTAACAGACCTAGTATAGTGTCATGGCTTTCTTCAGGGTCAAAAGTGTAGCTACTGCAATACAAATGAATATATATACAAGTGTGATACATGAAAAACAAAAAAGTGTAGCTATGTCATACTGATTCTCTGGTTGTTGACCCCTGTGTTTACAAGCTTTTTCTGCTTTTTAATCCTGACACCGGGTAGCGTTATTAAATCTGCATGAGAGCTAACCCCGTAGCCAGTTTTAATTCACCTTTATTATAGCACTGCATTTTTTGTAATCACACACATCTCTCATAGGGTTTTAGTACACCCGACCGCCTAAACCAAAACATCCCTGAGCTCCTCCTCGCTAGAGGACTAGGTTCCTCACGCGAGGAGGTACCCCTATGATGAAGCATGACACCTTTGGTGTGTGAGGGGAACTGTCCTTAAAGAGGGATATCCCCCGCCCTGTCACTTTTATCTCTTTATCCGCGTTTTGGACCTCCCTAGTATTCTGGACCCGGGGCCTTTTTTGTGAAAAACTAATATTTTTCTCACAACACTATAACTGAAACTTTTCCAAAACTTTCTCCCAAGCGGGTACTTGTGTGACTGGAAAATGTTCTCTCTCTACGTAGGACCGCTCTGGAATGTATCCGGAAACTGTGCTGCCGAAAACGGTAAACTCGAGACCTTCTTCTTGTCAGCCTTACTTGGAAACCCGACGCGTAGATAAACCTTAGGAAACCGTCGAACAAACGCTGCTATTCTCTGAAACTACACTGGCTCTAAACGTGGATGAAACGCCAAGCACTGTTACCTCCATAACGGTCTTGGTGAAGTGCGCACAGCTGAGGGAGAGCGCGAGCCTCAGCTGTGCTTGGAACCTCGCGCTCACTGCAGAAAGGCTGAAGCGCTAACCATAGCGCTAACAGCCATCTTTGAAGAACGCGCTTTAACCAATACAGTCCAGGTCTGGTCATGACGCTTCCTAAGGGAACTTGGGGCATTGACACTACTTCTTCTCCAACAACCAGTTGTAGCCCCTATGAGTTGACATCTCTTCAATTTTAATCTTTGTTTCCTGACAGTACCCCTCCGCAAGGGGGCTTCCCCAGGTTTCGCCTTGAGGGGATATTGTTCATGAAAGGTTTTTACTAATCTTGGGGCATTCACATTAGAACATGGTTCCCAAGACCTTTCTTCAGGGCCATAACCTTTCCAATCGACTAAATAGTACAGCTTTCTATTCTTCCACTTAGAATCTAAGATTCGTTTAACCTCAAACTCCTCTCCATTTTCGGTTTGAATTGACTTGGGAGGTTTTCTGGGCCTGAGATATGGTGAAGATTTCTTCAGCAAAGAGACATGAAAAACTGGGTGAATTCTCAATTGTGTAGGTAACTTTAACCTATAGTTTACTGGATTTAACTTTTTCTCTACTTCAAAAGGACCTATAAAACGGGGTTGGAATTTCCGATTTCCTTTTAGTTTTACATTTTTTGTGCTAAGCCACACCTTACTCCTATTGAATAATCATCTCCTACTCTTCTCTTTCTGTCAGCATAACGTTTGTACAACTCTTTTGATTTCTCTAGCTTCTCTCTAGCTGCCTCGTGAGTTTCTCTTAGATGTTGGACCAAATCTTTAACTGCTGGGACTACAATCTCACTGGTACTGATCATCAAATTTGGGTGTCGACCATAGTTTAAATAAAATGGAGAATGACCAGTAGAGCTATTTTGGGAATTATTGTGTGCAAATTCTGCTGCCCAGAGGAGGTCTGACCAGTCCCCTTCCTGATCTAACAAAAACAGCCCTAGGTACTGTTCTAGCTCCAGATTAGCTCTCTCAGTCTGCCCATCTGTCTCTGGGTGGTAGCTAGTGGAGAATCTAGTTTCTATATTTAATCCTGTAGTAAAGGCCTTCCAGAAATGAGACAGGAATTGAGTACCACGATCAGAAATGAGGACCTTAGGGATTCCGTGTAACCTCACCACATGTAGACTAAACTGTGTAGCCAATTCCTTAGCACTTGGAATGTCTTGTAGAGGGCCAAAGTGAGCCATTTTAGTAAAGGCGTCAACCAAAACCAGAATCGTATTGTAGCCTCGACTAGAAGGCAGGTCCACAATCAGATCCATGGTCACAGTGTGCCAAGGATAAAGGGACGTAGGCATAGGCTGTAGTAAACCCTGTGGTGACTGCCGTCTTGGTTTTCCCGGAGCACAGATCCCACAACCTAATACATATTGCTTTATATCCTTCGTCATATTGGGCCACCAAAATTGCCTCTTTATCAATTCTTCGGTCTTGGTGATTCCTTTATGACCAGCCAACGGGTGATCATGACAGTCATGCAAAATTTGTTCTTGCAATTCTACAGTGGGTACGAACAGGGCCCCCCCATGATAGGGTAACTCATTTCGGATCTCTCGAGACGGGTCAGACAAAACCCATTGCTGAAGCTCTTCTGGAGAAAGTGACTCTCTTACTTTCTTTTCCAGTGGTTCATGGGTAATGGTTCCTACTATCTTTGATTCTGGAATGATCTTTTGGTCTTCTATCACCGTCCTTAGTCCATCTGTATCCATCCTGGACAAGGCATCCGCCTTACCGTTCTTGTTTCCAGGTCGATAGGTGATTACAAAATTGTAGTCAGCAAAATACAAAGACCATCTGAGCTGGTGCAGTGTCAGAGTTCTTGCCGATTTTAAGAATTGCAGATTCTTGTGGTCAGTGTATACTATTACAGTGTGTCTGGCCCCCATTAGGTAATGTCTCCACTCCTTGAAAGCGTCTTTTATAGCTAGTAGCTCTTTTTCTGAGATAGTATAATTGATTTCAGCAGGAAGGAGTTTCCGGGAGTGATAAGCAACTGGATGTATTTGACCTGTCTCCTTATGTCTCTGAGATAGGACTCCTCCGATTGCTTGATCTGATGCATCCATCTCCAAATAAAAGGGCTCAGTAGGATCTGCATGGAGGAGTATGGGCGCCGAAGTAAAACTCGCTTTTAAGGACTGAAAAGCGGCTTCTGCTTCAGTTGACCAGGAAAAAGGAACGCCTTTTCGTAATAGACGAGTAATTGGGATCACCTTTAGAGAGAAGTCCTGGATGAATCTCCTATAGAAATTGGCGAACCCAATAAATCATTGTATCTCCTTTACTGAAGTTGGAGATGGCCAATCCAACACTGCCTTAATCTTTTGTGTATCCATAGTGATTCCCTCAGGAGACAGAACAAACCCAAGGAAATCCACCGAACGAACGTGGAATGCACACTTTTCAAGCTTGACATATAAGCTGTTTTCACGCAACTTCTCCATGATTCCTTTGACATGTTCATGATGTTCTTCTTCCGACGCTGAGTAGATTAAAATGTCATCGATATAGACAATGGCACACTTGTCAATATATTGGTTCAATACGTCGTTAATGAAGAACTGAATGGCTGCTGGCGCATTACAGAGTCCGTAGGGCATCACTTGGTACTCATATTGTCACGATTTGCTCCCTGTGCTCTCGTACCCACCACCAGGGGGCCGCATAGTGGGACTTTCCAGTCTTCTAATAAGCTTCCAGACCCTCCCCTGCATGCATTTCCTGACTTCCGGCCATTTGGACACTTATTGGGTATTGACATCCATTCCCAATCCATGCCGGGTTTTGTGAAAGCCAGCCTGCTTATATTTGAAGCCAGCCTACTCATGCCTGAAACTCCATTACCCAGAATTCCATGCTCACTGCTTTGTCTCCACCCCTGCAGGCCAAGGATGGGTGGAGGAATTCAGCTCACCTGTGGCTGGCTGCTGCTAGCCTGCTCACACCTGATACATGTGATTACTGAGAGCTCTTTTAAGCCCAAGCTCCCTTCAGCCCAGTGTTGGTCATTGTAGCTGTTTACCGGTGAGACCGATCCTGGTTTCCAGTGCTCCCTGAGCTTTTGCTATTGTTTCCAGTGTTTCCTGAGCTTTAGTTATGCCTTGTTCCTGACCTGCTGCTGTTTTCCTTGTTCCTGAATTAGCACTGCCTGCAGTGCTACCTTGACCCCTGAGCCTTAGTATTCCTTGTTCCTGAACTGCAGCAGTTTCCCTTCTCCTGAATTAGCACTGCTTGCAGTGCTACCTTGTTTCCTGAGTTCCTGAGCTATAGCTATTCCTTGTACCTGAATTAGCACTGCCTGCAGTGCTCTTGTTTCCTGAGTTCCTGAGCTAGTTATTCTTTGTTCCTGTTCCTGGTCCTGGGCTTCAGCTATTTCTTGTTCCTGATTTGCATTGCTTGCAGTGCTCTCTTGACTCCTTGTTTCCTGAGCTGTAGCTAATTCCCTGTTCCTGAACCAGCACTGCCTGCAGGGCTACCTAGACTCCTGAGCTTTAGCTCAGTTCTTGTTCCTGCCCCAGCTCTGCCTTCTATGCTACTTTGTTTTCTTGATTTCTTAACCTGCACTATTCTAGTATACCCTTGTAGCTTCCCCTTCTGTATGTCCCTTTCCAGTCCCTGCCTTTCTTCCCAATTCATTGGTTCCAGTTCCTAGTTTGCTGTCTTTCTATTCTGCTGTCTTGCTTCTGTTGCCTTGTATGTTTGTTACCTGCTTTCTGCCAAGTGTGCCCAGTGATTTCCTTCCTTTCCTGTTAAGCACTCCTCCTTGCTAGCTCCTTGTCTATTGTGCTTGTGTTTAGTTCTACCCCCTTGCTGTTACTGCCTTGCGTGTTCCTGTTTGATCGCCAGGATCCGTGGGCACAGCTGACTACCTAGGTGGTGTTTCTTGTTCACTGTGAGTATTGTCTTTGAGTTACATTTATAACATCACCATAGGTATAAGCTCCACAGACCCTGCCTTTGCATGCATATCCTACATGTGGGTATTTGCAGTCAGTATCTGTAACAGTAATTGTGGGTAAGAAACTTACTGAGCTTCAATCTTACCGTGTGGAGCTCCTGAGTGCTTTACCCCACACTCCCCTTTATTGTTAATGTTGTTTCATATATATATGTCTTGCACATTCGTCCTGGGTATAGTTTTTCTGAAAGCTAAATTGCCTCATGCGTGCCCTTCCTTTCTGAATCTTACCCATCTTGTTCACTTCTACAGGCTTCCCCTTTGGATCCCTTTTTCTCCTCTGACTCCCTGTATGATCCTGGGCAGCGCTGTACTCCTCTTTCTGTGTACGTTTTCTACCCAGTTCCCAGTCCTTGCCCAAGTCCCTGACTGTGTTCCCCACATAGTCCTGGACAGTCCCTGACACATATAGACCAAACTTGGTTCTCAACGCGGTCTTCCATTCGTCGCCCTCTCTGATCCGGACAAGGTGATATGCTCCTCGAAGATCTAGCTTCGTATAGATCTGAGCTCGCTTTACCTGGTCCAAGAGCACTGAAATTAGGGGCAAAGGGTATCTGTTCTTAATTGTAATCCGATTCAGGGTGCGATAATCTATACAGCTCCTTAGATCACCTTCTTCTTTCTCTGGTACGAAAAATAATGGTGAGGAAACAGGGGACTGCGATGGCCTTATAAAACCGTTCTTCAAATAGGTCTGGATATACTCTTTCAAAAATGTATCCTCCTTCTCCGTCAAAGCATAAATTCTGCTGCACGGAAGGTTCGCCCCTGGTTCCAGCTCAATCTTGCAGTCATAGGGTCGATGTGGGGGGAGCTTTTCAGCATCAACCTCACTAAACACATCCTTATAATCTTGGTACATTTCAAGAATCTCTTCGGTATGGGTGACACACACTGAAGCTCCACTTTCACATAAACTGGCAGCCAGACTAGATTCCTTTACTTGAACCTCTCCGTGAAAACATACCTCTTTACAGTACTCCGAGTTCATCTGTATGGATCGCTTCTCCCAATCAATTTGGGGATTATGCTCTGTTAACCAGGGAAGTCCAAGGATTAGTTGGAATTGTGGTGCGTCGATTAGATTAAACTGCAAGAACTCTCGGTGTCCATCTGGAAGGACGAGTTCCACCTTTTCTGTATGGCTAACTATGGGGCCAGAAGAAAGGTTTGTTCCGTCCACTGCTCTCACAGCTTCACTTCTGTCTTTTCGTATGGCCTGTAAACCGATCTTTGAAGCAAACTTCAGATAGCAAAAAATTTCCAGTTGCTCCAGAGTCAATCATTACTGGAATGCTGTTTGGATGAATGACCTGAATTTTAGAATGACTGGGAGTGTCAAATGCGGAGCTACAGATTGCAAGGTGTTGGCTAATTGATGTGCATCTGGGGTTGTGATTTCTCTAGCATCCACCGGTCCAACCCCTCCTACTGGTGGTGCCGCAGGTTTTCCTTCAACAAAGTCTTTGGTTTCTTCGGACAAGCTTTGACGAAATGGCCGCTGGTTCCACAATACATACAAAGATTATTCAATCTTCTCTTTTGCTTCTCTTCCTTAGTGAGAGGAGCACATACAGCTCCAAATTTGCATGGGTTCTACAGTTTGATTGTTTTCTACAGTCTCGGTGCCTTCGGATCTCATCCGGTCAAACCGGGGTACACTTGAGCGAAACTCTCTTCTTTTCTCGCCTCTTCTCTCCGTCTGCCAGTAATCCAATTCTAGGACCAAATCAATAAGGGCGGAAACTTCAGTTGGCCTGTTTGGTATTTGGGAAAGAGCGTCTTTGAGTTCGTCTTTCAAGCCCTTGTAAAAAAAAGCTGCTCTTTTATTTTCTGGCCAGTCAGTCTCTACTATTAGTTTGTTAAATTGGGCCAGGTACGCCACCAATTCCTTGTTTCCTTGTCTCAACTCTAGTAGCTCGTTGTCTGTAGCTTGAGCTACCTTCCTCCGATCAAAAATTCTTAAGAACTCCTTCTTAAATTCTTCAAAGTCATACAGGATAGCTGAGTCTTTAGAAACTAACGGTAAGGACCAAGCAGCTGCGTCACCACTTAAATAAGATGGAATGAAGGCCACCCGGGACTGTGCATCAGGGAAAATGGCGTGCCGACACATAAAGTGGAGAGAGCATTGTGTAAGAAAAACTTGGGCCTTTTGAGGGTCTCCACTAAAACGTTCTGGGGGAGCTAGTGGAATTACTGGGGACAATGAGTGCACAACCTGTGTGGGAGTTCTAGAGTGAGAAATTGGAGTGGAACTAGAAGCCTGCGAATCCTGAGATAAGGCTGCAAAACTGGTACCAGAGAAGAATCCATCCATTTTACTTGCTAAATCTGTAGTTTCTCTCCTAGTGGCCAATAAGTCTTGTCTTAAGCTTCTGTTTTCCTCCCTGACGGCTAACAACTCCTTTTGAATAGCTTCTAAAACCCCACCTAAATTCTTCAGGTCGAACCCCTCTGCCATTCTGCTCAGGTGAGTAAAAGGTCGTGGGCACTTCACTTTGTCAAGAGTCTTACTTGAAGTTTTCCAGGTACTTCACAGGAGCAGAATGACGCCAGTTCCCAATGCCTCTCTGAGTCTCCCTCCACACTCCCCAAAAGACCTTCTAGGGAGTATGAAGAAACCCCCAGGGGGGAAAGGGGGATGGGACAGAGAAGAGACAGCCTGGTCCTCTGATTTTCGGGTGTTCTCTTTCAACCGCTACTTCTAGTTTGCTTGTTGCGCAGTTTTCAGCAATGAGACACTGTATCACAAATAACATACATTACTTGAATCTAAGCAAACCTACTATTGACAATTTATTTACTGAACCTTACTACAACGTGCCCCTAAAGACTGGGCTATTGCCTCTCTTCTGTTTGTGTTTTTAATTATGAGAAGATGTGCTCCACAGTGGTATTATTGAGTGTTACAATATCCTGTAGAAAGGTAAACAACCATTTTAGAAAACTATATGCTGTCTTTTAACTCTTTTTTATTGTTTAGTATATGCTGCAGATTGAACTAATAACCTTTCTTTTTCGTTTTAATGCAGGAGGGTCGGAGGACGAGGAGCGCCCAACAGGAACTGCTAATACTGGTAAGTATCTTATTTGACCAAGTAGACTAAACACTGCAATTCTCTGAATGTTTGTAATTAGCAATTCACAGAAAACGGAACAGGTAACTAATATTTTTCTCACAACACTATAACTGAAACTTTTCCTAAACTTTCTCCCAAGCGGGTACTTGTGTGACTGGAAAATGTTCTCTCTCTACGTAGGACCGCTCTGGAATGTATCCGGAAACTGTGCTGCCGAAAACGGTCGACTCGAGACCTTCTTCTTGTCAGCCTTACTTGGAAACCCGACGCGTAGATAAACCTTAGGAAACCGTCGAACAAACGCTGCTATTCTCTGAAACTACACTGGCTCTAAACGCGGACGAAACGCCAAGAACTGTTACCCTCGTGACGGTCTTGGTGAAGTGCGCACAGCTGAGGGAGAGCGCGAGCCTCAGCTGTGCTTGGAACCTCGCGCTCACTGCAGAAAGGCTGAAGCGCTAACCATAGCGCTAACAGCCATCTTTGAAGAACGCGCTTTGACCAATACAGTCCAGGTCTGGTCATGACGCTTCCTAAGGGAACTTGGGGCATCGACACTTCTTCTTCTCCAACAACCAGTTGTAGCCCCTATGAGTTGACATCTCTTCAGTTTTAATCTTTGTTTCCTGACACAGTGGCAGTCCAGCCACCAGCGCACCGACAGTCCGACCTCCCCATTATGTTTTGGGCAGTCAGACCACCATTGCACCGCCGCAGCCGCCAGGGAACTGCTGTTCCCTGGCTGTGGCGCGGCGGTCAGGGCCTCAGTAATATGCTGGTGGTGTGGCTGTGGCACTGCCATGCGTATTGCGAGTTTCAGGACCGCCAGCTGTATCATGGAAGTCTTTCCTCCATGAAAAGGCTGGAGGTCCTGAAACAAAGGGGGCCCTACAGGGTCCCCTGTTGCCCATGTGCAATGGGATGCATGCAGGAGGGCACAACATGTGCCCCCCGTGTGCGTGAACCCCAGTTCCTGCACGGCATGGACTTTACACTCCATGTTGGGCAGGAACTGTTTTTGGTGTTCCCATTGTGGGGCCCATTTTCACAGGCACCGCCGTGGGACTGCCAAAAACAACCTGCCAGACATGAGAAAACTAGTAATCTGGTGGGCGGTGCAACGACGAGTTTGGCAGTGCAGGAGCGGACCGCCGGCAAACTTGTAATTAGGCCCTAAGTGAATTGGAAAGAATGCAGTCTGTGAGTGGTTGCGCTTAAGGTGCTAACAACCGCCAAGTAAGTACAAGTAAGCAAAAAGATACTAGGGGGGAGATTTACAAAAAAGTCACGCAACACAGCCCCCGCGCGAGGCTGCGCTGCGCTGCGCGACAGGGAGGGAGCAGGAGAGCCCCATATTTTTAAAGATATGGTTGTCTCCTTCCCTTTCTCTTGCGCCGGCGCTGATTTCAGCAGCCGTGCGCCATGCACACACCTGAGCGCTGTAGCGCTAGGGTGTGTGCATGAGTGTAGCATAGGTTTTGTACAGGAAGGGCACCCTTCCTGTACAAAATACTATGCTAGACAAGAGGGAAAGCTTTTCCCACTTTGTATGCGTGCTGCACAGTGCAGCACGCATGCAAAGTCGGAAAAGGAAGGAGAAATGAAAGCATTTCTCCTTCCTTGCGCCTAGTTGAAAAGGGCGCAGTTTTCTCACGCTAAATTCAATCTAATGTTTTTAGTAAATTGGGTTTAGCGTGAGAAAGCTTAGGTGGTTGCATGGGATTGCCCATGCACCACCCTTGCACGCCCCCACGACGCAAAGTAATGCAAAGCAGCGCAATGCGCTGCTTCGCATTACTTTTACGTTATTTCCAGCTGTTAGAAATGGGATCTCTGGTTGGCTAAGGCTTGCATCAGAAAACAAATATAGGAGTAACCCCGCGGATAAAGGTTATCTATGAGATGAGGAGGTACCTATAGAAAAAAAGGAAAGACTTCCTTTTCTAAAAAGACCCCTCACTCACCAACCTAGTTGGTGACATGCTTCATCATTGGGGTCCCACCCGAGTAGCCGAATGCCACCCGGGTGTGCTTCAACACCTGATTACAGTGGAGCAGGATTATTCACAACAGTGGTGTGAGTGCAAAAGTGAGGTTAAAAATCGTCTTTATTTAACTCCTTACAAGTTTAATATGGAGCAATAAGACCATGCTAAAAAACAAATGTGAGACACCAAATTAGGTTAGATTGACCTGTGGTGTCTATATCTAAAATAGTGATTGTGGTGGTCTACATGTTTCAACCTGTGCGTGATATTACCAGGTTTTCATCAGGACCTAATACAATGACCCGAGCGGTATGCACACGCTAAGGTGCACCCTACTCTGGGTCAATCGCGAACCACACCGTGTACTTACAGTATGGCAACCTTCCAGCCTTCTGTGAAAGGAACAATTAGAAACTCGCTTTAGTCGTGCCCCATGGACACCGTAGGGAAGGGCGCTGGTTCTAGTCACACTTGCGCCAAACCATGCCACCCGCAATTAAACCTGGATGCTCGTCCTACATGGAGCCAGGCAGAGACCACCACTCTAGTCAGGGCAAGGGAGTTACACGCCGAAGATAACCCCTGCTCACCCCCTTGGTAGCTTGGCACGAGCAGTCAGGCCTATCCCGGAGGCAATGTGTAAAGCGTTTGCGCAACCCACACACAGCAACAACATACCAGGCACACCACAAAAGGAACTCCACACAAGGTTATATCAAAAATAGCCTTTGTATTACCATAAACACTTTAGAATAGTAATCACACAATATACACTGTGCCAACTGGCACTAGGCAATATTTACAGGGGATTATATACACCTGACATGGCCAATTGGGCCACTGTCAGAACCATCACTTAGTAAAGATAGTAAATGTAGAACATATAACAAACGTAGAACACAACCAGTAATTACTGGTAAACACTGTACTCAGCATCATATCCTGCAACATAAACCGTATTATGCACAGTATCACATTAGGCGCGAAATACATTCTGCGCCAACCTCATAAGCCTAAACATATTAGACCATAACCTCCTAAGCATAACTCACATTAGGGGCATAACTCACAGTAGAGGATGACCTCACAAGCATAAACCACAGTATGCAAATAACCTCATACATAAACCACATTAGAGGCATAAATCACGGAGGGTGGAGGCAAGATGGTGGCAGGCTAGGTTTGGCTGTCGCAGCAGCAGGAAAATACCATGACCATGCACACCTCGTACGCTTTCAGATGACTTAACTAAAGGATGACTTCGGCGCTATTGAACTCGCTATCGGAAACCCTTTGTGAAAAGATACTTTGTAGCGTTTATGTTTTGGCAACAATCTTGGGAAAAAACGAAATACAGACAGAATTGGCTCTCACCTGCTGGAGGATCTGTTGGCTGCTGTTGAACCCGGGCGCCTGTTATCTGGATCGGGTGCGTTCGTGCGAGCAGGCTGGCTCGAATCAGGACGGAATGCCTCTGAAAGTCCCCCCATCAACGCGGGCTAAGACGACGAAAAATGTCACTGTTGCCGGTCCGCCTCCGGGGGACGCGGCAGCGGAATCAGGTGTGGGAGCTGCGGGAGCTGGAATGACCCGAGTACACGGACGCCGAGGCCAGAATACGAACCGGAAGGAGCTCACAGGCGAAAAGGAGAATCAGAGGCGGAGGTCCGGGTCAACTATTGCAGAGCTGTTTGCAGGAACAAAGAGGTCTGAAAAGTGCATCGAGAAGACGGCCTCCAGCGGTAAAGCGATTGCGGTGGATTCAACATCAGAGAGTGAGAAGCGGCTGAGCGAGGTGGGCACTCTTTTGGATACTCAACAGCATGGCGAGGCAATAAGCAACACAATATCACAGGAAAAAGAGAAAAATTTGGGAGATGCTGTGAATTACCTTGCCGCTCCCACTATATATGAGATGCCCGAAATAGCTAAGCCAGACCTGGTGAAACCCTCTGAACATGAGGGGGACAAAATCGAAGCAAGTATGGTCAGGGGCCCAAGTGTGGGTGTTACGATCTTCAGTGAGGGGGTAGATGATGGCGGGGAGGATGCTATGGATAAGGGGCAGCAGGGTGAAAAAAATATGAGTCCCCAGGCAAAGGATAAAGAGGTCTTTATAGAAAACATCCTATCTAACCAGATTAGCCAGACAGAGCTCCCTACAACACAGCAGCCTGGCACTGGGAAAGTTATGGCGGGCCTCATACATGGTAAAGAAGATGCAAATATAGGAGTGAAAGCTGTGGGTTCATTCCATGCACGGACCACACACTGTGTGCAGAAGATCTATGGAGAGAAGGAGACTGATATTGAGTCAATTGATTATTTTTATTCATTATCTGATGAAACAGAATCAGTGGATGGCTCCCTCTCCATGACTAGCATCAGCGAGGCAGAAAATGAGAACTTTAAAGACGCTAGTGAAGGGGATTCCGCTATAACGTTACGGATGGCTTAAAGGGTGACTAACCCTTTAACACACGCTAATCTAGATGGACAAGAACTAAACTGGGATTACTTGCCGGTAAACCAATTAGTTGGGGGCAGAAGTAAGCAGGTCCCGGATATGGAAGAAGTCCCTGCCACAACGCTGGACGCGATACTACAGGCAGTCATGGCACATCGAGAAGAGGCCCGACAAGATAGCAGGCGTTCTCAAGCAGCCATACGGAAAATACAGGGCTCAGTCCGGAAAATAGCGAAAGTGTGCACCGAAATCTCGGATCGTATAACGGAATTGGAAACACGAACGGGCAATATGGAAGCAGACATGGTGTCAATACAGGTGCAGTCCGCATCACATGAGGCTAGGTTTACAGATGTTCAATGGAAACTCGAAGAACAGGAAAACCGTCAACGGAGAAATAATCTCCGATTTTTAGGTATCCCGGAGGATAAAGGGGATACAGATATCCGTCTCTATATGATTGACCTCTTAGCTAAAGCTTTTCCTGAAGTAGAAGGCTGGAACTGGGCACATGAAATCCAAAGAGCGCATCGGGTGCCCATGACTGCTAAACAACCGTCAGCTGTAACTGGAGATGGTAGACCTTGAGCGGTACTTGTCTATTTCGGGAACTTTCTTCTCCGGCAGACTATCTTTGAGAAGGCTAGACCAGATCGCAAGCGTAAGCTGGAAGATGTAGAGTTTTTACACGCCCCGACTTCTGTCATGTAACTGTTGAACGGCGCTGGAGATTAAGACAGATGATAAGTCAGTTTCAAGCAATAGGAGCACAGGCATATCTTATGAACCCAGCAAAGCTAAAAATTATAATTAGGGATAGCATTCGCTATTTCACATCAGAAGTCAAGGCTAAAGAATTTTTGGAGGAATTAAAGGGGAAGGAGTAGGATGACTCGGTGTAGGAGTTAATATCAGTATATATGGCTTAGTGTGGCAAGTAACCTAAAGTTATGATCTAATAATGTCAGAAAATGTGCTAACTTAATGTTATGATGTAATAATGTTAGACATCATGATAAAGAGATTATAGGAGGGGGTGTATCATGGATCATGGTGTTATGCTGCCACATCGCCAACTAGACCATTGGTCTAGCTGCTTCCAGGGGGAGGAGATGGGGAGGAAGGAGGGAGGGTAGGGTAGGGTGGGGTGTTGGACGACAGGGAGGGTGGGGGAGAGGGAGGGGGAGGGGCGAGAGAAAAAGCCAGACAAGGTACATAGAAAATGTGAAGAGGAAACAAAGATTTAGTAAAATGAGTATAGAGCAGGCAAGGTGGATACTTTGTGGTGTAGGTTATGGATAAGTTAAAGATTTGCACAGTTAATGTGGCAGGGCTTAATGATAGGGCTAAAAGAAATAAGATTTACGAAATTTTGCGATATATTAGTCCAGAAATTATTTGCTTACAAGAAACACATATTCCCTGGGGTAATCGGGCGGTACTTCAGATAAGTGGCTATGACATGGCAGTCTGCTCCTCACAGACATCTACAATTAGGGGAGTAGCGATTTTTATTAAACATAAAGTGGGAATAAGTAAGCGTACTCTGGCAGATAAATGGGGCCGATGGGCAATTGTCTCATTAAGCTCAGGGCTGACAATTGGGACTATCTATGCCTCAAATCAGGATGATCCTGAAATTTGGAAAGAGCTGGAGATAGAGTTAGCTACATGGCCAACCCCACTAATTCTATGTGGAGATTTTAATATTCATCTTGGGATTTCACGGGAGATAGGATTGGGGTACACTGGAAGGAAACCAAAGGTTAATCAGGCAATAAATATGCTTAAGACTAGTCATGGGTTAGAGGATGTGGTGGCGGCCAAGAATGATAAAGATCCAGGATTTACGTACTTTTCAAGTCCACATCAAAAAAGCGTACGTTTGGATTACTTTTTGGTTTCAGCTCAGATTCTTGGGGAGGCGGAAATCACTAAAATGCCACAAATCTTCTCAGATCATAATCCTCTCCTGTTGGGAATAACTCACCAGGATAGGGAAGGGAAGCCTCGTCCATGGACTTTTGATAGGAAATTATTAGCCGATGAAGACTTTTTAAAGTTTATTAAAGATTGGACCAGGGAGTTTTTTGATGCCAATCGCTATAGTACCTCCCGTGCGATGGTGTGGGATGCATTTAAAGCTAGTTTGAGGGGACAAGTAATAAGCTTTGTTGGTCAGCAGCGTAAGCATCGTAAGGATCAAATTACTGCACTCATGACTAAATTGTCACAATTAGAGACAGAACATATTAATCTACTAGGGCATGGGAACTTTGAGAGATTGGGGGAGGTTAGAAAGGAGATAGCAGTAGCTAAGGCGGAAATTAATAGTCTGTTTCAAGTACAAGTGGCTCAGGCATACCAGACATATCAAAGAGAGAGATATGAATATGGGGAGATGACGGGCAGACTATTGGCTCTTAGGATCAGGCAACGGGCTACATTTAATAATATTGCCGCAATAAAGAATTCTGATGGGCAATTGCAAAACACCCCGATAAAAATCACGGAGGTGTTTGAACAATTTTACAGTAAACTATATCAACTGGATCCTGGCGACTCAGGACAGGTAAGCAGTACGAGGAATTATTTAGGATCTGGTAGATTGGACGCAGAGACACATTCTGAACTGGAAAAAGAAATTTAATTGGAAGAAACAAGGATAGTTCTGAATACCCTATCTTCGGGGAAAGCATCTGGCCCCGATAAAATCCCAGTTGAGATATATAAAGCTCTGCAATCAATTTTGGTTCCAATATTACAAGATTTGTTTTTAGATGTGCAATATCGTGGGATACCCCCCAGATCATGGCAGGAAACCGAGATAGTAATATTTCTAAAAAAAGGAAAACCATCTGAGTTGCCAGGATCATACAGGCCTATATCGTTAATAAACTCTGACGCCAAAATTTACTCTAAGGTCTTAGCCAATCGGCTCCAGGGGATCATAGCTAAATTGGTTTCGCCATGGCAGCATGGCTTTATACCTGGCAGAGGCACTACAGATCATATTCGACGGGTGATTTCTCTGATAGACATAGCGGAAGTTAAAGGAGATGGTTTGGCTGTGATCCTCTTGGATGCCGAAAAGGCTTTTGACCGGGTGACGTGGCAATATCTCTGGGAAATTTTGGCGGAGAGATGGTTTGGCCCGCGGCTGATTACTGCTATCCAGGCGATGTATTATAAACCTACTGCAAGGCTGCAAGTGATGGGGAATGCTTCTGATCCAATCTCGGTAGCACGGGGCACCAGACAGGGTTGCCCGTGCTCCCCAATCCTTTTTGCTTTATATATAGATCCCTTTGTTAATCAGCTGATTTTAAATGCTGCAATTGAACCATATCGAGTTAATGGCTACGAGACCAAAGTGCTCGCTTATGCGGATGATATCGCCGTAGTTACATCTAGGCCAGGAGTGGCAATTACGGAAATCGAAAGTATGGCAGAGGAATTTGGGAGCAGGTCGGGTTATCGACTTAATAAGGGTAAGACTCAGGTAATCTGTTCGAGACAGTGCGTATTACAAGATCAACGACAGACTGACTCTGCTATGTACCTGGGGGTAAGGATAGGATTTAATTTAGATAAGTTATGGACAAATAATCTTGACCCTATACTTAAAGATATCAGCGAGGAGCTCCGGCGAATAGATACATTGCATTTAACTATAGTTGGTAGGATAAATGTGTTAAAAATGAAAATCTTTCCTAGAATTCTGTACCTGTTTCGTTCCATTCCCCTCATATTGCAGCCCAATATAATCCAGAAAATGAATGCTATTTTTTCGAATTTCATTTGGAATTATCATAAAATAAGACGGGCATTGAGAATATTAACTCTCCCTCGGGAAAGAGGTGGTTGGGCTGCCCCAAACATACTTTTTTACTACTGGGCAGCTTTTTGCAGCAGATGGGTACTCTCTTGGTGGAGGAGAGGATGGATAGAGAGGATGATCTGCCTTCTATATATCAGCTCGCCATAGGAAAGGAAGCAAAAGGGTTGTTTCTTAGACAATGGGAACCGAGCTATTATAAGAATATCCGCTTTAAATGCATCAAAGCAGCCAGGTCGGTCTGGATAAAAGCCAGCAAGATTTTGAAAGTTCCCAAACTTAATAGATATACACCGCTATGGGGGTCATCACTGTTTCCAGCAGAAATAATGGATGGTATGGCTAAGGATTGGGAGCGGGCAGGTATAATACGGGCTTCGTGTCTATATAATGATGAAGCACAGATAATCCCCTTCTCGGATTTAGTAGAGGAGTTTGGAATTGATAAAGGGACATTGTTTAAGTATATCCAAATGAAGGGATGTCTAAAAAGCTTGGAAAGGGGATCATTTAGCCTAGGAGAAATACCTATACTGGAGAAAATACACCGGGGCGCCCGGATTGGGGATTTCTATAACATACTGCTGGAAACTGTACCGGATGATTTAGACAAAATAGAGGCACGATGGGTAGAAAAACTTGGGGATGCAGAGGTAGATCTAGACATGTCTTTGGAACTGGGAAGAAATACTCTCCTGGCGGCCAATTTAAAGACACAACATTATAAAACTATTTTTGATTTATACTATACCCCAGCCAAGTTATATAAATGGGGGAAACGAGAATCGGATAAATGTCCTAGATGTCGCAAGGGCCCTGCTGATATTGTCCATATGTTCTTTTCATGTAATTCCCTCAGTTCCTTAAAAAAGGGAATCGAGAACTTTTGGCAAGAAACAACTAATCGTATGATTACTATCACCCCATCTATGATGCTATTTGGGTATGATAACCGAGCTGAACTATCTACAATCCATAGAGATTTTGTGTTTATTACAACTACAGTAGCCAGACTTTTGATAGCCTCAGTATGGAAAGATACAGAACCCCCGTCATATACTGCTTGGCTATATCGAGTATTAAACATTCATGTTCAGGAAACGGCATTATATAATAACAAGGGTTGGCGTGCAAGAGAGAAGGGACGTAGGATATGGGGACTAATGACCAATTGGTTTAAAAAGGATCCGTTGAGCCAGCAGATAGAACAGGAATTGGTTAAGTCCTGACGATTTCTAAATATATGTATATTATATATATTATGTAATTGGCTTTATGTTATTGGTTTATGTTCTGTGTACTGGCCCTGCCATGATGATAACAAGGTTTGTTGAATGTATATTAGAGATAAGTGACTCAACTTATACAACTGTAAGAAAGGAATGTTAATAATGAATTTAAGTTATATGTGATTAAAAGGTACCTTGTGGCAAAATAATAAAAAAAAAAAAAAAAAGAGGCATAAATCACGGTAGAGGATAACCTCACAAGCATAAACCACAGTATGCAAATAACCTCATACATAAACCACATTTAGAGGCATAAATTTGGGTTCATAAATCACAGTACATAAATCATATTACCTGCGCACCACATAAATCACATTAGGGCCTGGCGCCCTACAAACCTCACAGTCCCCCTGGCCAACTGGCCTTCTCAAAGGGCTCAAATGCCCTATGTCCCAAATTTCGGGGCGGCTGCCAATGCAGCAGAATCCACGTGCGCAATGGCGCTGGGGCACAGGAGTATATCTCACCCCTGTCTCATCCTCACTGCCCCCAAGAACTGTTGTCCTAAACGTTGCAGCTGACGCTAATTGCCGTGCAGCTGTGAAGAAGTAAAGGGCCTGGCACCACTGTGCCCTCTCCTGTCCCACTCAGGGACGCCTATCCAATCTGCGCAAAACGTTGCAGCTGCCCTCTATCAGGCGGGGCAGCTGGGTACAAATTTGCCCTGGCACCAACGTGCCACCTGAGCCCCTCTCTGGGACTCTCTAAACAAATTGCCCCCATCGGTGCAGCTGCCCTCTAGCAAGCGGGGCAGCTGTGAAATGGCCAAACTGGGAGAGCACGGGCCCCTCTGGGCCCTCAACAACAATATGCCCCCTCGTTGGAGTGGCCCGCAACGGCGGGACCGCTCAGGCACTGACAATGTGCCTCGGAATGCACCTCAAAGGCGCCCATGGAGCCCCCGCTCACCGGGACTCTGCAGGCGCTCCTCGGGGATCTTCCTCACTTCGCCGGTGTTCTTGATGTGCGCGGGGCTTCCCTCAGCTACACGGGAGCCCCGCTTCAAATCCGGCATCGTCCAGTGCGGGATGGGCTCCCGCCTGGCTTCTCCCTCCGGTTCTCTCCTCACTTCACCCAGGCCCCCTCCTGGGACCCGGGACTTCGATGTGGAGCCCGCGAGGCTCCGGACTTTCGGTTTCCGGTCGCAGGCTCCGCCCCAGGCCAGGCAGACGTGCCTGACTTCCTGGTTGCGCTGCTGCGGCCGGCAGCCGCTTCTCCTCTTTGCGGCAAGGTGGGGTGGGCACCCGCTCGCCATTAAATAAACCATGCAGGGTGGGCACCCGCAAAAGGAACCATCATGCGGGGTGGGCTCCCGCTTTTGATCGGAGCACCTCATGCGGCCCGAACGCGGGGTGGGCACCCGCAGGAAAAGGTGCATGAGAGCGGGGTGGGCTCCCGCTCCGGTCAAATCAGCAAAGATGCGGGGTGGGCACCCGCTCCTCACGAGTAGCACGGGGGAATCCCTACATCGGGGATTCCCTCTTCCCCGATGGGCAGCTTAGCGCTGCAGATGCAGGAAAACAGGCTCCTCTCTCCTGGGAGCCAAAGAAAAGCGCTCACGAGGCGCTAGGAGCCACAGCTCCAGCAGAAAAAGTCCTTAGGGATCAAGGGGCATAGCAGGGCCCAGGGAGGCCAGCACACAGGGCCCTCCAGCAGGGAGGCAAGCCCTCGTGGCGGTTCCTCCTGGGCCCCTAGCAGCAGCAGAGCCCCAGCAAGAACAGGAACAGCACCAAAGCACAGAACTGAACAAGAACAATTTCATGGGGTCACAGCCCCTATATTTATACCACAAATCTCTTTGTCTGCAGGTCAGGGCATGGGGGAACCAGATGCAACTGGTTCAGGGGGGATTTGGAGCACTTTGTTTTCCAAGCTCCTCTTCCCCTTTGTCAGGTGGGGGCTAGGTGATCAGACACACCACAGGGGGCAGAGCCAGCATTGTGCAGGCTGGGCACAGTCCTATTCAGGGTCAGGGGGTTACTCCTCCCACTACTCCTACTGCAGATGTCCCATTCAGCCTAGCGCTGACTCACCCTGCCCCTCCTGGAGCCACACACACACCTCTCAGCCCCTGTCACTCACAAGCCAGACATGCAATTCACATCAGGCAGGCAGACATATAGCACACAGAAATGCCAACTTCTAAAAGTGGCATTTCTCCCAAAGTCATAATAAATCTGCGCACACCATTGCGCAGCATTTATTCTCACAATTTCATACATACTAAACTTGACCACGCTGCTCCTCCCATTCCAGGAATTACCACTGACACACTTAATCAGGGAATCCCCCATGCACTCCTATGGGAGGGCAGGCCAACTTTACCAAATGTACACAGAGAGCGCACGCACTTTACACTGGACCACAGTGCTAAAGTGCCCAGAGGCCTAAAACCACCAACACCATGTCACAGAAAAGGCAAAAAGTTTAGGGGTGAACCTGCCAAAAAGGGCCAAGTCCAACACCAGCGCTAAACAAGTTTAGCGCTGGAAAGTTAATTAGTAAAAACAGATTTTGCGCCGTTTTGCGTCACTTTTGTGATGCAAACACGGGGCAAAATCTTAGTAAATCTCCCCCTTCGACGCCAGTGTTTGCTTCTGTGATTTGCCAAGGCTGCCCCAGCCGCAAATCAAGGGAGCAAATACCACAAATACGTCATTTGCACATGCAGACATAGGCAATAATATGCAAAATGCGCTTCTAATTGCAAGTGCTAATTTGTGAGCCCAGCCCTATCGCACTGGTGCGTAAACAATAGTAACCCCATCGCGATAAGCCTAACAGCAACAACTACCGAAACGAGAACAGCTGTTTCACATACACAATTAACACTGTATTAACCGAGTTATCAAGACAAGGTCACAACGCTCGTGTGAAGTTAAGAACAAAGGTATTTGTGAATGCTTTTACACTAGCACATCTGGACGTGAATTTGGTGCAAACAGCACTTGCTTTCTTACACGAAGAGGGATGTGGCGGATTTCAGTTACAATTTAAACAGCTGCAAATAATACGTCAATACACAGCTTTGCTTGATTTTTAAAGCTTCAAGTGTAATGATTACAATGATCATCCCTACAAACTGTGGAGAGCTAATAAAGTGCAAGAAAACGATGGCTTTGTCAAAGTTCTGAGATGACTGACTAGTTTCAAATTTTTCTTATTCTGAAACAATATCCGATATTGGATATTTGAAATAAATGCACACTTGAAAAACGCACGATCACTAAAGTCACAGATTTGTTGCGGTCAACTGATCAGGTGATACTTCCAGTCCGTGCATGATTTTGAGCCAATGCTGCTTTGCATTTTGGGACAAGTAGTTTCCTTTTAATTAGTATTGACTTAAAAATACCAGCATGAGAAATGCGGTTGGCTCAAAAAGCAGGAGTGTTTGACGGTGCTACGCACGACATGGAGTTACTTGGGAACTGAAGAGTAAACTAAATGTAAAGTTAAACCAAATACCAGTATCTGTTGCAAATCGCTTAACAGTGCGTGCTTACCTCGCAAAACATAAGCTGGTATGTCCTCTTCAGAATGAACGCTGGACATGTTGAAGGACTCCATTGTGTGAGGAGAGGTGTGTGGGCAAGTAGAGGACCAAACTGCATGCCCTCAGCTGCTCAGTATATCCTTGGCGAGGGGAGCAAGTCCTTGAAGTATGGACAAAACTATTCAAACTTTGCACTTAATTATTAAACAAGGGGTTAAAAATACTAGCATGACAAATGTTGTTGGCTCAAAAAGCAGGAGTGTTTGAAGGTGCTACCCAAGACGTGGAGTCGCATGGGAACTGAAGAGCAAACTAAATTTATTGATAAACCAAATACCAGTAGGTGTTGTAAATCGCATAACAGCGTGTGGTTACCCCACAAAACGTAAGCTGGTATGTCCTCTTCAGAATGAACGCTGGACATGTTGTGTGAGGAGAGGTGTGTGGGCAATT